>HG992016.1:2747351-4109777 GCA_905220435.1 Amphipyra tragopoginis
TGTACACAGGGTGAAATTGTAAACACTCGACAAACCGAAATGGGAGATTGTACTTATCACTATGAACAATATTACTACGGGAACAAATCTGAAATCGCGAAAAAAAAAAAAACAGCTGTTCCCTACATTTATGTTGGCATAACTCGTTAAAATGTAGGGAACAGCTGATTTCTTTTCGCGATTTTTTTTGTTCAAACAATAATAAACAATAAATTTTTTAAAAAAAAAAACATCCTTTTTCCGTTACGAAATCAGAAAATGGAATAACTTACCGTATCATATTTATTATTCTTCGATTCTGTGTTGACATCACTAGATTGTGGGGTTGTGTGCTGAAATTAAAATTATGTTTATTTTAATTTTTGCAAAAAGAAGATTGGTCAAAATTGACCCAAAATTTTCATAACGACCGGCGCTAACGAAATATATCTCAGTTTATGCATTATCATGAGTAAAAAATAGCTGCATATTTTTTTTTTTCGGCTATCTTGTAAATATTTTTATTTCTTTTTATGGTAACGGAGCGAGCGCGGCGAGGTGAAGGGGGAAGCGCGAGGGGTATTGCATTCCAGTGAGGTGCACAGATATTTTGACCGTGTTATATGTTAAGAGCGTGTACGCCGTACGGCATTTCATACAAATTTTCAAGTCTTTGTTTTTCGTAATGGCTGAACCGATTTTGATGAAACTTCACACACATAAGCAGGATACTTAGATCTAAAAAGTTAGTAGAAAACATTTTTGAAATGTCTTACTTAAAAAAATATAATTCGGAATTTCTGTTTGTATGGAAAATTTAAAATCGGTCTAATTTAACTGTGACACTATTTTTCCCAAATGTTTTCTGCTAACTTTTTAGTCCTATGCATCCTGCTGATGGGTATGAAGTTTCATTAAAATCGGTTCAGTCATAACGAAAAATAATGACTTGAAAATTTGTATGAAATGCCGAACGGCGTACACGCTCTTAATAGAAGATAGAATAGAGGCTGTATTAATCAGTTCCACAAATAATATGCACACGTGTACAAATTCAATACATTTTCTAATGAAATAAATACATTTTTAATATTTTTCCTGACAAAATATATGTAGCAATATTACAATAGCCACGATTTTGGGTAATTGGGTGACTACCGATTATTAATATACTAAAAATATACTAAAATGTGAGATATATTTTTTCCGTCGGGCCTGGGTAAATTTTTTACGGGCCGTGACCCGTCTCCTTTACTTGCTAAGTAGAATACATTCACTATTATTACACATAGAGTGTTTTTTTTATTCCTGTTACATGTTGAATAAATATAACTTACATTTTCAGTAACTTTGATAACTCTAGGTTGGTTGACTACAATGGATTCAGCCAAATGACCCTGAAACATATGAAAATATAAATTAATTATCAATTAACATCACGACGCACGTTTGTATTTCTGCTTTCAAGCAGCATTGCTGTGTTCCAGTATGAAGGGTACTATGTGTGCCGGTGACATTACAGGCACATGACACTTTACAACTTTGTCTCTCAGGTAAGCAACGCATTAGCAATCCTTTTTGTGTTGTAGGTATACACAAGCGTTGCTAGACGTCCCGATTTTGGCGGGATGTCCCGATTTTGGAATCAAAATTAAACGTCCCGCGCGGGACAGGCTCAGTCCCGCTTTTCGGGGATTACTGGACAGAAATATGAATAAGTAATTCTTAAAAATAATTCTTACTTAATTATAGTCCTCTGAAGACTCAACTGCCTAAATGCAGAGTAACCCAGACAGTTATTGTTAAAGTAAGCGTATTTTCATTAAAATACATTTTCTAAGGCTGTTTTTGCTATTTATTGTCATGTAAACATAATTTTAAACTCAAATAAAAAGATAAGCATTTAAAAAACTACTGATTATATAAGTTTTTTTACTATGTCCCGCTTTCGACGAAAAAATTCCGCTTATTTTATTCAAAAAGTTTCAAAATCCCGCTTTGCCGAAAAAAAATATCTGGCAACGCTATTATACACGTTAACTTTTAATTGGTTGTTTTAGGGCTGATTTTTCAATCGTCAGATAACTTTTATCTGGGGAATAAGTTTGAAGTTTTGACAGCTTCTCTATAGAAAATAATGTCATACCGTCATATTTATTCCTTGGATAAAATTTATCTGACGATTGAAAAATCGGCCCTTACTAGAATAAACGTTGTTCAGACCATGGTCTACTACAATTGTATAGCATCAAAAAAAACTAGACTTTCTTAAAAAGTCTTGTTGTTCAAACGTATTCAAACAGTAACCGTAACATTAAAGTACTCATCGCGGCTATCGCGGTAAAGTTCCCGGCAAATAACTTGAACCATCATAGCGCACTGCGCAGGTCCCCCCCTTGTGTCTTTGGTGGTGTCTTTTTTGAGTTTTTTTTAAAGACTAATAACGTTTGTTCTAGCAAAACAACCAATTAAATTTAGTGTGGATAACACAGGTTTTGAACTATCTTTGCTTTATGCCATAATTATCTGGCACCTTTGTAATTTCCAGCCCTCCAATCAATCCCTCCTTTCTTACTCAAAATATTGGGTGACAGTGATATTTTAGCGGTTCAACGTTTGCTTTCCATGTCTGAGTTGGTTTTCCCGTGTGGAATTACTCAGTAGCAGCCTGGAGTCTGGATTTGTGCCCGGTTGATGGCAATAGGCTCGCCCTCTATGTCATGGTACTTAAATATAACGGCGAAATGGGGGTATTCAATCCTTTGGACAATACAGGTGTGATGTTGACATCATCATTCAGCCGAAAGACGTGCACTGCTGGACAATAGGCCTCCCCCAAGCATCTCGCGGTCCTGTGCTGTGTGTTCCTTTCACCTTCACATCGGTCCCCTTGTGGTCGCCTACCCACGCTGCGTCTTCCGGTACTAGTCGCCACTCCAGAACCTTTTGGCCCCATCGGCCATCCGTTCTGCGAGCAATGTGCCCCGCCCACTGACACTTAAGTGCATGTAAAAATGTTTGTTTTTTTTAAAAATTGCTATAGTTAGGTGTGATGTTATGTTAGATATAATAAAGCTACTCACGCTAGTGTTCATGTGCGCGTACAGCAGCTGTTTCCGCATGTACCCAGCTCCGCACGCGACGCACTCGTAGGGCTTCTTGTCGCTGTGCACGAACCGGTGCGTGTTGCGGTTATCGCGGGAATTGAACGACTTGCCGCAGATCTGGGGACAACATAACACCTATACTAACACTAGGTCGCGAACGAGGCTTCGCTTGCGCGGTATGACCATACAAAATGATCAATGTTCTTGTTCCACGTATGCGCGGGACGCGGGAGCCGGATAGCTGGCCTCGGTGTCTCGTCGAGCTCCAGTTCGACCGCAGCAGCCGCTACGTGCATGTCTTATAACACACAACGCAATATTTAATGTCCCGTCGCAGTCATCTTTATGTTATTTCGTTAAGGTTTTTTAACTTGTACATAAATAAAATCGTTATTATTCATCTCCACACATATCAGCCCACAAAGGGACGGAGTTATAGCCCCAACACAGACTATCTCTATTGAATAGTTTAGGCGTGAAGAAATAACAAACATAACAAAGAATCATGGCAAGTCCCATACTTTGATTTGTACAGAAAAATAAAGAATTTTAGAAAAGTTGGAATGTCGTTATAATTAATCTTTGGTGCCTAAAGAGTAGCTTTAGGTATTTAAAATATTTTTATAACCCCGCAATAAAAATGTAATTTATTTTATGATTCCTAACTTATCATTCGGCTAATTTCTGAACGCGGCAACATTGACAGGTGATTAGTATGATCAGAAATTAACTCAATTTCAAAAGATTTTATTTGGAATATTATATTTTATTCCGGGGTTCTAAAATTATTTTAAATGCTGAAAGATATTCTTTAGGGAGAAAGGATCAATGGTAAAACTAATCCAACTTCTCTAAAAATCTTTATTTTTTTATACAAATCCTGCCATGATTCTTTATGGCGCAATTACACTTGGTCGTTTGCCCCAATTCGAGTGTCCAAATGCCCAAATCCAAATCTCTAAGAGAGTACGTAAACCCATCGGTCCTGCGCCTGATCTCTCCCCGGTGGTGTCGGCTGGAGTGAAGGAGAAAGCATTTAAAGCACACTGCATGTGTTGCACGGATTTCGCGATTGACTCGCTTGCACGCATTAGATACCCGTATAGCTGATACGCATGACTCACACAAGCGTATAATGGTGCATGATGCTCACGCGCGGTGGGATGAATTTCATTGATAGTCCGTGTCGTCGACCTAGTAGTTCTAGTATTAGAGCGGTTACGCACTGCATCCGATCCGAATCCGAGAAAATACGTTCCGAAGTAGTCATAGAACTATTTGTATGGTAGTTTACGCACTAGATCCGACTTCCGTCATCCGGTTTATATCCGTGATCCGTGAATTTCCAATTCGGAAGAAATATTGACGGACCGAAGTAGCCGTAGTACTGTTTGTATGAACGCTTTCGCATTACCTCGGATTCAAATCAGACGACAAATGGATATACCAAAGATGGCCCCTGAATTGTTTGAATTTGGATCAGAGATTGGATAAGTGCGTAAGCGATATCCGAATTCGGTCCGAGTTTTTTAGACTCTAGATTCGTATTTTCACGTATTCGGATCGGATGTAGTGCGCAAAGCAATATCCGAATTCGGTCCGAGTTTTTTATATTATTATTTTCACGGATCCGGATCAGATGCAGTGCGTAATTGCAGTTAGAATGTTATGTCCATAAAAATATTCATATTTTCAGAATCAAACAAAAGTTAACTTTCAGAATCTAACAAAGTTAGTTAGATTGAAATAAATGACATTAATGATTGGACATTCCAATAAGTATACCGCTTCCGTATGTACCCTTAATTTTTTTCTGGTGAATTTAAATGAATGGTGTATAATTAAATTCTCACCTCACAAACATAAGGCCTTTCCCCGCTGTGTATCCTGATGTGTTTCTTGTAATGCTCGGGGTACACAAACGACGAGTGACAAAAGCCGCACTTGAGGGGTCGCTCGCCCGTGTGTGAAGCCTTTATGTGGTACTCCAGTAGTCTTGGGATAAATAATGTTACAAATTAAGCACCTTGCCCTTCTCCCGGCAAAAGTTCTGCGTAGCCTTTTCCCATGTTGGAATCAGACTCCAGTCTAACTAAATGTGGCTGAATACCAGTATTTTACACGGAGCGACTGCTATCAGACCTCCGCAACCCAGTAAATGCTCATTCACACGAAGACGATTCGTTTTTTTTTGAAGAATCGTCTTTTTTCACGATTCGTTTTTTTTGACGACGGCTATTCTTTTTAAATGCCCGCGTTCACACGCATCCCGAATCGTGAAAAATGTCGGACACGTCTTAAATCGTAGATTGTCATCGACACGCTAAGAAGAAGACCGATTGTTATACTTTCGGGCGTCTAACTACCCGTAACGACTGTCGTATTCGTATGACACCCGGAACCGACAGCTTAACGTGCTCTCCGAGCCACGGAGGGGAAAAGGCTAGGCAGATATAGGTATGTGAAATAAATATATTTAAGTTTTTTTTTTTTATTCTTTGACTACTCTAAGCCCCGATTGAGTTCATGTGCCGATACCTACGTGGTAGTGGAATGCTTTCAAGAACAAAGGAGTCAGACTTAAGGTTTTCGCGTTCCCGGGAATTCCCAGGTACCCGGGCATTCCCGAAAACTCGTGAATACTCTAAAACACAAGTTTAATTTTGGTAGACACGAGAAAAACTATACAGGGTGTAAACGAATTCGTGTAATTCCTTAAAACCACATGATATACTACTGGTGTAGATTGGCCCCGCACGGGAATTAGCCTGATTACAAATAAAAAAATAAAAAACTTTTTTTTTCATGCGGTTGGGTAAGTGATCATATCTAAACCACCTAATAAGGATTCAGTAAAAAATAAGTTTTTCTTTTGCAAAGCAATCTTCTCTCCTGTCAGCAAGAGCTATACGAAAACAGCTCATGCTGTGGTGAAAAGATTATCCCGTAAGCAAGACTGTTAGCAGAGCTGACTGCCCAGGGTGCGCCGGACATACTCATGTATCGTCACTCGTGGAGGCTCTTTTCATGCAACCCCAAAGAAAATAATGCAAAGAAATAATTTTATGATATTGAACATTTCGATGCCACTCATAAATCAATGAAAGCACGGCGACGCGGCTGGAGGGCACGACTAACGCGATATCGCTCTTTGCAGTCAGTTAACTCGGGACTCTAAAATTGCTCAGAAATAGAAAAGTAAGATTTTATTTTGTTTTTTTTTTTCAGTTTATTTTCAAAAATTCCCTTTTTAGGGTTAATCTGTGTCACCAGTAGATCACGCGGTTTGAAGGAATTACACGAATTTATCCTGTATTTTTACAAAAACATGGAAATTCCCGGGAACGCGAAAACCCTAGTCGGACAAGTAGATATACTGTGGTAATAGGTCTGTGGTCAAGACTACATTGTTCTCTCTTAACTATCCTAAATCATAGTATTTACTGAAGTTGTTAAAGATATCCTTTTTTTAAAAGAGTAACCATGGAGTTTCTTGCCGGCTCTTCTCCATAGGAAACGACTAATTAGAACCGTGCACCTAAATTCGACTTTTCATAAGCCTGTAATGGTTTTGAAATTAGAAAATTTGATTTTGATGTAATGAGCTGATTATGTTAAGTTAAACGTACCTTCTTCGTTTAAATCGCTTGGGACACTGAGTGCAGTGGTATCGTTTGTCATCTAGATGCGTCGCTCGACGGTGAGAGTGTAGGTTCGAACGCTGAGTGAAGCGCGCGTCACAAATGTCGCATGCAAATGGACGCTCTCCTGAAATTGAATGAAAGAACGTTTATTGTTAAACAACATTAGAACAATATCCACATGTTGACTATCATGCAATAAATGAATGCAAAACATTGTCCCCCTTATTACATAAGATGGTTTAAACCAATACTAGGTAAACCCAGGTTTAAAATATACCCATCACTTTCTTGTCATATAACAAAAAGAGACGGGGCTATTGTAAAACCTAGGTTTTTCTTAGACCATCTTTTGTAATAAGGGGGTGTCCGTCTTACCACTAAACAAGTTTAACAGTTGTTTAGAATTTATAACTAAACAAGGTAATATTTTTTTCGTATACAACGTGCAACATAATAAACGTAAACCGTGAAAGTAGTTTGTTAAGAATCGGCTACGGAGTCGATTTCAACCAATTTTAAAATGTGTATTTTTAAACGTACTTTTTCCATTCCACTTAATTGCTTCCTTTTAATTGTGATAAAGAAAATTAAGCCTTATGTGAAGGTCATAAAACTGCATATTAAATGCAATGAAAAGAAATACTTTTCTTAAATAAACAATATTTAATCACATGGAAGTAAAATTTCAGTGTATGTATTATAATTATAACTGAACTTTCTAATTGGGGTGTTAGAGTGTTTCCGATAATCTTGTTTCTAAAGACTTATTTAAAAATAATTAATTAACCCTGCAGTGGTCGGGCGGATGACATTGGTCATCCATACCTCGAAATATACCGTTTTTGTTGTCGTTTTTACCCTGATGGTATAAGCAAGCTTAAATTATAAATCTCAAAAGGTTGCTGCGTCACCCCAGTGACGATCATGCGCTGGTGTCAAGTGGTTGTGCCAAGAGGAGTAAAACTTTGTTGCTGGATGACTCACGTCATCCGCGCGACCAATAAGGTTAGTATTATTTCCTATAAACTTATTGATGAAATAATTCATTATGCTTAATTTTTAGACATATAAGCTATGTTTTGGTATTTTAGTATTATGTTTATTATAATATCTTAAGTTGTTTGCCCTTTTAGTTGTTTTCATGTTGTAAATTTATCATTACAGATAGAAAATGGCAAACCCAAAAAAATGCATATTGTAAGGTGAATAAGAGAAGGAAAATGCAGATGATTAATCGAAAGATACTTGTTTTGATGACGAATAGCTGGCCCAAGTTGAGGAACAGTCAGAAATGAAACTGAGACCTGTGATTATTTAGAAGATCATATAGAATCATCCAAAATAAGTTCAGATTCAGATGCAGGCGATACAGGTGGCCATAACCAGGAGATTTCTGCATATATCTTCCCAAATACTCCAAAATTTTACATGCTCCGGTCACAGTCAATACGGGTGTAATACTAGTTTTAATAATCATGTATAATAATAGCTTTAATTTGGTCAAAACTTGTTCTGAATTAAATAATGTATTTTTTTAGACCAAATTACAATATTTATTTTGAAATTTCCAAATAATTAAAGAAATTGTTTATATTTCATGTATTTTATGTTATGGTCTGTAAGACACTTCAAAGATTATAATAATAAACGTTAAATACGATTTACGTGTTTCTTTAGTCTTTAATTCGTATTTAAAGATGGATGACCAGTGTCATCCGCGCGACCACTCATGTTCCGTTACAGAGCGCGACCACTGTAGGGTTAAGTAAATTAAAGCAGTAGTAGTAGTACACTTGGTACCTGTATGTATTCGCATATGATCTCTAAGTTCTGCTCGTCTCGCGAACGCCTTCCCGCAGACAGTGCACACAAACGCTTTGTTACCGGAGTGGACTACGCCGTGCACTTCTAAGTTGTGTTGGGTACTGAAGGCTTTATCTGAAAATAAACAAATAAATACTCATGAACCGCGCGGATCATATGATGTGCAAGGTAAAGAGCTAGTTCAAACATGGCGGAATCCGCGCGTATCCAAACCGCGTGGTTCCAATCCGCGAGGATTGAAAGTGTTCAGACAGGCGCGATGTGTGTGTTGTGGTAGGGTGACAGCCGCTTCATTCCAACAATGGAAGTCGAAGAAGCAATATGTGTGCAATTTTATTAGAATACTCAGCACACTGGATGGATGGAGGAGCTCGTGGCTAAATAATTACAGCCGCATAGACCGATCTTCCGGTCTCCAACCTCGGCAAGCGTGGCTTAACGATCTTCCGGGTTAAGCCACGCTTGCCGAGGTTGGTCTGTGGATGGGTGACCATTTACCATAGCGAGTTTCCTCCGTGCCTCGGAAAGCACGTAAAGCCGTTGGTCCTGGCTGTCATTTGTAGATCTTTGACAGTCGTTACTGTTGGTCAGAAGCCAGAAAGTCTGACAACCAGTCTTACCAAGAGTATCGTATTACCCAGTTACTGGGTTGTGGAGGTCTGATAGGCAGTCGCTCCATGTAAAATACTGATATTCAGCTGCATCCGGTTCGACTGGAAGCCGACCCCAACATAGTTGGGAAAAGGCTAGGCAGATGATGATGACTCTGCACACTGGATGTATATGAATACATTAATAAAGGCAAGGGTTCTTTGTTATAATATTTTTATTCCTTGCTATATAGATTAGTATAATTTGCATGGTTCTTCTTCTTGACGTTATGTAATAATATCGACGACGAAAGGCCGACGTACAACCACAGATTATAGAATGTGTTATAAAAACTTATAAGATTCTGTCTATACTTGTATAGTGCGCCCAAGATGCTTCTACAGCCCGTCTATGCCACAGACTAAAGACATCGTGGCGTTAACATCCTGGGGCCCCTTGAAAGCCCTTGCTTTCAAGTTCGGAGTCCTTTGAGTCTTCTGATGGAGGCAACCGGACCATTTTATTTAAAGCCCTCCTTACGACTCCTCTGGCGGTGTTAACGTCTGCCACTCTACAGACGCCATCAGCTCCAGGATACAGCCGACTGACTCTTCCTAAGCGCCATCTTAAGGGCGGCAGATTGTCTTCCTTTAATATTATGAGATCGCCGACCTTCAGCTCTCCTTGTTTCTTGCGCCACTTAGTGCGTTGCTGTAGCTCCGCGACGAATTCCTTGCGCCACCTTTCCCAAAAGTGTTGTCGTATTTTCTCTATTGTGGCGTATCTCGTGGGTCTTTTAGTTGAAACTGGCAGAGACGGCACCGATGTCAGGGGTCGTCCGATTAGGAAGTGGCCCGGGGTCAAGGGACAGAAATCATTGGGATCAGGAGAAAGAGGGGATAAAGGACGAGAATTAAGAATAGCTTCGATTTGAGAAAACAGCGTCGCCAGCTCCTCAAATGTCAGTGAAGCATTACCAGCCACGCGTTTCAAGTGTGCCTTAGCCGATTTAATGCCCGCCTCCCATATTCCCCCAAAGTGTGGGGAATATGCAGGACTAAACATGAACTGAAAACCTTCATTGGTGGAATAATCAAAAATAGACTTATGACTGGATTGTATGACTTCTCTTAGTTCTCTATGAGCCCCTACAAAATTTGTGCCATTGTCGCAATACACAACTTGAGGTTTGCCTCGGCGCGAAACAAATCGCCTTAGACATAATAAAAAGGCCTCCGTGCTCATTGCACTTACCAGCTCTAGGTGAACCGCCTTTGTGCTCAAACAAATAAATAAACACAAGTAGCACTTTGATTTTCTGTTACCCCTACCTAAACGATTTGAAATGATGAACGGGCCAGCAAAATCAACACCGCACGAATCGAAGGCAAAACTAGGGTTAACCCTTACTGATGGTAAATTACCCATTATTGGCTGCATGGGTTTTCCATTGAGACGAATGCACACTGTGCAATTACGAACAATACTTCGAGCTAAACGTCTACCACCTATAATCCAATATTCTTCGCGAATAGATGCTAACATGTGCTGTGGCCCTGCGTGATACAGCTTAAGATGTTCATGACGCATAATTAATTTAGCTAAAGGATGCTTAGCATCTATAACTACGGGATATTTTTTACTGTAAGCGTAGTTAGAATTGCATAGCCGCCCACCTACTCGCAAAATGCCACACGCATCAATAAAAGGGTTAAGTGGCAGTAACTGAGACTTAGAGGGTAATTCACCCTTGTCCCTTAATAATTTTAATTCCGTTAAATATGTATCTGACTGGCAAGCCTTAATAAGTACAATTTTAGCACTATTAATTTCTTCAAGACAGAGAGGTGGACTAGGTCTTGAAGAAACAATACTTGGTTTGTTAGTTTTAGATCGACAAACTTTAATAAAACGAAGAACATAGGCAATTGAACGTCTAAGAGTAATTAAACTTGAGTAATTTTCAAATTTAATAATACTTAAATTCTGTGGAACAACATGAATCCTTAATTCAGGTAAATTAACTTCAATAACACAGTCTTGTGGCCAATGAGAAGAATTTTCTTTAAGAAATTCAGGGCCATGCCACCAAATATCTGATTTTAATAACTGTTGTGGAAACACACCCCTTGAGGCTAAATCTGCAGGGTTACATTCAGTAGGTACATGTTTCCAAATATAACCACAAGTTAACTCATTAATTTCGTTAACACGATTACAAATGAATATCTTTAAATTCTTTGGTGATGTCTTAATCCATCCCAAAACTATGGTGGAATCTGTCCACATGAATTTATTTTGAATATTATATTTAAATGATTGAGTTACCTTATTGCACAGGCGAGCACCTAACAGTGCTCCCAGTAACTCCAACCGTGGTATTGTTATTTGTTTTAGAGGTGCTACTCTTGCCTTCGCACACAATAAGTTAACTGTGTATTTACCATTACTATCTATGCTACGTAGGTAAACGCAGGCACCATAGGCATCCTGCGATGCGTCAACGAAGCAGTGCATCTCTACTGAAGGTAAGTTAATGCAAGATACATGTCTGGGTATCTGTAAGGAAGACAAACAAGGTAAGTTCTTCACAAAGTTATTCCATATTTTAAGTAAATTAGTTGGAACGGGATCGTCCCAATCTAACTTAGCAACCCATAATTGCTGTAATAGTATTTTTGGCCTTATGATCACAGCACTTAATAGACCCAAAGGGTCAAATATTTTACAAGTCATAGAAATAATATTTCTCTTTGTTGCAGGTAATGACATGTCTAACTCATTGGGAAAATGAAGAATATCTGAGCTAGGTAACCAATGAATACCTAGGACACTGGAATCCTTGCTAATATCTAGGGATTCGTTTACATTTTTATCAGTGTCAAATATATTAGGGCAATTGGAACGAAATTTACGAAGTGGGAAACAGGCAGAATCCAGAACCTTCCTGACACCGTGGTATATATGACGTAGGTCATTAATATTGTCAGCCCCAGTATTTAAGTCATCGCAATAAAAATCATCTTTAATAACATTAGCAATTAGACTATCAGTGCACTCTTGCGACAACTGAAATAAACACCTTGTAGTTAAAAAGGGGGCAGAGGCGGTGCCATATGTTACAGTGTTTAATTGAAAATATTTGATTGGTTGCTGACTATCTTCCCTCCATAGAATTAATTGTAAATGACGTTGCTTTTCAGTAATTAATACTTGCCGGAAAAAATTCTCTATATCTCCAGTCAAGACATATTTATGAATACGGAATCTCAATAGAATTGAAAATAGATCACTTTGAATAACAGGTCCCACAAACTGTATGTCATTGAGCGACTTACCAGAGGAAGTCTTGGTACTAGCATCAAAAACAGTTCTCAACTTTGTTGTGAGACTCTTTTCGCGTATCACAGCATGATGCGGTAAATAGTATCCAAATTGTGGACGTCTTATCTCTGATAAATGACCTAAATCGCGATATTCATTAATAAATTGAGTATATTGATCCTTAAGAATTAAATTTTTATTTAATCTTTTTTCTAGATTTAAGAATCGTTTTTTAGCAATTGTATGAGACTCGCCTAAGGCCTCCTCTGGAACTTCCTTAAATGGAATTGTTACTATAAATTTGCCAGAAGGTAAGCGGCTTGTATTCTCAACAAAATGTTTTTCACAAAGAATATCCTCTGCCAAGTTAGAAATTTTATCAGATTGGATTTCTTCTAATTCCCAGAATTTCTTTAAAGAATCATCTAGGTTCTGAATAAAATTACACTGCACAGTAGGACTAATAGTAGACTTAATTTTGTCTGTAGGTCCAGCCACTAGCCATCCTAGTTTTGAATCTAGTAGTACAGGATTGTTTGAACCCAAACTTAACTTGTTGGTTCCCATGATGTCCCAATAAATATCAGCCCCAAGAAGTATATCAATCTCTGAAGGACAATGGAATGTGGGGTCTGCCAGCTTAATGTTGTCTGGTATGCCTAAGTGCTGGTGGCTGATATGAATTGAGGGTAAACAACCTGTAATACCGGGAACAACTAAGCAATTAATAGAAATCCGGTATGAGTGTACTCTTGAAACAATATTTAAATCACAGCGCTTTGCGATTTTCATTACCGCATTAATAATACCTGTTACATTTATAGGTTCAATATTATTTGTACTTAATGCCATCTTATTTCTTAACCTCTCAGTAATAAATGAACACTGGCTACCTGAATCAAGCAAAGCTCTAGCCTCACAATAACAATTATCATTATTAATAATGCCCACCAATGCTGTACACAACAGTACCTGACCACCGGACACTGCGGAAAGCGACACTGGCAAAGCAGGTAAGTTAGGTTCATCATTATTATTATGCACAATAGCGGAGCAAGCGGTTGATACAGGCTCATGATTTATGTGTACTAATGAGTTATGCTTCTTCTTACAGATTCTACAACAACCCCTCAACCGACATTGATAAGAGTTGTGGCCGCTGCGAAGACAATTTTTACATAACTTGAATTTATTGACTTCATCTAATCTGTCAGTTAAAGACATATCTTTAAATTTTTGACACTCATACACTTGATGTTTGTCATTACAAATAATACAAGTTAAATAGCTAGGGTTTGCTCCAGATGCTACATGTGATTTCACATATTTTTGTGTCGAGTGTTGATTTACTTTAAATTCAGGTTTTTCAGGCCTTTCATATCTATTAACATAAGTTGTTTCTAGAATATTAGCTCTACCGCGTAGGAATTCATTAAACTCCTCTAAGGATGGTAAATGAGAAAGATTATTTTTATATTCCTCCCATTTCCTACTGGTATGAATATCTAATTTTGTTGACACCATAAATATAATTAGTGTATCCCACTGTTCAGTCGGTTGACCTAGAGTATTTAAAGAACGTAAATTCTTTGAAACCGTATCAATAAGATAGCGTAGGGCTTTATGCGATTCTTTAGTTATATTATCAATATTAAATAATGCCTTGAGGTGATTATTTATTAAAATATGTTTATTGTCAAACCTCTGACATAGCAAATCCCAAGCTATCTTATAGTTCCGCGAGGTAAACTCAATTGACTTTATCACAACAATGGCACTTCCCTCCAATGATGATCTTAAGTAATGGTATTTGTTGATATCTGGAATAGACTCATTGGAGTTTATCAGTGAATCAAATGTATCTTTAAACTCCAACCATTTTAAGTAGTTTCCATCAAAGGTAGGAAGTTTTATTATTGGTAGCTTAAGATTATTAACCTTGTGGGAACTTATAGATTCATTTGATTCTGGTTTAAGACGAGCAGATGACTCAACTATTTCTTGAGCTACAGTTATGGTAGAATAGAACTGAGATTCAGTAGCATCTCTTTCCTCAAGTTGCTCATCAAGATCTGGGCTTAAAAATTCAATTTCAGATTGAAGTTTGTCAAATTTATTTAATAGTTCCTGGAAACTTTCTATTCTCAAAGATAAATCCTTAACTTGTGAACTTGCTAACGGATTAGCCTCTATATTTTCGAACCTTTTTATGTATGCCTTAAACTTAGTCAGCCTACCACGAATAATACTCCTTTGTTTGAGCAAAGACTTGAGTTCCACTCCTGCATCTACTGTTTCCTTATCAGTCATTTTAGTTGTCGATAATTACAATAAATTAAGGAAAGTTATGCATACGCAGTATTTGAAGTATAGCTAGGTAAATCTATACGTGGAAAACGAGGGCTCGGCAATGTAGGCGACAAGAATTTCAATTTGGCAATGGCAAAGCAAATGGCGGCGGTTGCGCCTTGGCATAGCAATACAACACCCAAACGGACGAGTTGCTTCCGACGCTGCTTCCACAATGAAAAGGCTAAAACAAATTAAATTGGTTATATAGAATTAAGGAACTAAAGGATTGGGCCACTTCCCTGGAATAGACCTGCAGTTTTTTCTTGCTGCGGGCTCCTTGGAAATATGCAGCTAGTCCAATCCGTGTCCATCCAATTATTGTCCTGTCACGGTCGCCACTTTTAATGTATATGAATACATTAATAAAGGCAAGGGTTCTTTGTTATAATATTTTTATTCCTTGCTATATAGATTAGTATAATTTGCATGGTTCTTCTTCTTGACGTTATGTAATAATATCGACGACGAAAGGCCGACGTACAACCACAGATTATAGAATGTGTTATAAAAACTTATAAGATTCTGTCTATACTTGTATAGTGCGCCCAAGATGCTTCTACAGCCCGTCCATGCCACAGACTAAAGACATCGTGGCGTTAACACTGGATGTCCCACAAAGCTGGTCTTATTTCCACTTAGTGGATGAATAACTCGGTGTCGAAGCGATCCATTGTCACACGTCCGATACGCGCGGATTTCACGAAGCAACTGAACGCACTCTAGGCACGTCAAGTAAATAGATCCGTGCGGCGTCCGCGCCAATTCATTTTCTAGCGGTCGAGAGGCGGCTACGCACGTATACATGATCCGCGCGGTGTAGTATGAACGTCTAGCAAGGATGTCATTATAATAAGCTCCGCGCGGATTCCGCCATGTCTGAACTAGTTCTTAGGTAGACAGACAATGAATATTAAAGTCCGTCATTTGTATGTAATTAACAAATGAAAACAAACCTTTAATCTTTAGGCTACCTAAATACCTCTTTGTTTAACATTCCTCATTAACTTACAATAATAACATTTTCACATTTTGCATTAGGCACAGAATATATTAATAGTACTAGATGTACACGTCCACGCAGCAATTATTAGTATTACATACGATTCTACATTATAAAGAAGAGTAAAGTGCTGTTGGAGCCTTCGGACCTTTCGTCTCGGCTCGTATCGACTGACCGTCGTGCGTGTACCTACACGCGAGTGCTCACAAGCACGGGGCGGCCCCGACTGGTTTATAACTTCCAAGTTGTCGCGCGCTGTAGACTGTAGGTGCTTATCGCGGTAGGTATAGGCGAGTGACGGCGGCCTGCTGGAAGCTGATCCAAAGGAAAAGCTAAGTTCAGTTTATAATGTTGTAAAATCATACATCATATAAACGGGTATAATATTTAGACGCTTTGTTAATTTCAATTATAAAAGATCGAACAGTCCCCGGGCTGTTACCGGCCTAAATGAGCTACGTAATGAATAACGGTTCGTGTAGATTCGCTACCTACAACTGCAAGAACGTGAAGCGTTCCATCGATGACGTCAGGAGTCTATGCCGTACGTGCGATATAGTGTGCCTACAAGAAACCTGGTTGTTACCACACGACATACCATTTATTAGCACTATAGATAGCGGTTTTGGATATACTGGGAAATCAGCTGTGAATACGTCGGCGGGCATATTGCGCGGGCGACCTTACGGCGGAGTGGCAATATTATGGCGGCATAGTGTTTTTCCGAATGTATCCGTGTTGCCTTGTGATAATTCGCGTATTTGTGCCGTTAAAATTATGACGTGTGACCGAGTATTGCTAGTGATAAGTATTTATATGCCGACAAATTCCACTGATAATCTCGATCTATTTAAAGACTGTTTAAGCGAACTATGTGCTTTAGTGCTTACTCACGGCATTGAGTCGGTTTTTATTTTAGGTGATTTTAATGCGGACCCTCGTGAATTGTTTTTCAAGGAATTAATAAACTATTGCGATGAGCAGTTTTTGACATGTATTGACGTAGATGTATTAGGGGTAGACTCGGATAGTTATTCGTACATTAGTCAAGTATATGGTACATGTAGCTGGCTGGATCACTGCGTAGTGACGCAAGCAGCCAGGCAATGTGTAACTAGTGTGCGAGTAAAATATGATTCTATGGTTTCTGATCATTTACCGCTCATAATTGAGTGTAATTTGAATTTATTGACACCTAAGGTATCCCAAACTATAGAATCGGACAAACATGTAATTTGGGGTCAACGAAGTGATGAGCAGATTGCGAAATACAGGAATGAGAGTAATCAATTGTTAGCACTAATCGATTTCCCAGCCGAATTTACTTGTTGTGCTGATTATTTCTGTAATGATCCTGGTCACGGGCGTATTCTGGATAGGCTGTACTCTGACATCGTCACTGCCCTTCGCACTGCGGCAACGGTATCAAAGGGGGAGGGCCGAGGGGGGGCCAGGCGGCGTGCGGGGGGCTCACACGTAACTGGGTGGAACAAACACGTCGCCGGGGCTCATGGGGACGCCAGGTCTAAGTTTATGGAATGGGACCTGTGCGGTAGGCCTAGGTCCGGTTCTGTCTATAGTGATATGTGTGATAGCAGAAGGGTATTCAAATCAAGATTGAAGTGGTGTCAAGATCACCAAAATCAGATTAGAATGGATGCCCTCGCCGATAAACACCGTGAAGGCGATTTCCGTGGCTTCTGGCAGAGCACTGCCAAAATCAACGTACGACCTGGACTTCCTGCGAGCGTTGGCGGGGTGAGTGATTCTAAAGGCATTGCTGATCTTTTTAAAGAGCATTTTACTGTTAAGTCGCCGCGTGGTCCAGACGGTGAGGTGCTCAATGCTGATGATAGGAGTGGTCATGTTGTCGGAACGAGATTTAGTGCGAAAGAGGTAGCTAGTGTCATAAGGCACATGACTCGAGGAAAATCTCCGGGTCACGATGGACTCAGTATTGAGCACTTCCTGCATGCTGGACCTCACATCTCGCGAGTATTAGCAATGTTTTACTCCCTGTGTGTGAGCCACAGCTATTTGCCGGATGATTTTATGAAAACCGTGGTAGTGCCGGTAGTTAAAAATAAAACGGGTGACTTAGCTGATACCAATAACTACAGGCCTATCTCTCTCGCTACCACAGCGGCAAAAATTTTTGATGGTCTGCTTAATGTACAGCTAAACAATTACGTAACTCTCCACGACAACCAGTTTGGGTTTCGTCCGCAGCTATCAACGGAGAGCGCGATACTGTGCCTTAAGCACACCATCAACTATTATACGAAGAGAAATACGCCGGTATACGCATGCTTCCTGGACCTCTCCAAGGCTTTCGATTTAGTCCAATATGATGTCCTGTGGAGCAAGTTAGACCAGATTAATTTACCGAAAGAAATTACCAGCCTATTTCGGTTCTGGTATGGGCATCAGAAGAATTGTGTGAGATGGGAGGGGGTGATGTCAGAGCAATATGAACTTGAATGTGGTGTCAGGCAGGGCGGGTTGTCATCTCCTACGCTATTCAATGTGTACATGAATGACCTGATCGTCGCGCTCAGCAACTGTCATGTCGGTTGCCATATTGATGGAGTGTCTGTGAATAATCTCAGTTATGCAGACGACATGGTGTTGCTGAGTGCGTCGGTATGTGGCCTGAGAAGATTGTTAAATGTATGTGAAGATTATGCTCGTGATCATGGTTTGCGATATAACGTGGCAAAAAGCCAGTTCATGGTTTTTGGAGTTGGTGCAGTAAGTCCCCAGAATGTTCCGTCTGTTAGACTTAACGGGATACCTCTAGAGAGGGTGAATAAATTTAGATACTTAGGACATATTCTTACGCCTGACCTTAGTGATAATGAGGATATTGAGAGAGAGCGAAGGTCGCTGTCAATACGAGCCAACATGATAGCCCGCAGGTTTGCTGGGTGTTCAAGGGAGGTAAAAGTCACACTATTTAGAGCGTATTGTACATCCCTTTACACCTGCAGCCTGTGGGCTAGTTACACAAAGAAGTGCTATAGCGACCTCCGCGTTCTCTACAATAATGCGTTTAGAATTGTGGTGGGGCTGCCCCGGTTCTGTAGCGCCTCGGGCATGTTCGCGGAGGAGCGCACCGCCTGTTTTCACACGACTATGCGCAAGCGGAGCATCTCTCTGGTGCGCAGAGTACGGGCCAGCTCCAACGCAGTCCTGGCGATGATTGCTGACAGGCTGGACTGCCCCTACATGCTGCATTGCTGCAGCAGGCATGTTCAAGCAAAGCCGTTTGTCAGGCGTTATTAATTAATAATTTTATGGATACTGTTTTAATTTTTGACATTTATTATGAATTATGAATTTTATTATTTTATGCTATTGAATTATTATTGTAAAATGTTTTGTAAACTGTAAATTCTTTTCTATGGGCCCAGTTACCCGAAATAAATGAATTATTATTATTATTATTATATTATTAAAATGTTCCGATGTGGTTTTGTGGATTAATGTTCAATAAACTTTATTCCTTCTTTCTTTTCTTTTCTTTCTTTTCCGCGCACTGGTATGATAGTAAATACTTACTGCAAATGTTACAGACGAAATCTTTGACTCCTGAGTGCGTCTTCTCGTGTTGATTTAGATTTTGTTGTGTAAGGAATGACTTGCCGCACTGATTGCATTTGTAGGGACGCGGCCGGATCTGTGAGAAAAAAATAAAAATTTAAATTTAATATTATTGTTACACTATATGTTCTTTTCTGCCTAGGCAGCGTCAACAATCGAGGGAATCCCCGTACAACATATACGAAAAGGGTTGCCAACTTGGAAGATTTTAATTCCCTAGTTTTTTATTTAAATAAAAAAAACAATGTTACGTAACACGTTGTTCGAACCCCCCTCCCGCCCCTGTAACGCATCGTAACGTTTTAAAAGACCCCCCCTCCCCCCAAATTGCGTTACGTAATACTTGAACGCCCCCCTAGCCTTTTTCCTAACTATGTTGGGGTCAGCCTCCAGTCTAACCAGATGCGGCTGAATACCGCTGAAATACCAAGTATTTTACATGGAGCGACTGCCATCAGTGCCATCGTCCGTGTGGTGCCGGACGTAAAGAATAGCACTACCCCATCTCTTGCCGTGGGGGTCGTTCAAGGCAACTAAGGGCTCTTGTACACGGTAAGTTTTCTTAACCGCACGGCGTGTTAGCCGATCGGTTAACAAAACGTGCAAGCTTGTACATGGCACGGTAAAGCTAATACGGCGAATAAGGCGGCGGCGCCGTGGCGTAGCGCCGCCGTGTATGTCAACAAGCTCCCCAGTGATCCATACAACAGTGACAACCGTGCCTACAAACGGCGACTTAACCGTAGATTTTCCCGGCGAAAAAAACGTGTGTGGACAAGAAGCCTTAGGGTGGATTTTACCAACGTCAGATAACGTTATTCCAGGAATAAATGAAACTTTTTGACAGATTTTATATGGGTAATCTGTCAAAATGTCGAATTTATTCCTCAGGTAACGTTATCTGACGTTGGTAAAATCCACCCTAAGAGATTCTCTAGAGGATGGGCAGCAGCGTTCTCTGAGTACTTTACCAACCATACTGCGATCGCCAACCCGCCTGCTAAGCGTGGCGATTACGGCAAACCCCCCCTTTTGGGGGAGGCTTATGTCCAGCAGTGGACTTGTTTCGGCTGAATGGTGATGATGACTGCCATCAGACTTCCGGAACGTAGTTAGACCGTTTTGTTATACTAAGTATATGTATAAGAAATTATTATTCTTGGCTTAGTTTGGTGCATCGAGAATATTTTTTTGATAATAATTAAATACGCTTAAGTATTTTTTTGTGATTTTTATAATTTGGAGTGTTTGTCATTATTTTAAATAGAATTTTAGTGTTATTTTATTATGATTAATAAATGAAGTATAATTTAATTAGTCAGTCGTTTAATTTAATGCGGTATTTTTACTGTTTTATGTAAAAGATTAGTTAATGATTCAGATTCATCTTAAGTTCGCGGCGGTAATGTTGTCATGCGGCACTCCGCTGCACAGGGCCACAAGCCACAACACTCATATACACAATCTGAGTGTATGTGTACACACTCGATAATCTGAGTGTAAGAACACACTCATATACACAATCTGAGTGTGTGTACACACTCGTATACATAATCTGAGTGTAAGAACACACTCATATTCACAATCTGAGTGTCATATACACAGTTTGACTATATGAACACACTCATATAGACAGTTTGACTGTATGTACACACTCATATACATAGTAGGAATGTTTGTACACAATCAGTGCACGTTGGCGTGTTCTTACAGTAACGTTACTGTGCGGCTACTATAACTATATTATGTATACATATACAGGGCGTCCCACGACTTTGCCACATGGAGGGAAAGTACCTTAAATACTGTAGATAGAAAATTTTACTGAATGAAGACTTCATTTTTATTTTAAAAACAATACGAACTGCATTCAAACAATTTTAAATAATCACCTGTCTGAACCGGGAATCGAACCCGCTAAATGTGAAAACAAAAAAAACTGTAATTTTATTGTACTAATCGAAAGGCTCGATCAGATACATTTATTTCTTCTAAATAACATAGCGTCTAAAATAAAAGGAACACCATGAAATTTTACATTTATTTGAAATAATAAGACACGTTTAACTGTGCAACTTACAAACAATTTAATTTAATAAATGCTCAAAATGTGTCCCTTCCTATTGTATACAAATTGTAACTCTTTTAATAATCTCGCTTACCGTTAATTTATTTATTTTTGTATAGTGAACGTTTGAAATAATACTTCGAAATAGTAATAAAGCAGAAAGTAGTACATAAAGTCGGTTGTTATAAGCACGACATAGTCAGAGAGAATGCTGTTCATTATTCTGAACAAAATTTTAAATTAAATGTTAAATTTCATGGTGTTCCTTTAATTTTAGATGCTGTGTTAATTAGAAGAAATAAATGTATCTGATCGAGCCTTTCGATTAGTACAATAAAATTACAGTTTTTTTTATTTTCACATTTAGCGGGTTCGATTCCCGGTTCAGACAGGTGATTATTTAAAATTGTTTGAATGCAGTTCGTATTGTTTTTAAAATAAAAATGAAGTCTTCATTCAGCAAAATTTTCTATCTACAGTATTTAAGGTACTTCCCCTCCATGTGGCAAAGTCGTGGGACGCCCTGTATATATACAGTGGTGGACATATAATTAGAAACACCAAGTGTGACTATTATTTTTAGTACAATTTAACTTGATAATTAATGTTTTACGTATCATAAAGGGCTTATACCTATTTATCTATAATGTATCCACATCATGAAGTATAATTATGTCAGTTTTGGAAATATCATACAACCGTTTATGTAAAAATTGGTATACAATATAAAATAAAATGAAGCAGCACAACGTTAGAGGTGGACAACTAATTAGAAACAGAAAAAAAAAACATTAGCATAAATATGAACAAAGTTAACGAAACAATAAATAATGAAGTTAAATGGTACAAACGTTTTATAATAAACAATTAATGTTTGGTGGGAAGCCTCTGCTGTCGATTACAGCTCTACAACGACGTGGCATTGATTCTATCAATGTTTCATACATTTCCAAGGAATATTTCTCCAAACTTCTACAAATGCGTCTTAAAGTTGTTGTAGTATGATACTAGTAGTAGAACGGTATTAGTGATATGCTTATTGGACAATGCTTTACTTACAATGTACCACAAATTTAGATTTAATTCTAATCCGCACTATTTGCAGACCACTCTTACACTGAAACCACAATAATCCAAAACAATGAAACAGCGTTAAAGCATTTCTAAGAGACTAATTAGTGTCGGTGTTAGAGTGGTCTGCAAATAGTACGGATTAGAATCAAATCTAAATTTGTGGTACATTGTAAGTAAAACATTGTCCAATAAGCATATCACTAATACCGTTCTACTACTAGTATCATACTACAACAACTTTAAGACGCATTTGTAGAAGTTTGGAGAAATATTCCTTGGAAATGTATGAAACATTGATAGAATCAATGCCACGTCGTTGTAGAGCTGTAATCGACAGCAGAGGCTTCCCAACCAAACATTAATTGTTTATTATAACACGTTTGTACCATTTAACTTCATTATTTATTGTTTCGTTAACTTTGTTCATATTTATGCTAATGTTTTTTTTCTGTTTCTAATTAGTTGTCCACCTCTAACGTTGTGCTGCTTCATTTTATTTTATATTGTATACCAATTTTTACATAAACGGTTGTATGATATTTCCAAAACTGACATAATTATACTTCATGATGTGGATACATTATAGATAAATAGGTATAAGCCCTTTATGATACGTAAAACATTAATTATCAAGTTAAATTGTACTAAAAATAATAGTCACACTTGGTGTTTCTAATTATATGTCCACCACTGTATATAACAGACTCACCGCGTGTGTCTTCAGATGCGCCTGGTGGGTATACTTGGACGCGAAGGCCTTGTGACACACCTCACAGGCGTAGGGCCGCGCTCCCGAGTGTACGTTGGCGTGTTCGTTCAGTAATGTGCGGCTGCTGTAACTCTTCCCGCAGATTCCGCAGCGGTGAGGTCCCGTGCGACCCGTAGTGGGCTTCAGCTTCTGAGCGTGTTCCGCTGTTGAACGAAATACGATTTGTAACAAAAAAAACCGGACACCACACGTGAAAATATTAAAGATTTAAACAGAATACAATTGCCAAATACTTCTATATGTCGCAGAATCAACACAGAAGCACAACTATTAGAATGACTATTGATTATTGTTAATGTAGTAGGACGCCATCTATTATCGTTTGTCGGAAACGTCAAGCAGTGTGCTTGGGTGAGGTCGGTGCGGGGCGTGGCATGTCTTGTTTGACGGTTGTCAGTAAGCTGTCAGCTGTCGGCTGTCATCCTTTTTGACATTGGATGCATTTGATTTGAGTGAAGTTACGAGTGAGACACGAGGGCGAGAGGTCGTTTTGCCAGCCTGCACCGAACTTACCGCGTTTCCGTACTTTAATCAGTTTCCATCGGTTTGATCATTTGAGATTTTATTATGTGTTCCGTTTGACGTCCGAAGTCCATTTATGAGAGAGTACATCGTCTTTTCCTACGCTTTCTCGTTAGAAGATGCTACTTCCGCCACGTGATCAGCGCCATCCATGGCCAAACCTGGAACTAACTTTAACAGCACAGAGCAAGCCACCGTCTTATACCATTGTTGCGTCGTTTTTCAAACCGCACGCATCTCCGTTAGATTTTCCAATTAGAAAACAAATATACCTTCATTTTTTATTAGTTTTCAAAAAATTGTTTTAACTTTCGAGAATAAAGTAGAAAGTTAGTGTTTTTATTTCCGTTACGTGAAAATTGTGTGCGTTCTTTGTTAAAATGGACAACAGTGATAAAATTACCGAGTCAGTGACTAACAATCTCGCGGACGTTTTTAGTGGTCACGATTCCACTCGATTACGAAATAGTGCACACACTCCGTCAAGTGCGTCAAGATCATCAGCATCGACTTCAAGTTCGAGCGAAGAGGACGAACCGCCGCCGAAAAAACAGCGCCGGAGTCGTTCAAACGATTCTTTGCGAGAAATAGACCGAAGGTTTGATTTATTATCACAACAGTTGGTGAGTCACGTTAATAACATTTTTTGTGCAAATTATGCTGCGGTTCATCCAAGTGCTTCTTGTTCTACCGCCGTGCCTGCCTCAGGATCAGTAAATAATCCTTTAGATGATCCGTTTTTACGGCCGTCGGTTGTAATAAATGATATTGCCGAGCTAAATGTTTCCGTCAAGGAACCGTCCGTACCTATTGCAAATCCCGAAAGAGTAGCAAAGTTAGCTTCAATGCAAAGGTTCGACTCTTTAGATTGGAACTCTGTACGGTATACTGAGGTGCAAAAGAAATATGCGGCTTTTCCGGCGTTCACTGAGTTGAAAGTAAACGAGGAATTGAGACGTTTAGAGGATCCTTTTGCCCCACTTAGATGGTTTCAGATGGAACGTAGCTTTGCTGCCTTGTCAAATGCCTTTTTAGCCCAAAATGAGTCCGTAAATTTGGCATTACGTAATTTAATTGACTGGTCTGCTAAATCGGATGCACAGTTAAATTCAACTACTATTTACGATAAGTTAAAAGAGTTATTTGGAAATGAATCTGAATATAAAGCTGTTTCTCATGACATTTTACAAATTATTTGCGGGAAACGTGCAGAGGTTTTAGAACTGCGGCGTAAAGCTCTTCTTAAAAGTTTAAAAGGAAGATATATACGCGAAGATATTGAAAAGATACCCCCCTCAACTGAATATATGTTCAACCCTCAAAGTTTATCTGCTTATATACAAAAAATAGGCGGAATTGACAAATTAGTCAAAGATACTGTGTCTCGTTCGAAGTCTTTTATACGTTCTAAATCGCCGGTGCCTCCAAAATCACCTGTTGCTTCTACTTCCCGTGAAAAATCCTTTCGTTTTCAAAATAAATCAAAGCAAGAAAAGAACAAAAAGCGAAATTTCGACGAGCGAAATAAAAAGAAAAGTGGGGGGCCAAAAGGTGAAGTTAACAGGAGTAGGCGCAAGTGACTCGAGGTTTATGGGGGGCTGTCTGATGCTTTATCAAGAGGTGTGGTCCAAATTCGGGGCCCCCAAGACGATTCTCAGATTAATTTCTGCTGCTCGCATTCCATTCAATCAGACACCACCGCTAAACTACCCGACATCGGACATCATGAAAAAATTTCAAACACCGAGTTCTTTAATAACGTCTTCAGAAATTCAAACCATGATTCAAAGTCGAATTCTCGAGCCCGCGCCTCTTACTCCATCTTTCATTTCCCCACTTTTTATTGTAACAAAAAGCAGCGGAAAGAACCGAGTGATATTCAATCTGAAGGCATTAAATCGATTTATGAAACCAAGACGTTTCCATCTTTTTCATCATTTCCAAATGCCAAATTTTTTACAACGGGGCGACTGGATGGTAAAACTCGACTTAAGCCAAGCTTACTATCATCTGCGGATTTCTCAACGACACCGTTGTTTTCTACGCATAAGTTACGAGGGTCGGTTGCTGCAGATGACCTGCCTACCCTTTGGTCTCGCCGCAGCACCGAAAATGTTTGCGTCAGTCACAAACTGGACTGCCGAAGTGTTACGCAGCAAAGGTCTTCGCCTGGTGCTATATCTCGACGATTATTTAATAATCCACCAAAACAGAGAGACGCTAAAATCCCATGTCCAGATAGCTATAGAGTTCCTCACCTCCCTAGGTAGGAATATCAATATGGAAAAATCTATAGTAATCCCAACAAGGCGTATAGAATTCCTGGGAATAGTCTGGGACACACAATCCAACACAAAGAGTTTGCCCCTGGACAAAATTTGCAAGATCCGTCAGTGCCTATTGACTCGCTTAGCAGCTGGCAGTTGGACCCTCAAGCAGGCGCAACGCCTCTTAGGGTATCTCAACTTTGCAACCTTCATCACCCTCCGGGGAAGGTTGCATTGCCGTACGCTGCAGCGCCACAGCAATCGTCTTCAGAGAGGATCGCGACGCCCAATCCGATTCACAGACGAGGTACAAAGAGACCTAGAATGGTGGTTAGAAAAGATCAGCCAGAAATCTCATATTCACCCCAGGAGGTCACCAGTCAATTACCTTGTCACAGACGCTTCAGATGTTCAATGGGGAGCTATAGTGAACAACAAAAGACTAACAGGCCTTTGGAGTCGACGTCAACTGAAGTGGCACTGCAACCTGAAGGAAATGTACGCAGTGATAGCTGCCATATCTTTAGAAGCAAAGGTTCTGAGAAATTCAACTATAGTCTTACAAAGCGACAACAGAACGGTAGTGTCGTACATAAAAAACGAGGGCGGAACAAAGTCTCAAAATCTCTTGAAATTAACAAAACAGCTCCTGGCACTGACGGACAGCCTAAATGTTGTACTACTCCCTCACCACCTACCGGGACTGTACAACACGGAAGCCGATCTTCTCTCACGAAATCGAGTCGATTCCGAATGGCATCTGCTGAGCGAGGCGACCAACAAAATATTCACCCTGTGGGGAACTCCAGATATCGACCTGTTCGCCTCGCAAGACGCTCACGTCGTGTCGGACTATGTTACGCTAGATTTGTCAGACTCGAGCGCTTGCTTTCACGACGCCTTCAGCAGGTGTTGGAGATACGACCTCGCGTGGATCTTTCCTCCACCAGCTCTGCTCCCACGTGTGTTACGCCATCTCAACTCGGCGAAAGGAAGGTTTATAATAGTAGCACCCAAGTGGAAGAAACCCTTTTGGCGTCCAGACCTGAAGAGTCGCGCCCTAGCACGTCCTATGAAAATTCGGGACCTGAAAACATCATTGGTGGACACAGTGACGGGGCGACCCCCAGCTCAAGTTCACAACCTACAGCTGGAAGCTTGGCTCATTTCGGCTGGGACTCTTTAACACAAAATTGGTCAACTGAGGAAAAGCAACTTTTGTCAACGTGTTGGAGAGCTTCTACACTCAAAACCTATACTCCCATATGGAACAAATGGTTATAGTGGTGTAGTCAAAATCACTTAAACTGTCGTCGTCCGGCACCTGCCGATGTAGCCCGGTATTTAGCGAAACTTTTTCTTACAGATCGATTAGCATACCGTACTATTCTTGTACATAAATCAGTTATAGCATCAGTGTGTGAAACTTTGTCCGATATAAAGATTTCTTCAAATCATTTACTTAAGCATATTTTAAAAGCTGTATCGTTAGCTAGAGAAATTCCACCAAAATTGCCAATATGGGATGCAAGAATAGTAATTCAGTTCTTAAAAAATACAGATCCCTTTATGCAAAGCTTGTATGATGTTTCTAGGCGTACTGCCACTATTCTGTTGTTGGCTTCGGGACGCAGAGTACACGATTTGACTCTCTTACATTGTGATCCAAAACATTTTGTTGACAATGGGGATTCAATAACCTTGCATCCTATGTTTGGCTCCAAAACTGATTCAGCGTCATATCAACAGTCGAGTTGGACGTTGCTAGCTTCACCAGATAGAAATACAAATCCTTTATTTTGGTTAAGAACATTGATAGAAATTTCAAAAAATATCAGAGGTTGCCTGACAAAGGAGGTGGCCAACTTTTTAAGGGACCGTTACCCCACCATCGAAATACATGTACACAAAAAATAATTACTTCATTTCAAAGCGTTTGACCTCAAGACTTACAATATGGAAACAAAAAGCGCCTAGAGGTCCTGTATTTTTTTTAAAGGGCAGCTTTTCTTACTGTACTATACCTTAAATGTCAGGTGTTATTTATTGTTAACATTGAAATAAATATTGTTTAAAAACCTTCAGAAAACGTATTATACCTATGTTCCAAGTTATCCCGATTAGTTTTTAGTAGTTTTGATACAAAACTGCTACTTAATACCAACTACTACCATATATCTGCTGAAATTAAATTAAAGGATTTTTATACCACCTGTATTTCACAATATGTTATCCCGACGCTCAGAATTCCATTATATTACAATTTGAAATAATCGGCTACATTATTATTAATTTAATTTTAATTTTAAGTAGGCACTCAACACGTTTGATAAATATATAATGCATGATATGCTTACCTGTAAGAAATTGGTACACTAGTCTGTAAGTCCATTGAATGTATCTCTTAACTTTGTATTAGTGTATTCAATTGTTGGTGAGCCAAATAAATAAAATAAAATAAAAAATCATATTTCTCATCGAACCTAGCTAAAGCACAATTGACACAATTCACAATTATTTAGTCCATAATAAAAGCTGTGAAAATCAGTTTTCAATTCAAATTATATCTAACGTTACAGAAAATGACGAATAGATACACACAGAAGACATAGATAAAAAATAAAAAAATAACAGGTATTTAAAATACCAGATAACATTTGTTCCTTTCAGTAACTGTTATCTGTTAGTATAAATAACATTCACATAACGACGCGGTTGACACAACGCCCTGTTAAATAACGATGTTTTTGTCTAATTCTTACTGACGACATATAACCTTGCTAAAAAGATGTACCTAAATAGTCTAAAAATATATACAGGGTGGTAATTTGAGATGGGGCATGAAGCGCAGCTACCTTAACCATTGTAGTTACAAGAAAACACTCTTAGGAGACCACCACTAACTTTTGGAATAATTTCTATTTGCATTCACAGATTTTGAAAAAAATGTACAGTCAGCGAGAAAAGGGGCAGTTTTCAGAAAACATGTTTATGATGCCAATCGATCCTATTTCCCTTAAGGATCAAAACACTCTTCCGGACCATTTGAAGTTGGAGTACTAGAAACGTCAGAAATATTTGGAACTGCATTCATAGATATGGGTTTTATTTCGGTATGAATGTAACTTTGATGATGATGATTTCTGACGTTCTAGTACTCTAATATCAGTGAGTCCGGAAGAGTATTTTGATCTTTATAAGAAAATTGATCGATTGGCACCATAAAAATATTTTGTGAGAACTGACAATTTATTTGCTGACTGTACCAATATTTTGTTTTTTCAATATCTTTGAATGTAGTTCGAAATAATGTCAAAAATTATGGACAGTCTCCTATCAACATTTTCCTGTAGCCACAACGATTAAGGTAGCTGCCCTTATAACTACCCTATCTCAAATAGTTTTTTTTTGCGATTCCTGACGTTTCTAGTACTCCAACCTCAATTGGTCCGGAAGAGTCTTTTCATCCTTACGAGAGATAGGATCGATTGGCACCATAAAAATGTTTTCTGAAAACTGCCCCTTTTCTCGCTGACTGTACATATTTTTCAAAATCTGTGAATACAGATAATAATTATTTCAAAAGTTAAGGGTGGTCTCCTAAGAACGTTTTCCTGTAGCTACAATGGTTAAGGTAGCTGCCCTTCATGCCCCATCTCAAATTATCACCCTGTATAACCTACCAAGGTTCATAAGAAGCAATATGTATAAAAATGTATGTTTCCTTTATTTGGTCACGTAATCTGTGTCACGGTTATTTATTCGGATACATTGATACCATTTTTCTAAATAAACGTTTAAAGATTCAGTAAATAAGAAAAAATACATCACAGTAGTTCGCAAATTAATAGAATATCGTAATTGTAATAAAATACGAATATTGTATGATTAAAAGTTTTAAAATGTTTATCCATATTATAAAATGATCAGATAACTTGTCACCTTGTCAGTGGTACTAATCGGTAGCTAGTACAAAAATACTAGGCTAGACAGATATTTGATACTGTTATTTTTATATAACAGAAATAACAAGTATTATTGACCTGTTATTACAATCAACCTCTAAGTCAGCCCGCCGAAATCATGCTGGCCATTAACATTTTTTTTTCTTTTTTTAAAGCTTTTTTATTCTTGTGACATTTTCACTGTCAGAAGGTAATTATTAGTGCTGGGGTCGCCCGGTCGCAAACGTGTAAATCGATTGTTTTATGTAGTTAATTGATTAATAATAACGATAATTGTTTAATTTTTGTATTACAAGTTACAAAGTAGGTACCGTTGCAGTTTTCATAAACTTATTTTAATATTCTAATACAAGTCACTAGTTATTTTATCCTTAAAGGTTTTGTCAGTAGTTCGCAAACTAAGCAAAACTGTAGCTTGAAAACCTGGGTAAGTAGTGGCATCTTGAATAGTTGTTTGTGTTCCTTTCGATAAAGTCTATTTATGAGAGAAAAAAATAATGGTGTGGTTGGCGCAGCGGTTGAGCGGTCTTTTGGGGAGTTACGTGTCGCGGGTTTGATTATTTGATTCCCGGATTGATCAAATATCTGTATAGTCTTCAGACACATAATGGTTTCCGGGTTTGGTGTTTTTGCAAATGACTATTTGTGTTTGTAAACGCGCTCACGATAAATAACGTATTTAAATAAAAAGAGGAAACGTATTTTTAAAAAGCTTGTCATCCGAAGTAATTTTTGAAAGAAAAAAATAAACTAATCTTAAACTGTGAAAAATTGAATGACATTAATGTACTTGATAATCCTGAGTTATTAGGAGTATTACTTAAATTATTATTTGTCAATTTAATTAATAACAAAATACGAAAAATATTGATAATAATAGGTTTATTAAATGGCTTACTTACGTTTATTTGAATGTTATCGATCCATGTGAGTTGTACTATAATAGGCATAACGATTTTTTTACTGAAATCGATTATCACAAAATGAACAGCCCTTAGAGTTAAAAGAAATTCAAATGTCATCCATCAATAATGCATAATGGCCGACGGGCGGAAAATATAAATATACTATCTTATTATCTTCATCATAATTTCCAGGACTTGTACAGAAAAAATGAAAAATAGGTCTTACAATAATATGTAAAAACGTTTTATCATTGATTACTTTACTTTGTACAAGTTCAGTTTCAATTATAAGTGTGTTATCGACTATCTGGGGCAGATGTTGGCCACCTCCTTTATTTATCACCACGAGGGAACCTCGCAAACCGGCTAGTACTGTAATCATAGGTGGATGGGTAAGACGAATTCTTTCTGAAGCCGGAATACAGGCTACGCCTGGTAGTTTTAGGTCAGCAGTTTCATCTCTTAATTGTTTAGAAAAGTACCCAGTTAACGATATTCTAGCTAAGGCAAACTGGCGCCATGAAGATACTTTTAGAAAATATTATTACAGAGAGATAGAAAATATAGGCCACAACAATAGTATTGAGTCTGAGAAGTCGCTATCTCAATTCTTTACAGCTTCAAATTAAGAATCTTAATAGTTTTGTTTGCAACTCATTTAATAATTTAAATTTATTCTGATCTGAATCTTAAAATATAACATTTCAGAAAATTGTGCTTATTACATGATAATATAATATTCTTATGCGTTTCATTGTTAATTCAGTAAGTGGATCATTTAATGAATATTACTAGTTTTCCCTACATCATTATATTCCATAGAACAATATATTTATTGATCACATTATTGCGTTTTATTCAGCAAGCCACCAGGAGATAACAAACAGGTCTCTCATAAATGGACTTCGGACGTCAAACGGAACACATAATATAAAAATTTTACCTTCAAATAAAATTTGTATTATGTTTCCTAAGACGTCCGAAGTCCAAATAATTTCTTCCTGGTGCATACCCTCATCATCATTAACATTATGAGCCGAACAATGGTATAAGACGGTGGCTTGCTCTGTGCTGTTAAAGTTAGTTCCAGGTTTGGCCATGGATGGCGCTGATCACGTGGCGGAAGTAGCATCTTCTAACGAGAAAGCGTAGGAAAAGACGATGTACTCTCTCATAAATGGACTTCGGACGTCTTAGGAAACATAATACAAATTTTATTTGAAGGTAAAATTTTTATATTATTTTGCTATCGAGAGTGAATAAATAGAGGACTATAATCAGTGTTGAGACTATTATTTCCTACCTACACCATGTCGATCTTGGACTCTGATGACGAGGTACCCCCAATGGGTGAACTACCCTCGTTATATACGATCATAAATAGTCCGTGTGGTGTCGGACGTAAAGAATAGCACTACCCCATCTCTTCCCGTGGGTGTCGTAAAAGGCGACTAAGTGATTCACTAGTGGATGGGCAGCAGCGTTCTCTGAGTACTTTAGGCAGTTGTCCCACCGTCGGCGAGGAAGCGACTAACTATCGGCTATTTTCTCGCTCAAGTAACGTACAATAGATATACATTCCGTGTAAACAAAAGAGATGCATGTATTAATAGTCGATCGCTGACTGTTCACACTGCCGGGGAGGACTCGCTCCACTAGTTTGTCGCTGAGCGAGAAGAGCTATCAAAGATTAATACTCGCTCAGCGATATTCGCTCAGGGATGCTCGGTTGGCGGTCAGAACTCACGCCGAGAGACCAACCAGCGGTCATTTGCGAGTGGTGCGAGTAATCGCCCGTCGCTCTCGCACACTCGCTTATAGCCCAGCGACAAAACTATCGGAACTACACACTCGCTTCTCGCTGCTCGCCAACTCGTTTCTAGTTTCTAGCTCTACTCGCTCGTCGTTCGCGGTGAGACAGGTGCCTTAACAATCATACTGCGATCGCCAATCCGCCTGCCAAGCGTGGCGATTACGGCAAAACCCCCCAACATGTATAGCACAAAGAAGAAACAGCCCCTAGTCCCCGGCGGCTCTGCTAGCGCTGCTCACGGTAACGGCGGGACATGGGGTGCTAAGAAGCACAGGACCGGTCGATGTGGCGATGCTTGGGGGAGGCCTATGTCCCGCAGTGGACGTCTTTCGACTGAATGGTGATGATCCTAAATGAATTATTCCCACCGAATCACGTGGTTTGTTGCCAGTTGCAACGGATCACACAAGTTCCCCATCAAATCACGTGATTGGATGCAACTACAAAATAATTATTATATTCCCAACGAATCGTCTAATTGTTAATGTTAACTAATTTTGACAAAAATAATTTGATTGAGTTTTTATAATATAACACTGATTTTTCAAATTAATTGTAGCGTTAGCAAAACTAATTATAAACTTCGATTTAAATTAATCATGCGTAGTTGGGAATCGTTACATTTTTTACATAATTACGTCGTTGTAACGGATTACGTGATTTGTTGGGAATATAATAATTGTATTATTTTGTAGTCGCATCCAATCTCGTGATCGTGGATAGAATTAGAAATGAGTATGTATGAGGAAGTCCGAAAGTGGTGCTGGTGACTGAGAAATTGTGTGGCAACCAGTTAGAGCGATTACGCACTGTATCCGATCCGAATCCGTGAAAATACGGATGTAAAAACTCGAACCGAATTCGGATATTGCTTTACGCACTGCATCCGATCCGAATCCGTGAAAATACCGATCTAGAGTAAAAATCTCGGACCGAATTCGGATGTTGCTTACGCACTATTCCGATATCTGATTCAAATTCAAACAATTCAGGGGCCATCTTTGGCATATCCGTTTGGCGTCTGATTTGAATCCGAGGTAATGCGAAAGCGTTCATACAAACAGTATACGGCTACTTCGGTCCGTCAATTGTTCTTCCGAATTAGAAACTCACAGATGACGGATAGAAATCGGATGACGGATGCCGGATGTAGTGCGTAAACTACCATACAAATAGTTCTATGGCTACTTCGGAACGTATTTTCACGGATTCGGATCGGATGCAGTGCGTAACCGCTGTTACAGTGGCATGTGATGCGGAGGAATAAGGAAAATGTGGTGAGGAATCTTTTGAATATGAATGTGGGTGGTTATTAGAGTAGAGGAAGACCAAAGAAACGATGGATGAATAATGTAAAAGATGATATGACTAGAAAGAGGGTGACTACTGAGATGACGGCTAATAGAGATGTATGGAAGAAAAATACATGCTGCGCCGACAACAAATAAGTCGGGATAAAGGTTAGGGATGATTGTGATGGTGTAGAATATGTGTAACAAATTATAATTATGTATCTAAGACTTCAGTACCATGTTTTTGGAAAAGAATTAAAAAAAACACTTTATATTTCAATATTTTTTTAAGAATTTAATGTTGCTTTATGCATTGTGTGTTTATGTTTAAAATTCAATAAAATTAGCTTGTTTCCAGGCACCTTTGTATTTTCCAGCTCTCCAATCAATCCCTCCTTTCTTACTAATTATTCGTAAGAAAGTTCGGTATCATTGACAGTGGTATTCAATGGCCGCACCCTGGCGCTTCCCGATCGTGCGACCTAGTTTCTCCGATAGTGCGACCTAGTTCCTCCGATAGTGCGACCTAGTTTCTAATAGTGCGACCTAGTTCCTCCGATAGTGCGGCCTAGTTCCTCCGATAGTGCGGCCTAGTTCCTCCGATAGTGCGACCTAGTTCCTCCGATAGTGCGACCTAGTTCCTCTTATAGTGCGACCTAGTTCCTCCGATAGCGCGACCTAGTTTCTCCGATAGTACGCCCTAGTTCTTCCGATAGTGCGACCTAGGTCCTCCGATAGTGCAAACTAGTTCCTCCGATAGTGCGACCTAGTTCCTAAGATAGTGCGACCTAGTTCCTAAGATAGTGCGAACTAGTTCCTCCGATAGCGTGACCTAGTTTCTTTGATAGTGCGACCTAGTTCCTCCGATAGCGCGACCTAGTTTCTCCGATAGTGCGCCCTAGTTCTTCCGATAGTGAGACCTAATCGATTCGATAGTGCGACCAACCCCCTGATTCAGAATTATTCTGTCGAACGATTCGGTATGTTGTTTCTTTTTCTCACGTTACGAGAATCGTAGACGAAACGAGATAACAAACCGAATCAGTTGATTACTGCTTAACGAAAATGTTTTGAATCGAGGGGCTGGTGCAAAGTAGTGCGGCATAGTGCGACCTAGTGTAACATACTACCATTTGATTTTCCAAATCCGTCTATAATTTTGGGCAAACATTTTGGCTAGGGTCTTATGTAAAGACAACATAGAACATGTAACATAATAAACGCAAACCCTGAAAGTACATTGATAGGAATCGATTTCAGCCATTTTTAATTTGAGCCTTATTACAAGGGCATAAAACTGAATTTCAAATGAAGTTAACAATGTAAAAGTATTACATTTTTTTTAAATAAACAATATTTAGAGCGGTTACGCACTGCATCCGATCCGAATCTGTGAAAATACGTTCCGAAGTAGCCATATAACTATTTGTATGGTAGTTTACGCACTAGATCCGACTTCCGTCATCCGATTTCTCTCCGTAATCCGTGAGGCTCCAATTCGGAAGAAACGTTGACGGACCGAAGTAGCCGTAGTACTATTTGTATAAACGTTTTCGCATTACCTTGGATTCAAAACGGACATATGCCAAAGATGGCCCCTGAATTGCTTGGATTTGGATCAGAGATCAGATCAGCGCGTAAGCAATATCCGAATTCGGTCTAAGATTTTTAGACTCTAGATCCGTATTTTCACGAATTCGGATCGGATGCAGTGCGAAAAGCAATATCCAAATTCGGTCCGAGTTTTTTATATTTGACGGCGGGAGCGACGGCTGAGCGATAGCACCGTCATCACCTTGATTGGGTGGTACAGGGTTCATAGCGTAGAAAACGTAGGATAATAATTTAAATGCAGTTCGTTCGAGTTATAACTTCAGTTTACTCTTATTAATCACCAATTACTAATTAATTCGGTAAACAGACAGTTTCGTTATGGAGAAGTGTACTGGGTGGCGTCCCGAATCAAACTGTGTCCACTGCACGATCCCCACTCTCCAAATCGACTCTGTCCACGTGACGTCATTACAATAACAAGTGACGTCACGGTGTTTACCACCTCCCTAGTACTATAATAATCAAATGAAGATCTTATTATTGATCGATATCGTTTTCCACGACATATTCATATTTTCACGGATCCGGATCAGATGCAGTGCGTAACCGCAGTTAAGCATAATTATAGCTGAATCTTCTAATTGTGGTTGTTAGAGTGTTTGCATTATTCCTGGTACAGACCCCAGCACATAAAGCTACTACAATCTGTCATATTCAAGCATTAGGTTCAAGGTTGATTGGGAAAATTTGACAGTTTCGAGAAGCCTGATGTACATATTGTATAATTTAACATTGGTTCTAATACATACCTATATGCGTTGTATAATCTGTTCTCTTCCTCATAACGGCTCCACAAAACTGACACAGGTATATTCTAGCATCATGCGTCGACTTCAAATGACGCATCATCGTGTCCGCATCGCCGACGCACTCCGCACTTTCCTCTGTCAATATAAAAATATAGTCACACTTGCCTCAAATCCAATCAATAAATAGTAGATTGTTGTACGTAATCTACTTTTCTTTCAACTACCAATCTACTTACCGTGATAAAATCCATTTAACATTTTTTTAAACTTTCTTGCTAAATAAGAAGTATCAAAATTTTACAATGGTACAGAATTAATTGGCCGTAAAAGCCGTAATTGGCTGTAAGACTAGTTATATGTTATAGAATAAGATTTCAAAGAGCTGTGGATTTTGTGAACAATAAATAAATGCGGGCCATTTGTTTTTTTTTTCACCAAGTCGGTTTTATTTAGCTGATTTTTATTTTCAGATCTTTTTGATATTAATGCATACATTTTATATTAAACTTAATGGGAGACATTAAACCTCTGTGGTAAATTTATATCTAAACAAAAAATAAAAAACAGTGCATTAATGTAAAACAGTGCAATAATGAGCACATTTCTGCACTGTTTTGGTTCTAAGCAATAAATACGTCCTTTGTGACCGGTTTTGTAGTGATTAATGATAACATTACTGCGTAGTTGAAAGAAAAATTTCACATAAACAGGCGCTTATGAGAAGTCGAATTTAAATTCCTGCTCCGTATTAAAACAGGTTTCGCTCTACAGTGGGACAATCAGTTCCGTCTCTACCATAAGGGCACGTTGGGCACGAGCTCAGGGCCCCAGCCCGATGGGGCCCCCGAAATACCGAAACCCAATGCCAATGTATTTTTCATCCAATAAATTAATTTAAAAAACACGTTGAGCGTCATTAACAAAGGACCCAGGTAGCCAGGGTTACTCAGTAGAAGATTCCTTTAATTTGAAACAAATTGCTACAAACTTCCGACTTTTCAACTTTTCACTACAATGTGAATTTAACTTGAAATACAAGTTGGAGTTAATATAATCACCAGTGATCGGAAAAGGGTGAGCTAATTTACCTAAACTTCAAAGCACAGAGACAAAAACTGGAGACTTCCTTACGACAACATTTTTTTTTTTGGGAGAATTTTCTCGGAGATTGTCTTTCATTGGTTTTCAAAAAATAAAAGACAATCTACTTTTTTGAAAACAATAAACAATCTCTTTTTAAAAACAATGAAAAACGTGTCATCTGGTTTTGTGACAATTTTGGGAAACAAAAATAGGAAACGAATTTAATTCTTTTCTGTACTATTAACATTAATATTAAATGTACTTTAGTGATGTCCCGAAACCCGGAATAATTTTCACGAAAAAAAATGTTGTCGTAAGGAAGTGTCCAGTTTTTGTCTCTGTTCTTTGAAGTTTAGGTAAATTAGCTCACCTTTTTCCAATCACTGCTAATGACCAATAAAATCTCTGAACAAAAGTACATTCTGATGTATTCACTCACGTTTTAAGGCTTTTTAAAAAGGCTCCAAACGGTGTGATTTAGTGTCCAAACACACTATGCCGAAGTTACGCGACCGAAGTTCGGCGGCTGATTTTACGTTCCGACGTATTCGGCTGATATGACGCACCATAAGTGCCGAACTTACGCGGCAGAAATTCAATTGCGCTAACTTGTGGGTACAAGCGGGGCACGGACATGCGCCTCCCGCTGCTCCCCCCCCCTGGATCTTCGTCGGCAATCTAACCGAACTTCAGTCGCGTATAATGTGTGCTCTACAGAATACGTTGCCGCCGAATTGTCGCTGAACGTACGCCCGACCTAAGTTCGGCTGTACGCTATAACGCGACGTAATTTCGGCATAATGTGTCATCAGTAATTCAAATAGCATTACAGGCGTAATCATGCCGAACTTCGGTCGCGTACCTTCGGCGTAGTGTGTTTGTTTAGACACCAAGGGTCCTACACGCGAGGGCCCCAAACTTTGCGTGCCCAAGGACCCTACATGGCCTAAAACAGCCCTGGGGACAATTACCGGCTGATATAATAGGCAGATGATTAGATACTGACCATTCTTCTCACAAAGCAAACATCTAAACATGCTTCCTTCTTGCGCTACGATCTGCATCGGCATATCATTTCTTTCTTGTGTCGTGCTTGAGACTGATTTGACGCGAAACATTTCACCTGATTCCACTTTTATGAATGCTCCACCTGTTAATAAGAAATATTATTTTTTATTTATAACAAAGTACATTCTGCTTGAATATTATTTAAATTACTTATTTAAATTATTGGTAACATTGTAAAGAGCGCATAATCACAGGTTAAAGAGCGGCACACGCAAGCGCTCTAGTAAGTAAAAAACCGCGATTGGGGAGTGTCTGATATTTTTACTGTTTTCACTTTTTAGTTTGAAACTTTGTTGTGATAACTTAATAACTGATTGTGATTCAGTGTGTGTGTTTTTAAAAAGTAGCTTACTTTCAAGATATACAAGGAAATATTAATTATATTATACTATGTCGGTTTATTTTAATAACCCACGATATTTTGCATAGTGCTTTAGTAAATGCTAAAGATGATGTATAAAAAATATAAATCTGGTGCCATAAATATCATTCTGTTAAATTAAATGAATCAATCAATATTTTTTTTTGTTTCAATTACTTAGTAAATAAAAAAATGGTTTCAATGGAAAATATTAGAAAATACGCGAATTTCGAATAGTTGTTCTACGAAAGTTTTTCAATTTCCGATACCGAATAACCCCACAAAAAGAAGAAATAGAAATAGGTACATACCTTGTTCTTGCGCGGCCGCAATTATAGCATTTGCAGTTTCTTCGTCGCCCGAAACTTGAAGCTCTATTTGTGATTCGTCGTTAGAATCTGTAACAAAATTATAATGAAGTTAATTTCGTACGTTAATTACACATAAGCAGTGATCGGAAAAGGGTGAGCTAATTTACCTAAACTTCAAATAACAGAGACCAAAACTGGAGACTTCCTTACGACAAAATTTTTTTTTCGGGAGAATATTCTTGAAGATCTTCTTTCATTTGTTTTCAAAGAATAAAAGAAAATCTCCTTTTTTGAAAACAATAAACAATCTCTTTTTAAAAACAATGAAAAACGTGCCATCTGGTTTTGTGACAATTTTGGGAAACAAAAATAGGAAACGAATTTAATTGTTTTCTGTTCTATTAACATGTGACAGCCGGAACAAAATCCTGGAGACTGTAGCGGACAGGATCTCATCCCCACTCTGGAGATCATTTGTGAGGAGAGTAATTTAGTAGTTTAATATTTAATAATTTGATAATTAATGTATTTTTGACATGGTATTATTGATTATTATTTTATTGTCGATTAATTATTATTTTATTTTAATCTAATTGTAATTGTATTTTAATTTAATTGTAATCTTAATTTAGTTTTATTTTATTGTAATTTTTATTTTATTTCTTGTGTCTCATTTTATGATATGGGTTATTTTATGCCTGAAATAAATGATTTTTTATTTTATTTTAACTTTAATATTAAATGTACTTTAGTGATGTCCCGAAACCCGGAATAATTTTCACGAACAAAAAATGTTGTCGTAAAGAAGTCTCCAGTTTTTGTCTCTGTTCTTTAAAGTTTAGGTAAATTAGTTCACCTTTTTCCGATCACTGCATCATAACATATCATCACGCCTGTATTTCTCAAACGGTTGGCTAGAGGTACACCTCTTGAACTGCAATTTCTTTAAATCTATTGACTTTGGGGAAAGTTGTAGGTCAAAAATTATTTCCTTCGTTCATCATTTAAACATATCAATGACATTTTTAAATATTTCTCTAAAAACAAAAACATATAAAATATAGTAATCTACCGGCACCAGGAACAGGGTCCAAGCTACCGGTAGTCAGGGCCTCAGAGAGAGGAACCTCTTAACAATACGCGCCGTGTCTATTATGAGTACTTTAACCTGTGTAGTACTGTAATTATGGACACAATAGATAAACAATGGCGGCCGTACCGTTTTCGGTACACTTGGCCGCATATGGTTAACACCGGAGTAGTATTCCTTCCGGAGTAGTACTCCGTTTCCGACTAACCTTGTATATAAGATATGAATCAGTACGTACCTTGGCTATCCCCGTTATCATGTTGATCAGCATCCCCGTCGTCTGGCTGCTCGTCATCGTCGGGCATCACCAGCGATATCTCTCCCCCTTCATATATAAACTTCTGTCCGGCCACCATTCGGAGTATCGACCCGTTTTCACTGTCTACTACTATTGTATCTGAAATAGAAAATAGAGATTGAGGTCCTATGTTCGTTTCCCAGGTCAGTAATAGAATTCATTTACAGAATAATAACATGTTTCCTGCAGAAGTGATTTTAATTTGATTCTAAATTAATTAATATTAAAATTATTGTATGACTTTGGAAGTTTATTGAAAATCTTAGGTGCTGTACAGAATATACTTTTCTACATGAGGCAGTTGTTTCACCGCCGGCGAGGAAGCGACTAACTATCGGTTATTTTCTCGCTCAAGAAATGTACAATAGATATACATTCCGTGTAAACAAAAGAGATGCATATATTAATAGCTGATAGATGACTGTTCACACTGCCGGCGAGGACTCGCTCCACTAGTTTGTCGCTGAGCCACAAGAGCTACCAAAGATAATACTCGCTCAACGATGCTCGGTTGGCGGTCAGAACTCGCGCCGAGACACCAACCAGCGGTCATTAGCGAGTGGTGCGAGTAATCGCCCGTCGCTCTCGCACACTCGCTTATAGCCCAGCGACAAAACTATCGGAACTACACACTCGCTCCTCGCTGCTCGCCAACTCGTTTCTAGTTTCTATTAGCTCTACTCGCTTCTGGCTCATCGTCGGCGGTGGGACAAGTGCCTAAGCGTTGTTTTACATTCTCAGATACATAATTTGTCAATACGTTATCAATACGTTGCGATTAGTGACATCAGATAGTTTGGGAAATAAATGGGAGTTTAATTTAACAAATAATGCGATTTCAAAAGAGAATATGCATGTAATTCACAACTCTTTCATTCTTTAGATAGGAAGATTAGGATTGTATAGGAGTCAAGACACAAATTGCATTTTTTACTTATTTTACAATTCATTGTTCTATATTACGTTTTTTTCGTGGAACGGAACGCAATCTCGAAACGCGTCGTCTTCGAAAATGCCGGAAGTGACATCAAAATCCAGATGAATAAATCTTTAAATATTAATCTGTTTGATTTCTCACTGAGGTTAAGTTAGTAAGTAGAGATGGAAAAAACGGCTTAATTTTTATAAGCGTTTAAACGTTGTACTTTTTAAAATAAGCGCGCTTAAAAAAAAGCTTTTTCGTTTAAACGCTTTTTCGTTTAAACGTTGAAGTATAAGCGTGAAATTGTTACGTTGTGACGACAACGAAAAGCGCAAAGCGTTCTGTATGCTTAATGCGGATTTCGTTGTCGTTTAATTTAATTTATAATTTAGTTTTAAATGTTGTTTTAAATTTGTTATTGTGGTTTTGAACGATACATTTTTCTTGCAAATATTGCATTCTGCAACTTTGTCGTCCTGGTTACGTGCAAAATACTCCCACACGAGTACATTACTGTTTTTCGACATGATTAAAAAAACTAGCACTAAATGTTACATGTACAAAAGTTAAATTAATATTTACAAACTTTGAAATTAAATAAACAAACGTGACAAACATCAACCACACCAACAAACAAGCAAGCAAGCCCACCGCAGTCCGTGCACCAAAATTAACGCGCACTTAGTCCCACAGTGAAAAGCGTACTAGACTTTCGTTTAAACGTAAACGAAAAAAGCGTCTGATTAACCAACTCAATTAAAAATTATAGTGTGCAACGCTTTTTGGTCGCATATTAAACGAATGAGGTGCTGTCTCTAGTGACAAAAGCTTTGAAACATTTGATTCTGTCATGTGCTTCATAAGCGTGCTCATAGATGGTGTGCATCTTTGTTTAATGAGAAACTTGAAACGTTATGTCGTTTGCCGAAAAAGCGTGATCACTTTTTTAAGTGAAAAGCGTAGAACGCTTAAACTTTTAAGCGTGCTTACATGCTTATAATTTTAAGCGCGCTTAATTAAGCGCTTTTCGTTTAAACGTCCATCTCTATTAGTAAGTGCGATTTCTGCTTGAATGAAGCACAAGAAATAATTTAATTTTTATGATTTGTGGCTAAAAAAGAGATGTAAACAAAGCAGTATCTTGGATTATGACGTCACATTATGACCGCGACATTATAAGACGTTTGAACTGTAGAAGAAAATTGTTGAAGTTTAATAATTGTTTTGAGCAAGAAATAATAGTAACATTTGACTTTTAATACTTTTCTTGGGTTTATATTAATGTGCTTTATAGATTAAGAGAAAAAAAAAAGTTACATGCATATTCCCTATTGTCAGGTAGTGTTATTCAGATTTATGTCACAGTGGCTGTAATTTGTATGTTTATTTTATTTAGAACCGTCTCTTCAACCGACAGATAACTCATCCTAGGAATTAGTTTAACCTTTTAACAGTATGAGTAGAGGCCTTTGCCCAGCAGTGGGATAGTCGCAGGTTAATATAAAAATTGCTGTGACACAGCAACTCACGTCCTTCTTCATCATCATCATCGTCGTCATCAGGCTCGTTGAGTATCTGCAGCTTGCCCAGGATATACTTCTGTGCTTCGGTGACGTCACCCTCACCATCTAGCGTCGGTAGCTCCACGTCTAAGTATTCGTTCACCGCAGGGGATGTTTGGGATTTTGACTGGAAAAGAGGAAGAAAATATATTTAATATAAATACATGTCCAATATATTGTACATTTAATTTTGTTGTTTTTAGTGACCTTTGTTTTTCTTTAATCACGATTTATGTCAAAAAATGCTTTTTTGATTGTAATTTTTTTGTTTTAATTGTAATTTTCTTTGGAGAGGCATTTTTAATAAAAACAAGCGAATACATCGCCGTGAATCTAAGAAAGAAAAATTAAATGAGCTATAGATCGAAATCGTCTGGCAAAGTGTACCAAAAACCGGGAATTCCCCTTTAGTCCGTTATCAAATGGTGCGTTCTGATTTATGCAAAATTCAAATGAATCAACAGGCTTTTGTGGTCTGTTGTTTGTATGAACTACACGGTTCCATGGAGCATTTAAAAACTGTTTTAAATTTAATTTCTAAATAACTACATTACACAGTCGGCTTGAATAACAAAATACTTATGGCTACATTGAGTTTGATATGTTACCTGCATTTCTTCCACTTGTAGCACCAAGTTACCGCCCCCAGCGGTCGTCACAGGCACCACAGATAAGCAATCTGAAAGAATAAAAAGTAATATTAACCGGTTGCGTACCACCCGTTCTCCCAGGACGACACTTAGGCGCCATCTCCACGAGCGAGTGAATCGCGGCGATATTCTCGCCGTGCCATCAAATTCAATACTAACTATCGCCGCGATAACATCGCCGTGTGTAGACACGTTCTAAGAGATTGTATACAGGGTGTTAACAAATTCGTGTAATTCCTTAAAACCACATGATCTACTACTGATGCAGACAGGCCCCGCACGGGATTTAGCTACATTAAAATAAAAAAAATAAATTTATTATTTTTTCATGCGGCTTTGTTACCGACCGTATCTAAACCAACTAATAAGGATTCAGTAAAAAAATAAGAATTCATTTTTTTTGCAAAAAAAAATGTTTTATTTGTGTCAACATTTCGATGCCACGCATAAATTAATGAAAGCACGGCGACACGGCTGGCAGGCACGGCTAACGCGATATCGCTCTTTGCAGTCAGATAACTCAAGGCTCTAAAATGACTCAAAAATAGAAAATCAAGATTTTTTTATATTTTTTTTTTCAGTTGTTTTTCAGAAATTCCCATTTAGGGTTAATCTGTGTCACCAGTAGATCACGTGGTTTGAAGGAATTACACGAATTCGTTAACACCCTGTAGAAATACGTGGCACGACGATAATATCGCCGCGATTCTCTCGCTCGTGGAGACGGCCCCTTAATTGTCTTATCTATTGTGTCTATAATTATGGTGATTGAGAGTTTAAATTATTCCAATAATAGTTATTATCACTAAGAAAGATATTTCTCATTTAATAATTTCTAAAGTAATAGTTAATTAGGGTTTCTTACTAAAATAGTAAATACTAAAATAGTATTTAGTAATAGATTGATTTATTTTTCTATGCTACCTCGTATATGTACAAGGTTAGTCAGAAAGGGGGTACTAATCCGAAAGGGTGTTAAAGTACCCATAATAATGAATAACTTTTGTTCCAGCACTTTCCCCAAAAATCTATAGTTTAAGAGAAATAGATGTACAAAAATTACATAAAAAATACGTTAAAATCAATCTATCCTCAGCTATGATCAGCTGTGTTTACATTTTAGATCGAATTTGGAGTCACGAATGAGAAGTTCTATTTTCTGAATTCGTAACTAAAGAAGAGGGGAAGAATTTACTACTAGACTAACCTTGTCTACAAGCTTAGTTTTAGTATATACTAAACCTGAAACTAGTTTGCTCAGAATCACTAGGAGAATCGATTGACATATTTTTTACACCACTTTTTTTTTCTTTTATTTCAATTTTGTTTCAGTAGTTTTCTACCCATAACAGTTGACGGGAATAGACACCTTGAGGCTTGAGACGGTCCTCTCGGTCAGTTTCCGTGTATTAGACAACCCCTACATAGCACATCTCAGGCATTTCACACTTTTTTAGGGAACTTAACGCGATATAAACTAAGGTGTAACTTGGAGATTTACTAAAAAAACACATATTCAGGCAGTTCTGATGAAAATCTTGTTGGGGTGTCTCGATTTTCGTATAAAGTAAAAATAAGGTTGTATCTTAACAACATACCTTCATCAATTTCCATAGGATGGTCTTCATTATTTTCCTCCACCTTTTCCACATCATTTTTTCCTTCAACCTTGCTCAAAACTGCACCAGCGAGGAAGTCTTTCGGCAGAGAGTTCACGTTGAAACTCAAAATGGAGTTCTTTTGCGCACTATTACTTTGTGTTGTAACAATACTGTCAATATCTTCTTTCAGAGCGTTTGTGAGGGAAGTTAGGATGCTGTTTGAATCTAAGGTTTGTTTCTCAGCTGGTTTACTAGTTGAAGTCTTAATAGTTTGCGTTAGAACTGAAGATCCGACGGTTACTTTTAGGTTTAGAGTTGATGCTGTGGTGGGCTGAAAATACAGTTAAAATTATTCGTAAACTATTAGTAATCATACAAATTGCCCGGAATAAGAGGTTCATTGTATGTTGATCTCCTTTAAGGTACAAGTCCGAGACGGGCTGCAGACCGGAAACTGCAACAGTAGTATCGCTTGCGGTGCGATCTGCGGCTGCGGTCTGCTGTTGCAGTTTTGCAGTCGCTGTCGGAATAGTACCTTTAAAGTGCACATCTTAAAGACGCTATCCGATTGCGATGCGGTTGCAGTCTGCAGTTTGCAGCCCGTCTCGGACTTGTACCTTTAGAGCGATTACGCACTGCATCCGTGAAAATACGGATGTAAAAACTCGGACCGAATTCGGATATTGCTTTACGCACTGCATCCGATCCGAATCCGTGAAAATACCGATCTAGAGTAAAAATCTCGGACCGAATTCGGATGTTGCTTACGCACTATTCCGATCTCTGATTCAAATTCAAACAATTCAGGGGCCATCTTTGGCATACCCGTTTGGCATCTGATTTGAATCCGAGGTAATGCGAAAGAGTTCATACAAACAGTACTACGGCTACTTCGGTCCGTCAATTTTTCTTCCGAATTAGAAACTCACGGATGACGGATAGAAATCGGATGACGGATGCCGGATGTAGTGCGTAAACTACCATACAAATAGTTCTATGGCTACTTCGGAACGTATTTTCACGGATTCGGATCGGATGCAGTGCGTAACCGCTGTTAGGTTTAAACTTTTTACTATTTTTTCATGATGGAAACCATATGAACACATTCAGTGAATATTTCAAGTGATTACCATGAGGTAGCCACTTGAAATATTCACTGAATAAACCTAGAATGGGATAAGGACAAGGAGATGATGAACCACCGTATGGTCGTACTCCTTTTCCATTCTTCTCTAACAGCCGTCATTTCAGTACCTACTCTCTTCTTATATCTTTCACACAATCCATGCATCTTCGCTTTAGCCTACCTCTACTTGTACAATCAGTATCAAATATATTGGGACGAAGGACGAACATACTGTTCAAAGTGATCTAAACAACTAAGAAAATTAAACTATACAAGGTTAGTCAGAAAGGGGGTACTAATCCGAAAGGGTGTTAAAGTACACATAATAATGAATAACTTTTGTTCTACAACTTTTCCCAAAAGTCAATAGTTTAAGAGAAACAGATGTTCAAAAAACTCAAAAAAATATCTCTAAAATCTATCTATCACCAGTTATGATCAGCTGTGTTTACATTTTAGGTCATATTTGGGGTCATGAATTAGAAGCACCATTTTCTGAATTTGTAACTAAAGCAGGGATGAAGAATTTTTGAAAAAACTAAAATAAAAATCATTTTATTTGGAAAAAAATAATATCGAATTTTGAAATTTTAACACTTGCTTTCAAACAGTCATCAGTGATACTATAAGTGGGCTTTGGATTAGTACCCCCTTTCCGACTAACCTTGTATATCAATGATACAAGGGATGTTTCAGAATGAACACAGTACACGACAACTGTCATTCTGACAAGAATTTTATCCCATTGAGATAAAATTTAATTTCTTTAGTTGTTTAGGTAATTATGAACTGTCTGTTCGTCCCGATATGACTCTCTTCCCTCCGCATATTATGTCCATACTACGCTTATCTATTACTTCTCAACTTTTCAGTCACTGGAGCTACTTTCAGACTTCCTCTGACATAATTCAGTCAACTGGCTACCTATGACAGTTAAAAAGATACCGCCCTGTGGCAGACGGACGGACAGACGGACAGATGGCGTAGGTTAAGTAATAAGGTCGCGTTGGCAGCCTTTCCCCTTATTAACCTTTAAACCAAGACTAAGGTAAACTCAGGTTTAAAATATACCCATCACTTTCTTATGTCATATAACAAAAAGAGACGGGGCTATTTTAAAACCAAGGTTTTTCTTAGACCATCTTTTGTAATAAGGGGGATTGTGTACGGAATCCTAAAAATAAGGACAAGTCTATTAACAACCAAATATAAACATCTTACCTTCATTTGTGGTAAAATCATATTCGCTTTAGAGAAATTTGCAAATTTCCCCACTTTTAGCAACAAATCTGGTGGTATGGGCTGCAATTTTGATGCTGGCAACACCAGCTTTTTACCCACAACCGTTTTGGGTTTCGGTGGAGAAGGGACATTCTTCTCGTAGTTGTCATATGATAAATTATGGCTAGGTAAACTTAATTTGAATTGTTCTAATAACTCCGATTTTATCGCTTGTAGTCTGAAAAAATAGAATAATTATTCGTAACATATTAAATATAATTTCACATTTATAAATAGTTCTTTAAAAATCGTGGACTGCCTCGTTGGTCTAAAGGTTCGATCCCCAGGTCGAGCAAAGCGTTATTGGGTTTTTCCGTGTGGAATTTCTCAGTAGCAGCCCGGAGTCTGGATTTGTGCCCGGTTGATGGCAATAGGCTCGCCCCCTATTACATGGGACTGAAACATAACGGCGAAATGAGGGTGCACCTCTCTCTCATCTCTACCCAACCCTTCGGTGAATACAGGAGTAATGTTGTTATCTTTTAAAAAATTAAAAAAACTTGCTGCGCCCTGCGTTGTTACCCGCGGTTTATTCGGGATAAAAAGTAGCCTATGTGTTAATCCAGGATGTCGGCTACCTCCATACCAAATTTTATCAAAATTGGTCCATCCGTTTGAGCGTGAAGAAGTAACAAACATACAAACACACACACTCACAAACTTTCGCCTTCTAGAATATTAGTGTGATAGTAGCAGGGCTTCAGAGAAAGAAACCTCACTACGATTGCCGTGACAAGGAGTACTGCTTTCTGTATCAAGCCCTTGATCCATCCGCCTAACAAGAGCTTAGATTTATTTTTATCATTATAGCAGCCCGTTAACGCTTAATGCTGAACTACTGCCCCTAAACAACTTTGAAGTTTTTATTTTATATCAATTAATTTTCCAATGATAAGTGTAAAACCGGCCAAGTGCGAGTCGGTTCCGTACCATTATAAAAAAAAGGCAAAAAAACACGTTTGTTGTATGGGAGCCCCCTTAAATATTTATTGTCTGTTTTTATAGTATTTGTTGTTTAAGCGGCAACAGAAATGCATCATCTGTGAAAATTTCAACTGTCTAACTATCACGGTTCATGAGATACAGCCTGGTGACAGACGGACGGACAGCGGTCGTAGTAATAGGGTCCCGTTTTACCCTTTGGGTACAGAACCCTAAAAATCATTAATTTACTCACCTGACTTGTATAGAATCATATTCTGTACATGTCTTATAGCACTTCTTACATAATATGTTCGTATGAACTTTATTCTCCTGTATTGGTTTCTCTACTATTTCACCAAGCACTTCTGATACTTTTTTCCCAGATGTCAAAGTGTTCTGAAAATGCAGAAATGAGGATTAAAATTTATTTATTTGAAGATTGCCAATGCATGATACACTACATTGGTCTGACTATAAATGAGAAGCAATAATATCTGCCTTCCGACGGATTTAAAACCGCCTATAAAAGCCATCTGACCGAAGCCAAGAGAATAAATATGTGACTATGGGACTATGGGTGACATGACCATCTGATAAATGATATTTATTTCTGTAAATAAATCTGTTACAGACACTTTTACAAGTCAAGTTTATATGTTTTTTTAAGACTAGATGGAGCCGACATTTCCTATCTGACTCGCTCTGAGAAGAAAAGCCGAAACAAACTCAGAGGTCAACGTCTCTTTTAAAGTCCAGACATTGTAGTATCAAAAACTATGCGAGTGTAACAATGTAGGGCAACGTCTGGAATGGCCTTTTGAGGAAAGAGCCATAACAGCTTTGAGTCGACCTGTTTAAACTGACGGTACGCATGCATCAGCCATCGTGTAGCTCAACCTTATTTTAGGGAGCTCAACGACCCGACGCACGACGCCACCAATCAGCAAGACATTTGCGTAGGTCACAAAAAACACTCAAAACCGCCAAACACTTATGAAATTCGAGTAGGATACTAGCCTACACGGTACTCACATTCACAATAAAAAAATAAAATACTTAAAATTAAAATAATATCAACATACTTATTAATAATTGAATAATTATTCATCAAAATGTCAAAGTAAAAAAAAATATTCAACAATAATAATAATCAATCATGCAAAATGTCAAAATAAGAGTTACAAAAGAATTACAATGATTTTTCTGTGATGAGAGCGAGCAGCTCAATTCCAAGCATTTTTATCGTCCATATAATCTTTAACTTTATAGAAAGCTTTATTGCAAAGTTTCTGCTTTACTTAAATTTATTAAGACTTAGTTCTTGAATATTGCTTGGAATTTTGTTGTAGAAACGTATACTTTGGCACCTAAATGAATTACTAATTTTTTGGAGCCTATAGTCATTGGCAGTATAAGTTTATTTTTATTTCTAGTATTGAGGCTATGAATGTCGCTGTTCTTAGAGAACAAACTAATATTTTTCTTAACATACATCAAATTTTTTTTTCATCCATTCTATACATAGGCTCAGATATAACCGTTTTATCCATTTTCAGGTTGCTATTATTGGCAATTGTAAAACCATCGATAGGCACATATTATTGCTTCTGACTGTACATGCGATACCTGATGGTGAGAACTGATGGATCTCCAGCCAATGGTGCGAAAGTAAAATACTTAACCTAAGCTAACTACTTGTACTACACTAACATCATGACTACCTGCAACAACAGCACTAAGGGCGACCCCTAGTGGGACGAGCACCTCGGCTTAGGGCGTTGCTGGCGGAGGTTGTGGGGGAGACAGCTTGATGAGGGCTGAATTATTGGTGTGACTGTTGATTTCTTACAAATTCCCTACCCCATTAAATACTCACATGGTCTCCAAACAAGCTAGTAGCATTTCTCAGCGAGAGGCCAGCCCTGTTGTTGCAAATAAAGCAACACTGGTTCATGCTGAAAATAGTACAAATTAATAATAATTAATTAATACCTTGTTATTGTGTTCAACATGAATTTGTATCAAAACTTTTTCAATGCATATGATATTTAAAAGTTTAAAAAAATATTTGAATGTTATAGCGGAAACCGCACGTGACGGGGACGGGGAAATCTCACGTGAGGGGTAGGGGGAAATCTCACGTGAGGGGGCGTTGGAAATCTCACGTGACGGGGAGGGAAAAATTTCACTGACGGGGAGGGGGAAATCTCATGTAAGGGGTTTCTCACGTCAGGAGGAAGGGGTAATCTCACTTGAGCAGGGGGAAATCTCACGTCAGGAGGAAGGGGTAATCTCACGTGAGGGAGAAATCTCACATGAGGAGGGGGGGGCGTCTCACTACATCTTACAAAACCTCAATGGAGGGTACTTATAAATTTATAAAAAAACTCCCCACTAATGAATGGACGCCCCCTAGGTAGCCTAGAACACAAGGTTATTATTGTTTTACTAACCACGCCTTACATTTCCTAAATACAACTGCAATTTTTCTTTATATTGTTTACTGATCATGTTTTGGGATTAGAAACCTTAAATCCATTCTGGACAGTTCTGTTTTTATTCCTGGTTCCCCACATGACAAGAGATTACATCAAGAGGATAAGCAGTAGCACCCTTATGTGCCAACTTTTTTTTTATATTTTTTAAAAACATTTCCTCACACTAGTATTTCTCCTCTATCATGTGTGCATGTACAGACACAAATCTCACATGCACAAACGCCCAGACCCGAAACAACTATCTGTAGGCCATACAAAGTTTTGTTCCGTGTGGGAATCGAACCCACGACCCATAGCGCAGAAGCCAATCACTCAGCCCCTGCACCAAACGTGTCGTCAAATTATTACAAACTGGTATCACCAATCCATCGACTATTGGTACTTGGCAATTTCTCCGTTTACCAATCAACTAGTTGACCTCCTAGCAGAATATTAATGGGCTGTTATGAATCATAATTTTAGCTTAAATAAATAAATATTGTCCCACTTCAGGGCAAAGGCCTCTTCTCATACATAGAAGGAACAAGCATTGATCACCATGCTTGCTCACTGCGGGTTGGCGATTTGAGACCATTAAAGTTCAGGTTTTCTCACTATGTTTTCCTTCACCGTATGTCAGTGGCTTATATGATAAAATCATTATGATTTCTTCTTCTGATTCTTTTGTCTGCCCTTATCCCAAGTTACTTGTGGTCGTGCAAAATGCTTTCTGCTTCCAATCTTTCCTATTATCCGTCCCGCTATCATTAACTCTCTTTTCATTCATCCGCCTTCACACAATCCATCTTTTCCTTAGTCTCCCTCTTTCCCTCCATCCATCAACATTTATATTCATCACTCTCTTAGTGACATGCTTTTCATCCCTCCTCATCACATGCCTATGATTATAAGTACATTTTTTTTTTTATAAATTACTTTGTATGTATATGTACATGGTAGGTACTGTAAAATTGGTAATAATGTATGTTGATGCTTTCAGATGAGGGAAAAATTGTTGGGCGCATTGGATTGATAGAAATTCAAACAGAGAAGATGTTTGGTTGTTCTATCGAGTAAATGGTGATTGGCATATTATTCAAGTAACCAGGAAACAAAAGTAAGTTAATGTTTTTTTTTTCACATAATTAATCCTTGATTATAAGTTATAGTAACATTGCTTAAAGACAATTACTTAATTTATCTTTTTGTTATGTTCTTACACCAAAAACTTGTACTTATTGCTAAATCAAAGTCTCTGAAGTTATTCAAATAACAAGAAATTATTAACCAAATTAATATTACTCGTTTAATGAGGATCTACTTTGATGATTATTCCATTGATTTAGAAAGACTTTGCTATTTTACGATTAAATTATTATAATAAGTTATGCCCGACTGTCAAATAAAGTTTACATTATGAAAATCAAAAAATAATTTTATCAAAACAAAAGTCCTACATTTTCTCTTCAAATAGACACATGCATCGTTTTATTTTGTCTTATGTAATTACTATGACCTAAAAATGCAAATTCTTTTAACATCATAAAGTTTTATCAATGTTTACATCGTTATCAGTTGCCGATAATTTCAAAATTACTACCACCATACGCGAAAAACACTCAAGTTTTTGTCTCAGAAATATCGTCTGCTTTGGTATTTCGCATAAATGGCAGCCATTTTGATGATCTAGTTATATATAAAACATAATTATAGTGAAAAATCACGTTAAACTCCACTAAATTCCACATACCTGGCCAATTTTTCCAATATTCTTCAGGTATTTATTAGTTTTTGAAGGTTTTCACAAGGTTTTATAAATATGTTGTCAGCAATGGAGATGAACCGCAAGCAGCCACCATTACGTTTTTAATTATGGTTCAATTTCTCGCCGCTAGAGGCGTTTTGTAGCTGTTTCCGGCAGGTCTGTTTTCTATTACTTAATTTTTTTCGTATGACTGTCATAGTATAGTAAAAATCCAAAGTTATAAAAATAAATTGAAATGTTTGATTTAAAATCTAATAATTATTTTTAATAAAACCTTTTTTTTTCATTACAATTCCTTGGGTCTTTTGTACTTTTTTTTTACCATCTAGGTTTTTCATGATATGCTTACTTGAACAAGGTGTTCCATCATCAATGCATTAATATAAATCTATATTTTTAGGATTTTTATCCTTTCATATATTTACAAAACGCGCGTCTTGACGGATACAGATCGAGACGCTGAACATCGCGCAATAGCGATGCAGGGAATTTGCATTTGAATGTACTGGATTTGCGCGTGCTCACAGAACAATAATACCACGAATAATACCCAAGGGCGCGTGCTTATCTGAAGTGAATTCGTTCTAATTTCTATAGCTTACCTACGTCTTGTCAGGCCTAGGTGGGTCTACTTTATTTGTCCATAAAATTGCGTGACGCGTTAATCCAAGGTTCACCGCAGACGCGTGAAATTATGCGATGATTATACAGAATGTTAACGAATTCGTGTAATTCCTTAAAACCACATGATCCACTATTGATGTAGACAGGCACCGCACGGGATTTAGCTTGATTAAAAATAAAAATTATTATTTTTTCATGCGGCTTTGTTACCGATCGTATCTAAACCACCTAATAAGAATTCAACAAAAAAATAAGACTTTATGTTTTTGCAAAAAAAAGTTTTATTTGTGTGAACATTTCGATGCCACGCACAAATTAATGAAAGCACGGTGACACGGCTGGCAGGCACGACTAAAGCGATATCGCTCTTTGCAGTCAGATCACTCAAGGCTCTAAAATGACTCAGAAATAGAAAACCAAGATTTTATTTTAAATTTTTTTTTAGTTGATTTTCAAATATACCCATTTAGGGTTAATCTGTATCACCAGTAGATCACGTGGTTTGAAGGAATTACACGAATTCGTTAACACCCTGTATAGGTACTTACCTATTGCATTATATTTATATAAGTACTAGTCGCGCGCAGAAGGTTTGCCGATGACTGCGCCTCCCACTTCACCGACCGCTACCCGCGCTCGTCTGAATCGTACCGACCATCGACGCGTGACGTCATGAGGCCATCGGCAAACCTTCTCCGCGCGACTTATAGGTACTTATTTATTTATTACTCTATTTACTTACTAAGTCTACCTAGAACATATTACTTCTATGAGTCTACCATACGCTGAGTTAGGCTTGTTGAAAAAATATCGATATATCGATATTTTTTTCACTTCCGACATCCCTACTCTGAGTGTTGTAAAAGTGAATACAGTTTGGCCAATGAAAGTTGATCCTGAATATTACCGAGAAATTCAAAAAACTTGACTCAAAAACACTCGCAACACTTAACTGGCTTTATATAAATTAGTTAGTTTAATTTGAAAAATAATGAGAAATGAATACGACATAATTGGAGGAGCTCGTGGCTAAATAATTACAGCCGCATAGACCGATCTTCCGGGTTAAGCCACGCTTGCCGAGGTTGGTCTGTGGATGGGTGACCATTTACCATAGCGAGTTTCCTCCGTGCCTCGGAAAGCACGTAAAGCCGTTGGTCCCGGCTGTCATTTGTAGATCTTTGACAGTCGTTACTGTTGGTCAGAAGCCAGACAGTCTGACAACCAGTCTTACCAAGAGTATCGTATTACCCAGTTACTGGGTTGTGGAGGTCTGATAGGCAGTCGCTCCATGTAAAATACTGATATTCAGCTGCATCCGGTTCGACTGGAAGCCGATCCCAACATAGTTGAGAAAAGGCTAGGCAGATGATGATGAATACGAAATAATTTATAAAAAAAGAGTACCTATTGAGTGTTTTTGAGTCGAGTTATTTTGAATTTTGCGGTAATATTCAGGGTCAACTTTCGTTGGTCAAACTAGTGATGTGCCGAGTCAGGTAGACTCGAGTAACTTGTAGATACTCATGTACTCGATTTTATAAGTTAAAGTACTCGAATACTGAACCGAATACCTACCTACTTAAATCGCGACCTTACGTTGTTGCTCTTAAAACCAGTCAATTTGTCGGGACCCCTCTACCATCCGAAAAATACAGGTTTCTACTTGTTTGATCAATAAAACTAATTTGTATTTTATGACCTATTTTTTCATTTTTGCTTGTGTTTTTGGAAGTGAGAAACATTAAAGTACTGGAATCTTAGGAAGTACTCGAGTACTTACCTGACCTAGTACTCGAATTCTAGATTCTAGTTCTGACTCGATTCTTTTTATAACGAGTACTAAAGGATTCGAATCTTAGAAATCTTATACCGTAAATGGCCGACTCGGTACATCACAAAAATATATCAAGAGAATGAGCAGTAGCGCAGCGTTTGCTAATTATAACATTACGATATACTGCGATCAGAGTTGCGGTGCAGGACGGTAATACTTAGATAAGAACCAAGTTAGAGATGTCAAACTAGTTTACGCCTAGAACTTCACCATATTTTAAGTCGAAATGTTCTGACGTTTCATCCGAAATTAGTGATGTGCCCCTCACTCGTGAGTTACCTCGTTTGAGTTCCTCAAAATGAAAAATACGGGAGTTAGTCGTATTTCTGAACCACTTCATCTAAAATTCCTCAATTTATTATTTGTATAAGCGTGTTATCTGACTTATGAGCGAAAGAATTTGTAAGTGCTAGAGATGCAAATATTTCATGAGGAGTTTTCGTTCGTTCGCACACTCGGCGTCCTTTTCTCTCCTTACGGAGCGGCATACGGTAGTGCACAAGCGAGCTCGCCGTTCACCAGTCTCTCTCACTTATCCTCTCAGGTGTAGTTCACGAGGTAAAATGGGGTCCTCCCTTATCCTTGTTTAAAATAGACGAGTTACCCATTACTGGAGGCTTACTATGACCTCTTAAAGCAAGACAGAAGTTGCCTGGAAGTTAAACTGCCGTGCTTTTTTGTACTATGACATTGTTAGAGCAGACCTGCGGCAGGCCTGCTACGTAGACGTTTACTAAATCCGTTCACCTTTTTTTTTGTATAGTCTTTTCGTACCATGAACAAGCTTATCCGTTCAACTTGGTTCAATAGTCGTTCACCTTTAGTACTGACATGGTACGATTTTGAGCGATTCAGAAGCAGGCCTGCTTTTGAACGGAAGTTGACTGGCTGGCATTTGAACGTTTTCATAAGAGGTCATGGTAAGCCCCCAGGAGTAGTTCACGAGGTAAAATGAGGTCCTCCCTTATCCTTGTTTAAAATAGAAGAGTTACCCATTACTGTGCGAAATTGGGATCGAACTTGGTTTATTACGCTCAGTAACCGCACAGAGAGAGAGCCTGCAGGGGCCCAATTCTCCTAAAATCTTGATAAATCGCAACCGAACCAAGGCCGAATCGTTCATTCAGACAGTTTTCAATTTCAAAAGCTGTGAAATTGTTTGACATAAAAAATAAAACCAATCATTTTCGTAAACAAAAACTGACTGACGATTGTGGTTCGTTTGTGTTTGGCAACAATTTTCAGGTCCTGTAGTAGGGATGCACGATACTTGCATTTGTATCGATACTGCGGATCGATCCGGATCGCAACTAAGCTATACGATTCTAGGATCGTATCGAATGGTTTCGATCCGATCCTCAAAATATCGAATCGTATCGTATCGTATTTCTACGAGCAGGGCCATTTTACTCGGCGCTGACGGGGAGGGGGGAGGGGGGGGGGGGTTCGGCCGTTTATTTAATAAATAATATATTTAAGTCTCGTGTAATGCCGGACTTAAAGAATAGCTCTCTTTCCGTGGGTGTCGTAAAAGGCGACTAAAGGATTCTCTATGGGATGGGCAGCAACGTTCTCTGAATACCTTTATACACACCCACCCTCCCCCCCCCCATTTTGGGGGAGGCCTATGTACAGCAGTGGTCGTCTTTCGGCTGAATGATGATGATGATGAACGTATTAAATTGACTGATCATATAATCAACACTACCTATATGATACGATCCATTCATTCCGATACAGGTACTTTTGTATCGATCCAAGAATGTAGGTATAGTATTCGTTTGTATCGATCCAAAATATCGAAGTATCGTATCGTTTTGTATCGATACTGTAAAGTATCGGATCGGATCGTGCATCACTATCCTGAAGTCATGACAAATTCTTTTAAAATAAAAATAAATAACACAATATGTTTTAATCAAAAACATTATTTATTTTTTTCTATACAATTTTACATTATCTTGCGTCTCGAGTGCAGCTCTCTATAATAATAGGTATCTTTTGATAATTCTAAAAATTTACAATAAAAACTAAAGTTTTTGAGATTTGAAACAATACACTTGCTATTTACATATCAACAAATTTTTCTCGCCATACTTTAAAATATTTATACAATTTTTTTTAATAATTATTTTTTGTCGTGCATTATAATTTTGAAATGCATTCTTTGACAAAAATAGGATCTGTTACAAGTGTAATACCACAGTAGACATATAAGCTAAAGCAGTACCTCAACTTGCTATAATCGCCTGAATTGACACACTCACACAGACACGCACTGTATACTGAGTATAATGCACTCTGTATAAGGGACTGTATTCCGAAAATAACTTATGGCCCGGCTACATGCTCCGTCTTGCCTGCGAGCATGCCTGCATAAACCAGATTGCGTAGGTAAGACCGCACGTGTGGACGGCAAGACGGTAGCTCGCGCAGGCCCGAAAGCGCGGCTTGCGCAATCGTTGACATGCTAAAGATTGGACTGCGCAGTCTTGAACTGCGCAGTCTTGGACTGCGCAATTTGGGCTTGCAGCGTGTGGCCGGTCATTCAAGCCGCGCTTCAGTCCGGCAAAATTATTTTCGACGACACAATGAGTGATGTAAGAACTTAAGAAGTTGCACATCATGACGTGATGAGCTCTCAAAACACTGAGTCACAGTCCAGTTTGCACGATCTTACCTGAACTTGTGGCCATTGTACGGTATTCCGTCTTTTTGTACAGTCATAACTGCGCAGTTTTGGACTGCGCAGGCAAGTGTGCGTGTGTCAAATCGGACGATTGTAGTTAGTTGAAGTACTGCTTTAGCTTATATGTCTACTCTCGTAATACTGCATCAATTTTAATTGTAGTAAGATTTTTTCTAATTTATACTATACTTAGTGGCAACAGAATACTTTGAAATGAATGAACATTTCTTCAACTAGGCACTTTTAATATAGAATATTTCTTTTGTGGAACATATGATTGTGGTTTACTTCCGATTAAAAGGGGGAATCCTTCAAGAAGGCGTGGAATGCTTACCGAGCCGCGGGTCCTACGGATCAGCCGTACGTAGTGTACCGTTGATGTCGCTCGAAAAAACGAGCAAACTTAGACATCACGATTAAGGACATTGGTGCCGATTCTGTTATGCACAAACTAAATTTAATTAAGGCTATTGCCATCTTTTTCACTCTGATAAAATAAGGAAGAGACATACCTACGTAAATAAGAGCTGTCAAATTTAGTTGAACTAAAATTTCCATACAAATTTAGACGACATCTCTAACTTAGTTCTTATCTATCTCTGTCCTTTTCTTGCGCTGGTTGTTAGTAAAAGATAGCTATTCTCTAATTTTAGTTTAGTTGGTGAATAAGAGAATCGGCACTATTTTCATTCCCAGAAATTAGAATTATCTATTTATCAATCAGTCTACTTAAACCGTAAAGAACAAAATTTAGTAATACTGAACATGAATATGATAGTATACGTTTTTAAACTGACATGGTCACTAACACAATCATTACAACTTAAAACGGGATATTTTCCATGTTTATTATTTGTTGAGACAAATAATAAATAGGTATGGTAAATATCCCGTTTTAAGTTCTAATGATTATGGCTATGACAGGTCTTATAAAATAATTCGAAGAAATCATTGTTCCTAAATTAAAACTGATGCAGTACCTAATTCTGTAACCTCCGTGTCATAGCGTTAGCTAAGTATGTCGACTGCGTCAATAAATGTGTGAAGTTTAGCATTCTATTCCGATTTCATTCATTTTGTAAAAGTGAAATTGAGCAATTTCATGATTTTTACAGAATTCATTTTGTAAATAAATAATTAAAATATAATTTCCAAAGTATTTGACTAGGTGGAAATAGGGATACAAGTTAAGAAAACTTCCCGATTTTAGGGAGAAAATATTCATATGTGGAGTTTTTGTCGGTAAATATTTATTGAAAATAGTTTTTAGATATAATTTAGTAGTTTAATTGACAAGAGGTAATTAATAAAAAGTGTACTATTAAGTTGTTCAGTTAATAGTATAAAAATAATAAATAAATTTATTTTCATAAGAAAATAAGGTTTTTGACAGGTATGTTAGGCAAGTGGGATGTACAGTCGCCAACACAAGTTTTACAAACTAATTTTAGTTTCTTAAGACAGTTTGTAAAGCTGTGTTGCCGTGTTTTCTGCAGTGGTAGTGTTGGAAATGAAAGAATTTGTTGTGTTGACATGTATTTTAATGTTTATCATGTAACTACAAGACCTAATTCCAATAAAATGTAGGCTAAAAATGAAAAGAAAATACAATATATTCATTAATGTGCCACCGTGCTGTTTCTCGTGTTCTGTCAAGCATCGTTTAGCTACATTACGCGAATAGACAATAAAACTGACCTGAGACAATTTTTTACTTTTATTTAATATTTAATTTAGATTATTTTAAGTCAATTTCAGTGTCTACAGCGTGTGTTTTTTGATAATTGCGTTCATCTGAGTAGAATAGTGTCATTTCGTCAGTAATACAACAACAAATTATAAATCATCATTGACATTGTAAAAACATGTTTTTTAATATATATTTTCTCTGTACATTCAACACAAAAGAGGTAAGCTATCACGACACCGAAGTCCTAATACTAGAACATTTAGTTTTTTTCCATTCGAAAATATTCCTAGAGAAAAAGATATGCATCTATTTACCTGATAACATTTATTTAATTCAGCTATCTTTAGGTCTAGTTGAAGGCTGGCTATAACACTGTTTATGTAATTTGACATTAGTAATTGTTCACTAGGAAGATTGGCAAAGAAATTTTAAGGAGACTAAGTATTGCTATTCATAAACAGTAATATAGACGAGCTACTACAAGGTCACACCATACAAACATCTATTCCTAGACACAAAAACAAAAAAAATAGTTTTTTTTTTCAAACAGCGCGATTATTGTGTCTCCAATATCATCTGACCTTATTCTAAATCCTCGTGCAAGGCTTATTACTCAAATTTTAAGTCGAATCATCGCTATATTTTTTAAGAAAATTTTTAGAAAACTTTACTGTTTTATTTTTTCCACTAATCGAATATAATTGACATTGCAATGACACTTACTACTAACCTAAAGAGTGCTAAACTATTTCTTACATTTAGATACTTTTGGTTCTTAAAACATTTTAAAATGGCCGATAGATCGCCACTACGAACAAAATTGGTGCAAACTTAAGAAACAAGCACATAAGCGTGGTCTATATTAAAAACCAAAAATAAAACAATTTTTTTCTATAATATACCTCAGTTTCTTTATTTCTTGTACATTTCACAACTGTCACGTTTTACAAAACAACCAAGTTTTTTGTTAAATTACAAATACGCGCGGACACTTTTTTCTTGGTCCGTTTTCGCGCGCACAAGATGAGGGAACAAGAATGAAAACTAAGTACTTTTTCAACATTATTCACAAACTAATATCATTTTTTTTTTTCTAAAAATCCTCACTAAAAACGGGAAACAGTGCCATCTTCAAAACTCGTCACAATTACGTCTATATGTCGATTTTTGAGGTTGAAAATAGCACTGGTAAAATAATAAGTAACTAAAAACTAATTAATCAAATTAAATGGGAATATTACTTAATCGATACCTAAACCGCTAAGTCCATAAACAAAATGCAAGACGCATTCAACGGAGCATCGCTCCACACTAAATAAAAAAAAAAACGAAAACAAAGAAAAAAAAAATGGAAATGTAATAATGTGTAATAATATGAAAAAAAACATGTTACTGTGTCTAAAATTATATTAAAAAAACTAACTGTTAATGTCTTTATAAGAGTGATCTAGATCACAAATTGTAAAAATAAGGAATTATTAAAAATGTTGCCGTTTCGAAAAATTCGCCCGCCTCCCGTAATGAGTGGTAACTTTCCGAATATAGGTAAGGGTGAAAGCGGGTGAATTTTTCGTTTTTTTTCTACAACGGCAATCCCCCATTTTCCCCCCGCACTCGTAGTGGTGTGCCTGTGTATGTGTGTGTTGCCGTCCGTCTTGATATGTGTGTGTGTGTGCTCCACGTCATCGCCGTTAGCTAGAAGCAAATAGTTTTAAGTGAGTTATGAATGTACTGAAGTTTCAGTTCCAACCGCAAAACTTTTGGGAAGACTTTTACGTTAAGAAAAATATTAAAGAGGGTATGAAAAGTGTTTAGTAGTAAACGATCAAGGAAAAACTCAATAAATGTAAAGAAAAAATATGTTTTTTTTTTCAAAAACTATCCCATGTTAAGGCCAACCCGTGACATGTTAAGTACCTAACCGAATGTATTGTCAATCATTGAGTAGCAAAAAGATATAAAAATGAAAAAAATAGAAGAAAAAACAAAGTAAAAACTGAAAATTGAGCAAAAACTGTGACTAAGTGAAAAAGACATGTAGTATTTAGTGTTTTTTTTATACATTTCTCTAATTATTATTTGTCACTGTGATATGTAGTTTCGAAGCATATTATACACATACGGACGTACGCTAGTCGTAACTTAAAAAGAAATTGACATTTCCAATCGGACAAGCGACTGTACAATCGGGCACAACAGGCTTACCTTATAATAATATATTATTTTATTCTACAAATCTAAATCAGCGTATTTTTAAGTACAAATCTATCATTATTAAGCTTAAAAGCATTGTGTTGACACACAAAAAATATAAGATGTTGTGCACGAATGTACTTAAGTTATACATATCTACATGTTTTTATAGCTGTTTATAAATTGACATAGCACATTATACGCCATTATTATCCACATAAGATATGTCATTCCTCTCAATAGATAGGTACATTTATTAACTATTTCTACTACTTGCTTGCGCGAGATTTAACAACAGGCTTCCAAAAAATATATAACAAACATGATTTCATGAATAAATGTTTATACAAACTACTGTAGAATAGAGAATAGAATAGAATATACTTTATTGTACACCAAAATTGTAACATAGCTCTTATACAAAATACTGTACTCGGATTTCTCTGCCTAACCCGTAAGGGAAGCCGTTTTTTTTCTTTTTCTTGTACCAATTTGGATTCTGACTATAAATTTTATAAGATTTTTTATGCATTTTACATTAGTATTGTACGCTAAATAAACACATGGAATACAAGTTATTTTTTTACAAATATCTAAAATTAAATCCACGATCCCATAGCCAGCAGTCATATCACCGTCTACATCAGTACGTACTTTTTCCAGTCACCATTTGACTAATTGGTATTTTTTCATCAACATTGAATTGTATTTTTTTAAGCAATTAATGTGTGGCTTCTAAAATATTCTTACAGGAAGAGCAGAGGTTAAAAGCCTTACTAACAAAATTAACAACTAGATAATAGTAAAATTTAAAAAAAAAAGAAATCTCCTGTTAAAATTAAATCTCGCGCGAACAATTAAAATTGAAATAAACTAATTAAAATTTCTTAAACATTTAACACTGCCATTTTATATCCATTCATTTAATATTATTATTACGTTTTTTTATTGAACATGACACTTAAGTACCTGATTGTACTTTTATAACAACTAAAACTGCTGGTCAAATTTTGGGGAAAAAAATACAATTTTTTTCTTTTTGAAAAATATTTAGAATATATTAGTGCCATGTAGTGGACAAAAAAACTTTCCCCAACATTATGCCCAGCAGTGAACCGATGCAAAATATGTTTAACAGCGCTCTATGTACATGTACATACAACAGTGTTTTCTATACATATGTTTATATATTTAAGATCTAACTTTCTCAATAGACTTTGGCTTAATTTTTGGCTTAGATAAGTCAAGGAACGAAAAGCAGGTCATATTTTGAAAAAAATAAAATTAAAAACAAAAACTTTTATAGAAAATGTCAAATTTTTTGTCATAGATTTTTTATTAAGTAAAGTTTTTATTTTCTTTAGAAAATCTTTAAAATTATCTTTTAGGAAATTATGTGTACAATCTTTTTCTATAAGAATAGAGAATATTTTCATCAAAATAATTTGTAGGTCAAAATATAGCAACGTTTATTCGATTAGTATAAAAGGAGGTAAAAAAAACATTAAAAAAATGATTTTTGTTATAAAAAGAAGTATTTTGTATTTTCATGATTTATGATTTAGAAAAAAAATATTCTGTACATATTTTTGCAGCAAATTGTTAAGCACTGGGCGCTTACATCCTGATGCGATTAATAAATATAAAAAGTTAGGAAAAATGCAATAATATTGTATACAAAAAGAAATAGGTCTGTTATTAACGCGCCAAAAGTGATGATACAAAAATATGCCAATAGGGAAGGGAACGCAAAACGAATGCAGATGGCAGCACTACCATACTTAGTTATTTCAAGTGCGTTTTTGGCGGGAAATCATCCAGTGAATTTTGCTGTTTATTGGGGCCATCCATTAATACCCCCCCCCCCCCCTTCCTTGTCACAGCTGCAGTGCGTGCACGGATCTTTTTATCGAGTTGATTCGAGAAATTTGTCTATTCTAAACGTCAAATTTGACATAACATATAGATAAAACGACAACTGCTGTCATTTTATCTATTTCTTATGTCATATGTATAGATTTGTCGCCAAAAACTCCAAGAAGTAATGAAATGTATCACAACAGCATTTCATTACTTTAAATATAGAAAACAATTACTTAAGTTAGGGTTTAAGGAAAAGTATTAAGAGCCATAAACAGTTATTAAAAAAAAGTTACTTCAACCAATCAGAACACCAGGTTGATATTAGCAAGAAATTCAAACTTTTTTGAAAAAAGAATTGATTTTTATATGCAGGGGTGTTTTTTTGGGTTAAACGCTTATTACATTTGGCTGAATTAAGACGTCTTATTTCAGAAGGGCAAATTAGAAGCTTCTGATCACACTGTCCTAAATTTAGTCAGTGTGACCATTTGTGGCAGATTTCTGCCATTTTGGCAGATTTCGCTCCAAAATTTTATCTGTGGCAGATCATGCTGACGATTCACAAAAGTGGCAGATTTCGGCAGATTTAAATGATTTCATGACAATTCACATTACATAATTTGAATTATCTTTTTAAAAGTATACAGTACATCAGGTTTTATACAATGTGGCGCTGAGGTTATCACATTAAATGATACTACGTATACTACATGGCATTCTTTGGTCATACACAAAAGAAAAAAAGAAAATATTTAATATTATAGCCGCAGGATTTTTTTTTTCATTTTAATATTTAACAACATCATGTAGACGCATAGAGATATCTTCGACGAATAATAATTAGGTCAAAGACCCGTTAAGCCGGCGAAAAGTCTAAACGTTGCCATTCCGCATTACCTAAAATCAAGTAACAAAAAAACAATTCAAACGAAAAATTACTTACGCGTAACGATATAGGACATAAATTACAATGTGCGAAATTAAAAGAAACGGTTTGGCGCGCGGGGGCTTAGGGGTCGCGGGCGGGTATTGTCGAGTAGTGGTGGTCGTTATTACAACAACCGTTTTCGTAATGCATTATTTGAACGTAATGAATAATTCATTATTGAAAAGTCAATTATCCTGTTGTCGTTATAAACTGTTGTCATTATTGAAATGATAACAGTTTAGGTAAGAGTAGGCACGCAATATGCAGACATTAGGTGTGAGAGGGAGATAGCACTCGCGTCATTATTGAAACGAAAACAGCTTAGGTAAGAGTAGGCACGCAATATGCAGACATTAGGTGTGAGAGGGAGATAGCACTCGCGTTATAAACTGTTGTCATTATTGAAACGATAACAGCTTAGGTAAGAGTAAACACGCAATATGCAGACATTTGGTGTGAGAGGGAGCTCGCGCATTCCAATCGCGATGCAACGCTAGTTTTGCGATTAATATAATCACTAACGGGACGTAATAAAGTTCAAATTTGCTTAAATTGGTTTCGACTATTTTATTGTCACAATTTTCACTTTTTATATTTCTATTTTATGCTTTCTTCCATTGATGTAAAGTCTTATCTATACTAATATTATAAAGAGGTAGAATTTGTTTGTTTGTTTGTTTGTATGTAGGAGGTAATTTCCGAAACTACACATCCGATTTCAAAAATTCTTTCACCAGTAGGAAGCTACGTTATCCCTGAGTGCTATAGGCTATATTTTGGGATCAAAAAATTAGGGATCCATAAATTAACGCGAGCGAAGCCGCAGGCAAAAGCTAGTTTATTATAATCAAGAAAAAACAACAGGCAACGAAAAATTATTTGGTAATTGCTGTTATTCTGTTATAGAATTATTGACATATTGTTATTGATTTTCAAATATATTTTTTTTTAGTTTTTGGTTTAGCTACAAAATCTAAATTATATCTGATGGGGTTGCAAAAATTACTAGATCTAGCTATAAAGTTGCTAAGTTGGCATCACTGGTTTTACTACCTAGCTCTCTGCAAACAACAATAACAGGATAACAGACAACAGTTTACAATAACAGTTTTTACGAAATAACACAACAGGATAATTCATTATTGTAAAATAGCCGTTATTGCCATCACTAATTGTCGAGCGAGATGTACGTTCCGCGTTTCCCGCCCACCGGCGTGTGAGCATATCAATTAGAAATTAGAATCAGTGCGGCGCCCTTGTCCTTAAAGGATAGTTTAGTTGCGCGAGCCGCTTAATACGCGCACGCGCCCTTTGTATTTTTATTGTTTTGTTTGTAATAATAATAACCGTGATAGGACACTTTAGTTTTGTAAGAACTGTTGATTTTGTAGACATTTGGATAAGTTTATTGTTTTTTTTTGTGATAGGACACGTTGATAGGTACAATTATTTAAGTGGATTAAATAATTTAGTGAAGTGGTGTGATAACTCGTGCGAAATTGGACGCTTTTTACATCCAAGATGCCCCGTAGGAACTTCACGTCATCGGAGTACACCGATATGATCCTAATTTATGGGGAATGCCATCAAAACGCTGCTCTGGCGTTACGAACATACCGAGAAAGGTATAGTACCACCCGTGTATGTCCTTCAGACTCACGGATCTTTATTAGGACAGTTCAAAGATTACGTGACAACGAACCACTGATCCCGCGTCAGATTGATGTCCCACCGCAAGTACCAGTGTCCCACGAACAACAAATGTTGGATTATTTCGCTCGTAATCCAACATCAAGTCTCCGTAGAGCAGCTCGCCAGTTTCGAGTACATCACAAAACAGTACACAAAGTTTAAAAAAAAAACAAACAACGGCCGTTCAAATACCGAAAGGTACAGGGTTTACTGAGTAGGGATAAGCCACCTAGAGAAGCCTACTGTCAGTGGCTACTGAGCAAAGTAGGTAATGACCCCGATTTTTTGCCTAACATAATGTGGACGGACGAGAGCACATTCACACGCAACGGGATCTGGAATCGGCAAAACCTGCGATACTGGAGTCGAGAAAACCCTCACCTGTATCGAGAGTCTTCGCACCAATACCGATTTTCCATTAATGTTTGGGCTGGAATACACGGGAATGAAATAATTGGTCCAGTGTTTATTGACGGCAACCTTAATGGGCCCAAATTTTTGGAACTCCTTGACGGTCCAGTGGCGGATTACGTTGACCAATTATCGGTGCGTGCAAATAGCCAATTATGGTACCAGCTTGACGGAGCACCTGCTCATTCAGTGGTGGCTGCCAGAGAGCGGCTCAATGATATGTTCGGAGAGCAGTGGATTGGCCGATACGGACCTTTTCGATGGCCAGCACGGTCACCAGACCTAACCCCATTAGATTTTTTCTTATGGGGATACTTGAAAAACGAGGTTTACGCTACTGAAGTGACCACTGTGGAGGACTTAAAAAATAAAATAATTCTGGCCTTCAACAAGGTAAAACTTTTAGCCGCGAATGGTGACCTACTGCGAAGGGTTCGAAATAACATTTTACGACGATGTCAAATATGCATTCAGGAACACGGTGGACATTTTGAAAATTTAAAAATTTAAAATCCCTTTTCCGTAATTTGTTCGTTATTAAACTTTGGACGTGAACTCATGATTAGTGATTATTTGGATAAAAGCAATAGGCACAGTGTTATGTTTATGTTACTTGAAGCCGTCGCCATTGAGCCGAGCCGCGCCACTCGAGACTTTGATGAACCGACAATGTTTACGTAGGTACCGATGTCGCAGCATGCGATGTTGCCGCTTTTACAGGTCAGTAAACTAATGTTTTAGAGGATGTTTTATTTCGAGTCAACTTTTACGCTATTTATTTTGTTTGAAAAATGCGATTTTTTATTTTTAGTGGTATTGTTTATTTGATTATCTTAACAGGTATATATCTACTTGTATATATCGCTGTACAATTTAATGTGATAACTTCAGCGCCACATTGTATATGTATAATGAGATTACAAATGATTTTTTCGAACTGGCAACTTCTGTTTCATGGCCAAATTATACGGGGATTTCCCGCTTATTTAAACAAGTGCGTCAGATGATTATGTACTGTAATCAAACTGGAATACTTCTTTATTGATTTGGTTTCCAAGAGACTTGTTAGAATCAGGTGGAAGTAGCGCCACCAGCACAATTTTGAGTGTAGACAAATTTTGGGTAGCGATTGGAAAAATCCTGGACGCGAATGGGGCTACAAAATATCCAAATCCAAATATTACAAATTTCGCGAAAGCGTTATTATGTTTGCCGATGTCCAACGCTTTGTGCGAAAGAATCTTCTGTCTGGTGAATTTAAACAAAACAAAAATAAAGAATAGGTTCCTAAATCAACATGTATTGTGTCAGCTTTAATTACAACAAAAGACACGGCGACTGTGTCTCCTACATAACCAACTAAAAACATGATCAAAATGATCAGATGTCGTCAAAATCTATGTATACCAAAAATTTGAAGGCAAATGCGGATACGTAGAGTAAGTAGTGTTTAAGTATAATAACGCATAAGAAAACTTAAATATTTTTATTGATTAAAGAAATTTCATTGAATTCATTGTGTATTTTTTTCAGTTTCCTTAAAGGCATATTTTTGGCATTTTTGGCGCAATGTGTGGCAGATTTTGGCAGATTTTTTGCCCAGTCTGTGGCAGATTCGCCATTTATAAGATGGTCACACTTTAGTTACTGAATAAGTTGCCAGTTAAAGCGCGACGGAGTCGGACCTGTCGTGTGCGAGGATGGCTCCAGTATTATCCAGACAACAAAAAATTGGCCTTTGCCTAGCCCTGGCCTTTATTGTAGCCGATTCGTCTATATTTTATATAAACTCAGTAGCACTTGGAAGCCCTCATTTCGTACATTTTTGTTCAGGAATTTTTTGTCATTTTTGTCCCAAAGATAGGGCATATCTTTATACAGCTCTAAAAATACAGCCGAATTGAGAACCTCCTCCTTTTTGAAGTCGGTTAAAAATATTGAGCATAACTTCTATTTCTTTCGTCATTTCGTAGGTACCCACGCTGCGCACCGCACTCGCACTACACTTTTTTATTCGGGAATACAAAATAAAACCATACGTCCTCACGCATCGACAGAAACTCAAAGGGGGGGGGGGGGGGGGTGACGTACTTGACGTAGGCGATCATTTTTCGCAAATACAAAAATCACATATTAATACCACAGTGTACCTACTTACTACATACAGTGGGTCAACGCCCACCCATACATTTGACAGGTCCTATGAAATGTCAAAATTGGTAACACTTGTCATAGGGTTGTCACATAAAACAAATTACACAAACTTTGTCAAACAAACGTCCAAATTAATTAACGTTTTATAGAAACAGTGACACGCAAAAAGAAAACCACGCATGCGTAATTTTGACGATTGACAAAATAATGCAAAGGTATGTAGCAGCAATTTCGCCATCTTATCCTGGAATTTTCTAACAATATTTAAAACTACAAATTTTGTCGAGGTTACAGTCGCAGTGACTAACGCTTGCGGGGGTAGGTAAGAGTCATAAAATATTCCCAAATCCAAGAAGGAGCCATAGAAAATTACTTATTATTCATGGTTATTACTTCTATGGCTTTCGTGGTTGCTGATGCTGGAAATAAAGTCTAAGTATTCCTCGATCATATACGGCGGTCAAAAAAAATTATCTGTTAAATGTAATTTGCCAGGTAAAACGTGGTCCCTATCTTGGTGTTTGAGAATGGATCTTGTTTTTGTAATCAGCGTCCCCGAAAATCATGGATTTGACACCCATGACGGTTAATTTGAAAATTTTCATGTCCGCCATCTTGAATATAGTTTTTGACCTCATTTTCGTCATCAGCATCCACGAAAACCATGGAAATTACACCCATGGTGGTTAAATTGAAATTTTAAAAGCCGCCATCTTGGAAATGGATTTTGACCTCATTTTCAACATCAGTACCCCCGAAAACCATGGAAATGACACCCATGACGACTAATTTGACATTTTTAGTGCCACCATCTTGGATTTCGATTTTGACTTCATTTTCGGCATCCGCACCCCAGGAAACAATGGATTTGACACCCATGTCCACCAATTTACTAATTTTCATGGCTGCCATCTTGGATTTGGATTTTGACGTTATTTTCGGCATCAGTGACCCCGTAAACCGTGGAAATGACTTCCCACGAACAATCATTTGAAAATGTATGTATGCCGCCATCTTGGATTAGTAAACAGACTTTGTAATAAAATTATCGTAATAGGTACAACATACATACAATTAATATAATTTCTATGAACGATGTCAATCAAATTCGAAATCAAAAAGTGCGAGCCCTGGAATTTATGTCCCGAGTAGGTATGCAGTATGGCTACTCAGGACAGGACATAACCTTCGCTCCTTCACCCCGCAACCCCCCGCACGATTGCTCTGCGACAATGTTCTACGTTGACCGACTGTAAGGAGTTAGATTTAAGTAGACTGTGTTAATACCATGCAAAAATCTACAAAGAATCTCGCGAGAGGGCTCTCTATTCCCATTTATTACTATACTCTTTGGTCAAAATAAAACTATACATCCTCACGCAGCGACGGTCTGTGGACGGAAGTTAGTAACTAAATGCGTTTACACGTTCCTAAATGCGTTTCTAAATAAGCTTCTAAATGATTTAGTCAGTCAGAAACCATCCTTGCTACTGAATTTAGGATCCTAGGTTGCTTATTGCGATTACACTTGACTTAATTCAGTAACGACTGAATTAAGACGACTTAATTCAGCCAAATGTAATAAGCACTTTAGTAGGTTGCTATATTTTGACCTATTAAGACTGTATAAAAGCCGATATCTCTATATTTTTGCTTTAAAAAAATTATATCTTATATTTTTACGAATTTCAATAAAGCATTTTTATTAAAATTTCTTGTGTGTTCAGACAGGTTAAATCGATGATAGTTTATGATTTTCTTAGTTTAGGCAGAATATTATAGTACTCTACGCTTACAGTTCCTGAAAAAGTTATACAGACGAGTTTTACTATAAGGCAGCTCCTCTTAGATTTCTGAAATGAGAGCTATTTATTATTACGGGAGATTTATTATTACAGGCCTCAAAGACAGAAAGAAAAAGTATTTATTCGGGAAAAAAAAATAAGATAGGTAGGTACATTCAAAAGTTAGAGGCGCGCGTTATTTTAGTTTACCCTATCTTTAGTAAACCTACCTACTAAAAAACTTCATAGAATGCCGTATCGCGTACAGCTCGAAAATTGTAACATTAAAATTAATATAAACGTGCTTTGGGATTACAAACCTTAACTCCGTTAAACATAGTTTAATTTTCATTGCAGCTAAAAGTGCTTAAAACATACAATCATTTAAAAAATCTGAAATCAACTTAATGAGCATGTTCATAAAGTTGAAATTTGTGTGAGTTGCAATTATATGTATTTCTGGCTTGTAATATAATTTTACCTATCTGAACACACATTTATAAAATATACAGGGTGCCCCAAAACTGAACGTCATGCCGGGAACAAATGACAAGGCAGTTTATGAATATTCAGAAGTTTTTTTTTTAACCATCAATTTACGATTGTTTATGAGGTAAAATATTATTCATGGTAACTATAAAAGAGAAAAGTAGAAAACTGAAAAAAAAAAACTTTTTTTTCTACCCTCATAGTCTGCCCTATCATTCGTTCCCGGGTTGACGTAAAGTTTTGTATCACCCATAAGCAAATATAGTGATGATCAATATTAAAATCTATGGTCCCTACTATCGAAGAGAAACATTAACATTTCGATAGGAAATTATTTTAAAAACCTCTTAAAGGGTCAGTCTGAAACATTATGCCATACAATTTTGACTAGAACGAGTAAAAAAAAGCAAAAACTAAAAAAAAAATATCAAGAAGCCTATTAAATCTAAATATTAGGCCGACATTCTATAAGGTAAATTTAAATTAACTGGCGAAATTTCACAGTTACTAGGTACCATTAATAGAACACATTTTAATAAAAAAAAACCCTAAACTTTATTTAACTGTTATTTTTTTATTAGAATTCTCGAAACTATTACAAAAATTTAATAAGCAACAGAGAAAAAACTAATGAAATATTCAATAAAATGCCCAAGCTTGCGGTTGCAAGACAGAGACAACACTACGACCATATGACGTCACACCTTAAAAACTTCACAGTGACTTGACATCACTCTGTAAAATATCCGTTTCGCGTGACAAGGACAGAAAATGCCTCCTCCACAAACTTTGAAAGCATGTATCTCCTATCATTTTGTGTCCGTTCTATACTTTCTATAAAATAATATTAAATTGTTGTACATTTTAATAGTAATCAAATACTCTATCACTCAGATGCAAGAAAGGTCCATTAAATTTTAATGCTCTCATTAGAATGTTAATGCTCCATTAACCTCTTCTGTCCATTGCAAGAAGCTAGATTTAATGGAATGATTAACTATCCATTAAAATTAATTTTTGATGAGTCAAACTCCCCATGATTTCAATATATGATACTTAGTAAATGAAGAACGAACTACGACCTAATTAGTGTTGCAATAGCCGTTAATTTAATGGAAACATTATTCTTAATGACGGATTAGTTAATGATCACTTAATGGTATCTTTCTTGCAACTCAGTGTATTACATTAAAATATGTGCGTGCCCATCGCTACTGTATTAATTACATAGTATAATAATTAATATGTTTCACCAGGTACGTCGTCGGCTGGGAGTGCTGCCACTATGCATAAATAAGTTACCCAAGAAAAATGCATTTTTTTACTTAAATCTTACACAGTTTACTTTTTTAACTAAATATATGAATAACACGAAATAACAAATAATTAGGCTAGATAGCAATTTATTTTATATTAATTTAGAATTAAAAATCTCCTTAATTGTATTGAAGATGTTAAAAAATGGCAGCACTGATCGTGACGTAGTGTTGGGTCATCGCCGGAAGAGATTGCGTGGTATTATTATACCATGATTAATTAGATATCTTGTAAGCTAAAGTTTAGGTTATTTTTTATTTAAATGTGTTCTATTTATAATACCTGGTAACCATGTCAAATTACGCCAAAAAATAGAAGAAAAAAAAAAACAAGAAAAAACATGGCAGGATTTCGTGAGATTGAGAATTTCAACATTGACTATTTGTCTTAACTACTTTGTGCAGACAAATATTATGCATAGACTACGAATAACCGAAAAACTTAACATAAAATTTTCCACGCTGGTAACACTTAATCTTTGGCTTGCCAACAACAAAAACTAATGCACAATACAACAACCTCAGGGTTGCCAGTTAAAATATCGATCCGATACAACATTGGTCCATCACCTAGAAAATGTACATGTCTTTTAAACCACTTGATAATAATCTTTCTTTTTTTATACATTATTGAATTATTCTCTTACTAGTATTCATGTTCAGCCATCCCGTTGTTTTGGCCTTGTCTCTGGTTATTTTGATCCTGGTTCTGATTTTGGCCCTTATTGGGATTTTGGCCTTTCCCCTGGCCGATTTGTCGTGACGATGAGAAGCAGAGCTTCATTACGAACGGGAATTTTGCACCTGAAAATGTTAAGTGAAATGGTTAATTAAGTTGTATAAATAACATCGAATTAATTTGATGATGACTAGCGTTATCGGTGTAGGAAAACATCGTGAGGAAACCTGCACACCTGAGAGGGCTACATAAAGCTCTCGATGGTGTGTGTAGTTTGCCAACCCACACCAGGGATTTTTAACTAAGTTAGTTTTATAACTATAAGATTTAACTGCTTAAAAGTGAATCTGTGTGTGATTAAAAGAAATAAACAAAGCAATTATTAAGACTGAAATTAAAGTTAAAGTTATTAAGATTTAATTTTCTGTATATAAATGTTGATTTCTACAAAAAATGCCTTTTTTAATACGTTTCACTAGAAATTAACTCCAATAAAATTCATCAAAAAAGGCTCTTAAAAAAAAAATTTTTTTCTTGAAAGTCTCGAGAATACCCGGAAGTTCTCTTCCAAGTCTTCCCGGGTTTTTTTCTCTTGAATACCCGGGACTTTGATTGTTGGCTGTCTCGTGTCCCGGGACTTTGAAATTGACGGGAATTCCCAAACCCTAGTGAATAGGTTTTTACGTTTCGTCCGCGACCATATACGTTTAACGTGCCGTTGCCGTTGACGTTACGTTGATGGTGACTGACGTATGGGGCCGACTTCCAACAACATCTTCAAAACTATATATTTTCACGAGACTGATCGGCGATTTGGCGGCGACTTGATTCTGGTCTGAGTAAACCTTCAATGAGAATCAAATTCGATTGATTCAGAACTCGACGCTGTCGGGAGTTAGCTACGAGGTTCTTAAACCGATATTGATATTATATAGTCCATCCCAGATCTTTCCATGGGTGTCAAAAAAGACCTTCTCTCGTTTTGACACTATACGAGAATAGCTCATGCCGTCGTGAAAAGATTAGCCATTCAGAAAGGTTGGTAGCTGGATTGACAAGCTCTTTGACAGACAACCTTGCCACATTAGGAGTGGAGGCTCTTTTGATACACCATGCAAGGTAAAAGCTGACTACAGACAGATATATAAATTAGAAGAGCTCTTGGCTAAATAAAGACTGTTAAGAGCGTGTACGCCGTTCGGCATTTCATACAAATTTTCAAGTCCTTATTTTTCGATATGACTGAACCGATTTTAATGAAACTTATACCCATCAGCAGGATACATAGGACTAAAAAGTTAGTAGAAAACATTTTCGAAAAATAGTGTTACAGTTAAATTAGACCGATTTAAAATTTTCCATACAAACAGAAATTTCCAATTATCTTTTTTTAAGTAAGACATTTCGAATATGTTTTCTACTAACTTTTTAGACCTTTGAATCTTGCTTATGTGTGTGAAGTTTCATCAAAATCGGTTCAGTCATTACGAAAAACAAAGACTTGAAAATTTGTATGAAATGCCGTACGGCGTACACGCTCTTAAAGCCATTTGCTGCACTTGCCGTTCGGATGACCGTTCTGTACAAATCTAGACCCGTAGGTGACTCGGAGAGTACGTTAAACAGTCGGTCCCGGGTTCGTTACGGGTAGTTAGAAGCCAGAGTCTGATAGCTGGTCTAACCTTAGAAATTCACATTACCCAGTAGCTGGGTTACGGAAGTTCGATGACACTCGCTCCGTGTAAAATACTGGTATTCAGCTGCATCTGGTTATACTGGAAGCTGACCAGAACTACGTAGAGAGACTGATTTGAGGAATGAATTAGGTTTTTAAGCCTATACACCACTTGATGGTAAGTAGTTACCGCCGCCTATACACCAAAAGAATTGCTGATACGTTGCCAACCTTAGTGCGCATACTACTGGTCCGCACAGTTGGTCGGCGCAGGTTGTCTCTATACTGTGTGGCGAACCAGCGCCGACAAGCTCCGAACTTCACCGACAAGTTCCAACCTGCTCCGATCAGCGCTGGTAAGCCGTCATTTGTTGCTGTGTTTGCAAGGGAACAAGGCGTATTTTTGTTAAAAAAATGCCAGCCCCTGCTTCTACCCGCTTCCTTTATGTAGTGGTTACCTGCACGGACCAGTACCGATAAGCGCTGGTAGGTCGGCGCTAGTTACCTGCTTCCTTTACCCTTAGAGAAAATCTTGAAGTCTGATTTTCCTGTACCCAGGAAAATCAGGCACCCATATCCTTCGAATCGGAATACAGCAATGTTGCTTAGCGGCAGAAATAGGTATGTAGGCAGTACTTCCCCAGACGGACTCTTTCAGAAGAAGGTCTACTACTTCTAAAAGGTAAAAGATTGTGTATATTTACCTGGATGCTGTATAGTCGCATGGTTGCACGCCATTATCGCCATCACGGACTGCGAAATGTTCTGGAACTCCATGAGACCCGATGACGATCTGGAATTTTTTGAAAACACATTTTAATATTTTTCTCTCATCTATGGCCATTTCTTGAATCGCTCTAAACATGGCGGGCTGAGAGCAGCGTTTTAAGGACGCATTTATGCAACTGTTATAAATTAGCTGTTTCTTCGGTACATTTTCCAATCAGTCCATGAAATTTAGCTAGATGTTATGATTGATGATGATTAGCCACGGACTACTCCTTTGTCTAAAAAAGGTAGAGAAATCATTTTTATGGGAGAATGGGCAAAAAAAAACCCAGAACCAACAGAAACAACTCTTATTGCTGTTGGTCACACTTAATGTCCTATGCAATCCTGCATATCTTTTTTTAAGGTTCCGTACACAAAGGGTAAAACGAGACCCTATTACTAACACTCCGCTGTCCGTCTGTCAACAGGCTGTATCTCATGAACCGTGATAGTTAGACGGTTGAAATTTTCACTATTGATGTATTTCTGTTGCCGCTATAACAACAAACACTAAAAAACAGAATAAAACAAATATTTAAGGGGGCTCCCATACAACAAACGTGATTTTTTTGCTCGTTTTTGCTCGATATTGATAACGGCAACAGGTAGACGCTTGAAGTATTCACAGAATATTTAGTTACATATTTACTTTAAAAATAAATAATTAAATTAAAATAAAACAAATATTTAAGGAGGGCTCCCATATAACAAACGTGATTTTTTTAGCGTTTTTATGGATAGTGGTACGGAACCCTTCGTGTGCGAGTCCGACTCGCACTTGGCCGGTTCATGTCCTATGCGCCGGGAGAACTCAGTAAAATGAGGTCAAAATTTGAAAATAAGTCTGTTCGTGTAGTCGGTGTAGAATCGGTAAATTAATATTTATAGGTATTTAAATGAATATTTATAGGTACCTACTAATTATTTAACCGCAAATCACTGCTCGGTATAGGCACCTCCTATAAATCGTGACAACACCGGGTGCTTGCTCAGAAAATAGATTAAAACATCATCAAATGTCACTCACCTCTCGCTCTTGAGCGGGAACTTGGAGATGGTGTGTGGTGGTGTGACGCCGTAGTCTTTGAACACTTGAAGCAACTGGTCGTCTGACACGTCTGGAGGCGTGTTGAAGAAATGCAACACCTGGAACAGTGATATGTATGTAAAATATCGGTTAAGTTTACCCTTAAAAATAATTCCGATCGGTCAACATTGGAATGATGTCCGTTTGTACTAAGGTTGCCAACTTTTTGACGGTCAAAAATAGATAAATAGTAGATAGCGAAAGGATGACAAAAAAATTAGTAGGTTCCAAAATAGGTACTTTATTTCTTAAAAGAATATTTTTTTATAAATTTACTTCAAAAGTAGGTAGTTACCAAAACACAAACTCAAAAGCGCGAAAATCGAAATTGCCAATCTGTCAAACTCAAAGTGAACGTAAATGTCAACTTGACATACCAGAATCGTTCATAAATAGATATTGACGTTTCGTATTACGCTGACACGTTTTGAAACGAATATTATTGCTTTGAGTTTGATGCCTTTAAAATATAGTAGTTTCGCCTACACGAGTGTTTGTTTAAAAACAGAGCCGTAGGTGAGGTTTTTAATAGTATCACATGAGGGTAGGGTTGCCCCATACTTTTTTCAGAAATATAGTAGTCGGGCCTCTAATATAGTAGGATACTATATTGTATAGTAGGGTTGGCAACCCTAGTTTGTACTCTTAAAAGCAACACTGGCGCCAAAATGGTTTAATTTTGAGCTTCAATAGAGGGAAAACATCAAAATTAAATCGTCTAGATATCAACTACGATAACATGGCATGTCCCTCCAACATCTATCTTCAATGTGTGTGTGCATATGCCAACGAGTCACCATGTCTGTGTTTGATATTTAGTATATTTATTGCTCGACTAGTGCATAATTAAAGTGACGCGGTGTAAATATTCTTTCTCACAGATTTTTACTTGCAGTATCAATGTTGTTGATTCTTACCTTATTCATGGCCCGGATACACGCTACTAGCATGCGCGAAGATTTTCGAAAAAAAAACCGGTCATTTGCGCAAACGGTATTGTCAGTATTATTGGCACAGCGCGCTATACCGTTTTGCCATCTCAACGTACATACTTAGTTACTTGTGGAAATATAGTTTGTGCAAATTAAGTGTTTGTAAAGAATAGCACTACCCCATCTCTTCCCGTGGGTATAGTAAAAGGCGACTAAGGGACTCACTATTCGGATGGGCAGCAGCGTTCTCTGAGTACTATAACAACCATACTGCGATCGACAACCCGCCTGCCAAGCGTGGCGATTATAGACCTCCCCCCCTTTTTGGGGGAGGCCTATGTCCAGCAGTGGACGTCATCGGCTGAATGATGAAGTGTTTGTGCAAATTAGAATTTGTGCAAATAAGACTGAGCTTGTTGCTGGACCATGAGAGTGACCAATTTCATAAGAAACATAACAAAATTAATATAGTATTAGCACAGTGTACCTACTTACTACATACAGTGGGTCAACGCCCATACATTTGACAGGTCCTATGAAATGTCAAAATTATGTAGTGGCGGAGGTTATGTCCCTAGCTGCAGTATGGCTACTCGGGACATAACCTCCGCCCCTTCACCCCGCAACCCCCCGCACGATTGCTCTGCGACAATGTTCTACGTTGACCGACTGTAAGGAGTAAGATATAGGTAGACTGTGGTATTACCTTAGAAGGCGGCTGTATTCTATTCTTGTGTATGGAGGCAGGTGTTAAGAACCGGTTGTTCTTGTTGCCGACGTAGTCTTTGAACGAGGGACTCTTGTCCGGTAGCGGGTAAGGGTTCATCACCTCTGATAGGTACGCTTGTTTTGAGAAGCTGGAAATTTAAAAATAAAGTTTGTTTATATGGCATCTACAATGTTAGTCTAAAAAGGTGTTATATTGCTTTCACGGTAACTTGATTAATTTGGCAGATGTCAGTTCATGACATGAAAATAAATTGTAATGGCGCTTGTGTATGACAATTTAATTCAACAAGTATTAAATCAATTTAAAATATTAATAAAGCGTTACCCAAAAGGTTGTTTTAAAATCAGAAACATAGAAACAATATAGTTATATGTGTTTAACGCCATACTTGTATATTAAATAAATGATTTTGAAAAAACCCCGACGCGTTTTCAAACTTGCGTCAGATGGTACCAGTTGCCAGAGACGTGCGTATCGATAAAATAATTTCGATAAATTTATATCAGAATGAATATTTTGACTATCGTAATAATTATAGACGATAGGCTCAGTTGATTCAATAATTAAAATAAGGCTCATTATAGCCCAGTTGCCTTGCAAAAGGTCGGTCAGTCCTAAATTTTGGATACATGTTATGGATATGTGTTCTTATAAAAATTATGTACCTTGAGTGACCTCGGCGCGCTCTGCCATCTTGGGTTAAAGAACCCAAAAATGAGTTTTTATTAAATAACTCCAAATGGGTTTTATGCCAAAAATTATTCACATCAATTTTGTAGAAAATTAAATTCTTATTTTTCATTCCCGACTCAAAATCAGAGGTATTTTAATAGGTTTGAAGCCCATGTCTGTCTTTCTGTTTGGCTGTCTATTTCTCTCTCTGTCTGTGTGTCTGTTTGTGGGCTTTTCATAAAAACACCTAACATAACACATCCAAAATTCAGGACCGACGAACCTTTCGCAAGATAAACCTCTTTTTCGCGACCCGGCTACTGGGCTTATTATTGGTGATAAATAAACATTTGTTCACTCATCCCATACCTGCTGGATTGATTATCACATCAGCACGTAATCGTCTATTGTTGAAGATATGCATGCTAATTGACTTAATCCTAATTACTTAAAATCACAAGTATTTGAAATGTACATAAAATCACATTACAATAATTTGTCAAATTCTCGCTGAAATTTTACAAATTTTATCGATAGTTGAATCGACTACAGTCACATGTCTAGCAACTCCTATTGACATGTGTCATTTCAATCTTCATATCGTGAAAACAATATAGTACCCATAATAATAAGTAACGTTTGTTCTACAACTTTCCACAAAAACCAGTAGCTTCATAGAAATAGCTGTTCAAAGATTTCATAACAAACACGCTAAAATCTATCTAAACTTAGCTATGATCAGCTGTGTTTACATTTTAGGTCATATTTGGGGTCACGAATTAGAAGCTCCATTTTCTGAATTCGTAACTAAAGCAAGGATGAAGAATTTTTGAAATAAAAATCATTTGCAATGAAATAAAATTTGTCGAATTTTTGAATTTTAAGTCATCAGTAATTCTTTGAGTGGCCCGCGGATTAGTACTCCCTTTTCAACTAACCTTGTATATTGACGGAATAGTGGCTTAGTGTAGCGTATTGTTTATTACATGGGCAAATTTTTACAACGGTTTGTGGAGGAACAAAGTTGCTACGGTGTTCCTCCAACGAAAAAGGAGAATCCTCCAACCAGGCGGATCTTATGTCTGGTGGCCCAACGGTTAATGTTGGATGTTGGTGTTGATGTTGGGTTGTAGTCAGCTACACAAGCGCAGTGATGCGTAGTTGCCATAAGTTTAACGATGGGAGAATAGACAAAATGACAGATACACACGGACAATATGTCATTTTGCCAAATGTTTCGCGCCATTTGTCCTCTAATAAATACGCGGCTTGATACTCACGCCAGCGTTAACGTGTAGTCTCCAACGGTGACGTTATTAAGGTTCTGTACGCATCTTTCTACGGAGACACCGTCACCCATCTGTACCATTGCTGTGCCCTCTTTTGTCTTCAGGAATTTTATCTGGAAATACAATAGCTCGTATTAAGAATATGAATATCTAGTATCATTTTTTTTTTAAACTTTTCCCCTTTTTTGCGGTTTGAAACGGTTTGAAAGGGGGGGGGGGGGGGGCAGACCCTGGCCGTATAAAGACAGATTAGTTCTCAGTAGCTTATGATGTTGAAGCCACACTGTCATACCAATATTCATGGTAGTAGTAGCTCCCCGCCAGTCTGGCCTTATCCCCTTAGTCTGGTCCTTGTTCCCCTCAGTCTGGCCCTTGTGAACCCCAGTCTGGCCCTTGTGCCCCAAGTCTGGCCCTTGTGTCCCCAGTGTGGCCCTTGTGCCCCCCAGTCTGGCCCTTGTGCCCCACAGTCTGGCCCGTCTGCCCCCCAGTCTGGCCCTTGTGCCCCCAAGTCTGGCCCTTGTGCCCCCTAGTATACCGCTTGCGCCCTCTCCCCAGTTAAAAATCTTGTACCCGTCCTTGCATGTTATGTTGGCATCGAACCGGTTAGTGTGGTTCCTTGCAAAGAACAGGCCACCTCGTCCCCATCCGTGAGTGGTAAAAGGTGACTAAGAGATTACGTTAAGAGGGTGGGTAGTAGCGTCCTCTTGTCTGCTAATAACAATTCAATGCGATCACCAATCCATCTGCCAAGTGTTACTTATGGCAATTTTCCCTTTGATGTCACGGTGAAGGAAAATATCGTGAGGAAACCTGGATTAGTTAGTCTGAAATCTTTTTTACTTGACTTGGTCGCGTTTCACCCAAGTCGCACCTGATGGCAAGAGCAGACAGGGTCTAAAATGGATCACACGAATCCAAGTAACAGAGATATAGAGGATTCCCCTATACCCCTCTGGCTCTCATAAACACACGACGGAACACAGTAAACTGTTTGGTGGACTTTAATGTTCAGGTGGTAGCTAGCCAGGCCGACCGTTAAGATCCTACCACCAAGCGTGCTGGGTTTTCTGGTGCGTGTCTGAAATCTCTAATCCGCAGTGAGTAAGCATGGAGATCAATGCTCGTTCCTTCTATGTATAAGAGACCTTTGCCCAGCAGTGGGACAATACAGACTTTAAATTTTGCCCCACACTAGGTTTTCTCCTGTATCGTGGGTGCGTTTACAGACACAATCTCTCATACACAAACACACAGACCCCAAACAACTATCTGTCTGCCGTCCTATGTCTAAAAGGCCGATAAGTGACTAAACCTAATTTTGAGTTGTGAGCAAAACGTTGAAAGTGTTGTCCCTAGAAATTCTGCAGACATACATATGTTATTGATTATACCAAATTATTGTGCTACATTAAGCTCGTTGTATAACTTTTAATGAGTTACAGGACTAATACAGTTTTTATAATAATTTTTTTTTGTTTTTATGTCATGCTTTTTTTGTTCTGAAATCTGACCATCCACAATATGGTATGATATGGTATTATTATGGTAATGTCTCAGTAAAAGTCTCTGGATCTCGTAATTGACAAATGATAGAAAAATATGGACCAGACTGGTCGATAGAGAAAATGTTGCGCTTTTACGTAGTTTACAAGACTCAAATTTGACAAAATGGCACTTGACGGTCTTTTAGACATAGGACGGCAGACTGTGTAGGCCATACAAATTTTTGTTCATGTGGGAATCGAACCCAATCGATCAATCAGCCACTGCACCAAAGGTGTCGTATTATTATTATATTAAAATTCCACTTACTCTAACAACGTTTCCGTAGAGACAGCACAGGTTGAACAGTCGATCTGCATTCACCGTCTGGGGGTCGAGCCCGTATACCATCATGACGGCGCCTTGCTGCGGGGGGCCGCCCTGCGCCAGCAGGGGACACTTTAGTGGTATCAAACAAATTTAGAACAGGTTTATTTAAATGTACGTGTTAATTTAAATATGTAGAAGTTTATTTAAATAAAAGAGTTCATTTAAATAAAGAAGTTCATTTAAATAAAGAAGTCAACTTAAATCAAAATGTTCATTTAAATAAAGGAGTTCATTTAAATAAAGGGATTCATTTAAATATACTGGAATTTCATTAGTGTAATTAAAGTACATTTAAACATAGATAAAGTCCATTTAAATAAACGAGAACTAAATTAAAATACACATCAGGTGTTTTATTTAAATACAGAGTCCATTTAAAGATTACAAGAGTGCATTTAAATATACAGTCGCGGACTTGAAATTTTGACCACCCTAAGGTCTATAATAATTGTTTACACATTATTTTCTCATAGGGTCGTTTGGTCGCTCGCAAAGAATTGACAGGGCAAAGATATTTTTTTCTTAATTGACATAAAAAGGTTAATTTAAAGAGGCTATGTACTAGGTAGCATCGAAAAATAAATCAACCTATTTAGTAAATTAAATCAAGTTCGCTCTATACAACTTTTGACTAGACACACATACCAAAAAAGGAGTTCATAACATCAAAAAGTGGTTAATAGTATTTTTGCTAGAATTAAAACTTCACAATTTAGAAAAAGTAATACTTATGTAAGTCTACGTAAGTTGATATGACTTCCTGAATCTTATTGCGCACAGTGTGAGAAGGAATCGAATTTGAAATCTGATAAACATTTCGAGTCCGCGGCTGTACAGTAATTTTATTTGAATGTAGATGGTGTATATTTTCCTTGGTAGTGCTAATTTCTGCATTATTTTAATCCCCCATGTGGAGTATAATTACCTGATTCTGTGGCGGCATTGAGGGGTGGTGCATCGGCGGAGGAGGGACGAACCCCTCGCCGCCGTAGCCTTCAGGACCATAACCACGTCCATCGCGCTGGAATTAATAAAATAAAAAGATTATATAATAATAATCTCGATACAGCGCTTATTGTTAGGAAGTTCTTTCCTGACCTGTGACCACCGGTAGCTTGGACCCTGGCCCCCTTATTACAAAAGAAAGTCTAAGAAAACCCAGGTTTTAAAATAGCCCCGTCTCTTTTTGTTATATGACATTAGAAAGTGATGGATATATTTTAAAACTGGGTTTAACTTAGCCTTGGTTTAAACCATCTTTTGTAATAAGGGGGTGGGGGTCTACTCCCTAAGCACGAAGTCCGTGGTTTCGGCCTTAGTTACGAGCGTTTCCTATCACCTACGGGCATACGATTATTTCGGGGCCCGAACTAAGAATGAATGACAACATGATTTGACAATTGTATACTACCGTTATGTTTTTGCCCGTCCGAAAAGTTGAACTTGACACTTGTTTTGTTCACTCCTACGTTACTACTAACTATAAATTACGCGACTAACTTCTTTGACGGACTTAGAGAGTAGGTAGTCTCCCTGTTTCCGGTGCCGGCTACTTTTCTTTATATTTTCAAATGTTTCCTTTTAGAGGAATATTTTAAAATATAATTTATAAGGATATTGATGAACAAAGGAAATAATAGTCCAGTTTATTTCAATAATAGTTTAAATGCAGTGGCGAAGGCTCCATACAACTCGATTCCTATCGGCTTCCCTTTCAAAATATGGCAAATACTAGTATCCATTATTTTCAAGTATCATTTAAACAAATAATTGGTCCGGCTTCCCTTTAAGAAAATTCACCCTTCGCCACTGGAATAGTGCATTCATCCTTACTAATATTATGAACACGAAAGTAACTCTGTTTGTCTGTTACCTAATCACGACTGAACTACTGAACCGATTTTGATGAAACTTGGTACAGAGATAGTCTGGAACCCGGAGAAGGATGTAGGCTACTTTTTTTTTCCGAAAAACGCGGTATACGCGATAACGACATCCACGCGGGCTAAGCAGCTGGCGACTTCTAGTAGGATTTAATTATCTAATTACAAATTAATTAATCATTTATTTAAAAACACATACAACTATCAACACAGGCTTACCTAATGCAATAGTGTAGTTATAGTTATAATAGGTTATAAAGAATAGAATTACAAATTATTATTATGAACAACCAAGAGTAATTTTACAAAATGCGGCCCTTGTGAATTCACTCAGAGTACAATTGAAGCAGTCAATCTGTTGTGACCCTATATTGAGTGTATGCAGAGCGCGTCAGAGCGGCGCGTGTTGCAGCAGGTTGGTGCGAGCGGGCGGCACCCACAACAGCGGCCGCCTCCGTCGCCCCACGTACCCATCAGGTACACACAACCCAACCGTGTTTAGAACGCCTGGGTTGTATACAGGGTGTAAAAAGACCCATCACATAGCCAAAATCTACGCACTCTGTACATCAAACTAAACTACATTGACCAAAAATAATTGCTGGGAAACGACTTGTATTTTTTTTGCATAAAAAAAACGCTTTTTTTTGTAGCGCGCAATGTGTGGTTGTGGCGATGAAGCGCGTTTGCATGCGTGCAGCGGCCACACAGCTGAGCCAAGGCGGTCGTGTGCGTTTGATATTCGTTGCGTTTTTGTAACTTCAAATGCGTATTTTGTGAGGAAAAATTGAAAATGTTGATAAGGTTGTTTGGAAGAAAGTTTAGTATTATCACTTAGAATAAATACGTTTATGGAAAAAACTAAAAAAAAAAATTATACTTTGACCTTCAATATTTCCAAAACCAATGGTTTCCCAGGTATGGTCTGGTAGAAAAAAACGATCCCAATGATGGGTAGAATATGTGGTTTTCGTTATCGTTAAGGGTCTTTTTACACCCGATATTTTACCACGCATAATCTTAGATAAGTGGCGAGAGCTACTTCCCTTCTTACTTCCAGTTTATTATAGCCTACCATGCCCAGCACAAATAGAGTTGGATACAGCAGTGGATACCCTGGGTACACACCATACTGCTTTAAGTACAGGAATCTCACAAACTTGTTCTGGATACGTTCTAGCATTAGTTTGTACTTGGCTTCATGTGGCTTTGCTTCATCTGTAGCCGAACTAGGCAAAAGTCAGTATTTCCGCCATCAGCACCAAATCTTTGCAGGGGTCCGCACGGAATCGATACTCCAATAAATCATAATTCATTTCTTTATCGCAACAATTAAGTAAATGGAAATGGGGCTGTTGATGCCAATAAAAATAATTCGCGTTCAAAATCGACACCAATTATTATATCACGAAGCAATTTCATCTCGATATTAATTACTTTGAATTCGACTTCGTATATGACGAGTAGCGAATTATAAAATTTTATTGTTATGGGAAATTCAGCAATTATTTTCAATCATTAGTAGTAGTAGCTTCCGTGTGGTGCCGAACGATAAGAATAGCACAAACCCAACTCTTCCCATAGGTGTCGTAAAAGGCGACTAAGGGATTCACTAGAGGATGGGCAGCAGCGTTCTCTGAGTACTTTAACAACCATACTGCGATCGCCAACCCGCCCTCCATACGAACCCCCTAGTCGCCGCAGCGGCCGACTAAAGTCCCTCTCTCATAAATAAAGTTCGCCGTCCCAGGCACACACTTTTAGAACCCGATGACGAAATAACCCTCCTCCAGGAGGCGAGTAAATCGACCAGCACAATACACAACGTCCGCCGCCGTCCGGCATACCGTCCTCGCCGACGAGGCCCGTCGCGACGTCCCACCGCCGCCGGTCACGATCCACCGAGCTCTCCCGTTGTAGAGCCGGTCGTCTCTTCAGACTCCGCAGTCACACCGATAATTCAGCCCTCATCAAGCTGTCTCCCTCCCTATGTCCACGCCAGCAACGCCCTAAGCCGAGGTCCGAGTCCCACTAGGGGTCGCCCTTAGTGCTGTTGTTGCAGGTAGTCATGATGTTAGTGTAGTACAAGTAGTTAGCTTAGGTTAAGTATTTTACTTCCCCCCCCATTGGCTGGAGACCCTTCAGGACTCGCCCATAACTACCCGGTTACGTAGGAAGGGTCCGCTAGGACCACGTACAGCAGTCGAATAGAAAAAAATAAAATCGCCAACCCGCCTTCCAAGTGTGGTGATACGGCAAACCCCGATGTCCAGTAATTGACTTACGGAGGTCAGATGATAATGCTAATGTTCAGTCGCATCTGGTTAGACTGGAAACCGAACCTCAACGTAGTTGAGAATAGGCCAGGTGGATGAGTAGTAGCAAAAAAAAGGATTAATATTCAAGAGGGTGATGATTACCGGATGATGTGGAGGTGGTGGACCGTGTCTATCCTTCATCATCCCAGGGGGCGGAGGCCCACCGCTGCCGTAGTCCATGTCTGTGGAAAATTAAAATTTTACATTAATATAATGACAGATGAGTGACAGGAAAAAATAACTGGTAGTCAATTAAAATAGGGCTGAATCTGAATATTCCAATTTGATAGTTCAATCGTCCAATGTGAATCTCTGATCTGAAGACACAGACTCTATATCCCATACGTAATTATTGAGCAGTCGATGATACGTCATCTCTTATCGCAAAACCTGTAGTTGCATTGATTCTTGAATCGACACAATTTAAAATATTTGTCTTCTACTAACAGGCCAATCAAGAAATAGGGGTGCATGAAAAGAGCTTCCACGAGTGACGATAGTTAAGTACGTCCGGTGCACCCTGGGCAGTCAGCCCCGCTACCAACCTTGCTGACTGGCTAATCTTTTCACTACGGCATAACCTATTCTCGTATAGCTCATGCCGACCCGATAGAAGAGAAGAAGAATCAAGAAATAGATGGAAGATGATGAAGACATGATTTTAAACGGCATATTCCAAGGTGTCGTCTAAGGCCAGTATTCACAAATAGGTAACTCTCAAGCGAGTTTTTACTGTGCGAACGCACTACTTTGAATACGGCTCCATGATTGGTTGCCTTTATTTGCATAAAGGCAATCAATCACAGAGTCGTATTCAAGGCAGTGCATTCGAGCACTGTGTCATAGTAATGTTTGTGAATCTGTTTGGGTGTTTTAGTTTAAGGTACAAGTCCGAGACGGGCAACTGCAGACTGCAACCGCAGACCGCAAGTCGGCATCGGAATAGCGCCTTTAAGGTGTGCACTTTAAAGGTGCTATTCGGACAGCGACTGCAAAACTGCAACCGCAGACCGTAGCCGCAGATCGCACCGCAAGCGATACTACTTTTGCAGTTTGAGGTCTTCAGCCCGTCTTGGACTTATACCTTTAAGGGTGTTGATGGGGTTGCCGCGCTACTGCAGTGCTTCCGGCATGTTCGCAGAAGCAGGCATAGATGGCTTTCACGCCATCATGCGCAAGCGATGCGTCTCCATCATGCGTAGGGTACGCGTCAGCCCCAACAGCATCCTGAGCACTATAGCGGACAGGTGGGACAGTCCCATACTGGGGCATTGGGTACGCCAGCATGCCACTGTGGCGTATAATAAATAATTGTCTTGTTTTTCTGGTAGATGTAAGTACTAACACTAGTTTCTAAGTTGTATGCTATACTAACCAAATGGAATTATGGTCTGAAATAAAATAATTTTATTTATTTATTATTTGAGGACAAGACCGAACCAAAAAGTTATCAATTTGGAAAATGATACATCCGAAGGGGTCGAGTGCTGCGAGCGATCTTAGTTTTTCTTTTTTCTTGTCATTTTTTTATCTATTATTGTAGAAATCAACTACGATAAAATGACACGTCCCCCAAACATCTGTCTTCAATGTGTGTGTGAATATGCCAACAAGTCACCGTGTTTGATATTAAATAGATTTATTGCTCGACTAGTGCATTAAAGTGACCGCTCGACAATAGGTCCGTTGACAGCATCAATGAATTGCAAATCTAATTAGTCCGCCAGTTAGAGTTTTGAAAAATAATGGAAACGTATTTTTTCTTTTGTTAAATCTATGAATATTTGGAAACATAAAATGGATCAAAACTCGAGGGCTTGTGACGTCAAAAGCAAGTAAAAATTGTACTTGCTTGTGACGTTTTGCCAATTTTAAGTGTCGTATCTTCGTCAATTTTGGTTTACGTAACAAAAGAAAAAATACGGGTCAAATATTTTTTGATAATCTAACTGACGGACTAATTAGATTTTTTCAGTCAAATACCCTATTACGCGTTTTAAATTGTCTTTCTTATACATTTTTACTTGCAGTATCAATAAGCGTGTCATTTTATCGGATAAACTCTAATACAGAATATTATTAAACAATTCACTAGAACATAATAAAACCTATTTTTTGAAACCAGAATCGTTGAAATCGCAACAAATTAAGTTAAGCGAATTTAAGTAAATAGATTAAAAACGATGTTCGCACTCGTAACTATGGAGGGAAAAGGTTTCAACATAGAATTTTTCCGTGGTCTTGTCCTTAACGTTATTAGACAGCTCTAATTATCTTCCATCTCTTTCTTGTTATACGTGCAAGTGAAAGATAGCAATATTTTTAGTTTAGTCGTTATCCTACAAATTCTAAACATTTTCAGATTGTTAGATGAATTAGACAATTGGACTAGCAAATCGGAAATTATTGCTGCCTCATTATTATGAACTTCTTGAATATCTACTAATGAGGTTCTGTCGTGTTCTGTAATTTGGATGCTAACAGCTAACGAACATTCACATTTATTATAATCTATTTTTGTATAATTCAAATTGCAAATATCGTTGATTGGTCTGTGTACATTAATAACGTTAATAACATTAAATATTCCTACTACATACATACAAGTACATATATGTTTATCATTCGCATAATTTCTTTTCATTTATTATTTAAAATATTCTTAAATCTAGGAAGGAACACAAATCTTCTTCACAAGTGCGACCAAGATGCTGTGACAATCTTCTATTAAACACACAGGTGCTGTCATGACATGCAGGGTAGGTTCCAAATGAAAGTCAAGTGTGGTAAACAATGTATTTTATTGTATTTGTATGTTTTACAATATTTGCTATGTACTGTCAGCTATGTATGTACTAATGTTTTTGACGTGGCTAAGATGAATGAAAGGCATAGAAAAAAGTCCAAAAATTAAGATATGTTTGAGAGCAACATTTTTGTAAAAGACGTATATCTAAATCTGGGCACTAAACCATAAAAAAAGATACTATAATAGCCTTTGCATCGGATCAGGTTGTTACATTATTTTTTTTATTATTTGAGGACCAGAAATAGAGAAAAAGTCGCGTTTATTCTTTATATTAAAAAATAATATCATTAGTTCCAAATTCATAAACGTACATGTCTCGAAGAATCTGACATTGAGAAGGTACATTTCATTCGCCTTATGATCAAAGAGAAATCTTAGCTACGTCAATTTAACTAATGTAAGTTTAAAATGTAAATTATAGTAAAGTATGAATATATTGAACTTAATAATGTCTTATAAATCTTAATGAGTTAGTGTAGATCTCCATATAATAATGAGTGTAAATCTTAGGTATAATATATAAAAATTATAATATTGATGATAAATATATTAAAACTTACTAATGTCGTATAAATTTTGAAATGTCAGTGCAGATCGAATATGTAATAATATTGAATGTATAGTTATTGTTTTTTATTATAAAATTGTAGCGAGACTGTGTCTGTACAATGAAGGTACTTTTGCAGAATTGAATTCATTTTGCTATTTGTTTCAAGAATTTATTTTAGGATTATCTTACTTATCAAGTTGTAGTTGGTTAAATAAAATCGTTAGAAAAATATCAACTGATAGAATGACATTACATCAAGGCTACCTGTGGGCCAATTCTTTTAAGAGAAACGTTGAGTAATTGGAACTGAACCGAAGCCGAAACGTTCATACAGACAGTTCTCGTTTACAAAAATTGACAGATTGTTTGACAACGAATACAAAAAGAATTATTTAGACAGTCTTTGTTAACGAAAACTGACCGAGGGTTGTGATTCGTTTGTAGTTTGGCAAAAATTCTGTCAATATAATTGGTTGATAGTTTTCAGATTAAGCTTATCAAGGAAGTTTCGATTTTGTGCAAATTCGAAATGATTTATAAATTCTTTTCTTTTGTGAATGATTGTCTCTTTTGAAGTACAGTGTCTCTGTTACAATTTTGTAATAACACATACAAGTTATTGGGATAACAACATTGCGTTAGTACTAACACGACATTTTAGTAGCTAACAAATAAACATCCTTAATTGAAGACATCTACTTCAAAACAGTAAAATTCTTTGTTGCTTCATAGTTAAACGTGTTTATGTACATGGTTGCCGTGTGGCTGTGCATAAACATTTATAAATATGAATCAAGTCAAGGAACTTATCGGTTGCTGGTGATCGGGTCGCTGACGACCAAGTCGACAGTGCGCCTAACTCTTAATAGCTGGTGCAAGGGTCATAGTAAGTTAAGTAAATTAATAGGAACAGGCGTATCTAAAATTACTATGAATCTGAAAAATGGTCATTGAACAAAACATAAAAGTTCTTTGAAAAATTATCAATTTTCGGGAGGTGTATTGCGATCATCTTCAAATAAGGTTGTTAGTCATATTTAAGCCTTTCGTACACAAAGATTCGTGTTGTTTAATCGCAAGACTGTAAATAAATTCTTAAAACATTCTTTATCATCACTCTGTGTGTACGGAAGCTTATACTAAATATCATGCGGTCGTCTACATAGACGACGGAACATCTAAGTCACATTCGTGTAAGTTTGACAGGAAAGTTAGCTTTTTTACACATCCAAACGGGTTTTAGATCCAACCGGGTTCTATACACACCGTTCTGCGAATGTTCGCAGGAATGCTGACTGTGTTGGCTGCAGGTGTCCTCGCTGCACGATCTGGTGGTAGCCTGAGGCGTTGTCGAGGCATCTGTCGATGAGCCGGTGCATCAATCCGAATCTTTGGTGCTTAGATCCGAGTGTGAAATTCTTGATTAATGTAGAAACATTTTTGAGATATATGTGTATGTATAAAAACTGTTTGATTTGTAGCAAAAATCACGTGAACACTATGAAGTTTAAAAATGTTTCGTTGTTCGATTTTCGGTGTAAGTAATGGGTTATAAAAGCCAGACATATATTCATAAAAAAATCGTAGTAATCAAAAGTATAACAATAAATGAAAACGTGGTACGGTTTGTTATTGTAGTTACAGTTTTTTATTCCTTATCGACTCTATGCTGCTATTTTTTCGAAATATGTGCACAAAAGCTTTTACCATTAAAATTTTCGCAGTACAAAAAGTTTAAACTTCACATAATGCATTTTATATTTCACATTAAGTCCATTACCGGATATCAATAAACATTTTACGGGGCGCCATTACGTGCGTAATTGCTTAAAAGCGTTCGTTTTACGCGTGGTTGACGCATTCAACCGAAGGGTAATATAATAACATGTATTTTAATGTTTTCGCTAATGTCGAATTGGTGTATACTGTTTATACGGTTATTGTTAATGTGCTTGTGTATTGTAAAGCCAGTGAAGGCGTGGAGGAAGTAATTGTATGAAATATTTATTAGTATAAATCATTTTTTGCCTATCTATTTCCGAATTATGTTAGGGTTGGCTTCTAGTCTAACCAGACACGATTGAGGATCAGTCCTATACAAAATGTTACATAATAAACGTAAACCCTTCAAGTAGTTTGTTAAGAATCAGCAACTAAATCGATTTCAGACATTCTTAATATCGTGCTTTTTACATATCATTATTTTAATTGAGATAAAGAAAATTGAGCCCTATATCAAGCACACGAAACTGAATTATAAATGCAGTTAGTAATGAAAAGTAATACTATTTTCTTAAGTAAACAATATTTAAGAACCTGAAAGTAAAATTTCAGTGTATGTATTATTATTATAACTAAATATTTCAATTGGGGTGTTAGAATGTTTGCGTTATTTCTGTTACATGTTGTTTATGGAGCGAATGCTAGTTACTAGGCAATACTTCGTAGATCAATTGATGGGCGGTAATTTAGTCACTTGACCCTCTGAGAAACAATACTATTTTTAACCCTATACATTAAATATGCTTGTGGTAGGGGATGGCTGTATGGTTCCTAGCAAAGAAGAGGCCAGCTCTTGCCTCATCTTGTCGGGTCGGGAAAGGCGACTAAATGAAAATGACAACCAGATGTGCAGAAATATCGTCGTCTACGCTTCTCAAAACGTAATGTGACCCGTTTGAGGTGATTATGGTAATGATACCTTGCGACCGTTCTTTGACGTATTGTGGGGAGCTATGTTCAGCCTTTTAATATGAAGCAGCTTATGCAAAAAATAAAGGCTTTGGACAGTAATAAAGTAAGTTTGTTTGTTACCTTTTCACGCCTAAACCACTGAACCGATCATCCTGAAATTTTGCATATACGTTGTCAAGTGTACAGAAACGGACATAGGGTACCTTTCATCCCGAAAAAAGTACTGTTCCCGAGGAAAACAACAATAACGTAGATAGATGGTGCTTCGTGTCTTTCGAATCATGATTGAATTATATTATCCCAAAAAATACGGAATACGCGATAAACGACATCCACGCGAGCAACGCCGAGAGCTACCTCTAGTATTAAATAATTCTGCAAAGAGAATAATAAACTATAATATAAATTAAATGTTTTACCGTGCATCGTATTTTCCAATTTCGGCAACATACGTATCGTGAAGTCCTATCTTTATTTCAGTTTAAACAAAGCCGAGTTCAGATGGAAATGTCAATTGAAAACTTGAAAAAGATTTCAGTTTTGATTATTAAAGCTTCCAATTCACATTAAGGCCCGCTTGCACAACGACTCGCTAAATGCATTTAGTGCTAAACATACTTAAGATGTATTCCAGTCAATTTGTTGAAGGCGATAGAGACAGAAAGATATTTTAAATATGTTTAGCACTAACACCTTTATTCATAATGGAAGGTTGCTTAACTAAAATGACTCTTAATTCTATTGCCATCTCTATTTATTGGCATACAAATGACCAGGGCAGATATAATTGAATCAGTGTTTAAAAATGTCGATCTTTTATGAATAAGGGGATTCATGTAATTAATCGGGCCTTAGAATGGAATAGAAGTAATTAATTGTCTTTGGAATTACAGAAAAAAGGTTAAGTTTGTGATTATGAAACGTAGTCGTAAATAAAACTGCACTACTGTTACTTATTCTACGCGCCGAGGACCACAAGACAAGAAAAAAAGCCCTCAAAATGGCAGAAGAATTCAAATCATTACAAAATCAAAACATAGGAAACTATAAACATTTCAACTTCAACACTCATTTATTCAAAATAGACTAGAATTACACGGGTGAATATTCGAAAAAAAATAACAAAAATTAAGAACGTCATTATCATCATCCCAAAGTTAAGAATGCAGATGTTTAAAACTATAATTATGACAATGAATACTGAAACTATACCACTGCTGTGAAGCAGTAAGACAAGAATAAAAATAATCTGAAACAACTACTTATGTTAAAAAACGAGGAGAACATTGATTTATTAAAAAAAAATTAAGGTACCTAATTCAAATATTCAGCCACTTAGTTCTTTTTGAACGTCAATGTTACAAAAGACAGTCTCCAATAAAACGTCCGTCATTCACCAATTCTTTGTGTTTATGTTGTGAAGAAACAGCGCAACAAACTCCCCAGCAACACCCTTACATTAAAAGCATCACATAAAAAAAACAACTAAATACCAAAACTATTCACGTATTCAAATTAATCGCACGACTTAAAAGCCCGTCGGAACCCAACTTAGAATATCAATGCACCATCACAGGTGAATGAAAAAAGGGGTGAAACTGTACCCATACATTTTTAAAAGAGCAGGTGTGAGCGGAAAACGGTGCAGTGAAATCCATCCCCTATTTTATTAGGGTTGTGTACTAAAAGAGGATGGGCCGAATGAAGACAGTCGTCTGTCAGTCAATGATAGGCGCGAAACAAGATGAAGAATTGAATTTTTCATTAGAATTCGAGATTTCTTTTTGTTTACATGTACAGGTTTTTTTTCGGAATCCTCATTCCTAAACAAAGAAATCGTAATGTGGAATAATATATTTTTTACCTCACTATTTATTTTTTGGTTTGGTTAAAATAATTCAACAAAAGGGATCAATTTTAGAATACCGTGTGCTATTTTAGTAGCTAGAAAAACATTCACGGGTTCTAAGTATATTTAAGAATATGAAAATGAAAACTATGGAAATATTATAAACGCATAAAATAATAATATGAATGGCAATTATCAAACTGCTCGAACTAAAAAGTTTTTGTTAGTGGTCGTTGAGGACGCTCAATTTTAAAATACTGTGCGCTCAGTAGCTAGAAAAAACATTCCCAGGAAACATCGAAATATTTAAGAATATGAAAATAATAAATATGGAAATATTATAAACGAAAAAAATGTATGGACACGTTATCGTAATGCGGAAGGAAAAAGTCGTGTTACCAGAAGATTGTTAAATATGAATGTGGGTGGATATACAAGTAGAGGTAGGCCAAAGAAAAGATGGATGGATTGTGTGAAGGATGATATGGGTAAGAAAGATGCGGAACTGAGATGCCAGCTGATAGAGGAGAATAGAAGAGGAATACACGTTGTTCCGACCCCACCTAGAATGGGATAATGGTCGGGAGCGAGAGTGCGTGGGAAGCCGTCATCTCCTTCTGCGAGGAGGTGATGGCGACCAAGGAGGGAGCGGAGAGGGAGAGAGAGGCAGCTGCCACTCTCCCTTACCGCGCCAGACGCAGCGGGCGCCGGAGGGCGCGCGACGATCTCCGGCCACCGTGGTGTGTGGCCTGCGGGCAGCGGGTTAGGGGACCCGTCGCCCGACCAGTAACAGGCCCGACAAGGCGGCGCGCAGTGTTCCGTGCACGCCTCTCAGGAGGACGTGGGGCAAGGCCCTACAGAAGGAGAGGTCCGCCAGGGGTTGGCGGACCGAGGCCTGCCGGCGTCGCGGTGCATGCAGCTGCGAATCCCGCGACCCCGGCTAAAGGTCAGGAGAAAGAACACCGTGGGTTTTTAGCCGGTAAGAGTCCGGCATAACCCTTCGCCTTCCCCGGGCGAAGGGCATCCATGAGGATTCAAACACAAAAAAAGGGAGATGATAATAATAAACAAAAAAATTATTAATTATCAAAGCACTCTAACTAAAAAGTTTTCAGTTGGAATGGTTTATGAAGACGCTTTTCGAAACTGACCTTTACGAGCATATACACAAGTCAAAGACACAACTCTCATGAATGACACCATAAGAAGGTATCATAATAGCTTAGTTTCTTCCCCCTTCGCATATACGAGTATACGTACGGTCTACAAAGTACATACGCAAGAAAATCATTGAGGGCGCGATGCGAGGGGCTGCGAGGTTATGAATTATTTAGAGCTGGCAACACCGGTGTACGCCAGTCGCTGCCAGGGCTACCTCCTATCGATTTTTTGTGCATTTCGTTGTTGGTAAAATTGAATAGTATTTACACTGAATACATGTTTGGAATTTGTAATACGAGAGTCATTACAGGTAGTCAGAAGCCCGAAAGTCTGACGACCAGTCTAATTTTAGGATATCGGCGTTACCCAGTAACTGGGTTTCGGAAGTCTGATGGAAATACTGGTATTCAGCCGCATCTGATTAGACTCGAAGCTGAACCCAACATAGATGGGAAAAGGTTAGGTAGAACGAACATGCTTGGAATTAAAATTCTAAATATCCTTAGCCGATCAATGAAGAAAAATGTAAGTCTTGTGTTGTTCCACGTGGTTCTCGACTAGAATAAACCATCAGCGATTACAGATTACATCATGTAGATGGGAAGTAGCATCCTCTTATAAGCTAATAATACCATTTATCACTAACAATTTTTCTACCAAATCGTGATTATTATGGCAATTTCTCTTATGAAAATTCATTAAAACTGAAGATATATGAAAAATGGAGGGTGCATGAAAAGAGCCTCCACGAGTGACGATATTTAAGTAGATCCGGCGCACTTTGTGCAGTCAACCTCGCGACCATCCTTGCTAACTGGCTAATCTTTTCACCACAAGAGATGACATGATTAGGAACTAAAATATGGGAGGACGATTAATCAATATAATAATCATCTACATTCAGTAAACATTTCCCACAGAAAACAGTCTTTTCCGCCACATCAAAATGTTTTGGAGCAATAATCCCATAATCGCTCAACCTGACAGGCGGATTAGTAATCGCTGTACGATATTAGCAAAACACAGCAAACAGCCCAGTTAGCATCTAATTTCTACCAAAACATTCAGCGCAATTCCACGTTAAACAGTTAAAGCCAGTACTGCCAGCAACACTACAGCATTTAAATTTTATCGCCTTGCAACCCTAGCGCTATTGCAATTCCCGACGGTACGTAGCGTATCTTTCATTCCAACGCCGGATTTCAACAGAGATGGACGCCTTTCACTCTCTCGCTTTTAAATGACGACCCACTTTTTATCTACGTTCGTTGTAGGCGTAGGGCCTTCAGTTTTAGTTTTTAGTCTTTTTTTACAGCTTTCTTTGAAGCAACATGGCGGAAATAAGATGATTTCAAGTGTGTGTGATGTTAGAAATGTATGTAGACGTCATAATTTCAAGGATAAATATGTTAATATGGTGACATATATCCTCATTCAAGAAAAAAGCATAACAGATTGATTGAAAACACCGCTAATAATATGAATTTAAGAAGAAGATAAATACCTCAACGATTCCTTTGTGTGTAAGAATCTACAAAAACAAAGGTTTATGAAGGAGGATTTAATCCGGTACCTAGACAAACAACAGCATTCATCTGTTTAAATAATTAGCAGAGGTAAGCCACTAGTCACTTAGCGGGAGACTAGAAACTGACAATAATATGTAGATAAAGAATAAAACTGGCCAGCGGTGCGAGCACGCATCTTTTTATCGAGTCGATTCGAGAAATTTATCTATTCTAAACGTCAAATTTGACATAAGATATGGATAAAACGACATTAAAACGACAGCAGTTGTCGTTTAATCTATATCTTATGTCAAATTTGACGTTTAGAATAGATACATTTCTCGTATCGACTCGATAAGAGATCTGTGCTCGCACGGCTGGCTAATGATTGCCTAAACAAAGCGTGAAATTTGGCCCCAAAATTATAAGGGCAGTAATGAAGTGGCTTAACCGCACATGGGCTACTAAGTTGCTCAAGACGCAGTTGATCGCCATTTGCTTATAGCTGCGTGCGCTGTCAACCTTAAGTAAAAGCTAATGCCATTAAGAGAAGATGCTCTTCACAAATGATATGAAATTCATACATTTAAAACTTTCCATATTTAAATCTCCAACACCGGTAGAACCGTCCAATACCCTTTTAATCTCAAAAAGTACGTTTTTGAATTCAATTTCCTCGGCGAGGCCGGATTGAGCGCCATTTCTGAATCGTTTAAAACAAATTTCGCTTTTATTCAAAACGAATGCCTCATTTAGTAACGTGTGATCTGCCATCTTTTATGCATGAAATTTTTCAATTCTGTGCGAAATTTTATGTTTTCCAGCAAAGGTTTTACGATATTTTTTATGGTGGTACACGAGGATTATCTTATTTGGTTATTTCGGTGTTAAATTTTAAAGAATTCCTCTATATTTATTTTTGGTAGAATATGTATGAGTTTTCTCTGTCTTCTTTTGCATTTTTCTCGCAAACAGGTTTACAAATATGAGCTTGCAGCAAGATTTATTTATTCACCGCATGATTGTTGTATACTGCTGGTCGAACAAAGAAAGTATTGAAAAACTCTGATTGTCCTAATGAAACTGAAGCACAAATAATGAATGAGAATGTAAATAAAATGATATTTGCTAATTAGAAGCAACTAGTTGCTCTTCAAGTAAAACAGACTACTGCTACAGTTTTAAAAAGAGTGAACGAGGAATACAGAGCCAAAAACAAAAGCATCTAAATTTGTTGGAGTATGTTAAAAACACATTATTTCTGTATAAATGTCACAAAGAATGCTGCATCCGAATGTATTATTCCCAGAATTCGCAACCAAAAAGATGAATACATTAAGATATGTATGCAAAACTCGCGAATTTCACAGTTTTAGCACTTTCGTTGCATGAGAACGTTTAGTAATATTTTGTTCACATATTTTCATGTATTTTTTGCAACACATTGTTTGAGTTGTAGTTATATAGTACATTTTAAACTGAAGCTAAATGTGTTGGCTGGAAAAGCAGATACGTTAACTGTTAAAATGGAAACATTTTAACACTATTTCGCTCAGATTTATGGAGATATATATGTATATGTTACGGGCAATTTGATAAGTCCGTGCACTATTATTAATGGCCGGTCTGTATTCATAATGCCCGACTCAATTGGGCAATGTGATTAAAACAGCATGATTTATCACTTTTCCCGGCCATTATGAATAATGCCCACCCTATCTTGGGCAAAGTAATAAAATAGGTGAACTGTAGTGTTTTTGTTTATTAAATGAAGTTAAACTTACAAAATTTAATTTTCATGAAAAGTTAACAAAAAATAAACTATTGAAGATAGTAGTTAAAAAATAAACAGTTAAAAATGTAATAACATCATTAATTACCTACTTTTATTTTGGTAAAAATAGAATACCTGCTGGTCCACCGGCAATGTGTGAAGTAAATAGATTTGGTCATTCATTTGGGGCATCCCGACACGGGTAGGTTAGGTTCGAAGGGGATGACGGGGGCTAGAGTGAGCGAGCGAAGCGAGCAAATGAAGCCCCCGTCATCCCCTTCGTTTTAGGTTACTTTAAACCCTGCAGACAGAAATAGGAGCCCCGCCCAGCGGGGCTCCGTCGACTCTCCTTTGGAAACGCAAACAACCTTCCAAACATCCCCTTAAGTTTTTCATTTGTTTTTATTGTGCAAACACTGACTTTAAATTACATGGACCACGGGCCGTCGGGCATTATTAATACTGGCCGGTCAAAGAGATAAATAATCACTTTGCCCATCGCTCTTGGGCATTATTAATAATGGCCGGTCCTTATTAATAATGCCCAGTTAATCACGTAGCCCGTAACATATATACCTTAATACTTTAACACATCATTCTTTTAACCGTTATCATTACCGAAAGGTTTTCTAAGTATTTATTTATTTACCATCGGTATATGGTGGACATCCCACACATACGTACAAAGCGTTTTGCGAACACAGTCATTGTTTGCACAGCTAAGGAGTGGAATTCCCTGCCGGATTCTGTGTTTCCTGATAGTTACAACCTTGGGGTCTTTAAGTCAAGAGTGAATAGGATACTTATGGGCAAGCGTGCTTCACCGTCGACCACATCATCGCTTACCACCAGGCGAGATAGTGGTCAAACGCAAGCATATAGCTAAAAAAAAAACAAAGGTTTTTTCAAAATCTGTAAATACAGAGCAGAATATTTTCAAAAAATATGGATACTCTTTTGAGAACGTTTTCTTGTAGCTAGAACGGTTAACGTAGCTACCCTTACGGTCCCATCTCAAATTACCCCCCTGTATATATACTTGAAATGACTTCATAATCGAATGTACCAGAATCAACCCGTAGAAAGTTTCGCGCATTCGGTTGAAGCCGCAGCGTATTAGAAGTCTTAAACTCGACCGTAAGCCGAGAGCATCGACGGGTTTGGACATTTCCTGAGCAGTTGGATTACTGAACGTAGATATTTGAAATAGAGCACAGGTCAGAAACGAAGCGGAGGCGTTAAAATTTTCATCTCTAGCTTGGCAAACAAGCCGACGGCTCACCTGATGGAAAGTGGTTACCGCCATAAACACCTACACGAAAAGGATTACTGATGCATTGCCAACTTTAGAGGCCAAGTTGAAAAGTCTCATGTGCCTGTAATTTCACTGGCACATACCCTTCAAACCAGCAGTGCGAGCACGGTTCTTTGATCGATAAACTTCTCGACTCGATAAAAGTTTAAACATACCGAATTTTATCGAGAGTCGGTAGCACGGAACTTGCCTCGGTATCTTTATCGAGCCTTGTCGATGGCTGTCTTCTCGATAGCTTATCGACTTTTCAAAATGGCAACACCAGATTTAAAAATATCATTCACTCATGTAGACTTTATTTTATTTACGAAATAATCTTTTCCTGGTTATTTCTCGCCACTGAAAACTATTTCGTTATATTATTTTGTTAGAAATACTGTAAACATATTTTTATAATCTTTGTAAGATTGTAAAAAATATTTAAAATATAATTTTAGTGGCATACAGTCTGTCAAAAAAGAGTAGAAAAATTGGGGGCAGCACTAGTCATACATTATTGAATTAAACTTAAATTCGCGTCTCTAAACTCCGCTTGTGGATCCTTTTCATGTCACGATGCGTTCTGCTTTCAACATCTAACAAAATGAATCCTCCAAAATTCATTAATTTTGCAAAAATAGCTTCAAAGAATCTTTATCTACCAACTTTTAACGGCTTAGTAGGCGTTTCGGCCGCTGAGTTTCGTCCGATCCGGCCGAAACACCCATTTAATTATTATTAATATTTTTGAGTGGCGTTTATACTTAGATATATACTTTGTGTATATCTCATGAATGATAATTCGTACACAAAAATATTTAGACCATTTTTGTAGAGAATTACATAATCTACAACTGGGTGTAAACTATTATGACAATAACACTTACACAGCTGAGATGTTTACGAATAACCGATTCTTTTGACGTTTGCATTTTTTAGCAGAAGTGGGATCGGCGGGAAATTTTGAAATTTTATTTGTCATGATGGATGTTGGGGCGTATGAAAAGAGCCTCCACGAGTGACGATACTTAAGTACGTCCGGAGCACCCTGGGCAGTCAGCCCCGCTACCAACCTTGTTGAATGGCTAATCTTTTCACCACAGCATGAGATATTTTCGTATAGCTCGTGCTGACACGAAGAATTCAAGGTCTGCACCAATTCTCAGCTCTATGCGAATTCTTCTATACGTAATTCTGGTTCATTTTGAATACATGAGTTTTGAAATTGATGGAGCTTTACTACTGCTCTTACGAGATGATGCTAGGAATAATAAATAAGCAGCAGCGGTTTAAAAATCAATTTCGCTCCGCTACCGCTTCTAAAATGTCTCTCCCTGTCGTCTATCTGACGTGTCCTTGCCCGTTGGAATATAACTAAGTTTGATTACTCAATGTTCAGAATTCATTGTTAGATGTTTGACCGAAACGGCGCATGTTAAGGATCGATTCCTTCCAGGGTCAAGGTTTTTATGCAACAGGGCATTTTCTACAGGAGTCTGAGTTCTATTAGGATATTTTTACACTAACCTGCATTGTTCTCACATCATTATCTTTACAATAAACTAAACCGAATTCTTTCCCTGCACTCATCGAATAAACATAATTTTAAAATCGCTCTACAAACCTGGCTCCAAAGCCAAACATACACTGCCACAGAAGCTCTCCTTGAAGTATTAGCCTAATCGCATACATCCCCAAACACTCTCCATCACACACGCATGCACACACACGCACAAACTCACGCACACAGACGCATACACACACACGCATACACAAACACTTACACACCTTTAAATCACACACCCACACGTACACCCTAACGCCCTACTCAATCCCCTAATACACAAACTTACATTCATATAAAATACTTATTCACTGTTGTTTTTATTTTTAATAGTCCGGTCAAATTAGACATTTCAAAGTGCAAAAATTCGCATAGAGCTGAAAATTGGTACGAATGTTCGGAACACCATTATAAATGAAATTTAAAAAGTCCCCATCGATCCCACACTTGCAAAAAAAAATGTTCAAGGTCAAAGTTTGCAAATATAGGTTTTTTGCGTTTTTTAGCCAAACGGTAAGTTTTATGATAAAAATAGATCAGACAAAAATTGTAGATTACGTAATTATCTATAAGAATTGTCTACAATTTTTCTCCTAAACGTCACCGTTTCTGAGTAATAATGGTTGAAAAAGTTGTATTCTTCATAATAATCGTTTGCACGCCACCTGGAAGGTAGTGTACTTGGCGCGTTTTTTTAACGTGGTTTCCCCAATAGGCCTATCCCACAATCTATTGTGATTCTGTTTAATTCAATACTATTTCAAAATATGTAAAAACTGGTACTATTGGAAATGATGAAAGCCGTGTGAATTCTAAAAAATTTGGTCAAATTATCCGTCTCATTCATAATCATCTGATAATTCTGCTCCCTCTTCTTCTTGTTCGTCTTCTAGTACTTCTTCCTCTGCTTGTTCTTCTTCTTCCTGCTGGGTGTAAGTAAATTTTTCTAAAAGCGATGCATCAGATTTCTTCTCACTGATATCGTAAGAATCCTCTTCTGATGGCGATTAACATATATCAGTTGTCAAGGTCAGTCGTGTTCCAATGTTGAATCACCATCAGAAGAGGATTCGTACGATATCAGTGAGGAGAAATCTGATGCATCGCTGTTAGAACAATTTACTTACACCCAGCAGGAAGAAGAAGATCAAGTAGAAGAATAAGTACAAGAAGACGAAGAAGAGGAAGTAAAATTATCAAATGATTATGAAGAGACGGATAATTTGACCAATTTTTTTAGAATTCACACGGCTTTCATCATTTCCAATAGTACCAGTTTTTATATATTTTGAAATAGTATTGAATTAAACAGGATCACAATAGATTGTAGGATAGGCCTATTGGGGAAACCACGTTAAAAAAACGCGCCAAGTATACTACCTTCCAGGTGGCGTGGAAACGCATATTATGAAGAATACAACTTTTTCAACCACTATATCTCAGGAACGGTGACGTTTACGAGAAAAATTGTTGATAATTTTTATAGATAATTGTATAATCTACAATTTTTGTCTAATCTATTTTTATCATAAAACTTATCGTTTGACTAAAAAACGCAAAAAACCCATATTTGCAAACTTTGACCTTGAATATTTTTTTTTGCAAGTGTGGGATCGATGGGGACTTTTTACATTTCATTTATAATGGTGTTCCGAACATTTATACCAATTTTCAGCTCTATGCGAATTTCTGTTAACCTACCCCTATTTTTTGGGCTAACTTGACCGGACTATAAGCTCACTATTTATTTTTAACTATTATTACTTGCTGTGATAAACAATGAAACAATGTAAGCTATCAAATATGTAATTTAGAAACAGGTGGGGACTTGGTGACCTGTATTACAGGTGCTACTACCTACCACAGGCACCAGCGATCCACAACCAGAAATTGTTAAGATGTTGTTGTTTGTAAAATAATTTTGTATTTTTTGGTTTGTGGTGAGAAATAAACTCTTTTTATTATTATATTATTATTCTCACATAATTTTAAGTACTACATTGTAACACTACCCGATTGTACATGAAATTATTTTAAAAGAGTATCCATGGAATTTCTTGCTGGCTCTTCTCCATAGGACCTACTTTTTGTAACCGTGCAACTAAACTGTCGAAACGTTTCTTATGTGCATATTATGTATGGTGCCTATTCGAAATAAAAAACTTTGAATTTGAATCTCGACTCGCATTTCTGGCTTTACGAGTTCATGTACATATCATTTGATTTTCACGGTGTATGTCAGATGGGCCGTCGGCTTGATTACCAACTGATAATTTTAAAAAACAATGGTATACTAGAGTTTATTTCTATTTTAATTGCTGCGTTATTTTTATTTGTTTCAAGTACAAAACCTTGAAAGTTCAATACTGTTGACTACAAAGTAAATACTCTTTCAAATTCAACAATTGTTACTTGTTGTTGATTGACGTGCTTGATTGGAGTTAGCAGTAATTCTGAAGTTCAATTTACTTGTAAAGTTTAAATCAATAAGATTCTATGATTTTGGCGGGTAGGACGTTCGTATTATCAACTGGCAATCTATTCATCCAAAGAAGTTCATGCAAAAAAAAAGAATTCGCTGTATTTATAATATGATGTATGGTTTAGATAGTATTTGGTATGTATATCACTATCGTAGCAGCTCCCTAGCCAATAAAAAAGCACCGTGTATAGTTTTAGCTTATGACGCAAAATGCTTTACTATACAGAGTGTTAACGAATTCTTGTAATTCCTTCAAACCACGTGATCTACTGGTGACACAGATTAACACTAAATGAGAAATTTTGAAAACCAAACAAAAAATGTTTTTAAAAAAAATCTTGATTTTCTATTTCTGAGTCATCTTAGAGCCTTGAGTTATCTGACTGCAAAGAGCGATATGGCGTTAGTCGTGCCTGCCAGCCATGTCGCCGTGCTTTCATTAATTTATGCGTGGCATCGAAATGTTCACAAAAGTAAAAGAAATTTTTTTGCAAAAAAAAATTTCTTATTTTTTTTTTACTGAATCCTTATTAGGTGGTTTAGATACGATCGGTAACAAAGCCGCATGAAAAAATAATAATTCAATTTTTTATTTAGCTAAATCCCGTGCGGAGCCTGTCTACATCAGTAGTAGATCATGTGGTTTTAAGGAATTACACGAATTCGTTAACACGCTGTATAGCGAAATAGTATAGCGTAATCTGAGCTTCGCTTTATGAATGCATTTAGAAACATTGTTTTTTTTTTTGTTAAATTACAATTGCTTCCAACACAAGCTGAAACTAGCATACATTATAAACTGCTACAATTCAGAATGACTCTCAAAAACGTTAGTTTTACAGAACATTCTGGCAACTGTGACAATCTAGTCAAAAGTTGGACGATTTAAACTTTTCACAGCTCAGTTGAACTCTGTTCTAGTAAATAGAAAACTTTTCACATGGTTTTTGGGAACATGTAAATGTGATGGGCTATGTAAAATATTTATTTTTGTTGATTTTTCAAGCTGTAATGGAAAAATTGCTCTATTCTTATAAGTATACACATTCCCATGGACTGCATAATTTTTTTTGTATTTTTATTATTAGTTTCTTTTTTTTTTAATTCATTGTTTTAATTATATTATACCATTCATCTAGATGTGCTTACTTGGTATACTTGATTGTTACAATAATGATCCAACGATAATGTTCTGTAATGGGCATTTTCTAATAGTAATTTCACTCAAGGACTCCACGAGACAGGCTCGACCTAGTGTGGAGTTCTTAGGTAAATGTTTTCTTGTATCATTCAAAATGTAAAACTATACTTTAATATAGAATTTTATTTAGAATTTTATTTTTTAATATAGAATTCTTCTAAGCTATACTATTTCGCTATGTATAGTAAAGCATATTGCGTCATAAGCTAAAACTATATAGCAAGACATTCTCACTATACGCTATGTCGCAAGCCAGTCTACTATGTATAGCAAGTTATTTGACGACGATCCGTTGGGCGACGGACGGGATAGTAGTGAGGCATGCACATTTATGTATTCATTATGGAAATAAAGAGGCTATAATAATAATAATAATAACGCCCACACGTTTGTTGCCCTCTTCGCCTATGTACTGGCGGCTTTTCAGGGGGCCCAGCTAGTGGGCTGGCGAGTCACCGTCTGCCAACAAATTTCAAATTTAAACTTGAAAGGCAGACGCCGTTTTCTTCCGGCAATAGAGGTTAACCGATCCACAAAACACCCCTTTCCATAGACCAGATATTTTTTTAGCATATTTTACAATAGTTTTGCACCCACTTAGGACGGTCCATGACTGTACTCCAATAGTGCAGCCGTGGATAGTCCCCGGTTGGTGCCCCACCCCATTTTAGATTAAAGTTCTCAAAGGGGCCTCTGCGCGTTGGACCTGTGTCCCCGTGTATGCCTTCCAAAGGACCGGACATCTTCCACATGGAGGATGAGCCGTGATTTAAAGAGAGATAATAATAATATATTATAGCGTAGTCTGATATGCGCTTTATATTCTAGCCCGTTTTCACACGAGGAGATCGAATGGTTACGTATACCTAAGTTTGTTCCCACTATTTTCAAGATAACTACGGTCAAAAGACCTACCGTTTAAAACACCTAAAGATCGTTTCACCTATTTTTGTAATAACTAATGGACGAAATCCATAATGGAGAATTCATCTACGGTTTATTCGACTACAATTAATTCACCTAACGTTGATTAAACTAACGGACGATTCACCTACTGTTGATTTATCTGTGGTCTTGTGTTTGTCTTACTGGTGATTTTGTATATGTGACAACATTTCTGCGAGCAACTTGGAAGTAGCGCTCGCCGGCCGCTACCGCGGCACCGCTCGCTTCGCTCGCTCGGCTCGCGCGCGGTTTGTCACAGTTCTAACCTAACCTAACCTATTTCACCCAGTTCAAAATGACGAATCATACAATCTGCCGCAGAAATGTTTTTACCATTGTCTAATTATCTAGTCGCAGGCAGATTGTATGACTCATCATTTTGAACTGAGTGAAATAGGTTAGGTTAGGTCAGAACTGTGACCAACCGCGCGCGAGCCGAGCGAGCGAAGCGAGCGGTGCCGCGGCAGCGGCCGGCGAGCGCTATTTCCAAGTTGCTCGCAGAAATGTTTTCATCATTGTCTAATTATCCGTTAAAAAGAAAGTTAAGAAAACACAAAAATCTTTGAATCATAGTTTATTTACATATAATTAGGTCATTAAGTTGAACTTAAAACAGGAATTATTAAAGAAAAGTAAAGATGTTTGTTAAAAGTTAAAAGCGCTCAGTATTAATAAACTGTAGGCGAGTCGTTCATTAGGTATTTCATACATAGTTGAAATATCCAATATCTTAAAAGATCATTAGATTAATCGTTCGTTAGTGCAATTAATTTTAGTTTAATCAAGATTAGGTAAGTTAAACAGTAGTTGAGTCGACCAATATACATTATGAACTATGTGAATCAACCGTAGTTATCTTGAAAATAGTTATAATTGTAATATATTGTGATGTGGGTATAAGAACAATAAATCAGTCTCGCATGAACTGTCTTTGTATTTGCATCAAGATTCTACAGTGGCGACGAGTAATTATAAAAATCAGTAAAATATCAAGATGCCGATCGGGAAAATACACGTATTTGACCTGGATGGAGGTGAAAACTGGCCAGCATATGTGCGTTTAGTGAAACAATTTATTTTGTTAAACGACATAAAAGATAACCTACGCGTGGCCACGTTGGTGACGCACGTCGGAGCGCCGACCTACAGATTGATGTGCGATCTATGTGCTCCAGACAATCCCGAGGAAAAACCCTTTACTACGTTAGTGGAGCTTGTGAAAAATCATCTGGAACCCAAAAGATCAGAAATAGCAGAGCGCCACGTGTTTCGCCTCCGGAGGCAAGGTGAAGGTGAAAGTATCACAGTGTTTTTACAAAATTTAAAACACTTGGCTACCTATTGCAATTTCGAGAACCAGTTAGAAGTGAACCTTCGAGATCAATTCGTGTCGGGTCTTCGTAGCGAAGAGATACGGTCTCGCTTGTTTATGGAGACCACACTCGATTACAAGAAGGCAGTGTGGCTGGCGCTGGCGCTGGAGGCGGCTGAGCAGCACGCGGCTACGGCCGTGGCGTGCGCGCCGGCCGCGCTGTGGGCAGCAGCCGGGCCGGCGGGACTCCAGGCAGACGCGGGCGAGCGGGTGCACCGGGTGAGCGTGGCCAGGCAGGCCAGCGCCGCCGGTCGTGACGCCGTGGCGCCGCGACGCAAACAGTGCTGGCGCTGTGGCCGGAACGGCCATGCGCCGCACAAGTGCCGATACAAGTCGTATGTGTGTGACAAGTGCAAAGTGAAGGGCCACTTGGGATCCGTATGTGATAAAAATTATGCGAGTGCGGGCAGGTCTGGTTCTAAATATCAAAACTTCATGGACACAGATTCATCGGAGTCAGGAGGTGAGGAGCTCGAAGGGCTGTATGTTATTAAAGGTCAGTCAGTTCAAAATGTAAAAGACGGTCCTTATTATTGTGAACTCATTGTTGAAAAGCAAACTGTGTTATTTGAAATTGACACGGGCAGCAAGATATCGGCGGTATCTAAATCATTCTACGATCAACATCTTTCTACTTTACCGATTGAAAAAAATAACATTAAATTACAAACATATACAGGTGACGCAATAATACCGTTAGGCCGGGTCTCAGTTCGAGTCAGCTGTGCAGGCGCACAGGACGCCATATTATTGCCATTGATCACGGTGGACCTCCGCTTATTGGGCGTACCTGGATGCGCGAACTTAAATTAAAGTCATTAAATTTATTTAATCTAAAAGAAGATGTTGATCCTGTGGTTTTAGAATTGAAACAAGAATTTCCAGAAGTATTTACAGAAAAAATTGGTACTTATAAACATAAGTTATCATTGTACTTGACTGATAACACGCCGGTATTCTACAAGTCTCGGCCCCTTCCACTTGCGTTGCGCGTGCCAGTGGAAAATGAACTTAAACGCTTACAAGATGAAGGTATAATTTATAAAGTAGACAGATCCGATTATGGAACTCCTATTGTACCAATAATTAAGCCCGACGGTTCTATTCGTTTATGCGGCGATTATAAAGTGACCGTAAATAAATTATTAAAAGATTTTCATTTTCCATTACCGAAAATTGAAGAGTTATTTGCAGCGCTAAGTGGTGGGGAGCAATATAGTAAATTAGATTTTAAAAATGCATTTATGCAACTTGAATTATCTGATAGTTCACAACCGCTTACAGCGATTACTACGCATGTAGGGACTTTTGTATATCGCAGGGCTCCTTTCGGACTTAAATGCCTACCAGAAAAGTTTCAAAAAATTGTTTTCGACACGTTAAATGGTCTTGAATTTGTGGTAGCCTTTATTGATGACATTTGTGTGAGTGGCAGGAATAAATCTCATCATTTGGAAAATTTAAGGGCTGTACTCACTAGATTAAGAGAAGCCGGATTAACAATAAAGTTTTCAAAATGTGAGTTTTTAAAAGATGAGGTTTGTTACTTGGGTTACAGAATTAACAAACACGGTCTTTATACAGATACATCAAAAGTTAATGCCATAACGAAAATGCCCATCCCCGAAAATGAGTCTCAGTTAAGAGCTTTATTGGGTTTCATTAATTACTATGCACGTTTTATACCCAATCTAAGCATGATTTTACATCCACTTCACGCTCTTTTAAAAAAGGGAGTTAAATGGGCGTGGTCAGACAGCTGTAATGCCGCTTTTGAGGAGATCAAGGTAAGATTGACGAGTGACCCGGTGCTGGCTCACTACTCGCCGGCGCTGCCGCTGGTGCTGGCCGTGGACAGCAGCGCGTACGGATTGGGCGCCGTGCTGGCGCAGCGCCACCCCGACGGCGGTGAACGCCTCGTGTGTTGTGCCTCGCGCACGCTCAACGACGCCGAGCGTCGCTACAGCCAGGTAGACAAGGAGGCGCTGCCCATTGTGTACGGAGTCACGAGGCACCATCAATATCTCTTTGGGAGGCATTTCACGTTACGGAGCGATCATAAAGCTTTAAGCTATATATTCGGGCCTAAAAAGGGTATACCGCAAACTGCAGCCAGCCGCCTACAGAGATATGCTGTGCGCCTCGCGGCTTATGATTTCAACATCGTGTTCGTAAATTCTCAAATGAATAGCAATGCAGATGGGTTATCACGATTACCTTTAGCGAAAACCAAGGTGGAGGACCATGATGACGCGGCATATCTACATTTTGTTGAGGATAGTTTCCCTCTTAGTCACACAGATGTAGCACAGGCGACAAAAAGAGATAACATTTTGTGTAAAATGTACGGTTACATAATGAGTGGATGGCCTCTCTTATGCGACTCTGAAGAAGAGAAGGCATATTTTCATCGACGTGAAAATCTACATATAGATCACGGGTGTATAGTTTGGGGATACAGGATAGTGGTGCCGGAGCAGCTGAGGGCGCAGATCTTGGAGGAAGTGCACGCGGGGCACGTGGGCGTCGTGCGCATGAAGAGCATTGCGCGCGGCTACGTGTGGTGGCCGCGCCTGGACGCCGACATCGAGGCGCGCGCCGCCGCCTGTGCCGCCTGCCGGGCGCAGCTGGACGCGCCGCCGCGACACACTCCTGTACCGTATGTATGGCCGTCGGAACCTTGGCGAGACTACATGTAGATTTTCTACAGTACCAAGGTAAATATTCCTTTTTGATACTTGACTCGCACTCTAAGTGGATCGAAGTATTTCTGATGGGGACCGGTACATCGGCTAACTTAGTATCAAACAAACTGAGAGAATGCTTCAGCCGATTTGGCCTGCCAAAGTGCTTGGTGAGTGACGGGGGTCCGCCATTTCGATCCGAGGAATTTGGATTATTTTTAACCCGCAACGGAATCAAACACATTCTAATAGCCCCTTACCACCCATCGAGCAACGGCGCCGCCGAGAACGCCGTGAAAACTGTCAAGAAAGTAATAAAAAAGGCGGCTTCTGAAGGTAAGAATATCGAGCGAGCAATAAACAATTTTCTTTTAGTATATAGAAATAGTACACACTCAAGCACACAGCGCGAGCCAGCTGTGGCGCTGCTGGGACGGAGGCTGCGCATGCGCTTGGACTTGCTGCGCAGCAACACTGCAGATGCGGTCGAGGCGGCGCAGACTAAGCAGGTTGAATATGCTCAAGGTACAAACAGAGAGGTTCAAATTGGTGATCGAGTGCTATTTCGAGATTACTCGAGAAACAATCCCAAGTGGGTGGAAGGAGAGGTCTCAGAGCGCACCGGAGCAGTAACATATAAGGTAAAATCGGGTCTGGGGGAACACCGAAAACATATAGATCAAATTATGTCATTACGAAGAAACACACGGCACTCTAATCCTATTATCACAGATACTGATAATCAAACATTAAACATCGAAACAGAAACATGGGAGTCTGCACCTAATTCACCGGTGACGTCATCACTTCCAAGTACACATGACTCGCCCGTCATGAATGAGACTCAAAGCGATTACGCGGCTGAACCGTCCACTTCCGGGGATTGGGTCAATAAAAGACTTAGAAACAAAAACATTATAAATATTGACTAATCCATGTTTTTAGGAAGTCTAATCCTGTGTAGCAAGTATAAAAGCCGTGACTGTTAGTAATGTACGTATAAGTTAAGTAGTTAGTTAGGTAGGTTCTTGTAAATACGTACCTACCTATAAGTGTTTTTTTATTTGTATTAGTTAACCTTACGCTTAAGTCATAACGATCATAATAGTATAATGCATATGCATATATTGAAGCATGTTGAAGGTATAAACACCTTTTGTTTTAGGTAACACTAACATAATGATGTTTAGTTTAGTTCGGATAAGTAAAACTAAAATTTTGTTTCACTTTATTTCTTGTACTTAATTAAGGGAGGAAATGTAATATATTGTGATGTGGGTATAAGAACAATAAATCAGTCTCGCATGAACTGTCTTTGTATTTGCATCAAGATTCTACAATAATAAACTTAGGTATTTATGATACGTAACCGATCGAATATGGTATTGATATTACAGTATATTCATACACAAGGATATTTCCACACGAAATTATTGGAGATTCATTCGGAAACTCGCCGTATGAAGAGGTTTTGATTGAGGACTCCGGTTGAGTTCGGAACTAGTCGGAAATTTCCGAAAGTTGCGTATGTATAGTTACCTAGTGTATAAAAATGAAGTGAGACAAAATATAGCAGCTGTGTTTTGGTAACTAAAGTGTGTAGTACCGTGAAATGGGGCTATTTGAAGACTAGGGGCTAATTGCAATTCAGTTAAGGAATGTACTTCTTAAACCAATATAGCCACAAGTGCGATGTATTTGCGATTTTGATGTTATTGTAAAGGGTGTATGACCTCTTTAATAACAGGTATATGATTGGGATATCCTCAGTCAGTAGTATAGAAATAATCACCATTGTTAGAATATTTATGAAAGTTTACGTATTTTATTGAATGTTAAAATGTTAGATTACGAAGTACATTTTGTCAAATTGGTGGTTCAGTTTTGTGGCCCAATGTGAACAAATCTACTTTTAAAAAACATAATATATCACATAAAAAGTAGTTTAATTGTGATACTATGTATTAAGTGCCGTTTTTACCTACGTCGGACAACTTTCATCTAAATAATTATTCGTTTTGACAGCTTTTGTATCGAAATTCTGTCAATACGTCTAACTTATTATTCCAATAAAAGTTAATCTGACGTTGATAAAAACAGTTATGAAGAAAATAATTCTTAATATCCTCCCCCCTCACATTAATCGACAAGTGTTACACAATGTACCTACCCTCTGTTTTCGAGCCATCTGTCTACGTCAACTACGAAAAAGGTCATCGCAAGCATTTTCAGAGAGCAAGGAGGTCACGGTACCGTCCCGAGTTACCACACACAACTCGGGATATAATTCGGGTTGTCACGTTCTGTTTTCGAATTCAGTTGATTTAAATATGTATGGAGTAGGTAGTTAGTAGCTACTGTGTAAAGTACTCACTGTAAGGCTGTGGCCTTCCACCGGTGTATTGTGGAGACTGTAGAAGAGGCGCGCTTCTCTGTACTGGCTGCACATCCTCCGAAACTGGGGACAACGGAGAAATACAATGAATATTTTGTTACCATTAACACATAGCAGTATCAGCTGGGACAGGATGCGGAGCACAGGATCATTCAGAGCGGCGTAACGGAGGAGAGGAGATGTAAGAGGAGATACGTCATTGTCAAACTAAAAGCTGGTTTCTGGGCGAAATATCTTAGGACCGCTGCAGCCATGACTATAGGTTATCAGACTAGTGAGTCTTGTGCATAATAGGGCTTCAACAGGGTATGTGCGGGGTTTGGGTAGCAGATTATGACAGGTTCGTCCGTTCGTCATTGGTGGCCTAGTCCAAAAATCGAACGACGAAGTTTCGGCTGACGTATCGCACGTTTTCAACCACGAAAGTGTTTCGGACCCGACGATTGATTCCTCACGCTTATCGACGCGGAATCCTTTATGTCTACGGGCAAGGGTATAACCGACGTTGTTCGCCGCAATAAGTGGGGAGACTCTTAGTCGCTTTTTACGATACCCACGGTTTGACAGGAGGTGGCGGCGTATTCTTCTTCAAACTTACTTGTCCGGTTTGCCTATAGTTCTAAAGAAAGAACACAGAAGTAAAAGAAGTATGCAGGCTTCCCACACCCGCCGAGCATAACACAGCTTTTGGTTTGACAACGGACGAAATTCAAAAATAATAATTATGAACATACTACCAGTTTAGCCGCACCTGGTTAGACTGGAAGCCGCACTTTGGAAAAGACAGGATGATAATTCTAAGGGTACATGAAGAGGAGAATTTACCTAAAAGGATTCGGGCAGGGCGAGAAGAAAGTTAGAGAGATAAATTTTGCAACAATACCTAAAATACTAGGAAACAGGAAGGAAATCTACCAACATAATTTAAAATAATGTAAAATTCATTTCTTCCCTAGGTTAAAAATCTACTATTAAGGTCAACTTTATCGACCTATAACTTTTTTCGGTGTACTTCCAGTGGAAATGTTGTTATTGTAATATATTCTACAATATTTGCCCTTTTTAACCGACTTCAAAAAGGAGGAGGTTCTCAATTCGGCTGTATTTTTTTTTTATTTTTTATGTTTGTTACCTCATATCTCCGTCATTTATGAACCGATTTGAAAAATTCTTTTTTTGTTAGAAAGGGTATACTTCCCGATTGGTCCCATTTAAATTTTGTTATGATTAGACCATGAACTTCAGAGATATGGAACGGAACTCCTCATCGGATCAAAGCAAAATTCTCAAATTACTAATATTGCTTTGTTTATATTTGTTGTTGGGCTGTTGACTACTGGAAAAGAGAAGGGGGTGCATGTCCCCCCTTCCCCCCTTTGGAATGTTTTCATTATATCGTGTAAGGTATCATTTGAAAGGACTTTTTATGCCCGACTACGTCAAAGCCAAAAGGAAGGGTTATGAAGGAGGGGGTTAAAATTATGACACTAAAACGTATTTAATAAAAAATAAACTTTAAAAAAAAGTAAAAACCGACTTCAAAGAAATACTAAAAGGAGTAAAATAATTACCATAATATAAAATTAACAGTTTCAGAAGTCGGTGCAACTCTACACTGAAGCAAATAGAAGCCACCGACTTCTGAAACTGTTAATTTTATATTATGGTAATTATTTTACTCCTTTTAGTATTTCTTTGAAGTCGGTTTTTACTTTTTTTTAAAGTTTATTTTTAATGAGATATGTTTCATCCTTGTTCGTTTTGGCCGAGTCGTAAAGGAAATCTTGGCATTCCCATTTTGACAGTTGTCGTAAAAGAAAAGTTACTAAAACTGCAGATACATTGAACGTATCTTGCGCGGCTCATGTTTCGTCGCGATACGCGTATGTATCGCACTACATACTAATTCTCCTGCGCGGTCTCACCACGCGTATCTTACGTCGTTACGCGAATGTATAGGGCCTAGAAGTTTGATGCGCAAGATACGCGACGCAAGATACGCTAAGTATGTTCTGGCTGGTTGTGGTTCGTTTGCGGTTTCGCGACGTTTTTGTTAGTAGAATAGTAATTGTGGAAACAGTTCCGAATCGTTACTCGAAAGTAAATCGATGATAGCATTCTAGATTTTGCACTGCAATAATTAAGTGGAAAACTTTGCTTTCGAGTTACGAATCGGAAAGTTTCCCGAGACAAAAGTTTTTGGTGCACCTTTTAAACTGATCATGTGTTGAAGGTGTTTTGTTTTTTATCTAGCGTGGCCTAATTACCTACATAGAAGTTTACTAATATTTAAAATGAAAGAGTGTGGATATTTGTTAGACACACTGAGCGTATCTTGCGCGGCTCAGGAGGTCTTCTACTCCCTAAGCACGAAGTCCGTGGTTTCGGCCTTAGTTACGAGCGTTTCCTACTCCCCTACGGACATACGATTATTTCGGGGCCCGAACTAAGAATGAATGACAACACGATTTGACAGTTGTCCCTACTACCGATGTGTTTTTGCCCGTCCGAAAAGTTGAACTTGACACTTGTTTTGTTCACTCCTACGTTTCGGGCTACTTTCGGACGGACGACTAGCTTCGTTGATGGACTTAGGGAGTAGGCCTCCAGGTTTCGTTGCGTTATATACAAATTCTCTTGCGCGGCCTCATCGCGCGTATTTTGCGTGATTACGCCGAGCGTAACAGGGCCTAGAAGTTTCGTGCGCGCGCATTACTGCGTAAGATACGAGACGCAAGATACGTTAAGTGGGTTTAGACGTATAATCAATCACACCGCTATGAACACTCGGACCTGTTTGATATTTTACAGAATTGGATTAGCACACGTGGTAGGTACAAATTTTCTATTCCGTAAAAAATAATTAGATTTCACGCAAGTGCAGTCGCAAACTAAAATAATAACAATAAAAATAGTCAATGGCTTAACAGTCAAGAGCCTCGACCAACATCTGATGAGGCTCTCGTTAGGCAGCTGGATCAAGGGTTTGATTCAGAAAGCGGTACTTCTGGACACGGCGCGTATCGTTAGGAAGTTCCTCTCTCTGGACCCCTGACCGCCAGCTGCTTGGACCCTGTTCCCGATGGCGGTGGGCTACTATATTTTTATATTTTTCAAAGTTTTTTTTTTATATGGAAATAAATGAAAATGTAATTTTATATGTGTATTTTCACGAATAAAGGAAAATACATTTTTTTTAAATACTAATATTACTAGAAAACGAAACATAGATTTTCTAAAATATAGTTCTGAAAAGCAATGCATATACACATAGGTGCTTAAGGGTAGCGCCACACTGTGCCGAAACGCGAACTTCAGCTGCATTGTTTGTTACGCGACGCACTTTTTAAATGCATAGCAGGCCGAAATTGCGTCGCGAACTTTCAGCATGGCATGGTGCCCCAACACAAAACTTACATGTAACCCGAAAACATACATCCGTATGTACCTCAACGTTCAATCTAACATCGGGTACCGACCAAACCGTCCTGATAATTTGAGGTATCGGTACCCAATTATGCGTTTTGTAGTACACGTTGTAGGAGACCGACACGGCGGGGCGCGCCCGTCCGTCCGACCGTCCCTCCATTAAGCTAGTAGCGAGTAACGAGTACAGTGGTTATAACTAATTCAATCGACTTGCAATCGATACTGTCTATGTTTGGACGCGGCCTTCGATGGTGATACGCGGCAGATATAGTGGAGTAGGTTAAGAGCGATTACGTATTGCATCCGATCCGAATCCGTGAAAATACGGATACAAAAAACTCGGACCGAATTCGGATATTGCTTTACGCACTGCATCCGATCCGAATCCGTGAAAATACCGATCTAGAGTAAAAATCTCGGACTGAATTCGGATATCGCTTACGCACTTGTCCTATCTCTGATCCAAATTCAAACAATTCAGGGGACATCTTTGGCATATCCATTTGGCGTCCGATTTGAATCCGAGGTAATGCGAAAGCGTTGATACAAACAGTACTACGGCTACTTTGGTCCGTCAATTTTTCTTCCGAATTAGAAACTCACGGATGATAGAAATCGGATGACGGATGCCGGATGTAGTGCGTAAACTACCATACAAATAGTTCTATGGCTATTTCGGAACGTATTTTCACGGATTCGGATCGGATGCAGTGCGTAACCACTCTAAAGGTACAAGTCCGAGACGGGCTGCAAACTGCAGACTGCACGCAAGTCGCCATCGGAATAGCGCCTTTAAGGTGTGCACTTTAAAGGTGCTATTCCGACAGCGACTGCAAAACTGAAACCGCAGACCGCAGCCGCAGATCGCAAGCGATACTACTTTTGCAGTTTGCGGTCTGCAACCCGTCTCGGACTTGTATGGTTGAAAAGAAGTTAAGGTAGACAATATACAGTATCTTAACTAACGAAAGGCGTACTAAAAAAAATATTCCCAAGCAAAACAAAAAAATAACCCCAATTTTGTGTTTTTTTTGTTTTAGTCGGTCATAAAATCACAGTAGTTTAGGAGTGGGACATACAACCATAGCTTTTGAGGCATTTTCTGAACAACCTTATTTTTGTTTCGTATATTTTTTTTTAAAGTGGAGCTTTTTACTACAATTGTGCACAATATAAGTAATACCGATTTTCTTTTTGGGGATTGTCATTATTCAGATTTTTTTTCTTTTTATGTAACTTAGCACTTCTGTATATTCCTTTACGATGTGACTAAATTGGTGGTTTTCTATGCACCGCCACCCATGCATATTACAGCATTAAATTACACCCAGATTTGTTTGTCTGTATGTCAGATTTACAGTGAAAAATTACTGTAGGTATGGATATTAATAGATAAGAGATATGTTTTGATACTTCAATCGTTTACACGACAAAATATGTCGACCGTTTGTAGCCAGTCTAATTGGCATTTATCAAACGGTTTAATATTTGCAGCGGTGATATGCAAATATGTCGTTTATCAGTATCGAAGCATTTAGAAAATCGCTGAAGGACGAAGCAAAATAACAAAAAACAAAAAAAAAAAGTAAAAAAAAAGTTTTTTTTTTTGTATTTATGTCTGCTTTGTGAAATGGAAGAAAACAACTTAAAAATAGAAAAAAAAACTATAGCTAAGACTCACCGTGGTTATGGGACGTATCCGCAGTCGCCCATCGCGACATCCCACACCCGTGCCTTCCCTGCACATATAAAAGACGAACACACTCTTTATTTCTTTCTCAAAAAACTCAACAAAAATTATCTATGGTCACCACGCGTAGCGTTAACGGTGCATGCCAATTTTATTACAGAAAAAAAGCTACAAAAAAATAAACATAAAAAAATAAAAGATTCTTTTTTCGAAAGTTTGAAAGATCGATTTGTATATCGTGATTGAGACAAATGTGTCTGTGTTTTTTGATTTCTCTGTCTGTCTGTTCGGTGAACTATTATCAAAACGATATACAAAATGTAACTTTTAAATAAATCATATTTTTTTTCAGAGTGTGTTTGTCATTAGTTTTATATGTGCATGAAAGATATTATTAATATAATAACATTAATATCATAAACTGAGGTAGTACAGTCGAAGATTGAAGCTGACCGCTATACACCGGCGACTTTTTGTTGCGCGACTTTTTAGCGACGCGGTCGCGATCGCTAGACTGCGACGCGTTGCTCTGTCAAACAGGTCATTACAGTCGCTCATGTTAGAAGTATATAAAAGTTTAATAGCAGATATGTACTTAAAATGTATCTAAATGAATAGTCTGAAAGCTGAAAGAAGTAGCTGAAAAGAATTAAAAGTGTGATGATATCTAGATCTGCAATTAAACCTTGAACATTATTAGCAGAACTGCGGTTCATAAAACAACATGCGATTTTTAGTCGGATGCGATTTTTTTGTCTTAATATATAACGCGTTTTTTTTAGCGGTCGGCTTCGTATTTTCAGATAGTGTAGGTACTTATGTATGTTAACAGTATATAAAACGGTATAGTGGATGCATTAGAACTATTTGTATATTAAGTATAACTAAACTTACTGTAATATTTTATACGATAAAACAATTTTGATTCTTGAATTTTAAATATTATGAAGAAAAAGTATCAAAAATTAATGAAGACTTATTCAAAGTTTTAACAACTTTAAGAAAAAATTCAAGATTTTTTTAAGCCATTTCACAAAAGTTACAAAAAAGTTACAATTTTATTAGAAACAGTGACATTTTTCAAAGCTTTTACAACTTTAAGAAAATATTCAAGATTTTTCAAAGCCATTTCAAAAAAGTTACAATTTAACAATTTATTGAAACAATTTAGTGAAACAATGACACTTTTAATGTTAACGAAAGCAATACGTACCAAGGTGTAGATGTTGTCCAAATGTCGTGACCCTGTTGAATACCATAACGTGTGTCGTGTAGTTTCGTAAAAACCTTATCAGAAAAAGGGCGACTCAAAAAAAAAACAAGAAAAAAAGATGGCTCACTCTTTTATTGTTTTTTCCTGATAAAATTCCACGATTGTTGTTTTGAGTGCTATAGTTCATAACTATGTTTGTAGATCCAGTGATGTTTATTTACTAAACAAATACTTAAATAAAAAAATCGCAGATTTTACGCAAAGCAAAATCGCATGAGCGCTTTTTTGACGTCCGTAAAAAACAAAGAAACAAAGCTGTGTTTGTAAAGTTCTATTGTGAAAAGAGTTAAAACAAATCATTTTACAATAGCACGTGTTGCAAAAAAAGCTCATGCGAATCAAGCGATGATTAAGTTAGGTTTTGTAAATTAACTAATACTACATAAGTAGAATTAAGATATTGTTACATACACTACGATAATATTAAGCTGTGGCAACTTATTGCCGAGAAATTATTTTGTAGTTTAGCAAATAATGTTTATTTGTAAACGTGTAATATTTTTTGGGAAAAATAAAAAAAAGCCACGCGATTATAAATAAAAAAAAACACGCATGGCATAGATTGTGCGTGTGTATGTAAGATTTGTGTTTGTAAACGCACCCGCGATACAAGAGAAATCTTAGTGTGGGACAAAGTTTAAAAAAAAAAAAGAAAAAAAGAGACGTTTTGTTAAAAGAATTTTCTTCTCAGGAAAATGGCAACTTTCTATCAAATGTACAAAGGGCTATGCGTTGGCTGATGTGTACGGATCCACGAACAAAAAAGTGTTCGGTGTAAAGAACTAGCAACTAAAAATGTTCAGTGGACGACATAAGCAACAAAAAGTGGCTACGTTTGTGCATTGCCTAATGGAACAAATATTTCGTTTCGTGCAGCGCGTAGGTCTGTGTCACTCCACGGTTTAGGTATGACAACATGCCTACATTGCCTACGTGCTGCTGCAACTCCGGAGTGGAACACAAAAGAAATCCGAACCGAATGTTAGTAATGGGGGATTTACACGGGTCGATTTTAGCTGTGCGGCAAGTCACCAGTCGCATCGCTTGTAAAAATCGAATCGCCACCCGATTTTCACCGGTCGACAAAAATCGCATGCGACTTGTTCATTTCTAGCGGAACAACACAGCGCAAAACACACCTCATGCGGCGGGCGATCGCCTGTAACTGACCATTTACACGGTCGATTTTAGTCACCCGCCGCATGCGGCTCGTCGCCGCACGGCAAAAATCGGATGGCACCCAACTTTGGGGCTTGCGATTTTAGTCACTTGCGGCCTAGTCGAATTGTCATTTAGACGGTCGATTTTCGCCGTGCGGCGAAAATGAACCGGTGTAAATGGTATAAGTGACCGAATCAAAATATGCCAATAGGTCATGTTGGACATAGCTCGCCGAGCGAAGGCGAGTACCAAAGTATAGACAGCCCATTTGTCTAGCCTCGCCATTGCTCGCCTAGCTGGCCAAGTGCAGACGAGTGCCAACGTGTGTACGGTTCGTTTGGTGTGCCTTGTCACCACTCAGGATCGCTCGCCACGACTCGTCTCACTTCGGAACAGTGTTGGTTTTTTTGTACAAATCAAAGGCGACTCGCCTGCACGGCAAGTCGTGTTTACATGTTTGTCGGTCTTATTGGCATTGGTTTATTTCGAACATAACCAACATGTGGACTGTAGCACTCGCCTTGTATCAATTTGCTTTCGCTCGCATTGACTGAGGCTTGGCCAACTTGGGCGGCTTTATAAAGCGCGAACGCACAGCGGAATGGGAACTCTTATATAGTATGTCTACACCCGTGCGCTTTCAGCTGCGCGTCCACCGCATCGGAATCGGAGCGTACGGTGCCGACGGAGCGTCTTCATTTACAAAATGCCGATGGGGTGCGTCCACTGCATTCGGATTCAGCATCGGCAATATCGGTATTTTTAAAAGCAATCTTCATCGCCTGCTTACGTGTATTAGCAATACGGAGGATAGTGACAAGGACATTGTTGTAATTAGCTGTTTTTTTATCAGAAGAGGAGGAAAGAAAAAAAAGGAAACGAAACATATGGGTTCATAATATCTCTTATCTCAGTTATGATAATGTCGATGTTTTAGATTGTAAAGTTCTTCATATCTTTCCACTAAACTAATTAAAACATCGTCGTTCATCGTGAATATTTATGTACAGCTTAGCGTCGCAAACATGAAACACGTCAGAACTTGAAGCGGTCGGAATCCAAATGGCGCGTTCACTGCGGATGACGTCACCGGCAAAAATACTGGTCTCCGGCGCAGAAATGCCGATGCAGTGCACGCAGTGCCATAGAAATCCATACAAATCCGTCCACACCGTACGTTCCGATTCCGATGCGGTGGACGCGCAGCTTTCATGTTCATCTTGCGGCTTCAACTGTCAATTCCTCTTCCGTCAAGCGCATGCAATATTGATTGCCATAAGACGCATGCAGCTTATCGTCTACACCGGTGCGCCTCGGTCAGCCGTCAGTCGACATACAATAGACGGATTAGCGTGCGCTAGGGGTATGCGCTTTTGTCGAAATAGTAAGGCATGCGCTATGGCGCTTCACGCATGCTTCAGACGAAGACGCAAGATGAAAGCAAAAGCGCACTGGTGTAGATACAGCTATAGCTCAATTTCGCTTGCGCGGAGTATATTTTTTGAGTTATTTGACGCATTAGTAAGGGCGTTTACATAAAGGAAGTAGGTAACCAGCGCCGACCTACCAGCGCTTATCGGTACTGGTCCGTGCAGGTAACCGCTACGTAAAGAAAGCGGGTAGAAGCAGGGGCTGGCATTTTTTAGCAAAAATACGCCTTATTCCCTTGCAAATACAGCAGCAAATGACGGCCTTTTTTGAATGTTCGTTATTCTCAGGACACGGTATGTAAAAAGAAAATTTAAAAAAAATCGAACAGATCTATTTAAAAAAATCTAACAAAAAAAATGGCGGTACGAAGTTCGCGCGGGTCAGCTAGTTTTTTTTTAAAATCAATGACAAAAATCCCCTACACATGTACTACCTACCCACTTTACAAATAAAAGAGGTCGTTTTATTCCTAAGGGCTGGTAACAAGAGCCCTCAACCCGTCGCTTGGGTATTTCCTACCCCCACTTGAGTTAACACCGGGCTATTTGTACCCTAACCTAACCCTTCATGTCCTATCAATCGGTTTTGGGTGAGATAACACTGTAGTGTGGTAAGTAAGACCGAAGTTTATTTATATTCAAGTTTCATGTCGAATACAGGGTAAGTGACTTATTGATAGAAATTATACAGGATGTAAACGAATTCGTTTAATTCTTTAAACCACATGATCTATCTATCTATATAAATAAAAAGAAAAGTCCTGACTGACTGACTGATTGACTGACTCATCAACGCCCAGCCCAAATCCTTGGACCTAGAATGCTGAAATTTTGCACAGAGGTTCCCTTTTTAATGTAGACAAAGTACAAGGAAGGATTTTTCGAAATTCAACCCCTAAGGTAGTTAAATAGGGGATGAAAGTTTGGATGGAAAATCGTCACTTAACGGGTTCAAAATTTCACGCAAGCGAAGCCGCGGGCAAAAGCAAGTTACTTTATATTTTAGGGATTTAGTTACATAAAAATTAAATTAAATAAAAGTTGCGGTAGGGCTAATGGTGCTAACATTGCTGTTAAAAATGTTTACAAACATTTTCTAACACTACCAAATGTAAGGAAAAGATAAAAATATCAGATACTTAATAATAAATCGAATCTATCTATAATACATTTTAGATAATATTTTGATAGATTTTTGGCAGATATATTTTTTATTTATGTTTGTTTAGAAAATGTTTACTAATGTTTGTAAACATTTTTAACAGCTGTGTGGGAGCACCTTAACAGCGATTACGCACTGCATCCGATCCGGATCCGTGAAAATAAGAATATAAAAAACTCGGACCGAATTCGGATATTGCTTGCGCACTGCATCCGATCCGAATACGTGAAAATACGAATCTAGAGTCTAAAAAACTCGGACCGAATTCGGATATTGCTTGCGCACTGCATCCGATCCGAATACGTGAAAATACGAATCTAGAGTCTAAAAAACTCGGACCGAATTCGGATATCGCTTACGCACTTATCCGATCTCAAATTCAAACAACTCAGGGGCCATCTTTGGCATATCCATTTGGCGTCCGATTTGAATCCGAGGCCGGCCGGTCCGTCAATATTTCTTCCGAATTGGAAACTCACGGATCACGGAGAGAAATCGGATGACAGAAGTCGAATCTAGTGCGTAAACTACCATACCAATAGTTCTATGACTACTTCGGAACGTATTTTCTCGGATTCCGATCGGATGCAGTGCGTAACCGCTCTAAGTGATCGCATCTAAACCACCTAATAAGGTTTCAATAAATTATGGAATACAATAAAGAATTGAGTATCCTTGTAGGGCCTGTTACGCTGGGCGTAACGCTTATACGCGTGGTGAAGCCGCGTAGGCGAATTTATATACAGGGTGGGTAAAAAACGTGGATCAAAGTCCAGGGTTGTTGCTGATGCATATTTTTTTCACATCAGCGGATGCTGATGCTGATGCTGATGTTTTACCATTGACATCAGCGGATGCTGATGCTGATGCTGATTTTCATTATTTTCTTAAAAAAGCAGGGAAAAAGTAGTGACCATTTTGAATATATATCTAAAAGTTGCACAGTTTTCCTTGGTACCTAATAAACGATTGTCTCAAAAAATTTGGGATTTTAATAAAAAATATAATCAAACTTAGTAGTTTAGTAATAATTAGTAGAGTACTAGATTAGTAATTAAGTACCTAGACTACCTAGTGCATAATCTGCTACCAATCTTTCGTTTAATTAATAGGTATTGGAATTTAATCAAAGGTACATAATCCACTTTTCAACGGGTCGGCATTATTTATCAAACTCAAAAGTTTACGAAAAAAAACTTTCACGCGCAGTTACGTATTAATGTATAAACTTTAAAAAAAACTAAAAACCGACTTCAAAGAAAAGTTAAAAGGAGTAAATTAATTACCACAATATAAAATTAACAGTTTCAGAAGTCGGTGGCTTCTATTTGTTTCAGTGTAGAGTTGCACCGACTTCTGAAACTGTTAATTTTATATTATGGTAATTATTTTACTCCTTTTAGTTTTTCTTTGAAGTCGGTTTTTACTTTTTTTTAAGTTTATTTTTTATTAAATACGTTTTAGTGCCTTAAATTTAACCCCCTCCTCTTCATAACCCTTCTTTTTGGCTTTGACGTAGTCGGGTATAAAAAGCCCTTTCGAATGATACCTTACACGATATAATGAAAACATTCCAGGGGGGGGGGGGGGGCACCCCCTCCTCTTTTCCAGTAGTCAGTTCCCAACAACAAATATAAACAAAGCAATATTAGTAATTTGAGAATTTTGCTTTGATCCAAAAATAATTTTTCAAATCGGTTAATAAATGACGGAGATAATGAGGTAATAATTACATTAAAAAAAAAATACAACCGAATTGAGAACCTCCTCCTTTTTGAAGTCGGTTAATAACGTAATGAATGAGACAAGTTTGTATTTGTTTGCAAACACAATCCCGGTCTGCCCTTGGATTGATCAAAACTCGCAAGCAAAAACTACACGGGATATAAGTCCCGCCCCCTCTGCGGTCATGTCACGACTCGAACATCAGCATTAATATCAGCATCGATCAATGCGGATGCTGATGCTGATGCTGATGTTGAAAAAGATGCTGAAGATCAGCGGATGCTGATGCTGATGCTGATGTTCGCAACAACCCTGGATCAAACGAAACACGGCGATAGTTGGGGTTATTTGCAGCATTTTTTGGTACCTACTACATTTTTTTTTAAGTAAGTTTCTAAAGGTACAAATAATTTTTCGTGAGACTTAAAAGATATTGGAAAAAGTCCCAATATTCATAAATCATGGTACTCACTGTCATAAAAGCCTTTTCAAGCAACTAAACACCATTTATTGTTTTAAAATAGGTACCCATTTTACTCTAATTGCCAATTTATTGCAAATTTTGATATTTTCTTAAAAACACTCAAATTGTCATAACTTTTAAGGAGATCAAGTTAGGGCTCTGACACAGATATTTTTCACTGAAAATAACCCTAACTATCGCCCTGTTTCGTTTGATCCACAATTTTTGACCCACCCTGTATAGCGCGATGCATACGCGTAACGCGACGAAAAATGAGCCGCGCAAGATGCACTCAGTGTGTCTACAACCTAACTGACAGCTGTCAAATATTTCAGCGACTTGGTAACGAAGTAACAAAACCAAAACACAAAAAAAATAGGTATATTATAAAAATATTGAATATCAAAATGATTGGATACAGATAGCACAAAATATCAGTCAAGGAATACGATACCCATTTTTTTGCTGTCCCTACTGTCTCCGTTGTATCTGTGATATCGTAATTGTAACTCAATACTGAGTACAATGAGATACCTATGACGAATTCGTATGGATTGACAAAAAAATAAAATAGCGGTGATGACTGGAGTGTTAGCAAAATAATCTGGGTTTGTGGTGACTGAGGGAAAAATAGAAATCGAAAAAAAAAACAATGGGTTCTCTCTACAGGGTGTAAACGAATTCGTGTGATTCCTTAAAACCGCGTGATCTATGACACCTATGAATCTTAAATTGCTTTTATTTTAATTAAATTCAACAAAAAAGAAAAATAAATACTTGGTGTTCTGTTTCCGAGTCAAAAAGTTTGTTGAAAACTGATAAAAAAAACTCAATCACGTAACATAATGGTACTAGTACGAAGTCGGGTGGGTCACTATCTTATATCAAAAAATCTTTAAATAAAAGTAAAAATCGACTTAAAAAAAACTAAAAAAAACAGTGAAATAATTAGCATGATACAAAATTAATAAATAGTTTCAGAAGTCAGTGGCTTTTATTTGTTTCAGTGTAGAATTGCACCGATACTTCTGAAACTGTTAATTTTAAATTATGCTAATTATTTCTCTTTTTTTTTAAGTCGGTTTTTACTTTTATTTAAAGTTTTTTATTAAATACGTTTTAGTGCCATAAATTACACGGTTTAAGACTAACACAGAGATTGAAAGACCTCAACAAAGCTTCTCAACAAGCCAAAATGTCATCTAAGTATGTTTTTTTTGTTTTTGTTGATTTTTTCAAAAAGCGCTGAATCAATATCGATAAAATTTATATAGGACCACCTCTGAACAAAGGACTACCAAAAAAAAAAACATAAAATGAGTCATATCCTTGATGACACGAATGACTTACACTGGACCTGATCATCTTATACGAGAGCCATAAAAACAGATAAAAATCTTCCAAATACTGTTTAAAGAGGGATCACTCCAGGAGGATGGCCTCTTGAATACAAAACCTAAATGAGGGATACTCATGAGAGGACAAGCCTCCGTTATCGTACGGTACGTCCAGTACAAATTGAAAGAAGCCAAAAGGAACTTAAAAATAAAATCTTTAAGTCGGTCGCTTTTGACCCTAATCCCACTTGACAGTAAGCGCAAACAGGGTCTAAGATGGAGCACACGAGTCCAAGTAACAAAGACATAAAGGTACTCCCTTATACCGTCCGCGAGGCCAAAGTTGAGCTTTGCATTTGCTTGTTTCCCACGGTGTGTGATATCGCGCACGGCGACGCACGAGCTCGCACCGACGCACCATGGAAAGAGAATCGTTCGTGGTAACGCGGACGCGTGCGGAGCGGTGCGCCGTATCCACATCACGCACCCTCATAATGTGGCTTCCCACGGTGCGTGATTTTACGGATGATATCACGCACCGCCGGTGCGCGCTACCACGCACCGTGGGAAGCCAGCTTGAGAATGAATGCATAAGCGTCCTTTGCTTGGTTTAAACCAGTTTATACTGCTTTTTGGCAATCGATTCTATGTGCACTCACACAAATGCAAAGCTCTGCTCACGCCTTGCCAGTTGTACCCTTCTGGCTCTCACATGTAAAACGACGTAACACAGTAAACTGCTTGACTTTAATGTGAGGATGGTAGCTGGTCAGGTGGACCTTATGGATGATTTATTAACATTGAGCCATGTTGTGCTGTCCGTAGATAAGCTAACTAGTGCTATGTTTTTTCTACAAACAACTTTGAGCTGCGCAAGTATCTGATAGACGGAAGACCGAGCAGGTGGGCAGTGCGGTGAGGAGCGAGTCAGCACGTATCGCGTGATCCCTGCTATGTTTTAAACAAAGCGCAGCACGTTTTGTTTATTTCCTCATTATAATCTTATGATTCAGCCGAAAAACGTCCACTGCTGGACATAGGCCTCCCTAGGCTTGCCCATCTTAATGTACGAATTTACCGGGACTTTGACAGTCAAAATGCGTGACGTGGCATAAAAAAAGCGGGACCCAACTGTCAAAGTATAGGGAGGCGAAAAACACAATTAGAAATATTTTTTTCGTTCATATGACGCGAGATTCGCGGTCGCGATCTCCACTCTTCTAGCTAAATAAAACGTGCGTTCACTAAATTCCGACTTCTGCCCAAAGGTTTAGCCGTAGGTACGATAAACGGGACAATTGGCGTCCCGCACACGTCTTTCGCGGGACGCATCCTCTAAAGCTGACGGTTGGCAAGCCTAGGCCTCCCCCAAAAGGGGGGGATTTGCCATAACCGCCTCGCTTGGTAGGTGGGTTGGCGATCGCAGTATGGTTGTTAAAGTACACACACACCCACGGGAAGAGATAGGGTAGTGCTATTCTTTAAGTCCGGAACTACACGAGACATTAGAATCTAATGCTGGCTTCCCACGGTGCGTGATATCGTGCACGGCGACACACGAGCTCGCACCGGCGCACCGTTGGAAGAGCCTCGGTGCGGCGCGTGGCTGTGCGTGGTCATCGGCTGTGCGTGGTATCGTCCGTAAATCCACGCGCCGTGGGAAACCATCATAAGTGGATTGAATAACTTAATAGAGTATAGCACAGCACGGCGCAGCATAACTCAATGTTGAGTAGCCACCGTATACAACCTTATTTTTACTTTATACGAAAACCGAGACACCCCAACAAGATTTTCATCAGAACTGCCTGAATATGTGTTTTTTTTTAGTAAATCTCCAAGTTACACCTTAGTTTATGTCGCGTTAAGTTCCATAAAAAAGTGTGAAATGCCTAAGATGTGCTATGCAGGGGTTGTCTAATACACGGAAACTGAAGATGTGCTATGCAGGGGTTCTCTATACATGGAAACTGACCGAGAGGACCGTCTCTAGCCTCAAGGTGTCTATTCCCGTCAACTGTTATGGGTAGAAAACTACTGAAACAAAATTGAAACTTAAGAGAAAAAAAAATGGTTTAAAAAATATGTCAATCGATTCTCCTAGTGATTCTGAACAAACTAGTTTCAGGTTTAGTAAAACTAACCTTGTAGATGCTACCACCAAGCGTGCCGGGTTTTCTTGAATCTTACAACAAGCGTCTATTCCCAGTGTGCTGTGAGCTAATTTCATATTCAAGCATTGGATCTTGTTTGTTTTTTGTTCCGTGTCTCCCACAGGACAAGACTTCATTAAAATGTATCGTAGGTGTTTGACGGGTCTTGCTATCTGCCTTCGCAAACACCGCCGCCATGAACAGCCAAGATATATTGGGGCCTGTACTCCCCGAAGGGTTGGATAGAGGTGTATCTGTATAGTACACCCTCATTTCGCCGTTATGTTTAAGTCCCATGAGATAGATGGCGAGCCTATTGCCATCAATCGGGCACAATCCAGACTCGAAGCCGAGTTTGACGCGGAAAAACCCAATAACACTTTTGCCCAATCCAGGACCTCACGCTCAGCAGTCGACCACAAGACCAATGGTGCAGGCCTTGTAATTTAATACAAAACGTTTTTGACAACCGTACACTTGTCTATAGCTTCTTGTCTATACTTTCGATCAACAAAGATTAATGTTTGTGACAAATGATTCGTATCGAAATAATATACGCTGTTTTTTATTGGGTTATATCGTATTGTATGTACAGTTAGCAAAAACACTTTGCAAGTCTTACGGTGGCTTCCCGCGGTGCGTGATATTGCACACCACGACGCACGAGCTCGCACCGGCGCACCATGGGAAGAAACTCGTCTGTGGTGATGCAGACACGTACGTAGCGGTGTGACGTATCCGCCGCGAGTCGGTAACTTCAAAGGTGCGGTGCGAGCACGGTGCATGTTCTCTTTCATTTGGCATTTTGGAATGACAAAATAGCTTCGAATGACGCACCCACACAGCTGTCTGTGTGGGTGCGTCATTCGAATATTTCACGCACCGATGGAAGTGCCTCAGTGTGGTGCGTCGCTGTGCGTGGTATCATCCGTAAAATCACGCACCGTGGGAAGCTACCTTTAGTTCATTGTCATTTGCAGGTCATAGAACGATAGCTACCAGAGACAAAGGATTATTCTTAAAAAAGTGCTCCAAGAGTTTTTTGCTCCACCGTATTTGTTAATTAAAGGTACAACACAACTAATAAGTTACATCAATGTACCTAATCGAACAACCAATGGCAGTCGCTTATTTTCGCGCCACTCACACTTATTGCGTAAACGTAAAGATCATTTTTTACTGCAGTACCTACTAATAAACATTCGTCGTCAAGTCGCACTCGGTTCGGAAGCGATCGGTTTTACGAAGTTTGCCGATCCTAGTTGTGTCGTACAGTTCATAAATATCAATCGTCACTTTCACGTGACATCTTAAGGATTCAAGTGATGGAATTACGTCAGACATCCTACTTAGCTAGGGTTGTCAAACGATTGATTTTAACCACTCAGTGGTGCGGTCGGAAATCGTATGACTAATGGCCGATTCCTATGAATTACCGAGCGGTATTGGTTAAAATAAAAACTCTTGTATTCTTTACCAATAATAAAGCAAATATCAAATGACCAAATGAAGCAAAGCTTTGCATATGCATCATATCTAAAGATACTATTGGTAAGCAAAACGATTCGTTTTAGGCTATAGAAACCGGGCATAAGACAACTGTCAAGGTGTCTAAAATGGATAGAGTTGTCGAACACTGTATGGACAAATTAAAGGGCAACTATTAGATGTAACTATTATTACTGTTATTAGATGCAACCTGGCATTAATGTCTCACTTATTCATACTTGAGGAGTGTATGATCGCAAGACGCAGCATATAATAAAAATAAAGGAAAAAAAAAACTTTTTTTTCTTTTTAATTCAAATACATTTCCCATCTAAGACTGCACCAAAAGTGGCTCTCTATGAAAAAAATCCCTAAAATTCTTAATTTTGATTAAAACAAGACACTTATTACAAAAAAGTAATATGACATTAAGTTTTTGGTCACTTCTGAAAAATTGTTTATGACGTAAATATCCACTTTTGAGCAAACCCTCCTCAATTTGGAATGCAGGTAGAAGGCAATTTAAGTAACAAAAAAAATCTGACGGAATATCACTATATTACAGTACTAATCATTGAATACTCCAGCAACCGCAATTGATGGCACTAAACCAGTGTAATCTTTCAACTCGCCCCCACACATAACTCGCCCCCAAAAGTCAACCCTTCAATTCTGACAACCCTATATTTAACACTTGTCGCCCCCGGGACGAGTATTTTCGCTTTCCCTATATAATACGTGACGTGTGTTCGGAGATTGACTTCAGATACGACACCGAGGCAGCATCCCGTATGCAGCTTGTTTTCATCTCCCGGGAGGAATGGTACAAGCTGAATACGTGTTTAAGATCAGCTATAAGATGTAAGATGCTTAAAATTTGTAGATGTATGGAATTAAGTCCCATGTAATAGGTGCCTGCCTCATTGGTCTAGTGGTCGTGAAACCGGTTTAAACTGCGTGTTGGCAATCGATTCTATGTGCACTCACACAAATGTAAAGCTCAGCTTACGCCTCGCTAGTTGTACAACATGTGGTTTTAAGGAATTCATCATCATCATCATTCAGCCGAAAGACGTCCACTGCTGGACATGGGCCTCCCCCAAGCATCGCCACATCGACCGGTTCTGTGCTTCTCGCATCCAGTGGTTTCCCGCGACCTTCATCAGATCATCGGCCCACCTTGTGGGAGGCCTACCCACGCTGCGTCTTCCGGTACGCGGTCGCCACTTCAGAACCTTTCGGCCCCATCGGCCATCCGTTCTGCGAGCAATGTGTCCCGCCCACTGCCACTTAAGTTTGGCAATTCTTCGAGCTATACGGTTACCTTGGTTCTCCTGCGGATCTCATCATTTCTGATATGATCACGCAGGGTAACTCTGAGTATAGCCCTCTCCATTGCCCTTTAGGTGACCTTGAGCCTTCTTATGAGACCCATTGTGAGCGACCACGTTTCAGTACCGTATGTAATCACTGGCAACACGCACTGGTCAAAGACTTTCGTCTTGAGATACTGCGGTAGTTGGGACGAAAAGATTCGACGCAGCTTCCAGAACGCTGCCCAGGTTAAGGAATTACACGAATTCATTTACACCCTACATTTTTTTATCTCAAAATTACCACATAAATGACAAAACACCCACGGGCTTGACCCATAAGAATGACCAGCCAAACAGACCAAAGGTCCTAAGAAAACAATAATTGTCTATGATCAACCCCCAAAAAGTGACGAAGGGTTCAGTTACTACATCGTCGCAGGGTTGACCCCAAATAAATAATACCATTAGGAAATGAGGTAACGCACCCTTGGGGATGGTTTCGTAATGAATATAAATTGAGTGTCTTATCTATACGGATTTATTTAAGGTGGGTAGTATTCAGCCAGGTTATGCGTTTTACTTAGGTTAGGACTCTACAGTTTTGCGCCACATTTTTTTTTTGTTTGAAAGTGTTTTCTGCCGGGATGGTCCCATTTAAAGGAGGACGATCAAAATGTCCCCACCCAGCAATAACAACAAGACTTACTGTGTCGTTAGAAATCTCTCTTCATGACTATCATTTATTACTACGGCATTTAGTCCAAAACATAATTTGAAAAAAGTTACAGCTAAAAAAAATTGTATGATTTTATGTAAAAATACCTAAATAACTTCGATATGGTACATAGGATACGCAAGACATGCCCCTTTCGTTGCTACAGCAGCGTTTGAATGATGTCATTATTGATGACCCCTTAAGTTTATTATTTATGTGACTATACAGCGTGTTTTATTATTTATTAAAAGTCCTACTAAGTCCTACTAACCTGAGCAGCAAATTACAAAGCCAATGTTATTTATTCATTTTTTCATTTGTTTTTGACTCTAATGTGATTTTTTGATTTTTGGAATAAACGATTTTTGTATGGAAAACTTTTTTTTAACACAATGTTTTGGACTAAATGCCACTGTAATAAATGATAGTCATGAAGAGAGCTTACGACGTATGTGTTGCCGTTATTGCTGGGTGGGGACACGCCCCATAGATTTTTGATCGTTCTCCTTTGGTAAAGATCTGATGAAGACCTTCAGAGATTGACAAATGGAACTCCTCAATAACGAACAGTACACATAATATGATTGGGTTACGAGCAGCATCTTTAGTAGGTCTAACCCAATGATATTATAGTAGTAGTAGTAGTAGTAGATGCGTTGCCCGCGCTCAATAATGGCAATATTAAAGCAAGCAAGGTAATTGCCCGGCATTCACTTGGTCACGTACCAATCAGTGTCGCGGCTATACGTCCCTATAAAGTGTAAATCTTGAAATTTTTTGCGAAAAAAAAAGGCCAAGTTACATTTACAGAATTAAACTGTATAATTTACAACGTATAATTAAATATGCTGGTATGTGGCTATAGTAAAATTTTCGCTGTTTTGTAGTGCAATGATGTTGGAATATGACGTGTCTATTTATAAAATGTCACTGGTCTAACCATATTTTAATTAAGGCAAATAAAAACCTTTTAACAAAAAACAAAAGCGACTTCAATATTTTTTTTTATGAATTTCGGAAGTCGGTGCCTTCAATTTTATTTCAGAGTGGATTAGCACCGAATTCCGAAACTGCTAATATTATAATATGGTAATTATTATTTTTATTGTTCTTTTCGTAGTCGATTTTAGTTTCTGATAAATTTTTTTTTGTTCTTTAAAATATACAAGCTTAGTTTTAGTATATACTAAACCTGAAACTAGTTTGTTCAGAATCACTAGGAGAATCGATTGACATATTTTTTACACCACTTTTTTTATTTTATTTTTTTCATAAATTCTACCCATAACAGTTGACGGGAATAGACACCTTGAGGCTTGAGATGGTCCGCTCGGTCAGTTTCGTTGTATTAGACAACCTCTGCATAGCACATCTCAGGCATTTCACACTTTACTAGGGAACTTAACGCGACATAAACTACGGTGTAACTTGGAGATTTATTAAAAAGAAACATATTCAGGAAGTTCTGATGAAAATCTTGTTGGGGTGTCTCGGTTTTTGTATATACTAATAAACTTTAAAAAAAAGTAAAAACCGACTTCAAAGAAATACTAAAAGGAGTAAAATAATTACCACAATATAAAATTAACAGTTTCAGAAGTCGGTGGCTTCTATTTGCTTCAGTGTAGATTTGCACCGACTTCTGAAACTGTTAATTTTATATTATGGTAATTATTTTACTCCTTTTAGTATTTCTTTGAAGTCGGTTTTTACTTTTTTTTAAAGTTTATTTTTTATTAAATACGTTTTAGTGTCATAATTTTAACCCCCTCCTTCATAACCCTTCTTTTTGGCTTTGACGTAGTCGGGCATAAAAAGTCATTTCAAATGATACCTTACACGATACAATGAAAACATTCCAAAGGGGGGGAGGGGCGGCACGCACCCCCTCCTCTTTTCCAGTAGTCAGTTCCCAACAACAAATATAAACAAAGCAATATTAGTAATTTGAGAATTTTGCTTTGATCCGATGAGGAGTTCCGTTCCATATCTCTGAAGTTCATGGTCTGATCATAACAAAATTTAAATGGGACCAATCGGGAAGTGTACCCTTTCGAACAAAAAAAGAATTTTTCAAATCGGTTCATAAATGACGGAGATATGAGGTAACACACATAAAAAATAAAAAAAATAAAAAAAATAAAAAAAAACTTTAAAAAAAAGTAAAAACCGACTTCAAAGAAATACTAAAAGGAGTAAAATAATTACCATAATATAAAATTAACAGTTTCAGAAGTCGGTGGCTTCTATTTGCTTCAGTGTAGAGTTGCACCGACTTCTGAAACTGTTAATTTTATATTATGGTAATTATTTTACTCCTTTTAGTATTTCTTTGAAGTCGGTTTTTACTTTTTTTTAAAGTTTATTTTTTATTAAATACGTTTTAGTGTCATAATTTTAACCCCCTCCTTCATAACCCTTCTTTTTGGCTCTGACGTAGTCGGGCATAAAAAGTCCTTTCAAATGATACCTTACACGATATAATGAAAACATTCAAAAGGGGGGAGGGGGGGACACGCACCCCCTCCTTGTTTCCAGTAGTCAGTTCCCAACAACAAATATAAACAATGCAATATTAGTAATTTGAGAATTTTGCTTTGATCCGATGAGGAGTTCCGTTCCATATCTCTGAAGTTCATGGTCTAATCATAACAAAATTTAAATGGGACCAATCGGAAAGTATACCCTTTCGAACAAAAAAAGAATTTTTCAAATCGGTTCATAAATGACGGAGATATGAGGTAACACACATAAAAAATAAAAAAAAAAAATAAAAAAAAAAATACAACCGAATTGAGAACCTCCTCCTTTTTGAAGTCGGTTAAAAATACAACCGAATTGAGAACCTCCTCCTTTTTGAAGTCGGTTAAAAATAACGTTGTTTTAGCAGTGTAGTGCAAATTTCTTTGTGTTCTAGTTGACCCCGTCTCAATATGCTTACACTAGGAATGGACCCAGTTCAATTGGCGAGGAGTCGATTCAACCCTTAGGGAAATCACGATATCGCAGTATTTTGCTATCAGGGTGGCATGGTACATTTGAATACATTTGGTGTATACGGGGTTAATTGAAAAACACCAATAACCTCTTAAAAAAGCAGTTCCCTACATTTATGTTCGCTTAGCTCGTCAAAATGTAGGGAACAGCTGTTTTGATTTTCGCGATTTCAGATTTGTTCCCATAGTAACAGTTGTTCATAATGATGAGGTCAATGACCCCTTGAGAGGTTGTTGGTGTTTTTACACACGTATCGGTTTTTTTATTAATTACTGGAAGTCGAGACTGCCTCGTTGGTCTAGCGGTCGCAAGCGCTACTGCTGAGCGTGAGGTCCGGGGTTCGATCCCCAGGTCGGCCAAAGTGTTATTGGGTATTTCCGTGTGAAATTTCTCAGTAGCAGCTTGGTTTACTGTGTTCCGTCGTGTGTATGTGAGAGTCAGAGGGGTATAGGGGAATCCCTCTAATCTCTGTTTTTTTTTTATTACTACGCCTTCGTTTTGCCGCCATCTCGCCTGATGCTAAGCGATGATGCGGTCTACAATGGAGCACGCTTGCCCAGAAGAAACCGATTCACTCGTGACTTGAAGACACCCAGATTGTAGCTGTCGGGAAACACCCATTCGGGCAGCGCATTCCACTGTTTGGCGGTTTTCACAATGAAAGTGGAATCTGTATGTTTAATGGTTTTTGGTATATCTGTCGTGGCCAGATCATAGAATTGATCACTTCATGATGTGGCCAGCCATTTCATGAAATGGTTGCATTTCATGAAATGGCCAATACCCGCTGCCCACATCATGAAATGGCCTGGCCAGATCAATGAATAATCAGCGTTTAACGATATGATCAGCTAAACGCACGGCCACTTCATGATATGGTCAAACATTAGTGATCATATCGTAAAATAGTTACATTATTCACCGTTAGAGGCGCTGATATCGTTTTGTTTTTGTGATGCATCATGGCGGCGGACAATTATTCTGACAAAAAAGCTAATAAAAATAAGTAAAGTAGGGTGACCACGCAACGAAAATTAATGGACTATTATTGGATTTCAAAATATGACTTCATGGTAACTGCGGGTGAACTTTTCATAGAATTTTATTTGTTCGATTATTTATCTGGTTAACCTGTGAAACTACAGCACAAAATATCGATGCACGTTACTGCAAATATTTACTATTTAGTATATTGAATCATTTGGGTTAGGTTAGGTTAGAACAGTGACCAATAACGCGCGAAGGCGAGCGAGCGAAGCGAGCGTGCCGCGCCAGCGGCCGCCGAGCGCCAGATCCCCTTAATTGTTGGTGAATCAAGCTATTAAACTTTCGCGGTAACGTGCATCGATATTTTGTGGGTCGAAATTCCGTAGTCTACTCCTTTGCTTGCATGGTACGTGCTTCCTTTATTTGGATTTTTTATTAAACCTTTGATATCATGGAAACCCTACATTAATGATATGACCAAACGTGGATGGCCATATCATTAAACGTTGACGTTTCAACGATATGGCCAATTTTAGTTGGCCATTTCATGAAATGCAACCATTTCATGAAATGGCCGGCCACATCATGAAGTGATCAATTCTACGATATGGCCACGACATATCAACCATGAACCGATGGCGCTTTTTCGTGCTCGTATTCGTGTGCTCCTTCTTAGACAATGTCTGCGCTTGCGACTAGGGTCAAACGCGACCAAGTCTAATAATAAAAAAATGAAGAACTGTAGCGAACCCACTTAAAAAGCGTAATTTTACACTATATAGCAAAAATTGTATAGCGCAAGGATATCGCTCAGCATACATTATACAAGGTTAGTCAGAAAGGGGGTACTAATCCGAAAGGGTGTTAAAGTACACATAATAATGAATAACTTTTGTTCTACAACTTTTCCCAAAAATCAATAGTTTAAGAGAAACAGTTGTTCAAAAATCTCTCAAAGAGGAGCTCGTGGCTAAATAATTACAGCCGCATAGACCGATCTTCCGGGTTAAGCCACGCTTGCCGAGGTTGGTTTGTGGATGGGTGACCATTTACCATAGCGAGTTTCCTCTGTGCCTCGGAAAGCACGTAAATCCGTTGGTCCCGGCTGTCATTTGTACATCTTTGACAGTCGTTACTGTTGGTCAGAAGCCAGAAAGTCTGACAACCAGTCTTACCAAGAGTATCGTATTACCCAGTTACTGGGTTATGGAGGTCTGATAGGCAGTCGCTCCATGTAAAATACTGATATTCAGCTGCATCCGGTTCGACTGGAAGCCGACCCCAACATAGTTGGGAAAAGGCTAGGCAGATGATGAGTTGTACAAAAATCTCAAAAAAAAAACTCTATAATCTATCTATCCCCAGTAATGATCAGCTGTGTTTATATTTTAGGTCATATTTGGGGTCATGAATTAGAAGCACCATTTTCTGAATTTGTAACTAAAGCAGAGATGAAGAATTTTTGAATAAACTAAAATAAAAATCATTTTATTCGGATTTTTTTTTATCGAATTTTGAAATTTTAACACTTGCTTTCAAACAGTCATCAGCGATACTATAAGTGGGCTTCGGATTAGTACCCCCTTTCCGACTAACCTTGTATATGGACACGTTTACACAACGCTATGCTGTAAAGTATTGCTTGCTGTACGCGATAAACTTGAGCGATTCTCAGAGCTATATCGTACGATTCTCCGGTCCCCGCCCCGCTTCACTTCTACCCCGTCCGTCACCCAACGGATCACCGGCAAATAACTTGCTAAACATAGTAGACCGGCTTGCGATATAGCGTATAGTGTGAACGTATACAACGTTATTTTTAGTATATACAAAAACCGCCAGAAGTCCGCACTTGGAGTCTGCCAACGAGCTATGGAGCGAAGTATACTGGGTGTCAAACTTACGGACCACATCAGAAACTCCATACTTCGCTCCAAAACACAAATAGCCGACGTTGGCCTTACAGCTGCTAGGCTAAAGTGGAACTGGGCTGGTCATGTCTGCCGCATGTCGGAGGAGCAATGGGCTAAAATAACCACTAAGTGGATCCCAACTGGCAGAAAACGACCACGCGGCAGGCCCAGAAGAAGATGGCGGGATGAGCTGGACTCATTTTTAAAGGATTGGCCTACTGCCGCACTATATCGCGAAAGGTGGAAGGAGGGAAGGGAGGCCTTTGCCCTGCAGTGGGACAACATGGGCTCATAATAATAATAATACAAAAACCGAGACACCCCAACCAGATTTTCATCAGAACTGCCTGAATATGTGTTTTTTTAAATAAATCACACCGTACACAATGTCACACCGTAGTTTATGTCGCGTTAAGTTCCCTAGTAAAGTGTGAAATGCCTGAGATGTGCTATGCAGGGGTTGTCTAATACACGGAAACTGACCGAGCGGATCATCTCAAGCCTCAAGGTGTCTATTCCCGTCAACTGTTATGGGTAGAAACCTACTGAAACAAAATAGAAATTTATGAAAAAAAAATGTGGTGTAAAAAATATGTCAATCGATTCTCCTAGTGATTCTGAACAAACTAGTTTTAGGTTTAGTATATACTAAAACTAAGCTTGTATAGTTACAGCTTATGACGCAATATCCTTTACATACTAACATATAGCTAAATAATATAGCGTAGACTGAACTGCGCATCACTCTATCTATTTCAAAAGCAGGAAAATCGTGTTGATTTATTTTTAACTTTTCATTCAAAGTTTGTTTGCAAAAAGGCGTTGTTTCATTATAACTTTTAATAAGACAGCCTCTGTTTTTATTAAACTGGGTTTTTTTACTTTATAGGCACTGGTATAATAATGTAATGGGTAATTTTTAGGGTTCTGTAAGGTTCAATAAGGTCCCTCTTATTACAAGCGTTTATTTAACTTGCAATGTATGTATCTTTGTCCGGGTGGAATCTTGCAACTGAATTTTAAATCAGTTATCTTTAACCGATTAAGCTGAAATTTGGTATAAACGCTTATTTTAGATGACAATGCATGCTTAGCTATGTGACGTCATTCTAATTCCAATATGGCGAATCATCCAAGATGGCGGAGGAGTTATTTTTTCTGTAGGTTACCATTAATTTATTAAACTCAAACTAATTTATTCAAAATAGTCTACAATTACTTAGTTACATACAAAAAAAGCCCTTCCTTCACCGCTTCCTAGTGTTTATGCTGTGAAGAAGAAACGGCGATAAGCTCCCCAGCAAGATAGGGCCTGTCCACATCTCCACGTCACGACGTCGTCAACGTGGAACGGTGCGGTAACGCGGCACGGTGCGTTGACATAACGTGCAAATTTACGTTTGCACTATGTAGTCACCGACATTGCGCGTAGAATTAGCACCCTGAAGTGGAAGTGGGCCGGCCATGTCTGCAGACGAACAGATGGTAGATGGAGCAGACACGTGTTAGAGTGGAGACCGCGTTTGGGCAAACGTAGTGTGGGACGCCCTGCGGCACGATGGACCGACGATTTGAAAAAGGTGGCTGGCAGCGGATGGATGCGGGCTGCCCAAGACCGGGATGGTTGGCGATCTTTGGGGGAGGCCTACGTTCAGCAGTGGACGGCAATAGGCTGATATGACTATGTAGTTCTACATATAAACAACAATTACAAAAAGAACGCCTTTATCCTTTTATTTGTGGGTACCTACGGAACCAGTGCGAGTATGACTCGCACTTGACCAGTTTTTTGTACAGCACCTGTCGACGACTACCGCAGTGGTTGTAAACTCGGCTGCAGAGCGTAGGTGTTCGGTTTCTAGGTCAGGCAAGTGTGATTGGGTATTTCTATTAATTCTAAGTAACAGCTCAGATTTCTGAATTGTTCACGGGAAATTGCGAATTGCCCTTTAAGACTTAAAAAAATGTGTTATGACATAGTTACGACTTTACTATTTTGCCAATATGAATTAGATGAGACGGTAAATATTTCAATTCTGGCAATTTATTTTTGCCAAAACGAAACTTTATACAGCATGTAACAGGAATAACGCAAACAATCAAACACCCCTATTGGAATATACAATTATAATCATAATACATACATCATCATCATCATCATCATTCAGCCGAAAGACGTCCACTGCTGGACATAGGCCTCCCCCAATAGGGGAGGGGGGGGGGGCATAATCGCCACGCTTGGCAGGTGGGTTGGCGATCGCAGTATGGTTGTCAAAGTACTCAGAGAACGCTGCTGCCCACCCTCTACAGAATCCCTTAGTCGCCTACATACATACACTAAAATTTTACTTTTATGTGCCTAATTATTGTTTATTTAAGAAAATGGTATTTCTTTTTATTGTTAACTGCATTGCAAATTGCGTCTTGTGACCTTGAAATAAGGCTCATTCTCTTAAAATACCTTCAGGGTTTGCGTTTATTATGTTAAACGTTGTATAATTACCTACCTTCATTCAGTCTTAATCACAAATGAGAAGTCCCACGGTGGGCGCCAATACGCTTCGACAATTTCGTTCCATCTTTGTTTGCAGAAATATTTAATCTAATTAAAAGGGAATGCTTTGCCGCCCCTGTGTTTATCGTTCGTTACATATATGTGTTAATAACCATGCTTCTGAGAAAACAATTCCAGTCGGGTATTTTAATTCTTTGATTTCCGTAACTTTTGAAGTACGGTAGTTAGAAATTCATTTTGTTAGGGCTAAGTATCAGAAAACACACATTCTGAGACCGGGACCAATTCTCCTAAAATAAATTGTTGCCAAACGCAATCGAACCACAACTGGTCAGTCAGTTTTTGTTTTCGAAAACTTTCAAAATGATTTATTTTGTTTTTTGTGTCAAACAATTTGGTAGCTTTTGAAATTGAGAACTGTCTGAATGGACGGTTCGGCCTTGGTTCGGTTGTGATTTATCAAGATTTATTTTAGGAGAATTAGGCCCCAGGGGCCTAATTTTACTTACACAATTGTTGCCAAACCGCAAAAGAACCACAACCAGCTAGTCAAATGCCAAATGTTTGACCAAAACATTGGTTTTGGTCACACGTTTGTAAATTTTTGTAAATCAAAACTGTCCGAATGAACTGTTCGGCTTCGACTCAGTTGCGATTGATCAACTTTTTAAAACTTTTCAGTTGGTAGAATTGGGCCACTAGTCGAACGTGAAAATCGGCCTAAACTAAAGGCTATCTATTTAAACTATACTTATTAAGATAATTTTAAATAAAGCATGCAGTCCATAAAAAAAAACATTTTCTAATACAAACATACCGACTTTTTCGAATTTACATAGCAAGCTGGAAATATATGTATTTAAAGTTCTACAACAAAACAACAAGAATATTCAACTCTGAAAGCTTTCCTAGCCACTAACCGAACACGGTGTATAATACAGTTAATTAATTAAAATGTATTTGCAGAACAAATCTCAAGTGTCGGTACAAAACAACGGAGAAGGGTTTTGCTATATAATTGAATAAAATATAGAGGGTAGTCAGAGTCAATATCGACCTCGGACGGTTGCGCCATGAATACTAACAGACTGGACACACAGTCGGGTAGGACAGCCAGCAGAGAGTCGTGTAACCGTAACTCATCATAAATTGAATGTGTCTAACGAAAGTTATAAAACCCATTGGCTGGAGACCCTTCGGGCCTTATTACAAAAGATGGTTTAAACTAAGACTAAGGTAAACCCAGGCTTAAAATATACCCATCACTTTCTTATGTCATATGACAAAAAGAGACGGGGCTATATTAAAACCCAGGTTTTTCTTAGACCATCTTTTGTAATAAGGGGGTTCAGGTCTCGCCAATAACTGCCCGGTTACGTAGGAAGGGTCCCCTAGGACCACCTACAGCAGTCTAATAGAAAAAAAAGAAAGTTATAATACAAAAACGTATTCATGAAACTATCGATTGATTCAGAAAAAATCATCATATGATTCCCGCCATATTTGTTTCAAACGTGTTTTATGGACAGTGTGGTATTCTTATGGTATTTGAGACTATGTGCAATGTGTAATTTATTAACATACATAAAAATCACGAAAGTTGGATGTAAGAAAAAAAATTGTCCATAAAGTTGTCTCTGAGAATTTGCATACTGATACAGCATACAGATCTTTGGCATCAGATTTTAACTTAAGAAAATTGATGTTCTGCGTCAGTAATTAAAGAAAATGGATAAGATCGAAGAAGACTTAGCACAAACATAAAATGATTTATTAAATTTTCGTTAAAATCTGGTAAGTACGTTAGCTTTTGTTCAGTTTGATTTTGGCCAGAAAATATTAAAATAAGAAATTGTTTTTGGTGACAAAAAGTATATAAAAATACAAATTGGTTAACGTAGCTGCGGACCTCAGTCTGGGGTTCATTTCCAGGGAAACAATTCGACTACCAAAATGATTGCCAAACGCAAACTAATCACAAGCGTCAGTCAGTTTATATTAAAGGAAACTGTCAAAACGATTGGTTTTGTTTTTGACCGACTTCAAAAAGGAGGAGGTTCTCAATTCGTCTGAATGTCTTTTTTTTTTTGTGTGTTACACGATATCTCCGCCAATTATGAATGGATTTTGATGATTCTTTTTTGTTTGATAGGCCATACTGCAGAGGTGGTCCCATATAAATTTTATTGCAATTGATTCACCACTTTTTGAAAAAATCAACAAAAACAAAAAAAAATACACAAATCGTATATAGACGACGTTCTAGTTGTAGTGCTGGTCCGAGAATTTGTACACTATTGTAATTGTAATTTGTGGCACTAAAAAGTATTAAATAAAATAAACTTTAAAAAAGTAAAAACCGACTTCAAAAAAAACTAAACGGAGTAAAGTAATTATCATTTAATAAAACTACCAGTTTCAGAAGTCGGTGTTCTACGCTGAAACAAATTGAATGCACCGACTTCTGAAACTGGTAGTTTTATTAAATGATAATTACTTTACTCCGTTTAGTTTTTTTTGAAGTCAGTTTTTACTTTTTTAAAGTTTATTTTTTGTGTCAAACAATTTGACAGCTTTTGAAAACGAAAACTTTATGAATGAACGGTTTGGCCTTGGTTCTGTTGCGATTTATCGAAATTTCTGAGGCCTCAGGTAAGTCAAAAATACAAATTTTATTTTAAGTTCTATTCCATTTTAAATTATGATCGTTTACAGGAAAATGACTTAACGCTACTGCAACCACTTCGCATTTCGAAAATGCGACTTATGATGTAAAATAAAGAAGCCAGCTTTTTGCAGATGTTCGCGGATATTTTGAATTTTGAATAGGTTTCCGATTAAAATTCAAAATACACATTTTCAGTCTAAGAAATAAATTTACGACGACTTAGGAATCATTTAGTAGTTCGAAACGAAGGGTTTTACGGCTCACATCTTAGCACAACATAGCGACATGAAAAAAACAAAAAGCCGCAGCGCTGTTTTTCAGATAGGACCGTTGTGATGGTCAATACCGACACAAATAAATAAATAGATGACGTAGAATTTTTAAATACTACTAAATAAAACCAAGTTGTCACAACTATACAACAGTGTGTATCGTAATGTTTGCAACTGTTATAAACGTATATAGAGAAATGTTTTATCTACGTCCATTTAGATCTAACCGCGTGCATTTGCAAAGGAAACTTATGTTTATCCTCGTTCATTATTAAGGGATGAGCAGAATTGTTAATGGTATCACTAAATACGTTCTTTATTGCTACATCGATGTATGAACCTTCGGCTTCTGTTGTCAAACTTTGTTGTCATAGTCGGGGGAAAATACCACAAATGGTGACGTAATACGTGGACCGTATAGACCGTGGATCGTATCGAGATTTACTTGTGTACTAACTAGTCTTGCTTGACATACTTCATCATCTGCCTAGCCTTTTCCCAACTATGTTGGGGTCGGCTTCCAGTCGAACCGGATGCAGCTGAATATCAGTATTTTACATGGAGCGACTGCCTATCAGACCTCCACAACCCAGTAACTGGGTAATACGATACTCTTGGTAAGACTGGTTGTCAGACTTTCTGGCTTCTGTAGTAACGACTGTCAAAGATCTACAAATGACAGCCCAGGGACCAACAGCTTTACGTGCTTTCCGAGGCACGGAGGAAACTCGCTATGGTAAATGGTAACTCATCCACAGACCAACCTCGGCAAGCGTGGCTTAACCCGGAAGATCGGTCTATGCGGCTGTGATTATTTAGTCACGAGCTCCTTGCTTGACATACTTATTATAAGTAATTCTATGAAAGAAAATGTTTCCTATAAAATATGCAAATATCGCGACAAGCTTTTATATCCTTACTAATATTATAAATGCGAAAGTAAGTTTGTTTGTTTGTTACCTTTTCACGCCTAAACCACTGAACCGATCATCCTGAAATTTTGCATATACGTTGTCAGGTGTACAGAAACGGACATAAGGTACCTTTTATCCCGAAAAAAAGTACTGTTCCTGAGGAAAACAACAATAACGATAATAGATGGCGCCACGTGTCTTTCGAATCATGATTGAATTATATTATAACTTTAGTAGTGTGTTAAGAGTTTTTTTTTTCGCGTTAATTGTAAATTAACGCGAGCGAAGCCGCGGGCAAAAGCTATCATTTAATAAATTGTGTAATACATGTACTAAATTGAGAGGAGAGAGGAGCTCGTGGCTAAATAATTACAGCCGCATAGACCGATCTTCCGGGTTAAGCCACGCTTGCCGAGGTTGGTCTGTGGATGGGTGACCACTTACCATAGCGAGTTTCCTCCGTGCCTCGGAAAGCACGTAAAGCCGTTGGTCCCGGCTGTCATTTGTAGATCTTTGACAGTCGTTACTGTTGGTCAGAAGCCAGAAAGTCTGACAACCAGTCTTACCAAGAGTATCGTATTACCCAGTTACTGGGTTGTGGAGGTCTGATAGGCAGTCGCTCCATGTAAAATACTGATATTCAGCTGCATCCGGTTCGACTGGAAGCCGACCCCAACATAGTTGGGAAAAGGCTAGGCAGATGATGATGTACTAAATTGATTGGTTTGATTTAATTTAAAGTTTATTTTCTGCTTTTTAGGTCAATTAAATAAAAATTAATTAAAAAGTTTTTTTTTTACCATTTTTTTTTAGTTATGATTGGGAATGTTTCTAAGTCTGTTTTCGTGTTCTCTACAGCAAGCCCTTTCATTTGATGCCCATACTGTGGTAGTACAGAAAAAATAACTAGTCCGCCATCTTGGATGATCCGCCAGGAATTAGAATGACGTCACATACCTTAGCATGCATTGTCATCCAAAATAAGCGTGTATACCAAATTTCAGCTCAATCGGTTAAAGATAACTGATTTAAAATTCAGTTGCAAGATTCCATCCGGACAAACATACATACATTGCAAGTTAAATAAAAGCTTGTAAAAATACTTTTTGTTTCAATAGTGGTTCTATTTCTTATCTTTAAGATAAAAATAAGTAAAGAGTAAATTTCTGCCTAGCCTTTTCCTGTTAGGATCGGCTTCCAGTCTAACCAGATGGGGCTGAATACCAGCATTTTTCCAAAACGATGCGAACTGCCTACAAATGACTTGTTTTGTATAAGTAACTTACAAGATTGTTACATAGAAAATGATTTAGGGTACTAGAACAATTTCTGCTTATTTGTTTTGTTAATATTTTTTCCTCAATTGAGGGTAGTAGGGTTTTATATGGGATCAAAGTGAGGTCATGGTCGCTGAATTCATAATCTACTTTATACAAAAAAAGAACACCTTGTACAGTCAACGAAAGAAATGGGTAACAAGTAGATAGAGATAAATTATGAAACTCAGCAAAATCATCATCTGCCTAGCCTTTTCCCAACTATGTTGGGGTCGGCTTCCAGTCGAACCGGATGCAGCTGAATATCAGTATTTTACATAGAGCGACTGCCTATCAGACCTCCATAACCCAGTAACTGGGTAATACGATACTCTTGGTAAGACTGGTTGTCAGACTTTCTGGCTTCTGACCAACAGTAACGACTGTCAAAGATCTACAAATGACAGCCGGGACCAACGGCTTTACGTGCTTTCCGAGGCACGGAGGAAACTCGCTATGGTAAATGGTCACCCATCCACAGACCAACTTCGGCAAGCGTGGCTTAACCCGGAAGATCGGTCTATGCGGCTGTAATTATTTAGCCACGAGCTCCTCGAAATCGAAGAAACTCAGCAAAATGAATGGTAAAAAAACTGAAAGGAGTTAAATAAATACCATATTATAAAATTAACAGTTTCAGAAGTCGTTGCTAATCCACGCTGAATCATATTGAAGGCACATTCGTTTTTTAAGTCGGTTTTCACTTTTTTAAAGCTTTTTATTTAATCCTTTTTAGTGCCACAAATTACAAATTCGTGGACCATTACTACAACTAGAACGTCGTGTATATAGGTAATTCATTTTTAAACTTCCAATAATATTGTATAAGAAAAACTATTCAATTAAACTTAATGACCATGTGGGACTAACTCGTAAGTATTCCACATTAAATAAAAAAGAATAACTGAAATCGGTCCACAAATCTTCGAGAAATCGGTGTAAATACATAGAAAAAAATGCGCATAGAATCGATAATCTCCTCCATTTCAAGACGGGTAAAAAGCTTAACAGGTTTAGTTGCAAACTGTAAAAGAGGATACAACTCAAGAGTATGTCTTAATTTTTTTATTTTATGTCATTTCGTGTTCCAAATAATGCCAAGTTTATTAACTCAAATGTTCGGCAAGTTTTTTCGCTGACTGTACTATTTGTAAATGTATTATAACGAGATTTAATCCAATCATTACGATAATAGGGATGTATAGGAGCGGCCTATGTTCAGCAGTGGACGAGAAAAGGCTAATACGATTAGGATAATTATATTTTCCATATCTACCTAAAATATTGAAATTAGATAAGTACCAGTGTAATGTGGCTATTTGAGCGTTACGGGGCTAATTGGCTTAAACATGGCATTGAAGATTTCAAAATCAAACGTTTTTATTTCACATAAACCATTACAGGCGCTTATGAAAAGTCGAATTTAGGTGCACGGTTCCAATTAGTCGTTTCCTATGGAGAAGAGACGGCAAGAAACTCCATGGTTGCTCTTTTAAAATCCATATCTTTAACAATTTGAGTGGGTACAGTTATGACTTAGAATAGTTATGAGAAAGCAATGTAGAATTAAGAGCAGGAAATACAAAAAAATAATTGAAAGAAAGACAATGTATTTGTTCTGGGCACGATTTTTTCGACAGATTTTAAAAAGTCTTGACCTAGAAGGACATACATCGATGTTATTGGTGATGTTCTTCAAAACGAGCTGCGTAGTATTCTCAACCGGCGTGCGTGTATGACAAGATGTATGAACGTGGACAAAGCGAAATAAGTATGTAAGGATCGTAGCATGTGGGGATCTACAGTTTCTGCCTACCCCCTTGGGAAAACGGCGTAAGTTTATGTTTGATGTTTCTACCTAAAATATAAAATATTTTTTTTTTTTTTTAAAGAAATCGCTTTCGCTAACTTCGTAAAACCGATCATTTCCGAACTGAATGCGACTTCAAGAAGCATTTCCGCAGTAAAAATATATATTTACGATGACGCAATAAGTGTGAGTGGCGCGAAAATGAGTGACTGCATTGGTCGTTCGGTCAGGTGCATTCATGTACAAGTTGTGCCGTACGTACTATACTAGTGAAATGGGTCTATTTAAGAATAACGTGCCTAATTGGCGTGAAGATAGAGATTTTTCAACATATTTTTAAAAGTCTTTTCGCCTTGCCTTGAGAATCTGGGACATAACACTAGAATCTGACCCAAATACACACATTATTACACACAAAACAATTGCCAGGGCTTGCCATAAAAAAACAAACGCCACTTCCCACTCGGCACCCTCGTGACGTCACGACCGCCACTAAGCCGTTGACGAGATCTATACAATGAGGTCAGATGGTCAAGCAATTTCCTTGCCTACCTGACTTCCTTAGTATCGTCACGTAGTGAGGTACACCGCAGTCACAACAGAAATACAGGGTGTCCTTGGAAGTATGGATCAAATCGAATAGGGGCGTGGGCAAGGTCATTTCAAAATTTGTAGTAGTAAAAACTTGAGTAAATTTTTTGCCAGACCAAAAAAGTCTTTGCAGTTAATGTTTTTTCTTATTGAACACATGTTTTCTAGCTGCGTAAAAGTATTAACACAAGAAAGGCCTACTGTTCGCCAAAGTCCTAGCTCTGATAGATTTTTTATTAATTTTTTTCTATGCGAATTGATTGAAATAATGGGTCATAACTTTTGAACCGTAAAAAATTGCACCGACATTCTCAGGGTTAAAAATTTTGAAAAAGACATTTCCCACGCCCCAATTCGAATTTATCCATACTTCCAGGGACACCATGTATGAGCTAAAGCAGTACCTCAACTACCTACAGTCGCCTGAATCGACACACTCACACAGACACGCACTGTATACTGAGTATAATATACTCTTTGCAATGTACTCTATGACAGCCGTGACTGACTGCATTGTGAAGCTCACTTAGATGTCTTGTTGCAGTGAGTGTCTTAGTGAGTGCGTCAATTCAGGCGATTATAGATAGTTGAGGTACTGCTTTAGCTTATACAAGTTTAGTTTTAGTATACACTAAACCTGGAGGAGCTCGTGGCTAAATAATTACAGCCGCATAGACCGATCTTCCGGGTTAAGCCACGCTTGCCGAGGTTGGTCTGTGGATGGGTGACCATTTACCATAGCGAGTTTCCTCCGTGCCTCGGAAAGCACGTAAAGCCCTTGGTCCCAGCTGTCATTTGTAGATCTTTGACAGTCGTTACTGATGGTCAGAAGCCAGAAAGTCTGACAACCAGTCTTACCAAGAGTATCGTATTACCCAGTTACTGGGTTGTGGAGGTCTGATAGGCAGTCGCTCCATGTAAAATACTGATATTCAGCGGCATCCGGTTCGACTGGAAGCCGACCCCAACATAGTTGGGAAAAGGCTAGGCAGATGATGATGATACACTAAACCTGAAACTAGTTTGTTCAGAATCACTAGGAGAATCGATTGACATAGCTTTTATACCACGTTAAAACGTGTTTTTGTTTTCATAAAGGAGACTAGGCGAAAGTGGTCTATGAACCAATAGCGACACTGTTGAGGTATTTATGTGGGGATACCTCAACTACACTTATGTGCGAAGGGGCATCAAAATCTGACCCGGCAGTTTTGAGAAAAATAATACTTTAGAATACAAAAATTTTTTGTTCAAGAGATGTTTACATTAACTATTTCTGACTGTATTATACTTCAGTAATGTGTTTTTCTGCTAGATACAGTCACTAAGTACTTGTTCACGTTAACACGCGGGCGCGGTGGCGGGCGCGGTCGCGAAATATCAAACGTATGGCACAATATGAAAGTGTTCACGTACAAAACGCAGGTGCGGGCTATGTAGCGGGCGAACTCGCGACGGGAGCGTGCCGCACGCTCCCGATAATATCAAACGTATGAAGTTGTTTGCGAGTGTTCTAGCGGCGGTGCGCGCGATTAACTCGCGTCGTCAGGTAAGATCAACCCGTTTGAACTTGTCGCTGGAAATGATAGCACGTTTTTCATCATGTCGTTTAATACAGAAGAATTGATCAGTGCTATTCAGGCAAGGACTCCAATTTGGCAAAGCAAACATCATTACCATATGAACAGAAACGTTCTTAATAAGTTATGGAAAGAAATTGTTGAATTATTTCTTGATATGGAAGGTAAATATAAAATATATATATTTATAGGTATTTTAAACTGCTTTATTTTTGTAACTATAGTATAAGGGTATGAAATCTCATTTTAGGAATGAATTTTCGATTAAAATAAAAGACCGTCGTCCATGTTTACAACCTCTGATAACACGTCACACTCGCGCAAACGCCTGGCGGCCAATGTGAACACGAACTCGCCAAGTCCACCGCGCCCGCCACCGCGCTCGCACCCGCGAGTTGTACGTGAACAAGCACTTATACATAAGAAAGGACGACTACTTCTAGTAGCAGAGCACAAAAATATACCAGGCCAATTAAAAAACTTTTTTTTTTCATGTTTTTGTTACTGGTGTGGACAGAGTTTTTAACTGACCTGTCTGGAACAATAGAAAAACAAATGAATTGGATCAATAGCGAACTGCCATGAAGGAGTCTCGATGTGCAATGACCGCGGCAAGCGCATGCAAAATTACTAAAAACAGGTAAGAAATATCTGCCAAGAACCGTAACCAAAGCAGAGAAGCGCAAACCAATTGTGAAGTCCTTGGAATAATTCCAAGATGGCGTCGGAAATACGCAGTTATCTCTACATGTTTAGAGGTTTATCTGTACCAGATATGTGAATTACTGCTTATGCGTTTTGCTTCTAGGTTGGGCGGAAATTTCTAGGAGATAAGCTGTAAATTCGTTTTAGAATGTTTTGCAAAGATTTCTCCAACAGAACGAACATAAATCGGAGGAAAATGTAAACGTCGGCCGTATGGACTGTGGAATGGCTTCTCCTAGCTTGTAAATGAGTGGCCAAAAAGCCGACGGTGGGCCCTGATGGTAAGTAGTTACCACCGCCTTCACCTACAACACCAAAAGGTTTGCTGATGCGTTGCCAACCTTAGAGACAACGTTGGAAAGTCTCATGTGCCTGTAATTTCACCAGCACCCATGCCCTTCAAATCAGAACAAAGCAATGCTGCGTATCGGCAGAAATAGGTATGGAGGTAGTAGTTCCCCGGACAAATCTTTCACAAGGAGCTCTACTGCTGGATTACAGTACCGACATTCAAGGTTAGACCAGTTGTCAGACTTTTCGAGCTTTTGGCTACCAGTAACAACTGGTTCTACCTAGCCTATTCCCAACTATGTTGAGGTCAGATTTCAGTCGTAACGACTGTGATAGATATTCTTGTTACGAGAATCGGAGACAAAACGAGATGTCAAACCAAACATAGATACATTCTGAATCAGGTTACTTGTAGGTCCCGGTATGCAGTCTCTGGAGGCACAGTCACCATTTACATATTTTGCTCCGGCTGGTTCGACCTCGGCGGTCGTGACCAGTGCCAGAGTGACTCCTGCGGTCCTCTGTATAACAACGGAGTCGTTGTCAGAGTCTGTTCGTGGGGTATCGGTTGCGCCAGCGCCAATCCCGGTGTCAACGCTCGCGTCTCTCGCTTCACTCGCTGGATCAGCTCTAATGCTTTTTAAACGTTATTTACAAAATGTACTGTTGTTATGCAATTTAGCGCATAAATTGTGCTAACTACCCACTCGTAATTAATCATTTCAGAGAACAGTATTACTGCCGTCTTGAAAAAGACGAGGGAATTTTAATTAAGTTAAATTAATGGTCATCTTTGAAATTGTTTTCTTAAAGAGTACTCCTTCACAAACAGAGATATAAATATAAAAATAAATAATAACATAACATCACGCCTGCATTCCCAGAAGGGTTGCATAGAGGTGTTTAGTACACCATATTTTGGCCGCCATGTTTAAGTCCCATGTATGTTCAAGTGCCGGTCGCCTGGGCAGGTTCAAAAAACTGTGCAGGTCTATTTCAAAACACGCTCCGGTCTACCTGTGCATGTGTACCTGCGTATAGCCGCCATAACCATGAACTATCAATTCAGGACAACACACAAGTTTTTGGACAATTATCTCATCAGTTCAAATATACATATTTCCTAGCCTAAAACATAAGTAAAATCATAACTAGTACACTTGGCAAGCAGTCTTGTTTACCGAACATCGGAGCGGGATGGGCGATCAAAATATTTGTTCAGCACTCGGCATTGCCCGGATTTATTGTACTATTATATGTTTGTTTCGTAAATACTTCGCGTATCGAAGTTATTCGGAGCTGGAATGCGTGCAGGTATTATAAGGGGTTAAGTGTGAATAGATTGAATGTTACACTGTGCCAGTTCATCTTGGCAGATAGTGAAATATGTACAGAGAGTTGTGTGAGAGATAGGCACGAGGTGTGTGGCGATAGGACTAACACAATAGTAAGTTATAGAATGCAAACTTGTTTTGAGTATGAATGTGGATGGTTATAAGAGGAGAGGAAAACAAAAGAAACGATAGAAGGATAATGTAAAAGATGATATGACTAGAAAGAAGGTGACTACTGAGATGACGGATAATAGAGATGCATGGAAGAAAAATACATGCTGCGCTGACCCCAAATAAGTTGGGATAAGGGCAGGAGGGTGATGAATGCACTTGCACTGTCAAGGTTGGCAGATGTGATTGTTCGTTTTTCCAAAATGAAATGATTTGTATAAGTTTTACCAAAAGGCAAAAAAAATGTATTGCTGAGCTCGTAACCATTATGGGTTACGATTTTAAAGAAAAAATGTAATGTATGAAAAGAGTAATGTAGGATTTAAAAGTTCATGGCATACTTTTGTTTTCTTTTTGCACGAATTATTATAAAATAGCTTTTGCCCGCAGCTTCGCTTGCATGAAATTTTGAACCTGTTAAGTGACGATTTTCCATACAAACTTTCATCCCCTATTTAACTCCCTTAGGGGTTGAATTTCGAAAAATCCTTCCTTACTCCTTGTCTACATTATAAAGGAAACCTCTGTGCAAAATTTCAGCTTTCTAGGTCCAAGGGTTTGGGCTGGGCGTTGATGAGTCAGTCAATCAGTCAGTCAGTCAGGACTTTTCTTTTTATTTATATAGATAGATACCATGAACTCGGCCTAATGTCAAATGTCATCAATTATTGTCAATGAGTTCTTGTTGCAGCGTTGCCAGATTAGGGGTTTTTTCTTCAAACATGAATCCAAAGATTTCATATTTTTAAAACTACTCTAAGATCAAAATTGGTTTTAGCATTAACTTAAGGGGCTTTCGCATCACGCAGCATGACGTATGTTGGTGTTGGAGGGCAGACTTCTCAGTACTGTCTGCGTGGAGGATGCCATCCAGCGTCGACGTACGTCCGTGACGTGCATTATAAACGATGTTGTGTAAGCTCCATTAGTCTTGAACAACTTCCCATTTAGCAGACTTTTAACTTAGCTTTTACTTTTAACTTAACATCAAGAACGTTCTTTTCTAATTATAAATTCCTTGAGAAAAAAAGGAACGAAAGAAAAGTGGGAGTCACAATTCTAGTTGAACTTAATAATGCAGCTTTGCTAACGTTGAATAAGTACTCTACTTATTTTTTCTTTGACTCTGAATGTAATGCTATCTTTTCTACTCTTTTTTTTGCGGTTTCTTAATTCTCATGGATGTTCTCCACCCTGGGGTGGGCGGAAGGGTCTGTCAGACTCTTACTGACTAAAACCACCCCGGTGTTCCATCTCACACCTGCGCCGGGGGTCGCGGGAACTTATGATACTTCCGCAACCCCCGATCTTTTATACCCTGACCCATGTCTTTGTTCTAAGGCTAAATTGAGGGCGTTACTGTACCGAAAGTTTTTGTTAAGAGTAGTAGAGCTCCTTCATGATCAGGAGTTCGTCAGGGGAAGTACTCCCTCTATACCCATTTTGCCGCTAATCAGCATTCCTGTGTTCCGGTTTGAAGGGACGTTGGAGAAACTACAGGCACATGAGACTTTCCAGCTTTGTCTCTAAGCTTGTTAACGCATCATCATCCTCTTGTTGTTGTATGTATAATAGGCGGTGGTAACCACATATCATCAGGTAGGCCTTCGGCTTGTTTGCCAAACAATTATTAAAAAAAACAGTTGACGTATTCGGTTTATAAAAATTCAAGACGCTAACCAGGTTCGGGTCTGTTCTGATGATCGACGATAACTACTTTTTTTAGACTACCCTCTTTCTAATTAGCGTAAGAGCTTTGTTACCTTTTTAAATAGGTTATTATGAATATTACAGCCATTAAGGCGAGTACAGGGGTCTACGCGACTTATCTAATTAATCCATAAATTAATTATATCTCTAATATGTTCCTTGATAAAAGAAAAATAAGTGGTATTAATGTTAGTTCTACTTGCGCTGAACTATTCAGCAACAATAAGCTTTTAGAACCAAGCATTCCAGTTAATGTACATGTTTAACGAAAGAAGAACAAAATCTTGGCATTATTTGCTAAAGAAATAGCTTTAGGAATAAAAACTAATAAAACTAACCGACCAATCCAAAATAATCCATGGTCCCACGGTGGGCGCCAAAATTTCAGGTTGAGGAAAACCTTGAGAATGATGTTTGATGAAGCGCGGCAACTTCCAATAAACTAGGGGTACCTTGAATCATGTATTACTGACATGACTGATCGGACCAGGAAGGAAATGACGAAAACAGAGCGAGATTTAAAAAATAATAACCTAAAAATAACGGTATTTCGTCAACACATACTTTGATGAATTAAACAAATACGAAAACTAAACAAAAGCAACGATGCAATCCATAATAAAAGCAAAATTTCCGGTCCCACGGTGGGTGCCAAGACTTCAGATCGAGAAAAAAATCTCATGCATTAGATTCGTTGAAGCGCGGCTGCTTCCAACAAACTAGCGGTACATATAACAATGTATTACTGAGATGACTGCTCAACGACCCGTGAGGGGCTTCCTCTATCCGCCGTGCGTCGAGCCAAGTCCGACCTAGGGGATGTGCACACTGAGATTAAGAGGTGCGGTTTTATTTTACTTATCTGGTGTATCTAATGTAGGTGTACATTAGGGAATTGGGTTTAAGAGTCTCAGAAAAAGATTAAATCTTTGCTGTGATGTCAAGATGGTGTGATTAATACTTAATGAGTTATAATTTAAACGGGTAGAATTTTTACAACTACCCTCACTGACGACATTTTCTAAATTAATGTCAGTAAGCCAATGGCCATAGTATGTTATCATACATTTTGTTTAGTTGCAGTATATTAAACATGTTTTATGTGCGTGAGCAATGATAGACGACTGACGAAGCTGCGAATTCGCGAAATAAATTACCAAGGATTTTGTAGAAGACTGAAAGCAATTTTAGAATCTTGGAATTTGTAAAAAAAATATAAAAAACTTACAGCCCTACACGAGTATGGTCCCTGAATTCTCACATATTATCAGCCAGATCGAAGAGAAGTTTAGTAAAGAATTTGTAAAGCTCATATACTAAATAACAGGTCACAAAATGATAAATGAACTGATACATCCACAGAGACACGCACTGTATACTGAGTATAATGCACTCTTTGTCATGTACTCTATGACAGCCCTGACTGACTGTATTCCGATGATACCTTAGAAGTCTTGCTGCAGTGCGTGTCTGTGTGAGTGTGTCAATTCGGACGATTGTAGGTAGTTGAAATACTGCTTTAGCTTATATTATATACTATGTTACTAGTAAGCATCTTAGCTTTCAAATAATTATAAAAGTCACAGAAAAATATGCATATTTTATAGTCCTTGTGTATGACTATGAACCACAGTCTCTTAAAACTCTTCTTTGTTACTTTTAAAACGAGGCCAGGTATATTGCAATCTTCGAGTGGATTTTATTGCATCGAAAATAACTTTGCCATCCCATATTATAAAATCTTCCTCTATAACGTCCAATTTCTTTTGATAAACTTTTCGTTTGATATCGAAATTGGCAAAGTTGTCGGTTTAATAGGAGTGCATTAAAACTTGGGATTTTTAAGCTATTTTAATTGATGAGTTTGTGTTTCGATCTTTATGATGAAGATGGAATTGGTTTTTAGAATAAGCAACTGTCTTTTCGAGTGTTTGTAAGCACAGCAGTAAGAATTGCATTAGGAAGATGGGCAGTAGCGTTCCTCTGAAACCGGGTCCACAGCGCCAATTTTCTAACAAAATATGTTATCAAAACATGTTAGCAAAACAGCCAGTCCGCTGCGCCTTTATCTAAACAAGTTAGCAAAACATGTTAGCAAAACAGCCAGTCCGCTGCGCCTTTATCAAAACAAGTTAGCAAAACATGTTAGCAAAACAGCTAGTCCGCTGCGCCTTTATCAAAACAAGTTAGCAAAACATGTTAGCGAAAAATCCCAAGTCAAAAGTTGATTTTTTGCATACTTTGACAGCCCATAGCTCCGATATCCCACGGATTAGGATATTGCAACTTGGGTGCGTTTGTTTAGATAGTTCTAAGGAATTCTTGTGCACACAGTTTGACCGTGTCAATTTTGGGTTTTTGGTTCATACATTTTGGACCATGTCCTTTTAGTTTAACCTAATTTGACAGCTCTAATACTGTTCCAGCTCTTTCTTCACCTGCAAGTAAAGAACAGCGATATTTTTAGCTTAGTTTAGTCGTTTACCACAATTAAGTAGCAGAACGTGATCAAACTAAAAATCCTCATGCACAATGGCAGCTTGGAGCTCGTAATAAAACCATTGCACACGACGTCCTAACATAATTCCCTGCAACTAACACGATTCCTTTTGTACGAGAGGAAACGAACTCGATATGGGAATTAGATCTACACCGTATGGTTATAGAACTTGACTAGATATGTCTGTTGTAGTCTCCAAGTAGCGGGTTGATAATATTAAGACAAATTGAGGAGGAAATTGGATGAAACCATAGGACAGAGACGGTTGGTGTCAAAGGATGCTTACTCCCAACAGTGGGTAACGTCAAGCTGTGGATGATGATGAGTCTCCAAATAAAGTGAATTCGAGAATAATTCATGCCTTGATGAAAATCTTAGCCAATCAGCAAGGTTGGTAGCGAGACTGGCTGGTGAGCCGGACGATTTCAAATCAAATCATTTATTTGTGATTCACAGGTAACAAATAATTGATTCATTCTGTGATCAGCCGCATGTGACAATTGTCAAAAAATATTGAAAAATTCATTCAAAATGTCACTCAATCATGAATGTTATCAGATTATTGTTATTAAATACAGTGCTACTTGACATTAACATTAAAAATAAATCAATTCTGGTATTAAATAAGGGTTTAAAAATTCGTCAACGGACTAAAATACATGTTCAATGATAAATTGGGACAATTTATTTTTGAAAACGAGAACGTTTTAGATTCCTTAAGGTTATTACGGTTTTTCTTATGAATCCTATCTTATATCCAATTCATCTCACAGATATTGAGTTAAAGTACCGCAAGTTTGTGAAATTGCATAAAACAAGATTATAATTTTTTTTTTTTTTTTGTTAAGACTTCCTACATAACGAGGGTGATTTAGTGCAGCATAGTAAACACTGCGCGTGACCGCGTGACTCATGCGCGTTTTTATAGTAAAAGGTCGGTCACACACATCCTGCAACTATTCACACTTGCGGATACGAAAACGGTCGAGAGGGAACTGACTTAGCAGCGTAACATATCGGAGCATTGCTCCTCCTGTTGGCACGCAAAGTAGGTCAACTTACGTTCTCTATTTAACTTTGATAAATTACATGCATACAAACATAAACTCACGCTTTTTTCCCATGGAGGTAGGCAGAAAGTGCAGAACGCCATATTTATGCTACGATCTTTACATACTCCTTTCGCTTCGTCCACGTTCATCTTGTCATACTACGCACCTGTCCTTGTTGTACATCACCATTTCACCAATAACATCGATGTATATCCTTCTAGGACGTCCTCTACCGACGTTTCCACTGACATTCGCCTTATAAATTCCTTTTGTTAATCGCCGTTCACTCACTCTCTTAACATGACCAGACCTAAGCACACTCCTTTCAATTTTTGTCACTACACCATATTTTAAACCGCAACTTTGTGATAAATTAATAACCAGTAAAAAAAACAATCTGTTCCAAGTCCCGTCCATTCAAAAATTCCATTAATCGATGGAAAAAAATGTGATTACCATAGTCCGATGGGAGCCGAGTCCGATAAGTGATTTAAATTCACGGCGAGTGGAAATTTATGCTAAATGCATCAACATTTGGCACTCTGGACTGAGATTTTTAGGGTTCCCCATGCTAGAGAAGAGTTAAAAGCCTTTTGTTTTATGTATAAGGCGTGAAAGTTTACGATGGTTTAATTAAAATGGCCCCTCCGGCTTTGAGGTAACAATCATCACAGTAGATAGATAATATATATAAGCTAAAATAGTTCCTCAACTTACTATAATCGCCTGAATTTACACACTCACACAGACACGTACTGTATAATCACAGTCTAACTATATCTTACTCCTTACAGTCGGTCAACGTAGAACATTGTCGCAGAGAAATCGTGCGGGGGGTTGCGGGGTGAAGGAGCGGAGGTTATGTCCCGAGTAGCCTTATTGCATACTTGGGACATAACCTCCGCCTCTACATAATTTTGACATTTCATAGGACCTGTCAAATGTATGGGCGTTGACCCACTGTATATGTAGTAAGTAGGTACACTGTGGTATAATGCACTCTTTATATGTGACTGTATTCCGACGATAACTTAGAAGTGTTGCAGTGCGTGTCTGTGTGAGTGTGTCAATTCAGACGATTGTAGGTAGTTGAAGTACTGCTTTAGCTTATATAGGGTGACTGGTAATTAGTGACCGATACTTTAACACATGATTGTACTCATGATAACAAACAACGTTCCCAAAGAAACAATATTTTTATTTTATTTTTTTCATTTAAAATTTATTAAGAAACCGTTACGGAATGGACGCGGCTCGTAATATGTTTTTTTTTTTTGTTTTATACATAATGTTTCTTTGGGAAAGTTGTTTGTTATCACGAGTACAATCATGTGTTTAAGTATCGGTCACTAATTACCAGCCACCCTATATAGGTACATTCTTTAAAAAAAAAACGGGAATGAATGATTTGTGCATGGTTCAAAAAAAAAATTTTTTTCGTAGATTGGCACAACTATTTTGCATTTTGGCGCGGAGTTTGAGTTGCATCTGTTATTTAGATTAAATACAGTGCTGTTTTTAGTTAGATCATATCTAATACACATTGCGAATTTCATAATGGACAAATCTTTTTCTAAACAAGAAGACGAGAAAAAGTTAAGAGGATCAAAAATAATCTGGGGCCTAATTCTCCTAAAATAAATCTTGATAAATCACAACCGAACCAAGGCCGAACCGTTCATTCAGACAGTTCTCAATTTCAAAAGCTAGTTTGACACAAAAAACAAAATCAATCATTTTGAAAGTTTTCGAAAACACAAACTGACTGACGGTTGTGGTTTGATTGCGTTTGGCAACAATTTATTTTAGGAGAATTAGGCCCCTGAAACCCTTTGCCCGACCTGAGGATCGAACTTAGGACCTCACGCGCTTGCAACAAACAGACAAACAAGACCAGCTAAAGGCGAAATGTTATTTCTCGAGTCTTGTCTTTTGAAGAGCAACCAAAATTTTAATTCAATTACTTCTATGCATTTATGAACGTACACGGCTTCGGAATCCAAATCAACCAATCGTTCTATCTAGCCTTTTCCCAACCAGAATTAAGTTCAGCTTCCAGTCTAACCAGATGCGGCTGAATACTAGTATTTTACACGGAGCGACAACCATCAGACTTCCGCAACCCAGTTACTGGGCCATGCCGATAACCGAAGTTTGGACTGGTTGTCAGACTGTCGGGCTTCTGGCTACCCGTAACGACTATCATAGGTATTCATATGACACCCGGAAAAAATCCACACGGAAAAACCCTTTGCCCGACCTGAGGATCGAACTTAGGACCTCACGCGCTTGCGATCACTAAACAAACCAGACCAGCTAAAGGCGAAATGTTATTTCTCTACTTAAAACAAGTGATAGTTTTCCTTCAAGCTATATCTTTCCCAGAACACTTTTCTTAATTACTTTTTCATAAAATCTCAATTCCTTTTATAAATCCAAGCATTCCAGCCATTACGAACAGCTCAAGCTATTAAGTTTTGAGCTATCAGATGATTAATAGCAAAGATGGAGTATTTGCGAACGATTCTCTGCATTGCAAAGAGATGATTAATTAACTTGTTTTTAAAGTGTCCAAACAGTTTTATTGAAGAGATTTTAATTTAGTTACGAGAGCGGTAATTATCAGAAAACATTCGATTAAGTCACCTTGGTTTATCATACAGAGATTAAGATCATCAAATAATAATGTATTATGCAATAATGTCGATTTAGTCGATCGACTGGTGTAGTAGAAACTATCAATCGACGTCGACTTACCCATTCTACCATCGATACTTATTAAATTCGACCATTCACGATAATTGGAAACGCCTAAGTTTAAGCAAAGCTCGACTTTAAAATTCAATTAAAACGAAATGAGTTTCCGAACAACCTAATATTTCCGACTGTCACGCATTATTTCCGCTATTTCTATTTCAGACTTTAGCTTATTGAGAACTAGCGACCCGCCCCGGCTTCGCAAGCGTGCAATGTATAATACGTATAAACTTGCCTCTTGAATCACTCATCATCATCTGCCTAGCCTTTTCCCAACTATGTTGGGGTCGGCTTCCAGTCGAACCGGATGCAGCTGAATATCAGTATTTTACATGGAGCGACTGCCTATCAGACCTCCACAACCCAGTAACTGGGTAATACGATACTCTTGGTAAGACTGGTTGTCAGACTTTCTGGCTTCTGACCAAATGTAACGACTGTCAAAGATCTACAAATGACAGCCGGGACCAACGGCTTTACGTGCTTTCCGAGGCACGGAGGAAACTCGCTATGGTAAATGGTCACCCATCCACAGACCAACCTCGGCAAGCGTGGCTTAACCCGGAAGATCAGTCTATGCGGCTGTAATTATTTAGCCACGAGCTCCTCTTGAATCACTCTATCTATTAAAAAAACCGCATCAAAATCCGTTGCGTAGTTTTAAAGATCTAAGCATATATAGGGACAGACAGTGGGAAGCGACTTTGTTAAACTATGTAGTGATAGCAAAATTATTGCTATTTGGAATTACAATCATACGGTCGCACGCGGCCTAGCCCGCGCGTCGTTTATCGCATATACCGTATTTTTCGGGATAAAAGTAGCCTATGTCCTTCTTCGGGTTCCAGACTATCTCTGTACCAAGTTTCATTAAAATCGGTTCAGCGGTTTAAGCGTGAAAGCGTCACAGACGGACAGACAAAGTTAGGGCCTGTCCACATCTCCACGTCACGACGTCGTCAACGTGGAACGGTGCGGTAACGTGGCACGGTGCGTTGACGTAACGTGCAAATTTACGTTACCGTAATAATTATTTATTGATAATTTATTATTGAATTATATTTATATTTTTGTTTGACATTTTGTCGACTATTATTATTAATATGTCGCTTGTTTTTTATTTATTATTTTTTATTTCATTAAATTGTGAATGTGAGTACCATGTAGGCTAGTTTTTATACACGATTTTTTTTAAATTGTTTGGCCAGTTTTGAGTATTTTTTGTGACCTACGCAAATGTCCGGCTGATTGGTGTCGTCGTGCGTCGGGTCGTTGAGCTCCCGATAATAAGGTTGAGCTACACGATGGCTGATGCATGCGTGCCGTTAGTTAGGACAGGTCAACTCAAACCTGCTATGGCTCTTTCCTCAAAAGGCCATTCCAGACGTTGCCCTACATTGTTACACTCACATAGTTTTATACTACAATGTCTGGACTTTAAAAGAGACGTTGACCTCTGAGTTTGTTTCGGTTGTTCTTCTCAGAGCTAGTCAGATAGGAAATGCCGGTGCCATCTAGTCTTAAAAAAAAAAAAACTATACATTGACTTGTAAAAGTGTCTGTAACAGATTTATTTACAGAAATAAATATCATTTCATTTCGTATCGTAACACGTTCCGCCTCTAGCCGCAAGCGCACACGTATATGCGCTCCGCCCGCGCTCTCGACGCTCGCGTGTTCGTCGCCGTCTATGTGCTCCGATGCTTTAAAACCATAACTTACTGTTTCTCTTATTAAAATTCAGGATCTACATGGTCAACGATAAATCTAACAATGATCCTGACGCGCATTTTTACGATACGGTAACCTTAATTTGCACGTTACGTCAACGCACCGTGCCACGTTACCGCACCGTTCCACGTTGACGACGTCGTGACGTGGAGATGTGTACAGGCCGATACTTTTATACTATTAAAACTAGGAATGTAGGTAAAACTAGGAGTACTAATAAGTCATTAATGATTTATTTAATCTAAAATCTTAGCACAAATATTAACCCCACGCCGATTAAATAATCTTAACCGCCTGCAGCCTTTTGCTTTAAGCATCCGACTCGAGCACCCATTCCTCACGTTTCTAGTGATAATAAATGCACATAGTAAGAAACTGCAGAAAACCAATTTTAAAACGGTTCTATCCTAACGAGTACCTATTGGATGATTCGATTTACCGGTTTGAGGAAATAATTTTGTAAGAAAGATTTAAAAAAAACAATAATATTCGAGTCATGATGATGATGTCAAAGTAAAAAAACCGGTCAAGTGTGAGTCAGACTCGCGCACGAAGGGTTCCATACCATTATCTATAAAACGGCAAAAAAATCACGTATGTTGTATGGGAGACCCCTTAAATATTTATTTTATTCTGTTTTTTAGTATTTGTTGTTATAGCGGCAACAGAAATACATCATCTGTGAAAATTTCAACTGTCTAACTATCACGGTTTATGAGATACAGCCTGGTGACAGACGGACAGACGGACGGACAGACGCACAGCAGAGCCTTAGTAATAGGGTCCCGTTTTACCCTTTGGTTACGGAACCCTAAAAATGATTCCGACGAATTGAAAACCTTCTCCTTTTTAAAAAAAAAATTATGCAGATATTTTTTTTCACAAATTGTTTTTCTCCCATAGTAAAAGTTGTACAGAATAAAGTGACTAACCAATTATGCTGTACAGTGGTACTTCTGAACGTATCTTTCGTGGTATGCAGGTCGTGTACCAGAGGTCGCTGCGGGCGACTTTCACTAAACGACGCGGCGATCGCAATTTCCTTCAAACACGCTGCTCTTCGTTATGAAAGGGAAATTTATTGTGTATACGTCATGGTTTATTTAGTTTAAGGCTTTAACACTCGGTGCAGATACTGTAATGCTCGTCTGCATTAAACTTTGACAATGCTTTTGTGGCGACATCTATCACGCCACATGCGAACTATCCTGCATCGCGATATCAACATTCGCCGAGCAGATAGTATACAGGGTGTTTACGAATTCGTGTAATTCCTTCAAACCGCGTAATCTACTGGTGACATAGATTAATCCTAAATAGGTATTTCTGAAATTCATCTGAAAAAAATATTCAAAAAAAAACTTGATTTTCTGTTTCTGAGTCATTTTAGAGCCTTGAGTTATCTGACTGCAAAGAGCGATATCGCGTTAGTCGTACCCGCCAGCCATGTCGCCGTGCTTTCATTAATTTATGCGTGGCATCGAAATGTTCACACAATTAAAAAATACTTTATGCAAAAAAAAAAAACTTTTTTTTTTACTGATTCCTTATTAGGTGGTTTAGATACGACCAATTACTGCTACCGCATGAAAAAAAAAAGTTTTTTGTTTTTTTATTTTTAATCAATCTAAATCCCGTGCGGGGTCATTCTACACCAGTAGTAGATCATGTGGTTTTAAGGAATTACACGAATTCGTTATCAACCTGTATATACAACCGCTCAACATTGATCGTTGGGCAGTAGCCCGCCAGGCATAAGACTCCGCCTGGTTGGAGGATCCTCCCTTTGGTTGGAGGAACACCACACCTGGTTCCTCCACACTTTCTTTAGATCGCAGCATTAAAATGCGTTGCACCAACCTTAATAACTTTATTTCAGGTGGCATAGACCCATAAAACCTTAACCTAATACACATTTATTAACATTTCTATTTGCGATGATTCGCCACACCTACACAAGACTTGACCCACTGATCCTGAAAGGGACAGTCAAAACGTACAGCTATTGCGTTCAGAATGCCGTTGTTGCTCCCCCGTATAGGTACGGGCCATCAGTGAAGCTGCTTTTTTGCGCAGGATAGCCTGGAAACCATCAGTGCGCGCTTCAGCAAACATCCCAGATGCACTGCACCGCCATGGCAGACCCAACAACATCCTGAACGCATTATTGTACTGAGTGCTCAGAACTCTGTAAGTTCGCTGCGTATATGCTTAGGACATGTCCCCATGTACTTTGCTGATTCAGATGTAACTAATGCAAAGAGCAATCCTTGACCACAGTAAAACAAATTGAAAAGAAAATACTCAACTCGAAACTTACTCGAAAATGTATTTAGGAACTAATGTTCTGTCTAGCCCAAATATGTTGGGGTCAACTTCCAGTCTAACCAAATGCGGCTGGATACCAGTATTTTAGACGGAACGACTGCCATCAGACCTCCGCAACCCAGATACTGGGCAATGCCGATATCCTAAGGTTAGACTGGTTGTCAGACTTTCAGGCTTCTGACTACCCGTAAAGACTGTCATAGGTATTTGTATAATACCTGGGACCGACGGCTTAACGTGCTCTCCGAGGCACGGCCGGATCTCGATATGTAACGAACGGTCACCCATCCAAGGATTGACCGCGGCAAGCGCAGCATAACCTTACAAATCGTACGCTCTGCATTGATACAGAGCCCCTCAGAGTATTTAGAAACTATTAGCACAGTGTACCTACTTACTACACTGGGTCAACGCCCATACATTTGACAGGTCCTATGAAATGTCAAAATGATGTAGGGGCGGAGGTTATTTCCCAAGTATGCAGTATGGCTACTCGGGACATAACCTCCGCTCCTTCACCCCGCAACCCCCCGCACGATTGCTCTGCGACAATGTTCTACGTTGACCGACTGTAAGGAGTAAGATATAGGTAGACTGTGCTATTAGTGTCTAAACACACTATGCCGAAGGTACGCGACCGAAATTCGGCATGATTACGCCTGCAATGCTATTTGAATTATTGACGACACATTATGCCGAAATTACGTTGCGTTATAGCGTACCGCCGAACTTCGGTCGGGCGTAAGTTCAGTGATAATTCGGCGGCAACGTATTCTGTAGAGCACACAATATGATACGCGACCGAAGTTCGGTTCGATTGCCGACGAAGATCCGGGGCGGAGAGCAGCGGGAAGCAGGCATGCCCGCGCTCCGCGTGTCCGCCCACAAGTTTGCGCAACTGAATTTCTGCTGCGTAAGTTCGGCACTTATGGTGTGTCATATCAACCGAATACATCGTAACGTAAAATCAGCCGCGGAACTTCGGTCGCGTAATTTCGTCATAGTGTGTTTGGACGCTTAAAGTCGTTCAAAGTCTGCTCAGTTTCAAGTTAATCGATATACATAATGCATTCCTTCTATCGATAAAACGTAAATGCACCATTAGGAAGAGTATTGATCTTTCCTAGTGGGAATTCTCATCACATTTGATTTCCGATAGTTCGTGCATTTAATGATCTGTTGCTAACGAGCTTACTGTAGGTCATATACATGACATTAGATTATCTGTTCTACATGAAAGGAGGATTATCCATCACCAGGGGTATTGGTTTCAGTTCCTTATTAAATATCTTAACGTTATTGTCGTTTTAATGTAGGTAATGCGTCCGTGTGGTGTCGGACGTAAAGAATAGCACTACCCCATCTATTCCCATGGGTGTCTTAGAAGGCGACTAAGGGATTCACTAGAGGATGGGCAGCAGCGTTCTCTGAGTACTTTAACAACCATCGGCACCACACGGAACCACTATCTGCTTAACCTTTTTGAGGTTGTTAGTCAGTCAGACTAACAACCTCAAAAAAAAACCCAAGTTGCTCGAGAGACAGTTGATTGCCATTTGTTTCTAGTTGCAGGCGGTTACACCTCGCTTTAACTGCAGCTACAAACAAAATAGCGATCGTCTCGAGCAACTTAGTGGCTGATGTGCAGTCAACCTTAGTAGAAATGTTGGCGATTCATCATTCAAACAGTTCCCTTATTTAACCAGATGGCACACCCTTTCCTCCTTCATTTCAAAATCAGAATAAAAATTTTAAATAAAATTCTTAAACGTCAAATTTAAATTAAGAACGCGCGTCGCAACAATGAACCAAGCTGCCGTCTTTTGTTACAAAAAATAGCTTTCAAATTCAAACTTTACAATTCCAAAATGGCGTCGTTCCATTCGAGTCCGTTACTTGTTGTTACTCAGAGCTGGCGGTAACCGGATAAATCCGGTTCTTTTGCATATGAAAAGGCGTCTTTTAGCAAGCTAACCGCCCTTTGTGAGAATTTTAAGTTGATTTCCTTTAATATTAAAATGAAACAGCCTTCTATTTTGATGGGGGAATAGATTTTATGGCCTGGTGTTCAATTTTGATCGTAAATTAAAAAGTAATGGTTCTTTGAGTCTTGGTACAGTCAGCGTCAAATATATCGGGACGAACAGACTGTTCCAAATAATCTGAACAACTAAGAAAATTAAACTATATCTCAACGATACAAGGAATGTTTCAGAATGAACACAGTACACGACAACTGTCATTCTGACAATAATTTTATCCCATTGAGATAAAGTTTAATTTCCTTAGTTGTTTAGGTAATTATGAACAGTCTGTTCGTTTCGATATATTTGATACTGAGATACTGAAGGTACAAATTGTTAGGGTTTAAGTCAAGAATAGATGGGATAGATTTTTCTTCTTCTATAAATGTCTGTTATTGTCGAGTAAAAATTATAACCACAAATAATTGTAAGAAAATAAACTGTTACGGAGTTGGACGCGGTTTGGTGTAATTAAAATTGTAATAATGTGTAGTGTTTGTATATCCTGTACATTATAAAGTCATTATCAAATATATCTAAGACCCGCGTGCGTGCTTGACCCGCGTGCGTACCTCACCCGCACGCGTGGGACTCGCAATTCACCTTTTCGTGTTTCACGTATCGTAATAAGCACATATATGAAATGGTGAAATTCAAGCGTCACGGATGCGGTTGCCGCACGCACGCGGGTCCGAACCCGCGTGACGGGAAAAAGGCTAGTACCTTTTGTGTTCGTAAGAGTAGAAATCCTGTGTAAAACATTGACATTGATTTTCATGCAATGAAAAGCTGACATGCTTTTAACATAATTATTCTAAAAGCCTATAAAATCTAATTCAAAATAAGTAATAAACACGACTCTACCGACGCATTATCTCACGCCGAGACATGCCACATATTATTTCGTCTCGGCACGACATAATTCGTCGACAAAGTCATCTCGCACTGCATATGTTAGGTAGGCTAAATGTTTTTTTTTACTTATTATTTTGAAAACATACTAGATAGCGAATAGCGTAGACGCAAAAAGCGCGCACACCTACAATGCGTCACCGTAAATTTCAATTCGTCAGCTATGTGTACAACTTTTGGCAAAAGATATAGTTAAAATAACTTGTGAAATATAATGGGGCGTAAAAGATGTGATAATGTATGTTCATTGTCGTATTTTGGCAAAAGATACGATTCGCCAATACCTAAGCATCTTTTGACACGCCTAGCATGTTCTTGCGTTCAAAAACACGCGTAGTGTGTGCTGTAAGTACATTGCAACCCTTTGAAGACACGCTAGAAGTGTTCTAGAGTTGACACGTGTCGAAAGTCCTGCAAACGCATGCTTCAAAGACACACTAGGCGTGTTTTGCTTAAATGTGGTAATGAGTGTAATTTGATAAAAAAAAAACGTTAGTAGGAGAGACGACAAAGTATTAAAAAATGTTTGGTACTTTTGTTAATTATTTTCTTCAGCGTTTTAACTTTCTAATGTGAACGTTCCCTTAATCTCATAAAGTATAATAAGATAGTGTATTAGCGATGTGGTTTAAATTGCTTACTTTCTCGTAGTGAAAGGATAAACCACTTAATAGCCCTTAGTAATAAAAACGTTACATTGCACTTAACTTTCAAGTGCTACACAAACTCTTTGGTAAGGTCTGGAATACACATGCTTAAAAGCATGCTTGATTGAATGCTCTTCTATAGCATGCCCTTTCAATGTATTTAATGCATGTTAGATTAATTTACACGTGTAAATTATTTGCGTTTAAGGACAAGATCGAACCAAAACTAAAACGAACGGCCCGACTGACTTACGCAACGATTCTTTCTTACGATTTTATTTTTTCTGCAACTTATTTTATTTACTATTTTAATACAATATATAAGGGGTATTCTCGAGGAATGAACTTCACACGGATTCGGTAAAACGTATATAATCGGTAACAGCACAATACAATCAGTCCATATGGGTACAATACAAGACAACAGAGTAGGTATAGCGTCCGTCGCACGATCGCAGCGTGCGCGGTGTTGTTAGGTGCGTAGCGGGGGGCCGACTGGCCACGCGAGCGAGCGTTTTCGACGGGAAGCGAGCAACGTAACTTTTGCGCGGCGGGTACGGCGCGAATTAACTTTGACGCGGCGACGCGGACGCAACACAATGCTACACACTCCCCCTCTAGTTCGAACATAGCGCCCTCGCGTTCGGGCTAGCAATCAAATCTACGCGGCCGACCGCGTCTGCGCTTCTCTCTAACCGGAGCCTCGACATCACCGACAAATGGAGTCAAATCAGAGACGTGGTAACGTCCTACGTGCTCACCTCTAGTAACTCCCTCCACTAGGTAAGTAGTAGGGCTTACTACTTCGCGGATGCGATAAGGGCCATCCCTCCGGGGTATAAATTTCGCAGACTGTCCGGGGCCGACATCATTCATCCCTTGTGTTTTCAACAAAACGAGATCACCTACCTTGTATTCTGGAGGGGCGCGTCTGCCTTCATCTGCGTACTTCTTCTGCAGAGACTGGTTACGTTCGTGGACATCTCGAGCGTCAAGCAGTACCGTCGATAACTTACGAAGGTAAGGAGTGATATTGTGGACGAAATTATCGCTGTCCACGATCGTCTTCATGTCCGCCACGACGTCCGATGGCGCGCGCAGCTCTCTCCCGAAGGTAAGAAAGGCTGGTGAAAATCCAGTGCTCGCTGTGACAGCGGAGTTCATCGCGAACCTTATGGGCGCGAGGTGAGTATCCCACGATGCGTGATCCTTTCCAACCAGTATTGCTAACTGTGGTTTAAGATCACGATTTTTCCGCTCAACAGGGTTCGCTTCTGGGTGATACAACGGCGTCAAAGACTGTTTGATACCCATCACGTGACAGGCCTGTTGCATCACCTCAGCAACAAACTGAACCCCGTTGTCGCTGATCATCCTGCGCGGGACTCCATACCTCAGGAAGACCTCGGATATTAAAATCTCGGCGCATTCTACGCTAGTGGCCTTCTCTAACGCAAATAGCTCAACCCAATGGGAGCACGTGTCTTCTAAGATTAAAATCCAACGGTTACCCTTCGAAGTCTTTGGTAGGGGCCCGAACAAGTCGACCGATACCACTTCAAATCGCCGGGTGGTTGCAGGAGTCTGAAGTAGTCCTGCAGGCTTCCTGTTATCTATCTTGTATCGCTGGCAAGCTGCACAGCGTTTAATATAGTCTGTAACAAAAGACTTCATACCTGGCCAAAAATATCGTGTTCTGATGCGTTGCAGGGTACGTTCAGCACCAAAGTGGCTTGCTGTGGGAGCGTCGTGGAACTCTACGAGGACAGCTTCTCGCTCGTGTTTAGGGACCACGAGGCAGGCGGACTCGGCGTCTTCCGATTCGGGTGCGCACCTGTATAATACACCATCAGACATCAGGTATCCTCTCTCTGACCACCCTCTCCCCCTGAAGGGATCGTCGGTTGTATCCAAGTCCTCGACGATACTCTTCAGCTCTGGGTCCTTGAGTTGGTTAGAGCGCACATCCTCAGGTGTCCTATGTGGCATATCTACGGTCACTAAGCATACCTCACAACTAGCTGAGCTCTCCTCGCAACAAGCTGGGCGGCTTAGTGCATCGGCAATCACATTCACCTTTCCGGGAGTGTACTGTATCTGCAGGTTATAGGCCTGGAGGGTCAACGCCCATCTGGCAAGACGACCACTGGGAGACTTAAGGCTCATCAGCCACCGTAGCGGCTGATGGTCGGACTTAACCACTACTTCCGAGCCTTCCACGTAACCCCTGAACTTCGTGACCGCCCAGACGACGGCAAGGGCTTCGCGCTCGGTGGTAGTGTAGTTGCGCTCGGCTGGCGAGAGAAGGCGACTGGCGTACTCTATGGGCCTTTCGTCAGGACCCTCCCCCTGCATCAAAACTGCGCCGAGACAGTAGCCACTGCTATCTGTCCGGAGGGAGAAAGGCTTGGACTCGTCAGCCTGGCGAAGAATGGGAGCGGTGACCAGGAGCTCCTTGATACGCACGAAAGCAGTCTGCTGCTCATCATGCCATCTCCAACTGCTGTTCTTCTTCAGCAGGTCAGTCAAAGGTCTGGCGATCATAGCGTAGTTCGGTACAAACCGTCGAAACCAGCTGGATGTGGCCAGAAAACCTTTGAGCTGCCTCTCGTTTTTCGGGGCAGGCATGTCAGCAATAGCTGAGGTTTTCTCTGGGTCTACTTGAAGACCTCCAGGAACAATAATGTGACCAAGGAATTTCACTGAGTCACGGGCGAAGCAGCTTTTTCTTCGATTGACTCGAAGCTCGAACTTCTCGAGTCTGTCGAAGACGGCTTCGAGATCTTCCATATGACCTTCGAAACTCTGTGACAGGATTATTAGATCGTCTAGATATCCAAGGATAGTCACAGGCCTCCTCCCTTGGGGGTCTGGTGGGATATCGGAGTCGTCACATACCTTGTGTCCTCGAATAGGTACACTCAGGTTTGACTTGAAACGATCTATTAATCTCTGAAACGTGGCGCCAGAGTTGCGAAGGCCCATCGGCATCCTCTTAAACCTATAGGTGCCGGAGGGTGTAACGAATGCAGTTTTGTCGCGGTCTTCTTCTGCAACACAAACCTGAAAGTAGCCGGAGTGAAGGTCTAGCGTCGTCATATAGCTGGTCGTCTTCGCTGCATGAAGCACGTCTTCTATGCGCGGGAGCGGATACCTATCCGGCTCAGTCACGGCGTTGAGCTTACGGTAGTCCACACATAGGCGGACTCCGCCATCCTTCTTCGCGACTAAGACGACGTTGGCAGCCCACGGTGACTCGCAGTCCTCTATTACATCTGCGCGTAGCAGCTTCTCAAGCTCACCGTCCAACAACTCTCTCTTACCTTGCGACATCCTATAGGGTGGTGAAGCGGTAGGTTCCTGCTTCTCGTCAACCCGAATGTGATGAGCGGCATAAGTTGTAGGGGGTCCTTCGGTGGCGAAGCGCTCAACTCTCTTCGTTATGAGCTGGTTGAGCTGCGTCCTTTGAGCAGGTGACAGCTTTGTTCCTTCATCCTCTCTCAGCGCCAAGCCAGTGGTATCAACTTGCATCAGCTCTGCAACGCTGGTGGATGTAAGGCTAAAAGACTGCACAAAAGTAAACTTCTGCCCAGGGAGATTACTAAAATGCCAACAGTTATGTTGGAGGTCCACTAATATACCTGCTCTAGCGATAAAGTCCTGTCCTAGAAGCGTCCTATTATCCGCTCCCGGTATCACTAGGAAAGTGGTGGGGATAACGCGTCCCTGAATGGTGACGTTCGTGTCACATGATAATAACTCACGTACCTGCTGCGTTCCATCGGCGAGGCCAAGGTTGCGACGTGTTTTCGTGAAAGTGGCCCCACTGTCCAATAATACTTTATAGAGTCCGGGACTAGCGAGACTCTCAGTAGCACCTATATCCAGTACTGCAACACCTACTAAAGACGCAACTTCTATCTTGACCGTAGGGTGTGACAGGTCAGACTCATAGGTGATAGCACTTTGAAAACTCACCTTGTCGGCGGACGGCGTGCCTTTACACGTCGGACACTTCGAGCGTATTACTCCTTGTCGCCCGCAGCCGTAACAAGACAGCGGTGCATTATTATCTTGGTCACCCGATTTTATTTTAATTTTGCATTCATCTATCGAATGACCAAACCGTTTACAGAAAGCGCAGCGCGGTCGAACACGTTTCGTATTCGAATTCGTATCGTTACAAATATTCGAACTAGAGTCGGACACAGCGCGCGAAGGGTTACTTTGATTAACCGTCGCCGTCGGAGGGTTAATGTTTACATTTCGAGATTTCGCGATACTTGCAGTGTTATTATTACTATTAGTCGAGATACTCGCGTTATGAGACGGAATTAGTGTTTTAGTATGACTTACCTCGCCTAGCGTCTCTTCAACATACCTTGCTCGCTCGAGTAGACAGTCGACACTACTTACACTATCGCGTGACACTCTCTTTCGGAACTTACGATGTAAAAGGCCGTAAACTATATCTACTTGCATAACATCTGGTAGCTTATATGGTAAACGCGACATTTCTGCACGCACTCGCGATATGAAGCAATCGACACTATCGTTATCACTTTGTTCGCGCGCGAATATTTCTCGTAAGATCCGGTGGGCGGGGCGCGGGGCGCCGTACATGAATCGCAGGCGGCGTATCGCGTCGTCCCAGGTCTCCACGGTAGATTTTACGCCTTGCCACCACACTGCGGCGTCTCCGGTCAGCAGCATAGGTAGACCTCGAAGGGCGTGTTCGTCGGATACGCTTGCGCACTCTTTGTAGATGAGCACGCTCTCGACAAATGCTTCTAGGGCTTCGGTACTGCGGGCGGCTCCGTCAAAGCGGGCCGTGTACCGGGTAAAGTTGTTGTGCATGCCGTGCATGCCATGCACGGTTGGTCCAGTGTGTGCAGCGGTGGGTTGAGTCGGACCCGTAGGGTCGCCTCTCGTTGACTCGGGCGTCAACGTCGCGACGCTTCTCATGACGTTGGATAACAATCGTGTGAGCTGTTCCTCGGACATGGAGATCATGTTACCAGCCGTTGTCGGGATCGGTGTAGTTGTTACCGTGGTGTTCACGCTCGCGGGGTTAGCTACCGCGTGCATTTCTTCCTCGCTACTGGAACCATCGTTTTCCTCCTCGTTTGCGTGTGCGCGGCGTGTTTTCGGCGGCATTTTCTCGACGATAACACTCGGTGATGAACGCAAACGGTAAATAACGGCAGTAAAGTCCAGTAGGTACACAAATTACTCGATCCGTGACTCGGTAGAACACTTCGCGTGGATTTCGTTCGCACTCGCGTCGGTTATTTTTCCGTTTCGTAGGTACTTTCCGTACGGAGCACGTGCCACGAGTTGGGCGCAATTTATAAGGGGTATTCTCGAGGAATGAACTTCACACGGATTCGGTAAAACGTATATAATCGGTAACAGCACAATACAATCAGTCCATATGGGTACAATACAAGACAACAGAGTAGGTATAGCGTCCGTCGCACGATCGCAGCGTGCGCGGTGTTGTTAGGTGCGTAGCGGGGGGCCGACTGGCCACGCGAGCGAGCGTTTTCGGCGGGAAGCGAGCAACGTAACCTTTGCGCGGCGGGTACGGCGCGAATTAACTTTGACGCGGCGACGCGGACGCAACACAATGCTACAAATATAATTATTATACAATTCACTACAGCATACTAAAACACTATATTTAAAAAACAAATGTTTAAATCGCATTAAATTAGCTTGAGAGAATTTAAGTAAATAGTTTTAAACGGTGCTTGTATGTTTTTTACAGCAGCATTTATTGATTTAAATAAAAACTAATCAACGCTAGACAAAGAATGAAGTAAAAATATATTAATATGTTTGTATTTTTTTCTCTCTTTTGTTTGGAAAGAAAAGGTTGCAAACATAGAATTTTTGCGTCGATCTTGTGCTTAAGCATAAGGTTTAAAATAGCATGCTTTGTCCTACTATGTAGCATGTGTATTTCAGGCCTAATGCATTCTTATTCCAATAAACTATTTTTAAAAGGTATAAATATTTTACACAGACAATAAATTTCAGTTCACACCATAGTATCGATATCTCTCAAATATTTTGTCTGATTGATTGATGATTGTGCGTGAGTAGATTGCATGCAGGCTGATTGAATATTGTGACAAATTGAAAGAGGCCAGCCATGGACGGCAAGGGGCTTGATTAATATTTTCTTTAGGTCAGGCCAAATTGATTGATTGAGAGGGGCAATATCGGAATTATAGTGTCAACTGAAAAGGTAATATAATTATGTAGAATGGAATAGGTACTCACGTGTGTAGTCCCAGCTATCCTGGTCATTTTTAAACACGTTCAATCTTTCGGGCTGAAACAAAACAAAAATATTTTTAAAACCATGTTCTTAACAGTCCAAAAACCTGCAAATTAATTAGTTTGAGTTAAGTGGTAAGTATATGTCTTTCCGAGTAGGTGGCATATCGTCGCTTAAGTTCTAAGACCGCACATCTCAAAACAGTTAACTTTTTAGGACAGCAAAAGACATATCTCTTTCTGTATCACATAATGATATTATTATTTCATATATTTTATCTTTATTTACCAAGACTTAAACAATATTTTGTTTGTTGGATCTATGGTCGTATTATCTACATTTTTTTTTTTTTCATATGACGTGCCTAACTCAGAACTTCTACATTTTGAGTTACGCGGTGTTAGAACTTAAGCGAAGATAAGTAAAACCTATGGTGTTGTAATGCACTAGTGAATCCCACGACCGTGGTCATAGGTCCTCGGAGGAATATCGTGGTGGACGTAATCACCAAATGCCATCCCAAGGGTAGAAGTATTCATGAGGATTTACCCAGGATAAAAAAGGGGCGTTTATCAAGAAAAAAGTAGATCGTTCTTCGTTAAGTCCCATGTAATAGGTGGCGAGCCTATTGCCATTTTTCAGGCACAATCATGGTGCTGGATTCGTTGCCTCTTACGACTTGCTTACCAGGCGACGGAGGGAAATTATATTCTTTATCTGTCCCCTCACGAACTCATAACATAATAATAAAGGAACTACTGTTATTTATCAAGGAAATTTTAGTGCATTAAAAGAAATGCACGAGTTCATTTATGGAAAAATGGCTTTAGTTAGAAAAGTAAAGTAAAAAATTGCTCTAAAACTATACACGCTGTTTCCGTCTAATAGTCAAGTTAAACTAAGTACTTAACAAACATATGCTTTTGAAAACCGAGATGACAAAAAAATACCTCCTGACAAAACATTGCATCTAAAAATACCGATGCTACCCGATACTATGGACACAGTGCAGTAACCAGAGATAAAAGAATTTAAAAAAAAACAACGCTGGCAACATTTACAGTCAGTAGTTTGAAATTGGAATAGAATAAGTAAAGATAATATTTAGTTGGTAAACGTACGAACAATGATAAAAAAGCTTTCAACACACGCGGGTCGTGAGCAGTGCGGGTCACACTAGTGTTCCCGCGAATTGTACACAAGTAACTTGACGACACGTTTGGCGCAGTTGCTGATGATTGGCTTCTGCGCTACGAGTCGTGGGTTGAATTCCTTTTTTTTTCTGTTGGACTGCTGTAGGTGATCCTAGGGGACCATTTCTACGTAACCGGGCAGTTATTGGCGAAACCTGACGGGTCTCCAGCCAATGGGGGGGGGGGGGGAGTAAAATACTTAACGTAAGCTAACTACACAACAGCACTAGTAACGCTTGGAAATGCGTTTGAGGTGAGGCCTGTATTAATGTATGTATTATGGTTGGTAGGTTCAATTCCCGCACAGAAGAAATATTTGTATGACCTATGGATAGTTACTCCGAGTCTGAGCGTTAATGCATGTAAAGATATGTGTCTGTGAACGCACCAACGATACAGGAGAAAACCAAGTGTTGGACAAGGTTTACAAAAAAAAAAACGATCGTTTCTAGAACATGACACAACAAATGGGAGCGCGGACCCGCCGACGACCCGCGCTGCAAACGACCCGTGCTCACATTTGATCTGTCGTGTTCCATCCCAGAATTTATTGTCCTTTACAGTGAAAAATTCTAAAACCCTATGATCTACTTCTTAGATTTTTTTAACGGTAGCATAAAATAATACGATTTTCATTCAAAACTCGTCTTTTTTCCACTTTAATCTTCAAACTAACCCAAAAATATTTTCACACACAACAATCATAACATCACGGCTGTATTCCCCAAAGGATAAGGCAGAGGTGTATAGTACACTCTCATTTCGCCGTTATGTTTAAGTCCCATGTAATAGGAGGCGAGCCTATTGCCATCAACCGGGCACAAATCCAGACTGCAGGCTGCTACTGAGAAACTCCATAAGTACGGAAAAACTCAATAACGTACGATTTCCACCACCACAGCCTGAATTTCCTTTAGCACACCTCTGTGCTAAAGGAAATTCAGGCTTATTAGGCTTCTATACAATACCTAGTTTTTTTTTTTTTTAAACCTTACCCCACACTTAGATTTCTCTTGTATCGTGGGTGCGTTTACAGACACAAATCTCACAAACAAACGCCCAGACCCGAAACAACCATCTGTAGGCCATACAAATTTTTGTTCCGTGTGGGAATCGAACCCACGACCCGTAGCGCAGAAGCCAATCACTTAGCCACTGCACCAAACGTGTCATTTCATGTGTCAGTTTCATGTTTGCATGTAATTTACACTGCTTGGAATTCGGTTAGATCCGCGCGTATGCCGGTCGGCTGCGCTCGGACGCCGCGGCAGCCGGTCGGTTCCTCGCATACGTGGACGGCAGCGCTCGGCTGTCGTCGCGTCCGGTCGGCTCCGCTCGGCCACACCGCAGGTAGAAACCGACTGCGACACGAAAGCATCACTAGTCGCTGAGAGCATGCTAGCGGATACGCGAGAACGCGCGCATGCGCTCAGGGTCCAGCGGATTGTAGCCGTCGGGCGGACGCGGTCGGCTACGGGCGCATGCTCGCGCATACGCTGCGATGCGATGCTCTGCGCTGCGCTCCTGCGTGGCCCGGTTGGTGAAAATCGTACATATAAGTCGCGTGGAGAAGGTTTGCCGATAGCCTCATGACGTCACGCGTCGATGGTCGGTACGATTAGTAGGTAGGCCAGACAAGCGCGGGTAGCGGTCGGTGAAGTGGGAGGGGCAGTCATCGGCAAACCTTCTGCGCGCGACTAGTAATAGTGCCCGATCCACCCCGAACCTCACGCTCAGCAGTCGCGCTTCCGACCACAAGAACAATAACGCAGTAAAAAAATATTTATTTTAATTATTAAATAGATATGCATTTATCTATGTGTATCGATAAACGTTTTGATCCATCAAATATATAACTCTAAATCCGTAGCGTTCAAACAAAGGCGAATGTTACCGAGGGTAGTTTTATATCGCGATGCAAGCTATTCCAATATATCGTGTCTTGTGGCGTTTACTGGCACCAACCCTTTCTGGTTGGGGCTAGGAAGTTAGCGGGTCAACATTGGCGGAAGCGGGGAAAATCGTTACCGCTGTGGTTATTTTTTCACGAAAGGCACCGTATTGGAAAAACGATTAATGTATTCTTAAAAGATTTTGTAGGCCCTAAACTAGCGCCATATTTTTTTTAGTTTTCAGGATCATGATTTCTTCAATAGTGCAGTTTTCATAAACGAAAACTGTAAAAATGTTTGGTTTTTTTTTTTGTGAAACAGCAGTTTTTGTAAACGGAAACTGTACTATTAATGAAACCTGCAAGCTTCCTGAACTTTTCCCGCTTCAAATTATACCTAAATTAGTCTACAGTTTATAACGAAGTACCTACATATACATATAAAAAATAAATGGTTTGACAATTTTCTTTGTTTGTAAGAACAATTAATTTGCATTGTTCTTACAAACAAAGAAAATTGTCAAACCATTTATTTTTTTAAAAGAGTATCTATGGAGTTTCTTGCCGGCTCTTCTCCAAAGGACCTACTACTTGGAACCGAGCACCTAGTGTTGACCTTTTGAAAGCACCAGTGATCTGGTCTACTTCAAATAAAAAACATTCGACGTTGACTTTGACCTACAGGCGTTCAATTGCGGAGCTCACAATTCATGAAATTTAAATCACTATAGGTAAAATTCCATAAAATCAAGATATAAATTGTATGAGACGTTGCATATAGGAATTCACTTAGGTCCGAAATACGAATGTAGGCGCATTAAGGTACTTATTTGTTTACAAAATCGCTATTTCATAAAATCGCTCGCTTTATAGCCAAACAATGATAACTTGCGAGAAACTATAGAAATTTTAGGTTGGCTGGTTACGCATGGGATTCGAACTCGCTTTTATTGTTTCATGTTCCACATAGCGTGACCGAGACGCAATGCGACTGTTTGGTAATCCGCAAATATTTGACTATAGGTAATATGATGACGAATTTAAAAACTCCGTAAGCTCCACCAAAGCGGAGACGAGACGATCGGAGCGGAGATGCGTTATAAAAAACCAATAGAATTTCGTTATTCACACATCTCGTCTTCACTCAGCTTAAGTGGATACCACTGAGCGGAGATGTATCATATTTGTATGGCGCGATGGAAGCGGAGATGTGAGCTGTTCCTCGCTGAGATTGAGCTGGGCCGCGGTACAAGGCGGAGATGTGAGCTTTGCCTCGCAAGCTGACGACGGTGCGCAGCGGAGACGAGACGTGTGCGGCGTGCAGTGAGCGGTGTCACACTTGTCATGTCCACTTGTATAGCGACATGACTGAGACGTCTACTTTTCGTGTCAGATCGCACTAAACTGTGCGTTCACATCCAACGCTCGCCGCACGCAGCTCAGTTCCGCTCTAGTCAGCGCACATCTCCACCCTAGCCAGCACACATCTCCGCACATTTTCGGTGAATACACCCAAGCTGAAAAACATCTCTTCTCATTTCCGCTTCGGACATCTCCGCACATCTCCGCTTTGGTCGAGTCCGGGCCTTAAGAAGGTATAGAACAGTCATGAGATTCACATCCACATGGACGAAGCCGTGAGCTACCTCTAGTATGGTATACAGGGTGGTAATTTGAGATGGGGCATGAAGGGCAACTACCTTAACCATTGTAGCAACAGGGAAACGTTCTTAGAAGACCACCCCTAACTTTTGAGATAATTTCAATCGGCATTCACAGATTTTGAAAAAAAAGTACATCAGCGAGAAAAAGGGCTGTTTTCACAAAACTTTTTTATGATGCCAATCGATCCCATTTTCCATAAGGATCAAAATATTCTTCCGGACCAACTGAGGTTGGAGTACTACAAAAGTCAGAATTCGCAAAAAACTTATTTGAGATGGGGTAGTAATAAGGGCAGCTACCTTAATCGTTGTGGCTAGAGGAAAATGTTCTTAAGAGACTGTCCATAATTTTTGAAAATATTTCGAACTGCTTTCACAGATTTTGAAAATAAAATATTTTTTTTTTCGGCATTTTGCTAAATTTTAACAAAACGTTGTATTTCGTGATTTTTGACGTTATTACTCTAACTTCAGTTGGTCCGTAAGAGTCTTTTGATCCTTATGAGAAATGGAATCGATTGGCATCATAAAAAAGTTTTGTGAAAACAGCCCTTTTTCTCGCTGACTGTACTTTTTTTTCAAAATCTGTGAATGCCGATTGAAATTATCCTAAAAGTTAGGGATGGTCTTCTAAGAACGTTTTCCTGTAGCTACAAAGGCTAAGGTAGCCGCCCTTCATGCCCCATCTCAAATTACCACCCTGTATATTATAGCAGAGTATGAACTGCGATTTAGACTACTGGTGGTGTACGTAAACTTTTTTTGGTGAATTTTGTTCTAGAAACTTGTACCATGTATTTCTACGTCAACGATAGTACTTTCCCGCACCAACTTTTTCACAAAGAGCTATCCTACTACTAAGCTACTATCCATTACCTCCTCTAGTCTTGATTTTCATGCAAAGGGTAAAAACAGAACAATGTTTCCCCCGTCTGCAGCATCCCGTGTGCATCCGATTGCCTGACAAAGACTGAGACAATCCCGCGCTTACCTCGAGAGCTATTTTATACTCCAGTACCACTTTGAGGGGAAATGGCTCGGTCTGGTCTGAATCTAGATACGTGTATCGCTATTCGTGTACTGTGAGTGGTATCTTTGTGCTTTTGCTACTGTTTTTAGGGCTCCGTAGTCAACAAGGAACCCTTATACAAGGTTAGTCGGAAAGGGGGTACTAATCCGCAGGCCACTTATAGTATCATTGATAACTGTCTTAAAGCAAGTGTTAACATTTCAAAATTCGGTAATTTTTTTTTCAATGCAATTTGATTTTTATTTTGGTTTTTTGAAAAGTTCTTCATCCCTGCTTTAGTTACAAAATCAGAAAAATATGGTGCTTTTAATTCATGACCCCGAATAAGACCTAAAATGTAAACACAGCTGATCATAACTGGGTATAGATAGATTTTAGAACTTTTTTTTGAGATCTTTGATCATCTATTTCTCTTAAACTATTGACTTTTGGAAAAAGTTGTAGAACAAAAGTTATTCACTATCATGGGTACTTTAAGCCCCTTTCGGATTAGTACCCCCTTTCTGACTAACCTTGTATGTAGTTTCGCCATGTCCGTCCGCAACTTAGCTCAGAGACTCTTAGTACTAGAAAGCTGTAATTTGGCATGGATATACATATTAATCATGCCAACAAAGTGATACAATAAAGTCATGAAAAAAAATATTTTTTATGGTACCTCTTGTACACGTAAAGTGGGGATGTTTTATTTTTTTCTCGTCTACTCCATATAAGCTTTAAAGTGATAATTTTTGTTGGAGTCAAGTGTCGCCCCCCCTGCCAGCTAAACGGTTAGTTTTGAATATGTGAAAAAATTAACGATAGTAGTATATTTAACGAAGTTAAAAGGAACCATATCACAGACAGCTAAGTAGGCTTTACAAGTTTAGGAGTAATAGTCGATAAACCGTATAAAAGTCGTACAATTTCCATTGAAAAACTACTAAGCCCTCTTCTTAGTCCGCATTATTGTGCAACTACGGAACACTATAACTGCACGAGACTCGACACGCACTTGGGCGCTTTTCGTTTTAAGGTTAGTCAGTTTGTGAGGATAATATTTGAACTATCCAGGTAAATAACTAGCCTCGTCGGTCAAGCGGTCGCAAGCGACACTGCTGAGCTTGAGGTCCACTTTGCCCAACCCAGAGATCGAAGCCAGGAGAGTTCGATAACCGGGTTGGGCAAAGTGATCCCAGCAAAAAATTTCATGGCTTCTGACTACAACTTAACACGTAACTGCTGCTTTAAGGTTACAGCTCATTAGAACCACCCGGCGCCCTCGCCGGACCGCCTCATCGCTCGGCGTCCATTCGTTGTCAGCAGGTGGTCCACGGGTGGACGCCGCGTTATCACTAGTAAACGTCGCGTGGTCAACCAGAGGATCTCGCGCGGTCACCGAGTGGACATCGCGTGGTCAACCAGTGGACCTCACGTAGTCAACGAGTGGCAATCGCGGGGCCTACGAATTTCCGAGTAGTCTGTCAGCAATTGGCACCAGGTCTACACGTGTTTTGGTTATGTCAAATTTTGGTAAAATTTGACATATATTGTTGAACTTCTCGATAAGTCTTTCTTTATTCATTTTGAAAGCAAAAACCATACGTCCGACATGTTACAAAGAAGGGCTGGAAATGACGGGTGGGTGGGGAGCGGCGCATCGCTGACGCATTGTCCTCGCGTGAACCACTCGCGGGCCGCGCGCGGTCTTCTCGATGGCAGCGCGCGGTTCACTCAAGGCAAGCATGCGAGCAGCGAGTTGTCACCGAGTGGTCAACTCGTCGTCCGCGCGTGGATAGCATACGCCCGAGGCGATCCGGTGACGTTACGGAGTTGATGTACCTAGTGAGCGCACATCCATACAAATTCATATAAAGAATACGAACCGCACGAGGCGAGGCGATGCGGGTCGGGTGGGTCTAATGAGCTGTAACCTTAAGGGTGTTTTTCCACCAGAGATGTGCTATACAACGTTGCTATGGATGCGTTTGATACCCACCAATCATATTCATTTGTCCACATAGCATAGCACTGGTGGAAACTGATTCAACTAAGCTACGTTTTTATATAGAACGAAGCGTGCTGTGGATGCATGCTATGGATGCAAGCTATGGATGCGTGCTATGGATGGTTGCGAGTGGTGTAGCTATGTGCTGAGCAGTGTACCTATAGTAGGTGCATTTTCATAGCACATCTTACTCGCTCCGCTACATAGCTTAGCATCAGTGGAAACGGTCACTTGGGGCCTGTCCACATCTCCACGTCACGACGTCGTCAACGTGGAACGGTACGGTAACGTGACACGGTTCATTGACATATCGTGCAAAGAACAATGATCACTCGGCTAACATGCTTGGACTAGTAAAATCTAACAAAACGTAACTTGATGAAACATAATGTCGTTTCATTCGCCTACATAAATATAAATAAGTACAGCCTTCAATATATTTTTAAAAGGTCGGAGAGACAAGATATTTTGCCACTTCCATTAACAGATTCAAAACGTGATGCAATTCCAAGTCCATTAAACGAATGCCAAGTCAACAAGAGTAGAAGATCAATCGGAGTCTGTAAGCAATGCAAAAATATAAAAAAAAAGGGAAAATAATATAAAATCGCACAGAACACCAAAGAATATTGTAACAATAAGCGAGGAGAACACAGTCGTCGCCGAAACTACAACGACATGGTTACCATGGACACGGTCAGCGCAGAAAACCACAGATTAGTTAATAGTAGCTAGCTACAGAAAACCGTCAATTTATTTTTACTTGTCAAGAATAGGGAGGGACGTAATCAATCGGTTTATGACAGTATCGATTTTTAGATGTAAAATCATTAGTTTTTTATCTAATTCATGGCTTTATTAAAGCAATTTACCACGAAGTAACATCAAATTCTATTAGTGGCTAAGCTTAGTATAATATTGATGTGAGTTTATACGGTTGACATTGCCTTTTTTTTTTTTTTTATCGTGGGAAAATCCTCATGGATACCCTTCGCCTGGGGAAGGCGAAGGGTTATGCCGGACTCTTACCGGCTAAAAACCCACGGTGTTCCTACTCCTGACCCTTGGCCGGGGTCACGGGATTCGCAGCTGCATGCACCGCAACCCCGGCAGACGGTTGACATTGCCTGGGATTTTATTTCGATTTATGAAATAAAATCATAATAGACTAGAAAAAGTATGGACTTCTCTAGTAACGTAAGTAATTACGGATGCGTTCGAAGTTAGATATTTTATACAGCGTTCTGATAAATAAAATAGTATTTTTAAAATAAGATTATCTATATTTCCCCATCTTTTAAAAATAAACGAAGATATTCAATAAATACACTAACAATGCACTAATATATTGGTGACAGTTTCATCTCGGGAACAATTTCTAGTCCAAAGTGACCGTTGTTCTTTACGCTACCGTATCGTAACACGTTCCGCTTCTAGCCGCAAGCGCACACGTATCTGCGCTCTGCCCGCGCTCTCCACGCCCGCGTTTTAGTCGCCGTCTATGTGCTTCGAAGCTTTAAAACCATACCTTACTGTTTCTCTTATTAAAGTTCCGGATCTACATGGTCAACGATAAATCTAACAATGATCCTGACGTGCATTTTTACGATACGGTAATGTAAATTTGCACGTGATGACAACGCACCGTGCCGCGTTACCGCACCGTTCCACGTTGACGACGTCATCAACGTAAGCAACATAATTTTTCAGTCTTCAGACCATTCGTCTAGTAAAAAAGATAATAAGTGGGCACATCATCATCCCTCGTTTCATAGTGTAGCTCTTACGTCAGAGAGCGTGAGAGCCTACAAAGGGGATGACTAGATGAGAGTCGCTAAGTGCGTATGCGATCGCTTTTTACATTGTTTTGCGCTATAGAATATACCAAAGTTCTTTATTGGAATAAGTTTTAGTTTTTTTGAAAAATTGTTACGTCATTCGCCATGTACAGTCGCGGACTTGAAATGTTTACCACCCTAAGGTCTATAATTGCTTGCACATAACATTTTCATAAGGTCGTTCGGTCGCTCGCAAAGAATTGACACGGCAAAGATATTTTTTTCTTAAATGACATAAAATAGTTGATATAAAGAGGATATTATACTAGGTAGCACGGACAAATTCAATCAAATTCGCTCTATACAATTTTTGACTAGACACATCCAAAAAGGAGTTCATTACATCAAAAAGTGGGTATGCCTTTTTGCTATAATCGACGCTTCACAATTTTAAAAGTAATAAGTTCTTATTTAAGTTGATATGACATCTTAAACCTTATAGCACATACTCGTAGTTTGAGAAGGAATCGAATTTGAAATCTGATAAATACTTCAAGTTCGCGGCTGTACTTGGTCAACCAGAAAAATCTGCTATTAAATCGTCTGAACACGGTAAAGTTAGAAGTGATCGCAAAACTACCATTTTCCACATAGTGATGACCATTTTTTCATACTCTTTTTTTTCCAAAATCTTTCACATTTTTCTCCGCTGATCTTGCATGTTGACCATATAATATATGCTAACCGTTTAAATAATAGACTAAGTATATTATATTTTTTATTTCGATGCTTATTCAGTTATAGTTGGTGCATACGCATTCAATGATAATTTTGATCATTTATTTATAATTATTAATTTTAGGGTAGGTACTGTTTATTTTTGGAAGTGCTAATTAGTAGTAGCCTTAGGCGATTCGCACACTGCACCGCATCACGCAGCGTGGCGCGGGAGTGCGTGTTCTTACGTTGTTTTCAAATATCTGTGTTTGTATAGAAAACACGCGTAGTGTAACACATAGAAAACGCATTCACGCGCAGTGTTGCAGATCACACGCCTACAAGCGGAGAAACACGCACCTCCGCGAGTGGGTGTGGGGCAAGGAAGACGCAAGGTATGGCACACCGAGTTCTGCAGTATCGTGCGTGATTTTGACAGAGCTAGACGTACTATTTCGAAATAGATCTCGATATCGATCGATTTATATTCGAAATCGAAAGTCGTGAAGCAATTTGGAATATGAAATGTAAAGAATATAGTGATAGAGTACAGAGAGTGAAGCAATGGGAGGAAATTAAATGAAATGAGGCCTCTAGGCCACCGCATGACTATACTGCAGCTGCGCGCGTTTGTGCGGAGAAATCTGCATGATGATGCAGATGCACTCCCGCACCCGCACGCGTGGCTCTGTCGGCGTCGCCACGCACCCCGCAGCGTAGCGCGGGGCAGTGTGTGTTTCGCCTTATTGTTTGTCTTTATTTTTTTTATTGACGAATATTTATTTTGACTTTAGCCTACTTTTAAAAGAAATACATACTTGCTATTAGCTTGTAACTAATAACGTTCGTTAAATTATGATAAATGAACGTTCATTTGTGCTTAACTAGGAAAATAAATTCCACATATTTCTACATAATTTGTATAAATATTATGCAAAGTTACCTATTAATTAACAAATAACTGGGATATTTGTAGTAACAATTAGCCAGATTTTCTGTGAAACTATGATTATTAATTTAGTCCTCGCTTCATACCGGGCATTTTATTTTTGAAATATGTATATTTTACGGAATTAAATTCATTCTACCTTTTTAAGCTGGACATAAGCTTCTAATGACCGGTCAAAGGGAAAATTGCCTGAATCAGTACATTCAGTACGCTAGATAGACTTATAAAACCGGACTGGGAACCGTAGTTTGTGGTTATTAGCAGACTGAAGGTCGAGGGGCTCGTGACTAAATAATAACCACACGGATCATAATTATGATTTTCAAGGTTATATTGCACTTGCCGCGGTCAGGGAGAAGCCACACGATGCGGTGCGGCTCCGGCGCGGCGTAATACATACAAAGGAGACCTGACACGCTTCATACATTTTTGGACCAACATCCAAAGTAGCCGGCCAAAGAAAAGTATATACATTTTATGATAGTACATGACTACCTAAACATTTTTTATTATTACGTCATTCCTCTAGGTCTGATATCTGAGTCACTACATAAGGTTAAAATGTTCGATCTTAGTGAAAAAATTAAAGAATTTAAGCGTTAGGATATTAATTAACAGTACCTACATAGTATCTTAATGTTTGTAAGTAAAATACATTTATACTATATGCTACTACGCTATATATATAGCGTATTAAGATACGACGATACGATAACAACACTGGACATAGGATAGCTGTCCAATGAAACTGAAGTTGCGTGAATAATTAAAAAGCAGGGTAGTCACGCAGGCATGTGATCTTTCGGCTTTCATGGCTACCTGCCTGTAAAACAATAACAAGTAACGTTTGGCACATGTTTTTCACTTACAAATTCTTTTTTAGTTTTGACTGAAATGGAATATTTTAACCTTATGTAGTGACTCAGATATCAGACTTAAAGGAATGACGTCATATTAAAAAATGTTTAGATATTCATGTTCTATCAAAATATATGCATAATTTTATTTGGCCGGCTACTTTACTTTTTGGTCCATTTTGTTAGATGTCCTTTCCATGCCTACCACACGGTGCAGTGCGGCGCCGCGCCGCACGCTCGCCGGACCAAGACGAGGGCGGAGGGTGTATGCGCCGGAGCGGCACTGCTCCAGCGTCGCAGACCACAGATGTGTTGACGGAGAGCCGATCCACACAGTGCGGTGCGGCGCCGCACCGCATCGTGTGGCTCTTGCGACGCCGCGTACTACGTGTGCACGCTTATGCGGCAAAATGGTAGCCGTGAGGCGGCGAACCGCACCGCACCGCACCGCACCTGGTGGCTTCTCCCTCAGTCCGTGAATGAGTGACCATACACATCGAGCCCGGTGTCATACGAATACCTATGACAGTCGTTACAGGTAATCACAAGCCCGAAAGTCAAAAAACAGGTCTAACCTTAGTATATCGGCATTGCACAGTAACTGAGTAAGTGTAAAATACTGGTATTTAGACGCATCTACTTCGACTGTAAGTTTATCCACGTATTTGGGAAAAGGGTAGGCATGACTAAGTGAGTGAACTCCCTTAAAATACATTCCTTTTTTTTTTAAACCTACCTGCCTTATACATTTGACTGATACTTACTTATAATATTTGACGACGTCTGTGGTCTAGTGGTTCGATTGTCGGACTGCTGATCCGAGGTCGTGGGTTCGATTCCCACAGGACACAAATATTTATGTGATGAATAGAGTGTTTGTCTTCCGAGTTAAGCCACGCTTGCCGAGGTTGGTCTGTGGATGGGTGACCATTCCTCCGTGCCTCGGAAAGCACGTAAAGCCGTTGGTCCCGGCTGTCATTTGTAGATCTTTGACAGTCGTTACTGTTGGTCAGAAGCCAGAAAGTCTGACAACCAGTCTTACCAAGAGTATCGTATTACCCAGTTACTGGGTTGTGGAGGTCTGATAGGCAGTCGCTCCATGTAAAATACTGATATTCAGCTGCATCCGGTTCGACTGGAAGCCGACCCCAACATAGTTGGGAAAAGGCTAGGCAGATGATGATGAATAGAGTGTTTGTGTTGGGCTGGGTGTTTCTTATGTATTATAAGTATGTGTTTACAAAAAAAAAGTATATAAGTATTATTTATATCCATCGTCTAGTACCCATAGTATGAGCTCTGCTTAGTTTGGGACTAGATGGTGTTGTGTAAAAAATGTCTCAAATATTTATTTATACAACATAGAGGATATTCCCCAACAAGACACTAAAGTTAAAACAGCACAAATCTTTTTAGTCGTTGTCGACTAAAAAACGATTAAATGCTAAAAATAACTTATTCGTATGCAGGGGTTGCGGCATTTAGAGTTCATTTAGACTTTTAACGTGTAACTCTTGCAAGCCCCATTTTGTATTCGCAAGATATATTTTAAATAAATCGCTAAAGGTTCCGTAGGATAATAAATTAAAATTAACTGTTGTGGGTTACACCTCTGCAAAACCCTTCAGGAAATATGAGCGTGATGTAATATGGAACATTAACGTGGATATCTAGATTTTTGTATTTCGTAAGTAATAAAGTTTATGTCGCTAGCACACAGACGCGAATGCGGACCGAAGGCGGAACGAAAGCGGACCGAAAGCGGACCGTAGTGTTCGTACACTAGACAAAATCATACTACAGTTTCGCTATTCATTAGTGTTTCTTTTCGGTTCGCTTCCGTTCCGCATTCGCAGCAGTGTGCTAGCGGAGTTAGTGGTCAATCAGACTGCACTAGCGCGTGCGGGGGCGGGCGCGGGCGCTCGGGTCTTGGCGTCTGCGTATTCACAGTAGTGCCGAACGAGCTATCGTACGCACTACACGCGCAGTCACCTAACAGACGCTATATCACTGTGAACGATACGGGCGGACTGAACCATTAGGAACACCCGCGCCACCGCGCCCGCGCTCGCCTCATGCAGCGCGCGACTCGCGGGCGCACTGTGAATGCAACTGGCGTCTACATACATTTAATTTACACGCGCCCGCGCCCGCCTTCACTCTGAAATACGGCTTAGTCTGCAGCCTAGCTGTGAGCGAGCGCGTCGTAACAGAGGTGTCCCAATCAAACAGCAGGGGCTGTTCATTGCTTTACTTGATGAGCGTGTAAATCAAACTGGCTAGCGGCAAGACGCTGCCCGTACCCTACCCGCTCTCTTTACCGCTCGGCACCTGCCCTCGAGTGTCTTCTTTGCAATTTTTCATAAGTCTTAAGCATTTGTTCTACACGCCGACTGCTGCGCTGCCCGTTCCCGCTCTCAGTTGGGCCGCAGACTTATGGACACAGTACACACATACCGTGTGCCGAAATTAAGATTTCGCGGAACTTTGATATGGTACAATATTCTGGTATGACATTAACATAACATCACTCCTGTAATCCCCGAAGGGTCAAGCAGAGGTGTATAGTACACCCACATTTCGCCGTTATGTTTAAGTCCCATGTCATAGGGGGCGAGCCTCTTGCCATCAACCGACCACAAATCCAGACTCCAGGCTGCTACTGAGAAATTCCTCACGGAAAAACCCATTAACACTTTGGCCGACCTAGAAATCGAGCCCAGGACCAACGAGGCAATCGTTTTTTTTTTCATTTATTTTGGTATGACTTGTCTCCGACTTGTCTCCGCAGAGTTTTGGATTTTTTCGCCCATATAGCGAGAAAAGATGGCAATAACCTCGAACAACTGATGGTTACCAGCAAGGTGGACGGTAAACGACCAAGAGGTCGCAGCTCTTTGCGATGGTCTGACCAGATAAGCTCTTCTCTCGATAGGAAATTTCACGAAGCGCTTCACTTGGCCAAGGATAGACAGAGATGGCGTAACATCATCAGGGATAAGATGTTTTCAAGGGAGGATCACGACCCTCAGTAATGAGGAGTACGACTTGAGGAGGAGGAGGAGGTATGACTACGGTGAAACTCAGCCTTAATATTAACAAAAACTTTATTTCACTACGGAACTCTACCATAAAATCCCCGCCAAGCTTACGTGTCCGCGGACCGAAGCGGACAATTTTTTTTTATTTCAACTTAATCGGATGTTAAATAGTCGAGTTTTTCGCTCTACCCGCTTTTCATGTTTTAAACGTTTATCTTTTCGAGCGTTTTTGCTTTTTATGCGAGCTGAATTTTAAGCCGTATTAAGTTTTAACCAGTAACTTCAATTTCAACTTCGAAACTCATTTATTCATAATATACTAGAACTAGAGGTGGCTCGTGGCTTCGCCCACTTTGATGTTGTTTATCGCGTTGTTGTTTATTTTTTGGGATAAAAGTAGCCTATGTCCTTCTCTAGGTTCCAGACTATCTCTGTACCAAGTTTCATCAAAATCGGTTCAGCGGTTTAGGCGTGAAAGCGTAACAGCGACAGACAGACAGATTTCCTTTCGCATTTATAATATTACTAGCTTTTGCCCGCAACTTCGCACGCGTTAATTTAGAATTTGACAATCAACTCTTAACACACTACTAAAGTTTTTATGATAATATAATTCAATCATGATTCGAAAGACACGTGGCGCCATCTATTAACGTTATTGTTGTTTTTCTAGAGAACAGTACTTTTTTTCGGGATGAAAGGTACCCTATGTCCGTTTCTGTACACCTGACAACGTATTATGCAAAATTTCGGGATGATCGGTTCAGTGATTTAGGCGTGAAAAGGTAACAAACAAACAAACTTACTTTCGCATTTATAATACTAGTAGGATAGGATAGGATAGCAGGGATAGACTATACTTTGTTCACCCAAAGATGAGTCCTTACAGCTCGGTAATTTCGTAAATTGTACTCCGTAAGGAGACTGCTATCGAAAAAAGGTAAACGACATCATCAAAAACCGTAAAATAGCTATATTATCCATGTTTTGTTTTTTTAAATATTTGATATTGTTTGTATGGTAACGTTTTGTAAAGAAACGTCACTAATCAACTTGTAGCGGTTCAGACGATTTAAATAAAACAATTTTACTGTAAAATCAGCTGCTTATATTTACAATATTGTTTTAATCTTAAAGTACAGACAGCTATTTAATATTTACAAATCGACCAATCAGAGCGCGCCGACGCGACGTCTCCATGCACTGCGCCCGCGATGTGTTCCTCGTATGAGCAGGACAGGTAGCTGCGCGAGCGAGATGGAGCAACGTAAATATGTCGCGCAATCTGCGCGCTGGTCAGTGTTGCCGTTTTAGCGCATTTGGCGCTAGATCTAGTGCAATTCTAGGGTTTAAAGCGCTTTTTTTTTCATAACTAAGCGCTAAAAAATATGTAGGTAGTGGAATCTAGCGGAAAATTTTACATTAATTGGCAACCCAATATGTGATTTAAAAAAATAGCTGATGTGTTTATTGTTTTATCTCCCGCTCTTTTTCGTGGCCAAAATGTGAAATATGAAACTAAAAAAAATAGTTAAAAGGATCAAAATAGCACAGATGTGCTATTGTTGCTCGCTAAACAAAAAAAGGTAATTAAGAGAGCTGCGCCCTCAGCTCCTCAAACAAATCCCTCGACACCGACCGACCGGCAGTATTCCCAACTCAGCACTTTCGGTGCTAGATCTATTACGGATAAAGACTTTTTAAACTTAAAGATCAACAACCACCTGAACCCGGTCCCCTATCTTGGCTATCTGTTCGAGAACCACATTCAAAAAGCTAATTTGACACCGCAGAGTGTAGCCACAGTTAGCAAAAGCTGTATCGAATTCACGGTTCAGTTTTCGATGCAAATACAAAATAGACTACCGACTAATTATACTGCTCTAGAAAAAATGACTCAGCTATCAAAAGAAAATACATTGAGACAAATCAAGGATAATTCGATTACTATTCTAGCTAAAGAATTGGGATTTGACGGTGAAAAGATTGATAAAATATTGACACAGTGGCATGGAATTCAATTCGTCAAATGAGAAGATGATGGTAATGATACAGTGAAGTTTTGGGCTCAAGTCTATAGATATAAAAATGCGGCTGGGATAAATGCCTTTCAAGAATTAGTAGACTTGGCTATCACCGTGCTGTCGCTTCCACACTCAAATGCCGAAGTAAAGCGAATCTTCAGCGTTATGAACATAGTCAAAAGTAAGCTACGTAACCGGATGTCAGCTGAAACAATGAACTCAATTATAATGATACGTCATCAGTTGAAAATTCTTAAGCACAACTGCCACACTTATGTCTTACCTGAAAATGTCCTCGACAAAATTACCAAAACTGTGAAAAAAGTAACAGCAGCTGGTGTAGGCTCATCATCGGCATCTGGGGGTGATGATGACCATGAAGACGAAGTAGAATTGTTTAATTTAGTTGATTTTAGTACCTAAGGTTAGTTAAATAAACGAAGAAGTATTTCAATTATCGCATTTTTTTTCATAATTCGATTAAAATTCTGAACAAAACTTAGCGGAATTTAGTGGATTTTAGAAACAGGATTTTCGTAAAATATAGCGCAATTTTGAGAAGGGTTTAGTGCATATTTTTTTCTTCATACGGCAACACTGGCGCTGGTCGCAGTGACGAGCGATGCTTTACAAGGTACGGTTGTGATGCGTAGGCACTCACAAACTAATATGCTTTATTATACAGTGAAATAGTATAGCGTAGTCTAAACTGCGCTTAAAGTACGGTAAGATTTCTTCTCATAGCTAGCTGTCAATATTTACGGATCTACAAACGTCAAAAACGCCATCGTACCGCTTTTATAATGAAAATATTATAAATAAAATTACAAAATACTTTCTTAACAAATTCCCTTAAATTACATTGTAAATCTGTACATAAGTATACACACCCAAAAATCCCATTACAACCAACCCTATTGACGAGGGGTGTCACAATAATAGAACGTTTAGCGCTATTGTGAACCCTATTATGTTGTGTATGGAACAGGGATCGATTGTATGAGCGACATATTGTGAGGGCTGCCACGTGGCAGAAAGTTACATTGTGTTTTTTTATTGTACGTAATTTGAAAGGCGAAAAGTAGCTGCGTCATTGATGTGTAAAATTTTTGTGTGTATTTGTTTTTGTATCGTTGCTTTCATGAGTCACATTCATACTTATGATTAGTTACGGTTTACTTACGTGCATTTACGGAATTGGCCGATTAGTTTCGGACCCAAACGGAGCCCTTAATCATGAGCTGAACACGCGGCGAGGGCGCTAGTCGAACGTGTTCAGTTCATGATTAAATGTACGTGAACCGTAACTAATCGACACACGTATTTTCATTGACAACACGTTTGGTGCAGTGACTAAGCAATTGACTGCTGCGCTGCGTGTCGCGGGTTCGATTCCCGCACGGAACAAAAATTTGTATGGCCTACAGATGTTTGTTTCGGGTCTGGGCCTTTGTGTTTGTGAGGTTTGTGTCTGTAAACGCACCCACGATACAAGAGAAATCATAGGAGTGGGGCGTTTTTTTTTTTAAAAAAAAACTTATGTATGTAATAGGTACTAGCTTTTGCCCGTGGCTTCGCTCGCGTTAATTAAGCTCAAAAAAAATCTTAACACACTACTAAAGTTTGTATAATAATATAATTCAATCATGATTCGATATACACATGGTGCCATCTATTATCATCTATGAACGTTATTGTTGTTTTCCTCCGGAAAAGTACTTTTTTCGGGGTGAAAGGTACCCTTTGTCCGTTTCTGTACACCTGACAATGTATATGCAAAATTTCAGGATGCTCGGTTCAGTGGTTTAGGCGTGAAAAGGTAACAAACAAACTTACTTTCGCATTTATAATATTAGTTAGGATTAGGATATACATGTTTTAAGAGACTAGGCATTTTTAACATCAATTTTTTTACGTGACAAATCTAACGCGAATTTTTGACTTATGCCGTGGGGCAGCCCTATCGTTGCACAGGAACGAGCTTCTTACACCGAGCCCCTTGACGCATGAGAGCTTTTAGCAACTTGTTACAACAGGTTAGACGATACGAAAACTTGTGACTTGGGAACATTTAGTTTTTAATTAATGAACGAACAAACTCAGACGAACTTCGTTCCCAGCCCGCACATCGGATTTTACGAATTCTTATGCGGATCAGAACTTAATTATCACTTGCGTTGATGGTGAAGGAAAACATCGTGAGGAAACTTACACAGCTGAGAGGGGCTCCTGTGTGTGGTGTGGTGGTGATTACCATTGACAAAAGCATTCCCAAGGAGGATTGACGTCAGGCAGGCCGGTCATAAAACTTAGCCAAAACATTTGCAACATGACAAGTGATAAGAAGTACGTTTTAGTACAGAACGAAGAGAAATACATGCTACGCCGACCCGAAATAAGTTGGGATAAGGGCAGGAGGATGAGGATGATGATCCTGTTTTAAGCTTTCACGGTTTGTCTCTAAATTTAAAATGTCACTTACGGGATATCTTCCGTGATTATTTATTTGTTTGAGTTCCCGATATTTCGACGCTGTTGCAAGCGCACTGATCGCGGGTTGACTGGAGATTGCGGGTGGATGAAAAGAAATTGTTAGAAGCAGACAAATCTGTCTACCCTCTTTCTTTGTCTCTTGCTGCGCGCACTACTGGAACTCGACACTAACTCATGCCGCATCAAAGAGCACATCAAGGCTGTCAAAAACAATGATGAGCAAAAATCTGCCATAGCTGAACATCTGCTGCAGTCAGGGCCCAATCACTGGATTGAATTTCACAAGCCAAGTATTTTGTCCACGGACAAACATTGCATACTAAGGCTGACAAGAGAAGCAATTGAAATAAGAAAACACAAGAATTTCAATCGAGAGGATGGCTTCAAATTATCAAGTACGTGGAATCCAGTTATGAACATGCTCATAAATGGCAGCCGGCATCGTTATAAAGACTCCAAAAAACTTATTGATACTGTGAATGTGTTTTGCCGTGACTTAGTGTCAAGTTCCAGTAGTGCGCGTAGCAAGAGACAAAGAAAGAGGGTAGACAGATTTGTCTGCTCCTAACAAATTATTTTCATCCACCCGCAATCTCCAGTCAACCCGCGATCATGGCGCTTGCAACAGCGTCGAAATATCGGGAACTCAAACAAATAAATAATCACGGAAGATATCCCGTAAGTGACATTTTAAATTTAGAGGATGATGATGATGTGTAGTCAGCCAACACGGAGCAAGCTAGCGTGGTAGACTTAAACCCTTCTCATTCTGAGAAAAGGCTCGTGCTCAGCAGTGGGACAGTAAGGGTGCTTTTCCACCAGAGATGTGCTATGCAGCTATGCTGCGAGAATGTAAAAGCTAAGTTACGAAACTATGTGACCGTTTCCACTGATGCTAAGCTATGTAGCGGAGAGAGTAAGATGTGCTATGAAAATGCGCCGCCGCAAGGTAGCTGTACGAGGAAGATGCGCAGCTCGAATATGCGACGTTTCGACAATAGGGAAGGCATCTGCACATAGCTACACCACTCGCGACCATCCATAGCTCGCATCCATAGCACGCATCCTTACATATAAAAAACGTAGCATAGTTGAATCAGTTTCCACCAGTGCTATGCTATGTGGATCAATGAATATAATTGGTGGATATCAAATGTATTCATAGCAACGTTGCATAGCACATCTCTGGTGGAAAGCAGCCTAATGGGTTGATTATGAGACAAAAGGCGTAATATAAAAAAAACCCAGCTCATTTTTTTCGCAAGTCCCAACTTCTCGTATCTACAATATTTTGTCATCATAATACCCGTACACACAAAAATTATACCCAAAAAAATGATTAATGGTATGTGACGTCATGGCGTTGAAAAAACGCCGATTTTTCATTGTGACGTGTTATCGATAGCGGGTAGCACTGGGCAATGTTGACAAGAGAGGGTAGCCGTCGATATGGATCGGCCCACCCGAGGTTATAAAGGCGGTGGTCATTCGACGCAGCGAGAGCATTCCGTGTTGATCAGCTGACGAAGTCTGACCTTTTATATCTGATTAGCTTGTCCTTATTTTATGATCTTGTAATAATTGTGTAAAGTAATATACTGTGATCTAGTTAATGTTACTAATATTAACCCAAATACAAGTACTCTCAGTGGTGGAGAGTCTATGTTGGTTTTATTTACTGTGTTTACCTTGCTCGCAATCCTGACATACCGATATTAGCTAAAACTGTAATGATAGAATCACCCCTGAACGATTATATTGTTGTGTCCTTTACATCAGAAGTGGAACAAGAAAAAACCAGTCCACATTATGATTGTATACCCACATGTAAATATTTTTGAAAAGTTAAATCCCCTATAGACGGACTGACAAAAACTTGATATTACAATGGTGAGAAGTGTGAGAATGAGAAAATGTGATAAATCCGGTGAGTCACAACCATTTTATTATGTGTGAAGGAATTTTGATGAAGGAAATATAATATGAGAGGTTATTTATTCGTGTAAAATAAATATTAAATGATATCTTTGCTTATTCATGTAAAATAAAAGAGATGTTATCTGTATTTATCCGTGTAAAATAAATGAGATGATATCTGTGTTTATTAGTATAAAATAAATATGATGGTATCTGTATTTATTCGTGGAAAATAAATACGGCATCTGTATTTATTCGTGTAGGAAAATACATTGCAAGTCGTATTAGAGTTTGTGGTGAGATGCAACCAGGGTTGATCTTTGGCACCGCCCGGTTTGGCCAGCCGGGGTTGGCCAAAGGCTTCGCCTGGGGAAAACTGAAACTCTAACGTGGCGAAGCAATTGTTATAGGGCTGGAACCAAGGCGGGATATGCCATGATATGGCTAGATCCAAGGCGGGTGATGCCATGTTGATAAAGCAGGATCCCAGGCGGGTGATGCCAAATGAGTTGGCTAAATCCAAGGCGGGTGATGCTATTAATTGATAAATGAAAATGCAGTGAAAATGAGATTCTGTTTTGAATTAATGTTTTGAAAAAGTTTTGAAAATATTGATATTTGTTTTGATTGGTTTTGTTATAATTCTTGTTGTAGAATGGTACAAAATAGTTTATTGAAATTAAAAAGTAGTTTGTTATTATTACTTATGGTTTAAAATGTATTTTTTGTAGACGAAAACAGGAAATTGTATTTATTATTGATGATAATTACTATGATGACTTCCGTTAAAGATTAATTTGTCAAATTTATTTTAAATAAAAAATAATTTAACTTATTTTCGTTAAAGATGTGTTTAATATGTATTGTATTGTTGTAAAAAGACTGGATTATTAGCGCAATATATAAATGTTTTGTTTAAAACATCATGTCAGTTTTGTAAAATGAGTTTGTGAATAATTGAGATACCTATTTGATCATGAAAAATGATACTTAAGTATTATGATTTTGGGAATAATTGAGATAATATTTTAAGTGTTTATAATTATGTACTATGACACTGTGATTAATGATTATAAGATATTTAACCATGAAACATTTAGGATGTTTGTTTTCTGATTTTGTGAAGAATTGAGATATTTAAGAATGTAGGATTTTGTGAATAATAATGAGATAATGAATCGTGAATTATTTTAATCGTTGTTATGTACTATGAGTTTGTGATTAATGAGATATTTAATCTTGAAATATTTTAAGTGTTTAACGTACTATGAGTTTGAAGTGTTTATATGCTGGTACAATGAATTGTGAATAATTGAGATATTTAATCATGGAATATTTTAAGTGTTAAATGTACTATGAGTTTGTAAATTATTGAGATATTATGTTATGATTTTGTGAATAATTAAGAGATTTTTACGAATGAAATATTTTAAGTGTTTACGTATTATGAATTTGTGAAAAACCATAATGAGATATTTAGCCCTGAAAAATATTGTAAATGTATTTAAATGATTTTATGAATTTGTGTATGATGAGATTGTGTGTTTATGTACCTATTATGATTTATTGAATAACTAAAATTTGATGTTTAACCAAAGTAGAACTATCTATTAGGCATCTGAGATAGTATTTTATTGTGAAAATGTTGAAATCTAATGTGTGTATGTTTGTAAGATGTTTGATACGAGAAGTTATGAACGAATATAGAACTAGGTTGATACTGAATGAATATCAACTAGTTTAAGCCACGGGTGATGAGCTTGTTGGCCGTCGATGGGATAACAAGCTCTAATCGATACAAACATTCTTTGGATGCTCTTCATGTTACTTTGGTCAAAGACATGAGTAACATGACGAGGTCAAAGATGAGTGATCAGGTGTGGCCGAGATGTGTACTGTATTATTTGTTTCTGTTTAAGGTCCGAAGGTGTCACTGAAGTTAGGCCTTGATGTACAATCTTGACGATGGGGGTTGATGGTGCGTCAACCACCAACCACCAACACACGAGGACGTGTGTTTTGCAGGAGGGCCGTGTTATCGATAGCGGGTAGCACTGGGCAATGTTGACAAGAGAGGGTAGCCGTCGATATGGATCGGCCCACCCGAGGTTATAAAGGCGGTGGTCATTCGACGCAGCGAGAGCATTCCGTGTTGATCAGCTGACGAAGTCTGACCTTTTATATCTGATTAGCTTGTCCTTATTTTATGATCTTGTAATAATTGTGTAAAGTAATATACTGTGATCTAGTTAATGTTACTAATATTAACCCAAATACAAGTACTCTCAGTGGTGGAGAGTCTATGTTGGTTTTATTTACTGTGTTTACCTTGCTCGCAATCCTGACATACCGATATTAGCTAAAACTGTAATGATAGAATCACCCCTGAACGATTATATTGTTGTGTCCTTTACAGACGTATGAATGGATAAGGTTACAAAAGCGGTACTGAGATTTTGAATCGTGTTTCTGCAATACAGAATGAATGAAGCGATGTAATCGGATTTTTCTGTTAAATATTTAATAATGTAATATTATGAACTGGGTTTGAATAAATAATGATATGCTAAAGATTATTCATCCCTCATGCTCTGAAAATGTGTCATTGTTTACCTCAAAAACGGACAGAACGTGCGTCCCTAGGGAAGAAAAGGAATTTGAAAATCGAACTAAGATTTTCTCTATACTCTGTTTACATTTATGTTTTTTTTTTAATCCTCAGTTTTTATACTCGATGGCAATGGAAGTACTGTATACAACCTAATTATTTTTGTAAAATTCCAAATAGGTATTACTTTGATTTATGTATTTAATTAGGTGAATAACAAAATAAAACCATTTTTTTTTAGGACCTCTGCCTGCCTACATTGGTTATTAGTATTACAGCGACAATCAGTCGGAGTATTTTTTGGTGATGATTGCATATTATTCTGTATTTTTACTTTTCTTACAATCGGAGTAAAAAGCAGTACCTATGTTAATCTCGGGTTAAAGTGATCAATTTCACACTCGAACTATAGAAAAATAGGTACCCGTTAATATGTCCTTTATTTATGTATAGTATGTAAAAAATATGTGTAAGGCAGCCGCTCCGCGTAATACAAGAAACTAGATAAGTCGAAGTCCTAGGACTTGCCAATAAATGCTGAGCCAACGCAAACATAGTTAATTTAATATTTTATGCACAACTAAAATTGGAGCAGTTACAACCCCGCAATGCTCTTAAAATCCGTTACAGATCGAAACAGTCTCATTACTTTGTAACAATACGATTCCAATTCAAAAAATAAAAATAAAAAAATTAAACGGAAAATTGCAATGCTTGAAAATGCAACGAACGAGACACACGTCCAAACAGTGCGACGGTTGTCAAGCAAATAGCTCGCGTTCGAAATTCGAATTGGAACTTTTTTTTTATTGGATCGCCGGCCACGGCGCGTGTCGGTAAACTGCCGGGATCTTCATTTTTCTGAATTGCTAAATAGGACTATAGTGTGTTCGCTTTCGATTTTTTTTTTGTTATAAAGAGTTTTATGTATTTTTTTTAAATCGGAAACTATTCATGTATAAACTGTGGTAAGTCAAAGTTTTTATTTCAAATAGACCAATTACAGGCACTTTTAAAATGTGAAAACTAGGTGTACGGTTCCAAAACGTGTCGTTAATGGGTTTTTGACGACACGTTTGGTGCAGTGGCTAAGCGGATGGCTTCTGCGCTACGGGTCGTGGGTTCGATTCCCACACGGAACAAAAATTTGTATGGCCTACAGATGGTTGTTTCGGGTCTGGGCGTTTGTGTATGTGAGATTTGTGTCTGTAAACGCACCCACGATAGAAGAAATCTTAGTGAGTGGCAAAGTTTTCAAAAAAAAAAAGGTAGGTTTTATGGAGGAGAGAGCCGGCAAGAAACTCCATGAATACTCTTTTTAAAATAGTAAATCATGACTATTCATGACAATTCCATTACAGTAGCGAGCGACATAGAATGAGAATAATGCAGGTTAACGTAACAAATAAACTCACATAAGAGTAACAAATAGAAAAATATGCCTTCTAGGATTGACGTAGCAGTTAAGAGCTGACCAGTCCCGACACACAGCACCCGTTCACGAGCATGACGTCCACATCCGCATCGGATTCGCTCAGCTCAACCATAACCGTAATAGAAACAGTACCGAGGAACGAAGAGGTTACAACATTAGTTATGCAATGGCCTTTGTTTTTAAACCCCGACACAAAAGGAGGGGTATTATGAGTTTGAACTCTTTGTTTGTCTGTCAGCGGCACCAAAGTTCCCAAAAGGATGAACTGATTTCAATGCGGTTTTTTTATTTGAAAGCTGGTTTCATCACCATCATTGCCGCTGGTTCTAAGCTATGTTTGATTATAATCACAAGATGAATTTTGATACAATTTACGACTTTCATCAATTAGTATTAAATGTATTTCTAAAGTACTATACACAGTGGGCCTGAAGTAACCGAAATATTTTAACCTCGCCTTTCTGATGGTATTATGAGTCAAATGTTATATCAACGAAAGACCAATTCAGTTTTTTTTTGTTTTTTCGTACTTAATAAATCAATTAACTTTATTAATTCCTTGCAAACAATACCTTAGGTTGAACTCGCAATATTTACAAATTATCGTGTGAGTGGATAAGAAACTTCTCACTTCACAACCCTACCCGACAAATAAGACATACGGCGAGAGGGGTATGGTATGGATATTTTTCGATTTGTAAATTTCCGTAAATGATGAATATTTCGAAAATTAAGCTTTATTCAACAAACTATATCCTAGCTTTTCTTCTCCAATTAGGCACTGGAATCGTAGGTTAAAATCTTTCGGGCCCACGGTGTATACACATGTATTAACAACTCGATAATTTTGTGTTCAAACAACAGTTGCGCCAGACATTTCAATTATTAACCCCATTAATTTTCAACCCCATCCAACAAAATTCTCAAAATCAACACAAACTTTATCCTAACGTAATTACCTTTCCACCGTTGTCAAAACGCGAAGGGGATGTGATTACAACAAATGTAAAAACTTCATCCCATCCTTCCGTCCCCATGGAAACGGAAATCGAATAAAAAAATTGCCTATTTCGAACAATGCTGTCAAATGAAGCCTCTAACGCTCCGGTGGGTTGCCCATGAGTTTGGTAAATTAGAGATATTCCTGTAATATAGGTGATGGAAGCTGGGAAATTGAAACTAGTCTAAGAAATTAGAAAATTGACGAGTCTAAAAAGGATGACAACCCAAACTCAACTGGACTAAATAATCACGCCGTATGAGGATGTCCTCTGATGCGAATATAATTGTAAACTGTGGTACTGATTTGTTTAAAAGTGAAACAAGGTACATTAAAAAATAATTATTTAAAAATACGACAGCTCAAAAAATAATAAGTGACTATTTTTATTAGGTACTAAAAAGTAAAAAAAAATAAGTTGTTTTGCACTTTTAATAACAGTAGCCTATGTTACCCACAGTAATGCAAGGATTCTAACGATACCGCATACGTCTAATTGGTTCAGGTTCAGTTCATTGGCGTTTAGAACTCACTGACTAATCGTGGAATAAAAAACTCACATACATACATCATCCCTAAAACTCCTTTTTTAGGAAGTCGTGTAACGATAAATTACTTTCGCATCAGAGTACAATACATCCTCATGCTGCATGATTGACACCAAGTCCGATAAATATCTTTACAAGCTCATGCCGACACGAAAAAAGAGAAGTTTTTGTAGTTTTTATTTACGTTTCAATTTTTAAATAAACTCCGGACTATCCCAAATAATACCTGGTTACCGCAACAACCCTATCATACCGTTCTACCGCTACACGGGCACGAGCGTTGCAGCGGCCATTTTTTTATTCCTCGCAAAATTCCCACTCGCAAAGGAAAGAGGCGAGTAAGCAAAATTTGCAGTAACACCGTTACTTTTGTGTGTCGTTCTCGTACTCGTGGGTAGTTCCCGATTGGTTTTGATAATAAAAGTCTGGTTAAATTAAAAACTAGCGTTCTGCTGTTTGTTAATGAAACTGTGGTATCAATCGGTCTGCCAAGCGTGCGATTCCCGGCCACCGTAGGCGCGGGCCTGCGGACGACGGCGAGCGTTGGGTGGCTCGCTGTCCGATCAGAACCAGGCCCGGGTCGACGGCGCGTTGTGTTCCACGCGCGCCTTAAAGAGATATCAGCATAGTAGACGGTACAGTAGTGCCTGCCAGGGTTGCGGAATTTGTTCGAAAGAGTTACCGCAGCCCTGGAACGCAAAGGGCACTAGGAGGAACACGGATGGGTTTTAGTCAGTAAGAGTCTGACACTCTCTTCCGCTCCACCCAAAGCGGAGGAAGTGAAATGATGATTTCCCATCATTATAAAAAAAAAGCTTTTTGACTCATCATCTGCCTAGCCTTTTCCCAACTATGTTGGGGTCGGCTTCCAGTCGAACCGGATGCAGCTGAATATCAGTATTTTACAAAAAAAAAGCTTTTTGACTATACGATCGAAATAGAAATATAAAAAAAAGGGACAGTCTCTTAAGAACATTTTCCTATAGCGACAACGTTAAGGTAACTGCCCTTATTAATACCCCATCTCAAATACGTTTTCTAACGTTTCTAGTCCTCCAACCTTATTTGGTCTGCAAGAGTCTTTTGATCGTAATGGGAAATAGGATCGATTAGCATCATAAAATGTTTTGTGAAAAATCTGTGAATGCAGATAGAAATTATTCCAAAAGTCAAGGATGGTTTCCTAAGAACGTTTTCCTGTAGCTACAATGGTTAAGGTAGCTGCCCTTCGAGCCCCATCTCAAATTATCAACCTGTATATTATGCAATTAACAAAAATTAATTTTATTACCATTACTTAAGGGTTTCGGTCGTGGTTCTGTCCATGGTCGGGAGCGAAAGTGCGTGGGAAGCCATCACCTCCTTTTGCGAGGTATTGATGGCAACCAAGGAGGGAGCGGAGAGAGATAGAGAGGCGACGGCCACTCTCTCTTCCCGCGCCAGACGCACCGGGCGCCGCCAGAGGGCGCGCGACGATCTCCGGCCACCCTAGTGTGTGGCCTGCGGGCGACGGATTAGGGGACCCGTCGCCCGACTAGTAAAAGGCCCGAGAAGGCGGCGCGCAGTGTTCCTTGCGCGCCTCTCAGCAGGACGTGGGGCAAGGCCTCACAGAAGGAGAGGTCCGCCAGGGGCTGGCGGATCGAGGCCTGCCGGGGTCGCGGTGCATGTAGCTGCGAATCCCGCAACCCCAGCCAGGTTAGGAGAAGGAACACCGTGGGTTTTTAGCCGGTAAGAGTCCGGCATAACGCCTTCACCTTCCCCGGGCGAAGGGTATCTATGAGGATTTTCCCACGATAAAAAAAAGGGTTAAAAACCAAAAATTTAAATAACAACACTCTCCGATACCATAACAAGTCTAACCTTCCATTGTCAATTAAAACGCCTATAGGGTGAAAGCACCCAAAACTCGTCACTACCAATAAGTGGTGGTAACTTAACGCTATGTAAACGTCGAGTTCCTGAGAGCTCACTTAGCGCCCCCTAGCGGATAAAGTTACTGACCGATGGACGCGAATTGTGTAGCTACCTCTATTCTGTCTAGACGTGCGTACTTTTAAAGGTATATTGGAAAATTTGGGAAGAAAATAAATACCTAAGAGCAGTTACGCACTGCATCCGATCCGAATCCGAGAAAATACGTTCCGAAGTAGTCATAGAACAATTTGTATGGTAGTTTACGCACTAGATCCGACTTCCGTCATCCGATTTCTCTCCGTTATCCGTGAGTTTCCAATTCGGAAGAAATATTGACGGACCAAAATAGGTGTAGTACTGTTTGTATGAACGCTTTAGCATTACCTCGGATTCAAATCGGACGCCAAATGGATATTCCAAAGATGGCCCCTGAATTGTTTGAATTTGGATCAGAGATCGGATAAGTGCGTAAGCGATATCCGAATTCTGTCCGAGTTTTTTAGACTCTGGATTCGTATTTTCACGTATTCAGATCGGATGCAGTGCGCAAAGCAATATCCGAATTCGGTCCGAATTTTTTATATTCTTATTTTCACGGATCCGGATCGGATGCAGTGCGTAATCGCTGTAAGTATACAGGGTTACTGGTTAAAGGTCACGTTCGTGGCAGGGTTATGGACATGATATCCTAATAACCCAGTAATGGTACCCTACAATATGGTTGAGCTGAGCGATGCGGATGTGCACGTCATGCTCGTGAACGGGTGCTGTCTGTCGGGACTGGTCAGCCCTTAAGTCTGCGGGCACGAAGCTTGCGACGCGACGGTCGAGCGATGGCGGGGCGGCGCGACGGCGATGTATACAAAAGCATTGCACAGTATAGCGACGGGCACGAAACGGGTGACGGCAGAGCGGGGCGATCGAGCGATGCACGGGCGGCGGTGAAGCGACGGCGACGCTGAAGCGACGAGAACAAACTAGTTTGGTTTCGTCGCTTGCGCGGGTACACAGTGTTGTATTGAATTATTATTTTAGTAATGGAAATTGATAATGAGGAATTTATGTCTTGTATTTTATCAAAACTTGCTCTATGGAACATTATTGGATGAACACCATCTCTAGGTAATAATAATTCTCTCATTAGGAGACTAGGCTCCAATAGTTCTCTTCGACGTAAACTCAGGTTTCTCACAACACTGCTCGAGCGCGACTGACCGCCAGCTTGTTTCGTGCCCGCGCGAGATATCGCTGCCTGATCGCCCCGCGTCGCTTCGCCCCGCTGCCGCCATCGCTCAGCCGTCGCAAGTTTCGTGCCTGCAGACTAACTGCTATGGCAATCCTAGAAGGCATATTTTTCCATTGTTTACTCTTATGGGAGTTTATTTACCTGCTATATTCTCATTCTATTTCTCACACTACTGTAATGGAATTGTCATGAAACTACTATTTTAAAAAGAGTATTTTTGGAGTTTCTTGCCGGCTCCCTTGTATAATAAAGCTTTTCAAAAGTAAAACATGAGTTAAATTTTCTGTAGAGCAAAAGAGCGTGATAATTTTAAAACGAGAAATAGGTTAAGAAGTTCCGTTCCTAGAATCGAAATGTTGACTCGGCGAAGTTTTCATAAAAATGATCATTATTGGTAGAAAAAACTATTATAAAAGTGTGTATAGTACTTAATATGTATTTAAAAAATAAATAAGTATGGTACACTCACCTTTGCGAACTCGATTTTGAGTGTGCAGCATCCGGAGTATATGTCGCAGCCGTGTAGCGCTTCCTTAGCTCGTGTCGCCGATTCTACACTTTCAAATTTGTGGCCAAGAGTTAGGGAAATAATTTGGTTTAATACATAGAAAAATACAAGAAATAAGTTATAAAATACATACTTAGAAACTAAAAAAAATAATCGCAACACTTCATCATCATCATTCAGCCGAAAGACGTCCACTGCTGGACATAGGCCTCCCCCAAAAGAGGGGGTTTGCCGTAATCGTCACGCTTGGCAGGCGGGTTGGCGATCGCAGTATGGTTGTTAAAGTACTCAGAGAACGCTGCTGCCCATCCTCTAGAGAATCTTTTTACGACACTTTTTACGACACCCGCAGGAAGAGATGGGGTAGTGCTATTCTTTAACGCAACTTCTTTATCGCAACACTTACAAATTAAATAATATTTATGTGAAGGATATTATTTGGAGTATTTACCCTTTAATCGCTATGTGGTCGAATGATCATACGCAATAAAATGGAAAGGGGGTACAGAATACCGATTTGATTCCTAGGATTTTTCTGCCAAAACTAACATTCTTGGCTGAAATAATTACGGTTATTTGTTCACTCTTGGTCTAAAAGGGTGGGTCGCCCGACCAGTAACAGGCCCGAGAAGGCGGCGCGCAGTGTTCCGTGCGCGCCTCTCAGGAGGACGTGGGGCAAGGCCCCACAGAAGGAGAGGTCCGCCAGGGGCTGGCAGACCGAGGCCTGCCGGGGTCGCGGTGCATGCAGCTGCGAATCCCGCGACCCCGGCTAAGGGTCAGGAGAAGGAACACCGTGGGTTTTTAGCCGGTAAGAGTCCGGCATACCCTTCGCCTGATGAGGATTTACGCAAGAAAAAAAAATGGGTTGGCGGACCAGTATAAAACCCTTCGCGGGCCAGAATTAGACCAAGAGCCGTAGTTTGCTATAGATCAGAAAGATCGATAGTGTTTAATAAATATTACAAATATACTTCAATAAAAATGTAAACATAATAATTTATCTCAATTCGTTACGGTTATAAATCAGCATCAATCATTACAAGTACATCTAATGTTACAAAAAAATAAAACATTACCTATGAATTTGCATAAATAAATCGTTTCATTCTGATAAATACATTTATCATACAAACGTTTGTTTTAAAATAACGGAGGTGTATTTTTATAAAAGAACGAACCATTATACCTACACAACGTTATTTTTAGTATAAAAGGTTAGTCAGAAAGAGGGTACTAATCCGAAAGGGTGTTAAAGTATAAATATACAGGGTGTTTGGCAGAACGTTGAACATACGAAAATGGTGGATAGGTAGGGTCATCTGCTACTTACTCAGCCCTAATTTATTTGACCCTGGCCCCCTGGTCTTTTTTTTTTAATGCAAGTTGAAATTAAGATTTAAGTATTTTTTACATCTTTCTGTAAGTTTGAGGACTCATAACTTTTTTTCTAGCTAACATCTGAATAAAGCAATAATTTTATAAGATCCTGCCAACATTAAAGATTAAAAAGTTAAGAAAGTGGTGAAACTAGAAGAAAGCAAAAAAATTTTTTTTTAAATATCAAGGTGTCCAGGGCCACATAAATTAGGGCTGAGTAAGTAGCAGATGACCCCACCTATCCACCATTTTCGTATGTTCAACGTTCTGCCAAACACCCTGTATAATGTATCATAATAATGAATAACTTGTGTTCTACAACTTTTCCCAAAACTCAATAGTTTAAGAGAAACAGTTGTTCAAAAATCTCAAAAATCTATCTATCCCCAGTTATGATTAGCTGTGTTTACATTTTAGGTCGTATTTGGGGTCATGAATTAGAAGCACCATTTTCTGAATTTGTAACTAAAGCAGGGATGAAGAATTTTTGGAAAAACTAAAATAAAAATCATTGACTAAAATCGACCGTGTAAATGGTAAATGAAGGCGATCGCTCGCCGCATGAGGTGTGTTTTGCGCTGTATTGTTCCGCTAGAAATGAACAAGTCGCATGCGATTTTTGTCGACCGGTATTGTTCCGCTAGAAATGAACAAGTCGCATGCGAGTTTTGTCGACCGGTGTAAATGGGGTAGCGATTCGACTTTTACAAGCGATGCGACTGGTGACTTGCCGCACGGCTAAAATCGACCCGTGTAAATCCCCTATAAAGGCGCTCGCACTAGCGCCACTCGCCACAGCCACAAGTGGCCGACCACGAGCTGTCTCCATACATTTTGAGTGCCCGCTACCAGCCACACGTTTTTGACAAATTCCTGCTAAGGTGTAAAAGTTTGTCTGCAGATTGTGGCCAGCCACTTGTCGCCGTGACTTGTGGCCTGTGTATGACTACTTACTAGATCAACGATGTTATTCCAATCCCCAGTCTACATTGTAAAACATCCACTAAGACTTCTGCTCATCCCTTTAAAGGTAAAAGTTTGGTGATACTCCAATCGGATGACATTTCTCATAATGTTATTGGACGATTAAGTCGGACGACATCGGTATTATTCAAATATCTTCAGAACGAAGGCCATTTTATGTAATAAAGATAAGGGTGGTAACATAGTGATAGGAGGTAGCGTTAGCGGGAAATTTTATTCCACAATGTCTAGGCTTTAAAAGAGACCTTGACCTCTGAGTTTGTTCCGGCTTTTTTTCTCAGAGCTAGTCAGACAGAAAATGCCGGCGTCATCAGTCTTAAAAAAAACATTACATTGACAGATTTATTTACAGAAATAAATATAATTTACCATTTAAATACGTAAGGTAGTGCAAGTGACTTATTTACCCGACACGGGAGGGTATAATGTACTACTGATTTTTTTAAACTCAGTTTGTAATACCTTTTTACAAAAGAGCGAATTTCGAATATTGAAGCGGCCATCTTTAATCCCAGCAGAGATAAAAGCAATCAATTATAAAGGCAATTTTTCCTTACGATGTTTTACATACATAAACTCACGCCTTTTTCCCATGGGGATAGGCAGACACTGTAGAACGCCACATGCTACGATCCTTACATACTCCTTTCGCTTCGTCCACGTTCATACATCTTGTCATACACGCACGCCGGTTGAGAGTACTACGCACCTGTCGTTTTCACCTGTTTTCTTTGCCGGAAATTAAAAAAGTCACAAAGGTACGTGTCACGTTTTGAACCCACAACTTGGTGTTAGAAGCGGACCCGTTACCCTCCGGGCCACGACAGCATCCGTATTACAGTAACGTAATTACTATCTGTCTTAAATGACCCTCTCACTCTGTCGGCTATTAGTTCTAACCAAGGCTATTACTACGCTAATAAATCTATTAGTTGGATAGCCATAGCGTTACCTGATTAACCTGCTTTACTCAGGAAATTTAATTACTGAAATCTAGTTAGATCTCAATATGTAAAGCGTGGTCCAGACTGTATTTTATGTCCAGAGGCTGGATATAACTCCAGTCAAAGTAAGGGCAGGACTGTGGAACGTAACACATAATATCTCCAGGGTTTATGACACGATCACCACGCTTAGCGAAAGCATCGGTGATTGTAATATGGCGTTATTAGGGAACATGACGCGCTGTTACACGTCCTTTCGACGTTGTAGAAAAGGCGGTACTCTATTAATTTCCGGAAATTACATTGCCTGCTTTCGTAGTAATCATTTTACATTTTTTTTTTAATTTATAATATATTTTATTTTTAGTATATACAAAAACCGAGACACCCCAACAAGATTTTCATCAGAACTGCCTGAATATGTGTTTCTTTTTAATAAATCTCCAAGTTACACCGTAGTTTATGTCGCTTTAAGTTCCCTAGTAAAGTGTGAAATGTCTGAGATGTGCTATGCAGGGGTTGTCTAATACAACGAAACTGACCGAGCGGACCATCTCAAGCCTCAAGGTGTCCATTCCCGTCAACTGTAATGGGTAGAAACCTACTGAACTGAAACAAAACAGAAAAAAAAAAAGTAAAAAATATGTCAATCGATTCTCCTAGTGATTCTGAACAAACTAGTTTCAGGTTTAGTATATACTAAAACTAAGCATGTTTTGTAATGTATTATGTAAGTGAATAAAGCACAATCTAATTTGTTTTTGCATATTTGCAAATGTAAAACGGTATGTTACAAATTCATATTTTAAGTAAGAACAACTTTGCACATTTTTATGTTTTTCTTATTTTTAATTTACTACTTGTGTCGCTGTACTAATTTCTCTTCTTTCTATTTGTACGTAAAGAGATTTATGTAATCGCTATCCGCTCGTTACTTAGTCCGCGCCCTGCAATCACAGACGTCGCTACTTATATTCCAATTTGGGCGAAAACTTCGAACTCATTTGAATAAAAGTCCCTTTGCAAAAAATATGGTGAAAGTGTAATTAAACAAAGATTTTACGTCGAATACTACTCCAAGATTTCGTTGCTCGAATACCGGATTAGGGTGAATTATATCTGTAAGTTTTTTATTAGGACATTTTACTTTTTAACCGACTTCAAAAAGGAGGAGGTTCTCAATTCGTGTGAATGTTCTTTTTTTTTGTTTTGTTTTTTACGCGATCTCTCCTCCAATTATAAATGGATTTTGATGATTCTTTTTTTGTTTGGTAGACCATACTTCAGAGGTGGCCTTATATAAATTTTATCGAAATAGATTCAGCGCTTTTTGAAATAATCAAAAAAAAACTTAGATGACATTTTCGTTTGTGGTTTCCTTATGCAAAAGGTTTGATAATGACTTTCAATCTCAGTTTTAACTGTGATCACAGAAACATTAGCCAAGAACAAAGAAGTTTGTATGTATTTGTAAGGAACCGTCATGATAATTAATTATACATTAACTGCGGTTACGCACTGCATCCGATCCGAATCCGTGAAAATAAGTTCCGAAATAGCCATAGAACTATTTGTATGGTAGTTTACGCACTACATCCGGCATCCGTCATCCGATTTCTATCCGTCATCCGTGAGTTTCTAATTCGGAAGAACAATTGACGGACCGAAGTAGCCATAAAACTATTTGTATGGTAGTTTACGCACTACATCCGGCATCCGTCATCCGATTTCGATCCGTCATCCTCGACTTTCTAATTCGGAAGAACAATAGACGGACCGAAGTAGCCGTAGTACTGTTTGAATGAACGCTTTCGCATTACCTCGGATTCAAATCAGACGCCACGTATATGCCAAAGATGGCCCCTGAATTGTTTGCATTTGAATCAGAGATCGGAATAGTGCGTAAGCAACATCCGAATTCTGTCCGACATTTTTACTCTAGATCGGTATTTTCACGGATTCGGATCGGATGCAGTGCGTAATCGCTCTAATACCTATTTTTAAAGCAAATTATCTAGTTGTTGGAAAGATTACGCAACCGTGTCATTTAAATTTGAAGTCTTAAACCATGTGATTTATGGCACTAAAACGTATTTAATAAAAAACTATAAATGAAAGTAAAAACCGACTTCAAAAAAAAAAAAACTAAAAAGAGTGAAATAATTAGCATGATATGAAATTAACAGTTTCAGAAGTCGGTGCAATTCTAAACTGAAAGAAATAAAAGCCACCGACTTTTAAAACTGTTAATTTTATATCATGCTAATTATTTCACCCTTTTTAGTTTTTTTTGAAGCCAGTTTTTACTTTCATTTAATTATACAGCGTGTTGCTACAATGGTGACATTAATTTAAATTTTTAGCCTTGTGATTATAGCAGCATTATCTCAGGCTCATTAATGACCAGGGGCAGCAGTCTCGACATGTATCGCTCTCACTTATCGACCGAAATCGGTAGTTAAGTGATAGTGATGTATCGAGTCAGTTTAACTATAGATAGGTGATTGTGTCATCGAGTTATAGAATTGAAGTATTCGAATGATCGCAACTCGAGTAAAGATTTCGATTATTCATAGTTGGTACGCGAATACTGAACCGAGTACTTAAATCGCGACCTTATGTTGTTGCCGGGACCCCTCTCTTCCGAAAAATGCAGCTTGTTGTTGTGTACCTGTTTGTTTTTCTTGTGATCACGAGATTTTGTTGATTGTCAAGTTGCGTTTTAAGAATTATTGGTGCTTACTAATCCGAAAGGGTGTTAAAGTACACATAATAATGAATAACTTTTGTTCTACCAATTTCCCTAAAAGTAAATACTTTAAGAGAAATAGCTGTTCAAAAATTTCGCAAAAATACGCTAAAATCTATCTATCCTCAGTTATAACATTCAAACATTGTAAGTCATATTTGGGGTCACCAAATAGAAGCTCCTTTTTCTGATTTCGTAACTGAAGCAGGAATGTTGAATTTTTGAAAAAACTAAAATAAAAATTCATTTCCATGCAAAATGATCAAATTTTGAAATTTTAACACTTGCTTTAAAACCGTCATTAGTGATACTTTATGTGGCTTGCGGATTAGTACCCCCTTTCCAACTAACCTTGTATATTAACATTAAAGTGACATTCGTTTCGAAGCGATTGATCTGTTAAGTGTTGGACAGCGGTAATAAGTATCGTAAATTTGCTTTTTAAATAGTTAACTGAATTGATTTAATTTTGGCCCCTAGAAATCAAAAAGAGAATTTGTTTATGATTATACAGTATATCAGACAGTAAGAATACGATTTCTAATTATTTAAAATGTTTACTTTTATTTTATTGATTTATCAATAAAACTGATTTGTATTTTATGACCCATATTTTGTATTTTTGCTTGTATTTTTGGAAGTGAGAAACATTAGAGTAGTCGAATCCTATGAAGTACTTGAGTACCTGACGCAGTAATCGCTACTAGATTCGAGTCAGTGACTCGAGTTTTGAATCGATTCTCTTTTTAACGAGTACTAATTTATTCAAATACCATAAATGGCCAACTCGGCACATCACTATTTATGTCATAATGACAATTTTTTTATTGATTTTTGTCGGAAACCTAGCGAATTCAACTGTCAAGTTTACGATTTAACGTCATTTTAGCGAATAACTTTGCGAGCAAATTGGAAAGCCCGCAAAGTATTCATTACGATCGATAAGTTGTGCAAGAGATTTTTGATTTGAAAATAAACGTTTATCTGCTTATAAGCCTAGGTGTTGTAGTTGTAGCAGTAGTCTCAGGCTTTATCGGGTATCAAAGGAGATGTTTAACAAGCTCGTAAATAAAAAATAAAATAAAGAAATAACGTTTATTAGCAACCAAAATGAATTACGACCATCTCTTCAACGATTTTCCACGAAATCACAAGCCAGTGCCTCTGTTTATTTTATTTTATTGAGCCGTTTCAAATATTGTTCAGCTCTGCAGCAACTTCCTTCCACGCCAACTCAAAATTCACCTTTGCTTGATGAACAGTAAATCATCTTCTGGCTAAAAACGGCCGAGCATCTTATTTAGCCAGCAACGCTTCTATATGGTTACTTGAAGGACGTGTTGTACGTCTACGTCTAAAACATGAATACAAACGTAAACATTATTAAGGTACAAAGTGTAAGGTACAAACAAACGAAATTATAGGGCGCTTTAATTAAGAGACGGTTGGTGTCGGACTGCAACCGTGCCGCAGCCAATGATATTTTTTTTGTTTATAATATCATTTGCCACTGCGGTGCGGATGTCGTGCTGCGGACGGGGGTGGTTGTGTTTTTTATACAGTTTACGAGACGAGAGAACAGTGCGTAGTACGTACTGCCGCCGTGCGTGCACGGTACAGATAACACAAGCCGCCCGACTGCAGTCCGACACCAACAGTTTAAATTTAAAGCGCCCTTAGACTACAATAGGTGTTGCATTGCAGGTACCTACTTACTTTCTTACATTCTACGACAACGCACCCGTGTGCTGCCGTGAGTCGGAGTGACTATCACCCATTGTCTATTTTGTCTAATAACTGTCTAAACTATAACAATTTTCAATAATTAAAATTCACAAAAAAGAGCACATGACACTTAACAAATAACAACAAAGTGACAATTGACAAATACTGTGACATTTGCTAGTGTTGCAAGGAAAGAAACTTTTATGTCCATTTATAAGGTATTTTGTACTTCAAACGATAAAGGAATATAATTTCAATGTAAAATAGGTGTTGCAATTATAGTTTTATGTAATTTATTTATATTTTTATATTTTTAAATATTTATTAGGATAAAATCATCTTTACCAATCTTCCTTAAAATTTTGGGAGATTTTACAACAGGCATCATTTCTTTTTAAGAATACTGCACTATGAATACCGTTTTTCGGAAGCTTACCGATCGCTATCTCATGTCGAGACTGCAGCCCCAGTTTACAAACTGAAACCAATGGTACAACAACAAAAAAACCGTATAAAAAAACTACATCCACAATTATCTCCTATTTGTCTATACGTCAAATGAAATCCAAAAAGCGATTATTCAGTTAAAAACCGAAAGAAAAAATTGTCTCAAAAATTTCGCAATGAAAACATTCCAGATTTTATTAATAAGTGCTATTATTACAATAGTATTTTATTCTAATCGCGTAGGTCGATGCACTGACGGCCTTGTTAACGATAATTTTCCTTGTAATACACGAATGCGTAACATGTTTACTAATGTTACGACATTGTTAGTTATGTTTACATGTGTCAAATTATACGATTACAAACAGTCGTGTAATAAATCAAACAGTTTTACAACTTCAATGCCACGATAATGCGAACGTAGTATGTTAAGGATCGTAGTATGTGGCGTTCTACAGTTTCTGCCTACCTCCATGTGAAAAAGGCGTGAGTTGATGTATGTATGTATGCCACGATAATGCGAGAGTAATAGAAATACGTACATAGGGTGCAAAGCAAACATAGAATGAGGCAGTAATGTATCATTCTGTGGAAATTGTAGGGGATAACTGAGAAAAAAGGTTACCTACTGTTGAAATGTACTAAAAAAACCGTAAAAGTAAACACAGCTGATCATAGCTGAGGATGGATAGATTTTAGAGTATTTTTATGAAATATTTGAACGGCTATTTCTCTTAAACTATTGACTTTTAGCAAAAGTTGTAAAACAAAAGTTATTCATTATTATGGATATCTTTACACGCTTACGGATTAGCGGGGTGCTTCTATAAGTAAAATTTATTTTTTTGGCCTTTCAATGCTCTGTAGGTGAGACTTTCTAAGCCTATGTTATAACATGAGTTTGTAATATGTCGTTTATACCAAAGATACAGTGTTTTACACTTATTTTTTATCAATCGATTGCTGGCTCACTAAAGACCTACCAACTCACCTTCTGGCTAACGGCTATGTTCAATATACTAACTGTTGGCGGTTTGCCGTACTAGAGATTACTTCTTTGGAGCTTATGTCAAATTTATAACTCTAGTAGTGCAAACAAAGCAAAGGTTATTGAAAATTACCGTAAATCGACTACGGCTAAAAAAAAGGATTTCCTTTTGTTATCAAATTAGCATCAAAGAAAAGGAAATTAGGAAAGAGAGCCAAAAACAAATTGCGCAGCCTTTGTATGAGATTTGCCTGATGACCTTAGAAAATAAATAAAATCACTCCACATTTATTATTGTTACACTTCGGTGTAACACGCGCCCCTGTCAAAAGCCCACGTGCTTTCAATAACTCAGGCAAGCATTTTTTTTGTACCGTAACAATTTAAGTCGTAAATCATATAGATTTCAGTCATCCGTTTATTTATATTATTAATAGTTTTGAATACTCGAGCGATATTTTAAAATACAGTTGCTAGAAACGTTTGAATAAATGTAGGTACGATAGATGACTTGCAATATTGAAATACTTTATTTTCTTTAACGAAACTATCACAAGGTTTTTGTAAAGTTCTGAGTTTAATCCTTTTGAGGCATTCTATGCTGGGTGTAAGGGACGGTGTACCGAAAACTGAATCAGTGAATTCAGCCCATTATTCTGAATCGAAAAATAACTGTTTTGTTTTCTCCGAATTTTCCGAAATTACTGGAAATTGCTAATTTGCTTACGTTTTATTGTATTTCAATAAGTGTTTTGGCAGATAAATAAACTGGGTGTAAAGGACAGGTTACCAAAAATTTACACAGTGAATTTAGTTCATTAATTTGAATTGAAAATCCTTGGAAAATATCAACGAAATCTTTCGAATTTTCCGATTTATTAAAAAAAAATACTTACATTTTATTTTTGCAACGTGCTGTGTCCTAACAGGATTGCTTACTTTACAGCAGAGAAATGTATAATTTGTGAAAAGAAAAATCGGAAAAGTCGGTAAATTCCGAGCAAAATTTCCACTTAATTTAAACTCAGAATAACATTTGACAACAGGCTGAATTCACTGTTTCAGTTTTCGGTACACCGTCCCTTACACCTGGTATTAGTTTGATTTAGTAGCACACCTTGGAGAAGGTGATACTGTATCTACAAAACATCACGCCTATATTCCCTGAAGGGTTAGGCAGAGGTGTATAGTACACCTGGGGACGAGTCTATTGCCATCAACCGGGCACAAATCCAGACTCCGGGCTGTTACTGAAAAATTCCACACGGAAAAACCCAATAACACTTTGCCCGACCTGGGGATTGAATCCCAGACCTCACGCTCAGCAGTCGTGCTTGCAACCACTATACCAACGAGACAGTCGCACTGATATCTAACTGTATCTAATGCACAGATTTTCCGAGTGGTTATGATTGTGACGTGTGGATATGATTACCTTACTTATTAAATTGTAGGCGTATTTGTAAAGGTGGCTTTCCACGGTGCGTGATAGCGCGCACCGGCTGTGCGTGGTATCATCCGTAAAATCACGCACCGTGGGAAACCTCATTATGAGGGTGTGTGATGTGGATACGGCGCACCGCTCCGCACGCGTCCGCGTTACCACGGACGACTCTCTTCCCATGGTGCGTCGGTGCGAGCTCGTGCGGCGCGGTGCGCGCTATCACGCACCGTGGGAAACAAGCATAAGAAACTAATACATTATATCAACGATAATTATACAGGATGTCCCGAAACTCAACGTTAAGCGGGCATGTATATTAGGGTAATGGCCGTAGTAGTCCGGTAGACTATTGAAGGTTTTCCTACTCGGTAAGAAAAAAAAGAACTAGTAGGTTGCTGACCACAGAGTCGACTTGGCACTGATGCGATGCATACTCGACACCAGTACGTCAAAATGCAAATCAAAATTATAAATTAAGAATCAGAAATTATGTATTCAATGACACAGAACATCACTAATATTTTCGTCCATTTTACCAACTGACAAGCCTTTGAAACAAAACCCGATTTCAAAGATGCGCACACAAAGCAACTCATGCGCAACACAGAAATATTCCTCACATTAAAATAATTTCAATGGCCGACATTAGTCATAGTTATAATAGATTTCTCAAATGATCTTTCATAACGATGAAATTTTTATGTTTTTTCGGCTATCGACCGAGATATTTTATTGGAGTTGTATGATTTCATGCGCGATTTTTTTTTATGGCATTGATTTGGAAAATTTTGTGGAAAATACCTGTGTAAGGGATGGTGTATCGAGACACATAGTGTATTGGTTTGGTTGCATGTTGCATTATTTTTTCACTCTTTCTGCATGTGCATATACTTGTGGGCGGTGGTGCTGCATACTGCATCCAAACTAGCGATCTTGTTCAGCGGAATTAAAGCTAGATATTGTATTTGCATAATTGTTTATTATTTTGAATTGAAAATCAGTGAAAAGTATTATCGAAGTTTTCCGAATTATCTGATAAAAATAAAAACTTTTTTTGAAAACTGCGATATATTATAATAGAATACGTCATTTTATTTATTTATACTTTTGATCAAAATTAGTACAGAGGCGGACTTAACGCCTTAGGCATTTTCTATCAGTCAATCTTGGTTTATTTTAAATCAGAGAATTGTAAAATTATTGAAAAAAAAAAACGGAAAAGTCGAAAAATTTCGAATAAAATCGATAGCGGTATCTGTTTTGCGCGGATATGACGCATATTTTTGCCACTGTTTTCTTTTTTTGGTTTGGTTGATGTTATAATTTCTTTGTGCTTCATGTCAACGTTTATGAATATGTTTTCTTTCAGTTTCCTTTTTCTTTGCATATTCTGTCTCATTTTGGTATGATGTGTCTCGACAGAGGTACCTTGGTACCTGGAGAATAATAAAATAAGTAGGTACTTTTTGTACTTACTCGTAAACATATTAAAAACTTTACAAATGGACGGACACCCGGACTTTTTGTATTCGTTAAGTAAATAAGCCACCGTTAAAGTATCATCAAAAAAAGTTCAGTAGTTTCTGACCACGGAAAGAAAATAAACTAACTAAAATATTTAACTAATAAAAAGTTTATATACGTCTTGTTCGGGATTTTTTACGACTGAAAAAAGAAACGGTTACGGGTTATAAATATGAAGAGTTTATTCGACTTTTCCTCGTTATTCTGTCAAACATTTGCAGTCACTATTCTTCCCATGGGTGTAATAAGCTACGGGATTATGAAGAAAGAAAGAAAGAAAAAACTATTACTTACTGCCATCATACAAAAAAAGACATACCTATACAAGGTTAGTCGGAAAGGGGGTACTAATCCGAAAGGGAGGAGGGAGGGCTTTTTTGGGGGCTGTCTATTGTATTTGACGTTCAAAAAGAACTAGGTATAATTTTTTTTTGTTTTATACAACATTGCCCCACACTAAGATTTCTCTTGTATCGTGGTTGCGTTTACAGACACAAATCTCACATACACAAACGCCCAGACCCGAAACAACCATCTGTAGGCCATACAAATTTTTGTTCCGTGTGGGAATCGAACCCACGACCCGTAGCTCAGAAGCCAATCGCTTAGCCACTGCACCAAACGTGTCGTCTAAAATTCTAGTCTATTTTGAAAAAATGAGTTTTGAGTTTGAGTTTGAAAGGGTGTTAAAGTTGCTATAATAATGAATAACTTTTGTTCTACCACTTTCTCCTAAAGTCAATACTTTATGAGAAATAGCTGTTCAAAGACTACCTACATAAAAATAAGCTAAATTCTATCTATCTTCAGCCATGATCAAGGACAGCATTTACATTTTAGGTCATACTTGGGGTCACAAATTAGTACCTTCATTTTCTAAATTCGTAACCAAAGCAGGGAAGAAGAAATGTTGAAAAAACTAAAATCAAAATCATTTTACATGGAAATAAAAAATGATGGAATTTTGAAATTTTAACACTTGCTTTAAGACAGTCATCAGTGATACTTTAAGTGGCCTCCGGATTAGTACCCCCTTTCAGACTAACCTTGTATAGTGGGAGTCTCCAATGTACATAACTTTCATTATATGAACTTGGGGCCTTTGACCGTTCATTGTAGGTGAGTAGGCTGTTATGAATTGATAGTCAAATAACGACCGCGTCTATAGCAGTGATAGCCCAACGTTTGAACGAGTGCCTTCCATAAAGGATGGTCTGAGCTCGCGCGAGGATCTTCGGTCACCATAGAAACTGGCATGCGACTAGTAACAGGCCCGAGAGGATGGCGCGCTATATTCCGCGCGCACCTCTTAGTGGGGCAATGGTAGGGCTTCACAAAAGGAGAGGTCCACCAGGAGCTAGCAGACCAAGACCTGCCGGAGTTGTGGTGCAAGCTACAGCGAATCCCGTGACCTATACGGCTATAGTTTAGAAGTAGAAACTCTGTGGGTTTTTAGCCGGTAACAGTCCGGCATAACCCTTCGCCTTCCCGAGGGCGGAGTGTATGCATGAGGAAATTCCCATGATAAAAAAGGAGGGTCTGAGTTCGAACCCGACCTGCACCTCTGACTTTTCAAATTCACGTGCGGATCATAACTTCAATATCACTTGTTAACGGTGAAGCAAAACATCGTGAGGAAACCTGCACACCTGAGAGGGCTCTACAAAGTTCTCGACGGTGTGTATAGTCCGCCAACCCGTACCAGCGTAGTGGACTAAGTGCGTATACACGTAGAAAGCGGGCTGCCGGCGTCGATCTGCCAGCGCTTGTCGGTACTGGTCCGCGCAGTTAGTCGGCGCAGGTAGTCTCTATACTGTGTGGCGAACCAGCGCCGACAAGCTCCGAACTTCGCCGACAAATTCCGACCTGCTCCAATCAGCGCTGGTCAGCCGTCATTTGTTGCTGTATTTGCGCGAATTTGTATTTGGAACAAGGCGAATTTTTGTTTAAAAATTCCAGCCCCTGCTTCTGCTCGCTTCCTTTATTTAGCGGTTACCTGCACGTATCAGTACTGATAAGCGCTGGTAGGTCGGCGCTGGTTACCTGCTTCCTTTATGTATACGCCCTAAGGCGTTAACCCTTCTTATTATGAGAAGAGATCCATGCCCAGCAGTGGGAAAGTAGCCAGCTGATTATGCCCACTTCTACTCAATCTAATTACAAAGAAGTAATCAATTTAATTTCATTTGACACTTACTCCGCTGTAATAATAATTACAGGCGCGTATAAAATTTACGATGTACGTAATTACGAGTTTTACGAACGGACACGGCATTTTATTGGATATTACGCGGTAATCGTAAACATATGGTTTTGTAATTAATACATAATGATGTTCATTAGTTTAACGGTTGTATGAGGCCAGGAATTCATTCGAATTATTTGAATTTCACGTTGGGGTAGGTAGAGATAGAGACCATTGAACGACACTATTATCCTTTTCATACGCTGTTTGGGCCAGGTGCCGGTGGGAGCGTGTAGCGGGGCGGATAGCGGGGGCGTTTGGCTACCCACTCCGCTCTGTATAACGACACAATATCGCGCTAGTCATGCCCGCCAGCTGTGTCGCCTTGCTTTCATACATTTATGCGTGGCTAAGAACGTTCAAAAACTTAAAAAAATTGCAAATTTTTTTTTATTCTTTGTTATGGTTTTGATTCAATCACTTATCCGCTACGGCAATCGTAAAAGTCATATTTTTCTATTTGTTACTCTTAGTTACACGAGTTTATTTCTTACATTAACGTGCATTATTCTCATACTATTTTTGTCACACTACTGTAGCGAAATTGTCATGATCTATTTTTTAAAAAGAGTATCCATGGAGTTTCTTGCCGGTGCTTCTCCATAAGATCTACCTTTTGGAACCGTGCACCTAGTTTTGACGTTTTGAAATCACTTGTAATCTGGTCTGCTTAAGATAAGAAACTTTGACTTAGCCGCAAGAAAAAAAAGTTTTTTATTTTTTATTATTAATCAAACTAAATCCCTTGCGAGGTCAATCCACAACAGTAGTAAATCATCTGGTTTTAAGAAATTACCTGAATTCGTTTACACTCTGTATATGTTGGTAAACGTTGATGTTTTATTTGAACGCTACCCGCCCCGCTGCACGCTTCCGGCTGCACCTGGGGTCTACTCCCTAAGCACGAAGTCCGAGGTTTCAGCCTCATATACGAGCGTTTCCTACTCTCTATCACCTACGGACATACGATTATTTCGGGGCCCGAACTAACAATGAATGACAACACGATTTGACAGTTGTCCCTTCTACTATTGTGTTTTTGCCCGTCCGAAAAGTTGAACTTGACACTTGTTTTGTTCACTTCTACGTTTTGGGCTACTTTCGGATGGGCGATTAACTTCGTTGACGGACTCAGGGAGTAGGCCCCTAAGACGAGCGCTGAAGCCCGAAAGTCTGACAACCCGTCTTACATTATAATGTCAGCTGGCAGTTGCTTCGTGTAAAATAATATCCAACCTTATCAAACAAGACTTGAAGGCCAAGCTCACAATACAAGCATCAATAAAATGTACACTCATACACACAGATACATCAATACTTTCGTTCGAAAACTCATAAAATATTGAAGTATCCCTATACTAAACAAGTACTACGGTGGAATAAATCTAAACTATGTGTTTATTTATATACATTTTTACGGGTTTCAGAACGGGGGCGCCGTGGCGCATGTCGAGATTTAGGCAAGGGTGTCAGTGTTAGCGGGTAGCGGAGCGGAAGAGCGTTTTATATGAGAATCTAAGAAGTGAATAATAAACTTAACAAATAATGAACAATAGGTACAACAAGGTATTGGACTATTCTTTTTTTGTTAGATATCTCGAAACTATTATAAAAATAATAAACAATCGTGAAAAAACCAATAAAATATTTACTAAAATGCGGGGTTTTAAACTGTTTAAAATTGTTCACAAGACAGACAACACTGCTACTATATTATGACGTCATGCTTTTCACGGGACAAGGACAGAAAATCCCCTCACTAAACTTCGAAAGCATGTATCTTCTCCATTCTTTCTATAAAATAATACTAAATTGTTGTCAATTTTTAATAGCAGCCTATACTATGATAAAATTCAGAGCCTCGGCTATCTCCATCTATCTCCGGAAATACAAAACGCTAGTAGTTGGTATCCACGGAACAGAAAGAATAAGTGAAAGTGTCACGCAGCTACCGCGCGTGTGTCACAATTATGCGGATATCAGCAATACTGGCTCGCGCGATTACCTACTTCCTGTGACACGACGTCTCGAACTCATACGTAAAATATTAGAATCATACCTTATTGTGTAATTTTAACGTGGAAACATGATAGCAGGACGAAAAATTTATCTCACAGAGATGTATGAAGCATAAAACTTTGATCTCTTTCAAAACAATTGTTATGTCAGTTTGGTGACACTGGTTCTCGTACTAAGGACGTATAAGGGCACTTCCACTTGTTTTTTATATTTCGTGATAGTATCCAATAAAGAGCTGTTACAACATCACTGTCACTTTTGACTTTGACTGATGGTGTACCAAATTGGTCGGTACAAATTCGGGAATGGAGGTTGTTGAGGCGCGGAACTTATGTACTGGGATAATCAAGTTTGGCAGATGTATCTATTAGTGATCTTTAAAATTACTTCTGCACAGATGGCTCTTCCTATCCATTCAAAATACAAGGTTAGTCTGAAAAGGGGTACTAATCCGAAGCTCACATAAAGTATCACTGATGACTGTTTGAAAGCAAGTGTTAAAATTTCAAAATTCGATATTTTTTTTCCAAATAAAATGATTTTTATTTTAATTTTTTCAAAAAATCTTCTTCCCTTCTTTAGTTACAAATTCAAAAAATGATGCTTCTAATTCATGACCCCAAATATGACCTAAAATGTAAACACAGCTGATCATAACTGGGGATAAATAGATTTTAGAGATTTTTTTTTTGAGATTTTTGAACATCTGTTTCTCATAAACTATTGACTTTTGGGAAAAGTTGTAGAACAAAAGTTATTCATTATTATGTGTACTTTAACACCCTTTCGGATTAGTACCCCCTTTCTGACTAACCTTGTATATTTGGGAGCAAATAAATCGAGCCACTTCTATTTTTCACGTATAATTGTTATTATTTTTGATAATATGGAACAGATCAATTCTAAACATATATCGCCTAAAAGGTTGTTTGATAACCTTTACAATGAGAGTAGTTTTTTGTATTTTGAATTATATAATTCATGAAACCAAAACTAATAACCAGGACACGTAAAAAAGGAGTGGCTCGATTTCTTTGCTCTGAAGTGTATATTAATCTATTCGTTGCCTATTAAAAAACCCCTAGAAACAGAGGGTTTGTTTAATTAATTAATCACTCAGTTTATTACAACGACTAAAAGCGCAAAAATATAACATGTATTTGAAAACCAACTATATTTTCTACGCCAATTTGTTTTTCGACTATTGCTTATGCCAATTTGCGACCGTGTACCGGAAAGCGCAGCGTGGGTAGGCCTCCCACAAGGTGGACCGATGATCTGGTGAAGGTCGCGGGAGTCCGCTGGATGCGAGAAGCACAGGACCAGCCGTTGTGCGATGCTTGGGAGAAGCCTATGTCCAGCAGTGGACGCCTTTCGACTGAATGATTTGTTTTTTTTATTTTTTCATTTATAATAGGGTCCGCTCTTGACCTCAATCTCGCCTGCTGGAAAGCAATGGATGAGGTCTACGATGGAACGAGTGCACCTAGAAGATGGCGATTCGCTATTGCTTTAAAGATTCTTGATAAGGTACTATTTCGAACCGAGCTGCCAGCTGCAACTGCAGCAGCCAACGGCGACTGCACGTGCTGCTGCTGCCGCGCTTGGAAGCCATTTCATATAAATACATACAAACCAGTAGTGCAACTGCGGCCGGTCACGATCCACCGAGCTCTCCCGTCGTAGAGCCGGTCGTCTCTTCAGACTCCGCAGTCACACCGATAATTCAGCCCTCATCAAGCTGTCTCCCCCCCTATGTCCACGCCAGCAATGCCCTAAGCCGAGGTCCGAGTCCCACTAGGGGTCGCCCTTAGTGCTGCTGTTGCAGGTAGTCATGACAAGTAGTTAGCTTAGGTTAAGTGCAGCTGCGGCCGACTTCATGCAGTCGCTGCACGTGCTGTCGGCAGTTGCAGTTGGCAGATCGGTTCGGAATAGTACCTTTATTGGTAATCGTCCGCTCCGCTTATGAAACCGCTCACACTGAGACCTCGAGCAACATAAAGAAGAATATACAATCTTCTTATTTTAATGCTTTCGTTCCGTTTAACGGTAGTGTTTGAAAATAAACACATTATTATAATGTTATATTAAAATTGTTACATACTGCTCCTATTGACTGACATACCTAGTTTTTTTTATTTATAGTGATTGACTTGAGATTTCCTTATGGATAGTAATAGCCTACCTTATCTGGTCTTGGGGGTTTTCGTAAGCAACTTTAACCCAGATAAACCTGAAACTCTTTTTTTAACCGACTTCAAAAAGGAGGAGGTTCTCAATTCGTCTGAATGTTTTTGTTTTTTTTTGTATGTTTGTTACGCGATATCTCCCCCAATTATGAATGGATTTTGATGATTCTTTTTTTGTTTGGTAGCCCATACTTCAGAGGTGGTCCCATATAAATTTTATTGAAATTGGTGCAGCACTTTTTGGAAAAATCAACAAAAACAAAAAAAAAAATACACAAATCCTATGTAGACGACGTTCTAGTTGTAGTGCTGGTCCGAGAATTTGTACACTATTTTAATTGTAATTTGTGGCACTAAAAAGTATAAAATAAAAAAACTTTAAAAAAGTAAAAACCGACTTCAAAAAAAACTAAACGGAGTAAAATAATTAAGTATCATTTAATAAAACTACCAGTTTCAGAAACTACCAGTTTTTTTTGAAGTCGGTTTTTACTTTTTTAAAGTTTTTTTATTCTTAGAAAGTTTTGATTTTTATAGACAAGGTATAACATAAATAAGGTCTTAAGGGGTCACTGTACTCATCATTATGAACAACTTTTACTATGGGACCAAACCTGAAATGGGAAAACAATGAAAGGGGTGTTATTTTATCGGTAGCGGGTAGCATTGGGCAATGTTGACAAAGAAAGGTAGTCGTCGATATGGATCAACGCTCCCGATGTTATAAAGGCGGTGGTCATTCGACGAAGCGAGAGCATTCTGTGTAGATCATCTGAAGAATTCTGACCTTTTATATCTGTCTAGCTTGCCCATTATGATTTTGTAATCATTGTGTAAAGTATTATATTGTGATCTAGTTCATGTTACTAATACTAACCCAAATACAAGTCTCTCAGTGGTGGAGAGTCTATGTTGGTTTTATCATACATATAAAAGGAGAAGCTGACTGACTGACTGACTGATCTATCAACGCACAGCCTAAACCGCTGGGGTTAGAAAGTTGAAATTTTGACAGTAGGTTCCTTTTGTAACGTAGGCATCCACTAAGAAGGGATTTTTCGAAATTCAACCCCCTAAGGGAGTTAAATAAGGGATGAAAGTTTGAATGGAAAATCGTCACTTAACGGGTTCAAAATTTCACGCAAGCGAAGCTGCGGGCGAAAGCTAGTTTACTATATTTACTTTGCTCGCAATCCTGACATACTGATAATTAGCTACAACTGTAATGATAGAAACACCCCTAAACGATTATGTTGTTGTGTCTTTTATAGTTATAAAGTTTGAAGCCTAAGTCAGTCTGTGGTTTAATTGAGATAGGCTATGTTTAATGACCCATCGTCTAGGAGCTTATGACTCATTAAGGAAAGGACTTTCTCACGGCATTAATCATCGCTAACGAGCATCGACGGCCACATTACAATGCAAAGGTTACTTTTAAAAAGAGTATTTGTTATGATTGATGCTAATATTACACCGCAATAAGATTAAAAAAACCGATTCTCTTTGTCAAAAATTAGTTTGAAAATTTCGGATTCGTGCAGGCGACTGTACACACGGCTACACTTCAAGCTATGCAAAACCAGTATAAGCTGACCGTTACTTGTGCGAAAAGATTATACAAAGCGACGCCAAGATAAACTGGTTTTGTATAGCTTGATGTGTAGCCGTGTGTACAAGAGCCCTATTCTATTAACAGAAACTTTTATCAATTGCAACTTAATCGTTCATTCAGACAGTTTTCGTTTACAAAAACAATCAAATTGTTTGACAACAAACACAAAACCAAACATTTTGACAGTTTACTTGAACGAAAACTGTCTGAATGAACGATTCGGTTGCAATTGATAAAAGTTTCTGATTAGAATTGGCCCCCTACATGTACAGTTAACATCAAAAGTAAGTATTAATTGTTCAGTTTCAAAAGTGTTTCATAAATGAAAAGTGCTAATAATAAACACAAAGATAAATGACTTAGCACACGAGGTTGTCAACATGTGGGATGTGGATTCGGCAACCATTGTGCCGATAGTCGTAACATCCAATGGCCTAATGGCCAAGAGCCTCGACCAACACCTTATGAGGCTCTCGTTAGGTGGCTGGATCAAGGGCCTGATACAGAAAGCAGTCCTCCTCGACACGGCGCGTATTGTGAGGAGGTTCCTGTCTCTGGAGCCCTAACCACCGGTAGCTTAGACCCTGCTCCCTTTATTTTTCTGGACCTCTATTTTTATATTTTTAAATGTATTTTTTTTATAAATGTATATTTAAAAATGTAAACATAAGAATGTAAATGAATAAAGGTGATTAAAACACAAAGATAATAAATAATACTTGCAAGACTAGCATTACTATAAATGAAGAACAATAATATTGCTGCGACTTTTGCTGTTAACTGTATACATGCCTACACATCAAGTTATACATTTCCAGTTTACACTGACCTCTCACTGTAACGAAATCCTATAAAATGCGAGATCAGCTTATACTGGAAAGTGTAGCTTGTTCTGTAGCCGTGCGTACTACGTTAGTTAATATTAATTAATTAATTAATATAAAATATAGTAATGTTCTATTGTAAAGGATATTCAACCATGGCTTGTACTCCGTTTTTCTTAAACACGACGATCCTCTGTACTTGTCCGTGTGGCGTGCTGATTGTGTGTATGACATCCTGAAACAAACAAACAAACAATGTGTTAATAACAAAATATGAATTTTCTTCTTCTCTCGTAACTAGGGTTACTATCCGTCCGGATTTGTCCGGACATGTCCGGACTATTGACCATCTGTCCGGGTTTCTGATTTGCCCGAATTTTCCGCTTAGGTCCGCCTCTCCCATCCAAATGGACCAGAGGCGGTAGCGCGTAGTGTTTCACGCGCGCCTCTCAGATGACACATGGGAAGTCTCACTCCCCCCGCGATTGAGGCCTGCAAAGTTTAGCGGGCCGGCACTAGTTGGGGGCTGCGGAGGACGCACCACGCGCTCGACGGCTCTCCATCCAAAAGTGAACAAGATGGCCGCCTCGCTACCACCAGTGTGACGTTCCGCTAGAATGACAGCTGACATCTGTCATACTGCCATTCTGTCCGACGTCAACGACAGCAAACGTCAAATGTCATGTGTCGCGCCGTCAATGTACTCCTCCCGCGGCCCCCGGCCTAAATGTGCGAAGGAACACCGGGGTGGTTTTAGTCAGTAAGAGTCTGACAGACCCCTCCGCCCACCCCATGGCGGAGGACATCTATGAGGACTTACAAACCACAAAAAAAAAGGTGTGGGCGAACCTCGGCTCACGGGCCAAGTCCGGCCCGCGAAGGTTTCTAATCTGGCCCACTAACCCTCCATTTTGAAGCAAGAGTGTATGGCCATAACAAATAGCCGTAATTAATTTGAGCTTAAAAAGTTAGCTTTGGCAGAACAAAATGCATTTTTTTTGGCCTCCTACAAACTTTCTTGCATTTTTCTGACCTCTGATGAAAACATTTTGTCCATCCCTGACATAGAACAAAATTGAATGAATGTCTAATTATCGCATTAAATTAATTAAAAATAAAACAAGTGGAATAGACAAGCAGGCGGGTGGGGGAAGGGGGTGGTACCCGCACTCCGCACGCACTCCCCGCGCTTGCTGTTCCTGTAAAACGTGCGCTGCGCGTGGGATTTATTATTTCATTATGTAACTAAAATGTTCACGCTTTTTTGTAAATGTCCAGACTTTTTGAGAAATTTCTAGCTTTTTGTCAGGACTTTTCAGATTTCGAAATGGTCAGCGAATGGACGTTCTATGGTATACAAGAATACCTCAAGGGAGCTAGGAAGGCAAGCGTTCAACCGCTACCTAGGCTATCCTGTTTGCTCTGCTGCTGTTGTAACAAAGGAGAAAGGTAAAACACTCTGTAAAAAAACTGATACTCGTAGAAACAATTTGTTCAGGAACGGGGGCTTCGAATACTTTCAATGACTTATTTATTGGTTTATGCGTTTAATCGTTTCTTATAAGAAAAGATACAAATATGTCGTTCTCATAGGCGTGTAAGAATATGTGTGTCAAAATCCAAAGGTTTCTTTCTAAGGCCTCCTGCAGCTGTCAGATTGCCTCCTCCGTTGTTCACTAGATGGCGTTGGTAGTAGCGAGCGCGCGCGGCGACACAATTATTACCTTATTATAAAAAGTTTTAAAATCGGTGCGTTTAATTTGGTTCAACGTCATCGTTGGCGTCATTTGGTCGGTACTAATACACTTTTTTGAAGTCGGTTTATAGTTTTTTCTTCAATTTGGATTAACACCGACCGAACGACACCACTAGCAGCCCTATTATATCTCTAATTAACCTCATTCACAAGGAGCTGTGCTACTACCAAAGATTTTCCATAAAATAAACTTTCTTAACACGTTCAACGCCGTAACGGACACTGGTGGGCGACACTTCATACTCTCGCGGGGCCAGTTGAAAAATATTGATTTTGCCTTTCATAGATGTGTTTAGCAAAAACCAACCAGTATGGGGTAGTCTAAAGGGCCGTGCACGTCCCTTTTCATACGATGTACAATGTGTCCGGTCATGAACTAGCGATATTCTAGGTACTTATATAACAACTAATCTAGTACACAAATACACTATACACTAAGGTCCAATCCACTTCCATTTTTTTGTTGAGATATTCTGTACATGAGAAAAGTCATATCTTTCAAAGTTTTGGTCCTACTGAGATACAAGTAGGCTTATTCGGAGTGAAACAATATTGTCTATCATTGACATTACGATACAATGGGTTCACATAAAGACATACAGCTGTAGACAATATTTCAACAAAAAAGCAAAATGGCTGCCAAATAGCGGGGAAGTGAAATGGGCCCTAGTGTGTAGTGTATTTGTGTACTAGAATAGTTGCTTTATAAGTACCTAGAATATCGCTAGTCCATGGCCGGACACACTGTATAATAGAATATACTTTATTGTACACCAAAGTTGTAACACAGCTCTAATACAATATCATATATTGAAAAGGGTACAATGACGGTCTTATCGCTGGTAGCGATATCTACCAGACAACCTTTGGATGAACAGGAAGACAATGAATAATATAGCACGAGTTTTGTGTCCGTCGGCTTGCCATATAGTTTTATAAACTCCTATGACGCACGGTCACCTGTGGGCGACGCGGCCCGAACGGAAGAGTTGGTTGTCGGCCAACCGTGGCCGTCAGGGCTCGAATGAAGAACCTAATTTTTATTGTCAGCAGTCAACTTGTTAAAATCTATTCTAGATCCTTAAACGTTACATTCCCTGAAGTGCTTACAAGATGTAAATATTTCAATTTTTATTCAAATTGCATGCAAGCGTCAGTGCGCCCTTAAAATTGAAATGACATGCATTTAGCTTAGCCCATTTGAGGCAGAGTGTGATGTGCACTGCGAGACAAAATTAACTGGCCACTTCAATTTGTTTTAACTGCTGAGAACAGAACCAACTACGCAATATTAGTATTCTGTGGAACAGACTGAGCTAATTCAAGAAGACACTGTCGAAGTGCGAATTGTTGCAATTAGCATAAAATTAAGAAAATTAAGATCAACGCTAGCAATTTGGTTAGCTCACAAAATAATGGTAAGATTTTTTTTCTTGGTGTCGGCGAATGCCCAGAGGCTGAGTTGACAATTAAACAGAGCAAAAGAAAGCCCTGTACCCCAAATGTGAGTTTTTTACGTTACTATTGTAGTTGCGTCACACCAAAAATATCAAACAAATTTTTAGTAACGCTATTCGCCACCAGCGCCTAAATTTTCATACATTTTTGGCGTGACGCAACTACAGTAGTAAGGGGCCGTCCATTAATCACGTGATGTTTTTTAGCATTTTTTTAACCCCCCCCCGACCCCCCCCACTCCCCCTTGGTGACACGTGGTGAGGTTTAAGACTACCCCTCCTCCCCCACCCAAAATCACGTGTATTTTTTAGTACCTAAAAGGAATCTTAAAGTTTTTAGAATATTAGCTTTTAGGCATAAAGTATAATCTAATTTTATTCTGAAATTAAGGATCATGATAAAAATGTCTAGACAGAAAGGTTGCAGGTTGTTTTTGACTAGCATAAAAATGTTTGCTTTTCGGTTTAGAAATCGCGCGTTTGACGAAAAAATAAATACACGTGATATCTTACTACACCCCCCCTCCCCCCTTGTGATATTTCGTGATTTTTTCCTAACCCCTCCCCCCCCTTTCGAGCCTCACGTGATTAATGGACGGCCCCTAACGTAAAAAAACTCACACTTGGGGTCTTGGGGTACTGGTCTCTGAAAAGTTAATCGACTTATACTCTGTTCACTCTAAGGCCGGCCATACACGGGCAGCTCGATCAGTTAGCCAGTGATAAACATACACGGACAGCTCGAGCAGTCAGTGGACTGCTTGACCGCACGCCGTGCCGCCAACCGCTCGAAGCAAATGCAACTGCTCGAGCTGTCCGTGTATGTACGTACGTAGAAGGCTGTAGTTTACTATGCAGTTGCAGCTTCAAGCAGTCGATCCTGACTGCTTCAAGCTGCCCGTGTATGGCCGGCCTAAGATGAGCCTTGACAGCTCGGTCATTTATCGAAAACAAGGGCTCGAGCTATCGAAAAAAAGGAAACGACATCATCAAAAACCGTAAAATAGTTATATTATCCTAGATTTGTTTTTTAAAAATATTTGATACTAGCTTTTGCCCGCGAATTAGCTCGCGTTGATTTAAAATAAAAAAAAAACTCTTAACACACTACTAAAGTTTCTATTATAATTCAATCATGATTCGAAAGACACGTAGCGCCATCTATTATAGTTATTGTTGTTTTCCTAACAGTACTTTTTTCGGGATGAAAGGTACCCTGTGTCCGTTTCTGTACAACTGAAAACGTATATGAAAAATTTCAGCATGATCTGTTGAATGGTTTAGGCGTGAAAAGGTAACAAACAAACAAACCTACTTTCGCATTTATAATATTAGGATATTAGTTAGGATTAGGATAGGTGAAAATAAAGTAGCTTAAAATTTGTTCTAAATGTACCTTCAAATGAAAAACGGCTACAACTTATGAAACTCATCTTTCCTCGAAGAGAGTATAGATATTTACGGTTTACTCACGTGCATTTTTTCGGGATTGCCCGACTAGTTCTCAATCCCGAAAAAACCGGCCAAGTACGAGTCGGACTCGCGCAAGAAGGGTTCCGTACCATTATCCATAAAAACGGCAAAAAATTATGTCTGTTGTATTGTATGGGAGCCCCCTTAAATATTTATTTTATTCGGTTTTTTAGTATTTGTTGTTATAGCGGCAACAGAAATACATCATCTCTGAAAATTTCAACTGTCTATCACGGTTCATGAGATACAGCCTGGTGACAGACGGACGGGCAGCGGAGTCTTAGTAATAGGACCCCGTTTTACCCTTTGGTTACAGAACCCTAAAAAGTACAGATATTTGTATCCAATTTGAGATATTTGTGCACGACATCTGTGCATGCAAAGGCAGATAATCCTAAGCGAGCTTACCTACGCACGAGCGGCATGTTCCCAACGGCAGAGGTAACTGCAGCCGTCGACATTTCAACTTCGAAGATCAGTGGCAGCGGCAACAACTGCAAGTGTCGCTATAGGTCGACTGCTGCCGTCGACGCGTCGACGGCTGCAGTTACCTCTGCCGTTGGGAACATGCCGCTCGTGTGTAAGAGCTCTAATACGAAGCTAAGACTACAAATCATTATATTCTTATTATCATAACCACCATTAAAGTCCACAAAATACATGCAATATAAACGTTCAAATGGAGGCTAATAGAAAATATTACGACATCAGCAATTCAGTCATAAATTAGCGTCAATGAAGGCTAGTAATAAAATTAATATTATTGATTTAATGTTTTGAGCTCCGTGAGTAATGTATTTAATTTAAATCTTCTTGATAGCGACGTCTAATAAAAGCAATAAAGATAAATGTCAAAATCTATTCTAGTTTATATCGTTTCGTTAGGATATTGGGCGTGACAATTGTCTCCAAGCGAGACAGACACCTTATAATATATTGCTAACAATAACTTGAGATATGTCGCAGGTAAGAATCTTATACGATTGGAAACTCACATTGTTATTAGTATTTACATACACACACCAAAAAAAGTTTGCGATCACTAGCATAATTATGTATGTGAAGATTCCGACTTCAAAGTAAAACTGAAATCTGATTTATATTTATCTAGATAACTATCAATCTATATTTATCTAGATAACTATCAATCTATATTTATCATGATAATTATCGCTTTGAATCCCGATTAGAAAATTCGGCTTCAAAAAGGCTACATAATTTTAAGTGATCGCAAACTTTTTTTGATGTGTGTATATCGGATAAGTAGTTATTGTACTGATTGTTTGACGCTGGATATCAACGCTCCTTTAAATTATTGATTTGAACTACCTCGTTAGTGTAGTGGTCGCAGCGGTCCTGGGTTCGATCCCCAGGTCAGGTAATGTGTGTAATGTAACAGACGGCCCTAGGATCTCCTGAGAGCACGTCTGCTACACCAGTTGTACAGAATGTGTAGGGCATTCCATACCTAGTACATAACAACAATAATAAAAAATGGTTAGAGAAAAGAGACAGGACAGCGTCACGTCCCTTGCAGCAGTCAGCGAGATCCCTCCTGAAGCCACGGCGTCCGTCGATGGCCCACACAGCCATCTGATAGAAACCGGCGGCAGCAAACAGACCGGCTGTAGCATTTAGTCATAGTCATTAGTAGACGTAGACGACAGCCGGTCCGATCGCCGATCTCGTACGTGTAGCAGGAGACGCAGTGTAAAAGAAGGAAGAAGGGGTTACCCTCGGGCACCGGAATGCATCTCATTATGGTACCATGGGAGCGCAGGTTCTTGGATAGTATGTGGCTGCTCAGGTTGTCCAGCTCACATCATGCTCACATAAGATAAGTCCTCCTAGTCCACGTAGAAGCAGGTGATGCAGGGAGCAGTGTACAGGGAATGGTTGATGTGATGGCATAACACATATGTATAATTAAACGGCCAGTTGTTTTTAGATCTGTGTATATTATATACATATACAGACAATAATCAAATTAAATAGTACGTTTATCAAAATTCACTTCCATCGTCCTCTCCAAACAAATCCAAAGTCTCAATTAGAATTAAATTAAATTCCTATCTGTCATTCCAAAAAAAAAGTATAAAATATAAAAATGGCCAGTAGGTAGGTGAATGACTATGAAGGTGATACTACATGTGTTATTACTTTTTTTCTGGTAAAGGATGATGGGCACAAATGTATGGAGTCTGGTACTGGGACCAATCGGAATGAACGATATACCGTTGGAAAGGTATTTTTGTGTAGATTAAGAATAACCATGGCGCTAGTCCCGATTCACTGTGCGATTGAAGGAATCCTGCATGAAAGTTTATTAATTTTTGTTACATCCTATTAAGTACACATACTTTAATTGTCATTTTTCTCCACTTTGGCATGGTATTACAATAATTATTATTAATATTTTTCATTATCTAGGTAAATAAAACCAGTTCGAAGTAAGTTTTATCATTTATTGTAAGCAGGATGTAAAAAGACCCGAATAGCCGAAATCTACGCACTCTGTACATCAAACTAAATTACATTGACCAAAAATAATTGCTGGGAAACGACTTTTATTTTTAGGCATAAAAAAACGCGTCCAATTTGTTTAATAGATAGATCACCCCTAACTAAAAAAATTACTAAACCAATTTTGTTGTGATTTTCATCCGATAAGTGAATTTTATTTAGGCCAAAATCTGTGCAAATATCATCAAAATCGGTCAAGCGAAACCGGCGATATGATTTTTTTAAATTCTATTTCGAACTGAAAATCCAGTATCTTCTGAAGACTATATTTCAAAACGGACAATTGATACGGGTTTGTTGCCATTGTAGTTTTTTGTACTCTTGAAAAGAGCTATCCAACAATGGTAAATTCATTTTGATTGGACATGAGTACCAAAACGCCCATCCTCCTTTAGATTTGTGGTCGGTTGATGGCAATAGGCTCATCCCCTATTACATGGGACTTGAAACATAATGGCGAAAAAATGTATTATACACCTCTGCCCAACCCTTCGGGGAATACCAGCGTGATGATTACTTTGATAATATCGCTTTATAATGCTTGTATTCCACTGTAAAGTATGAGCATCATGCAGCAATTAATGATGCACCTATAATCATATAATTTTACTGCCTATTGTCTGGCAGTATGAGTCTGTCATGCTCACATAAATGTCCTGCTGATGGTGGCGTTGTATATCCGGTCGTTGGGTTCCCTACAATATGGTTGAGCTAAGCGATGCAGATGTGCACGTCATACTCGTGAACGGGTGCTGTCTGTCGGGACTGGTCGGCTCTTAACTGCTACGACAATCCCAGAAGGCATATTTTTCTATTTGTTACTCTTATGTGAGTTTATTTGTTACGTTAACCTGCATTATTCTCATTCTATGTCGCACACTACTGTAATGGAATTGTCATGAATAGTCATGATCTACTATTTTAAAAAGAGTATTCATGGAGTTTCTTGCCGGCTCTTCTCCATAGAACCTACCTTTTGGAACCGTGCACCTAGTTTTGACGTTTTAAAAGTGCCTGTAATCTGGTCTATTTGAAATAAAAAACTTTGACTTTGACTTTGATGTTATGTTCGTAATATTGTAAAATTAGACAAATAGCAGACTGCGCTTTAATTCATAAAATTACTGTTTACACCACTGTTTTAGCTTAAGATACGATGAGAAGATTTCAAGGAGCAACTCAAATAGAAGACACTCAAAAAAATCAACAAAAATAAACTTAAGAAAACAAATCAATTTATTCTCAACGACAATAATAAAAAAAGAAAAACTATCTTGCAAAACCAATATAAAATCTATCACCACTTTACAATGCACGGCAGTGTACATACAGTGGGGGCGCAATATCGCTACCCACTTGTTGGAATTGAAATCCTCGTACACTGGCGGCCGTAATAACATTTTGCATTTGACATTAGACGCCGGTAGTTTTAATAAAAAAAAAGAATATATATTCGGTACGAGTATCGAGTGCGTTGATATTGCTGGGGTATACTTTTTTCCCCGGGTAGCAACATATCGGGGAGATTCATAGAGAGGGGAGATTCAAGATAAAACGAATACAGTAGTATTACAATAGTATAGAATGCGATGTAAGAAATGCTTTAATTTTATTCCTGAGAAAAACTCAATCAACTATTTTCGCAGGAATAATATAGAGGGTTTGTTGTTGGTCTGTAATAGATAAGTATGAAGGCTAGCTATCTTACACAACATATTAAGCTTATAAATATACTTGGGAGCAAATAAATCGAGCCACTTCTATTTTTCACGTATAATTGTTATTATTTTTGGTATTATGGAACAGATTAATTCTAAACATATATCGCCTAAAAGGTTATTTGATGATAATTTTACAATGAGGATACTTTTTTGTTAACTTAGAATTATATAATTCATGAAACCAAAAGTAACCAGGACACGTGAAAAAAGGAGTGGCTCGATTTATTTGCTCCCAAGTGTATATCCTAGAGGACTTACGACCATATTTATAAAGAACCTTCCTTTATGTGTCGTTTTGATACGATTTCAGATGATAATTAATTAAATAAATAAAAAGTTGTCAAATGTATGTAATTCTACTTTATGGCAACTGCTCATAGGTGCCTGCTTCTAAGTCGCAATTTTGGGAGTGGTTTATTAACCCTTTCCGTTCCGTAGTTCCGTGAATCACATATGATTCGCGGCTTTGTTTAACTATTGTGTCTGCTGCCTGGACAGTGAAGTTATTAATTCGGCTCCTAGTGTAACTTTTTTCTATTTTTCATCAATGAATTCCACGCAAACGCAATAGTAAGAAGAAAAAAAAACTAGGGCCTTACAAAATAATCATAGACATGAAACATTTAAACAGAAAAACAGGATGAAGAGAAAAAAAAAACTTCTAAATTTTATTTGAGTGGGTCATTAATTTTGGCCGAATCAACATTGGTAACCTTCATAAACTGTTGACTCGCTAAAAATCAATCAAGTCTGTTTACTGTAAAAGAGGGAAAAAAGAAGGGTATCAAAAATATTTGTAGATACAAATTATATTCTCAATGACACGAAAATTGGAATATAGTAAATAAGATCAGGCTTACTTTCACAAAATACAAAAACAAATACTACACTTAGTAACTATCGGGATCATAATAAATATATACCTAAAATATATATGTATATTTAATACAAGTAAAAAAGGTTAGTCGGAAAGGGGGTAGTAATCAGCGGGCTACTTTTTTATATTTTTAAATGTTTTTTGTTTTTTATAGAAATATTTAAAAATGTATTTAATAAGTCAGTTAAATGAATAAACGAAATTATAAGTGAAAAATGGAAGTGGCTCGTTTTATTTGCTCCCAAGTATATTTTCATACCAAATTCTATCTACTTTTGTGAACAAAGAAGCCGTGAATATTTCAGCAAATATTCTCAACAATATGTAGTCAAGCCATTGTGAGAGCAATCTCATACTGCACCCAGACAAAATTGTTTCGGACACTTGAAATCTTGAAACGTTACGTATTGGAGCGAATTTAAATTTTAAGTTGAAATGTTTAAGGTTGTTTTTCGTTTTATGCGGATGAGGTTGTGGTTTCTGTCCACATGCGGTTGGTGTTCTTTCTTTGCTATAGTGCATTTTAGTGTTAAGCGGAGGGCTGCATGCGGAGTGGTTTAGGCTGAGCAACCACCAGAAGCTGTGTTAAGCTGCGTAGCGAGAAATGTGTTTTGAAAGCACCAATAGAATCACTTCATTTACCTAGCTACGCTCTGCGCAGCTCTGGTGGATATGGGCTTAGCTTTGCGAGGTTTTTGTTCATACAAAAAAAGTAAGAAATGCGAGCGAGGGATGTGTTGCGAGGAATGTGTTGCGGAAAATGTGTTGCGAGGAATGTGTTACGAGGAATGTGTTGCTAGGAATGTGTATTATTCTCCCTCATTTTCGAAAAGAGTCCGCTACCTATCCTCGCACCGCTCATTCGTACACATTAACACATTACACATTCCTCGCACAGCTCTGGTGGATAGGGTCACATCGTTTCACATCCTCGCTACACATTTTCGCACCGCTCATTTTCCTCGCACAGCTCTAGTGGATGTTCAGCCTTAGGCTTGAAATAGACATGCTATTAAAAATGCATGCCTTTGTAGATAGAATGCTCGTTTAATGCTAGATTCGTTTACACGTGCTGATTGTTAACTATTAAGTATTTTTATTCATTTATTTTATTAGGGGATTACGGAAAGATACAATACAAGAACTACGTCGTCAGCAAGTAAGAGGCGATGAACCTGACACCATAAATGTAACCAAAAAATGGCCACAATGGACTTAATACCAGAGACGAAACGTGCGTGTATAGACTTCTCTAAAATGAGAACAACTCTGCTTACACCTTCGAGGATTATAGGCGTGAGTATATACATGGGTGAAATTGGAAACACTCGACAAACCGAAATGGGAGATTGTGCTCATCACTATGAACAACTTTTATTATGGGACCAAACCTGAAATAGCGAAAAAGAAACAGCTGTACCCTACATTTATGTTCGCATAACTCGTCAAAATGTAGGGAACAGCTGTTTTTTTTTCGCGATATCAGATTTGGTCCCAAAATAAAAATTGTTCATAGTGATGAGTACAATCTTCCATTTCGGTATGTTGAGTGTTTCCAATTTCAACCTGTATATATGTATGTTTCAGATAAAGATAAGTTTGACGACACGTTTGGCGCTGAGGCTAAGCGGTTGGCTTTCTATTTTGCAGGTTGTGGGTTCGATTCCCGCATGGAACAAATATTTGTATGATCTAAAGATAGTTGTTCCAGGTCTGTTCGTGCATGTGAAAACTAGTGTCTGTAAACGCATCCACTAACTACAGGAGAAATCCTAAAGTAAGACAATGATATTTTTTTTAAAGCGAATTTTCCTCCCTTTGTCGGCCACCTGCTCTCATCCTGTGGGTGCCATAAAAGGCGACTTATGGATAACGTCATTCGGTGGTGACCTCTCGTTTCCGGCCGTGGTTCGGTCCAAGGTCGCGAGCGAGAGTGCGTGGGAAGCCGTCGCCTCCTTCTGCGAGGAGGTGATGGTGACCAAGGAGGGAGCGGAGAGGGAGAGAGAGGCAGCAGCCACTCTCCCTTCCCACACCAGACGCACCGTGCGCCGGAGGGCGCGCGGCTTAGTGTGTGGCCAGCGGATGGCGGGTTAGGGGACCCGTCGCCCGACCCGTAACAGGCCCGAGAAGGCGGCGCGCAGTGTTCCGTGCGCGCCTCTCAGGAGGACGTGGGGCAAGGCCCCACAGTAAGAGAGGTCTGCCAGGGGCTGGCGGACCGAGGCCTGCCGGGGTCGCCGTGCATGCAGCTGCGAATCCCGTGACTCCGGCCAAGGGTCAGGAGAAGGAACACCGTGGGTTTTTAGCCGGTAAGAGTCCGGCATACCCCTGCACCTTCCCCGGGCGAAGGGCATCCACGAGGAGATTCCGGCGAAAAAAAAAAGATATAACGTCACGAGGACGGGTAACAGCACTCTCCCGTCGGCTAATTACATCAAACCGCTATCACCAATCCGCTATAGGTACCAAGCGTGGTGATAATGGTGATTATGGAAATTCCGCCTTTGACCGTCCATTTTAGCGATCATTCAACACTGGACGTTTATTCGCTGCTATGACAACAATACAACCAAAACCCCCAAACGACACCCAAAAGAGCATACCAGAACACAAAAATCCAATTACCGCCCAAAAATTACACAAATATATACGACAAAGCTTATTGTAATAATTAATTTCATCCCCTCGGGACGGGGGTTGAAATAATTAAACGGCGGACGGGCTCCTCGCGTATTTTTTAGCTAACAGGTATAAATGTTTAATTTGCTATCTAACACTCTGAAATATTTATGTGAATTCCAAAGAATGAAACGGTTTTTTGGATTTGGGAATTTTTACACGTTTTTTGGTGAGAAATACGTGGTTTGTTTTAGTTTGATTACAGTCAAATGCTGGATTCTTTAGTTAGGTAAAGACGAGAGGGGGAAGTCACGGATTCTGGAAACGTTAGAGCAACTTTTAAAAAATCCAAATAAAGGTACGCGTTTTTTAACCGACTTCAAAAAGGAGGAGGTTCTCAATTCGGATGTTTACATTTTTTTTTGTTTGTTCGGGCATAACTCCGTCGTTTATAGACGGATTTGCAAAATTCTTTTTTTGTTTGAAAGAGTATTCTTCCGAAATGGTTCCATTTAAATTTGGTGAAGATCTGATGAAGACCCTCGGAGATTGACAATGGAACTCTTCAACGGATAACAGCCAATTACCCGAGATTGCTGTAATTGCATGTTTGTGTATTGTTAATGCCACTAAAAATAGAAAAATAAAATAACTTTAAAAAAAAAAGTAAAAACCGACTTAAAAAAAAACTAAAATAATTACTATAAAACTAACAGTTTCAGAACCCGGTGCCTTCAATTATGTTCAGTGTAAAATTGCACCGTCTTCTAAAACTGTTAGTTTTATAATATGGTCATTATTTTACTCTTTTTAGTTTTTCTTGAAGTTATTTTTTATTTAAAAAATTAAACCTCTTTTTATTGAGAAATGTCTGTAAAATTTCATACACCCAAAAGGTTGGTTTCCATTTGTGCTATGGAACATGACGTCAAAATACAAAATGAGTCTACTTTTTACTTATTTGTTCCATAGAACTGCATTCTAGCATTTAATCGGCCTAGCAAGGCCTACAGTATTCATTTAATGTAGAAAAAAATACTATTCACGTATTAGTATCCCCTTTCCGGCTTATCTTGTTGAGACCTTGTTGAACTAGACTCATTAATAAATAACTACTAGCTTTCGCCCGCAGCTTCGCTTGCGTGAAATTTTGAACCCGTTAAGTGACGATTTTCCATACAAACTTTCATCCCCTATTTAACTCCCTTAGGGGTTGAATTTCGAAAAATCCCTTCTTAGTGGATGCTTACGTTACAAAAGGAACCTACTGTCAAAATTTCAAGTTTCTAACCCCAGCGGTTTAGGCTGTGCGTTGATAGATCAGTCAGTCAGTCAGTCAGCTTCTCCTTTTATTTATGTATAGATAGATAAACAGAATCACTAACATTTCAACAAGATCACCGTACGGCGAAGTCTTCGGTTCGACTCCCGGGCGGGTGTCAGTTATGCAGTCAATTAGCCAACAGTTGCTGAGCTTAAACTTCTTGAATCCTCAAAGGTAGTTGCTTCATTCTCGATGCATTGTAGAATTGACGGAGAGTTTACGAACGTTTACTAAATTGCATCTGTCTTGCGTTAGTTTATATTAAATGATGAGTTATAAATTGTTAGTGCAGTTCGGGCTCAATTTACACCAGCGTGGAATGGAATGGAAGCGACGAAATTTTACATAGCATAATGAACTTTATATCTGCACTAGCTTTTGCCCGCGGCTTCGCTCGTGTTAATTAAGCTCAAAAAAACTCTTAACAAACTACTCATCATCTGCCTAGCCTTTTCCCAACTATTATATGTTGGGGTCGGCTTCCAGTCGAACCGGATGCAGCTGAATATCAGTATTTTACATGGAGCGACTGCCTATCAGACCTCCACAACCCAGTAACTGGGTAATAAGATACTCTTGGTAAGACTGGTTGTCAGACTTTCTGGCTTCTGACCAACAGTAACGACTGTCAAAGATCTACAAATGACAGCCGAGACCAACGGCTTTACGTGCTTTCCGAGGCACGGAGGAAACTCGCTATGGTAAATGGTCACCCATCCACAGACCAACCTCTGCAAGCGTGGGTTAACCCGGAAGACCGGTCTATGCGGCTATAATTATTTAGTCACGAGCTCCTCCCCCTCTTAACAAACTACTAACGTTTCTATAATAATGTAATTCAATCGTGATTTGAAAGACACATGGCGCCATCTATAAACGTTATTGTTGTTTTCCTCGGGAACAGTACTGTTTTTCGGGATGAAAGGTACCCTATGTCCGTTTCTGTACACCTGACAACGTATATGCAAAATTTCAGAATAATCGGTTCAGTGGTTTAGGCGTGAAAAGGTAACAAACAAACAAACTTACTTTCGCATTTGTAATAAACTAGCTTTCGCCCGCAGCTTCGCTTGCGTGAAATTTTGACCCCGTTAAGTGTCGATTTTCCATACAAACTTTCATCCCCTATTTAACTCCCTTAGGGGTAGAATTTCGAAAAATCAATTCTTAGTGGATGCCTACCTACGTTACAAAAGGAACCTACTGTCAAAATTTCAAGTTTCTAACCCCAGCGGTTTACGCTGTGCGTTGATAGATCAGTCAGTCAGTCAGTCAGTTTCTTCTTTTATATGTATAGATTAGTTAGGATTAACAGCTTCACTTTGGTTCAGCGTGGATTAGCAAAGACTTCTGTAACTGTAAATTTTATAATATGTATGGTGAATATTTTAGCTCTCTCTATCTCATTTCAACTTTTTTTAAGTCGGTTTCTCTTTATTTTTTATTCAATTTTTGCGTGTGCTAAATTCTGCACAATTAGCAGTGTAAGAGTGTTATAAGTGCCAATTATTTTGACCTACATGTGGATTAGCAAAGACTTCTGTAACTGAAAATTTTATAATGTGTATGGTGATTATTTTAGCTCTCTCTATCTCATTTCAGCTTTTTTTAGATCGGTTTTTATTATTATATTTCATTTTTGCTTATGCTAAATTCTGTCAACTTAACAGTGTAAGAGTGTTATAAGTGCCAATTATTCTGACCTACATATTTCGAAGTTCATATAATCTCAAGCTTGTTTTGTGAACATAATCAAGTTACTTCAACATCACTTTAAAATCCTACAAATGTAAAAAAGTAAGGAAAAAATAAAGTAAGTACACTTCGCAGAGAAATTCGAAGTTGGAAAATATTGAGATCAAAGAATATACAATGTGGCGACTTCGGTACGGACAGCAAAAGTAACAAGGATAACAAAGAAATATGAAAAGGAAATGTTATTTTACCTTCACGACTCTTTGGTTTTGATGTAATTAAACTTCTGTTATTCATTGTGTTTTTTTTTCTTTTTTCGAGTGAGCGGAACTCCGATCAGTCATAAAAGTAACATAATTATAAAATTCTGCTGAAAGCAATTTAAAAAAAACCTAAAACATATTTTATACAGAAATTTTATATTTTTGACGACACGTTTGGTGCAGTGGCTAAGCGATTGGCTTCTGCGCTACGGGTCGTGGGTTCGATTCCCACACGGAACAAAAATTTGTATGGCCTACAGATAGTTGTTTCGGGTCTGGGCGTTTGTGTATGTGAGAATTGTGTCTGTAAACGCAGTCACGATACAAGAGAAATCTTAGTGTACGGTAAAGTATTACAAAAAAAAAAAACAGTAACACATTTGACTACATAAATTCATAAACTAACATAAATCTGTATAATTTTTAAAAATTGTACCTTGTGTATTTATTTATTTCTGTTGTTTTGTAAAACCAGAGCAGCGGCATTTTGTTGTTTTTTTACTGTCGTAGCATATGCCATGTATTTATTATAGAATCCTTTTTTGGCCTCGTGCAAGTTGTTCTAATTTTTGGCATTTTTAGGTTTCCGTACCCAAAGGGCAAAACAGGACCCTATTACTAAGACTCGCTGTCCGTGCGTCTGTCCGTTTGTCACCAAGCTGTATCTCATGAACCGTGATAGTTAGACAGTTGAAATTTTCACAGATGATGTATTTCTTTTGCCGCTATAACGAAAAATACTAAAAAACAGAATAAAATAAATATTTAAGTGGGCTCCCATACAACGAACGTGATTTTTTTGCCGTTTTTATAGATAATGGTACGGAACCGGCCTGGCCGGTTTTTTTTTGTATTTTGTCAACTTTTGTAACTGCCTGTAACAGTCTCATGTAAAATACTTTCTTTCTTTTACTGTAAAAATAGGGAGTCGCAATTTAAAAATTACGTCTTAAAAAAGTTCTTACCTAAGTACGAAAAATAACAAACTAAAAAAAAACAGTTTCAAATTCTCGTCATTCAGTACGATTCACATAGCCACATAGATAAAAAAAACAGCTAAAACGGTACAGACAACAATCCTGTTATATTTCATTTATAACAATACCTTAGCTTACAATTAAAACAATACTTTTGTTTAAAAACACACCACAATCCATTATCCACATCCCTTTCAACGAAAAATACAAAAAAAATAAGCAAAAAATCACTGAAATCCGATTCGACGGCCAGTTTTTATACCAACGTTTGTTCGTTTGTTGTTTTTTTTGCGTTTTGTACTCTTTCACTATTGCCACTGACAAACCGCGAGTGGTACAATCAACAAATAAAATTCAATTGGTTGTAGCACTTAAGTTAATTTGCTGTCAGTACACAGGCTCCACAGGTTAGCTGAGGCAGTGCCAAATTGATTCACTTGTGTAACTATGTTTTTTTTTTGCTTTGTGGTATCCCGCAATATTACTATCGGGCCTTTTATTGGAGTTCTTACATTTATTTCAGGCGAGTTGGTTAGGACCAGCGAGCAAATAGAAAGAGATGTTGTAATGCGATTTTCTGATAACACGATGCGTGACATTTCACAGGGCGAGGGGAACGTTACACCCCGCCTGCTTCTACTATATTTTCTATCTAGCGGTGAATAGGAAAAACTAAAACCTTCGGATATTATAGATAACTAACACGTGGATTAGCCAAATTACGCTAGATGTCTCTACAGGGTGTAAACGAATTCGTGTAATTCCTTGAAACTGCGTGATCTTACTGGTGAAACAGATTAAAAAAAAAAAAAAAAAACTTGTGCCGACAGCCTGACAAAGGCCACGCCCACCGTGATGACGTCAGGACGTAGCTGGTATCACAGTGCACAGTTTTTTAGGCCAACTCCTCTTTGTGTTAGGTTTGTGGTTAGCACCGCAAGCTATCATCATCATTCAGCCGAAAGACGTCCACTGCTGGACATAGGCCTCCCCCAAGCATTCCACATCGACCGGTCTTGTGCTTCTCGCATCCAGCGGTTTCCCGCGACCTTCACCAGATCATTGGTCCACCTTGTGGGAGGCCTACCCACGCTGCGTCTTCCGGTACGCGGTCGCCACTCCAGAACCTTTCGGCCCCATCGGCCATCCATTCTGCGAGCAATGTGCCCCGCCCACTGCCACATAAGTTTGGCAATTGTTCGAGCTATGTCGGTTACCTTGGTTCTCCTGCGGATCTCAACATTTCTGATATGACCACGCAGGGTAACTCCGAGCATAGCCCTCTCCATTACCCTTTGGGTGACCTTGAGCCTTCTTATGAGGCCCATTGTGAGTCACCACGTTTCAGTGCCGTATGAATCACTGGCAACACGCACTGGTCAGACTTTCGTCTTGAGACACTGCGGTAGTTGGGACGAAAATATTCTACGTAGCTTCCCAAACGCTGCCCAGCCGAGTCGGATTCGACGATTGACCTCTTTTTCGAAGTTGGACCTACCTAACTGGACAGTTTGTCCTAGGTAAACATAATCGTCGACAACTTCGAGTGTAGTCTCCGATCTTCACGGAAGCTATGCAGATCGTCAAATTAAGAAAGGTTGCTTACCTCGGACACGCTTTTCGGCACGAATAATATATCTACTGCAACTTATAATGATGGGCAAAGAGGCGGAAAAGCGTGGTGTAGGCCGAAGAAAGTCTTGGTTGAGGAATATTAGCGAGTGGACCGGAGTCACGAGTGCTACTGAGCTGTTCGCGCAAAGTACAAGGACATTGAACAACAATGATTGGAGAGGCATCAGAAGAAGAAGAACTTATTTCAGCTTGTCTATATAGGTTCTTAACATTGATGTAGAAACATATGAACCTCGGGTCAGCGATCAAAAATGTCCGAAGCGAATGTTGACTAATACGCGAAAATGAAGACTAATTTACGTCAATGGGTGCAGTCGAATCTTCATACCTATATGATGAATAGCTAAATTATGCATTGTGATGGCGACATAAGATTTAAATTAGTTTGTTGGTATTTCTAAGTTTATATGGCGGTGTATCTTGGCGCGCGCTCTGGTGGTATATGTAAGCTCAGGACACTTTTTTCGTGAATTTTGTACTAGAACCTTAGTCCTTATGTTTCTACGTCAATGGATCATTAATGCATTTTTTCATTTAAACTCATAACATACTGCTTAAGCGGGCCTGCACGACAGTAGTAAAATCAAAAACATATTCACATTGTTCCCATCCTAACAGCATAAGTATTCCAATTACATACAAACACACTTCCCCATCAATTAATTAAAATGTAAAAACTCCATTACTTACAACCCTAAACCGGCAGGGCTGCCACAAGGGACTTATCACTAATTGATGAGTTAATAATTCTCAATGTTTTGGCATTCTTTTTACAAACATTCACACGCTTGTTGGTAGGATCTATACGGTCCGCCTGGCTAGCTACCACCCTCACATTAAAATCCGGCGCCAAGCAGTTTACTGTGTTCCGTAGTGTGTATGTGAGAGCCAGAGGGGTATAGGGGAATCTCTCTATATCTCTATTACTTGGATTCGTGTGCTTAATCTTAGACCCTGTCTGCACTTATCATCAGGTGCGACTAGGATCAAGCGCGACCAAGTCATTTTTTTTAAATCCTTTTTATTCACAATTTAAATAAAAGCTTTTAGCTTTTGTGTTTGTAAGTTTCTAAAAAATTCCTCATTTAAAATTACAGATACTAGGGAAAAGAAAGCTTAGTTACCTCGAATTGCAACCCTAAATGTCAGGGTCATCGCTCGACATTTGAGCGTGGGTTCTAATTTATGTTTTAATTATTAACATGTTTTGTTTCGTTACTTTTTTCGTTCGTGATGGGTTTTCGGTGGAATGTTAAACATGTATGTAACATTCTTCGACCTTTTTTAGGGTTGTACATGTTACATGTACGTAATTAATTGATGAGATCGTGGTATTTGTAATTTGGCTAGAGCAGCCGAAGCTTTATTGATTGACATTAAATTTTATTATACACGAACTGTGCCCTTGAAAAATTGTTGGTTTAACCAATGAAAAGTATCGTGTGTGCTATTCCAGTACCAATTCTGTATCTGCTCAGTTTTTACATAGTGATTGTGTAACGAACTAACATTTCAATATTATTTTCGAAGTTTCCGCATAATCTAAAGTAATAATTAAAAAAATTTTTCACCGTGGCATGAGATATTCTCATATAGCTTGTGGCAAAAAAGGCGAAAAAAAAGAAAAAAAAACCTCTTGACCCAATTCGATATTATTTTCATCCTATCACCTTAATAAAAAAAAAAAAACATTGGTAAGCACACTAATCCATCGATAGAACAAAAGTACACTCGCAAACAGAATACAAACCTACATTATCCAATTCCTAAGCAATCAGAGAACAATTTCGGAATCGGTCGTTGCGTATGAATTTTTCACACATTTTCGGGGGCCGGCCTGTTTCGTTCTCACTGTAATACTGTTTCATTTCGTCGAGATTAAAAAATTCACGCACAGCCGCACAGCCAACAACGCCCGCTCGGAGCCCGATAAAGCGTGATAAATAAATAAATATTGCGTCTAAATATTTTATTCGCGATTGTACTTTTAGTGAGAATTTGTATGTCGATTGGATTACGTTTTATTATTATTTTTTGTGTTTAGATTTTTCTTTTAGATTTCAATTAAATAGTAAGGGGCTCGTGGCTAAGGGCCAAAACTGCGTTAAGCTTGCATACGCGCGTGGCCACGCGGGCGGGCTCCGTGGGCACGCGGCGGTCCCCGTCGCGGGTACGTTTTCTTATTTGCTGCAATAAAAGCTAACTATTCTCCACTGCTTACTTCTCCAGGCAAAGGTTTCACATCTAAGCTCACGTCTTTAAAAAATCTCCATTTTATTCTTAGTGCATTCTACCACTACGACTCTCATCCCCGAGAGAGGACGGATTTAGGATCTGTCCATATTTCTGTAGCAGCAAATTGTATTTATATGATGCTGAGTTACTATACCTACGTAGAATTTAATTTAGGGTAAAATGCTGAAGTAAGTAAGGGCCTGTCCACATCTCCACGTCACGACGTCGTCAACGTGGAACGGTGCGGTAACGTGGCACGGTGCGTTGACGTAACGTGCAAATTTACGTTACCGTATCGTAACACGTTCCGGCTCTAGCCGCAAGCGCACACGTATATGCGCTACGCCCGCGCTCTCCACGCCCGCGTGTTAGTCGCCGTCTACGTGCTCCGATGCTTTAAAAGCAAACCTTACTGTTTCTCTTATTAAAATTCAAGACCTACATGGTCAACGATAAATGTAATAATGATCCTGACGTGCATTTTTACGATACGGTAATGTAAATTTGCACGTTACGTCAACGCATCGTGCCACGTTGACGACGTCGTGACGTGGAGATGTGGACAGGCCGTAACTGTGAATTGGATGAAAATTAATTTTATACTTCGCTTATGGCTTCGCCCGCGTGGATGTCGTTTATCGCTCGTTTATGTTTTTCGGGATAAAAAGTAGCCTGTGTCCTTCTCTGGGTTCCAGACTATGTTTGTACCAAGTTTCAACAAAATTGGTTCAGCGGTTTAGGCGTGAAAGCGTCATAGACAGACAGAGTTACTTATGCATGTATAAAATTAGTTAGGATTTATCTATATATACTTAATATTATAAAGAGGTAGAATTTGTTTGTTTGTTTGTATGTAGGAGGTAATCTCCGAAACCACTCATCCGATTTCAAAAATTCTTTCACCAATAGGAAGCTACATTATCCCTGAGTGCTATAGGCTATATTTTAGTATCAAAAAAATTAGGGATCCTTAAATAAATTACAATAATGTAACCCAAGGTATCAAAAATTGGCTTATCTATACTTCAATTGAAAGAGGTAGAATTTGTTTGTTTGTATGTAGGAGGTAATATTAACGCAAGCGAAGCCGTGGGAAAAAGCTAGTTATACATAATTGCTTCCAAATTACTGACGTATCTTCACAGGGTTAATAGGTATCATTAATAGGACACATTAAGGTGTGTCCAGACCTGGCGAATGCGCCTCGAATGCGCCGCTCGCGAGCCGCTTGCGAAATGCGCGCGTTGCTCGCGTGCAGTTACAGCCTACGTTTGGTGCGCCGCTCTAGTGCAAGTCCGGCAAGGCTCGAGGGGCGTGCGTGCAGCTCGCGCGCCGCTCGTGCGTACATAGCTTCTTTCGCTTTTGAACTATGAGCCTCAGTAGTGAATTTGCTTCCGAAGATATCGGACCATATGTCTGCCGTTAGCATAATTGCTGCAGCATCGGCTATTTTATTACTGACAACAAGATTACTGACACGCGGGCGGCACAAGGGAGGTGCACCGCGAGCGGCACGCGGACGGCGCAGGGGCTGCGTACGAACATGAAATGCACGCGCGCATTTCGCAAGCGGCTCGCGAGCGGCGCATTCCAGGCACATTCGTCAGGTCTGGACAGACCATTACATAGCACTGCCTGGTTGGTCTAATGGACGCAAGAGCGACTGCTGAACGTGAGGTCCAGAGTTCGATCCCCAGATCGGGCAGTGTTATTGAGTTCTTCCGTGTGGAATTCCTCAGTAGCAGCCCGGAGTCTGGATTTGTGCCCGGTTGATGGCAATATACTCCCCCCTGCTGCATGCGACTTAAACATAATAAATATTATAAACAAAACTTTTTTTATAAACCCTTGTCCTAAATATGCGTCCTTTATGTTCTAAGTTCCACTATAAAACACGTTCAGAAATATTTTAGTCTAATTAACACCACACCCGCTCATTCCAATCACGACAAATAACGTCACAAACACGACACGCGACAAAAACACATGTAAAATTATGTCACACAAATCCACGCAACACTAGCTTCGTAAACGCATTTAATAATTATCCCGCCAACAGATGTTGCAACGACAAACTTAAATTTCGGAATGTTGTAACTTAAATTTGACCGAAAACAAGTCTTATGTTGATAGAAGTAAGGTGTGCAATGAATTTCAGTGGTTGTGAAATTATAATTGTCACATTTCGAGGAATCTTGATTTACACATCTGTGACCTATGTTTTGACGTTTACAGAGCTAGCTATGCGTCAGCCGATTGTGATTTACGATTACAAACCCACATATCGTGCGTTCAATCAACTTTAAGCTCTATTCCTTTGTGAACAAGAGTTCTTGGAGATGAAAAATAATTTTGCTGTTTTTTTTTTTGGTAGAGTGTTGAAGGATTTTTTGTAATAAGTAAGATAAATGGTTCCTAACCCAAATGTTAAGTAGTAATAAGCTCTAATAGACGTGATGAGCTTAAATTTCTTAATCCCGCTTCTTCCTTGTGAAATATGGGCGAACAAGATTTTTGGGGTGTAACGCCAACTGTTACATTGCAAATGTTATATTAAAATGTTTTACACTTTTTTTTTATTATAAATTGCTCGCAATTTCATCTCTTATTTTTTAACCGACGACGCCAAAAGAAACGAGAAGGTTCACATTTCGTCGGAATGTTTTTAGGGTTCCTAAAGGGTAAAACGGGATCCTATTACTAAGACTCCGCTTTCCGTCTGTCCGTCTGTCTGTTTGTCCGTCTGTCACCAGGCTGTATCTCATGAACCGTAATAGTTAGACAGTTGAAATTTTCACAGATGATGTATTTCTGATGCCGCTATAACAACAAAATTAAATACTAAAAAACAGAATAAAATAAATATTTAACGGGGCTCCCTCCCATACAACAAACGTGATTTTTTTGCTCGTTTTTGCTCGATATTGATAACGGCAACAGGTAGCCGCTTGAAAGATTCATGAGGAGGCGAGCCTATTGCCACCAACCGAACACAAATCCAGACACCGGGCTGCTACTTTGCCCGACCTAGGCATCGAACCCAGGACCTTACGCTCAGCAGTCGTGCTTACGACCACTAGACCAAACAGACACTCAAAATATATTGATCAAATAGCAGTCACTCCTTTTAAAAAAACTGGTAGACTGAAAGCCATTCCTAACATAGTTGAGAAAAAGCTAGGAGATATTTCCCAAGACTTCTTAGCATTATAACGATGTCATCTGCAGTATTTTCTACAATTAAGAGAGTATAATTAGCGCCGCTTCGCTTGTCTTTTTAAGTAAAATAAATAGCTTGAAAGTCTTGAAACTGAACTGTAGAGAAAATAGAATTATAAGAGTTGTAGCTCTCGGGCTGATTTTATTTGCGTCTTTTTAGTTTGCGAGATAGGTACAGACACAGGCAGAGACCTTCATCATCATCATTCAGCCGAAAGATGGCCACTGCTGGTCACAAGCCTCCCCCACGCATCGCCACATCGACATTCAATATTTTTTGTGAGCTACGCAAATGTCCAGCTCATTGGTGGCGTCGTGCGTCGGGTCGTTGAGCTCCCTAAAATAAGGTTAAGCTACACGATGGCTGATGCATGCGTGCCGTCAGTTGGGACATGTCAACTTAAACCTGCTGTCTCTTACTCAAAAGGTCATTCCAGACGTTGCCCTACATTGTTACACTCGCATAGTTTTATACCACAACTTCTGGACTTCAAAAGAGATAGAATAGAATATACTTTATTGTACACCAAAATTGTAACATAGCTCTTATACAATATAATTTAGTGAAGGGTACAATGGCGGTCTTATCGCTGATGGCGATATCTACCAGACAACCTTTGGATGAACAGGAAAACAATGAATAAGAGATCTTCACCTGTAAGTTTGTTTCGGCTTTTCTGCTCAGAGCTAGTCAGATAGGAAATGCTAGAGCCATCTAGTCTTAAAAAAAAATTACATTGACTAGTAAAAGTGTCTGTAACAGATTTATTTACAGAAATAAACATCATTTTTTATCATCGACCGGTCCTGTGCTTCTCGCATCCAGCAGATTCCCGCGACCTTTACCAGGTCATCGGTCCACTTTGTGGAGGCCTACCCATGCTGCGCCTTCTGGTACGCGGTCCAGAACCTTTCGGCCCCATCGGCCATCCAAGCAGTGGTACTCCCATAACTTGCTAGTTCTTCTCTACCTATTTGACAGTCATGTGTTCGCACAGTTTACGTGACTGCCACATAGATGGCTTGGTGTAATTATTATGAAGATCAATAAGGCGTTTTCAGGTTAAGGATAAGACCGACGCAAGAAGTCTGTTTGAAACCTTTGCTCTAAATATTTACGAGAAAAAAAAAAAAAATTTTTGCTTCTTTATTTGTCTACCGAAAATGTTGAATACTTAGTTTACATTTAAATCAATAAAAGGAGCTTTAAAAAATTGCAAGCACCGTTTTTAATATATTTAGGAACTTAAATTGTTTCAAGCTAATTTAAAGCGATTTCTATGGTATTTTTTTCAAAAGATAGCTTTTTTATGCTTTAGATATTTGGTATTGTATTACAATAATAGATGAAATAATTGTCAGTAAAAATTAAGATCGCTCACAGCACTCAGGCCATTTGAAGGAGTCATTTTCCATATTGATATTTTTTTAATTCGGGTTTGTCCGTAAATTATTTTTAAAATATTACATCTTCAAACACTCTTAAGTGCTTTGCTTTATACTGAAATAACCAAATATCCATTAATGTAATTAAACTAAAATCTCACAATAAACTCGACCTCAATAAACAAAAACTCGCCAACTCTTAGCACCCAACTCTTAACAAAATCGACTTTTAGGCATCACCTTACCACCATTCCTATATTCACTCAAATTGAAAACCTACCCTAATACAAGTTCTTTAAGTTTCAAATCCCTTCGATGATGCCCTCAGATGGTTTTGCAAACAATATCAAATCGTAATCCGGGCCTTTGAGAGTTTCTCTGCCGAGTGCTTTTAACGACAGCACTTAAATCGTCAAAGGGAGGAAGTTCTAAAGTAACAGATAAGTTTAACATCCGTGATCCCTCATTATAACACTGATTTGAAAATGAAAGGGATATTTATTTTATTTTGACAGTGTTGACCCTATTTTGTATCCGTGTCCGACTCGAAGGACCAAAATATGTAGGGTTCTTTAACAGTTGACTATATTATAGTAAGTGCGCAACCATTTTTTTTTTCTATTGTACTGCTATAGGTGGATCTAGGGGACCATTTCTACGTAGCCGGGCAGTTATTGGCGAGACCTGAAGGGTCTCCAGCCAATGGGGGGGGGGGGGGGGAATAAAATACTTAAGCTAAGCTAACTGCTTGTACTACACTAACATCATGACTACCTGCAACAACAGCACTAAGGGCGATCCCTAGTGGGACTCGTACCTCGGCTTAGGGCGTTGCTGGCGGGGGCTTCAGGGGGGAGACAGCTTGATGAGGGCTGAATTATCGGTGTGACTGCGGAGTCTGAAGAGACCACCGGCTCTACGACGGGAGAGCTCGGTGGATCGTGACCGGCGGCGTCGCGGCGGTGGGACGTCACGACGGGCCTCGTCGGCGAGGACGGTATGCCGGACGGCGGCGGATGTTGTGTAGTTTGCTGGTCGATTTACTCGCCTCCTGGAGGAGGGTAATTTCGTCATCGGGTTCTATGCGCCGATCACAAAGCAAACAAGTTTTTGTAATCACCACAATAACATTTCACACCGATAATTCAGCCCTCATCAAGCTGTCTCCCCCCCAACCCCCGCCAGCAACGCCCAAAGCCGAAGTCCGAGTCCCGCTAGGGGACACCCCTAGCGCTGTTGTTGCTAGTGGTCATACTGTTAGTGTAGTATAAGTAGTTAGCTTAGTTTATATTTTACTTCCCCCCATTGGCTGGAGACCCTTCAGGTCTCGCCCATAACTGCCTGGTTACGTAGAAACCATCCGCAAGGACCAACTCAAGCAGTACAATAGAAAAAAATACACTCAGTAACTTTATTAGCACTTTCACAATTACAATCAACGAGGCGTCTTCCATCAGTTCCAAAATGAATGTGTACAGTTATAAAAATATGAATGTTGCCATCAACATGGTGAAGGTCTTTAAAGTCTACCTTATTTAAAAGTGAGTTAGGTTCCACCTCACTCCCCCCGCTAACCCGAGGAGGCCCGCTGTGGCGGGCCGGCACCAGCCGGGGGTTGCGGAAGTATCGTTAGTTCCCGTGACCCCCGGCGCAGGTGTGAGATGGAACACCGGGGTGGTTTTAGTCAGTAAGAGACTGACAGACCCCTCCGCCCACCCCAGGGCGGAGGACATCCATGAGGACTTCCAGACCAAAAAAAAAACGAAGTAGTGTGACGCAACAAGCGCGATATGCACCGGCACTGATTCTTTCAAAAACCCGGACACGACAAGTTACGAAGACGCACGAGCAGTACCGACACAGCACTCCCCTTTCGTGGCGAGCGCATCGCTACGCGACGCGGTGCAACCCTAATTCGACTCGTGACCTTGCTATATGTTCAGCTCATGATTAAGGGCTTCGATTGGTTCCGAAAACAGTCGGGCAATCCCGAAAAATGCTCGTGAGTAAACCGTGAATATTAAAAAAGTTATTAAAGGAACCATGTAAGCCAAAATAAAGAATCTCCTTCTCGTCATCTTCACAGTTTAGCCCTTAGTCCGCCACGCTGGCCTGGTGCGGTTTGATGGGCTACACACACTATCGAGAACAGTTTAGAGCCCTCTCAGGATTCCTTTCCAAGCATTTTTAAACATTTAATTACCGTATCTATTCTCTGTCAATCATCGATAGTCATGTTGTTTGCTTATTTGCGTATTGCATGAAGTGCGCGTATAATTTATTATGTTGATACAAAAATGGCAGGGACCAGCAGAAAATCAGTGCTGTGCTGTACGCACAGCGTAATACTGAGCTGGATTCCTTGCCACACACCGATTATATCTTTTAAATGTGTTGCATTATTGTTTTATATAATATCTTGTGTGTGTGGCAGAATAAATCGTTTAAATGGTTTAAATGATCGCCAGAGAATAGATACGCCAATTAAATGTATGGAAATGACATAACAGATCGCTTGACCGGTCGAAAGCTTATGTCAATTCAGTACATCTCATTATCGTTTCTATTCTCTAGCGACTATCGATTGCCATTTGTCTACAGACGCAGGTCTTTCTTACAATAGTGATACATACAAAAACATATATATACAAGGTTAGTCGGAAAGGGGGTACTAATCAGAAAGGGTGTTAAAGTACGCATAATGATGAATAACTTTTGTTCTACAACTTTTTCCAAAAGTCAATAGTTAAAGAGAAATAAGTGATCAAAGATCTAAAAAAAAACCGCTAAAATCTATCTATCCCCAGTTATGATCCGCTGTGGTTACATTTTAGGTCATATTTGGAGTCATGAATTAGAAGCGCCATTTTCTGAATTTGTAACTAAAGCACGGATGAAGAAATTTTGAAAAAACTAAAATAATAATAATTTTTCATGGAAATAAAAATGACCGAATTTTGAAATTTTAACACTTGTTTTAAGATAGTCATCAGTGATACTTTAAGTGGTCTGCGGATTAGAACCCCCTTTCTGACTAACCTTGTATAAAGATGTTTGGCAATAACTCCTTCTGCACATGTGGCTTCCCTGGTACCTCATTAACGTCGTATGTGTATGTCTATTAACTAACCTCATTACGATTAGCTTTCTTTTTTATTACTATCGTTACTCTCAAGATATCTTTATCTTATTATACAGTGATTTTCTTTGTAATTGTTTTGATTTCAATTAACCATGTCAGTTGTTTTGTATAGTTTAGCGTCCTTTTACCTTTTATAAATGTGAGAGCTTTGTAGACTTGCTAGATGCCGGGATACCTAGTTAATTTGTGACCATATTTTTCATTCTGTTTTTTTGTGTGGTTCCTGCTCTTAAGTCTACTTTGCTCTCTCATAACTATTCTAAGTCATAACTATATGTACCCACTCAAATTGTTAAAGATATGGATTTTAAAAGAGTAACCATGGAGTTTCTTGCCGGCTCTTCTCCATAGGAAACGACTAATTGGAACCGTGCACCTAAATTCGACTTTTCATAAGCGCCTGTAATGGTTTATGTGAAATAAAAACTTTTGATTTGTACAATTCCTTGCTTTTGCTTATATTTCTAACCAACTACCGCATCCTTCATATTTCATATCAAAGACCTAGCACCAAGTTTTCCTCTCAAATTCATCTAGCTCGCAACACCGTCTCCTAAAAGTAAATCATACAAACGAAATTCTCTATTCCCCAGCGGTTCCCAACATATTGAATACTCGGACGTCGGACGCGTCCGACTATAACGATAAAACCGATCTATAATAAAAATCCACTGGATCCAGAAATCGTCCACCCATTTAGTATTTGATGGTTGGACGACCATAAAATGTATATGAAATTTTAAAATTCCCAGTTCGGATCAAATTCGGGGAAACATTCGCCCGTTAGTTTATACGGGGTATTTTTGGTGGGATTTTATGGCCAAAACTGAAATAGAAAAATATGAAAAAGATATCAAAAAATCATGAGCTCGATTTTAGAGAAAACTCCCACAGATTTTTAGATATTTGTAAAATATGCAGGAATGTTTGCCGAAGCACATTCTGATGAGTTCAATACCATTCTGCGAAAAAAGGATGGCGTCCATGATGCGCAGAGTGCGTGGGAGCGTCAACGGCATTCTGATGGTCATCAATGAGAAGCCATGTTGCGCCATTGTGGTGCATTAGGTACATGTACATGTGCACGTATCCAGTGCGACAGGTGAGTGCAACAGATACATGAATTAATTAATAAAATTTATTTTAAGGTCTGAAATAAAGTATTTTTATTTCATTTTTAGATGCCGCCACACTAAAAAATTTACTTAAGGGCGAACCCACGATGCGTTGCGGTGTGGTGTGCCGCCGCACCGCAACCATTTTGCCGCATCAGCGTGCACACGTAGTACGCGGCGTGTGTGGACCGACTCTCCGTCAACACATCTGCGGTCTGCGACGTCGGTGCGGTGCCGCTCTGGCGCATACACCCTCCCCCCTCGTCTTAGTCCGGTGAGCGTGCGACGCGGCGCCGCACCGCACCGTGTGGTATACTATGGACATTTGTATGTATTACGCGGTAGCGGCGCCACGCTGGAGCCGCACCGCATCGTGTGGCTTCTCCCTAAGAGCGGGAGCACACGATGCGTTGCGGCGCCGCACCGCAAAGATTTCACCGTATCAGCGGGCACAAGAGCGGTGCGGTGCCGCAACGTTGTTATGACGCAGCGGCACCGCAGCAAAAAAATAGGAGAGAAAAAAAAACGAAACGAGCGAGCGTGTGTCCTTCCTTGTGACGAATAAACAACTGCGCGGTGCCGCTCCGACGTCGCAACGCATTCACCCCTCCCCGCCTCGTCTCGATGGTTGCAAGTCCGGTGCGGCGCCGGAGCGCATCGTGTGACATGCCACAGATATTTCTATGTAAGACGACGCAGCGAAATCGCTCCGGCGCCGCACCGCCACCGCAACGCATCGTGTGGCTGTCAGGTATGTACACCTCGTTTTTGTCATTCCCTTTGATTTACCACAGAACTCTTTCGCTGGATTTGTTCCACATTAGCATTATTATCAATTGGTACAATAGTATAGGATAGTACGTTTTACTGCATGTCTCGTTGGTCTAGTGGTCGCAAGGCCGACTGCTGAGCGTGAGATCCTGGGTTCGATCCCCAGGTCGGGCAAACTGTTATTGGGTTTTCCCGTGTGGTATTTCTCAGTAGCAGCCCGGAGTCTGGATTTGAGCCCGGTTGATGGCAATAGGCTCGCCCTCTATTACATGGGACTTTAACATAACGGCGAGATGCGAGTGTACTATAAACCTTTGCCTAACCCTTTTGGAAATACAGGAATGATGTTATGTAGTATTTTTTCTATATCCAACACGAACACAAGACTTAAAAAAATAATATAAAAGTGCAGTTATTACCAAAATGAAAATTGAAATTGAAAATCGGCCCAAAGCATGAATTCATGACTCTTTTGGTCAATTTTCGCTTTTGTTCATAATTTCGGTTTGGGCCATACACTGCCGTAACAAAAACAACCTGTATATTTCCATAGAAAAATATTACCATATTTCGAATACGCGTAAAAGCGAGTACTTTTTCCATTTTCATTTTTAACGATTCATGGGTTTATGCGTTTGAAACTGTTATGTTTAAAAACAAGAGTGTTTTAATCCTTTGCTGATATTTACGGGAACTGAATTCAAAAAGGAATAACGCGTTTATATTTTGAACAATGTAGAAAAAAGTGCTCTGTTTTAGAATTGCATGACGTGTTTCGAACCGTGGCTTTTTATTTCACTAATGAAAAAGATTCGTGTGGTGCCGTACGTAAAGAATAGCACTACCCCATCACTCCCCATGGGTGTCGTAAAAGGCGACTAAAGCGATTCACTAGAGGATGGGCAGCAGCGTTCTTTGAGTACTTTAACAACCATACTGCGATCGACAACCCGCCTGCCAAGCGTGCCGATTATGGCAACCCCCCCCCCCCCCCCCCTAACATGGCTTGGGGGAGGCCTATATCCAGCAGTGGACGTCTTTCGGCTTCTTCTTCGTGGCGATTTAATGGTACTAATTTTTTTCCGACCAGTATTGTGCAATGTGTACAGCTCTATCATTGGCCTCGTTTAGATCTTGGATGGTGATTGTGCACGAGCTGTCAAATCTCAAATCAGCGGTGCGAGCACGGATCTTTTTATAGAGTCGATTCGAGAAATTTATCTATTCTAAACGTCAAATTTGACATAAGATGTAGATTAAACGACAACAGTTGTCATTTTATCTATAACTTAAGTCAAAGACGTTTAGAATATATAAATTACTCGAATCGACTCGATAAAAGATCCGTGGTCGCACCGCAGGTGCGGTAATTAGTTGTGAGTACTTACTTTGCTCGACCAATCACATTCGTTGACAACCGAATAAATTGATCAGCCTCTCAGGAGTTAGATAGGAGTAAATGTAAAAAAATAGTTTTAGACACTAAAGCCGAAGAAATTGCAGGGACACGTTGTTGTTGTAGGCATATATAGGCGCCGGTAACTACTTTCCATCAAGCGTCGCCATGTTTGCCAACCTTGCACATAAAAAATGACATAAAACAAACCTATATTCACCATGTGTTACTACAAAACGACCGTAAACAACGAACTAACATAATAACTTTAAGTTAAACACATAAAACCCCATGCTTTGTCTGTGGTATTATAAAACTAGTGTGGAACTACGGTCAGTATTGCGGATGCCACGTCCGGAGTCCGGACTCGCTTCCCGTCAAACTTGGTGACTGGAAAATTATAGTTTGTGTTCAGGTCACAAATGTACGTATGGACCATATTTGAATTTAAAGCGCCAAATCCACTACCAAGTTTATTTTGCGCAAGCTGCATTGCGCAACCGACTTAAAAGTTTAATTTTTGGAAGTTTTACGAACTAAGCGAGCAGTTGTATACAATTGTCGGGAACTTCGTGGAGTGAGCGCCATCTGTTGTCCGCCACCTAACTAACCGTGACGTCAACATCGGACCACCACTGCCCGTTGGAGGGAGGAGACCGGCTCGCTGGGTGCGCCCGGAGGATTGCTTCTTGGACCGTACGACGGAACACTCGTCTAGAGTATTCTGTGTAGATCAGCTGAAGAAGTCTGACCTTTTATATCTGACTAGCTTGTCCTTATTTTATGATATTGTAATAATTGTGTAAAGTATTATATTGTGATCTAGTTCATGTTACCAACCCAAATACAAGTACTCTCAGTGGTGGAGAGTCTATGTTGGTTTTATTTACTACATTTACCTTCCTCACAATCCTGACATACCAATATTAGCGATAACTGTAATGATAGAATCACTCCTTAACGATTAAATTGTAGTGTCGCTAACACAATAATTTGCGCAATAAATCTTGCTTGTTTGTTTGGCGATAAAAACGATGTTGCGCAAGTCGGCCTATGCATTAGTACTGCTCATAGTTATGATGCCTAGTGACTTATAGTATAATAAACTGCGGTATTAACATGAGTACTATAACGGCATGAGGCTGCCTGAGGCTGCATCCGGCCACGCTTCCTCTCAAACTTACACATTGGAAAATTATAGTTTGTGTTGCGGTTACGACGTGAAGGTTGTTGTTTAACAAGAAAATGTATAGCACGGGTAAATATTTATGAGTTTATAACCGACTTCAAAAAAGTAGCAGGTTCTCAAATTGTAGGAATCAGAAGAAATAAAATAACAGAGTTAATAGTTTTTCAATATCTGTAAAAAACAAAGTACTCGCCTGTTGACACTTAAAGTTTCCACTCTGTGTAAACCTCGTAAAGCTAAGTTTAACTTAATATTACCTCACATTATTCTCTGTGTATTTTCCCCCTGGTCGAGTTACCAACAGATTAATATTTAGTTACCAACGATACATCATTCTGGACACTTTACTTGCAACTTTGAGAAGCCGTAAGTAATTTAGCAGGAAGATTGAGAACCGGTAGCCTGGCTTGGAAAGTTTTACATATTATATGTAGCTGCGTGAATATAAAACTGTTGTGTTTAGTCGCATCTGCTTGGAAAGTGGGCGAATCAATCTAATAATAACGTAAGCCACCAGTGGAATTATTCATTATTATGTTGTATCTCTTTGGGATCACGGCTCATCTTCCGTGCGGAAGATGTCCGGTCCTTTGGAAGGCATACACGGGGACACAGGTCCAACGCGCAGAGGCCCCTTTGAAAACTTTAATCTAAAATGGGGTGGGGCACCAACCGGGACTATCCACGGCTGCTCTATTGGAGTACAGTCATGGACCGTCCCAAGTGAGTGCAAGACTATTGTAAAATATGGTGAAAAATATCTGGTCTATGGGAAGGGGTGTTAGGTGGACTGGATAACTTCTATTGCCGGAAGAAAACGGCATCTGCCTTTCAACATTTAAAATTGAAAAGTGTTGGCAGACGGTGACTCGCCAGCTCACTAGCTGGGCCCCCTGAAAAGCCATTATTATTATAAAAAATACTCTTTTTCGTTTTTTTTTAAGTCGGTTTTTACTGTTTTTTTTAAGTGATTTTACTTTACTATTATAAGTAGCATGAACAATAAAAAAACATGCAATTACAGTAATCGCGGGTAATTTGCTGTCTGCAATCTCCGAGAATCGTCATCAGATCTTCACCAAATTTAAATGGGACCACCTCGGGAGAATAATCTTTCAAACAAAAAATCGCTTCAAGTGCGCCTATAAAATTGGAAGAGTTTCCTCGATTTCTCCAGGATCCCATTATCAGATCCTGACCTAATGACCACGGGACCGACCACCTGGGAAGTATACTCTTTAAAACAAACGAAGAATCTCCCAAATCGGTCCAGGCGTCTTTGAGTAATCGGTGAACATACATGATTCCGACGAATTGATAACCCCATCCGTTTTTTGACGTCGGTTAAAAATACAATCCGACTTCCGAATCTTTTACGTAGCACTCTATAAAATCTCCTAAATAAAGGTACAAACAAAACTACTAGAGAATACAAGGAACACAAACATTCACCTTTTATTCTCTACCTTTGGCTACAAAAGTTAAGAAAACCGCTTTGTCTAAACCCAGCTTTAGACTGATACCGTGCTGTGTTACAACATAAAAAATACAGAAGGTCTACTTCTAACAATGGTTTACAACAAAATCTCACAAAAGAATCACTACAGTAGCGGTAAGTCAAATAAGCCATTTTTGAACCACTGCAGTAAGAAAAATACAAAGAAAGAAATAGTAGATTGTTGCATCGAGCGCAAAGTGAGTTATTAATGCACGAGTGTTATGTTGGTGCCCGAGCGCATGCGAGGGCACAAAATTAACACGAGTGCATTAATTACTCACTTAAGCAAGGTGCGTAATCTACTTTACTTTCAACTACCAATCTACCTACCGTGATAAAATATCCATATTACATTTTTTTTAAACTTTTCTTGCTAAATATGAAGTATCAACGTTTTACAATGGTACAAAATGCGCGCCATTTGTTTTTTTTTTCACCAAGTCATTTTTATTTAGATGATTTTATAGAAGAGAAGAAAAAAAACACCTCTGCCCAATCCTTCGGGGAATACAGGCGATATGTTATGAAAAGCATTGTTTTGATCGTTACTTAACTGCAACTGCACTGGAATTGAACTACTTTTGTTACGTGAATCAGGTCCCTGGACGCACTCCAAACGCTCCGTGAATGTGCAAACCTACATACATTTTTATCGCACGAAATGGTCCTTTTGTTCATTTTCATTTATCGTTTTACGGACTTAAGAATTTCAAGATGTTTGCTAACGTCTCAAGTTACGCTGGTCGTTCCAAAGTTTCCTGCGAATGACCATTTAAATGCGAGCGGTGTATAAAATTTATTATTGACCTACTTTTGAGCGTTCCTTTCTATAGTAATTGTCTTAGAATTGCTATGGGAGCGCCACCTGTGCCTTTAGAATGAGAATAACTGTGAATTCCTTTTGAAATTATTTGAATTTCGGTAGATATTTCCAGAAAGTCCTCATCTCCCAAACTAGTCTCAAGTTTGTTAGGGCTGATATTAAAAGAGCATTCACGCTTGACGATATTCATTAGTCCGTCGTAACTGGGCAGTAGTGATAGCCGCTGCAGCTGCCTTCCAAGTGTGACTGTTCGAATTCATGTGCCGATTCGAATTTGATCATGACTTGCGTTAATGGTGAAGGGGTTTTTTCTTTGTGACGAAACCTGCTCATCTGCGAGGACTCCAAAACGCTCTTAATTATGAGCGTAGTCCGCCAACTCACACCAGGCCACATTGGTGGTCTAAGTGTCCAAACATACTATGCCTTAGATACGCGACCGAACTTCCGCGGCTGATTTTATGTTCCGACGTATTCAGCTGATATGACACACCACAAGGCGCCATCTCCACGAGCGAGTGAATCGCGGCGATATTCTCGCCGTGCCATCAAATTCAATACTAACTATCAGTCTGTCTTCTTGACAGAATCTCTTAGTTCTTATAATCCACTAGCTATTATTATTGTGCAAGTTACCGCAACAAGTTCTCACTTAGTTCATCAAAACTTGCAACCAAAATTTTCGGTTTTGTTTTTGTTGCAAACAATATCACAGTTTTTGTAAACGAAAACTGCACTATTAAATAAACCTACAAGGGGCTTACTATGACCTCTTAAAGCAGGACAGAAGTTGCCTGGAAGTTGAACTGCCCTGCTTTTTTGTTCTATGACATCGTTAGAGCAGGCCTGCGGCAGGCCTGCTACGTTGACGTTTACGAAATCCGTTCTCCTTTTTTTTGTATAGTCTTTTCGTACCATGTATAAGCATTACCGTTCAACTTGGTTCAATAGTCGTTCACCTTTAGTACTGTCATGGTACGATTTTTAGCGATTCAGAAGCAGGCCTGCTTTTGAACGGAAGTTGACTGGCTGGCATTTGAACGTTTTCATAAGAGGTTATAGTAAGCCCCTAGGCTTCCTGCACATTTCCCGCTTTAAAAAATACTTGGATTAGCCTACAGGGCCCGTACTATGAAGTGTACACTATCATAGTTCTATCATTGATTTGTTGCGCGAGAGAAGTGGTGCTATACAGGATGAATAGCGCTATTCCTCCTTCATGGCGCTAATCACCCTTTATAGCGCCATTGCTCCTCCGTGGCGCTATTTATCGTCCATGGCACTATTTAACCTCCGTGACGCTACTCATCTATACTAATATTATAAAGAGGTAGAATTTGTTTGTTTGTTTGTTTGTATGTAGGAGGTAATCTCCGAAATTACTCATCCGATTTCAAAAATTCTTTCACCAATAGGAAGCTACGTTATCCCTGAGTGCTATAGGCTATATTTTGGGATCAAAAAATTAGGGATCCGTAAATTAACGGGAGCGAAGCCGCGAGCAAAAGCTAGTCTTGTATAACGTCATTCCTCCTCCATGGCGCTATTCATCCTCCATGGCGCTAATCATCCTGTAGAGCACCATTACTCCTCCATGCCGCTATTCATACTGTACAGCGTCATTCCTCTCGCACAACAATGATAGAACTATGATACCTCATAGTACGAGCCCTGTTCAGCGTAATGTCATACAACAATTCCATGACGCTGGTTTCCAACTGAACCTTACAGAGTAAACTCACTGAGTCGTAAAAGGAAGATCTTTTCTTGGCTCCGACAGAAACGACTGCATAAAAGCAGATATAAACTGGTACCGTCTGGTATCGATTGCAGTTAAAATAACTAGTCTAGACTGCACGGTTCATTCGTTCTGTAGGTCAGGAGTACAGTTTAAATATTAGCTTTAACTGGAGACTAATGTTTAGATTTATCTCAGTATGTTTGTCTGGATGCTGAAGGCGATAAAGCGAGGGTTATGGGGCAAATTGAGATAGGCCTAGACCAGCAGTGGACTGAGATAAGGGACCATCTGTGGGGATGTGCTAGAATATAAAACTTCACCGCACGCTGGGAATAGACGCGTGTTGTAAGACTCAACAAAACCCAGCATGCTTGGTGGTAGGATCTATATGGTCCGCCTGGGTAGCTATCACCCAAACATTACATGTAGGTAGTACCTAGGCCCCCAGATTACGGCTGCATTTCCTAATGATCGTTCACGACTGCGTTACGCATTTCCAGATGACGGAAATTAAACAAACTATAAATATATTCACCACAAAACTTAACATATCAAAATCAGTAGATATTTTTATCGCGACCCAAATCCGTCACGAATTTTAATATGCTACGCATACAATAAGAGAACATCGTAAAATGTATTAAATATGTCACAATTAAAGTATAATTTTATCGCGCTAAATATAAAAATAGTAGGACTTGTCAGAATTGGTAGAATTCCGGGCGAGACTGCGTGTCCAACGTTTGAAGTTGGCACTATAGGCGAGTATCTATGTGTGCGTGAGTAACAGGGTTGCCAGTTGCCAGAGTAATACGAATAATAGAAACAAAAATACTACACACTTTAATTTTAATCCTAACACAAATAAATTAAATATTTCACAATTAAAGTATAATTTTATTGCGCTAAATATAAAAATAGTAGGACTTGTCAGAATTGGTAGAATTCCAGGCGAGACTGCGTGTCCAACGTTTGAAGTTGGCACTATAGGCGAGTGCCTATGTGTGCGTGAGTTACAGGGTTGCCAGAGTAATACGAATAATAGAAACAAAAATACTACATACTTTAATTTTAACCCCAATACAAATAAATTAAATATTTCACAATTAAAGTATAATTTTATCGCGCTAAATTTAAAAATAGTAGGACTTGTCAGAATTGGTAGAATTCCGGGCGAGACTGCGTGTCCAACGTTTGAAATTGGCATTATAGGCTAGTATATATGTGTGCGTGAGTTACAGGCTTGCCAGAGTAATACGAATAATAGAAACAAAAATGCTACACACTTTAATTTTAACCCTAATACAAATAAATTAAATATTTCACAATTAAAGTATAATTTTATCGTGCTTTTAAAAATAGTAGGTATGTCAGAATTGGTAGAATTCCGGGCGAGACTGCGTGTCCAACGTTTGAAGTTGGCATTATAGGCCTATATCTATGTGTGCGTGAGTTAAAGGGTTGCCAGAGTAATACGAATAATAGAAACTAAAATACTAAAAACTTTAATTTTAAGCTCAATACAAATAAAAACCGGCCAAGCGCGAATCGAACTCGTGCACTGACGGTTTCGTACCTTAGAAAGTTCAATTTTAATTTTATTGGAACTCTAAATGGAAATACCTAAGTTTGTTTGTGAATGATTTTTAATAATTACCAAAAAAACTGTGCTAATTACATAGAGATTTATTTTTCCTGTAATGTTTTCATAAATCGATTCGATTAATTCCAGATTTTTCGCTTTGCAAACTTCGGAGATAAAAAGTAATAGTATTTTTACAGCTAATATTCATCATAAATTAAAAACTATGCGGTATAAATAAAAATATACTTAGGTATTCTATAATTTGCAAATGACGCCCTTTTTTATGATGCCAGATTTGACCTAGTAACCCTATTTTAAAATTTCAACATCCCATATCGGTCCCTATTGCAAATGAAAATAAAAATATTTTTACAACTCTTTCACTTGCAATATACAAGTTGTAATAAGTATACAATCTCTTAAGGGGTCAGTGTACTCATCATTATGAACAACTTTTACTACGGGAACAAACCTGAAATCGCAAAAAAAATAACAGCTGTTCCCTATATTTATGATTGCGTAACTCGTCAAAATGTAGAGAACAGCTGTTTTCTTTTTTCACGATTTCAGGTTTGGTCCCATAGTAAAAGTTGTTCATGTGAATATTCATGAGTACTGTGATCTGTAAAAGTTTGTCCACCTATTTTGATTGGACCTTATAGATGGACAAGCATTACTTAAAACTATTATTTTCAAGTCGATAGCATTAGTAGTTCTTGAAATAAGCAGTTGTCAAAGACACATGGACGAAGTCGCACCATAAAGGTTCCTTTTTTACCATTTTGGTACTTAACCCTGAAAATGGTCTAAGAAAAACCCAGGTTTTAAATAATCCGGTCTATTTTTGTCATATAACGTTAGAAACGGATGAATATGTTTGAAATAAAAATATTTTTTTTAAATATTTTTATTTAATATTTTTTATTTTATAGTATAACTAGCGACCCGCCCCGGCTTCGCACGTGTACGTTTTTTTCTTGAATCACTTTATCTATTAAAAAAAACCGCATCAATCATCATTAAAGATCTAAGTATACACATGTAGGGGTAAACACCGTTATCACTCAAACCATGGGTAGTTGACGTGAACACAAAAACATAGGACCGAGTAAAAAAAAAAAATGTATACACGCGCGAGAAATGAGAGGCGCGGCGGCGCTACGACGCGGCGTACACGCACTCGCCAGCGAGACAGCTGACTGACTGGGGTAGCGAACTGTGCGGGGCCGTGCGTCGGGCCACGCGGCGAGTTCCCCGCGCCCCCTCCCGTAGCTTGTTGACCCCGCGCATAGGGTGAAATGCTTTCGTGGAAAAATGAAAATTTAAAAAAAAAGTTATTTTTCATTGATTTTACGTTCTATAAATGAAACCAAACCACTGGTTTCAAGGATAACGGTGTTTACCCTTACAGCCTGTATAGGGACAGACAGCGGGAAGCGACTTTGTTTTATACTATGTAGTGATGGAAATTACAAGTAAATATTTATGCATACGGGCGCTTGCGCGGAAGGCTGCTGGGTTTGGGCGCCATATTTGTTTTTGTTTCAACTTTAGTCTTTTATTTAAATTAGGTAGGTACCTAATGTATGATTTTAGATAAAGTAGTGTATGAAACTGCACATAACTAGGTACTAAAACAGTTGTGTGATAAAACCTCGCCCACGGCTCAGTTTTTAAACTCACACTCGTATTTCAATAACCCTTATTAAGCAATAGTTTCATAAATTACTATTAAAGTCGTTCAAAAAACTACAATTTATTACCTAGCAACCCCGATGACTCACAACACAGCTGACGCGCGCGACAACACTCAACGCCGCGCGACAAATGACGCGTGTACTACTATTTCTGTCGCGTCATCGCTCGGCTATTTCCGTCACTCGCCGACCGTTGACGGACAGGGATGCGTAGACGCATCTTATTTTAGTATCGTTTCTATTGCAATAAATACTTGCGCTATGTATTTTGGCAGGCCAGACGGTTGCAATTTGTCATTTAGATGTATTTATAAATGTGTCGCATATTTGTAATTGAAATGTAAGTGTTATAAGATGTTTAAGGCCGTAGTGATAACTATTATGATTATAAATAATAATAAAAATTGTGCGTTTCACGGGACTAAGTGTCTAAACACACTATGCCGAAGATACGCGACCGAAGTTCGGCGTGATTACGCCTGCAACGCTTTTTAAATTACCTGCGACACACCAGGCTGAAATTACGTCGCGTTTTACTTATATAAAAAACATAGACGCCGAACTTCGGTCGCGTATCTTCGGCATAGTGTGTTTAGATACTAATAGGCTAATTCACGTATTTTTTCTAAGGCTAAGCAGTAAACGTGCAGCATGCGTGCATGTATATCATTAATCGTACACAAACAAACAAACTAGTAGATTTAGCGCTTACGGCAGGATATTTAATAAGGTGTGCAAAGAACATGATTTTGATTTCTTCTAAGTGTCCTTGGCAAGAAAATGCTTAAAATCAGAAATTTTCTAACGCGTGAATCTGTTCATACATTTTGTACTGGCTCGGCACACTATAAAACTGGCTTCCCATGGTGCGTGGTAGCGCGCACCGGCCGGTGCGTGGTATCATCCGTAAAATCACGCACAGTGTGAAGCCACATTATGAGGGTGCGTGATGTTGCTACGGCGCACCGCTCCGCACGCGTCCGCGTTACCACGGACGAGTCTCTTCCAATGGTGCGTCGGTGCGAGCTCGTGCGTCGCGGTGCGCGATATCACGCACCGTGGGAAACAAGCATACGAATTTGCCGGATCCGGCAGCTTGCGGGCTCTAACACAAAATGGTTGCGCAAAGGGCTTTCGCCAACACGTTAGATTTTTCTGACAGAAACTTATAATGTGCAGCCGGCTATGGCTGCGTTTCCACCAGAGTTGTGTACTACGGATGTGTGTCAAATCCACCAATAGGATCGCTTGATTTTTAAATATCGGGTGTAAAAAGACCCTTAACGGTAACGAAAACCATAATATATTCTACCCATCATTGGGATCATTTTTTTCTAGCAGACCATACCTAGGAAACCATTGGTTTTGGAGATATTGAAGGTCAAAGCTAACATTTTTTTTTTAGTGTCTTCCAAAAACGTATTCTAAGTGATAATACTAAACTTTCTTCCAAACAACCTTATCAAAATTTTAAATTTTTCCTAACAAATTACGCATTTGAAGTTACAAAAACGCAACGAATATCAAACGCACACGACCGCCTTGGCTCAGCTGTGTGGCCAGTGCACGCATGCAAACGCGCGGCATCGCCACAACCACACATTGCGCGCTACAAAAAAAAAAGCGTTTTTTTTATGCCAAATAATAAAAGTCGTTTCCCAGCAATTATTTTTGGTCAATGTAGTTTAGTTTGATGTACAGAGTGCGTAGATTTCGGCTATGTGATGGGTCTTTTTACACTCTGTATGTGTCAAGGTTCGTAATGTAAAACGATCCTATTGGCTGGTTGGAAACATATCCGTGGCACACATCTCTGTTGGAAAAACAGCTTAGCCTTACGTTTTTCGAGTTACCTTTTTTGAGTCACCGTTACAGTTATATACAGGGTGTAAACGAATTCGTGTAATTCCTTCAAACCACATGATCGACTATTGGTGTAGATTGGCCCCGCACGGGAATTAGCCTGATTAAAAATAAAAAAAAATAAAATATTTTTTTTTCATGCGGCAATGGTAAAAGATCGTATCTAAACCAGCTAATAAGGATTCAGTAAAAAAACTTTTTTTTTTGCAAAAAACAGGTATTTTATTAGATTGAACACTTCGATGCCACGCATAAAGGAATGAAAGCACGACGATGCGGCTGGTGGGCACGACTAACGCGATATCGTTCTTTGCAGTAAGTTAACTCGGGGCTCTAAAATGACTCAGAAAAAGAAAACTAAGATTTTATTTTGTTTTTTTTTTTTAATTTGATTTTCATTAATTCCCTTTTAGGGTTAATCTGTCACCAGTAGATCACGCGGTTTGAAGGAATTATACCAATTCGTTTACACCCTGCAGTATATTAGTAATTACAGAATTGAAGATATCTATTTTATTTTGTGCTTTGTTCTTTAATTCTCTTAGGCAGTACTGTGTTGTTCACAGACTCTTTTATAATTCTGTTTTTTATAACTGCAGACCTCTAATTAGCTGAAAGTCTTACTTACTGTGTTTAATCTGTTTTGTTTAGCTGTAAGTCTTCTAGAGTAATTAAATAAATTTCTCGACGAGTAAACTTAATGATGACGTCTGTTGAAGCTTAACGGATTTTCTTTGTGGCAACATCGCTTTTTACTTACGATCTTTTCATAGTTTTTTTCTAGTGACAGGATACATACCTGAAAAGATAGAGAAGGAAATTGTTAATACAGCGATTTTATTACATACATTCGTATAGAACAGTCATATTAGGTAACGCTAAAGGTACGCGTCCATTGGCCCGCGCCGGACGCACCGCACGCTCGGCACGCAACGGATTTTAGTTTGCTTTGTATGATTTCACATAGCGCTGCGTCCACTATCCGCGCCGCGCCGCGCCGGCCACACCGAACGCATTTGTGAACGCAAAACTAAAATGCGTTGCGTGCGGTGCGTCCGGCGCGGGTCAATGGACGCGAACCTTAAATATCATATACAGGCAAAAGAAAATCTTCCTCTATACATAAAGGTTGTTCCGAAACGAAAAGTGAAGACAGGAACAAATGAAAGGACAGATTACAATTAAACAAAATCAGTTTTTTTTTAAAAAAAGTGGTTTCTCTTTTAAAAATGCATTTAATAGTTAGAGTTAGGTAACATTTTATTAAAGATAACTCTGCAACTCGAAAATGAGTGAATTTTTTTCTCATCTGTCATAATCTGCTGTATCATTTATTCCCGGATTGATGTTGAGTTTCAGCACAACCTGTATATATAGAGGAAGATTTTCCTAGAAAATGTAAAAACGCAAAACCGATTTACATAAATTCAAATCTTCAAAGACTACTCCATAAAACCCAACCATCTTCCACTCGATTTATCTAAAACTTAATCACATTCACATCGTATCTTCCTAGGCAAAAAACTAGACAGACTGAAAGGAATCTAAGCTGCGAGGTGATCTCTGCGATTTATTTCAGTCTGAGTGAGGATTAACCTGGCGTTTGGCTGCAATACGGAAAAAAGCTAAAAAGAGGGTAAGGCTATTAAGCGAGTAAGCCGGAGTGGGGGAAATGCAAGCGCTTTTGTTTTATTTTAAGGATTTAACTCGTACGGTACGGACGTGTGGCACGGAAAAGATTTACGATGTAGATATAAGTACCGTCACCTGTTACGTTGTTGTATTTATTTAGGATTTTCAACGTGTTTTACAATATTATTTACATTTTATAACATAATAATACAGGATGTAAACGAATTCGTGTAAGTCCTTCAAACGAGTAAACTTATAAACGACACGTTTGGTGCAGTGGCTAAGCGATTGGATTCTGCGCTACGGGTCGTGGGTTCGATTCCCACACGGAACAAATATTTGTATGGCCTACAGATAGTTGTTTCGGGTCTGGGCGTTTGTATATATACTTGGGAGCAAATAGATCGAGCCACTTCTATTTTTCACGTATAAATTTTATTATTTTTGGTACCTATTATGGAACAGATCAATTCGAAACATATATCGCCTAAAAGGTTATTTGATAACCTTTACAATGAGGGTAGTTTTATGTCAACTTAGGGTTGATTTTTCAATCGTCAGATAACTTTTATCCGGAGAATAAGTTTGACGTCCTGACAGCGTTTGTATAGAAAATATGTCAAACCGTCATATTTATTCCTTGGATAAAATTTATCTGACGATTGTAAAATCGGCCCTTAGTATATAATCCATGAAACTAAAACTAATAACCAGGACACGTGAAAAAAGGAGTGGCTCGATTTATTTGCCCCCAAGTGTATACCTATGTGAGATTTGTGTCTGTAAACACACCCACGATACAAGAGAAAATGTGGGGCAATGTTTTATAAAAAAAAACTTCCTTATTTACGAGTATTTACCGTTTTTCATAACCTTCATGTATTTAGTATTTAAGCGTAGTTCAGACTATGCTATAATAATCAAATAAAAAATATTAAATATTGTTTAACACAACGATATCGCTCAGCATACATTTTATATGGACACGTTCACACAACGTTATGCTATAAATTATAGGATTGCTCAATATGCTTTACCATATAGCGAAATAGTATAGCGTAGTATGAACTGCGCTTCACTTGTATTTCTTATGCTAAGTGAAATGTATTCTTTTTGAGGAATAAAAGTCTTAATGTCCAAACACACTATGCCGAATTTACGCGACCGAAGTTCGGCGGCTGATTTTACGTTCCGACGTATTCGGCTGATATGCCACACTAACATAAGTGCCGAACTTACGCGGCAGAAATTCAGTTGCGCAAACTTGTGGGCGGACGAGGGAGTCGCGGGCATGCCTGCCTCCCGTTGCTCCCCGCCCCGGATCTTCGTCGGCAATCGAACCGAACTGCGGTCGCGTATAATGTGTGCTCTACAGAATACGTTGCCGCCGAATTGCCGCTGAACTTACGCCCGACCGAAGTTCGGCTGTACGCTATAACGCGACGTAATTTCGGCATAATATGTCGTCAGTAATTCAAATAGCATTGCAGGTGTAATCATGCCGAACTTCGGTCGCGTATCTTCGGCATAGTATGTTTAGACACTTAAACCGTAAAAAAACGCAGACTTTAATTTCATCCCTAAAAAGCCAACGTTCCTAGGAAGTGAGCTTTAAATTTTCAAACACATCCGACCTTCAGTCTGGCTGTACTTTGGGGGGTTGAATTTTTAATGCCACCCTCCAGTTAGGGCTTGAGGGCGGTTCTAGAAAGCAATTCTGTACTGGGATAACAAGAAACGAGTTTTGTGAACGAACTTAGTTAAAGTGTGGGTTTGCCTGTGGCCACGATTGCTGCAGTGTTCGAAACGTCGCAGCGTCGGATGAAACATTTTGATTTTGTTTTGAATATTAGATGTTGCATGCATTTATTTGTACTGTAGGGATATAAGGTCCATCTATTCATACACGAAATATTTTAAGGGATACATCTACAAGGTTAGTTTTAGTATATGCGAAACCTGAAACTAGTTTGTTCAGAATCACTAGGAGAATCGATTGACATATTTTTTACACCGCATTTTTTTTTTTTTTTTTTTTCGTAAATTTCAATTTTGTTTCAGTAGGTTTCTACCCATAACAATTGACGGGAATAGACACCTTGAGGCTTGAAATGGTCCGCTCGGTCAGTTTCCGTGTATTAGACAACTCCTGCATAGCACATCTCAGGCATTTCACACTTTTTTAGCGAACTTAACGCGACATAAACTAAGGTGTAACTTGGAGATTTACTAAAAAAAAACACATATTCAGGCAGTTCTGATGAAAATCTTGTTGGGGTGTCTCGGTTTTCGCATAAAGTAAAAATAACGTTGTATATAGGTGGTAAAGAAGACAGAGACAAGAGAAAAAAAAATAATGTGTATTATTTTACTTATTGATAAAACGACAGCAGTTGTCGTTTTATCTATATCTTATGATTTGACGTTTAGAATAGACAAATTTCTCGAATCGACTCGATAAAAAGATCCGTGCTCGCACGGCAGTATTGGCAAATTTTATAAATTAATTATCAGCCATTTCTTGCAAATCCGAGACCTGTAGCGCATCTATTGAAAATACCTCTAAGTTAGTATTATTGATTTTAATTTAATTTTTAATATAATTCTTAATTTTTAGATTCTGCATTATTTAAGTTATTGAATTTATTATACAGAGTGTTAACGAATTCGTGTAATTCCTTCAAACCACGGGATCTACTGGTGACACAGATTAACACTAAATGGGAATTTTTGAAAATCAACTAAAAAAAAAATTTAAAAAAACTTGATTTTCAATTTCTGAGTCATTTTAGAGCCTTGAGTTATCTGACTGCAAAGAGCGATATCGCGTTAGTCGTGCCTGCCAGCCGTGTCGCCGTGCTTTCATTAATTTATGCGTGGCATCGAAATGTTCACACAAATAAAACATTTCTTTTGCAAAAAAATAAATTCTTATTTTTTGACTGAATCCTTATTAGGTGGTTTAGATACGATCGGTAACAAAGCCGCATGAAAAAATAATATTTTTTTTTTTTTTTAATCAAGCTAAATCCCGTGCGGGTCCTGTTTACATCAGTAGTAGATCATGTGGTTTTAAGGAATTACACGAATTCGTTAACACCCTGTATAAAATGGTTTTGCCTTTGTTGTACATGTGGTGTTAGCCTGTAAATAATTGTTGCACTCATAAAAGTTTAATGTTTGCTTTTAAATATGTAAATGTTTTAGTGTAAACTATTTTTGGCTAACCAATAAACAAATAAATAAATAACGTATCTCTAGAATAAATATTGTAACTTCTGCACTGATTTACATAAAAACACAATTTCATTTTGTACACAACCTGAATCAAACTCACTAATCTACCCTTACCGTCCTATATCATATCAGGGTTATCACCGCTCTTGACATAGGTACTAATTAATTAAAATTCCCTTACAACTGGTTTCTAAAACATTTTAGCATAATTACACGCCAAATAACCCTGAAGCCAGTTTTCTTAAAATTTGATCTTGGAGATAAAATATATTTGTACTAAATAGAGAATTAGCTAAGTGGTGCAAAAATAATTCCATTTGAAATTCCGATTTTAATCCCTACATAATACTATAAATGCGAAAGTAACTCTGTCTGTCTGTGTTAGTTCGCCTAGTGGAAGCACGTCCCGTTTGCCGGGACAAGACAAACGAGGATTATAAACATAAAAATTTAAACATTTGCACCGCGTCGGCACACTAGTGAAATTAATAAGTCGACATCTAAATTGTCAGCCATTTTTATGAACACGTGCGAACTAAGCAACGGCAAAACATAAACTAACGTGCGGTGCACCGTACACGGCACCGTACTGCGGCACGGTGCCGCGCCGTCTCCCGGTAGCGACGCCGTGCCGTTACACGGTGGCCGGTGCCGCACCGTAGACGTGTGTCCACGGCCTAAGTCGTTATTAAGGCAGACAAGGACGCTGCTGCCCATCTTCATATCTCGTCCACAGCGGACACATTCGTCACTGCACACGGTATCACAACAGTGTTTGTAAACGCCAAATGTGTCGAAAATATGTTGCGCGACATGTTTTGTAACTATTGTGTCCGAGTAAACAGTTGTGGCACATGAATCACGACTTGTGTCCGTTGTGGAAGAGGGATAAGTCGCCTTTTATGATACTCATGGGTAGGAAAGGAACTAGTATTGCTCCTGACATTCCTATTGACGTGATTTCTTAGCAGCTTATCAAAACACCCACCAGAAAAGAAAATGGTCGACCTGGAACACGTCCATACTATTTTTCTGGACAAAAAAACCTCAAAAAACCGAAACAAAGCTCCCAAATTACAACAAAACCACAAACAATTAAAACAACACATAAATCTCCTAGCTTCAAACAAAACACGTGTACAACTACTAAAAACTAGTATAATAAACATACAAGTATACAACACAAGTAGTTCTCTGCATCGTTAACTTGAAGACTTGGAGTAACGTCATAAAACGCACACGCAATCTCGTGTGGCACCACACGCCGGAATTACGTCCCTAGAGGACGTCCCTAGAGGATTTTGGGTGTGGCGCCACTGACAGCGGGAAGCGAGACAGTATAAGTAACATTAAATAATATCAGGCTTGTATTCCCGAAGGAATTATCAATTAAATTAATATTATTCTATTAATACCTACGCAAGGCTGTAAAATGTGAGGACCATGCAGCATCTAGTGTTACACTTTCATTCTTAATATTTGACTGCCTATTGTCTATGTGTATGAGTCTGTCATGCTCAATGAAATGTCCTGTCAGGCGGACTGTATAGATCCTAACACCAAGCAACAACTACTTACCTATTAAAACACGAACAATTACATCGAACATTAATCTTTTACATATTCCTGTGGTACGATGCACTTATAGGCACAACTCCTATAAGATAAGGGCGAGCAGAACTTACAACTCAGCGTGTCAGATCCGTTGAAACTGATCTTTTCGACACTAGTATTCCGAAATTAATAATACAATTAATGGTAAAAAAAACTTTTTAAAAACTAGCTTTTATAAAGTTTTTTTACCATTAATTTATTTTTTATTTATGCTTGGGAATGTTTCTAAGTCTGTTTTCGTGTTCTCCTCAGCAAGCCCTTTCATATAAACCCATTCAGTGGTAGTACAGAAAAAATAACTAGTCCGCCATCTTGGATGATCCACCATATTAGAATTAGAATGACGTCACATAGCTAAGCATGCATTGTGATCCAAAATAAGCGTGTGTACCAAATTTCAGCTCAATCGGTTAAAGATAACTGATTTAAAATTCAGTTGCAAGATTTCACCCGGACAAACATACATACATTGCAAGTTAAATAAAAGCTTGTAATAAAAAGGGCAATGTGTGAACATTTCTTTGATGCTAATTGAGAGATCAATAGATAAATGCCAAAAAAAAACCTGTGTAATTAACTGTGTTCAATTCATATTTGTGTCTATGTTCTACTCTCGTTCTTAACCGTGAAAACTTGTAATTGGCCATCTTATAATACTGTGTGTGATAATTTTGTTCTAGCTGTAAGTTTTCTAGAGAAATAAAATAAACAACAGTTTCTTAAACTCTAATTAATTTATTGAGGTAAATCTAATTCCGAGGTGCCTTACTGAGCTGTCAGTTAGTGACGTCAAACAAAGGGTTGTAAATCAACAGCTGGTTGATTTATTTATTTCATCCCCTTAGATTTATTCGCTTTGCATAACGTATTAGCTATAGAGGTTGCGGTTAGAGGTTAAAGGTAACGGGATGTTGTTAGTTGTTTAGGGTTTAAATTAATTAATATTTTATGTGTTGAGAAAGGAAAGTGTACGGATCGTAGCATGTGGCGTTCTGCATTTCCTGTCTACCCCCATGGGAAAAAGGCGTGAGTTTATGTATGTATGTATGCGTTGAGAAAGTCGGTACTTAGTCGTTTTGTGAAGGAATTTAAGGAGAAGTCGACACGTTATAGGTAGATAGATAAAACCTTTTTTTAGTGCATAGAAAGATTCAAAACAAAGTTGGTTGCAAAACAAATTTATTTTATTTTATTTTATAATTTTCGGAAAACTTACAGCTAGCAAACACAGTAGGTAATTTATTAATAACATGAATATGGCCAATTACAAGTTTTCACAAATAGTTATGTTTGGTAAACAAACGGTTTAAGTAGGTACTAAGTAGTAGACAGTGGTTAATTCGCGGATTTAATTTAAGTACACAAATCAAAGGCTATGTTAGGTTGTCAAAGAAGTGGTTGCAAAGAGTATTCTTTAATTTAGACACACTACTATTAAATAGATCGATATCAACTTCTTGGCAAGCCGTATTGTATAGACGGCTCGCTCTAATCATGTACGAGTTTTGTCTATATGTAGTTCTTGTCGCTGGTATGTACAACAAACGAGATTTACGGAGAAACGAAGATGATACGCGCAGCCCAATTTTGCTCACCAACTCAGGGACGTCGTTGGATCCGTTTGCTATTTTAAATAAAAATGCTAAATCGGCAATTTTTCTTCGCTCAGAAAGATAAAAAGAATATAAAAAAAACATCAGTCTTTTCAGGCACGATTTTTCAAAAATAAGAAGAACCGAGAAAAGGTGTATACGAGTAGTACACCTTCATTTCGCCGTTATGTTAATTGCCCATTGAGCCTATTGCCATCTACCGGGCAAAAATCCAGAATCCGGGCTGCTACTGAGAAATTCCACACGGAACAACCTAATAACACTTTGCCCGACCTGGGCATCGGACCCAGGACCTCACGCTATATAATATATTTATTTGTATTGTTATTGCCCGTGGCATCACAATGATCCTATCTGAAAATCAGCGCTGCGACGTTTTGTTTCTTTTTTTTTTTATCTCAGCATTATGCTGAGATAGGAGCACTTTTTGGCCTCGTGCAGGTAGTCTAAATTTTTATCCTCTCTCTTGTTTTTTTATTTTGTTTCTGTAACTGTTAGCGACACTACAATTTAATCGTTAAGAAGTGATTCTATCATTACAGTTATCGCTAATATTGGTATGTCAGGATTGTGAGCAAGGTAAATGTAGTAAATAAAACCAACATAGACTCTCCACCACTGAGAGTACTTGTATTTGGGTTAGTGTTAGTAACATGAACTAGATCACAATATAATACTTTTAGATAATTATTACAAGTTATTACAAGATCATAAAATAATGACAAGCTAGTCAGATATAAAAGGTCAGACTTCTTCAGCTGATCTACACAGAATACTCTAGACGAGTGTTCCGTCGTACGGTCCAAGAAGCAATCCTCCGGGCGCACCGAGCGAGCCGGTCTCCTCCCTCCAACGGGCTGTGGTGGTCCGATGTTGACATCATGGTTAGTTAGGTGGCGGACAACAGATGGCGCTCATTCCACGAAGTTCCCGACATAACTGCCTGTGTGAGTCCAAAATAAATAATTTTCTTTCTTTCCTTCTCACGCTGCAGCAGTCGCGCTTGCGACCACTACACCAACGAGTATTTGTATTGGAAATCTGTATTTTTATTCCTGAGATAAAGATATCTAACGTAGATAAAATCGGCTCTCAGTCAATTTACAATCTAACCAGATGCGCCTGAGTAAAATATGTACACGTACAGTACAACACAATTAATAAGATACATCAATGTACCTGATCGAACAACCAATGACAGTCGTTCATTTTCGCGCCACTCACACTTATTGCGTCACCGTAAAGATGGCTTTTTACTTTAGTACTAATGAAAGAAAGAAAGAAATTATTTATTCACTTGACAGACATATCTGTGTTGCTGGGGAGTTTGTTGCGCCGTTTTTTCTTCACAGCATAAACACTAGGAAGCGGTGAAGGGAGGGCTTTTTGGGGGATGTCTATATTGTAAAACCGACGTTCAAAAAGAACTAAGTAATTCTAGTCTATTTTGAATAAATGAGTTTTGAGTTTGAGTTTGAAAGAAAATACGTTTATTTGCGGTAAACATGACGCAAAAAGAAAATAAACACGAAAACCAAAAAACAAGAAGGTTGAGGGAAACATGCGTCACATCCACGTAAAACGGCTATCGCTCAGCATTATGCTGCGACCCTATGCAAGACAGAGCCCCAGCGCTGGGTTTCAGCGACAGCCGGCACCGACGTAATGACGTCGTTCGGTGCAGCAAACAATTATTATTAAAAATAGATAAATAAGGAATATGATTTAATTTATAAGTGATAGAATATACTAAACAGGAATATAAAAGAAGAAAAGGAAATAGACATCCGTACATGCTATGAGAATATATTCCTCAATAAACATTTTACACTACTTCTTCTTCTCTCGTGTCAGCATGAGCTATACAAAAATAGCTCAAGCTGTGGTGAAAAGATTAGCCAGTCAGCAAGGTTGGTAGCGAGGCTGACTGCCCAGGGTGCGCCGGACGTACTTAAGTATCGTCACACACTACTAATAAACACTATTGGTCTTGAAGTCACACTCAGTTCAGAAGTGATCGGTTTTACGAAGTTTGCCGATGCAAGCTTACAGAAACCCGCTGATATTAGCACCCAACCTTCCTCATCTGCACAGACCCATAGGATTTAACATTAATGTTTGACGAGGTACAGGAGATCTCGGGCCCCGATGTTCATGTCAAGTAATTAATTTCAGATGCAAGTTGTGCCGTTCGTTACGTTTTGTGTATGTATGTGTGTCATACGAATAGGTAACTAGGATAGGAGTTGAGTAGTCAGAAGCCCGGAAACAACCGGTCCAACCTTAGAATATTGACATTGCCCAGTAACTCGGTTGCGGAAGTCTGATGATATTCGCTCGGTGTAAAATACAGCCGCATCATTCTGGGGCCTAATTCTCCTAAAATAAATCTTGATAAATCACAACCGAACCAAGGCCGAACCGTTCATTCAGACAGTTCTCAATTTCAAAAGCTGTCGAATTGTTTGACACAAAAAACAAAATCAATCATTTTGAAAGTTTTCGAAAACAAAAACTAACTGACGGTTGTGGTTCGATTGCGTTTGGCAACAATTAATTTTAGGAGAATTAGGCCCCTGGGTAGACTGAAAGCTGATGTAGGCCAGAGGCTAGGCTGAACGAATGTTTCGCCGATTATGCAGTACTCAAGCCAATTTTAGTAGTAGGTATTCCTATGACACCCGGGACCGACGGTTTAACGTGCCCATCTAGGCATGGAGTGGTCTCGATGAGCAACGAACGGTCACCCATCCACGGACTGACCGCAGCAAGCGTAGCTTAACCTTGCAAATCATATGATCCACGTAGGTGATAAACCATTTAAACCATTTATTTTGCCACACACACAAGATATTATATAAAACAGTAATGCAACACATTTGAAAGATATAATCGGTGTGTGGCAAGGAATCCAACTCAGTATTCGCTGTGCGTACAGCACAGCACTGATTTTCAGTTGGTCCCTGCCATTTTTGTATCAACATAATAAATTATACACGCACTTCATGCAATACGCAAATAAGCAAACAAACCAAAAATAAAGATAACAAAAAAATAAATAAAACACAATTATCTCATAAGTAGGTACAGCAACAATCATAATGGTACCAAGAAAATGTGAATCGACCCACAGTACAGGGCACCATGGCCAGACTCAACACAAAAAACTGCACATAAAATGGCTAACAGATACACAAGGCCGCTATTGTAATTTTTGATTGCACAAAAGTATGCACATAGTTAGCCACGTAGTTGATAGTTAACAATCATACATAACAAATTCATTTCTTCATACAAACAATTGATATTTTGGGTGGAAACAAACATAAATTAACGCTATTGTCCGTGAGGAGACAAATATAAAAAAAAATGGATAACAGGAGTACGAAAGGCTTACCGCATTTGTTATGACATATAGCATTATAACTTTCGTGAGACATATTCATATTTATGATTAGTTACGGTTTACTCACGTGCATTTTCGGGATTGCCCGAATAGTTTTGGACCCAATCGGAGTCTTTAATCATGTGCTGATCACGCGGCGACGTCGCGAGTCGTACTCGTGACACACGTGAGTAAACCGTAACTAATCATAAATACAGGGTGTAAAAAGACCCATCACATAGCCGAAATCTACGCACTCTGTACATCAAACAAAATTACATTGACCAAAAATAATTGCTGGGAAACGACTTTTATTTTTTGGCATGAAAAAAAACGCTTTTTTTTGTGCGCAAATTATGATTGTGGCGATGCCGCGCGTTTGCATGCGTGCAGCGGCCACACAGCCGAGCCAAGGCGGTCGTGTGCGTTTGATATTCATTGCGTTTTTGTATCTTCAAATGCGAATCTGTTAGGAAAAATTGAAATTTTTGATAATGTTTGTATGGAAGAAAGTTTAGTATTATGACTTGGAAACAGTTTTTGGAAAAAACTAAAAAAAAATGTGTACTTTGACCTTCAATATCTCCAAAACCAATGATTTCCCAGGTATGGTTTGTTCGAAAAAAATGATCCTAATGATGGGTAGAATACGTGGTTTTTGTTATCGTGAAGGGTCTTTTTACACCCGATATACTTTATAGCAATCCCTTTTTTTTAATAAAACTTTGTCCTACACTAGAATTTTTCGTGGGTGCGTTTACAGATACAAATCTCACGTACACAAACGCCCAGCCTGAAACAACTATCTGCAGGCCATACCTACAAATTTTTGTTCCGTGTGGGAATCAAACCCACGACCCTTAACGCAGAAGCCAATCGCTTAGCCACCGCACCAAACGTCGTCAACACACAACAAATACAGTACAATAACAAAACATATCTTTGGATGCTTCATAATAATCCCTTGAAAACAAATCACGCGCGCCCGCCAACAACACGACCAGCACGCGCTCTTTGTGGCGCTTTAATCTTCTGCCAGTGCCCACTAAATATTGACACGTCAATAAATACTGAACCAGAGTACCCTATGATGTTGTATTCACTCATGAATATCAAACGAGAGTGGTTACAAATAGCCTATGATGTTCTATTCACTCGCATTCTTGTTGTTGTGGGCTAACGAATCGGAATAAAGCATCCTATTCTATTATTTAAAGGTAATCCGCGTTCTGTTGGACTAGGGAGTTTTAGTGGTCACGATACGATAGCGATACGATGTGGGTTCGACCACGGACCTGGTACAAATTATTGTAATATTTACCGCTTGTAAACTTTAAACGGTGGTGTTGGTGTAACCGTAAGAGCGATTACGCACTGCATCCGATCCGAATCCGTGAAAAACGGATATAAAAAACTCGGACCGAATTCGGATATTGCTTTACGCACTGCATCCGATCCGAATCCGTGAAAATACCGATCTAGAGTAAAAATCTCAGACCGAATTCGGATGTTGCTTACGCAGTATTCCAATCTCTGATTCAAATTCAAACAATTCAGGGGCCATCTTTGGCATATCCGTTTGGCGTCTGATTTGAATCCGAGGTAATGCGAAAGCGTCCATACAAACAGTACTACGGCTACTTCGGTCCGTCAATTTTTCTTCCGAATTAGAAACTCACGGATGACGGATAGAAATCGGATGACGGATGCCGGATGTAGTGCGTAAACTACCATACAAATAGTTCTATGGCTACTTTGGAACGTATTTTCACGGATTCGGATCGGATGCAGTGCGTAACCGCTGTAAGCAGTTAATTTTAAGTTCTTTTATCTTAGTTCTTAAGCTTATGTGTTATTACATGTGTAATACATGTTTTCTAAGTTAAAACCATTTCTCCTGTTTTATTTTTTACCAAAGTCCTGAGACAATCCTATTGAGGTGGGTAGACCATTCCATAAGGTGTTAAAAAATCAACTATAAGAATTTTGTGGGTTTGCCTACTCGGTATCGAAAATTGAACAACTTTTGTTCTACAACTTTTCGAAATTCGCTTATTTTTTTATAACTTTCCATACAAATCAATGAAAATATTTTTTTGATTTGTATTAATGTCATTTCCAAACTTTTTAACCCTGAGAATATCGGTGCAAAGAACAATGGTCACTTTGGACTAGGAAAAAACAGCAATTGTTCCCGAGATGAAACTGTCACCAATATATTAGTGCATTGTTAGTGTATTTATTGGATATCTTCGTATATTTTTAAAAGATGGGGAAATATAGATAATCTTATTTTAAAAATACTATTTTATTTATCAGAACGCTGTATAAAATATCTAACTTCGAACGCATCCGTAATTACTTACGTTACTAGAGAAGTCCATACTTTTTCTAGTCTATTATGTTTTTATTTCATAAATCGAAATAAAATCCCAGGCAATGTCAACCGTATAAACTCACATCAATATTATACTAAGCTTAGCCACTAATAGAATTTGATGTTACTTCGTGGTAAATTGTTTAATAAAGCCATGAATTAGATAAAAAAACTAATGATTTTACATCTAAAAATCGATACTGTCATAAATCGATTGATTACGTCCCTCCCTATTCTTGACAAGTAAAAATAAATTGACGGTTTTCTGTAGCTAGCTACTATTCACTAATCTGTGGTTTTCTGCGCTGACCGTGTCCTAGGTAACCATGTCGTTGTAGTTTCGGCGACGACTGTGTTCTCCTCGCTTATTGTTATAATATTCTTTGGTGTTCTGTGCGATTTTATATTATTTTCCCTTTTTTTATATTTTTGCATTGCTTACAGACTCCGATTGATCTTCTACTCTTGTTGACTTGGCATTCGTTTAATGGACTTGGAATTGCATCACGTTTTGAATCTGATAATGGAAGTGGCAAAATATCTTGTCTCTCCGACCTTTTAAAAATATATTGAAGGTTGTACTTATTTATATTTATGTACGCGAATGAAACGACATTATGTTTCATCAAGTTACGTTTTGTTAGATTTTACTAGTCCAAGCATGTTAGCCGAGTGATCATTGTTCTTTTTACGGTTCAAAAGTTATGACCAATTGATGTTTTTTTCAATCACTTCGCATAGAAAAAAATCATAAAAAAACTATCAGAGCTATCATTTTTTTTCAGGACTTTGGCGAACAGTAGGCCTTTCTTGTGGTAATAATACTTTTACGCAGCTAGAAAACATGTGTTCAATAAGAAAAAACATTTACTGCAAAGGCTTTTTTGGTCTGGCAAAAAATTTACTCAAGTTTTTACTACTACAAGTTTTGAAATGACCTTGCCCACGCCCCTATTCGATTTGATCCATACTTCCAGGGACGCCCTGTATAGTTGTGTATAGACGTCGACATTAATTGTGACATGTCTCACGCTTACTTCTGTTCCTACTTAGACAATACGGCATACAGCACTCGGCGCGACACTGCTTGATGCCGCAATAAATGTCGAAGTAGAGTTAACACTCAGACGCTCGATGTATACATTGAGCATATAGTGATGTAATGCACAAGGTACAATACGGCCGACGTATCTTGGCGAGTCTGAAGTTAGCTGATTAGCTGCGCATTATATGTAACATCTATTTAACTTGTGGAGTGCAATAAATGTATTGAGTATTGAGTAGCTCTTTTTTTGAAGATGTTAGCAATAGAATCTTCTAGCATGTTGACAACCTGAGATAGTCAAACCGCCTGCCAAATGGCATAGTTTGGCGTCTCAAGATTACTCATCATAATCGATCCATGGGAAAAGCTCGCAAAAATTAACATTTACTGAACATCATGATGTTCCTTTCCAAAGAAGGTATGTTCAGGTGATCAGGTCGGCTTTCTATCAAACCATCCGGATTCAGAATCTACTGCTGAATGGAACGGGACCCTATTACTAAGACTCCACTGTCCATCCGTCCGTCTGTCACCAGGCTGTATCTCATGAACCGTGGTAGTTAGACAGTTGAAATTTTCACAGATGATGTATTTCTGTTGCCGCTATAACAACAAATACCTACTAAAAAACAGAGTAAAATAAATATTTAAGGGGGCTCCCATACAACAAACGTGATTTTTTTGCCGTTTTTATAGATAATGGTACGGAACACTTTGTGCGCGAATCCGACTCGCACTTGGCCGATTTTTTTTATAATTTTGCCGCGTAATTCGTCTAGTGGTCGCAAGTGCGACTGCCGAGCGTGATGTCCTTGGGTTCCATCACCAGGTCGCGCAAACTGTTATTGGGTTTTTCCGTGTAAAATTTCTCAGTAGCAGCCCGGTTGATGGCAATAGGCTCACCCCCTTTTACATGGGACTTAAACATAACGGCGAAATGAGGGTGTACTATAGGTACCTATGTTGACAGCATCAATAAATTGCAAATCTAAATACTCCGCCAGTTAGAGTTTTGAAAAATAATGGACACGTATTTTTTCTTTTGTTAAATCTATGAATATTTGGAAAGATAAAACGCATCAAAACTCGAGAGTGGGGGCTTGTGACGTCAGAAGCAAGTAAAAATGTACTGGCTTGTGACGTTTTGCCAATTTTAAAAGTGTCGTATATTCGTCAATTTTGGTTTACGTAACAAAAAAAATACGGGTCAAATACACACATCAAAAGTGTCTAGGGATCAAGCATTTTTATGCGGATTTCTTGAGATTGAGATGTGGCTTTGTAATAAATTTATGATTTTATAAATTTATATGGATCCTTTTTGGTGCATTTCATAATTTGAATCAGGAACTGTGAATCAAATTCGAGTAAAAGATGAAAATCAGCTGTCAATATTTTCCCTATAAAAACATACAACGCATTGAAGACATTATTAGTGCTACTGTTTCCCTACTACTGATTAAAACCAACGTTATTATGGAGCGGCGACGTCATTTAAGCAGGGAAGAAATGCTCAGAGCCGTGGGAATGATAGAAGCTGGTTCCCGGCAACGTACTGTGGCTTTAGCTCTGAATACAAGTCAGAGTGTTATCAGTCGACTTTGGACACGTTACCGAAGCACTGGTACCGTGGCTGAGCGCCATGGAGGACGGTATCGCTGCACCACACGGAGACAAGACCGATACATTCAAATCTTAACTCGAAGAGCTCCAACAATAACCGCCATGATGTTAGCCGTGAGGCTTCATCACTCTTCAGGGAACTTAATTAGCGACCAAACAGTCAGAAACCGCTTGCATGAAGTGAACCTTCATTCCCGAAGACCGCTACGGGTACCACCTATAGCAATGCACAATCGTAGGATTCGATATCAATGGGCTCTTGGACACAGAAATTGGGCAGAAGAACAATGGCGTTTCGTGTGCTTTTCTGATGAGTCTCGTTTTGGTATGAGACCGGATACAAGACGTATACGACACTGGAGAACCCCTGGACGCCAACAGCGATTAAAATCCTGCCAGGAAGTCCATCCTTATAGTGGTGGAACCATCATGGTATGGGCGGGTATTTGGATCGGCGGAAGAACTGAGTTGATTTGGATCAGAGGCAACCTCAACGCTCAAATTTATGCTGAGACGATTGTATCAGACGTCATCGTTCCTCTACAAGCGCAAATCGGTCCCTTATTTCAGTTAATGCATGATAATGCACGACCGCACACCGCAAGAGTTGTAAGACAGACTCTCGCCGCAGCTAACATCAATGTCCTGCCCTGGCCTGCTCAGTCGCCAGACTTGAACCCGATTGAGCATGCATGGGATATGCTACAGAGAAGAGCTCTGCCGAATATGGAGGGTATCCAGTCGCAAGAAGACCTTTTTTTGTTGTTGCAACGAACATGGGCGGCCATTCCACAGCGTGATTTGGATGAACTCATTTTGAGTATGCCAAACCGATGTTCTTGTGTTGTTAGTGTTCGCGGTAGAAACACGGATTATTAATTGTTTAAGTTACCCAATAAAATTTTAAAGAAAACTGTTATTTCAGTCTTTTTTTCGAACTTTTGTGTTAGTGGTTCAAATGTCAAAAATCCCTTTATTAGGAAAATGGCAAATTTCTTTATTAATGCAAAGGTGACTTGGTTTATCGTTACTGTGACAAACGAAAACACTTTATTTGATGAATCCTTAAAGAAAATTTTAATTAATATCAATCAGGAGAAAAGTTATTGCAAAAATATATGTTGATCCCTAGACACTTTTGATGTGTGTATTTTTTTGATAATCTAACTGACGGACTAATTAGATGTTTTCAGGCAAATATCCTATTGTATACACCTCTGTCCAATCCTTTGGGAAATACAGGCGTGATGATGTTGTATTATGTTTAATTAGTAAAGCTTATTTAGTCGTATCATATTAAACGCCCTATCCCAACCACAAGGTACAACAAATTATTATTAAACACACAATACACACTTTTCTCGGGCGCGGTCGGTCGTTAAATAAATTAGGTGCACCCACCCTACAGGGTAGCCGCACCGACACACAGCCGCTGGGTGCCGTTGAATTTTTTAGTACAAAATATGTTTTAACGCGGAAGGAAATGTACATTGTGTACATGTACTTCTAAATACAAAACACAGAAGTTTAAAAGTTTCAAAAATGTATAACCTAGCCTACTAGCTTAGCCTACTAGCCTAGCCTACTAGCCTAGCCTCCTAGCCTAGCCTGCTAGTCCAGCCTACTAGCCTAGCCCACTAGCCTAGCCTGTGGTTGCCAAAGGGATAAACTCAAACTCAAAACTCGTTTATTCAAAGTAGACTAGTATTACTTAGTTCTTTTTGAACGTCAAATTTAGGTAGGTACAATAGACTGCCCCCAAAAGCTCCTACCCTTCACCGCTTCCTAGTGTTTATGCTGTGAAGAAGAAACGGCGCAACAAACTCCCCAGCAACACAGTTCTGTCTGTCAGGTGAACAATTAAATGAGTTTTATACACAAAAAAAGTAAAATATTAATTACATTGATTAAATTATGCAAGTTGATGATAGTAAACAAAATATTTACCTAGAACAATTCTGGATGAATTGAAAACAAAAGTAAAAGTATCTAAATATAGATAATTCAACATAATATAAACACACAATTATATACCTACACTCAATATTGTTAGACGGAGAAGACGCTTGATTTAAGTACCTAGAGAGTGACAAGCAATTTAATAGTCACGTGATTCAACTATTCCACCTACTCCATGCGCAGAATCATTAAGCCCGGCAGTGCATTATAAAAAAACGGCTGTCAGAAAATTTCTGACGCGCACTCTTCGCGTACATTTTGTACCCCACACACTATCAGAAATTTGCTGGATCCAACAGCCTGCGGGTCTAGTACAAACTGTATATCGTCGGCTAAAAGTGATAAACTGATAACTCCATTTCAATATGATTTCACAGACAATTCATGAAACTGCTTTTTTTTCAATTAATTATACTGAATTAAAACAAAAATCACGCTTATTGATAGTAGTCTAATATTACTCAAAAAACTCTTCTTTTGCAAAATAAATAATTAACCAATTGCCTAGAAATTATTAAATTTTATTCATTACCTGTAAAATCATTCAAATGGAGTTATCAGTTTATCACTTTTAGCCGACGATATGCAAAGTGCCTTCACGGACACGTCAGAAATTTCTTTAATTGTGCGGCGTATTCGCTCATATTTTGAGCATTTTTTGAAGTAGTTCTTCTGAACTTATTTCGTTGTATAGTTAAATATTAAAGTAAACAACCAGGTGCAATCGATTTTGATAAAGAATGTATGTTAACTGGGCTATTTGTCTTTTGTTTACTGATTCGCCCAAGAACTAGCGAAAGTTCAGTCATGAGTAGGGGTTTTAAAATTTTTTTAGACTAAATTAATATTCCTATCTAGTATTTTCTGGCCTTTAAAAAATACATTAGATGGGGAAATAACTGAAAAATATATCGCACCTCCGGTGCAACACTGTCACGTATGCAATATTTGGAAAAATGAACTTAGTATATATTATCGCCTAAAGTACCTCTGCACTTAGTGCGATAATGTCACCGGTTTGGAAGTTTGCGTACGTAAGTGTCGATGTGAAAAATCAGGAAGTGTCATCATTTTATACGATACTAAAGTCTTTAAATGCTTCTCCTGAAAAAATGCTTTTTTGCAAAAGTGACAGTGTTGCACTGGGGGTGCGATATACAGGATGTCCCGAATACCATGTCAAACCGGGAAAAATTATAAAAGCAGTATACGACTGTTCAGTTTTTTTTAAATAAATCAATTGTTTAGGTACTTTTTTTTAAAAACACTTAAAGTAGCTAGATTTATGAGGTAAAATTTTATTCATGGTAACTTTGAAATTTGAAATACACTTAACTTCTTTTTTTTTCATTCATGATATGCCCGTCCTACCAGTTGTTTTCGGCCGACGCGACGTTGAGTTTCCGGACACCCTGTATATAAGTACTTAGTAGTTTTTTTTGTAGGTTTCTTGTATGGGGACCCCTTGGGCTTTAGATTTAGACTTTTAAAAAATCAGCTGTTCCTTACATTTATGTTCGCATAACTCGTCAAAATGTAGGGAACAGCTGTTTTTTTTTCGCGATTTCAGGTTTGGACCCATAGTAAAAGTTGTTCATAATGATGAGTATAGTGACACCTCAAGAGGTTGTGCGTTATTTACGTTACACCTTGTATATTCTGTGAAAATGTCAACTGGGTATCTATTACGGTCAAAAATAGGCCTGTAACAGACAGACGAACGGACGGACAGACAGACGGCGAAGGCTTAGTAACTGGGTCCCGTTGGCACTCATTGCGTACAGAACCATGAAAAAACGTTTTCCCTAACAGTCTGCTCAGAATATCAAATCAAATAATCCACCACAAAAATTGTTCGCTAAATTAATTACTAACTTGATGAATGGTTCGACTGATTGTTCGAGCAACTTCAACGTCCATTGTCGGCAGCCCCTTTATGTCGCAGCGTTAATATATTACACGTATAATAGTGTGCTAATGGGCACACGGCTCAATGGACTGGAATATGTGATACCTACATATGTATTTTGTAGTCCTTCATGGACTACGCAGGACGTTAGTAGTCTGGAAAAGGCTCTCTACTATCATAAGGATCAGCCAGCAACCAGGCCACGAAGGAGCGCAGCGCAGCGCGTCGCAGCAGATGCTCGAGCACGCGCCAGTAGTCGATCGCGTCCGCCCGACGGCTACAATCTGCTGGAACCCAGGCGAAAGCGCGCGTGCTCGTGTATCCGCTATCGCAGTCAGTTTCTACCTGCGGTGTGGCCGAGCGGAGCCGACCGGACGCGACGACAGCCGAGCGCCGCCGTTCACGTACGCGAGGAGCTGACCGCGAGCCTGCCGCGGTGTCCGAGCGCAGCCGACCGGCTACCGCGGCATACGCGAGTTCCAATCAGTGTAAATTCCACGCAATCATGAAACTTAACTATTGTATAGAAGCCTGAATTTCCTTTGGCACAGTGTGAAATGCGCCCGGCGCGCTCCGGCGCGGCCCGATTGGTGGAAATTGTTCATTACCCTGTGTAAATCAGGCCTAACTGTCAAATTGTTTGAAAACAAAAACTAAACCAAACATTTTGACAGGTTTGACTGACGTTTGTGGTTCTTTTGCGATTTGGAAACATTTTTTTTTAGTAGACTTAGTCCTCTGGAAGAACTTGCCGAGGCCGAAAGTTCGCTCTCGATGCGTAAAGAGCGGTTACCCATCAAAAACTTGAAGATAACAGCGTTACTTTCACCCGTAAATCAAAAGATCTATCATAGACAGAGATGAATAAACTATTCTTTTATTCAGTGAACTAAGAATGGTTACGTTGTGATTGACACCAGGAAACGAGTTCGTTTAGCCCGTGATTGATTGTTGGCATGCGATACCCGGTGTTTGTCCGGGAATCCAATGAGCGCAATCGGCTTGCTTGTGGTCTGAGTTGCGAGAGATGAGCGGGTAGGATTTGTAATAATAACATTGTAAATAATGGGAAAAAAAACTATGTACTTAAAGGCAATTGGTTATCCTTATCAAAAGCAGCCACCGTACTATGCGTGGGTTTGCGGGCGAGGAGAAGCAAATTAAAGTCTTTGATATCAATTACAAGTCGTACTTTGACAAACACAAATAAAATGATGCACAAAGATAGACGACGTTCCACCGAGTACGTGGGGCGCGAGCGCACATGCATCCAATCCCAATCACTTTTGTTATCTTAATAATGATCACCATTAATAATCAACACCGGGGTTTTGCTCGATAGCTCTGACGTTATCTGTCTAGCTTTTTGCGGGCCGCCTCCCCAGTCCTCGGTGTTACGTCAAGTCGACATTGACCGCTGTCATCTGGTAGATGTCATTCGTCCAGGAATCAATTAAGTTTGGCGTCGTCAAGCCAATTCTCTCGACGCGCCGTCATACTTATATAAAAATTAAATACTTTTTGTTAGTAAACGCATCACTTGAGAATGACTGGAACGATTTGGGTATTTTTTTTTAATGTTCGTTATTATCCGAATTAGGTTTTTATGGAAAGAAAAATTGGAAAAGTTTCCAGGAAAATTGGCACAAAACGATAACAAACAAATTGATTGAAATTTGGACAGGACTACGTCTATCATGTCTGATAAAATACTATTTGAAAACTAAGGTTTTTCAATGGCTGCAAAGATACAGCTTTCGATTGAACAGCTACAAAATAACGATTAAACCAGCTTTCGAGCAAAACAACTGCTTTGATCAGTTTATCCGTTTGGGAGCCACGGTGACACGCATACAAAAAAACAATTGAATCAAACTTACAGTACCCCTCTTTTGGGTCAGAGTTTAAAAAGGTTTAAAGTAAGCATTTCTAAGCTACTTTAACTTTTCGCGAGCAATGAAATTATTAAAAATAATTTAAACACTATATAAGAAGTTTTATTAATTTTATTTGAGTTGTATTAAATCTATACATATAAAAGGAGAAGCTGACTGACTGACTGATCTATCAACGCACAGCCTAAACCGCTGGGGTTAGAAAGTTGAAATTTTGACAGTAGGTTCCTTTTATAACGCAGGCATCCATTAAGAAGGTATTTTTCGAAATTCAACCCCTAAGGGAGTTAAATAGGGGATGAAAGTTTGTATGGAAAATCGTCACTTAACGGGTTCAAAATTTCACGCAAGCGAAGCTGCGGGCGAAAGCTAGTAGTCTATAAAATGCTTTTTATTTGAATAAGCTATCATTCTTAGTTGCCGAGATATTAAGGTTTATGTTGATGACTCGGATTCATTGCGCTTTGCGCCCGAATGTAAATAATTCTAATTCTGTTTCCTCCTATAACTTGGACCACACATACCGACGGGCTGTTTCTCGTCGTTGTCAAAAATAGCCGCTGGTTTAATTGTGAACTATTCTGGTCCCGGCCCGTTGATACGCACTCGATATTCTATCAAACAATTTTAATTTTATCGACGCCCGATTCACTGGCCACTTTCAGTTTTATTATTGTAATTATACGTTTTTTACGTGTGTGGTATTTTGCGGTGTTTCAAAGGAGTGATTTAGAAGTATGAGAATTAAACAGAATTTACATTGACATTTAGTGTTTTATTTAATTCTTTGTCTTGCTCACATTTGACCCTAGTCAGAGCATAAAACCCTATACCCCTCTGGCTCTCACATACACACGACGGAACACAGTAAACTGCTTGGCGCCGGACTTTAATGTCAGGTAGCTAGCCAGGCGGACCGTATAGATCATACCACGAAGCGTGCTGGGTTTTGTTGAATCTTACAACACGCGTCTATTCTTAATGTGCGGTTAAGAAGTTTTATCTCTCTAACCCCCACACGGAGATAAATATAATAATAAAAATGGGCAAGAGAAGGATAAAGAAATTGAATATGTGCCCGACCCAGTTCTCGAGATTGGTCATGTCACATTGTACTGGGATCGATCTATCATCACTGACAGGACTATTGTAGCCAATAAGCCTGATATAGTGGTGATAGATCGATCAGAGCGCCGCGCAATGATTGTTGATATCACTGTCCCGCATGACGAGAATCTCGTGAAAACCGAAAACGATAAAAAAATCAAATATCTTGATTTGGCACACGAGGTTGTCGCCATGTGGGATGTTGATTTAGCAGTCATTGTGCCGATAGTAGTTACGGCCAATGGTTTAAAAGCCAAGAGCATTTTTTTTCGCGGTGTTTATCCTCGTGGAAGTCCTCCTCTCTGGGGTGGGAGGAGGGATCTGTCAGACTCTTACTGACTGAAACCACCCCGGTGTTCCTTCGCACACTTAGACCGGGGTTCACGGGAGCAGTACATTTGTCCGCAGCCTCCAACTAGTGCCGGCCCGCCTTTGCAGGCCTCAATCGCGGGGGGAGTGTGACTCCCCAAAATAGTCAAGAGCCTCGACCAATATCTGATGAGGCTCTCGTCACAGACGGCTGGATACAGAAAGCGGTACTTCTTGACACGGCGCGTATTGTTATGAAGTTTCTCTCTCTGAACCTCCTTGACCACCGGTAGCTTGGACCGAGTTTCCTATGCCGGTGGGATACCATTTTTTTATTTTATATTTGTACTTGGCCGATGGGGCCGAAAGGTTCTGGAGTGGCGACCGTGTACCGGAAGGCGCAGCGTGGGTAGGCCTCCCACAAGGTGGACCGATGATCTGGTGAATGTTGCGGGAATTTGCTAGATGCGAGAAGCACAGGACCGATCGATGTGGCGATGCTTGGAGGAGGCCTATGTCCAGCAGTGGACGTCTTTTGGCTAAATGATGATGATGATGATGATTTAAAAATGTAACTTTATCTGTTTGTAAATGCAAAATGGGCAAAATGAGCTATCAATGATGGTGTTGTTGATGACGCATGATAATATAGGTTAGAATTTAGCATCACAGAACCACGTAATTTGTAATGTTACCACTAATTGTAACTTTAGTTAATGGCTAGCCGCCATTACTGTAACCGTAAACGTCATTTTATATACGACTATAGACCATTTGCGTAATACGTTTACGAGTAAATTAAAACATTCAGCGCGTAGTACTCGCAGCGGCGTGCGCGCATAAAAAGATGCATGAATGTGAAATGGAACGAGATATAAATAAAACGTATTTATTTATACGTTTCAATGTCAGCTGTAGGAGAAAAATCATTGTTTTTGTATTTAAAAACCACATCAGCTTAGAAATAGTAAAAACATCATTTGTCGTTTCGACTTTATAACGAATAGCACTACAATATTTTCTTTTATTATTGTTTGAATTTTAGGGTACCGTAGTTTACTAGAGAAAACGCGTATTATGTCGTCATGTGTTAGTGTTATAATAATCTAAAAATAATACTATCACAGATAAATACAGCCAAAACTTATAATTGATTTAAACTCAAATGTTTTGGCAGACTTCTTTCTGTAAAATATTTACTTTTAGAGATGAATCATAATCATTTATTTGCTATATGTATTGATATAGTGAAGATCTTTTTGGAATATTTTAATTTCTTAGCACTTAACCATAAATGCAAACATTTTACATGACGACGTCTGTGGTCTAGTGGTTCGAGTGTTGGACTGCTGATCACGAGATCGTGGATTCGATTCCCACAGGACACAAATATTTATGTGATGAACATAAGTGTTTGTGTTGGTCTGGGTGTTTCTTATGTATACAGGTATGTCTTTACAAAAAAAAGTGTTATAAGTATTATATCCATTGTCTAGTACCCATAGTACAAGCTCTGCTTCATTTGGGACTAGATGGTGCTGTGTAAAAAATGACCATTTAAAAAAAAAACACATAAAATATTCAATATAGTACAATATCCCAAACGTATATGTAACTATGTATTTATTTCAGTACCTATTCTATAAGTTTATTGTAAGCTACATTGTGCAATAAATAAATAACAAAAAAAAAACTAATACCTATACTAACAAAAAAGTATTTTTATTTAAGTCAATATAATTATTTAACATGGTCAGAATAAAAACAACAGATTAAAATTTACCAAATAATTAAACATCATAAAAATCCTGAGCACAAATACCTATGACGCCATTTTTATTTACCAAATACATAAATATTCATACTTCTTCAATAGGCATGTTGACAGCATCAATAAATAGCAAATCTAATTAGTCCGCCAGTTAGAGTTTTGAAAAATAATAGACACGGATTTTTTCTTTTGTTAAGTCTATGAATATTTGGAAAGACAAACCGCATCAAAACTCGAGAACTCGAGAGTGGGGGCTCGTGACGTCAGAAGCAAGTAAAAATTGTACCTACTTGCTTGTGACGTTTTGCCAATTTTAAAAGTATCGTTCTTCGTCAATTTTGGTTTACGTAACAAAAGAAAAAATACGGGTCAAATATTTTTCGATAATCTAACTGATGGACTAATTAGATGTTGTCAGTCAAATTCCCTATTCTTAATGTATTCAAACAACGACTCCGGAACCCTACATTATACGAGCTCGCACTTGGCTAGTTTCTATATATTTCTTTACTACAAAACGAGTGACTTGGCGACAAATACAAATGACTTTTTAAACGTATGTTTTAAAGGTTGATTTAGTAGGAACACGAGAAGACTAGGATTAGTTTTTGTTATTACAAGATTTTGTGTGACGTGTGCGTTTAATTATTTCAGTTGTGTTTGAGTGTGGTCGGGATTAGAACAGTGTGTGGGTTTCTATGTTAGTTCTATGTTCAATGTTAGGAGATGTGGTTTCCACACTTAGTCCTTTAAGTGGACCATTGTACGTGGGCCATGGCGGCCATCATTCCAACCAGCCCACCTCCTTCCAGAAGCAGATTAGGGCTCTCAGTGTTCAGAACATTTGCGAGTGATTTCGGTGCACCAAGGGTTTTTTCTCGTATTCAGGTGACCCCTGTGCATTCCAGGAGCACGTGTGCGACCGTTTCTTCGGCCCCCATACATGCTCTGTACAGAGGGCTGTCCGTTATACCTATCATGTGGAAGTGTTTGTTTAGTGAGCAGTGTCCGGTTATCGTTCCAGTCACCATTCGCAGGCTGCTCCTGTCCAGGCGCAGCAGGCGCCTTGTCAGTCTGCCATCCATGAGTGGCATGGCCTCCTTGATCTATCTGCAGCCTAGGGCTGAAGTCCAGCGTGTGGGTTTTGAGCGGTGACTAATGAGATTCAAGGGTCTTAAGCTGTGCTTGCCGCGGTGATTCCATAGATGGGTAACCGTTTATTACAGATCAAGATCCTTCCGTGCCTCGGAGAGCACAGCAAGCCGTCGATCCGGGTGTCATATGAATACCTATGACAGTCGTTACGGGTAGTCAGAAGCCCGAAAGTCTGACAACCGGTCTAAGCTTAGGATATAGGCATTGTCCAGTAACTGGATTGCGGAGTTTTAATGGCAGTCGCTCCATGTAAAATACTGGTATTCAACCGCGGAAACCGGTTAACATGGTATGGGAATGTGATGCGGAGGAATGAAGAACATGTTGTGAGGAAAGTTTTAAGTATGAATGTGGATGGTTATAAGAGTTGAGAAAGACCAAAGAAACGATTGATGGATAGTGTGAAAGATGATATGACTAGAAAAAGGGTGACTACTGAGATGACAGACAGATCTGTGTTGCTGGGGAGTTTGTTGCGCCGTTTCTTCTTCACAGCATTAACACTAGGAAGCGGTGAAGGGAGGGCTTTTTTGTGGGCTGTCTATTGTAAATCTGACGTTCAAAAAGAACTAAGCAACTCTAGTCTATTTTGAATAAATGAGTTTGAGTTTGATGACGGGTGATAGAGATGTATAGAAGAAAAATACATGTTGTGCCGACACCAAATAAGTCGGGATGAGGACAGGAGGATGACGATGATGATGATTCAGCCGCGTCTGGTTAGACTGGAAGCCAGTGGCGTAGGGTGAAGTTTTTTAAAAGGGAAGCCGGACCAAAAAATTCTTACCTTGCTCAAGTGTGATGCGTGATTTCCAGTAACTACTCGTTTCGAAAGGGAAGCCGATAGGAATCGAGTTGTATGGAGCCTTCGCCACTGCTGGAAGCTGAACTGGCTAAGAGCAAGAAGATGTTTTTCAGACCAAAAAAAGTTCTTTAAAATCTATTTATATAAAAATGAATTGCTGTTCGTTAGTCTCGCTAAAACTCGAGAACGGCTGGACCGATTTGGTTAATTTTGGTTTTGAAATATTTGTGGACGTCCAGGGAAGGGTTTAAGTGCTGAGAAAATATGGGAAAATTTTATTTTTCCCATACAAACTGTTCCTAGCTGTCAAACATTTGATGTTCGTCCCATCAGTATGGTAAACTCGGGTCCCCTCAAATTAAAGCACGTATTAATTACGGGTTTCGAATCGACAACATAATATATCCACAATATTCGGATTATCGCGTATTTAGATTTTAAAAATGCTAATTAGTATCACACTCATTTTCTCTAAGTGGCATTGCAAAGCATGCGCGGTACAGCTAGTTTTTCCATAAATAAGACATTAGTCGAAAAACCGTTAAATTCAAATACAACTATAGCAGCACATATCACAATACACGTAGTTGTCAAAGCCAGGCGAGTGTCGCTCCGTGACATTAGCGGCCACTCTAGTAAGAATATCAAAATGGTCCAAGTGAAAAGCGAAAGAGATATGTTTAAAAACGTTGCCCCACTCTAGGGCTCTCTATCGTGGATATCAGACTAAAATATTCACACCAAAACACAACTATCTATCTATAATAGGCCATACAAATATTTGTTCCGTGCGGGAATCTAACCTGCGAGCGCGATCCATAGCGCAGAAAACCAATCTCTCAGCCACCGCGTCAAAAGTGAATGAAGGAATGTTTTTTTTTATTCCACATATAATAGTGTACATTATGATGTTACTTGGATATTTATTCGTTCTTCTATTTTGTCACGAAGTGGCACATGAAAGTTTAATAATATTTTGCAAATAATGTCAAAAATGACAAACGTATCGTCTTTTGTTCTCTCCTTATTTTATAGACGAATCTTGTTCTAGAATTTATCTCAGCCACTGTGAAGACGAACGAAATAAAAGCAGATGGCAGCACCATCGTCAGTACTCATCAAAACTAATCTGGAAGAGTTAAACTAACATTACAATGAAATTTCCTTGATACTAACGATGTTGGCGCCATTAGCTCCTCGGTTTCCTACCTAATAAGACAAGCGGTCGCAAGGGACAGACTTAACCGCGTGATGAGTACGAGGATTGCTTCAACTGAATGGCACGCAAAGTAAGTTACCTTGCGTTATCTTTTTACCTCTACAACATGTAACAGGAATAACGCAAACACTCAAACACCCCAATTAGAATATTCAGTTATAATCATAATACATACACTGAAATTTTAATTTTATGTGCTTAAATATTATTTATTTAAGAAAATTGTATTCCTTTTTCATTGTTTACTACATTTAAAATTCAGTCCTTGACCTAAGGCTCAGTATTCATTTTCTCAATTAAAAGATAGAAGGGTAAAAATAACGTTTTTTTTTTTAACAAACTACTTTCAGGGTTTGTTTTTATTATGTTACACGTTGTATATCAGAGCATGGGATTGAATTCTGTTATCATTAAACGTGACCACAACCCTCGAGAGCTCAGGCGCGACATATATTAATTTAAATCGCTATCTCTCATGATTTAGACCCACCCCATCATAAGCTGCACGTTTATTGTGCTTCAAGACAGCGCACGGATGGGATTTCAAGATTCACGCCGCATCGCCTCCTCCGCAAAAAAAAAAAACATAATATGCATTGCATGCAAGTGTTGAAAATGTTGAAACATGTAGCTTTGCTCGGAGAAATGCAGCAATTTTTATTTGGCTGCATTAAGCATTTATTTGAAGTCGGAATAGTGTTATTATTTAAACATTGGAGAAGATTTTTATCTTATATTTACGTTGGTTGAGTTGAAGCTTAGAGCAAAACGGTCGACGTCTCAGTCGGCGTGAATAAAGAGGGGCTCGTGAATAATTATGAACCGTGCTGATCATATGATTTGCAAAGATAAGCTGTGCTTGCTGCGGTCAGTCCGTGGATGGGTGACCGGTCGTTACACATTGAGACCCCTCCATGCCTCGGAGAGCACGTTAAACCGTTGGCCTGGTGTCATACGAAAACCTATCACAGTCATTACGGGTCAGAGGCTCTAACAACCGGTCATACCTTAGAATATCGACATTGCCCCATTAATTGGGTTCCGGGGGTTGATGGCAGTCGCTCCGTGTAAAATACTGGTATTCAGCCGCATCTGGTTAGACTGGAAGATGACCCCAAAATAGTCCCAAAATAGTCCCAAAATAGTAGTAGTAATAATCGCTATTCAATAGATGGTATATGTAGGGTACAAATGTAGAAACACATGTTTGTTTACGAACTCAAATGAGACGCAAAAATGACCACTCAAAATACTTTCAGATAAAAAAAAACTGAAGTCTTAAAAACGCCAAATAATAAGCAAATAACAATGATCGTTACGTATCATTAATCTGAAAAACGGTGTACATTACTACAGAATGAATTCGAGCGTTAACATACCACGGAATAGCACAGTAAATGGAGAGCCAACTAGGCACATACAATTCTCAACAAAATAGTATGCACAGGCGGAACGCAACGCCTTTCCTTGATCAATCGCCAGCGACACGTCAGAAGAAGTATTTTTTAATGATAGCGGCCACATGCACTGTCTGTGGATTTAAATTACGTGTTGTTTATCAATCACCATAATTATATACACAATAGATGAACAATGGCGGTGTCGTCCTGGGACGACACGCGGGACACAACCGGTTAGCTCATAAACGACCACTGCTCATGTGGGTCCCATCATAAAACCTACAGTTAATGACCTCAAGAAAATATTGCCATAAACAAGACGCTTTCCAGTCGCATTCGTTTGTTGTAAACACAAAGGAGCATGCAATTGTTCATCTTTATGATATCGCGCACACAACCGTATACTGAAATTTCCCCTTTTTAGGGTTTCGTAACTAAAGGATGCCAACACTAAGCTTACGCCGTCTCCATCCGTCCGTCTGTCTGTGACAGGGCTGTACCTTTTAAAACGTAAACGGGTACCTAGTTGAAATTTACAGAATATGTATTACTATGCATGCCACTATCATAGCAAATAATAAAAAGCCAAAAGAGCACCCCACACAAAAACCTCAAAAAAAACGCATTTTTTCAACGTTTTTTGTTTCGGCTTTATCTTAAAAACGGTAACATATATAAGCATGAAACTTATTATGATTGCAATGCATACTCTATAGTTAAACAAAAAATTGTAAAAAGAAAGAAAACTAGTGGTGATATGGAACCCTTTGTGCGCGAGTATGAATTGCATTCACCATCGCCATCAAACTGTGTATGTTACTACTCCATGTATATATTCCTCTGTGGTTTTATACTCCATATCGTAAAAGCAATTGAGTCGTATTGGCAACTCTCCGAAACGCGAGCAAAGTGATAATTTGTCGTTTGTTTCATATAAATTACATTTTACAAACGATCCTTGATACAACTACTGTGTAGTAAATACGTGCTACTTGTATTATTGAAGCGGTGTTGGGATTGAATGAAAACATTAGTGTATTTTCTTTCAAAACGACAATAAAGCTTGGAGTTTTGATTTGATTTGTGAGGAAAACAGTTAAGATTTTGAATCAACCGATTTTGTCATCGTTACTGTCCTGCGTCTCATGTGGTGCCGCACTTAAAGAATAGCACTACCCCATCTATTTCCCTGGATGTCGCAAAAGGCGACTAAGAGATTTTCTAGAGGATGGGCAGCAGCAGCGTTCAACAACCATACTGCGATCGCCAACCCGCCTGCCAAGCGTGGCGATTATTGCAAACCATCTTTTGGGGGAGGCCTATTTCCAGCAGTGGACATCTTTCGGCTGAATGAGGACTGTCCTGCAATCCTTTGAAAATTAGATTTGTTTGCATTTCTGAGGATTTAAGAGACTGCAAGTCTTTCCTTCTGTGAGGTCCTGGTAACTCATAAAATCTTTGTGTAAACTTCATAATTAATCGAACACTTGGAATAGAAATAGACACTGCCAAATGGCTAATAACATCACGCCTGCAATTCACCGAAGGGATAGGCAGAGGTACACCTAGTACACGCTCATTTCGCCGTTATGTTGACGTCCCACGTAATAAGGGGCGAAACTATTGAAAAGACAGCGGCAGACTCCAGGCTGCTATTGAGAAATTCCACACGAAAAAGCCAATAACACTTTGCCCGACTTGAGGATTGAACTCAGGACCTCAACAGTCGCGCTTGCGACCAGACCAACAAGGCATTTAAAACGCAACGTACGGCACGTAACATTACAAAACTTAGCTCCTCTACTCAGACTCGACTTGATAGGCTCGCGGTGATCCAAGTAGCCACCAGCCGCACCAGGCCAGCGTGGCTAAACCCTTCTCATTCGGAGAAGAAGCCCATCTCCAGCATTGGAACAGATATGAGCTGATTACAGCCTATACAAACCATTACCCAACACTGCAAACACGCGAACTTTTGACAATAAAAAACTCGCAAAAATATCCCTTCAGGTCACATAATGATTGAAAGCAATCGCTCTCAACATTAACGCCGATCAATCGAACTGATTGATAGAGCTTAATCAATCACAATTGAGCTGAGCGAGCGAATTTATTGGAACAAGTGTAAAAAGTTGTGTCACTCACTCGACCGGCTGCGGTGACGAGAAATTGACTCGGCGGTTTGTGACATATACTTAAAGTCCGAGCTAACTGCCTCGACTAATGTATTTCAAAGGAATGTCCACATGTCTCATCGTACGTATCGGACGGTTCGCTTTAAACCGGGGATGCACAGAGTTATTAGGACTTGGGGCCACTCGAGCGGACTATGAGCTAAAGGCGGGCCCACCATAATTAAAAACAATAAAAAAAGTTGAAATTAGAGTTCTTAAAAAATATAAGTAGGTATCGTAGTGTGGGCTTTTGATAAAATTCAAAAAACTTTATTCAGAAGCAAAAGCTGGCAATTACTGATAGAATGCAGTATTTTCATACAAACGTATAAAAGAGTTTAATTAGCTGGCGGGCCGCATGTACATCGACCGAGGGCCGCATGCGGCCCGCGGGCCGCGGTCTGTGCATCCCTGCTTTAAACGGATTTTAGTATTTTTTGTACGAGAAGCTCATGGATAATTAACTTTGCTAGATTAAGCTAAGAAAAAACCAATAACACTTTGTCCGTCCTAGGGATCGAACCCAGGACTTCACGCTCAGCAGTCGCGCTTGCGACCACTGGACCAGCGACCAACAGAGTCAGCCTAAAGATTTCATATGCCACTTTTTTTTGCTAATACTTCAAAATATCATTTTGTCACATAGCCGGTTTAAGTCTACGCAAGGCAGCGAATGCAACATAAAAACGTTTGTGTAGTCTACAATGATAGCCGGTTTAAGTCTACGCAACGTATCGAATACAATATACAAACGTATGTATGTACTCTACACTGATATCCGGTTTAAGTCTACGCAAGGCAGCGAGCACAACATACAAACGTAAATGTATAAAGTGTGTCCCACGTCCTGTACCGACCAAATTTGGTACGTGGATTTAAACAATATGAAATAAGTGTACGGATGCGTACCTTCGCGTACCTTGATTTTCAAAAGCGTACCTCTTACCATTTACGTGAAAATGCCAATTTAATTTGGTCCGTACAGAACGAGCACGTTCTGTACGGACCATACGATTTAATGATGATTGGTCTTTTGTTATGATATGAAACGGATGTACCTAAGATGTACTCCACATAACTGCAATCGATATTTAATAACTATTTATAGAATGTATTCAAATATGCATTTGAAGTTGGCGCGTACAGGACGAGTTTCGGGTACAAAGCAAACCATGTGATACATAACAGAAATTGAGATGGAGGCTGTATGTACCTTTAATGTACTCCCCGAATCGTAACTTTTCATGCCTAATAAATGTATGATATCAGATATAAATAATAATTTATATTTTTCTTCTACATACAGAGTTATAAAAGTCGCAGAAGTGACATCTCATAAAAAAGATGGCGAGATTTCATGTTATTTGGAACTCAGTCTTTTCGATAACGTGCATTATAGAAAATTAGTAATAGCTGTAGCATGAAATAAGATTAAAAAATAAATAAATAGTGGACTTGTAAAAGTTGGTAGAAAAAAGATATGAGAGGTTATATTATTTTCTTTCAACTACGTAGTAATGTTATCATGAATCGCTACAAAACCGATCACAAAATACGTATTTTCTGCTTAGAAGCAAAACAGTGCAGAAATGTTGTATGAAATCTCATTACTGCACTGCAAACAGTGCAGAAATGTTGTATGAAATTTCATTACTGCACTGTTTTTCATTAATGCAGTTTTTTCTTTTTTATTTAGATATAAATTTACCACAGAGGTTTAATGTCTCCCGTTAAGTTTAATATTAAATTAAATGTATGCATTCTTATGCATTAGATCAAAAAGATACTGGCTGAAAATAAAAATCGGCTGAATAAAACCGACTTGGTGAAAAAAAAAAAACAAATGGCGCGCATTTTGTACCATTGTAAAACTTTGATACTTCATAATTAGCAAGAAAAGTTCAAAAAAATGGAAATAGATAGCGATATGAATTCAATTCCAGAAAGTATAAAAACAGCTGCAAATGAAATTGTTAATAACCTTTTGCCGCAAAAGTCGCAGGATAACCTTGTTTTCATTAACTTGAGTTTTTATTTTGAGTAGGTATATTTTATCACGGTAGGTAAATTGGTAGTTGAAAGAAAAGTAGATTACGCACCTTGCTGAGGTGAGTGAGTAATCAGTGAGGCACCAACATAACACTCGTGCATTAATGACTCACTTTGCGCTCGGTGCAACAATCTACTATTATTACATCTATAATTTAGTAATGAAACAAAATAAAATGTTATAAAAAATATTATAAGAGACGAGGTACAAAAAAAAGAAAATGTGTGATCATAAAAAGAAATAAAACCCCCACTTTTATTTTTAAAATGCAAATCTCGCAGTTTTACAAAACGAAAATAAAAAATATTGCTCAACAGAAAAACAAGCTAAAGGCGGAAGAATAATCTATCGGGTGTAAAAAGACCCTTAACGATAACGAAAACTACATATTCTACCCATCATTGGGATTTTTTTTTCGACTAGACCATTCCTGGGAAACCATTGGTTTTGGAGATATTGAAGGTCAAAGTGTACATTTTTTTTTTGTTTTTTTCCGTTAACATATTCTAAGTATAAAACTAAACTTTATTCCAAACAACCTTATCAAAATTTTTAATATTTCCTCACAAATTACGCATTTGAAGTTACAAAAACGCAATGAATATCAAACGCACACGACCGCCTTGGCTCAGCTGTGTAGCCGCTGCACGACAAACACATGCACAGTCGGTTACGTGCATTACATTGCGCGCTACAAAAAAAAAAAGCGTTTTTTTATGCCAAAAAATAAAAGTCGTTACCCAGCAATTATATTTTGGTCAATGTAATTTAGTTTGATGTACAGAGTGCGTAGATTTCGGCTATGTGATGGGTCTTTTTACACCCTGTATATAACATATCGCATCAACATAGAATCACATATTTACACCAACCTGTCTGGGTCTCACTTGTCTGCCTGTGTATTTGAAGGTAATCAGCTTATATTTTTGAAGTTGAATTTTGAAATTGAAATTTGAAAGAAATTTAAAGTCATCCCGGGATTTAAAGTTTGTAAGTTGACACGTAACTTAACCAACATAAACCTAAGACGTTCTTTGGAGATTTTAAAAGCCACAATATATAATAACCAGGCAGTACAGACGGACATGGGAAAACCATAAGAGTTCCTAGTTTGACTACGAAACTCTAATAAGATATGCCAATTCTAGGCTTTCTTAAGTCTATATTTTCAACCACATTTTCAATTAAATGTTTTTATTATGAAAATTTTACATTTATCAGGCATGAAAAGTTACGATTCGGGGAGTACATTAAAGGTACATACAGCCTCCATCTCAATTTCTGTTAAGTATCACATGGTTTGCTTTGTACCCGAAACTCGTCCTGTACGCGCCAACTTCAAATGCATATTTGAATACATTTTATAAATAGTTATTAAATATCGATTGCAGTTATGTGGAGTACATCCTAGGTACATCCGTTTTATATCATAACAAAAGACCAATCATCATTAAATCGTATGGTCCGTACAGAACGTGCTCGTTCTGTACGGACCAAATTAAATTGGCATTTTCACGTAAATGGTAAGAGGTACGCTTTTGAAAATCAAGGTACGCGAAGGTACGCATCCGTACACTTATTTCATATTGTTTAAATCCACGTACCAAATTTGGTCGGTACAGGACGTGGGACACTATAAAGTCTGTACCTACTAGCTGGATTATGTCTACGCTACGCAACGAGTACAACATACAAACGTATGTGTGTAATCAACACTGATAGCCGGTTTAAGTCTACGCTACGCAGCGAGTACAACAATCAAACACAAACGTATGTGTGTAGTCTACATTCTTCTTCATTCGTGTCAGCACGAGCTATACGAAAATAGCTCATATGCTGTGGTGAAAAGATTAGCCAGTCAGCAAGGTTGGTAGCGGGGGGCTGACTGCCCAGGGTGCGCCGGACGTACTTAAGTATCGTGACTCGTGGAGGCTCTTTTCCGACTACAGTCCCTCTCTCATAAGTAAAGTTCGCCGTCCCAGGCACACACTTTTAGAACCCGACGACGAAATAACCCTCCTCCAGAAGGCGAGCAAATCGACCAGCACACTACACAACGTCCGCCGCCGTCCGGCATACCGTCCTCGCCGACGAGGCCCGTCGCGACGTCCCACCGCCGCCGGTCACGATCCACCGAGCTCTCCCGTCGTAGAGCCGGTCGTCTCTTCAGACTCCGCAGTCACACCGATAATTCAGCCCTCATCAAGCTGTCTCCCCCCCCTATGTCCACGCCAGCAACGCCCTAAGCCGAGGTCCGAGTCCCACTAGGGGTCGCCCTTAGTGCTGTTGTTGCAGGTAGTCATGATGTTAGTGTAGTACAAGTAGTTAGCTTAGGTTAAGTATTTTACTTCCCCCCCATTGGCTGGAGACCCTTCAGGTCTCGCCAATAACTGCCCGGTTACGTAGAAACCGTCCCCCAGGACGACCTACAGCAGTCCAATAGAAAAAAAAAAAAAAAAAAAAAAAAGGAGGCTCTTTTCATGCACCCCCCTCTAGTCTACATTGAGAGCCGATTTAAGTCTACGCTATGCAGCAAGTACAACATACAAACGTATGTGTGTAGTCTACGTACATTGATAGCCGGTTTAAGTCTACGCTAGGCAGCGAATACAACATATAAACAGTGTACACCGTCTACATTGTTGGTCCATCAATCAAGCACTCTCGACGTAAGACTCCTACCTCATACGAATGCGAGAAATACCTTCTCATTTAACATTAATTAACGTCTAGGTTATTCGAAAAGTTTTGGCACTAACACGATTAAGTTTCTGTGCTGTTGTTCTCTGGTTACGATTGTTGTATCTCATTTCTACCCGAACCTTTTGTAAGTGATAATAAAATCATTTTATCAGGTGGATTATGAGCAATATCCTTGTGTACTTTATTGAACTTAAGGCCAAACGACCAGCTGTCATTACATGGGTACAATAATTATGTTAAGGACAACACTGAACCAAAAAAAAATCAATTTTGAAAACGACATATCAGAACAGCCTGAGTTCTGCAAGCAATCTAAGTTTTTGCTTCCACGCTAGTGGAGAGTACTACGCAACTGTTCTTTTTGAAGAATATCACTAATAACAACGATTTATGTCCTTCTAGGGCGTCCTCTACTGGCGTTTCCACTGAAATCCGTCTTATAAATTCCTTTTGTTAATCGCCGTTCACTCATTCTTTCAACACAACCAAATCACCTAAGCTTAATCCTTTCAATTTTAGTCACTACATCATCTTTTAAACTGCAACTTTGTCTTATCACATCATTCTTCAATCTATCATTCAAAATGCATTTCCACGGCATTTATTCTACTTACATGATTCTTCTGCCACGACCAATATTCACTTCCATACATAAATTCATCAATTACGATTTCAATCAAGAAAATATCACACCACACCCAAATTTAAAATAACAAAAAAAAAACTAAAATCTTCTTTAATAAAACACCAATCTAACGTAACTTATTTCCATTCATAATGAGATTATTTCACATAAAATATTCCAATAAGGAAATCTAATAAGAAGAAAATTATTGGAAATGTAGCATTTGAATCTGTGTGATAAATAGATTTTAATATTCAGAATAAATTATCACCATCAGCGAGGGAATTAGATTGCGAGGGATTTTTTATTCTTAATGTATGCGCCTGTGGTTCTCAAAGTGAGACATTAATTTTGAAATGGAGTGTATGGAAACGAAAAATACAAAAATGCAGATAAATTGATACTTTAAATTAGTGCACTGAACAAATCATCATAGATATGCTAAACAAGAGCCTTCCCCAAGCATCGCCACATCGATCGGTCCTGTGCTTCTCGCATCCAATGTATTCCGGCGACCTTCACCAGGTCATCGGTCCACCTTGTGGGAGACCCACCCCATGCTGCGCCTTCCGGTATGCGGTTGCCACTCCAGAAACAGATTTTGTGTAACAAAACGGATATATAAATCAGTTTCGGCTGGTGGTTTGCCGTGTCATGTACAAGCTCATATGATTTTTCTACGGCGCGGCTAATACGCCGTACGGTTAAAAAACCGTGCCATGAACAAGAGGGAGATACGATACGGGGCACGTTAAGTGCATGCATCGATAGCTAAATTCTGACTATTCTAATAAGTTGATGCGTTCTAAAGTGAGTAAGGGCTCTTGTCCACACACGGCGAATACGGCGGCGGCGCCGTGCCGCAGCGCCGCCGTGTGTGTCAACAGTCAACAAGCTCCCCTAGTGATCCATACAACACTGACAACCGTACCTATACACGGCGAATTAGCCGTAAATTTTCACGGTGAAAAAACGTGTGTGAATAAGAGGCTTAACGCTGAGGAGTAGCTTTGTCGGCCAGCGTGCATAAAAATCATAGATTATGAGATAAGCTCGAATGACTGCTTCGTTGGTCTAGAGGTCACAAGCGCGACTGCTGAGCATGGGCTCCTGGGTTCGATCCCTAGGTCGGGCAAAGTGTTATTGGGTTTCTCAGTAGCGGCTTGGAATCTGGATTTGTGCCCAGTTACCAATAGGCTCGCCCCTATGACACGGAACCTTTAATTAACAGTGAAATGACGGTGTACCATACACATCTGCCCACCTCTTCGTGGAATACAGGCGTGATGTTGCGAAATTGGCCGCCGGTATCTAAAATCTGATCAATTTAGTCTATTGACAAATCTCACGTCAACGAATGTGATTGGTTGACCAATATACTAACAACCGATCTAATCATTTGATATGAGATTAGACTGTTAATTAGTTAATATTTGCGTTAGTCAACATATCTATTTATTGAACAAACACACTATTCGAACGTTAACTGGGAATAAACAATGCGCCACTTAGCTGCTAAAGAATAAAACTAATAAAATATAAACCTGAAAAGACCACTCTAGTTTCTTAACCATTATCAAACTAACGCTTAATTTAATAACTTGGTTAATTGAAAAACTTAAACCAAGAGTTTCGAGATAATACGTTTAAAAAAAATGAAATACAAAGTTTTTAACTTTTAACTACAACTTCTTAAGTTAAGCCTAACTTTTACCATCTTTAGTTTAGTTTTCAAGTTAAATATAAACAGCACGACTATAATCTCTTAAACGCGACTACCGAGGGAAAAAAACAGTGTGGGTTCGCCCACGATATTAGGTAAACTATGGCAAAAGATAAACAAACCTTTGATCGTGATTAATTTAGCTTTTAAGAATCTAAAAAAATACAAATACATACAAAACAAAAATAATTGAAGAAAAGGCTCAATCTCCAAAATAAAAATTGATCGCTCTGGTGTCTTTAAAATCTGATCTAAATATTTGCGAAATTGCTTGGTTAAAATCGTGGCCGATTTAAAAATATGCTTATTTAGACACCTTCTTTTCGAAATAAAAATACGGAACACAATATCAATATACAGGGCGTCCCACGACTTTGCCACATGGAGGGGAAGTACCTTAAATACTGTAGATAGAAAAAAATACTGAATGAAGACTTAATTTTTATTTTAAAAACAATACGAACTGCATTCAAAGAATTTTAAATAATCACCTGTCTGAACCGGGAATCGAACCCGCTAAATGTGAAAACAAAAAAAAATTTGCTTTTATTGTACTAATCGAAAGGCTCGATCAGATACATTAATTTCTTCCCATTAACATCACATCTAAAATAAAAGGAACACCATGAAATTTTACATTTAATTTAAAATTTTGTTCAGAATAATGAATAACATTTGCTCTGACTATGTAGTGTTTATAAAAACTGACTTTATGTACTACTTTCTGCTTTATTACTGTTTCGAAGTATTATTTCAAATATTCACCATGAAAAAATAAATAAATCAACTTTTTTTTTTTTTTTTTTTTCTATTTGACTGCTGTAGGTCGTCCTAGGGGACGGTTTCTACGTAACCGGGCAGTTATTGGCGTGACCTAAAGGGTCTCCAGCCAATGGGGGGGAAGTAAAATACTTAACCTAAGCTAACTACTTGTACTACACTAACATCATGACTACCTGCAACAACAGCACTAAGGGCGACCCCTAGTGGGACTCGGACCTCGGCTTAGGGCGTTGCTGGCGTGGACATAGGGGGGGGGGGGGAGACAGCTTGATGAGGGCTGAATTATCGGGGTGACTGCGGAGTCTGAAGAGACGACCGGCTCTACGACGGGAGAGCTCGGTGGATCGTGACCGGCGGCGGTGGGACGTCGCGACGGGCCTCGTCGGCGAGGACGATATGCCGGACGGCGGCGGACGTTGTGTATTGTGCTGGTCGATTTACTCGCCTCCTGGAGGAGGGTTATTTCGTCATCGGGTTCTAAAAGTGTGTGCCTGGGGCGGCGAACTTTACTTATGAGAGAGGGACTGTAGTCGGCCGCTGCGGCAACTAGGGGGTTCGGATGGAGGCGGGCAGTGTCGAAGTAACGCTTGGAAATGCGTTTGAGGTATTGCCTGATGGTTGGCATTTTTAGATCGAGGTGGAGTTGGACGTTACGCATGAACCACGGGGCAGCCGCGGCTCTGCGCAACACTCGATTCTGGAGGGTTTGAAAGGATTTGAAACGACAAGGCTTAACGTGTGCGAACACGACGCTAGCGTAAGTCAAGATGGGGCGGATGCACGTCACGTAGATTCTCAGCTTATTTCTAAGTGACAATTTACTGCGTGCTCTAAGGATGGGGTGGAGGCGACCGACAGCGAAAGCGGCGCGAGCGCGCACCGCTTTGATGTGGTCTCGGAAACTCAGATGGTGGTCTAGGATAACCCCCAGGTATTTGGCTTTCATCTCCCAAGGGATCTGTTTGCCGAACATGAGGACGGGACGGATGTGGGTGTGGGAATCACCGTGTCTCTCGAAAAGAACGGCTGCGCTCTTTTCGGGATTCACCTCTATTCTCCATTTCCGGAACCAGACCCCGAGGGCGTTGGCTGCGGTTTGAAGGGTTCGAGAGATGCTATCGAGACTCCTACCGGAATAGTAGATAGCCGTGTCGTCGGCGAAGAGAGCCAACTTGGCCAAGCCACGTTTGGGAATGTCGCTGGTGTACAGCGTGAACAGAAGGGGCGACAGCACGGAGCCCTGAGGGACTCCGGCGCGGATGGGGTGAGGGGACGAGAGGGTGCCTTCTAGGCGATAGCGGAAGGAGCGATCCGACAGAAAGTCTCGAATGATGAGCACGAGACGGTCCGGCACGTTGAATTGGTACAGTTTGTATAATAAACCGTTGTGCCAGACCTTGTCGAAGGCTTTCGCTACGTCGAAGAAGAGCATGCCCGTTTTGTACGAGCGCATAAAACGGGAGCTAATGTGTTCGACTATGCGGTGCAATTGTCGAATGCAACAGTGCTGGGTTCGAAAACCGAACTGTTCGTCGGGGATGAGTTTACGGGAGTCAGCGAAATCCTTTAAACGGATATAAATGAGACGCTCATAGATTTTCCCAAATACATTGAGAAGACTGATGGGGCGGTAACTAGTGGGCTCACTCTTGGGTTTGCCGGGTTTGGGGATACCGATAACGGTGGCTTGTTTCCAAGCTTGCGGAAAGATGTTATTACTCAGAGCGCCATTGAAGATGGCGGTCATGAGGACTATGAGCGGGGCGGAAAAGTGTTTGATCACCTTATTGGTGATACCGTCTGAGCCGGGGGCTTTCCTAGGTTTGAGTTTCCTCACTATCGTGTGGACCTCGTCTACGGTGATGGGGGGTAAGGGGTCGTCGGGGTCTTCATCGGGTGGGAGGGTGGCCCTACGTTCGACCTCGCGATCCACCTTGGAAAGATGGACCGGGTCTGCGGGTTGGGTGCTGGGAGTACATTGGGCTTCTAGACTGTCGGCTAGACATTCGGACTTTTCGTCGTCTTCAAAGGCCGGCCTTTGGTTCGGACGATTGAGAGGGGGAGTTGAAGCTACACAATCGGATTTCAGATTACGTTGCAATTGCCAGAAGGCCAGATGGGATGGCTCTAAGTCGCTCAACATCTTGTCCCAGCGGGCTTCCCGAACCTCCCGTACACGTTTCTTTACAGCACGCTGTAGAGAACGCATATGGACGCGGTTAGCTTCGCAGGGAAAAGAGTCATAGGCACGGATGGACGCGTTCTTCTCCGTCAGCAGTTCGCGCACATCGTCCGGCAGCTTCCAGCGGTGTTCGTCCACCGCTGGAACCTGCCGTGAACACTCGTTCACCACGGACTGTACGTGACTGGTGAGGGAGTCGATCGCGCCCAACGTGTCGGCGATCGTAATGATATCGTCGGGGATGGAATCTAAGTGAACGGACGAGGAAGACTTGAGGCGCTCCTCTAGTTTTCCCCAGTCCGTGACAGTTTTGGTCGGGGCGGGTTGACCAGGATCCGGGGGACCACCCCGGGGACCTAGGTGAAGGACTACGGGGCGGTGATCGGAGTCTAGCTCTTCATGCGTCTCTATAGAGCGTAGACCGAGGTTTACGTTCTTTAGAAGCGCTATGTCAAGGACATCGGGCTGATGGTCAGGGTTATGGGGGTAGTGAGTGGGACACATCGGGGCGATAACGTCGAATTCGAGCTCCGGGCTCAACTCTTCGAGGTTACGACCCGCGTGATTGTTGGAGTTGCAACACCACGAGAGATGTTTGGCGTTGAGGTCGCCCGCTATGATAACGGAACCTCCACCGAGGTCAAAGAGGGCTTTAAGATCGCTCCGGAGTTGGATCTTATTACTGGAGGGAGGATTATACACCGAGACGATTGTGATCGGCTGGTGTCCTGTCATGCCTAGTCTGCATATGGAAGTTTCCAGGAATTGGAGACCAGGAGGAGGGTCTAAGGGAGTGCAGTACAGGGAACGTTTGTAGTAGATGAGAGTACCACCGCCCCTACTACGGGTCCTGTCGTTGCGAACTAATTTATAGTTAGCAATTCCAGGGTTCCTGTTGTGGGGCTTGAGAAACGTTTCCTGCACTAAGAAGATGTCAATTTGATGATCACGCAAAAAGATTGCGATCTCATCTCGTTGACCGTTAACGCTGTTAGCGTTGAAGAAGCCTAATTTAAGGGATCGGGGCTTAATTCTACAGCTTTCTGTATCCATTGGAATTTATTGGATGAGGAAAATGACTATGTCATCTAGTTCGCAGAGGACATTGATGCGAGCGATTGGATCGCCTTGAGAGGCGTTCCAAGCGGAGACTATGTTTTTCGCCCACTGCGTATTGCAGGAGGAGAGGGTTTGGATAAGGCTGGGGATCGTGTCCCTAAGGAGCACTTTAGTGGACGAGAGGGAAGTGGAGGGAGCAACCGCTGTCGGCGCTGGCCTGGGGGCGAGTGCGGGGGCGGGTGCGGGGGCAGTCTGTGATGTTGGGGGACTACGTGCAGGCTGTGAAGCAGCTGGCACTATAGTGGGAGCGGGGATAGTGGAGCTCATCAGGGCGGGGATAGCCGGCATTGGGGGTCTTGTGGTTGGTTGCTGTTGCTGGGGCAACTGGGTAGTGGGCCTTAAGGCGGGGAACGCCTGCTGATGGTTCAGCGCGTTCCATGGGGACGGCCTTTGGGGACTGAGGCGGGCGGGGAGTTGGGAAGAAAGAGGGGGAGCCGTGGAGGGACTCTCTCTTTGGTGACGGTCGGCTGAGCGTTTAGCCAGCTTAGGGTTGCGCTGTTTTGGCGCTTTGGCACACCCGCGATAATTCGCCGGGTGACCAGACTCGCCGCATAAAACGCAACTAGGGGGCTCAAGGCATAGGGACCTATCTTTTGGGCGTTCGCAGTCGCTAGTGCCGTGGTCGCCCAGGCACTTGACGCACCTGGGTTTCGCATAGCAGTTACGCTGCGAGTGGCCATAAAGCTGGCAACGGTGACATTGACCAGGGGGACCGGACTTGTTGGGGCGCTCGACGCTTATGCCAGACAGGTGGCATAAGGTCTTAATATTATAGACGGCCTTAGACTCGTCTGAAGGCTCGCATACTGCGAGGACCATGTCGTAGGGGGTGCCACCGCGGCCGCGGTGCATGCGGTGGACTTCCAAGGCGGGGATGTTTTGCGACTTAAGGTCGCTGAGGATGGCGTCGGAGTCAATTTCCTTGGGGATGCCGCGGATAACGACTCTGATAAGTCGTTCATCAGGAAGGGCAAAAGTGTGGAACGACACACTTTTATCTCTGAGCATACGCGTAAGATCGCGGAAGTCTTTGGAGGTGGGGACTAAGACTTTAATGCCCTGTTGGGTGGTGCGGGCGCTAAGATAGTTGATCTTGCGATCAACACACATCTTGGACACATCTGTCCACTTCGCCTTGTCCTGAATGTACAGAGGCGGAGGAGAGGGCTCTTTCCTCGGAGCCGAGGTTTTCGAGCCGGTGACGGGACGGGGAGAAGAGGGACGACTGGCCTGCGGGGAGGTAGTCGGGACGGGACTATGGGAGGCAGCCGACGCGGGGGTCGCAACGGTTGTCTTGGGGGTTTTGGCCGGGACTTGGCTGGAGGAGGCCGCTTTGGATTTGCGGGCACGCTTTTTCCCCTTTCCGGCTACGGTAGTATAGCCTTCGGAGGAAGAAGCAGACGAGTAGGATTCTGATTCGATGTCAGATTCAGGGGAGTGGGGCTCTGACGTATCCATGGATGACATCATCTCAAGAACATGGCGGAGGGACGGGGCAGGGGTATTTTGGTTCTCAGAACCCGCAGCTGCAGAGTGCAGGTGCGGAATTTCTATTGTCTGCGGAGACAATGGACCGGGAGAGAATGGCGGAAGCGATAAAAGGGTCGGAATGCCATTGTTCTCGTCGAACAATGGCTCTCCTTCGCCGAAATAATCATTGTCGTTATCGCAGGTGGGCGACAAGGGATTAGTAGTGTGCCTTATGGGCCCACTACTAGGAATTCGAGCGCCGTATTTGGCAATAAATTCGGGGTCCTTTAAAAGTTCCCGGAAGAACGCTAATAACACAGCGTCAGACATCTCAGAAAAGATGCCTGAGCCGTGTGTAAAAATGGAGGATAAGCTTAATAAAAACGCGGCGCGCACATGTACGCGACTATTTTTAGTAACGGCCTATTGATCCTAACAATTTAATTTAAAAACGCGGCCCCGGGTTGGATGGGCCCGGGGTGTGTGAAAACCCTCCCTGTCGGGTATAGACAGGGAGGTTGAGTGCCTATTGGTGAGCCCTAAGCTTGTAATCCCGTCGCCAGTCTTATTGTGCGAACGGGTTCCTAAGTCTCTAGTGAGGTGCAATACTAGAGAGTGCTAGATGGGAGAGAACGGGGTTAGAGCTAGCGTCGACTAGGAGACCCCCCAAGGCCGGTGGTACTAGCTCCTTCCAATTTTCGCCTTGCCCTGAAGGGGCGCAGCTGGTGTATTGGGTCAACACCCGCTCGGTTTCGTTAACACTGCAAAGTATCAGCCGAGGACCACGAAACTGTGGATTTTCCCTGAAGGGGCACACGCGTTTGACAAAGAAATAGGCGTTCAGCCACCGCCTTGAAAAAGGCAGCTTTTGAACTTATATTCGTGAAGTGGAGAACACTACGGCAGGGCGTAGCGATATTCGTGAGCGAGCACGTCGAGAAAGTACGCAGCGCGAGTTGCGGCACGTCCGTCCTCAGCGAGCGTCGGAGCGCGAATCGAATAAATCAACGGTAAGCGAGATTATTATAAGAGCTACAATTTGCGTACAATAGGAAGGAAGAGACACATTTTGAGCATTTAATAAATTAAATTGTTTTTAGGTTGTACAGTTAAACGTGTGTTATTATTTCAAATAAATGTAAAATTTCATGGTGTTTTCTTTATTTTAGATGCTATGTTATTTAAAAGAAATAAATGTATCTGATCGAGCCTTTCGATTAGTACAATAAAATTACATTTTTTTTTTTTGTTTTCACATTTAGCGGGTTCGATTCCCGGTTCAGACAGGTGATTATTTAAAATTCTTTGAATGCAGTTCGTATTGTTTTTAAAATAAAAATGAAGTCTTCATTCAGTAAATTTTTCTATCTACAGTATTTAAGGTACTTCCCCTCCATGTGGCAAAGTCGTGGGACGCCCTGTATAAAAGGCACCAGAGAGGACAACCAAACACACTGATTTTGGAGATCATCTCAAATGCACCCTTATTTATAAACGACTAGCTTTTGACCGCGGCTTCACTTGCGTTAATTTATAATTAAAAAAAAAAAACTCTCAACACACTACTATATTTTCTTTAAATATAATTCAATCATGATTCGAAAGTCACGTGGCGCCATCTATTATCGTTATTGTTGTTTTCCTAGGGAACAGTACTTTTACTCAGGATGAAAGGTACTCTATGTCCGTCTCTGTACACCTGACAACTTATATGCAAAACTTCAGGATGATCGGTTCAGTGGTTTAGGCGTAAAAGGGTAACAAACAAAGGATAGTTAGTTCTTTAACTAAAATGGCTCTTAAGTCTATTGCCATCTCTGTTTATTGGCGTACAAATGACACAGACAGGTATAGTTTATTCACTGTTTAAAAGTGACAATCTTTTAAAAATAAGTGTTAAGGTTTTCTAAACATGTGAATGAATTCTTAGAGAAAAATTAAAATATCAAAATCAAATGGGACACATGTTTGTTTACCTTTTATTGAAAATTAAAATGTTTAGACCATTATACGAATGTGCATAACTATAAAACTATTGGAGACATTTGCATTTTTTTCCTCAAATTCTTCTTCATTAAACAATTTTTTTCTTGACGTAACTTATTTTTAGACTTCAAATAAAACAACAAAACATCTTCCTATCTCGACATGCAATATTTCACGTCTCAAAAATCACAAAAAAAACAGTCAGCTCAACATAAAATTGGTGACAATAAATAGTACGAGATCCGGCCTAACATCGACCTTCCCTCATCTGTTTTTCTAACGAGAGATATTTTATTTGAAAGATTTTATATAAATAAACAAATCCCGCATGGGTTGCCTAATCAAAAGTGGTCCAGGCTACCCTTAATTAAAATTCATAAATAATAAAAAATAATTACTCCTTCCCTCATCTGTTTTTCACAAAATATTATTACCAATCGAAAGGACAAGATGTAAGTTAACAGAAAAAAATAGGTTGCCTAAAAAAAAGTGGTCCAGAGATAGGGTTGCCGCGATTTAAAGTTTCAATATTTGAGTAGGAAAGTTCAGCGCGACAAAGAAACACTACACGTAGTACTCTGTACAATAGAAAGATAACATGGCAGCTGCTAGTGGGCCCATTGCCGAGTAAAAGTGAGCGCGCATGCGCATTTTTCTTTAAGAAGCAACAAAAAAAAAACCCGTAGAAAACATGATGTTCTGTTTTTGCGTCATTTTAGCGCTCCGAGTTAACAGACTGCGCTGATAGTTTGGGGGCGTTAAAATGACTCACGTTGTATCTTTTGTTTTATGTTTCTATCTCACAAGTAGATCACGGGGTTTTAAGGAAATACACAAATTCGGATACACCATTTCCATTAATTATTCTGTAAAATATTTTATTTTCCACGACTTCTATATTATTTACTCCGAAAAAAATTTCTGGGGAGTGGAGTGGTCACTCTCTAACATACGGAAAAATGCGCATGCGCGCTCACTTTTACTCGGCAATGGGCCCACTAGCAGCTGCCATGTTATCTTTCTATTGTACAGAGTACTACGTGTAGTGCTTCTTTGTCGCGCTGAACTTTCCTGCTCAAATATTGAAACTTTAAATCGCGGCAACCCTATCTCTGGACCACTTTTTTTCAGGCAACCTATTTTTTTCTGTTAACTTACATCTTGTCCTTTCGATTGGTAATAATATTTTGTGAAAAACAGATGAGGGAAGGAGTAATTATTTTTTATTATTTATGAATTTTAATTAAGGGTAGCCTGGACCACTTTTGACTAGGCAACCCATGCGGGATTTGTTTATTTATATAAAATCTTTCAAATAAAATACCTCTCGTTAGAAAAACAGATGAGGGAAGGTCGATGTTAGGCCGGATCTTAGACTAAAATATTAAATGGCGACGCCATGTTGTGTCGTCACGGGGGACGGGCATGTGACGTCATCCGGGGGCTATACATCGCAAACTTTGAGAACGACTGCCAACAATGTTGTGATTAAACTTGAATGAGGACAGGTGTGTAAATGTAACAGGTAAATAATACGTACGTACTTTTATTGTTGGAATAAAAAAAAAACGGTTTTTCGAGGTTCCGTACCGAAAGGGTAAAACGGGGCCCTATTACTAAGACTCCACTGTCCGTCCGTCCGTCTGTCCCCAGGCTGTATCTCATGAACTGTGATAGTTTTTTGACATATTTTTTTAAGCTACCCACAATTTCAAATATTGCAATAAACAATGACATTAAAATTTTTACACAGCACCTGTGATTATAATGGTTTAATGAGCCTCAACTGAATTCAAATTACACCTGTGGTCCTCAAATCGTCCCATTTTATATATCTCAATGGTACAAGGTATGTTTCAGAACGAACACAGTACACGACAACTGTCATTCTGACAAGAATTTTATCTCATTGAGATAAATTTTAATTTCTTTAGTTGTTTAGGTAATTATGAACAGTCTGTTCGTCCCGATATATTTGATGCTGACTGTATCAGTGTATTATAAGATGTTTTATAGGTATGGCAAGTGGATTTAGCTTTAATTCCGCTTAGCTGTTATATGTCATAACATCATAAATGTCTTGGATTTCCGCAAACTAACGCCTGAATCCATCATTTAACTACAATGTATAACATAATCAACTCCTAACTTCCTTCTAAATATTTATCTCATCATAATTTCAATTTCAATGCGCAGTGACACATCAACAGTGCCGTAAAACAACACAGTCGTTCAAAGACATTTAATGCACAGTTACTGCCAGTGATACAAAGTAGCGTTAATATACACAGAGACTGACATTAAGACTTGAATTGTAATAATAAATAATCGCCCTTCGTCCAACAGCATGGACTGGTTATTCTCTTTACGTCCGAAAACCATAAACTGTGTTCATCATCCTGGGTAATAAATATATAAAACTAGATGTACCCAGCATGATGCGTTGCAATGCACTTTTTCCTACTTACTACCTACCTACTACCACAGTGTATACCTACTTACTACATACAGTGGGTCAACGCCCATACATTTGACAGGTCCTATGAAATGTCAAAATTATGTAGGGGCGGAGGTTATGTCCCAAGTATGCAGTATGGCTACTCGGGACATAACCTCCGCTCCTTCACCCCGCAACCCCCTGCACGATCTGCGACAATGTTCTACGTTGACCGACTATAAGGAATAAGATATAGGTAGACTGTGCTACTACTTACCTACTACCTACCTTCAGAAACAAAATCAAAATAGTAACAAAAAGTTAAAACCATTTTCATGCATGCGGTAAACAAAAATGAAGAATATGGGACATACTGAGATAATTTCGTTTTTTTTTAAACATCAAAATTTTCTTTCATAGTAAGAACCGAAAAATTAGCGAAATCGGTCCAGCCGCTCACGCGTGATGCCGTAACCAAGGGAAATAGGGATTCATTTTTATAGTGAAATTGTAAACAGTCGACAAACCGAAATGGGAGATTGTACTCATCACTATGAACAACTTTGACTATGGGACCAAAACTGAAACCGCGAAAAAAAAAAACTGCTGTTCCCTACATTTATGTTCGCATAACTCGTCAAAAGTCTGGTCTTTATTTGAATTTTGTCCTTCTACTCAATTTCAACAAAATAGCCCCAATTTACCATCCATTCATTTTAGTGTGGAAATCCGGGCCGCTCATTTGGACCAGTTTCCCCCTACTGTTACCAGAGTGTGGAAATCCGGGCCGCTCATTTGGACCGGTTTCCCCCTACTGTTACCAGAGTGTGTTAATTGGGCCGCGGCCCAGAGGCCAGTTGCCTCCTAACCCCAGGTTTCATTAAGATGTTTTTAAAAGAAACCAATTACCACTAATTTACCTATTCTATTCTGGGACTCTATTCCGTGTGGTGCCGCACGTAAAGAATAGCACTACCCCATTTATTCCCATGAGTGTCATAAAAGGTGACTAAGGGATTCACTAGCGGATGGGCAGCAGCGTACTCTGAGAACTTTAACAACCATACTGCGATCGCCAACCCAACTGCCAAGCGTGGCGATTATAGCAAACCCCCCAACATGGCTCGAGGGATGTCTTTCGGCTGAATAATCATGATGATGATTCTGGGACGAGGAAATACACATTATAAAAATATTGAATCGGGTCTTCTCGCGTAACAAACTTTAAGAGGCACAAAATACCTTTTATCTACAAGATTGACTGCAGTTGCGGTGGTTCTTATATCGGGCAGACCAAAAGAACGATCGCAGAACGGGTTAAGGAACATATTGCCGCAGTCAAAAACCGCCAGATAAATAAGTCCGCAATAGCCGAGCATCTTCTGGAGTCCGGTTCCAATCACTGGATAGAATTACATAGTCCAAAAATCCTCTCCACCGATCGTCACTATTATCCCAGAATTGTACGTGAAGCGATTGAAATTAAGAAATACAAGAATTTCAATCGGGAAGATGGATACAAACTATCAACATCATGGAATCCGGTCATCAGCAAGTGTTATCGTCAACGGGATAGTTTAGGCGAGTGTAAAGACGTCGTTAGTGTGGTGTGTCGAAGTACCGACGATAACTTTATAAAAAATCAAGATCAAGTGAGGGTAGATGAAAATGCCCTTGCTTCACGAAGATGACAACTGCTCCGCCACTTCAGTCTACCCGTGACCACGGCCGGTGAAATTCGGCCGAAACGTCGGGATAAAAGGTATTTTGTGCCTCTTAAAGTTTGTTACGCGAGAAGACCCGATTCAATATTTTTATAATGTGTACAAATAGAGTAAATACACGTCTGACATCTTCCTACATACAGTTTTCCTATTCCCAGCTCCAAATGGAGTGTACAAATAGACTCCGTTGTAGATTAGCGACTAAATCAAAGTTCTATTTATTGTTTCAGTCTCATAATGCAGGCGGATTGTTTATTAACGCCGCTCACAGTTAGCAAAGCTAAATAGACTAAATGTCAGTCTGTTTATACCAGAGAGTTAGCATAGAATTGAGGGAGATGTGGCAAAAAGAAATCCAAAGACGAATGATTGAATCAAGCGTTACTTTAACTTTAAAGATAAAAGATAAAGAATCATTTATTTGGACACAGCACAAAGAGACACAACAGATAAAAAGTGTGATATAAATAAAAAAGTCTTGGGTATGTGTCTCACGGCTGGACCAAAAAAGTGTCCAGATCAGTTTAATGTCTAGCACTATAAGTACGTACTCCACGGATCCTCTCGCACTCAGGAGGATCAAACATCTCCTGAGGATGCCCCGTCGAGGGGCGAAACACGTGTCGTATCTGTTTGGTTGCATGTTGCACCCCCTGCATAGCACATCTCAGGCATTTCACACTTTACTAGGGAACTTAACGCGACATAAACTAAGGTGTAACTTGGAGATTTATTAAAAAAAACATATTCAGGCAGTTCTGATTAAAATCTTGTTGGGGTATCTCAGTTTTTGTATATACTAAAAATAACGTTGTATTTGTGGTCTGCTCATTATTGCTAGCTTTTTCCCAATTAGATATGTTGCGGTCAACTTCAAATCTAAAGAGATGCGGCTGAATACCAGTATTGTACACGGAGCGACTGCTATCAGTCCTCCGCAACCCACTTACTGGGCAATGCCGATATCCTAGAGATAGACCGGCTGGCAGACTTCTGGGTTTCTTACTACCCGTAATGACTGTCATAGGTATTCGACCGACGGCTTAACATGCTCTCAGAGGCACGTAAATCGGAATATCAGGTCCCAAACCGTCAAGTTTCTAGTCTGAAAAGCGTCTCCCTCTGTATTTATTTCAACCCCTCAGGGAAACCGCCTCTCAAAAATAGAACACCAAATTTCTTTCCATCAAAATCTACAACGTCATCGCAACTGTTATATTTCTCGCAAGTCATGCGAGGGAATCGCTTGACCTCTCAACGCGTTATATTGCAGTGTGATTCTATATTGCTAGATATGCTATGTCATACCTTATGTGTTTGAGGAAGTAGGTACTTATTATTGGTGAGAAATGTATAACTGGAGAGAAATGGAATGTGTAAAGTGCGACGAAGGTGGTTGATGGATAAAGCCTTTAAGGTCACTCCGAAGTCTTTCTCCAAAGCATAATCAGTTCTAGAGCAGAACGCTTAAGACATTTCTGTTTTACATACATACATAAGTTCACGCCTTTTTTCCATGGGGGTAGGCAGAAACTACAGACCGCCAGATGCTACGATCCTTACATACTCATTTCGCTTCGTCCACGTTGAGCACGCCGGTTGAGAGTACTACGCACCTGTCCTTTTTAAAGAACATCACCAATAACATCGATTTATGTCCTTCTAGGGCGTCCTCTACTGGCCTTATAAATTCCTTTTGTTAATCGCCGTTTACTCATTCTCTCAACATGACCAAACCACCTAAGGATACTTCCTTTAAATTTTTGTCATTATATCATCTTTTATAACGCACATTTCTGTTTTCTATCTGTGACGAACTACAACTAGCTGATACATTTTTTCTCCCATCCTGACGACACAGACAATAAAACATAATCTAAACTAGATATCATAAAATCGAACATAAAGTTAATCGATATTTAGAACGAATATCGTGCGTTATCTGCCAATAACTGTACGCTGTAATAAGCATTATTACTATAACAATAAAGATGATTTTATTATAAATCTGTCGTAAAAAGATTGCCATCTTGCGAGAAAACTGATCGTATATTATAGTAGTGATAAAAATTTATAGGTAGCTATACCAGTAAGCCTAAATGCGCGCCGCGACATAATTTTGTCGCATTATCTCGGCATGAAATAATACGACGCCAAAACATGGTTATGGAGGTAAAATTATTAAAAATAGCAAATTAATTTTACTTAAAGGAGACTTTATTTTATTAACCGACTACAGAAAAAGAAGGAAGAAGTTCTCAATTCATCGCAATCTTTTTTTAAAGTAAGAAATACTGCATTCAAAGAATTTCAAAATCTCTCTTGCCTGATCCGGGAATCGAACTGACGAAACTGAGAAGTATGAGCCTGTATTTAATGGCACTTGTTGATAGAATAGGCATGTTGACAGCATCAATAAATTGCAAATCTAATTAGTCCGCCAGTTAGAGTTTTGAAAAATAATGGACACGTATTTTTTCTTTTGTTAAATCTATGAATATTTGGAAAGATAAAACGCATCAAAACTCGAAAGTAGGGGCTTGTGACGTCAGAAGCAAATAAAACTTGTACTGGCTTGTGACGTTTTGCCAATTTTAAAAGTGTCATATCTTAGTCAATTTTGGTATACATAACAAAAAAAAAATACGGGTCAAATATTTTTTGATAAATCTAACTGACGGACTAATTACATTTTTTCAGTCAAATACCCTATTGATGGCTACTATGTAGGTATAAGATCCAAAGTAGCAATTCATAAATTTACGATTTGAATCTTTTAACTGTAGACATAGGTTCACATTAGGCAATGACAAAAATGCCACTTTATGCATAATAAAAATGCATTTGATCGATGTTAAGTTGACTATATTCGGTGTCGCTATAGCCACGCGTATCTTACACAGTTCGCGGCGCAAGATACGTCAAGTGTGTTTTGGCCTTTAGTAATAGGTACTTAACCAGAGAGAAAAGAGGACAGTCGAATTAAAACAAAAAAAAAACAATAAAAACCTTTTTTTATTCATGCAAATCCATTTTATAAAGCAAGGAATTTTAATTAAGGGTTGTCAAAAATAAAAAATGCAGGGAGATTGAAAAACAATCCGTCTGATCGGATGGCAGGCGGATATTAAACTCTCGAGCGGATATTTTCAGAGTGCCAGGTGAATATTAATTATGGCACGTCAAACCTTGTTGGTGACACCCCTGGGTTCAAAGTACCTACCGAGGTACTCCTTTAAGATGTTTTCGATTTGCGAGTTATTTTATTTTGAGAATTTAGCTATTATATCCTGCCAATTGACGGAGTTTAAATATTAATCTATTTGCGAGTTTAATTTGATAATAATAGTCGTTGATAAAAACCACGGAAATTTCGTCTCAAGCCCTAAGAGCTGTTAAAGTTAGTATTATACTAGCTGTGCCCACAGCTCCGCCCGTTCTTTATTTTTTTCCAGGATGAAAAAACTTATCTTTACAAGGATATAACTTTACCTTTCAGCCAAAAAACGTCGAAATCTGTTGGGTAGTTTAGTTGTGAACCTATGTCTATATCCTATGTGTACCTATGTCTATTAACTAACCTCATTACCATTAGCTTTATTTTATTTTATTACTAAAGTTACTCTCAAGATATCTTTATCTTATTACAGTGATTTTCTTTGTAATGTGTTTTGATGACAATTAACCATGTCAGTTGTTTTATATAGTTTAGCGTCCTTTTACTTTTTGTAAATGTGAGAGCTTTGTAGACTTGCTAGATGCCTGGATACCTAGTTAATTTCTGACCATATTTTTCATTTTGCTTTTTTGTGTGGTTCCTGCTCTTAAGTCTACTTTGCTCTCTCATAACTATTCTAACACCCAGTTTCTGAATTGAGAAAAGTAGCAAATCTTAACTGATTATTCTCAAATATTTAAGTATGCCCTTAAGTTTTTTACGTTTCACTAGTCAGAATCAAATTTCGTCAAACCGCCATCAACTGATCATTTACCTAAGTACGATTTAAGTATTTCCAGCCAAAGCTGTCACGTTCCGATATACATACAAAAACCGGTACTTTTCGAAAATTCATAATATTGCATAATATTATTATTATAATTTTGATACAGATTTAAAAAGTTAGTTATTGTTACAGTACGTCATTAAAGTTTAATATATTCCAGTGGTTAAAGTTTCTAATGCATAATAAGCCATTTTTTAAAAATATTTATCTTATATTTTGAAGTATGAAACGGATCGTGAAAGTCAAACTGTCAAACTGTGAAAATAAACATAACCTTTCATTTACATAAATTACATTTCTATTCTTTTCTATTCTATAATATATTTGATTGTAGATAAAGTACATATTTAAATAATGGATAAAAAAGAGATCGCCGAACTATACTCTCGAGGAGAAAGAAAATGTTCTTTCAATAATAGCAAAGTAAGTACAATTAATCCTCAGATTATAAAAATTAATCTATTATGTTCCGCTATTAATCAACAGCACAAAGGTTTCAGTCCCCGGCGGCTCTGCTAGCCCTGGTTAAGGCCTCCCACAAGATGGACCGATGACCTGGTGAAGGTCGTGGGAATCCGCTGAATGCGAGAAGCACAGGACCGGTCGATGTGGCGATGCTTGGGGGAGGCCTATGTCCAGCAGTGGACGTCTTTCGGCTGAATGATGATGATGATCATAATTATTTTTCACGAATGTAGTTATATTACTTATCTAGATGCGTGTTATTATGTTTGCTCCAGATATCAAAGTATTATAGAATGGAAACGGTCAGAGGCATACTACATTAAAAAAAACAAGAAGCCTGAAAGGCTTTCTCTATAGAATATAACAGCCTCTGCACGTCAAGCCCTAGAGACGAAACTATGTTGAAATTTTTTTATAATAACATCAAGCATCAAACAACAAACAAACAATGTGTAATAATGTGAATAATATTTACTACAACTTTTATTTTCCAGCAGAAAAAAAAGAAGAAATTTCCGAAAAGTCAGTACCAGAGTCTAACCCAGAACCTAAAATAAAACCAATACGAGTGCCTCAACGAAAAAAATAAATAGATAACATATCACTCATTAAGTATTCAGCAGAAGCTATGAAGAAAATTTATTTTAAGAAAAAAATTGAATTAACATACCTACTACCAGAAAAAAATGAGATGCAAAAATTTTGATTCGAACAGAAGAAGCATGAATTGGAGATACGAATTTTAAAAAAAGCAGTTGGAAGTGGCATAAAGGGATTTGATGTAGACACCTTCTACATCAAAAGGATTTGATGTAGAAGGTACATTGCCTACGACATCAATTCCTTTTCAGCCTTTTCCAACTACTTTTTTATGCCAGCCTTTTCCATGCTTCTTCTGTTCGAATTCTTGTCCAAACGTAGAATACGTCCAGAATCTAGTACAAAATTCACTATAAAAGTATAATTTATTTTATATTACCTCAATTATTACGAATAGCCGTGTTTTTTAAATGTAACCGATTGCTAAATAAAACTGTACCTGTTTATTTTAAGTTACAATAATTATTATGAATTTCTGTGATTTCTACTAAAATACATATAAGTGTAAATTAGGAGTAACGTCATTAAGCGCCTTTGCACTAGCTGTTATAAGATTGTTTCCTATTTAATGTTATGAAAATGTACCACAGTTTAAATAAAAAATAATAATATTTACATTCCGTTTATTCATTCAACAAAATATTTCTATCTAAAGCCAAAAAAACATTTAAAAATATAAAAAGTGGTAGGTAGTCCACCGGCATCGGGAACAACCGTGATATCGACAATCATTAAAATACAATACCACTCTTTTCACGTAAATACCTAAATGATTACAGTTTGAGTAGCCGAATACGGTCGCTCAACTTTCAACTGCTTACTTTACGTTGAGAATGCTTTGAGCATTGTCAAACGCGATTTTTTTTAGTTGTGAAACGCAAATAACGATCCTAAGTATGCGATAAGCACGCTATTTGTCAAAATTGAGTAAAATTCTCAAATTTTGATTACAGTTTAAGAAAACTTAATTCAGAAACAAAAAAATGTTTAAGTAATACTTAAGTAGAGTTTGAGACGTTCTCAACGTCAAATTCTCAATTCAGAAACCGGAGGTAAGTCATAACTGTACCCACTCAAATTGTTAAAGATATGGATTTTAAAAGAGTAACCATGGAGTTTCTTGCCGGCTCTTCTCCATAGGAAACGACTAATTGGAACCGTGCACCTAAATTCGACTTTTCATAAGCGCCTGTAATGGTTTATGTGAAATAAAAACTTTTGATTTGATTTGATTTGAACACGTAAATAACTCACTTTCAGTCTGGAGCAATGAATATGGGTCACTAATAAAAACCTTAATATCCCAGAAACTAAGAATGATAGCTTATTCAAATAAAAAATATTTTGTAGACTATTTAAGCAGTTTTATTAATTTTATTCGAGTATTATTAACCAGGGCAGAAACGAAATTTGTACAGCGCTTGTACCACCCTAATAGTCTGACTAAATTGTCGATTTTATCGAAACTATTGTAAAAATGATCATTTTTACAGGGGATTTACACGGGTAGTTTTTCGCCGCGTGGCGAAAATCAACCGTCTAAATGACAATTCGACTAGGCCGCAAGTGACTAAAATCGCAAGCCCCAAAGTTGGGTGCCATCCGACTTTAGCCATGCGGCGACAAGCCGCATGCGGCGGGTGACTAAAATCGATCACGTAAATGGTCAGTTGCAGGCGATCGTCCGCCGCATGAGGTGTTTTATGCGCTGTGTTGTTCCGCTAGAAATGAACAAGTCGCATGCGATTTTTGTCGACCGGTGTAAACGGGGTGGCGATTGGACTGGTGACTTGCCGCACGGCTAAAATCGACCCTTGTAAATCCTCCATTATGCTAAAAACGCATCGATCTTAACCGGGCACAGCGCACAAACGGGACCACCAACATGAATTTAGTCAACATGATTGACAGTGACGCCATGTTATTCTGCTTTCATATGTGCCTTAATGTAAAATCTGCCTTATGTTTGGCTAAATACTCTACAAACTACTATTTATTTGATTAAGGTAGCACTTTTAGTTTCCGAGATATTAAGGTTTCCCTGGTTACCCTTATTCGTTGCTCCCGAATGTATATTATAGATTAACTAACCTTAGCACAAAACAATTTACTAAGCACAAAAAAAATACTAAGCACAAAATAAAATTCAACCCTGCACCGTTACCGTGAAGGTAAAAGCCCTTAACAAAAAAAGTTTTTAATAAAAATCGTAGATTCTGTAAATGTTGAAGGCAGATGTGATTAATTATCTGTTTTCGTCGGAAAAAGGGATGATCACCCCTGGCGAGATATTTAAAAATCGCCCAGAAAGGAAAATTTACGTTTTCAAGGTAAACTGACAACAAAGAGGCGTGTTTTTTAATAAAGTATTTTTATGGGTCTTTATTTATTTATGTAAATGTTTGCGGGTCAGGTGAGTTTGAAGGGGGAAAATTTCAATTAACCCCGTTGATTTTGAAACCAAACGCTTTGGAAGGTTTAAATGAACAACTGAATAAAATATTATTGACACTCGTTCTGGCCAGATTTTTACCTTGGTTTCCACTTCTAGTTTAACCAGATGCGGCCGAATTGGTATTTTACACGGAGCGACTGAGGAAAAAACCGAGGGGTGCATGAAAAGAGCCTCCATGAGTGACGATACTTCAGTACATCCGGCGCACCCTGGGCAGTCAGCCCCGCTACCATCCTTGCTGACTGGCTAATCTTTCCACCACAGATGTGCTATGCAGCTATGCTGCGAGAATGTAAAAGCTAAGGTAGCGGAGCGAGTAAGATGTGCTCGGTGAAAAACGCGCGCCTACTGTAAGTACACTGCTCTGCACATAGCTACATCACTTGCGACTATCCACAGCACGCATCCATAGCTCGCATCCATAGCTCGCATCCATAGCTCGCATCCATAGCTCGCATCCATAGCTCGCATCCATAGCTCGCATCCATAGCCCGCATCTACAGCACGCATCCTAACATATAAAAAACGTAGCTTAGTTGAATCAGTTTCCACCGGTGCTATGCTATGTGGACCGATGAATATGATTGGTGGATATCAAACGCATCCATAGCAACGTTTCATAGCACATGTCCGGTGGAAAGGCACCCTTAACTTGCTCTCCGAGGCACAGAGGGATCTCGATGTATCATGAATGGTCACCCACAGACTGATCGCGACAAGCGCAGCAAATTATACGATCATGGCGGATGATTAGCACAGAGCCCCACTTTTTTTTATCGATACTTTCATCCTATAGTCTACCTACAAAAAAAGCATTTAAAACTATACATTACCACCACGCCATAAGATTTTAAGACTAGTTTTTATCAAATGGGTGAACAAAAAACAAAATACTGCAAGCATTCGGGATCGCATCTCGTAATCTAACCAATAAAGTAGTGAAACTTCGCAGTTACTGCTGGGGACTGGACACAGAACTGCAATAAGAGGTCTTACTTTAATAACACACATTAGTTCAGACTTTAAAGGTTTCTCTGGGAAATGGTATGTTAGAAATAAAGGACATAACAAAACATCTTGATACAGCGGCTTAAGCGCAGTTCAGACTACGCTATATTATTTCGCGATATAGTAAATCATATTGCAGCACAAGCTTTAACTATATAGCATGACGTTCACATTATACGCTATAGGTATAGCAAAACGGTCTGCTATGTATAGCAAGTTATTTGACAGCAATCTATCGGTCGACGGACGGGGTAGAAGTGAGGCGGGGCGGGGACTGGATAATAAGTACGATATTGCTCTGAGAATCACTCAAGTTTATCGCGTACAGCAAGCCAAAATACTTTATAGCATGGCGTTATGTGAACGTGTTCATATAAAATGTATGCTGAGCGATGTGGTTATGCTATACAATATTTGTTATACATTATAGCGTAGCCTGAACTTGTAATGTAACAGACGGCCCTAGGATCTCCTGAGAGCACGTCTGCTACACCAGTTGTAAAGAATGTGTAGGGCATTCAATACCTAGTACATAACAACAATAGTAGAAATGGTTAGAGAAAAGAGGCAGGACAGCGTCACGTCCCTTGCAGCAGTCAGCGAGGTCCCTCCTGAAGTTACGGCGTTCGCCAATGGCCCACACAGCCACTTGACAGAATCCGGCGGCAGCAAGCGCGTATTACAATTGCCACATGGGCTAACCACTCGGACTCGATCGCCGAGACGCAGACTCGGCTGCGTGCATAATCCACAATAGCTTTTCCTCATTAGCCTATTGCTTCATCAACCAGGGATAGGATTAGAACTGCCTTACCCCTGACTACTGTCTCACTGTGTAGAAACGGACTCCCCCAGGCAAATATTGTGCTTCAAGGTGGGTTGCTGTGGCATGCCACATAATTAAACAGTCAGTAGATTGAATTTATAATATTTATATCAACATAAAATAAATAGAAAATACAGCGTGTCCCAGAAAGTAGTGTCAAGCGGAAGTCCAGAGGTAGAACATCCTTTGAGGTACCCAAATCACCCCCATGTATGTTCCGCGATTTTTTGTAGTTTTCGAGTTATGAATATTTTTCATGTTTTTTAATCAAACTCTGACTATAACGACATTTTTGATCATAGTGACGTGAATAGTTGAGATAAATGTGTAATTTTTTTTTCTAAATTAGCTGATTAGTGACCTTATCGAATGCATAAACATTTGTAACCATAGATGTAACAAATGCGTTACAAAAAAAATATTGAATTGTCATAAAGTTAAAATCCTGCGTGTTTCCTTAATCTTTGTGGGTGATTTAAAAATAAATCTCCCTAAACTTTTTTTGTCAGATGTATTTTAAAAACTTATCCATTTTATCAGCTATTTACCCTGTAAATTTCATCGAGCTATCTCTACGACATCACAATAAAAATTTCATTCAAAGCATACAATATCGAAAATTCCAGTCGTAAAAGGGTGAATGAAAAATTGATTAAAACTAACTAATAACGTCTTTTTTAGTTACCCTCGACGCAAAAAGAGGGGTGTTATAAGTTTAACGTGTGTGTCTGTGTGTCTGTCTGTGGCATCGTAGCTCCTAAACGGATTTTGATTTAGTTTTTTCTTTTGTTTGAAAGGTGACGTTATCGAGAGTGTTCTTAGCTATGTTTCAAGAAAATCTGTTCAGCCGTTTGTAGATCATCAGCTCTTTTCTGGTTGTTGAAGGGATATGAACAACTTCTACTGGTCTGATCGATTCGAAATTTACTATCCTATGACTTCAATGATATTACAATAACATGGTAACCTTGACCTGATACTCAAGCATCATCTGAAACAGCATGATACCCAACTTACAGTAGAGGTATTGTGTGCCTATTGATTCTTTAAGTTTATGATAAGTTGTAATGACCTCCTTCTTGTCACATGTCATCAATATCATTGAAGACACAGGATAGTAAATTTCGAAACATTCAGATCAGTAGAAGTGGCTCATATCCCTTCGACAACCAGAAAAGAGCTGATGATCTTCAAACAGCTGAACAGATTTTCTTGAATCATAGCTAAGAATACTCTTGATAAAGTCACCTTTCAAACAAAAGAAAAAACTAAATCAAAATCCGTTTAGGAGCTACGATGCCACAGACAGACACACAGACATACACGTTAAACTTATAACACCCTTCTTTTTGCGTCGAGGGTTACTAAAAAAGACGTTATTAGTTAGTTTTAATCAATTTTTATTCACCCTTTTACAACTGGAATTTTCGATATTGTATGCTTTGAATGAAATTTTTATTGTGATGTTGTAGAGATAGCTCGATGAAATTTACAGGGTAAATAGCTGATAAAATGGATAAGTTTTTAAAATACATCTGACAAAAAAAGTTTAGGGAGATTTATTTTTAAATCACCCACAAAGATTTAGGAAACACGCAGGATTTTAACTTCATGACAATTCAATATTTTTTTGTAACGCATTCGTTACATCTATGGTTACAAATGTTTATGCATTCGATAGGGTCACTAATCAGCTAATTTAGAAAAAAAAATTACTCATGTATCTCAACTATTCACGTCACTATGATCAAAAATGTCGTTATAGTCAGAGTTTGATTAAAAAACATGAAAAACATTCATAACTCGAAAACTACAAAAAATCGCGGAACATACATGGGGGTGATTTGGGTACCTCAAAAGATGTTCTACCTCTGGACTTCCGCTTGACACTACTTTCTGGGACACGCTGTATATTGTATCAGAAAAACATCACCATGGTGTAAAAGAAATCCAAAGTCTAGTCTAATTTCAATTCCTATCTGTCATTCCAAAAAAAAGTATAAAATATAAAAATGGCCAGTAGGTAGGTGAATGACTATGAAGGTGATACTACAAACTACGCTTCATCTTCACAAAGGAAAGGAAATTATTTAGTCTGCAAATTGGATATTGAAAAATCACTTTTACAAGTCGGTTTATATTTTTAAAGCGTCTGTGTTTCTTATCTGACTACCTCTGAGAAGAAAGGCCGAAACAAACTCAGGGGTCAAGGTCTCTTTTAAAGCCCCGACATATTTTCTATGGCAAAAAATTGTGAGAGGACAAAGCAGAACAACGCCTGGACTAGCCTTTTGAGGAAACTTCCAGAGCAGTTCGAGAGGACCTGTCCCAATAGAAATGTTTTAAGCTTTGTATTTGAGAAAAAAAACTGATGAAGTAGTTGAGGCATTTTGTGCTCAATTGTGTTGAATAATAGCTTCATTATTCTTTGACTAATAATTTAGATAGAAATTGTAGTAATGAGCTTAATTTCTACACATAAAATACTCCCAGGAAGTCTCAAATTAAAATGAATTGAATTTGAAAGCTCTCCGACCACCTCAATAAATCTATTACCACAGACCATGGACGTACAAAAAAGATCGGACAGATTTTCGCTAACAAAAAACTGTGCCACTCAGAGTCAGTCAGTTTGCTGTACGTACAGGCTGGCACGCACACATTCACAAAAAAAGTCAGTCATTACACGCGTAAACGTCAACAGAGTCGGGACAAAAAGCGGCAAAAAAAATTAAAATATAGCATGTCTTGTGTGGTGAAATGGTGTAAAAACCGTAGAGATCGGAAGAAAAAAAATCCAGGAATCACGTTTCATAGGTCAATGAATAATTCAATCACTTAATTCCCAATTGTATACAATAAAATCAATGTATTCACCAGAAGAAAAGAATCTGTCGCAAGGCCAGTGTTGTCAATATTCACGTGTGCAAATTACCCTAAATATGGGAAATTTATAGTTTTTTGTTCAATTCAATTTATTTATTACTAGGTATTTTATTTATATATTTTTTTACTAAATTTCCTAAAGAAAATGAAGTATGGAGAAATAATTGGATTAAAAAAATGAGAAATTGTAACGGTGAAAACGATTGAATTCCAAACAAATACAGTGTCATTTGCAGTCTACATTTTGAAGCCAACGAGATATATAATACAACTAAAGGAGGACTCCGGTGTGTTGTTACATATGCAGTACCTACTTCAAAATGTAAATTAACAATCTAAGCTAACATGGCATTTATTTTGCAGATATTTTCATAGGGAGATTTGGTTCTTACCATTAACCTTTTCAAATGGCACGGTATAATTCTGCCGACATTTCCAAGAAATTTGTCTGCCAACCTGTATTTGTCTTAAAATAAAATGATAAAAAATGGGTAAATTTGGCTAACATGACAACCCTAAATTCATTAACACTTAGATAGCCGCCGCCATTACGGGACACAGTTTTGTCTTAGCGGGAGTTCCGTCCGATCTTTTTTGTACGTCCATGCCACAGACAGGGTTATTTTAGTCACAGATAAAGAGGAAAAGCGCTTTAAAAAAAAAGGGCCAGCTTGCTAAGACGACAAGGTTCATCTCTTAATCGATTCAATAAACTAAGCTCACGAAAGCGGGATGCGACTGACCAAACTATACGTATAAACTGTTACACTAGTAGGGTCCGCATCTAGACCTGCCCAAATTTATCTATCCATCCTATTCTTCAAAGTCTGGCTTGCTTAAACATCAGGCTTCGTCCGTTAATCGAACTAATAAACTAAGTTTACTTCACGTATAAACATGTTCTACACTAGTAGATTCCCCATCTATACATGTCCGAATGTTACTATCCATATTATTCTTAAAAGCCGAGATTGCTAAATCATCAGACTTTGTCCGTTAACCGAGCTAATAAACTAAGCTCACTGTGGCGGGAAACGACCGACCATGCTATACGTATAAACTTGTATTACACTTGTACGATCAACATCTATACATGTCCGAATGTTACTATCCATATTATTCTTAAAAGCCGAGATTGCTAAATCATCAGGCTTTGTCCTAACCGAGCTAATAAACTAAGCTCACTGTGGTGGTATACGACCGACCACGCTATACTTATATGTAGACTTGTAATACAATAGTACGGCCCCCAACCATACATGCCCAACTGTTACTATCCATATTATTTTTAAAAGTCGAGCTTGCTATAACATTATTCGTCTGTTCATAGAGAACTAATAAACTAGGCTTACTATAGCGGAATACGACTGACCACTAGTAGGGTTTGCATCTATACATGCCCGAATATTACTATCCATTTTGTTCTTAAAAGCCGAACTTACTAAATCAACAGGCTTAGTCCGTTAATCGAACTAATAAACTAAGCTCACGCGACCATGCTATACTTAAACGCTACATGTATTACGCTAGCCCGAATCCGCACATGAATTCGAATTGTCAAGGATGCTAGTCGAGATCGTACTCAAACGCTCCTAGCATCGCTAGCGGCTAGCCTATCAAATTACTATCCGCAAAATCCTCCCACTGTTTCTAAAATCTCTCAATTTATGGTATCAGTAACTATCCCGGTTTAGATAAGACCGCACAGTAAAGTTAGTAGCTTAAGACCATTTGTTTTAATTTGGTCGTCGCCAGCACTCGCTGTATCTGAACATAGCACTTGTTTTATTTTACAATCATCGTAGGAAAGCCATTCTTAAGATAGTAGTTCTATTTTTACGGAACTTTGTCGGATTCTACTGTTATTATGACTGGACATATTTGACTACAGTTGCCCACTGTTGATGGGACTGTTTTGTACAGCATGGCTGGTTTGTCGCTTTACCACCAAAAGCCACGAACCCTGCTCATCATTATGTACAACTTTTACGGGATAAGTTCTGAATTCGTAAAAAAAAACTGGTAATTTCATACATTTTCTTAAGCAAAATTGATTATTGAAATTCCCAATTATTGCGTAATGCATGAAAAGAGCCTCCACTATTGATGATACTTAATACGTCCAGAGCACCCTGGGCAGTCAGCCCCGCTACCAACCTTGCTGACTGGCTAATGTTTTCACCACAGCGTAAACTATATTAGTGTATATATATTATTATTAGTGTATATTAGTGTATAGCTCGTGCCGACACGATAGAAGAAGAAGATTGCGTAATTAGAAAATAATATAAGTATTCTATATTTGACAGCTGCGCCTATAGATAACTTGTGCCTGTGTGAGCAACGATGTCGATGCGACGAAATGTTGCCATATTTAAATATTACATTATTGTACCATACAGTATAGCCGTAATAGCCACGCTTGGCAGGCGGGTTGGCAATCGCAGTATGGTTGTTAAAGTATTCAGAGAACGCTGCTGCCCATCCTCTAGAGAATCCCTTAGTCGCCTTTTACAACACCCACGGGAAGAGATTGGGTAGTGCTATTCTTTAAGTCCGGCACTACACGAGACTTTCCTCATGACACAAGTATTCACAAGGAACTCTACTAGTCTTAAACAAATTTTCTTTATCGTCTTTGCTCGATTCCAATATGTCCTACTAAAGCAGTTCAACCACAACCCCAACAAATTTGGGAGAACAGTAGCAATGAAGTACATTGCGGTTACATTGTACGTTTCAATTTGGTAGCATTGGAAATAGTGACCGAAGTCCAAGCTGTTGCGAGCGTAGAGCATCTTGGGTCTATAATACTGAATTGTGGCCTACGTTAAATGGTAGAGGAATGCTGTCGCTCCATTGGTCGTCTGGACATGTTTTTGGATACTTCTGAAGCAAATGGATCAAAGTAAAAATGGTGATGGAGTTAAGTAAAGGCACGGCTAAGCGAGTCAGGAAGGCAGGAACCATCCTGAATAACTAATTAGGATACTAACCGTCCAACTTTTTTTACACTTTCCTAAATCCTAATTAGGTTTCATAAATTTAGAGTAGTGTGATGAGCCTTTAAGAGTTAAAAATTATATAATTAAGGCCCAAAGGGCCAAAATTAACCCAAAACTCCATTTAACCAAAAATGGTACTTGGATCAGTTTCAATGTATCCCAGATGAAGCTGAATACCAGTATTTTACACGGAGCGACTGCCATCAGACCTCCGGAACCCAGTTCCTAGACAACGCCGTGGATATTTAGTTTATTCCTAGATCGAAGAACAAATTTATTCTACGCCTTCTACTAAAATAAAAAAATCCAATATTACGAAATCATTCTATTGAAACTCTCACACTCACACACATACACACAAACATCACACGCAAACACATAAACACACATAATACAAACACAATATACATTAATTAGAATCACAAACACACATACACCATTCAACGTTAATTTTCAGCTCATCAACACGCTTCCCCCAAAATTCGTTACAATTAAACCGCTTGAATAATTTCACGACTACCCTCAAATTGTTCTCAAATGTGCAACTAACAAATGCACAATCCTCCCTTGCCTTGTCATCGCTTTAGTGACGACTCGAAAACTTAAATCAAGTAAAATAAACTACTTAAAGTTAGTTAGATCCGCTATCTTTTATGTTGTGGGGTTGCAGTGCGAGCGAGTATATTACAAATATTTCAAATATTTGTAAAAAATAAGACCTTGTTCATGGAGATGCGGAGCTTAGCGCGGACCGTGATGCGAGTAGGATTACCATATCCTTACAAAAAGAATGATTTCTAAAAAATGTCGTAACATAATTGCCTCGAGCGCGCGCAAAGCAAGTTGATTATTTGTTTTGTGTGCTAGCTACCGCGCCAGGAAACAAGTCATTAGATGTTTTTAGGGTTCCGTGCCCAAAGGGTAAAACGAGACCCTATTACTAAGACTCCGCTGTCCGTCCGTCCACCCGACCGTCTGTCACCAGGCTGTATCTCATGAATCGTGATAGTTAGACAGTTGAAATTTTCACAGATGATGTATTTCTGTTGCCGCTATAACAACAAATACTAAAAAACAGAATAAAATAAATATTTAAGGGGGCTCTCATCCAACAAACGTGATTTTTTTGCCGCTGTTCGTTCGTCCGTCTCTCACCAGGTTGTATCTCATGAACTGTGATAGTAAGACAGTTGAAATTTTCACAGATGATGTATTTCTGTTGCCGCTATAACCACAAATACTAAAAAACAGAATAAAATAAATATTTAAGGGGGCTTCCATACAACAAACGTGATTTTTTTGCCGTTTTTATAGCCCTTTTATAACCCTTCGTGCGCGAGTCCGACTCGCACTTGGCCGGTTTTTTTAAGGCTAGATGGCGCATTCATTTCCTATCTAATCTCTGAAAAGAAATGTCGCAGCAAACTCAGAGGTCAAGGTCTCTTTTAAAGTCCAGAAATTCTGGTTGTCAAACGAATACCTATGACAGTCGTTACGGGTAGTCAGAAGCCCGAAAGTCTGCCAACCAGTCTAACCTTAGGATATCGTCATTGACCAGTAACTGGGTTGCGGAGCTCTAGGTAAAATAGTATTCAGCCGCATTTGAGGGTCACTACCTACCTACTCCCTAAGCACGAAGTCCGTCGTTTCGGCCTTAGTTACGAGCGTTTCCTACTCTCCCTATCACCTACGGACATACAATTATATCGGGGCCCGAACTAAGAATGAATGACAACACGATTTGACAGTTGTCCCTACTACCGATGTGTTTTTGCCCGTCCGAAAAGTTGAACTTGACACTTGTTTTGTTCACTCCTACGTTTCGGGCTACTTTCGGACGGGTGACTACCTTCGTTAACGGAATTAGGTTTTTTTTTTAATTTGTTTTTTTCAAGGCCCCCTTGTTAGACAAGAAACTTATCCCAACATTATTGGGAAAAGGCTTAACAGAACTGGGGCCCAATTCTCCTAAAATAAATTGTTGCCAAACGCAATCGAACCACAACCGTCAGTCAGTTTTTGTTTTCGAAAACTTTCAAAATGATTGATTTTGTTTGTTGTGTCAAACAATTTGATAGCTTTTGAAATTGAGAACTGTCTGAATGAACGCTTCGGCCATGGTTCGGTTGTGATTTATCAAGATTTATTTTAGGAGAACTAGGCCTCAGAGCATTGTGGTATAATAACTATGCGAGTGTAAAAATGTAGGGCAACGTTTTAACATCAAAAACTTTTCTGCTTATTTTTCCAACCAAGAATCTCACAACAAACATTACGCCCATATCTTCCAATCAAACTCCACTAAAATATTAATAAATTAATTCCGCTAAAGCACACTATAAAGACCCCACCCTTACCTCAACTCTACACCAGTGAAACGTAGCAAAACAAAGGAAAATCACCTCTATTGTTAATCCAATAAGATCTGACACGAATGCATAAGGTATGCACTAAGATAACAGGGTGTTGCAAATTTAATTAGAAACTTAAGACACTGCAGATAGACCGTCTTATCTGTTTCAGTTTTCTCCTGAAACCCGGCAGTTCGTTACGGGGGAATTGCTTTCATGAAAATTTCATAGTATTGCGAATAGTGGGGGACGTGAAATGTGAAGAGGGGAGGACACGGTTGAATAGTTGTGTTAGAGGCATTTACAGGATTTGCACCAATCTAAGTACAAGACTAAACAAAAATAAAAACCGGTCAAGTGCGAGTCGGACTCGCGCACGAAAGGTTCCGTACCATTTTCTATAAAAACGGCAAAAAAATCATGTCTGTTGTATGGGAGCCCCCCTTAAATATTTGTTTAATTTTAATTTAACTATTTATTTTTCAAGTGAATATACAAGGTTAGTCGGAAAGGGGATACTAATCCGAAGCCCACTTATAGTATCGCTGATGACTATTTGAAAGCAAGTGTTAAAATTACAAAATTCGATATTTTTTTTTTTCAAATGATATTATTTTTATTTTAGTTTTTTCAAAAATTCTTCACCCCTGCTTTAGTTTCAAATTCAGAAAATGGTGCTTCTAATTCGTGACCCCAAATATGACCTAAAATGTAAACACAGCTGATCATAACTAGGGATAGATAGATTTTAGTTTTTTTTTTTGAGATTTTTGAACTACTGTTTCTCTTAAACTATTGACTTTTGGGAAAAGTTGTAGAACAAAAGTTACTCATTATTATGTGTACTTTAACACCCTTTCGGATTAGTACCCCCTTTCTGACTAACCTTGTATAACTAAATATTCTGTGAATATTTCAAGCGTTTACCTGTTGCCGTTATCAATATCGAGCAAAAACGAGCAAAAAAATCACGTTTGTTGTATGGGAGCCCCCTTAAATATTAATTTTATTCTGTTTTTTAGTATTTGTTGTTACAGCGGCAACAGAAATACATCGTCTGTGAAAATTTCAACTGTGTAACTATCACGGTTCATGAGATACAGCCTGGTGACAGACGGACAAACAGCGGCGTCTTAGTAATAGGGTCCTGTTTTACCCTTTGGGTACCTTCTTGTATCTTCACCAATTATGAACCAATTGTAATGATTTTTTTCTCCTTGCGAATGCGCTACTTTACTTACAAGCTTTTCTTAAAATCAGGAAACATACCTGAAAAGATAAAAAAGTTCACATTAGTACGTTTAATTGGCTCAGTCGCAGAATGTCCACTTCGCAAAAATTCCCTTTCTCAAAATGACCCTTTCGCAAAATGTCCCTTTCGCAAAATGTCCCTTTCGCAAAATGTCCCTTTCGCAAAATGTCCCTTTCGCAACATTTCCCTCTTGGATAATGTTTATGTACAACATAATTGCAAAGAACCGATAATATGCCACATAGTTGCGGTTATAGGTCTTTATGCAGCACGCTTTGTTAGTCACTTAACATTCGAAGACCTGCTCATCATTCTGTACAACTTTTACAGCGGAACCAAAGCTGATAAATAAACAAATTCCCTGTAGCTATCCCACAGCTGGGCAAAGGCCTCTTTTCATACAGAGAAGACCGCCACGCTTGCTCACTGCGGCTTGGAAGAAGGAACGAGCATTGATCACCACGCTTGCTCACTGCGGGTTGGCGATTTCAGACCTAATAAGTCCAGGTTTCCTCATGATGTTTTCCTTCGCTGTATGTCAATGGCGTCATAAATTAACTAAGAAAGTACATAAATGATATTGAAAAAGTCACTACGTCACCAATACATTAACATTAAAACTCGTTTATTCGAAATAGACTAGAATTACTTAGTTCTTTTTGAGCGTCAATTTTACATAAGACTGGCGCCCTAAAGCGCCCACCCTTCACCGCTTCCTAGTGTTTATGCATTGATTATTTTGTGAACAGCAGTTTTTTTTTCACGAATTCAGATTTTGTCCCGTTGTTCTAGACCAGGGTTGGACAAATTATGGCCCGCGGGCCAACACCGGCCCGCGAAGAGTTATAATCTGGCCCGCCAAACCTCCCTTTTAGAGCAAGAGCGTACGGCCATAACAAATCGCGTAATTATTTGGGCCAAAAATGCTGGTTTGGCAGAAAAAAATGTTTTTTTTGTGGATTTGTGGCCCTTTGCGAAGTTTCTTGCGTTTTTCTGGCCCCCAATAAAGGAAGTTTGCCCAACCCTGTTCTAGACAAATGGGCCGTCTATACATTGGTCGTCTTCGCTCGGCGAGCTACGGCCAAGTATAGCCAGCTTAAAAGAATAAGAAACACAAAGAGATAGACCAGAAATCGATGCTAATTACATCGCGATCCCAGATGCCTACATTAATTACACAGAATGCGGGTAGTCGCACATCGCAGCTAATCCGATTGAGTCTCAGAGAGCGTCCGGATATGAGCTAGCTCACATGTTTCATATTTTGCTTGAGAATTTCATTTTTAATATCTGTCTTAGATCTGGATTAGACTGACATTTTCTTTTGATATTTTGGTGCAGTGGCTTTAAAAGATGCTGTTATTGTTGTTATCTTTTTTCTTTCTTTGTATAGCCAAAAGTTTTTCTTACATCAAAAAAGATAGATAGATATACTTTAATGTACACTAAAAGAAATAAAACAGAAGGAATACACGTAATTAAGAACAGTACAAATGGCGGTCTTATCGCTTAAAGCAATTTCTTCCAGACAACCATTTTATAAATACACAATGTGTATTGCGCACAGCGCACAGCCTATTTTTATAAAGACACATCATGTATTGATAAGAACACACCAGGTTGTGGGCATGCGGGATGTGGACTAAATAGTCATTGTACCGATAGTCGTTACGGCGAATGGCCTAATAGCCAAAAGCCTCGTTCAACACCTTACGAGGCTCTCGTTGGGCGGCTGGATCAAGAGCTTGATACAGAAAGCAGTACTCCTAAACCCAGCACGCATACTAAGGAGATTCCTTTCTAAGGAGACCTGACAACCGGCAGCTTGGACCTTGTTTCCGACACCGGTGGGCTACTATTTTTTATAATATTTTAAAATTTATATTGGTTTCTGTTTATGATGTTTTAAATAAAATGTAATTTATATGTTTGCAAAATGAATAAACAGAAAGAATGACATATCCTAGCAAATATCAGTTGTGTTTATACTCGTAGTTCCATTTAGATGCCGAAAATGTAACACCCTCCCTTAGGATCAAATTATTTAAAATTCATCTGAAACAAAGTTCGAATTTAAAAGTAAATTGCAACCATAACTATTTCTGCCGCCATTCCGGTTTGAAGGATGCCAGTGAAGTTACAGGCACATGCGACTTTCCAACTTTGTCCCTAAAGGCTCATTTACACGGAGATAGTTTCTCGAAGCGAGTCCCATGCTATCTCTGTTTTCATAGTAGAAAAAGACAACGACAGAAAGAGTCTCGCTTCGAGAAATTATCCTCGTGTAAATCGGCCTTAAGGCTGTCAAAGCATCAGCAATCTTTGTTGGGGTATACACGGCGACTAGTAATTAGTGTCAAATACTTAAATATGTGATTGTATACATTTTAGCAAGACACTTTCCTAAAGTTTTTTCATATAAAACAGTGTGACGCTTAACACAAACAGTGTAGCCAGTTAGTCAATAGTCATCTCCGCAAGCGCGTCATATGCGGAATACCGTGGTGAGTTTTTTTTTTTATCTTTTCTCTGGAAAAATTATTTGCCATGATAAACCATGTATTTAAATATTTGACACTGATTAAGTATCAGTCACCCTGAATAGGCGGCTGTAACCATTTTCCATCAGGTCAACCATCAGATTGCTTGCAAACCGAGTAATAAAACAAAAAAAATGTCACCGCGCTCTCATTCACGAATTTCTCGGACTACCCTACAAAACATTAAGTATCAAAACAACTAAAACTAACCCACAAGACTGAACATTGAGTAAACCAAACCATTATACAGTAGAAGGAATAGGAAATAAACAATCAATGCCACTTGCATAACCCAGATACTGGGAGCTTGGATGTGGGTAGTCGCTAATCGGATTTAAAGTCTCCGGGAGAGCGAGCGTCCGTCTCCCACATGTTTTATGTATGTTAGCCTTGTTTTAAGTACCAAGTCTGCCTTTACTTTTATTTTCATGCGTTTTACATTTATCCTGCGATGCGAGCACGGATCTTTTAATCGAGTCGATTCGAGAAATGTATCTATTCTAAACGTCAAATTTGACATAAGATATAAATAAAACGACTACTGCTGTCGTTTTATCTATAAATGTATCTATTCTAAACGTCAAATTTGACATAAGATATAGATAAAACGACTACTGCTGTCGTTTTATCTATAAATTTATCTATTCTAAACGTCAAATTTGAAGTAAGATATAGATAAAACGACAACTGTTGTCGTTTTATCTACATATATCTTATGTTAAGTTTCACGTTTAGAATAGATAAACTTCTCGAATCGACTCGATAAAAAGATGCGTGCTCGCATGGCTCGCTTTTTGCTCCTAGCCTTTTCCGAAATATGTTGGGATCAGATTTTAGTGTCACCAGATTCAGCTGAATACAGATGAACTAGCACTGGTTATGGCTACGTCCGGCACCACACGGATGACAAATGCAGCTTGAAGGTAATTAAGATGTAATCACTGCAACTGCATGACAATTTCCGACTGGATGTGGAGCTCACTTGCAGTTATGATTTTAAATATGAAACAGGATATGTTTCACCAAGCGCGGCGTTATTTGTCCCCCAGTTGTTAGCAAAACAAACTTCGGAAATTTTCCCGTAAGTTTCCAGAGTGACAGCGATTACACAATGCATCCGATCCGGATCCGTGAAAATAAGAATATAAAATACTCGGACCGAATTCGGATATTGCTTTGCGCACTGCATCCGATCCGAATACGTGAAAATACGAATCTAGAGTCTAAAAAACTCGGACCGAATTCGGATATCGCTAACGCACTTATCCGATCTCTGATCCAAATTCAAACAATTCAGGGGCCATCTTTGGCATATCCATTTGGCGTCCGATTTGAATCCGAGGTAGTGCGAAAGCGTTCATACAAACATAATCTCAAATGAAATTGACTGTCCTGATCTCTTGCATAAGCTTCACTTCAATGTTCCCTACAGATCCATAAGATATAATCCACCAATTTCTATCCCTACCTCTTCTACTAATTATAGGCAAAATTCTTACGTTGTGCGAGCAAGCAATGATTTTAATAAACTTTGTAAAGAGTTCTAATTCGACCCATTTGTTACTAATAGTAGCATGGCAAGAAGGGCGCTTAACCTTAAGTTTTTCAATTAATTGTGACGTATTGGTTTTATGTTGAGACTATACTACTGAATCGTAATTGTTTTGCTATCAAGTGTTCCCTAAGTTTCTGTTTTAATATCTGTTGCTATACGTGAAAACCTGTAATTGGCTTTATGTCACTAACTTTAATTACTCATTCAATTTTTTGTAGCTGTTGGTTTTCCTAATAAAAAATAAATAAATTACTACGGCTACTTCGGTCCGTCAATATTTCTTCCGAATTGGAGACTCACGGATGACGTATAAAAATCGGATGACGGATGCCGAATGTAAATGATAAATGATATTTATTTCTGTAAATAAATCTGTTACAGACACTTTTACAAGTCAACGTAATGTTTTTTTTTTTAAGACTAGATGGCGCCGGCATTTCCTATCTGACTAGCTCTGAGAAGAAAAGCCGAAACAAACTCAGAGGTCAACGTCTCTTTTAAAGTCCAGACATTGTGGTATAAAACTATGCGAGTGTTACAATGTAGGGCAACGTTTGGAATGGCCTTTTGAGGAAAGAGCCACAGCAGGTTTGAGTTGACCTGTCCCAACTGACGGCACGCATGCATCAGCCATCGTGTAGCTCAACCTTATTTTAGGGAGCTCAACGACCCGACGCACGACGACACCAATCAGCCGGACATTTGCGTAGGTCACAACAAAAAAATACTCAAACCGCCAAACAGTTTTACGAAATGTAGGTATACATAAAGCTAGCCTACATTGTACTCACATTCACAATTTAATAAAAAATTAAAAATAATATACAAACAAACGACATACTAATAATAATAGTAAACAAAATGTCAAGGTAAATCATAATAATTCAATAATAATAATTATCAATAATCGATGTAGTGCGTAAACTACCATACAAATAGTTCTATGGCTACTTCGGAACGTATTTTCACGGATTCGGATCGGATGCAGTGCGTAACCGCTGTAACCAGATTCAGCAGAATACAGATGAACTCGTTCTGTACTTGCTGGCGGAAGTTTTCTTTTTTCAGTTTTTCAGTTGTTGCGATACTGACTGACTGACGGACACGACAAGTGACGAAGATGCACGAGCAATATCGACACAGAGCGCGGCTCTCTCGTCGCGGGCGCAACGCTACGCGGCGCGGTGCAGCGCTAGTTCGACTCGCGACCTTTCCGCGTGATCAGCTCATGATTAAGGACTCCGATTGGGTCCGAAACTAGTCGGGCAATCCGAAAAAATGCACGTGAGTAAACCGTAACTAATCATAAATGTGAATGTGTCTCACGAAAGTTATAATAATGAAAAAGGATATGTTTCACCAAGCGCGGCGTTATTTGTCCCCCAGTTGTTAGCAAAACAAACTTCGGAAATTTTCCCGTGAGTTTCCAGAGTAAAGAAGATTACATTTACTGAGACAGATTTATCCCTAGATTCAACAGTGAATGCATTCCTAACCTAAATATAAGTGGCACAGAAAGTGGGTAGTCGAACTTACAGTAAATTGAATTTAAATCCTACAGCTATCTCGTATGTTTTATGTATGTTCGCGTTGTTTTAACTCGGAATCTCTGGTTTAGTTAAGGAATTTCAGTTACATTACTGCAATATGAGAATGCAAGTGTTTCAGTAAGTGTGATCTTTTGAACGCTGAAAAATCGGCTGAATGATGATCTTTTGAAAACTCATGTCAAATTCAGGAGCAGACCTTGGATGGTAATGAGTCAATCCTACTATCCTACTAATATTATAATCCTAAAACCCTTTCCTAGTTCCTACTGTTGGCAACACTTATCATAAATATCACAAATGTGACGTTTTGTGCGTTTGTAACGCTGTATAACCTGTGCGAGTCAAAGTCACTACTTCCGTTTCCACTGGCCGTGCACAAGCTCGCTCACGGCCTAATTTGGAAGTATCGCCGCTCTAGGAGGTTTTTTTAAATTTAAACAAAAACTATTATTAAACAAAAACTATTATTAAACAAAAACTATTATTAAACAAAAACTATTAATAAACAAAAACTAATAATTATATCGAATTGAAAAGAACCTCCTAGAATGGCGATACTCCGGCACGTCCGGCGGACTCTGAGCAATCAGCCTCGCTACCAACCTTAATGACTGGCTAATCTTTTCACCATGGCATGAGCTACGCTCTTATACCCGTTCTTTATACGCAGAAGAAACAACACACTATGGTAACTGTCAGCCAATATTTCACATAATACCGCAACCACACATTGGACTCAGCTTTGATTTCAAGGCTTAAATAGGCAAACTTTGAATCCAACTACTGTTCAATCACTGTCCAAGTCATGTTGGAGATCCATCCACATATTGGTGTATTGGCTCCAAGACATTAAATTGGTCATACGGCGAGTGTGAAGCCGAAGTAGAGCTCAACTACGATAACATGGAAGGCCCCTCTACTCTCTTTCTATCGTGTCGGCACGAGCTATACAAGAATAGCTCATGCCGTGGTGAAAAGATTAGCCAGTCAGCAAGGATGGTAGCGAGGTTGACTGCCCAGGGTGCGCCGGACGTACCGAAGTATCGTCACTCGTGGAGGCTCTTTTCATACACCCCTTAATGAAATTAGATCCTAACGGGTCGATTTAACTACGATACTTTTTTCCCATGGAATTCTGGCCCACGCATTCGGCCAACTTTTCCACTACTGTCCCTACTCCGTGTAATTTGGGCCGCGGACCAGAGGCCAGTTTCCCCCTAACCCATTCATCCAACACTGATGTGTGCATTCTGCAACTGTAGGCCAAACTTAAACAAAAACATGGATCATCGCTCGACAGATTGACGTCGCTAATTAACAATATGGTACCGTTTGGAGGTTTATATGAATGACACACGTGCGCCTTGTCGAGCGGTCACTTCCATTATGCACTAGACGAGCAATAAATCTACTGAATATCAAACATGTTATCGGTAGCGGGTAGCACTGGGCAATGTTGACAAAAGAAGGTAGTCGTCGATATGGGTCAACGCACCCGAGGTTATAAAGGCGATGGTCATTCGACGAAGCGAAAGCATTCTGTGTAAATCAGCTGAAGAAGTCTGACCTTTTATAACTGTCTAGCTTATCCTTATTTTATGATCTTGTAATAATTGTCTAAAGTATTATATTGTGATCTAGTTCATGACACTAATACTAACCCAAAATACAAGTACTCTCATTGGTGGGGAGTCTATGTTGGTTTTATTTGCTACATTTACCTTGCTCGCAATCCTGAAATACCGATATTGGCTTTAACTGTAATGATAGAATCACCCCTGAACGATTATGTTGTTGTGTCATTTACAAACACAAATATGGTGCGTCGTTGACATATTCACACACACATTGAAGACAGATTTTGGAGGGGCGTAAAGGTAAGCCCAAAACAGTGTCGAAACTGTCTAACTTATTAGCTACCTACATCAAACGGTTACAAGTTTAGTGACACACATTACAACAATAGACAATCGATATCGGTTGCGTCCCAAGCTTTGTTATAATCGGATTTCGAGTTTCCAATGTACTGGCATTGTTTCTAGTAGGAAATCCTTTTACTTAGTACTGGCTGTGCCCGCAACTTTGTCTGTGTGGAAGTCGGAAAACAAGATTTTGTCGCAACAGCCAAACAATGTATACGGGGTGTAAACGAATTCGTGTAATTCCTTAAGGCGATACCCTGACCAAAACCTTGCGAGAGTGCGTTTTTCTTCGTTATTCAGAGACTATTAACTAATTAGTTAAGATAAATAAACTACATCTAAAAGCACATTATTAATGTTCGATATCTTATCATCACATTCCACGTTCTACTTTGTTTTTATGTGTTATAAATACATTTAAAATCTACTTTTAAAAAGTGACTAAAATTATTGATTACATGCATCTGTTGCTAAAGGCAACGCTCTAATAATTTGAGAATTACACTAATGGATAGAGAATTAAAAAATCTATAAATTCCACGTTTTATTTAATCTCGAAAGATCGCTATTCTTTTTTAATTAAAATAATTCCAAAAATTGTGTGAGTTCTACGTTTGAAGGGGCGTGCGCAGGGTGCGGGCGGCAGTACGCTGCGTGCTTTCGTACGAGGAGGCCGTGTCGCTCTCGTCGTCGTCCTTCCCGCCGCAAATATTTATAATATTTTAAGAGTACCTACGGATAGACGCTTTTTATTTTTATTTAGTTTAATTTTAGTATAAATAAACCTAGTGATAAGAAATTAATTTTGTGTAATTTGAAAATGCCTAAATTCAAGAAGAATAAACGTCAAAGATGTCAAAATGCTCTAGAGTTGAATGAAATTCTGTAAGTAATTTTTGATGCATCATGCAAAGTTTACCAACCTGCTTTTATTCCGATAAATACCTACATGTAATTAAATGGTATCTTTTTATTTTAGGAAGAGCAGAAAAATACCGGAATGCGCATTTGACAACAAAAATAATTATTCAAGTTTACCAATAATTGAAAATGATATTGGGTAATCAGACGCACTTTTGAGTCCATAGAGTTATGAAATTACAGACAAAACTTATGAAAGATGTGATATTTTTTTGTGGTTACCATGAAAATAATATGAACCTTTTCAAATGTACAGCTAAAATACAGGGTGTTAACGAATTCGTGTAATTCCTTCAAACCGCGTTATCTATTGATGACACTGATTGACCCTGCATAGGTATTTTTCATAAGCAACAAAAAAAAGTTTTCAAAAAATGAGCCATGGTATTCTGTATCTGAGTAATTTTAACGTCCCAAGTTAACTGACTGCATGGAGCGATATCGCTCTAGTCGTGCCCGTCATCGGTGTCGCCGTGCCTTCATTAATTTATGCAAGGCATCGAAATGTTCTAAGAAATATGTTGGAAAAAAAATGATTATTTTTAATAAATCTAACTCCCGTGCGGGGTTAATCTATATCATTAATAGATAGTGTGGTTTGAAGGAATTACATGAATTCGTTAACACCCTGTATGTATCTAAATGATTTATTACAAGTAATTCAGTTTTGTTTTCATGCAAGATCTAATATAATGAATTCTTTATTGAAGGCTAAACACAAACACTGACGATACGCCAGTAAACGACTTGAGTCAAGAAACCATAGAATTAGAGGATACGTGTCTTGATTCAACTGAAATGGTTGAAGATGTAGAGGTTTGTTTATTTATTTTCTTCTAATGCTCGAACAGTTGAGCCATGCCAGTCTTCAAGTCGGACTGTCAATGAACATGACCAAAACGAAGCTGATGACGAACAGTACCAAGCGCAAAATAGAAATTGGGGGTGTGGCGATTGAATATGTCCATGGATACATATACCTCGGCCAAATAGTCTCATTCTAGGCACGACAAGATAAAGAAGTTGCCCGACGCACCGAGAATGCCTGGAAGAGCTATTGGTCGATGAAATCGCAATAGCATCCTGAGAGCTCTCCCAGGATTCCAAAATATGAGTACTCTGTGTACGATTATGCCTTTTTGTCACGTGATTTTCCGAAAGGTTAGGCAGGCATCTTATATTACCAGTCCTATACAATATTAGGGAACGCTTATTGCCGTCTACTGGCCTCATTTAATCATTGCTTTTACAATTATGTATAAATAAATAATTATAATTGTGTACAAATAAAAAAAGTATGTGGATAAAAATCAACGTGTTTTTTTTTCGTTTAACCCCATCAATCAGTTGGACAAGGATGATGTCAGCGTAAGTAACAAGAAGGCGTAAGTAATAAGCATAAACTGAAGAGAGAATTGAGTGATTATTATTTTGAACTGACGTAAATATATAACATGTAGGTACTCGTTCGTTCGTAAACTAACCGCCCAACATTAACCTTTGGGCAGTAGCCCGCCAGGCACAAGACTCCGCCTGGTTGGAGGATCCTCCCTTTGGTTGGAGGAACACCATCTCTCGTTCCTCCATAATATCTAAACACAACAAAATGAAAAGTTTTTTTTGCCTGTTAGTAATGATTTTGTTTGTGTTTTTTTACTTGAAGTGCGAGTTGATAAAATCTATTAGGGTACGTTCACATGACAAGCGTTCAACGCGCGTTTTGCTAACGCGCGTTTACAACTACATACATTTTATTCAGGCCGCACACATTGACGCGCGTTTTAATAAAGCGCGCGTTGAACGCTGCGCCAGCGCTCGACTGTTGTAAGCGCGCGTCAACGCGCGCTTTGAGATCATTGATTTTCTATGTTACCGTTCAGATGAGCGCGCGCTTTCAACGCGTATAGACGTATTTTAGGGTTCGTTCGGTTCTTCCAGAAATCGTCCGAAATGGAAACGGAAGCTTTTAACACCGAATTATTTATAGTTGAAATAAAGTTTAAAGTTTAGCGCTTTTATCTGCTACGAGTTCATCGTTTATGAGAGCCAGTAAGTCATCAAATGACTTGATGGACATTCTGAAGTAGTTAAAAAATTTGATTCCGAGTTGCTTTAACTTAGGATACAAAGTGAAGTACTGGCTTTCAGTCAGCCTGTATGAAAAAATTGGGTGGACCCAATATCTTTGCCGTCTAATTTTTGCCGTCGGTATAAAATCACCGTTAAAACTGTTTCTACGTTCATCTTCGACAAAATAATGTAGAACTCACTCTGTAGAAAATGAACTACGGCCGCCACGGCAACGCGCGTTCAACGCCTGACAAGCGCGCTCCATGTGAAAATTATACAAAAATTTAACGCGCGTTCACCGCACGTTGAACGCTTGTCATGTGAACGTACCCTTATACAGTGTTGAGATATCGATACCCATTACGTCTGTGAAGTTTACACAAAAAAAAGTAATTTTTAAACTAATATTTTAAGTGACTTCACACTATCGACGGTTGATGACCCCAAAAAAATCATCATCAAATAAATATCTTTTTTAACGTCTGCAGAGTTTCACTAGCTAATTTAATTTGACCCTGTACAGGTACAGTAAACGCTCAAAACTCCATAGGCATGCTAAGGACTACATTGCTATAAACCCGAGCACGATACAGCCAATGCGTGTGCATGTGCGTGTATAAGTGATGTCTCAACATTCCACAGATAACACACACTAATACATTGTCGTCGCACTACGCGAAAAACGTTCCTATCTTTATATGATTTTTTTATTGAATGCCGTGTCTGTGCATTCGAAGGTCTGTGATTTTCACTTATATTCCTAAGTTGTTCGCCAGTTGGCGTTAGTAGTACATATTTACGAAGTATTGTAGAGGGGGGGTGCGGCAAAGAGGGAACAAATGCTCAAGGTCATTTGGTCAGGGAAACGCCTTAAAACCACATGATCTACTACTGGTGTAGATTGGCCCCGCATGGGATTTAAATTAATTAAAAATAAAAAAATAAAAATCTTTTTTTTATGCGGTATCTATAATTGTATACGTATCTAAACGACCTAATAAGGATTCAGCAAAAAAAAAAAGGATTTTTTTTTTGCACAAAAGTATTTCATTTTACTGAACATTTCGATGCCACGCATGAATGAATTAAAGCACGGCGAGACGGCTCGCGGGCACGGCAAATGCAATATCGCTCTTTGCAGTCAGTTAACACGGGGCTCTAAAATAACTCAGAAATAGAAAACCAAGATTTTATTTGGAATTTTTTTTAGGTTCTTTTTCCGAGTTACCCATTTAGGGTTAATCTGTGTCACCAGCAAACTAGAATTACAATTACGAACGATGAACTAAACAATAAATACTTATATTTTGGGTAAACTGACAAACTTCAATATTCAATACTAATTAGGACTATTTTCGTACAATGTTGATAAACACAATTAATTGTCAATGACTTCAGTGCAAATATTGCAAGTTGATTATGTCAACCAATCAACTCGTAACAAAACATAGTTTGAACTAATACACATGTAAACATGAGATAGTGGTCAAACGTGAGTTTACAATTAATAATAAAAAATGTGTTATTTCTATACTAGGATTTCTCCTGTATCGTTGATGCGTTTACAGACACAAATCTCACATACACAAACCCAGAAACAACTATCTGTAGGCCATAAAAATGTTTGTTCCGTGCGGGAATCGAACTTACGACCCGTAGCACAGAAGCCAATCACTCAGTCACTGCACCAAACGTGTCGTTCAATTACTCGTAATGTGGATTGACCAATATTGCTATATTCTGAAGTCCAAATTAAAGAAAACTTCTTATAAGAGTGATCTAGAGATCCCGAAAGTAGCAACTGTCCGAAGCAGTACAACTAAGGGGCCGTCCATTAATCACGTGAGGCTCGAAAGGGGGGGGGTTTGGCAAAAATCACGAAATATCACAAGGGGGGAGGGGGGGGGGGGTGTAGTAAGATATCACGTGTATTTATTTTTTCGTCAAACGCGCGATTTCTAAACCGAAAAGCGAAAATTTTTATGCCAGTCATAAACAACCAGCAACCTTTCTGTCTAGATATTTTTATCATGGTCCTTAATTTCAGAATAAAATTTGATGATACTTTATGCCTAAAAGATAATATTCTAAAAAATTTAAGATTCTTTTAAGGTACTAAAAAATACACGTGATTTTGGGTGGGGGAGGGGGGGTAGTCTTAAACCTCACCACGTATCACCAAGGGGGAGGCGGGGGTTAAAAAAATGCTAAAAAAACATCACGTGATTAATGGACGGCCCCTAACACACAAAAAACATTGTTTACTTAAAAAAAGGTCAAAAATGAAAGCCATTACAAAGAATTGTGACCTTCACAATAGCAAGTTCTAGTAGATTAGTTGATACATGATAATATAGTAATTACATCATACAACGCAATCATTCATATTCAATAAAAGACAATAACATAACAATTCCATTCCAGTCACTACATTGCGTCGGTCCCGCGTTGGGCGCCAATTCATCTTGCGTGATGCAATAATTAAACGTCACACGGGTTCGAATCGACACAAAATAGATTCTCTATTTGACGGTATTCCGAAATTCTATTATGAACGGTTGATTTAACAACGCGCGCCGTGAAAGGGAGCTTAATCAGCTTTTGTGATTAGTTAGTGTATAAATAGAATTAGGTATTTCATGTAGTATTACTGAAATACTCGTAAAGCTTAAATTGTTAAATATATGAAAATAATTATAATAATTGACTAGATTTTATTCAACATTCACTAATTTTGAAATAAAATAAAAAGCAATCCAAACCAATTTCCTCAATAATAAATTACCTAACTTAATAGCCCAACATCTGATGAGGCTCTCGTTGGGCAGCTGGATCAAAGGTTTGATTCAGAAAGCGGTACTTCTGAACACGGCGCGTATTGTTAGGAAGTTCCCCTCTCTGGAGCGGAGCCCTGACCGCCGGTAGCTTGGACCCTGTTCCCGATGCCGGTGGACTACTATTTTTTATATTTTTAAATGTCTTTTTTTCTTAATGTATTTAAAAGTATAATTTATAAATTGTTACAATGAATAAAGGAAAAATTATCTAACTGTATACATAAAAATACACAAATTTTTGTTTCACCACACAGAATCAAATTAAACACATAAAAAAAAATAACTACCCTCCATTTTGCTGGTTCCACGTTGGGTGCCAATTCATCTTACCCGTTGCAATAATTACACGTCAAACGGGCACGCATCGACGGGCAAATTGTTTCGCCTTCACAACTGCACGTTGGCTTTTGACATCGTTTTTCCTATTTTAATTACCTGTCACATTTTATAATTGAGTATGAAAACTATGTTCTTTTATGAGGTTTTCCGTTAATTAACTTTGAATTTATTGGCTCATGATAGGAATATGCTGCGTCATCGCTCTTTTATAAGGTTACTAAAAAGTTTTACCAAAAATGAGAACTGCAGCTTGTATCGATGATTACCGGGCATTACTGCAATATGAAAATACCCTCAATCATTGTAAGTAGAAATCTCTGTCGTATCTAGTGCATGAATAATGTCAAACTAACCTGTATTAAATAAATAAATAAAATCTCTTAGGAAACTGGATTGTGACTTCCTGTATAGAGAAACTGACGCAAAACATTCAATTAAGGTCAATACGAAAAGTAAGCGCGAGTTTTTTTTATGTTTTCCTTAAAAATTGAACATCTTTAAGACGTAATTTATTAAATATTGCGTTGTATTGATATGTGTATTTGTTATATAATCATTTTTGACACAGTAAAATATGTTGATTTGTCTTATTTATTTAAAATACAATTTAATATGTATCTACAATGAATGAACGGAAAAAAAACGTCTTAAAGATGTTCAGTTTGAATGTTAAATATAAAAAAAACTCGTGATTTAACAATTATAACACTTTCAATAACTGTATACGGGAATTCAATTTTAAAACACCAATAAGGTAGAACCAATTCGTTATTTTAAAGGTCCCGCCTGGGCGCCATTAGTAAATATAAAACAACAATTAAAACCATGTCCATTACAACAGAAATTGGTTCACGACATTTTCAATAGTAGTTATTTGTCGTTCTGAAACCAAGTTTATATGTCCTACTTTAACATTTAGTTTGCAGTATTATCAATATATTCTATATCTAGAAGTGAGTAGGCGTTGATTGATATAATAGCTTCCACGTGGAGTTTCAGGTTTGCGTATTGAAGATAACTATCGTATTTATAGACTAGAGGCAGGTATTCACCAGCATTAGTTCTCTGGTTGAACAATGTACTAGGATATGAAGTAAATGGTGGTTTACCAGAGAATTCAGTTTGATGAAAATCAGCGTAACAGTAATGTTCATATGAATGCTTCTATCAATAATAGTGACACTTGTGACTACCTATCTGTCTAGCCTTTTCCCAACTACGTTGGGATCAACTTCCAGTCTAACCAGATGCAGCAGAATACCATTATTTTACACTGAGCGACTGCCATCAGACCTCCGCAATCCAGTTAGGTACTGGGCAATGCCGATATCCTAAAGATAGACCGGTTGTCATACTTTCGGGCTTCTGTCGACTGTCATAGGTATTTGTTTAACACCCGGGACCGACGGCTTAACGTGCTCTCCGAAGCACGGAGGGGTCTCGATGTGTAACGAACGGTCACCCATCCACAGACTGACCGCAACAAGCGCAGCTTAACCATGGTTTGTAGTGTGTCGATTTGCATGCTGAATAAATTGTTCTTCTTTTCTTTTTTTTCTATACAGCAACAAAAACCAAACCCTGTCCGATCCTTAATGGTATGTCTATACACCAATGCGCTTTCATGTTCATCTTGCGCTTTCAACTTTCAATTCCTCTTGCGTCAAGCGCATGCAATATTGATTGCCATACGACGCATGCAGCTTATCGTCTACACCGGTGCGCCTCGGTCAGTTGTCAGTCGACATACAATAGACGGATTAGCGTGCGCTAAGGGCATGCTTTTGTCGAACTAGTATTAACCCTTTAACCGCCCAAGTCGGATATATCCCACAAAAAATATGTATCCATTTCATCCATGTCGGATAAATACAACAGAATAACTGTGTTTAACCTGTGTAGTACTGTAATTATAGACACAATAGATAAACAATGGCGGCCGTACCGTTTTCGGTACACTTGGGCGAGTGACATTAAAATGTATTCATTTATTGACATAACATGTTTAGAATACTCTTTTCGTAGTAGTTAGTAGTAATTGCTTTGCCGATTTATGAGCTGGGCGCTAGTGGCACGGAAACTGATTAAAAACCAAGCGGTCAAAAGGTTAAGGCATGCGCTATGACGCTTCACGCATGCTTCAGACGAAGACGCAAGATGAACATGAAAGCGCATTGGTGTAAACATAGCATAAGAGTATTATTTGTCATCGTACTGCGTACACACAATGCTTATACTTATTTTTTCTTTATTCTTTCTGGTTTGACATTGATTTATTAAGTATATAATTTTATTGGCTATTCCACACACACACACAAACAAATACATAAGCTTATAATAAACTATTTATCGCTTTCATTTAGTAGTATTCCAATTTAATATTGTAAGTAACATATTTATTTATTTATTTGTGTCGTTATTGCCCGTGGCATCACAATGGTCCTATCTGAAAACCAGCGCTGTGACGTTTTGTTTTTTTTTTAAATGCCGCAGCATTGTGCTGAGATAGAAGCCCTTTTTGGCCAAAATTTTTATCCTTTCTTTTATTTCATTTTGTTTTTGTTTCTGTAACTGCCTGTGTGAGTCCAAAATAAATAATTTTCTTTCTTTCTTTCTTTACACGTATACGTAACCATTTCATGGATTTGAGATTATTATTTTTCCCCAGTGAGTGTTGTCAGCTTATGAAAATTTTCCATATTCAGTGTTACGCATGGATTATAAAAATCAATAACTTTTGGTTTTTAAGACCTACATTTTTATAACATTTTTTTCTAGTACGTCTGTTGAACCAGGAATATGACTTTATTAGATCGGACAAGGTTTTTGTTACAACTTGTACATACGATTCAAAACTATTTCCTACTACCGATGCTCCTAATTCATAATCGTCACATGTCTGCTATTCAGAACAACAGTGTCTTTAAGTTTACTACAAAACGTCGAGACGTTATTTAGAATGCATTAAGGCTAATGCATGCAATATCGGATGGCGATGCATTATGCTCACGAGGGATATCCGGGTATAGATCATTTTGAATATCTTTAGAATATATTAGGGTTTATCTTACTTATTTGCTTATTGCGACATTTATGTTACTTGAAAGTAAAAGTGAGCTAAGTAGTACTGGCGTCCGATTTCTAAAAGACCTGCAGTTTCGCCCGCGTGGTTATCGTTCATCGTGTATTCCGCGTTTTTCGGAATAAAAGTAGCTTATGTCCTTCTCCTGGTTTTAGACTATCTCTGTACCAAGTTTCAACAAAATCGGTTTAGTAGTTTAGTCGTGATTAGGTAATAGACAGACATACAGAGTTACTTTCGCATTTATAATATTACTAGCTGTACCGCGTTGCAAATCACTTTTTCCTACTTACTACGTACCTACTACTTACCTACCTTCAGAAACAAAATCAAAATAGTAACAAGAAGTTAAAACCATTTTTATGCATGCGGTAAACAAATGAAGAATATGGACATACTGAGATAATTAAGTTTTTTTTTTTAAATATCAAAATTTAGCGAAATCGGTCCAGCCGCTCACGCGACCAAGGGAAATAGGGAATCATTTTTATATACACTTGGGAGCAAATAAATCTAGTCACTCCTTTTTTCACGTGTCATGGTTATTAGTTTTGGTTTCATGGATTATATACTAAGTTGACAAAAATAAACTTTAAAAAAAAGTAAAAACCGACTTCAAAGAAATACTAAAAGGAGTAAAATAATTACCATAATATAAAATTTACAGTTTCAGAAGTCGGTGGCTTCTATTTGCTTCAGTGAAGAGTTGCACCGACTTCTGAAACTGTTAATTTTATATTATGGTAATTATTTTACTCCTTTTAGTATTTCTTTGAAGTCGGTTTTTACTTTTTTTTAAAGTTTATTTTTTATTAAATACGTTTTAGTGTCATAATTTTAACCCCCTCCTTCATAACCCTTCTTTTTGGCTATGACGTAGTCGGGCATAAAAAGTCCTTTCAAATGATACCTTACACGATATAATGAAAACATTCCAAAGGGGGGGAGGGGGGGACACGCACCCCCTTCTCTTTTCCAGTAGTCAGTTCCCAACAACAAATATAAACAAAGCAATATTAGTAATTTGAGAATTTTGCTTTGATCCGATGAGGAGTTCCGTTCCATATCTCTGAAGTTCATGGTCTAATCATAACAAAATTTATATGGGACCAATCGGGAAGTATACCCTTTCGAACAAAAAAATAATTTTTCAAATCGGTTCATAAATGACGGAGATATGATAACAAACATAAAAAATAAATAAAAAAAAAACTCCTTTTTGAAGTCGGTTAAAAAACCAGTTTCATTCGTTTGTCACTAGATATATTTCAATGAAATTTTCTTTCCCGTATTTCTTAATAGCTACGTCAGTTAATTTTGGTTTTATTAACTGTAAATGAGTTTAATACGTTTTTAAATGAAATAAGTTGGTCTAGTGGTCGCAAGCGCGACTGCTGACTGAAATCCTGGGTTCGATCCCCAGGTCAGGCGTAGTGTTATTGTGTTTTTCGCTGTGGGATTTCTCAGAAGCAGCCCGGAGTCAGGATTTGTGCCCGGTTGATGGCAATAGGCTCGCCACCTATTACATGGGACTTAAACATAACCGCAAAATGAGGGTGTATTATACACCTCTGCCCAACCCTTCTGGAATACAGGCGTGATGTATTGTTAAGTTTAAATAATGTGCAATGACCTCGGGCCTTACAAACCGCTCTCTGGATACCACTTCGCTTTATGAGGATACTATTGCCTGTCTTCTTGTCATACCTAGGTCGCTTACGACACCCAGGGGACGAGATCGAGTGGCCAATTACAAAATGACAATTGGTGCTAATTCTCAGTAGTGCTAAAAAGTACACGTACGAAATTGTGTGAAATAAGACACAATTTTCTCGATGAGAATAATGAAAAAAAAAAAGTTTTTTCTTGTTTTACAATTATAGAAAAAATAAAAAAAAAATACAAATTTTCCGTATTTTTTTTCTTATATTTTTTATATGAGCGTTTTTTGGGTAAATTTTATTTCATCGTCATTGCCTGTTATTTGCAATCATTACTGTTTCTTTTTTAACATGAAAAACAACTTGGTTCAAAAGTTAAAGTTAAAAAATCAATGTCTATAAAATTATAATTTTTTTCCTTTTCTTTTTTTATGTCTAGTTCCACCCGATTTCATAAGTGCACTTTATGGAAACTCTCACTAGTTACTGCCTCATTGGTGTAGCCCTATTGATTCCAAGTATCTACAGCTGCTGCGGTCGAATTTGATTTAAAATCTGGTCTGTTTTAATAGGCTATTTTGTTACAAAAATAGTTTCGTTTGAATTTTTGTTCATTGTTCTAGAAAAAAAGTCTGATAATAAATTAATATGTCATCCCTTTCATACTAAAATAACACAGAAACATTACGACAATCCATTAATTAAACGTTTCAAATCAAACAAAGAAAAGTATAAAATATCAAAAGCATTACATTTACAATCAGAAAGCAGTAACTGTCAGTCAAGACTGACGTCAAACATCAAACGATTACTTACAGTTTACTATAGGTATAGTTTGACAAACAGGGTTGGTGAACCTACGGCGCGCGTGCTACGGATGGCTCGCAACGAAATATTTTTGGCACGAATTAATTGAGGTTTTAAATCAACACAGTTTGGCACAGTGGCAGTGTGTTGTTAAATGTCACATTTCAAAAACTAATCCCTTCTTTTAAAGTGATCCCGAACTAACCTATTGTCACCTAAATCGTTGCGAAAAAATATTAAAAAAGTTTTCTTAAAAAAAATCTTTACCCCTCACTAGCATTTTTCCTGTATCGTGGGTGCGTTTACAGACATAAATCTTCACATGCACAAACGGCAAGACCCGAAACGACTATCTGTAGGCCATACAAATACTTTTTCCGTGCGGGAATCGAAGCGCAGAAGCCAATCGCTAAGCGACTGGAGTCCCGTACGGTATATAGAATTACCCTTGAACGATATAATTGTCTACAAAAAGCATGGTTCACCGTTGAACGGTAATACGAAAAAACTATTAATCGATACAATTATTAACAGACAGCACGTTTCGCCGAAAAACGCTACAAAGAATGAATGATTGGCCGATACTAAGATTTGCCGATGTCATGGTTCGCCGGAACACGCTTGAACAGGCGTCGATTAAATTGCATTAACTTCTATTACCATGCGTTTATCTTGATTCCGTATCAAAGTTGCGATAAACAAATACACGACAAATGTTAGGGCGACAGTAGGATATGTCGACCATCAGCGGTGCGACAGCACATCAGTTCGACGTACGTTAGCGCGACAACAATTCGCTCGACAAACTAAAGGCTTTTTAAAGGTAAGGTTTAACCAAAAAAAAGGTTTTTTTTAAAATCTTTTTTAGTTTTTTTAGATGTATTTAATATACCGCGCCGTATTTTGTTTTATAAAAAAGGTTTCTTTGGGAAAGTTGTTTCTTTTCATGAATATAATCCCCCTTATTACAAAAGATGGTTTAAACCAAGACTAAGGTAAACCCAGGTTTAAAATATACCCATCACTTTCTTATGTCATATAACAAAAAGAGACGGGGCTACTCTAAAACCAGGGTTTTTCTTAGACCATCTTTTGTAACAAGGGGGAATGTGTTTAAGTATTATGTACAATAAAATCAACTTTAATATTTTACAAAACCTTTTTAAGCGTACAATGTTTAGCAACCCTGGCGCGTAACAATATTTGTGTGCATTGTGCATTAGTGTCACGTCACACACCGAGCGACAAGCGCGTCAAACGGTGACGTTAAACTGTGAAGGGTTATCACTTGGGGTATTGTGACAAATTAGTGGCCATTCTGTCGATCACGTACTCAATTTTACTGCTGAGCGTGAGGTCTTAGGTTCGATCCTCAGGTCGGGCAAAGTGTTATTGGGTTGTTCAGTGTGAAATTTCTCAGTAGCAACTTGTTGTCTGCATTTGTGCCTGGTTGATGGCAATTGGATCGCTCCCTATTACATGGTACTTAAACATATATATGAGGGTGTACAATACACCTCTGCCCATACATCTGGGGAATATGGGCGTGATGTTATGTTTTTCTGTTCTTTTTGTGTCAATAAACCAACTCAAATTTCTTTCAACTGAATGCAGTATGAAATATTTTCAAAAATTATGGACATTCTCATAAGAACATTTTCCTGAAGCCACAACGATTATCCTCCGGTTTCTGAATTGAGAATTCGGGATAAGCAATACTTAAGTAGTATTTGAGTACGGAGTTGTCAGAAAAATGCTTTAAATTCCGTCATTTTTTTGACAACTCCGTACTCAAATGTTACTTAAGTACTGCTTATCCTAGAATTCTTAATTCAGAAACGGGAGGTAAGGTTATTACTATCTCATCTCAAATAAGTTTCTTTATTACGATTTCTGACGTTTCTAGTACTGTAACCTTTGCTGGTCCGGAAGAGTCTTTTGACCCTTACCTATGGGAAATAGAATCGACTGGCATCATAAAAATGTTTTGTGAGAAGTGCCCTTTTTCTCTCTGGCTGTATTTTTTTTCAAAACCTGGGGGCGACTCTCTAACTCCGTCAACGAAGTAAGTCGCCCGTCCGAAAGTAGCTCAAAACTTAGGAGTGAACAAAACATGTGTCAAGTTCAACTTTCGGACGGGCAAAAACACATCGGTAGTAGGGACAACTGTCAAATCGTGTTATTATTCATTCTTAGTTTGGGCCCCGAAATAATCGTGTGTCCGTAGGTGATAGGGAGTGGAAACGCTCGTAACTAAGGCCGAAATCACGGACTTCGTGCTTAGGGAGTACACCGCCTGTTACTGGTCGGGCGACGGGTCTGCATTCACCCTTAGCTTTTCCCCTGTGACTGTGATTGCTTGCTACGTATACGCTCCTATTAGCAAAGTTGGAACAGATTTAAGAACATTAGAATGAACAGTAAAGAAACCTAACACTACTACTTCCAAAGAGAATAAACAAAATAAAAGTTCGAACTTCGAAAAATACCGTTAAACCAAAGGCTTTGTAACATCGCACACATGCAACCGAACAACACAATTGGTCGTCCATAATCCAATAGCGTGTTCCGATTTGAATTTCGATCGGATTTGTGTTCTAAATTTAAATCTCGTTCGGATCACGTACGATACGTGAGGGCGCAAGACCATTGTTTCTGGTGTAACTTTGCAGTACTTTCGTGTTAAAGGATTTCAGTTTGGAGGGTAGGCAGATGTAAGCAGTGACAATGTTTAGTTTGAGACTTGTTGGTGATAGTAGCAAGACCGAATGATATAAAGAGTTCCCTTCCCTCGACAGCCCGAAATTACGTGACGATTTGTAATATTATTCTACAAATAATAACAAAGTTTGAGACACACAGTCGGAGAGTCTATTGTTTCCTCTGTGGATAATACAAGGTGTTGATCTGTATCCGTACCATATGTAAGGAGGTGACTCTACCACCGACACTGAACAGGAATCAATAAAAAAACTATATCAAAAGAATTACACTTTTATTTTAAAAAACATGTGTACAAACAAAGTCCCCCAGTGTGTTGCGCGTGACAGAAAAACGACGAGTGCAAATCCACAAAAAAAAATAGACAGAATTCGGCGCGGAGAACGTATCGCTGGTGACTTATTCTCCAAGTCGTTCGGGGCATTTCGAGATTCTCAAACCCTCGCTAATGTTTCTAAGTTTTTTTAACATTTGGATATTGAATAACCGTAGAATTGAATATGTATTTTTACATGATTAAGAACATTTTTAAGCATAATGCTCTGAAAATATGGCACAGTTACAGATCAACATCTTGTATGAGACAGTATGATCGCTACTGTAATATCATCATCATCTGCCTAGCCTTTTCCCAACTATGTTGGGGTCGGCTTCCAGTCGAACCGGATGCAGCTGAATATCAGTATTTTACATGGAGCGACTGCCTATCAGACCTCCACAACCCAGTAACTGGGCAATACGATACTCTTGGTAAGACTGGTTGTCAGACTTTCTGGCTTCTGACCTACAGTAACGACTGTCAAAGATCTACAAATGACAGCCGGGACCAACGGCTTTACGTGCTTTCCGAGGCACGGAGGAAACTCGCTATGGTAAATGGTCACCCATCCACAGACCAACCTCGGCAAGCGTGGCTTAACCCGGAAGATCGGTCTATGCGGCTGTAATTATTTAGCCACGAGCTCTCCACATCGCTACTGTACACATGATCGCTACTGTAATATCAGATAAGTATATCCATTTACACGATACAATCTGTTTGTCTCCATTGATGATGGAGAGACTTATTGGAAGCAAGAAGCAACAGAGTAAAAAACTAGCTTTTTCTTCATGTTTTTTTTGTTTATTGTTTGACTTGGTCGCTTTTGACCCTAGTCACACCTGATGGTAAATGCAGACAGGTTCTAAGATGGAGCACACGAATCCAAGTAACAGAGATATAGAGGGATTCCCCTATACCCCTCTGGCTCTCACATACACACGACGGAACACAGTAAACTGCTTGGCACCGGACTTTAATGTTCAGGTGGTAGCTAGCCAGGCGGACCGTATAGATCCTACCACCGAACGTGTTGAGTTTTGTACAATCTTACAATACGCGTCTATTCCTAGCGTGCGGTGATGAAGTTTTAGAGTCATTACGCACTGTCGACTGGTCGCCGGAGACTTGGTCGACGGTGACTATGACTTTCTATAGTTTAAATAGGTGTTTACGCACTTGGTCGCCGGTCACCCGGGCGGCTATGCTTAGTGCGCGTTCACACGACACGCGCCCGCTAAGCGCACGTCACGCGCGTCAGCACCAGCGTCTAACTCGCTTTGAAATTTGTTGCATTAATTTGAGTCTTATGACACATCAATAGATCTCAAATTACATTTGCCATGGTAGCCAGGAGAGTGGAGGCGGCGCGGGCTCTGCGCGATTGTGACGCGTGTACTACGCGATAGCTATTCGGGCGCTGAGCGTGCGCGTGTACTTTACATCGATAAAAAATGTACGTTAAGACAAGGGACTAACTATTTAATTCCAAAGTTTCTGAGGAGGGAGCGACTCGTACGAGACGCGAGCGCGCTTTCGCGCTGACAAAAATCGCGCATGTGTAAACACAGCCTTACAAGTCTCCGGCGACCAGTCGGCAGTGCGTAATGGCTCTTATATTCTGGCCCGTCCCCACACGGGTTAAATCTTTAACTTAAATCCCTCCCTTCAATCCAAAACTACCCTCCACTCAGTCAATCTGCTAAAAATCCAAATAAACAAAATTAACACACTCCCCAACTGAAAGTCGGCGTATTACCCCGGCTTACAACCACTTAACGCGGACTTAAAAGTTTGCGTTGACCGCCAGCCCCAACTTAAGCCGAATAATACCAAACTTTTTAGAACATTTGAATTAACTTTTTAAATTGAGATAACGAGTCGGCTACAATTTTTAATCCCTGTCGTCAAAAAGGGGTGTTATTAGTTTGAAGCCTCTGTCTGTATGTGGCATCGTAGCTCCTAAACGGATGAACCGATTTCAATGCGGGTTTTAAATGTGCAAGTCAAAATAAAGTTTATTATTCTATTCTAATACCAATATTTATTATCAGCAATACGTATAAATGATGGAATCAGGCGTTACTTTGCGGAAATCCATGACAGAAAAATGCAAATAGAATATCTAGCTTTAATTCCGCTGAACAAGATCGCTAGGTTGGATGCAGTATGCAGCACCACCCTCCCGCCCACAAATATATGCACATGCAGAAAGAGTGAAAAAATAATGCAACCAAACCAATACACGACACGTGTTTCGCCCCTGCACGGGGCATCCTCAGGATATGTTGACTCCTCGAGCGCTAGGACGCGAATTATATAATTCTATAATTCAATTTAAAATTCAATTAAAAATTAAATAATTATATAACTAAAATCGCGAAAAAAAATCTGCTGTTCCCTACATTTTGACGAGTTATGCGAACATAAATGTAGGGAACAGCTGATAGTAAAAGTTGTTCATAATGATGAGTACAGTGACCCCCTTAAGAGGTTGTGCGTTATTATATGTTACACCTTGTACGAGTATATGGTTCAAATCTATGGCTACACCTATAAAATAACATGATTGTAACTATCAATAAGTATAAAATTCCGAATACCAACTGCTCACCCCACACAAGGATTGGATAGCGATATTCAACGTTAAGTAGTTTAAATCCCCAGCACTTAACGGCATCAATTTAATCCTGTTTACATGACTGTCAGTTTACGGTTCAAGTTAACCGATACGATAGCATTTTGGTAACTCTATATTTAATCCGGTTTCGTATTCAATCCTCTTCGTGAAAACCATTGTTTTTATTGCTTTTACTGTGATTGGAAAGGTTTATTTATAGTACAGTGTTGACTCTGAAACTATCACACCGTTCCCGGTAGTGTCGTTAAAGCTGACGATGGGATTGCATCAGATGAATGCATAAAAGTGTATGTATTTGTTACATTATTGTATTTGTGGGTACAAAGGAGTTTAATGTGTATAGAATAGAATAGAATATCTTTATTTGCACAAAATTTAGGTTACATAAACATGGATAATTTAAAAATCAGTGCCAGATACATTTTATCGCTTTACGACATGCAAATAACATCAGCAACGTAATTATAGTTATAATTAAGACGTAGCATGCAAATAGTGTATAGCATATAATGTATAGCATTGTTCTCTCTTATCTATCCTAAATCATAGTAATATATTTACTGAAATTGTTAAAGATATATGCATACATACATAAACACACGCCTTTTCCCACGGGGATAGGCAGAAACTGCAATTTATACTATTTAGAGAACCCGGAATCTAAAATTAATATTTATATTTCGTCGAAGGGAATTAGCATTCATCTATATAAATAAAAAGAAAAGTCCTGACTGACTGATTGACTGACTGATTGACTGACTCATCAACGCCCAGCCCAAACCCTTGGACCTAGAAAGCTGAAATTTTGCACAGAGGTTCTTATAATGTAGACAAGAATTAAGAAAGGATTTTTCGAAATTCAACCCCTAAAGGATTCATGCCGCAGCAATTATGCTAACGGCAGTCATATGGTCCGACATCTTCGAAAGCAAATTCACAACTGAGGCTCATACAGTGGTCTCGAACCTACCGATTTTTCGGTATTTCTACCGATATGGGATCGCTTCTACCGAAATACCGAAATGTAAACCATTTCTCACGATTTTTGAGAATAGGAGATTCTTCCGATTATTTACCGATTTTACACTTTTAAGTTGGCAACCCTTTTCATTTATGTTAATGTTACGGGGAAGCCCTCAATTCCATATATTTTGGGAAATACTCTTGTGCTACAACTAGGAAATAGGCTGTCTACTGAATCAATCACTGGTCTATTACATGCAAAACGACTATTTAATACATCTAATTGTTATGATTTTGAAATTAATTCGAAGATGACCGCGGCTATGGCCAAAGAATATTGGTGTAAAAAATAATTATACTAAGTGTGATTGTTATAAATTAGTGTGTAAGTTTTTTTTTCACTAAATAAACGATTTTTTTGTCAAATACCGATTTTGGGTACAAATATACCGATTTTAGCTGGCAACTCTACCGATCTCGCTCTATGACGTTCGAGACCACTGGGCTCATAGTTCAAACGCGAATGAAGCTATGTGCGCACGAGAAGCGCACACGTTTCACGCGCGCCCCACTAGAGCCTTGCTGGAGTTGCACTAGAGGGCAGCAAACGTAGGCTGCAACCGCAAGCGAGCAACACGCGCGCAGTTATTCACGCGCATTCGCCCGGTCTGGATACTCCTTAAGGCATTAAGCGCGCCCCTGTACTAATTTTTAACCGACTGCAAAAAGGAGGAGGTTCTCAATTCGTCTGAATGTTTTTTTTTTTTTTGTATGTTTGTTACGCGATATCTCCCCCAATTATGAATGGATTTTGATGATTCTTTTTTTGTTTGGTAGCCCACACTTTAGAGGTGGTCCCATATAAATTTTATTGAAATTGATTCAGCACTTTTTGTAAAAATCAACAAAAACAAAAAAAAAAATACACAAATCGTATGTAGACGACGTTCTAGTTGTAGTGCTGGTCCGAGAATTTGTTCACTATTTTAATTGTAATTTTTGGCACTAAAAAGTATAAAATAAAAAACTTAAAAAAAGTAAAAACCGACTTCAAAAAAACTAAACGGAGTAAAATACTCCGTTTAGGGTTTTTTGAAGTCGGTTTTTACTTTTTTAAAGTTTTTTATGTGCATAAAAATTATAAAATAATTACCATCTTTTCACTTCTGTCTCTAAACCTTACCACAGCCATATCCTAAGTCCAACAGGTATCGTATCGTGCCAAGACATCCCGTCAGTACCACGTTGGGCGCCGAAAGACAAGACCCTGCCAAATGGTCCCGACTTACTACTAATTAAGTTACGGATTGCTTGTATTGTATGTTTCTGTTAATGAATAGAAACTAGAACTCCAAATTTCAATTCTAGTATTGGCTTATAGCCAGGATTTGATTTTTAATCAGCCCACCGTACTTGCTTTTGCCAAATTGGGGAATCTGCTTTAGCATGAGCGTAATCAGAATATCAAGTCTCGTGTAGTGCCGGACTTAAAGAATAGCACTACCCCATCTCTTCCCGTGGGTGTCGTAAAAAGCGACTAAGGGATTCTCTAGAGGATGGGCAGCAGCGTTCTCTGAGTACTTTAACAACCATACTGCGATGGCCAACCCGCCTGCCAAGCGTGGTGATTACGGCAAACCCCCCCTTTTGGGGGAGGCCTATGTCCAGCAGTGGATGTCTTTCGGCTGAATTATGAATCAGCCTATTACCGTCCCACAGTGCGGGCCTCTTTTCAGAACGAGAAGGTTTTAGATCTTTGTTTACCACCCTGGCCTGGTGCAGATTGCCAGACTACACACAATGTCAAGTATTTTTTTTTGAGGGCATTATTTCGCCTCTCTCTGCCTGACGTACTTCAACCCTTCCATTGCTACTAGTTTTACACGTTTCGGTCTCGAAATTCGAAATATCCATTTGTTCGTCGATCGTGAGGGACAGACCGAAAGTTTCTAAAGTTGCAAAGTTTCTAACTACAGTTTCTATTGAGTTTTATTTCGGTATGATGGAGGTGAATTATCTATGAGTATGGAGATGCTATTTTATTAATTTTTATCTACGTTCTATTTTTTGGCATGTGATTTTCGACAAAAAATACTCATTAGCGTGAGTGTTTTAAAAGCAAATCATTAAGCTATTGATTAATACACACCAAGGCATCCAACACCAGCAAGACCAACGAACGGGGTTCGTTCCAATGAACACCGAATGAAACCGGATTCGTTCTATACAAAGTTTGGTAAAATTGACAAATGACGAACGTTCGTAGTTGTTCGTTGGTTTGACGCCATGAAACCGTGTATGTCTATCTGGCAGGCCCCACTCATATTATTCGACGGGCGATAGCTTACCATTAAGGGCTTATTTTGTACCTAAATAATATTAAACCCCACTAATATTCAAACTAATATTATAAATGCGAAAGTTAGTTTGTTTGTTACCTTTTCACGCCTAAACCACTGAACCGGTCATCCTGAAATTTTGCCTATACAAACGGACATGGGTACCTTTCAACTCGAAAAAAAGTACTGTTCCCGAGGGAAAGAACCATAAAGTTCTTATGATAATAGATGGCGCCACGTGTCTTTCGAATCATGATTAAATTATATTATTATAGAATTATAAGTAGTGTGTTATTTTTTTTTTTAATTTTCCATTGGTACTTCATTCATTTTGTGAATCTAAATTAACACGAGCGTAGCCGCTGGCAAAAGCTAATAATATTATAAATGCGAAAGTAACTCTGTCTGTCTGTGACGCTTTCACGCCTAAACCGCTGAACCGATTTTGATGAAACTTGGTACAGAGATAGTCTGGAATCTGGAGGACATAGGCTACTTTTATCCCGAAAAGTACGGAATACGCGATAAACGATATCCGCGCCGGCGAGGCCGCGAGCGACTTCTTGTTATAAATATTTTGTACCTCGAACAGTTCTTCATGTAAGGACGTTTTAATGCAGCGTCTGGCTAGTGGGCCCTCAAAGGCTTTTTTCAAAATGTTAAGTATCACCAAACAGGGATTAGATTTTGTACCTATTTTGTACCTTACAAATCCTGAATTGTAACTTTTCAAGTGCTATACTTTACAATTTACAAGGTTAGTCAGAAAGGGGGTACTAATCCAAAAGAGTGTTAAAGTACACATAATAGTGAATAACTTTAGTTCTACAAGTTTTCCCAAAAGTCAATAGTTTAAGAGAAACAACCGTTCAAAAGTCTCAAAAAAAAAATCTCTAAAATCTATCTATCCCCAGTTATGATCAGCTGTGTTTACATTTTAGGTCATATTTGGGGTCATGAATTAGATGCACTATTTTCTGAATTTGTAACTAAAGCAGGGATGAAGAATTTTTGAAAAAACTAAAATAAATATCATTTCATTTGGAAAAAAAAAACTGAATTTTGAAATTTTAACACTTGCTTTAAAACAGTCATCAGCGATACTATAAGTGGGCTTCGAATTAGTACCCCCTTTCCGACTAACCTTGTATTTAAAAAATAAATAAGCGTCTAGCCAGCGGACACACAAGATAACCTGTCATACTGATGACGTATGTCTAAGCTATCGCCCGTCAAAAAATATGATTAGGGTTTGCCAGATGACGTACACCATTAAACCAAGTCACTTATTGCCATTTTTATTCTATCTGAATTCGGACTTAAGACCTTTCAAATAACATTGAGCACTTCCCTATAACCCAATCCTCTTTAACCCTACCATCGCCACGAATTTCGTGGTTCGTGACTCGCAATCCGGGGGATCCATTCGGTTCTCAATCGTGAGGCACAGACCGAAGTTGAGGGTAGTTCAAAGTTTTAGTTACACTTGATAAAGTTTCTGTGTGGCTAGTTTCGATTTAGTTTGATTTGAGGATTAATCGGATCTGCCGTCTACACAACCCGACTCTCATTTCTCGCATGCTTCATAGGAATGGACACATTGAACACTGCAGATGAACTTGATACTTGTCTATGTGTCACTGCAAGGGTACTAACTGAAAATCAGCGCTAGATGTTTGACACCTTTGTACCCTTTTTTTTTAAAATGTAATTGTGTCAGTCTGATAAAAATGATTTTCTTTCTAATTAGTTGTTAAGTTTAAACAATACTTTGGCCATATTGCTGGCTATAAAACATGATTGCACGTAAGGATGAAGAAAACTTGGAACCGAGCACCTAGTGTTGACCTTTTGAAAGCACCAGTGATCTGGTCTACTTAAAGTATGATTGTTAAAGTACTCAGAGAACGCTGCTGCCCATCCTCTAGAGAATCCCTTAGAGCGATTACGCACTGCATCCGATCCGAATCCGTGAAAATACGGATATAAAAACTCGGACCGAATTCGGATATTGCTTTACGCACTGTATCTGATCCGAATCCGTGAAAATACCGATCTAGAGTAAAAATCTCGGACCGAATCTGGATGTTGCTTACGCACTATTCCGATCTCTGATTCAAATTCAAACAATTCAGGGGCCATCTTTGGCATATCCGTTTGGCGTCTGATTTGAATCCGAGGTAATGCGAAAGCGTTCATACAAACAGTACTACGGCTACTTCGGTCCGTCAATTTTTCTTCCGAATTCACGGATGACGGATAGAAATCGGATGACGGATGTAGTGCGTAAACTACCATACAAATAGTTCTATGGCTACTTCGGAACGTATTTTCACGGATTCGGATCGGATGCAGTGCGTAACCGCTGTTAGTCGCCTTTTACGACACCCACGGGAAGAGATGAGGTAGTGCATAGTGCTATACTTTAAGTCCGGCACCACATGAGACTTTACAAACATACAAATTATTATACCCTAGTATACCTAGCATACAATTAAATTACATAATTATAATACCCTACAAAGCAGTAATGAGCAAAAAGGATCTAAGGGTCTTGTGTACAACAGAGACCAATTATCTTTTGATCTTACCAACGTGACCCTGTTGCATTTGATATTCTTTTGTTGGTAATTGTTTTGGTGTTGTCTTCGTTCATTTATAATGTGGACAACGGACCTTAACCGAGCATTGGAAGGTTCAGGTATAGCAGTAGACGTTTACGGTGCTGTGATGTGATGATGACGCGATGAGCAAAGCTCCTCGTCCACGATAGATTAAATACACGAAAATGTAAAAGCTAAGCTACGAAACTATGTGACCGTTTCCACTGATGCTAAGCTATGTAGCTGTGCGAGGAAGATGCGCAGCTCGAGCTATGCGACGTATCGACAATAGGGAAGGCATTTGCACATAGCTACACCGCTCGCGACCATCCATAGCACGCATCCGCAGCACGCATCCTTCCATATAAAAAACGTAGCTTAGTTGAATCAGTTTCCACCAGTGCTATGCTATGTGGACCAATGAATATGATTGGTGGATATCAAACGCATCCATAGCAACATTGCATAGCACATCTCTGGTGGAAAAGCACCCTTACGCCCCACATCACGACCCGCGCTCAGCTCCGCTTCTTCAAAAACGAGGTCTAAAGCTCGGTATAAAGCTATCTGTCTCAAACTCAGCCATTTAGGTCATCACTGTACATTGTAGAGTATATAATGTCAGTTTATGACCACATAAATTATTACGGTATGTTCATTAAAGTGTTGTGTTGCTGGCGATGCCGCGATGGGCTAACAACCTGTTACTTTAACATTGTTGCAGTTTTAATTAAATGGATATTATGTTTATGGAAGAGCAAAATATCTCTGCAAAATAGATGTTATTAAATCCAAAATTAATCCATTACTCTTATTAGGAAGGAAGGTTCTGGGTCTAATTCCACCATGCTGGCCTGGAGGTCTACTCCCTAAGCATGAAGTCCGTGGTTTCGGCCTTAGTTACGAGCGTTTCCTACTCCCTATCACCTACGGACATATAATTATTTCGGGGCCCGAACTAAGAATGAATGACAACACGATTTGACAGTTGTCCCTACTACCGATGTGTTTTTGCCCATCTGAAAAGTTGAACTTGACACTTGTTTTGTTCACTCCAACGTTTCGGGCTACTTTCGGACGGGCAACTAACTTCGTTGACGGACTTAAGGAGTAGGCCCCCTGGTGCGGGTTGGCGGACTACACATACCGTCCTGAGCTTTTGGATCCCTCTTAGGTGTAGACATTTCCTCACAAAATTCACGCAAGTGATGATCAAATTCTGATCCGCACATGAATTCGAATCTTGTATTATCCTTCTAAAAACTTTCGGCAATTTCATTTAATAACAAAAACAAAAAGCAGTGATAACCTAGCGGTTGAACGCTTGCCTTTCATGAAAGAGGAACTGTCTTCTACCCCGGCTTGTACCTTTTTTTTTGCGGTTTGGAAATCCTCATGGATGTCCTCCTCCCTGGGGTGGGAGGCAGGGTCTGTTAGACTCATACTAAAACTACCCCGGTGTTCCTTCGCACACTTATGCCGGGGGCCATGGGAGCAATACATTCGTCCGCAGCTCCCAACTAGTGCCGGCCCGCATTTGCAGACCTCCATCGCGGGGGGAGTGAGACTCCCCATGTGTCATCTGAGAGGCGCGCGTGGAACACTACGCGCCACCGCCACTGGTCCATTTGGATGGGAGAGGCGGATGTCTTCAAGTCCGCCGCCTCTGGATCCGTTTACGATGGTTGGAAGAGTGCGTTATCCGCCCTCCGCCGACGCCCGGTGCGCCTTCTGCTGGCTGGAAGAGTGTTTGCACTCTCCCTCTCCCCTTCCGCATTCTCTTTCTGCGAGATGACACTTTCGCAGAAGGAAATCACCCAGGCTTGTACCGGACTTTTATTTTTTAACTTGCGTTAACGGTGAAAGAAAGCATCGTGAGGAAACCTGCACAGCTGAGAGGGCTCCGTAACGTTCTCGACGGTGTGTGTAGTCCGCCAACCCGCAACGAGCCCGTGTGGTGGACTAAGGACTAAATTCTTCTCATTTTGAGAAGAGGCCCGTGCCCAGCAGTGGAACAGTAGGTAATGGGCAGATTTTGTTAATGTTTTACGTACAACTTTTTTTAATATGGGCAATCTCCTAAGAACGTTTTCCTGTAGCAACAATGGTTAAGGTAGCTGCCCTTAGTGCCCCATCTCAAATTACAACCCTGTATAATAAGAGATTGTCAAGAAGATGGGCAGAAGTGTTCTCTTAAGGACTAATCACCATAAATAAACACCATAGTCACCAATCATGTTCCCAACCTTAGAGATTCAACAATATCTCCTATTAATGTTCATAGTAGGTACAGTCCGCGAGGGCTAAGCTGAGCTTTGCATTTGTGTGAGAATGAATGCAGACACGTCCTTTGCTTGGTTTAAGGCGCTTCTCCCACCGAAAGAGGCGCCACTCAAGAAAAAAAGCATTATTTCTGTCAACACACAACATATTGAAACGTACGTACAACATTTTAGTCAAGTGTTGTAGAAATTTTCGAACACCAAAAAACAACACTTGACATCCTAAGTTAGAAGTTTTAGTAATTAAAGCTAAAAACGGCCGTTTTTGGTACTTATCGCTAAAACTTCGAATCCAGAAGCTCTAGTGTTGATATTTGGTGTTCGAAAATTTCTACAACACTTGACTAAAATGTTGTACGTACGAAATTTCAATAAGTTGTGTGTTGACAGAAATAATGATTTTTTTCTGAAGCGCCTTAAACCGGTTCACACTGTTTTTTGGCAATCGATTCTATGTGCATTCACACAAATGCAAAGCTCGGCTTAGGCCTCGCGGACTGTAACGGTTTGAGCAGTTGATAGCCTAATATTTTTATTTTAAACTTACCCCACGAACTGTGTTCCATACAAACATACTTGTAGAGTTTGTACTAGTAAAGGAAACTGCACTTACCTGTAACAAGATAAAGATTAATTAAACATAAATATTTATACGGTGGCTGCGGAATCGATTTTTTAAAAGCCAAATGGCTTTTTTCAATTTGTATAAAACAAGGTTAATCGGAAAGTGGATACTAATCCAAAAGGGTGTTAAAATACCGATGATAATAAATAACTTTGAAAGCCGAAAATGATATAAAAACAAATATTTTGATTTGGCACACGAGGTTGTCGACATGTGGGATGTTGACCCCACATTGTGCCGATAGTCGTTACAGCCAATGGCTTAATAGACAAGAGCCTCGACCAACATCTGATGAGAGTTTCGTTAGGCAGCTGGATCAAGCTGGATTCAGAAAGCGGTACTTGTGGACACGGCGTGTGTTGTTAGTAAGTTCCTCTCTCTGGAGCCCTGACCTTGCTTGGAACCTGTTTCCGATGCCGGTATGCTACTATATTTATGTTAATGAATAAACGAAATAATAACTTTTGTTTGTAGAACGAAACGAAAATTATGTACTGTACTGTACTAATGCAATGGAAGAAGTAGAGTCCGGAATCTGCTACTGAGAATCCATATCAGAAAAAAAAATAGTTAAACTTTATCCGAGCTGGGAATTGAACCCAAAACATCACGCTCGACAGCCGCGCTTGCGACCAATTATCCGGTTGATGATGATGATTCAGCCGAATGACGTCTACTACTGGACATAGCCCTCCTTTAATAGTTTTGCCATAATCGTCATGCCTGGCAGGCGGGTTGGTGTTCGCAGTACGGTTGTTAAAATACTTAGAGAACGCTGCTGCCCATCCTCTAGTGAATCCCTTAGTCGCCTTTTACGACACCATGGGAACAGATGGGGTAGTGCTATTCTTTACGTATACACGGAACGGATAATCCGTTAAATCATACATAAATCTAGACATACACATATTTGAAAAAGACGATAAATGTACCCATTCAAAAACACATCCTTCCATGACAAATTACTTTCCAACAAAAAAAATGCTTTTATTTGCCACCTACCCACCCATTGGCCATCTATCAATCGAATACGCGTTCTCCATACGAAACAAAAAGGCACCCGGCACACTCGCACCGGCACCGCGCCACCTAGCGACAGGAAATTGTACCATCGATCCGTCACCGACACTCGAATGGATGCGTGATGAATTGGCTGCCGGCTACTGTCATAAAGGAAATGTATGCATTGTGTGGTCAACAGAGCTGCTGGAAACGTTAGGTGTAGCTTGGTAATGAGATCTGAAGCTTAATATTTGTATACAGCATGTTAACTAACGATAGACGTGCCCGTTAACCAGCAATACTGTAGCATCCGTATAGTAGAATAAATATTCCCAACCATAACAAAAAAACACAAAAAATATTAAAAAAAGAACTAAAAATATTAAAAAAAAAAAACACAAAAAAATCAAAATTATTCGTAAAAGCAACGCTTAGGTACCTACTGTACATGCGCACTTGTCTATCAACGCGGAAAAATCACGGCAACATCGTAACCTATCTTAGAATACAGAAAGAACCTATCTACATTACTATTTTGGTTTTAAACAGGCCGCTCCGAATTGTTTTTAATTTTTTTTTCTTATTTATTTGCCTGTTTTTTTTCTCTCTTAATAGGGTATTTGACTGAAAAAATCTAATTAATCCGTCAGTTAGATTATCAAAAAATATTTGACATGTATTTTTTCTTTTCTTACGTAAACCAAAATTGACGAAGATCCGACACTTTTAAAATTGGCAAAACGTCACAAGCAAGTATAATTTTTACTAGCTTCTGACGTCACAAGCCCCCACTCTCGAGTTTTGATGCGTTTTATCTTTCCAAATATTCATAGATTTAACAAAAGAAAAAATACGTGTCCACTATTTTCCAAACCTCTAACTGGCGGACTAATTAGATTTGCAATTTATTGATGCTGTCAACATGCCTATCTCGTTTAAGGGAACGTCCTATATTATTTTACATACTGTATTCAGGGTGACTAATCAACATGGAGCTATGCTACGCTGTGCTGTGTCTATTTAGTCAATTCGCTCCTCTTAGATTATGAGGAAAGAAACAAAAGTAATGTGTTGCGCTTTGTGTGGCTGCGCTTCGTTTAAAACATAGCAAGTTCACGCGATACATCCTGACTCGCTCCTCACCGCACTGCCCACCCGCTCAGTCTTCCTTCTATCGGGTACACGGGCAGCACAAACATGGCATTAAAAAGTTAGTTTAGCTAAGCACAGCACAGCGCAGCATACTGCACAGCATGCTTTTGCAAGATAACACACAACACTTCATCTTTTTAACCGACTTCAAAAAGGAGGAGGTTCTCAATTCGGTTGTATTTATTTTTTTATTTTTTATGCTTGTTACCTCATATCTCCGTCATTTATGAACCAATTTGAAAAAAACTTTTTTTGTTCGAAAGGGTATACTTCCCGATTGGTCCCATATAAATTTTGTTATGATTAAACCATGAACTTCAGAGATATGGAACGGAACTCCTCATCGGATCAAAGCAAAATTCTCAAATTACTAATATTGCTTTGTTTATATTTGTTGTTGGGAACTGACTACTGGAAAACTGGGTGCGTGTCCCCCCTCCCCCCGTTTGGAATATTTTCATTATATCGTGTAAGGTATCATTTGAAAGGACTTTTTATGCCCGACTACGTCAAAGCCAAAAAGAAGGGTTATGAAGGAGGGGGTTAAAATTATGACACTAAAACGTATTTAATAAAAAATGAACTTTAAAAAAAGTAAAACCGACTTCAAAGAAATACTAAAAGGAGTGAAATAATTACCATAATATAAATTAACAGTTTCAGAAGTCGGTGCAACTCTACACTGAAGCAAATAGAAGCCACCGACTTCTGAAACTGTTAATTTTATATTATGGTAATTATTTTACTCCTTTTAGTATTTCTTTGAAGTCGGTTTTTACTTTTTTTAAAGTTTATTTTTTATTCTTTCAAATAACAAAGAAAATAATAAAATGTTATGGGAGCGCGAACGTAGTGTACACAGGACGAGTGCTGACAGACTGACATAGGCCACGCCTACCGTAATGACGTCAGGACCTAACTGATAATCACAGTGCACACTTGCTTAAGCCAACTTCTCTTTGTATTTGCTTCTTTGTGGTCTAAACACATCTTATCATCACCATCATCATTCAGCCGAAAGACGTTCACTGCTGGACATAGGCCTCCCCCAAGCATCGCCACATCGACCGGTCCTGTGCTTCTCGCATCCAGCAGATTCCCGCGACCTTCACCAGATCATCGGTCCACCTTGTGGGAGGCCTACCCACGCTGCGTCTTCCGGTACGCGGTCGCCACTCCAGAACCTTTCGGGCCCATTCAGTTTCCATTAACCGAATTAAAACAACATTACAAAGGATTTCTCTTTGTTTGCACAAACATAGTAACAACATATGAGATGAAATATTGAAACACGTCCGAATATTTTACTCAAGAAATAATGTACGAAAGTTTCTGAAAGCTGTATTGAAATTTTACTAATGGAAACTGGATTGGCTGGTAGAAATGGCTTTTATGTTGATTATTTCATCATGATATTGTGGCGGCCTCTATCACGACACATACGAACTACGCAACACAATGGCAGTGTAGCAGACTACAGCGACAATAGCGACAACTCTCAAATTCGACGCCATGACAGTTCCTACATCGCGGTATCAAGATTTAATAAGCAGATAGTATATACCGGTAAACCGGGGTTACTTTCAAATACAGGGGCGACATTGATAGTTACTAAACATTTTGCATTTGGTTAAATATCTGTGTGAAAATGGAACTTGTGCATTTTAATTTAATATTGTAGGGAACGTTGACAGTTTTCCTATTTTACCATTCAGTATAGAGGTGTCTGCGATGTTAGATGGCGATGATAAAAAATATTAAATGACACCCCTGAATATGTAAAAAAAACGAGTTTTAGATTTTTCGATTGGGGCTACTTTGAAATTCAATGATAGAACAGAGATCATCAAAGTAGAAGCTCTACGGTCCAAGTTTGATAAGGAACATTTCTCCTTTTTGCTATCGAAAACTGTGCTCTATAGTTTTTTTTATCTAGTCTATGTGATTTTATATATCTCAGTTAATTGAGTCTACATAAAATATTTTTGATGTAGCAGCTAAAAGCGAAAATAAATAAGATACAAACACATGAAGCTCAAAAAATTGATCAAAGTAACCCCGTTCTACGGTACAACACTATTTTTAATATACACAAAAACCGAGACATCCCAACAAGATTTTAATCAGAATTACCGGAGTACCTTTATATTTTTTTTAATAAATGTCCAAGGTACACATTAGTTTATGTCGCGATAAGTTCCTTAGTAAAGTGTGAAATGCCTGAGATGTGCTATGCAGGGTTTGTCTAATACACGGAAACTGACCAAGCGGACCGTCTCAAGCTTCAAAGTGTCTATTTCCGTCCACTGTTATGCGTAGAAACCTATTGGAAGAGAACAGAAATTATGGAAAAAAAGGAAAAATATAATGTGGTGTAAAAACTATGTCAATCGATTCTTCTAGTGATTCTGAACAAAATAGTTTCAGGTTTAGTGTATACTAAAATTAAACTTGTATAATTGTTAAGTAAGTTTGGCGACACTATTTCGTATTACGGAAGTATACACTGACGCGGCGTCTTACGTGCCGCGGTTCAAAGCGACGCGAATTGCGAAGCGATCCGATGCGGTGACACGCGAATTCAATGCGATGCGGTGCGACGCGGCGGCTTTGCCCTACGAGCTCGCGGACTGCCCGCCGCGCGCCGCCGTTATTTATTTATTTATTTTATTTATTTATACTTTCGCACATAATTTGTACAGAGGCGGACTTAATGCCTTAGGCATTTTCTACCAGTCGACCTTAGGGTGATGGAGAGAAAACATGGTAGGTGCACTGAAAGAGCTATGTGATGTGATTCGCTATTAAAAGTAAACACAAAGATAACTAAAACATTTTTGCAATAATATTACCTACATACATAATTATAATTATGACATTTACATACATATTATATGTATACATACTTATGCATAAATAAATATATATAATTAATATATTATACAATACCAAAAAATATTTATAAACAGATAAATCAGCGCTGTGATGATTCTGCCAATTCCTTGTGAAGATGTTCACGCACTTTAATTTTAAAGGAATAGCGACTGGTTGCCATCCTGATTTCCAAGGGGAGTGCATTCCATAGAAGAATGGATTGGACGAAGAAAGAAGAGTGTATAAAGTCAGAACGGTGCGAGGGACATTGAAGGAGTCGGTTGTGTGAAGAGCGTAGATTTCTGTCATGTTTGGAGCATAAGTACTGAAATTGAGTAGTTAGATAAGTAGGAGTAGTGGGAGAGTAGAGAAATGAGAACAGGGTAGTCAATGCTCTTTGAACTCTACGTTGGCGAATAGGCAACCATTTGAGAAGCAAACGATACGCAGAGACATGATCATATTTACGAAGATTGAAGACGAATCGAATGCAGTTATTAAGAAGGCGATCAAGTTTGTTGAGAAGATCGTTATTCAGTAGCACTGTACGGCACCGCATCCAGTTCGCTCAAAAATATCAAGCTAACTGATCGCGTTCGCTTCGCTTCGCGCCGCGCCGCACCGCACTTCACGTGCATTTGGTCACGTAGGCCACTTCAATAGGTATTATTACTGTTTGTTGTTTTCGCGTCGCGCCGCGCCGCTTCGCGTCGCTTCTAGATCGCTCACGTAGGATACCGCGTTACACTTGTTTTTTTCTATTTCATAAATACACTCCATCTGATACCAGTATTCTACAAAGCGAAGCAGATAATATATCATATTGTGTTTCAATAAAGATCTAAAATATTTCAAAATATTTTACAGAAGTATTGGTTCAGTATAAATCATAGGATAACTGAATTTAGAATACATTTTACATTTTGATATTTATTGTCGTTGTACGTGGTTCAAGCGATAAGTAAATATATATCTTGTTTGAAATTTGTCAGTATGAATAATGTACGTACAGTTGCGTCTAGGATTCAGTTACGGTTTTGATATAATCTAGGTATTGTTGCACAATGACTATACATGTCTTAAAACACACGGACATCGAGGGTCAGTACTTGAAATATTTAAAATAGCTAATTTTGTTAACGGAGACTTTCATTTTTTTAAAGGTATTAAATACTGCATTCAAAGATTCTAAAATTCTCAAAAAGTCTCTCGCCTGAGCTAGAAATCGTACCAACATGAAGGCGAAACAATTACACCCCGTATTTTATAGGCAAGGAGGGGTCTCGATGTATGTTCCATTGTCAATTCCAAGATATTTCCTAAAAATGCTAGAGTTATCAATCGAGGTTCTTATCCCTCACGGCTAATCACGCGCTGATTTCAACAAGCCGGACACAATAAAAACGTTAATAACTTACTAAACGCGCTAATTAAACCACCACAACATATAATTACGCCCGCAAATCGCGTGTGACTCGTAAATTATCTGCGCGACGTACATTAGCCGGGCGTCCATCTATCCGCTCCGGAAACGTTGTGACGCGCGACAAACGCATAAATTTCGCACGGTCTGAACACGCACTTAGGTTTCGTGCATAATGACGTCATATTAGGGGTGTTATATTTGAATATTTTTACCTTACATTACGAAAAGCATGTGACAAAGAGAGTGATGAATATAAATGTTGATAAGGGAAGAGGGAGACCAAAGAAACGATGGATGGATTGTGAGATGATATGAATGAAAAGGGAGTAATGATAGCGGGACGGATGATAGAGAAAAATGGAAGAAGAAAACATCTTGCGTTGACCACAAGTAACTTGGGATAAGGACATATAGAAGAAGAGGAATTTGAATATTTTTACTCTCAGTCGGTGCCATGATGGTTCAAGTTATTTGCCGGAAACTTGGATGAGTACCTACTTTAATGTTACGGTTAATGTTTGAACACGTTTGAGCAACATAAGACTTTTTAAGAAAGCCTAGTTTTTTTTCTTATTTTTTTTTTTATTCCTTTGAATTATTATCAGCATATACGGTGGTGTCCAGTAAATTGTACGACATACTGCGGGGGGTGATGGCTTGGTTCAATACCTACCAAAATAGCAAATTATAGGTATGTACCGCAAAATGTTACGGTTTTCAAGTTATACAAAATTTTCCAAAATATCTAACATCTGATTTTTTATTCTGTCGTAGAGAAAATTTCCTGTTCTGATATTTTTTTACATAAATTTATTCGTGAATTGTTACTGTACTCATTGATTTCGTTTATATCAAAAAGGAGAACTTACACAAGAAAAAAAAAATTACATTATTCAACATTTTGGAAAATTTTGCTATCACTCCCTACAGTATGTCGTACTATTTACTGGACACCTTGTATAGAGTAATAGAACGGGTCATATTATAGGTTAAAAATTATCACGCTATTGAGTGTGAGTGATGAGCAGAAACCTCATTTTTCCGTAGGCAATGCCGCGGGTACAGCTAGTCAACAAACAGAATTTTACCAGCATATCGCTTGGCAGCCATGATTGTAACCACAAAACTCAATGAGGCAGAACAAACGCAATTAAAACTGTAATCAAAATACAGCAGACACGGGTAGTTACTAATTCGACTATACCACAACGCTAACCAGTGACCACTGACAACTGGTATACAATTATTATATATACACCGTGTCCCAAAATTCAACGATAAGCACCAGAGGGTGAACCTGCTCATGACAACTCGAGAAAAAAAGAAAAAAAAAAAATTTTTTTATTCCGTAAAAGAAATTGAAATCCTTCGAATTTTTTTCAAATCTTTCTGTTTTTTTTTGTATCGGTAACCTAGTTACACTGCTATCCACCGCAACCCTAAAAAGTCCCACAATGCCTGTAGTTTTTACACAAAAAATGAATCAAACTTATTTTCGTAAATTTTCGAAGGACTTCAAATTTCATCTGGTAATTAAAAAAAAACTACTCAAAAAAAGACTGCCTCGTTGGTCTAGTGGTCACAAGCGCGATTGCTGAGCATGAGGTCTTGGGTTCGATCCCCAGGTCGGGCAAAGTATTATTGGGTTATTCCGTGTGGAATTTCTCAGTAGCAGCTCGGAGTCTGGATTTGTGCCCGGTTGATGGCAATAGGCTCGCCCCCTATTACATGGGACTTAAACATAACGGCAAAACGTGGGTGTGTACTATACACCTCTGCCAACCCTTTGGGGAATAAGGCGTGAAGTTATGAAGTTATGTTTGTGTCAATAAAAATAAACTTTTTATTCTCGATTAGTCATGAGCAGGGCCACCCTCTGGTCCCGCTTCTCGTTGAATTTTGGGACACGGTGTATATAGCATACCATCACGCCTGTATTCCCCGAAGGTTTGGCCAGAGGTGTATACTACACCCTTATTTAGCCGTTATGTTTAAGTCCCTTATAATAGAAGCGAGCCTATTGCCATCAACAGGGCCATCAACCGGGCGAAACTCTAGATCACACGGAAAAATCCAATAACACTTTGCCCAGCCTAGGGATCGAATCCAGGACCTCACACTCGGCAGTCGCGCTGGCGACCACTAGATCAACGAGGCAGTCATATGTACATATACAAGGTGTAACATAAATAACGCTTGCCTCTTAAGAGGGTCACTGTACTCGTCATTATGAACACCTTTTACTATGTGACCAAAACTGAAATCGCGAAAAAAAAACAGCTGTTCCCTACATTTTGACGAGTTATGCGAACATAAGTAGGGAAAAGCTGATATTTTTTTCTCGATTTCGGGTTTGGTCCCATAGTAAAAGTTGTTCATAATGATGAGTTCAGTGACCTCTTAAGAGGTTGTGCGTTATTTATTTAACACCTTGTATATCACCGTTTTTTAACGCATATTTCGCCATTAATTTCAACTCTTTCCCCTAGAAATTTTTAATCTCTCTCCCAGAGATAATCTCATAAATTATCAACGGGGTTCCAGCATGCACCCTAACGCCCGCCCCGCCCCTCACCCCCCGCCGGCACATCCTTACAACGAAGATTTATTATCTCACTAATCTCTATTACATTGTTATATGTAAAATTCTTATTTACATGCATATTTACGTGCGGCAAACAAGACAAGAAGAGAAGTAGGTTAATTGTTATTTTAATTTATTTATTTTGTTCGTGAGAGAGGCTTATTTCCGACGAGAGTTGCTGAAGCTATGTTAAATAAAAAACTTTAAATTAAAGTAAAAACCGACTTCAAAAAAAAACTTAAAAAAGAGTGAAATAATTAGCATGATATAAAATTAACATTTGCAGAAATCGGTGGCTTTTATTTGTTTCAGTGTAGAATTGCACCGACTTCTGAAACTGTTAATTTTATATCATGCTGATTATTTCACTCTTTTTTTTTTGTTTTTTTTTTTTTTTATTTCAGTTTTTACTTTTATTTAAAGTTTTTTATTAAATACGTTTTAGTGTCATAAATTACACGGTTTAAGACTACAAATTTAAATGACACGGTTGCGTAATCTTTCCAGTAACTGGGTAGCTTTCTCAAAAAAAAAAGACTCAGGCTACGAACACATTTTTTTTTTTGTTGATTCTTTTGAAAAATCCGTACAGGGTCAATTTGTGTCCCCAGGAGATCACGAGGTTTGAAAGAATTACACGAATTCGGATACAAACTGTACCTATTGTAATTTAAATTAATAAATATTACTATCCAAAGATATTGGAAAACCAACAACTATATTGAAATATTGGGGAGATTACAATGATTTATCCGATAGAACTTAACAATAGGCCTTTGTTTAAGGCATTGACTTACGATCGACAGATCAAAAGGCTCGTTCAATCATTGGGGTTAACACGGCCCTAATAAAAGCTAAAGTACAACCATATTTAGTTTCAGTGGTATTTTAATGCTGTGATAAAGGTTACAGTGCTTTCAATCCACGAAGACGCGCCCCCCTACTTTTGGTGTGTTTTTTTTTCTATTGGACTGCTGTAGGTGGTCCTAGGGAACCCTTCCTACACGAACCGGGCAGTTATTGGCGAGATCCAGCCAAGGAGCGGAGTAAAATACTTAACCTAAGCTAACTACTTGTACTACACTAACATTATGACTACCTGCAACAACAGCACTAAGGGCGACCACTAGTGGGACTCGGACCTCGGTTGCTGGCGGGGGCTTAGGGGGGGAGACAACTTGATGAGAGCTGAATTATCGGTGTGACTGCAGAGTCTGAAGAGACGACCGGCTCTACGACGGGAGAGCTCGGTGGATCGTGACCGGCGTCGGTGGGACGTCGCGACGGGCCTCGTCGGCGAGGACGGTATCTTTTTTGTGTGAGAGGTACTTGCACGGTGCGTACACAATGTTTTTACCCCACTACGGCGAAGCCAAAAGGAAGGGTAATGATTTTGGCAGGTAGCCAGCGCCGACCTACCAGCGCTTATCGGTACTGGTCCGTGCAGGTAACCGCTACATAAAGGAAGCGGGTAGAAGCAGGGGCTGGCATTTTTTAACAAAAATACACCTTATTCCCTTGCAAATAAAGCAACAATTGACGGTCTACCAGCGCTGATCGGAGCAGGTCGGAACTTGTCGGCGACGTTTGGAGCTTGTCGGCGCTGGTTCGCCACACAGTATAGAGACTACCTGCTACGACTAACTGCGCGGACCAGCACCGACAAGCGCTGGCAGATCGGCGCCGGCAACCCGCTTTCTGCGTGTATACTCGTAGGTACGCACTATGGGAACTCACATTGTATAGCCATATTAGCCATCTTTAATACAAGGTGCTGTATTCGGCAAAATGTGTTCTACTTTCCCCTGTCCTCTTATCAACAATAGTTCGTTAATTGGCCCTTATATCATCCCTCACAATGGCTTACTAATTGGCTCTTAGGCATATGATCTTTGCAAGGCAGGTAAGATTATTTTCTTTACTGAAATGTAGCCTTATTGGAGTAGAAATTTTTAGCGGGACTGCCGAGTGTAAGATCTTAAGTTCGATTTTTACATAAAGCAAACATAAGAAGGGATTTAAAAAAATATGACGCTGAGCGAAGTTTGGAAATGTGTCCAGTGAATAACATGAGACTTGTGAAGTACTGTAGTACAGTAATTGTCAAAAATATCTATAAAATATACAAGGTTAGTCAGAATGGGGGTACTAATTCGAAAGGGTGTTAAAGTACACATAATAATGAATAACTTTTGTTCTACAACTTTTCCCAAAAGTCAATAGTTTAAGAGAAACAGTTGCTCAAAAATCTCAAAAAAAAACTCTAAAATCTATCTATCCCCAGTTATGATCAGCTGTGTTTACATTTTAGGTCATATTTGGGGTCATGAATTAGAAGAACCATTTTCTGAATTTGTAACTAATAAAGCAGGAATGAAGAATTTTTGAAAAAACTAAAATAAAAATCATTTTATTTGGAAAAAAAAAATATCGCATTTTGAAATTTTAACACTTGCTTTCAAATAGTCATCAGCGATACTATAAGTGGGCTTCGGATTAGTACCCGCTTTCCGACTAACCTTGTATATACAGGTTGAAATTGTAAACACTCGACAAACCGAAATGGGAGATTGTACTCATCACTATGAACAACTTTTACTATGGGACCAAATCGGCAATCGCGAACAATTTTCTCGACATTTATGTTCGCATAACTCGTCAAAACGTAGGGAACAGCAGATTTTTTTTCGCGATTTCAGGTTTGTTCTCATAGTAAAAGTTGTTCATAGTGATGAGTACAATCTCCCATTTTGGTTCGTCGACTGTTTACGATTTCACCCTGTATAAAATATAGGTCATGTAAGTATGGTAGGGTTTTTTTTAACCTATCTTTATCTAATCTTTTTCGTTTTTAACATTATAGTACCTAGTGTCAAACTGTTTTTATTCTTGTCTTATAGTGGTAGTTTCAGGTTTCATTATCTCAATTGGAGTTTTGAATATCCGTATTCTTAAGTTTGGGATGAGGATGATGACTATCTTAATTTTTTTTAAATATTCACTAGGTAATTGCATGACGTTTCAAAAATGTTCTATAAATAAAAGCTTGCTAATTAGGTATTATTATTTCGTATAAAAAATTATAAAGTACAAAATATTTAAAAGACTCGAAATATTCATCCACTTTTACCCTTGACTGTACTCCTGCACCCCTGTACACTTCGAAAAACAAAAGTGTGACAACATTTTAGCAAAAAATATTTTTTACTAATTTTTATCTTTTTAAAACTCTAGGTAGCCTCATTCAAGACTCAAATCTAAAACCAAGCTATCTTATTCGGCAGATTGCACTACCTAGTCCAAAAGAGTTCACAGTGCCTCAAAGTGCCTAAAAGTGAAACAAAAGTGATGCTGCGTGAGGTATCAAAGAGCTCACAAAAACGTGCTCCGAGCGACGAGACCTTAGTTGGAGCGAGTGTCTTCAGCTGACCAGGTTATTGTGAAAGAAATAAAGGACATCGGAAAGATTGCTTTAAAAATTGGATATGTCTCTGGAGCCTTCAAGGATGAAGTTAGAAATCTTTTTAACAAGCATGTTGGGTGACCATGTTTTCGTATACTATCTTCATTTTTTTAAAAGTGCTGCTGAGTGTGGGATCCTGGGTTCGATCCACGTTTAGGGCAGTGTTATTGTTTTTTTTCCGTGTGGAATTTCTCAATAACAGCCTGGAGTCTGGTGTTGCGCTCGGTTGATAGCAAAAGAATCTTTGTTTCATTCTTTTTATGTAAATATTTACTCCATAATAATCTAGATGTGGACATTCACGAATCTTGGATGTATTCAATGAAGTCTCGAAATAAAAACAGGGACAGAATTAATTTATAAGAGTTAATCAGAAAGGGCCAAACTGTTCCGAATTTATGACTATTTGAAATCCTTTCACGTTTTCATATATCTAGACTTTAAGTGGACGAATATATTATATCAGTTTCTATACTTGATTCCTACAACTTGTGCAAGAAGCATAATATAACGTTTTTATATTATTATATTATGACTGAATATTTCAAGATACTAGTTAAACATCGATTTTTTAAACTGTTGATTAAGTGAACAGTTTACGTTATAAATCAGTGACATTCAGATTCGTTGCTCGTCTGAAGTGTTGATATTTTGAACCGTTTATGTTTTAAGCTAATGTTGTTCTGATTAATTGAAAAATTAAACTGTTGATTATATGGTGTTAATGTTTCGATTGTTGACGTTTTGGTTTTTGAAGTTGAGTATCCCACCCGTAGGTGAATGTGTAAAGTGAAGGTTTTAATACAAAAAAATAAGCAGACTATCCCACCAACCACAAAATACTAGTCACCCCGCACTCTTTTGATCTCAGAAGCGCTAAATCGCGGCCGCTTTCCATGTTTGCTGAGAACCTCAGCGAAAGACCTGAATGACTAAAGTCTTCTAGACTTTAGTTTGTTTAGCCAACAGCTGAATGAAGCCGTGATTTTAAGGCATTCAGCCTTCTTGAAGCAAATAGATGTTTGTGTAACCTAGGATTATGGTTTGAAGATTTGAAGACGCAGTTAAGTAAAGTAGGTAAGTTCGACATCTGATTTGGGACCAATATTTGATAGTTTAACCGGTCAAGTAAGGTCTTGCGTTGGATCCCCAGGTCGGGCAAAGTGTTATTGGGTTTCTCCGTGCGGAATTTCCCAATAGCAGCCCGGAGTTTGGACGTGTGCCCGGTTGATGGCAATAGGCTCGTCTCCATTACATGGGACTTAAACATAACGGCGAAATCAGGGTGTACTATACACCTTTACTCAACCTTTCGGGGAATATAGGTATGATGGTATGTTATTTGATAGTTTAGATATTTGTTTTTGTTTCAATCAGTAAAAATGTTTCATGTAGACGTCCCTTGCAGCTAATTAGATATTAATGGATCACCTTTTCTATAGACCGTTAATGATTTTGAGAATTATCTGAGGATATCAGTTAGTCCATCCTAAGTCCAAAGTGTTACCCACATAATTAATATGGCAAGTATTTAGTATCCTAACTATAATATTATAAATGCGAAATTAAGTCTGTTTGTTTGCTACTTTTTCACGCCTAAACCACTGAACCGATCATCCTGAAATTTTGCATATACGTTGTCAGGTGTACAGAAACGGACATAGGGTACCTTTCATCCCGAAAAAGTACTGTTCCCGAGGAAAGCAACAATAACAATAATAGATGGCGCCACGTGTCTTTCGAAACATGATTGAATTATATTATTATAGAAACTTTAGTAGTGTGTTAAGAGTTGATTGTCAAATTCTAAATTAATGCGAGCGAAGCCGCAGGCAAAAGCTAGTAACACTATACAGCATGACTGGTTAGTCAGTTTACATCCGAAAACCATGAACTCTGCTCATCATTTTAAACAACTTTTACTATGATAACATCAATGACGACAACTACCCTTCTTTATCTTCTAAACGTTACCCAGTTTTACCAGCTACCGATAGTACGAACCTTTTAATCTAAAGCATTTATAAAGTTCCCAATCACCGCGAAAATATTCCCATTAACATTCTCTAAGTCAACAAAACAACTATATCAGAAAACCCGGTACAACCTCGAACTACCCCCCAATAAATATTTAACAAATATAAATCACAGACTCGACTGTAATTAGTTGTAAAACGTACTCAAATTCCTTCTATTGTTGGGGCTCGCATAAATCAGTACGCGCTAGTGGTGGGACACGGTGACTAATTGAATACCGACTAAAGAATTTAGAATAGTTGGTTTTTAGTTTTATGTTTGGAATAGGTTGTAGGTGCGTTGACAGAAGACTAGAATAAATGTAGATGGATGGAGGAGAAAATGGAGACCAAAGAAAAGATGTATCGATTGTATGAGAGACGGTATGAATGAAAACGAAGTAAATGATAGCAAGACGGCTTATAGGGAAGAATGGAATAAAACATTTTGCGCCGTTCCAAGTATCTTGAGAAAATGTTGGGATGTGTATCCACAGATTCGCCTTCTCTCATAGTGAAAAGATTAGCCAGTCAGCAAGGTTGATAGCGGGGCTGAATACCCAGGGTACGCCTATCGTACGTAAGGACAAGACAAAGCCCTATGTTTGAAACCATTTGTCTCAATAATAAGAAAGAGAAAAGAAATAAAAAAATAAGCACTTCGTTCATTGTCTACTGAAAACGTTGATAAGAATTTATTTTTATCTTTTTAGTTGTAAGACTCAACAAATCCCAGCACGCTTGGTGGTAGGATCTATACGGTCCGCCTGGCTAGCTACCACCTTCACATTAAAGTCCGGCGCCAAGCAGTTTACTGTGTTCCGTCGTGTATATGTGAGAGCCAGAGGGGTATAGGGGTATATATCTCTGTTACTTGGATTCGTGTGCTCCATCTTAGACTTTATCTGCGCTTATCACCAGGTATGATGTCAATGGCAACCAAATAAAATAAAACAAAGAAAACACAACAACACTTACATCTAGATAAAGTCTGACCTATTTTATCAAGGAACTATAATTTCCACAATCCTTACACGTTCCTTCCTCAAGTGGATTTTTCTAGCTTTAATATCGAGATTTTAGTGTGATCCCACTTGGAATTCTGCTCAACCACACAAGATTACGAGGTTGAAGATAAGCAAGAGTCTACTTAAAGTCGTTTATGTCATGTCTCGACAGAATAACAATGGAAGTCTGTACAGATAATGCTGATGTAAAGGATGTAACACATTCCGAAGATGAGGGAGTAAGATGAAAATGTTGTGACGTGTTGATGGAATATTAAATCATACTATTGCAATAATATCACGCCTATATTCCCCGAAGGGTAGGGCAGAGTTGTAGTACTACACTAGCCTACTGTCATCGACCAGGCACAAATCCAGAATCCGGGCTGCTACTGAGAAATTCCACACTAAGAACCCAGTAACACTTTAGCCAACCCATTCATTTTGGATCGAACTCAAGACCAGTCGGTTTGCGGCCAACGAGGCAGTCAGAAATCTGTTCTGCCTAGATAAAGATATCTATAGGTGTCTTACACAAGTTGTAGGATTCAAATGTAAAAAAATAGGATTTTTTCCGTCCACTTAACGTCTAGAGAGATGAAAACGTGAAAGGATTTCAAATATTCATAATTTCAGAACGGGTTGGCCCTTTCTGATGAACTCATCATCATCATCATTCAGCCGAAAGACGTCCACTGCTGAGCATAGCCCCCCCCCCCCTCCAAGTAGGGTTACCATCCGTCCGGATTTGTCAGGACATGTCCGGACTTCTAGACTTTAGTCCGGACTTTGTCCGGCTCTTTAACTTGTCCGGATTTTTTGGCTTAGATGGAATACGAGTAATGAAACTTACTTATGTAATATCAAATAACATTTTAATCTTTATTAACTTCTCATTCATCTAAAAACAAAATATAAATCTTTCACAATCAACTTAACGAGATCAAGCAATAAATCTTCGTATGTTTGCATTTTGTGACTAAAATGCTCGGACTTTTATTGAAATGTCAGGCTTTTTGTCAGGACTTTTCAAATTTCTAAATGATAACCCTACCCCCAAGCCATGTTGGGGGGGTTTGCCATAATCGCCACGCTTGGCAGGCGGGTTGGCGATCGCAGTATGGTTGTTAAAGTACTCAGAGAACGCTGCTGCCCATCCTCTACTGAATCCCTGAGTCGCCTTTTACGACACCCACGGGAAGAGATGGGGTAGTACTATTCTTTTGATCAGATCTGATTAACTCCAATAAATTAATTCTGCCCCTGTTTTTATTTGGCTTATGTTTAACTTACCACCAGATATAGTAACACATAACAGACAAAAATAGTAAATGATCACCAAAATGAAACCCGCATTTTAATATCAAATGACAACCAAAGTTTAAACATCTCGCTATCCTATTAAAGCAAAACGACTCCAAATAAATCATTGTTAATCCAAAAGTAGTAAATGTTGTAGTTAATGAACACCAAATTGTCACTTGTTTGGGTTTCCAAAGTAGGTTTCTGCAGGGTTTAAAGTAACCTAACACGAAGGGAATGACGGGGGCTTCGTTCGCTCGCTCACTCTAGCCCCCGTCATCCCCTTCGAACCTAACCTATCCGTGTCGGGGTGCCACGGGGGTGCTTAGGCAGAAATAGCGCATTAATTTGCTCGGTAAGATTTGGTGATCATTTACTACATTTGGTGTTCGAATACAATTCGAAGTGCAGTTGTGACTAAAATAGCTATTTTAGTCACAACTGCACTTCGAATTGTAATGTTCGAATTAAAATTACAATAGTATTAGCTAGTACTATTGTAATTTTAGACTTTATTTTTCTGGTGTCAAGTAATATACATTTTTGGTAAAAGAACTAAGGGTATCAAAGCATTTTATGGTGGTCATTATATTTAACCCCTTTTTATTTTAACACGTCTAGGATTAATTGAGTACATCCAAGAATCGAAGTTATGTCTCCACTTCTAAATTATTATTCTGCCTAGCCTTTTCCTATGTTGGGGTCATCTTCCAGTCTAACCAGATGCGGCCTGAATACCAGTATTTCACACGGAGCGACTGTTATCAGACCTCCACAACCCAGCTACTGGCGGACAGAAATCAATAAGCTATAAATATTTTTATCGATATTTAAATTGCATGAAAATACGATGAGAGAGTCGTAGATTCTCGCATTTGACTGGCTTCATAGCTTGCACGATTTAACCTCTAAAAGAACTATACACGATAATCACAGGAGAGGAGAGGAGCTCGTGGCTAAATAATTACAGCCGCATAGACCGATCTTCCGGGTTAAGCCACGCCTGCCGAGGTTGGTCTGTGGATGGGTGACCATTTACCATAGCGAGTTTCTTCCGTGCCTCGGAAAGCACGTAAAGCCGTTGGTCCCGGCTGTCATTTGTAGATCTTTGACAGTCGTTACTGTTGGTCAGAAGCCAGAAAGTCTGACAACCAGTCTTACCAAGAGTATCGTATTACCCAGTTACTGGGTTGTGGAGGTCTGATAGGCAGTCGCTCCATGTAAAATACTAATATTCGGCTGCATCCGGTTCGACTGGAAGCCGACCCCAACATAGTTGGGAAAAGGCTAGGCAGATGATGACATGATAATCACAGGACGCAATTTTACGTGTCGTCAAAGAAACTGAACGGAAAACTTTTTGCCCTTCCTCTGAACTAAATTGCCCTCTGTTTCAGTATAGGGCTCAAAACTACGTCGGTCCTGTGCTAACCTGTGTACACACGGCTACTTGATATGTACCTATATACTTATAAAGTCTTACTTTAATAATCCACGATATTTTGCAAAGCGCCTTAGTGAATGGTGGAGATTATGCTGGTGTCACTAAAAATTAAATCAGTTGTATTTTTTTTGTCATATTTTTTTGGTAAATTAATCATTTCATTATTTACGGGTTCTCCAAGTTTAATGACATCCAGATGCACATCTAACAAAAAACAGGCACGCGCTCATTGGTATGTAACGTGAACGGATGATTATTGTATGAAATTAATTGATTTATTCACAAAATTCTTTATTAACAGAAATCGTGAGAACATTTTGACGAGTAATGCGAACATAAATGTAGGGAACAGCTGATTTTTTTTTCGCGATTTCTGCTTTGGTCCCATAGTAAAAGTTGTTCATACTGATGAGTACAGTGACCCCATAAGAGGTTGTGCGTTATTTATGTTACACCTTGTATACAGGGTGTTAACGAAATCGTGTAATTTCTTCAAACCGCGTGATCTATTGGTGACACAGATTAACCCTAAATGGGAATTTTCGAAAATAAACCAAAAATGATATACATTTTTTTTTTGTTTTTATTTTCTGAGTCTTTTTAGAGCCTTGAGTTATCTGACTGCAAAGAGCGATATCACGTTAGTCGTTCCTGCCAGCCGTGTCACCGTACTTTTATTATTTTATGGGTGGCATCGAAATGTTCACACAAATAAAACGATTGTTTTGCAAAAAAAAAAAATTTTTTTACTGAATCCTTATTAGGTGGTTTAGATAGGATGGGTAACAAAACCGCATGAAAAAAAAAGAATTTTATGTTTTTATTTTTAATCAAGCTAAATCTCGTGCGGGGCCAGTCTACACCAGTAGTAGATCATGTGGTTTTAAGGAATTACACTTGTGAATTGTATGCTATTATTATACATTTCTAAAATAAACTAACATCTCATTGTACGAAAAGCCAATTTACTGAAAGTCAATGAATGACATTCTTAATATGTTTAGCACTTAAGATATTTAGCGAGTCGTTGTGCGAGCGGGCCTTAGAGATAATTTCCTCACAACCACGGCAAATTTACGAGTCTGCAAAAGATGCATTTTATAGGGGAGTGTTTGAAGCAACTTTTCCAATTAAATAAAAAAAAAGTAATTTGGATATCGGTCTTGTGGTACATTTGGTTTTACAATGTAACCCTGTTAAGATACAATCAACAGATGTTCAATATTACTCGTATACAAGGATCAGAAATAAACACACATTAGTACGTAACTTTACCTCTTCATAAAGATTCGTAAGTTGGCGGTGGATGTGACGATTTATGCTCATTTAAACGCACTTGACACGTTACGTGTTCAGTAGAAACAGTAATTTAGTAGAAAGTAATAAACAATAAACACGAATAACAAAATTAACAACTTTGTCACCCGAGTTTTGCATACAAATTGTCAAGTTAAATTTATTTGTGAACTTCGTCGTAAATAATTACGGTTTAAACGAATTAACGAGGGAACGGTGTTAAGAAAACTGTTATTAGATGAATCAAGTTACTTTTTGACTTACATTTTGACTTTAGGAGCGCTGGATTAAGATTATATTTGAAGATTTTATGCATAAGATAACTATTGGACTTTTATTTCGTTTATTCACTTAACTAACTTATTAAATACATTTTTAAATATTTCTATAAACACAAAAAATATAAAAAAAACAGAAGCCCACCGGCATCAGGAACAGGGTCTAAGCTGCCGGCAGTCAGGGTTCCAGAGAAAGGAACCTTCTCACTATGCGTGCCGTGTCAAGGAGTACTGCTCTCTGTATCAAGCCCTTGATCCAGCCGCCCAACGAGAGCCTCATGAGGTGTTGATCGAAGCTCTTGGCTATTAGGCCATTCGCCGTAACGACTATCGGAACAATGACTGCTGAGTCCACATCCCACATCCGACAACCTCGTGTGCTAGATCAAGATATTTTATTTGTTTATCATATCAGACTAATTAAAAATTGCATCATATTTTTTCTCACTTAATATGAAGTGTTTGAGATTTAATTTATACATTAAATTAAGCAAATAACCACAGCAGCAGTGTTGCAACTTGTGCTAAATTAAAACCGCATTTGACACAAACGTTGTGGTTTATAAATTAGCCAAATTGCACGACAACGTAGATCCAAATAATAAACGCAATAGAATTATATGGATTGCACAACGACTCGCTAAATACATTTAGTGATAAACATATTTAGTGTGTAAGCGGGCTAATTAATCTCCACGCTTGGTGTTAGGATCTATACGGTCCGCCTGGCCAGCTACCACCCTCGCATTAAAGTCCGGCCAAACAGCTTACTGTGTTCCGTTGTGTGTATATGAGAGCCAGAGGGGTATAGGGGAATTCCTCAATATCTCTGTTACTTGGATTCGTGTGCTCCATCTTATGCTTGTTTCCCACGGTGCGTGATATCGCGCACCGCTCCGCACGAGCTCGCACCGACGCAGCATGAGTAGAGACTCGTCCGTGGTAACGTGGACGCGTGCGGAGCGGTGCTCCGTATCCAAATCACGCACCCTCATAATGTGGCTTCCCACGGTGCGTGATTTTACGGATGATGCCACGCACAGCCGGTGCGCGCTACCACGCACCGTGGGAAGCCAGCTTTAGACCCTGTCTGCGCTTACTATCAGGTGCGACTACGGTCCAGCGCGAACAAGACAAAAAATAAAAGTATTTAAAACTTCCCAAAAAAATATCACAACACTTTCCAATATTCCTCAAAGGGACTCGTGGCTAACTATCGAACCATAAGACTTGCAAGGTTAAGCTGCACTTGCCGCGGTCAGTCCGTGGATGGGTGACCGTTCGTTAGCCATCGACACCCCTCCGTGCCTTTGCGAACACGTTAAGGCTACGCGTATGACGCAGGTGACGCAGCGCAGCACAGTACAGATTTTGCGGCGCAGGGCAGGCGAGGCAGACATAGCCCACGACGCATGCTGCGACGCAGCTCGAAGACACATTCGAGTTTTAACTAGTACAAAGAATAGACGTGTTCGAATAGACGAACGTTTTTTTTTAATAGTCTGGATGATTAGTATCATACAAACAAGATTCACAAAGTACTAATTCAATTAAATGTACTGTCATTGCAATAAAATTTGAATTAGCGGTAAAAATACGTGTCGACATGCACGCGTCGCGCAGAAATCTGTGCCGGCACTACAACGAGGCGCAGAGCAGGGCAGACGCATGTCTGCGTCGCACGCGTCTGCGCCGCAGCGTACGCAGCTCTTAGTACGTTCATACATTACAAAATCTGCTCTGCGCTGCGCTGCGTGCACCTGCGTCACCTGCGTCTCAGCATACGCTTAGCCTAAGCCGTCGGCCCTGGGTCATACGAATATCTATGACAGTCGTTACGGGTACTCATAAGCCCGAAAGTCTGACGACTGAACTTACCTTAGGATATCCGCATTACCCTGTAACTGGGTTGCGGAAGTCTGATGGCAGTCGCTCCGTGTAAAATACTGGTATTCAGCCGCATCTAGGGGTCTACTCACTAAGCGCGAAGTCCTTGGTTTCGGCCTTAGTTACGAGCGTTTCCTACTCCCTATCACCTACGGACATACGATTATTTCGGGGCCTGAACTAAGAATGAATAACAACACGATTTGACAGTTGTCCCTACTACCGATGTGTTTTTGCCCGTCCGAAAAGTTGAACTTGACACATGTTTTGTTCACTCCTACATTTCGGGCTACTTTCGGACGGGCGACTAATTTCGTTGACGGACTTAGGGAGTAGGCGCCCTAGTTAGATTGGAAGCTCACCCAACAGAGTTGAAAAAAGGCTTAACCCTTTGTATGGCAGAAGATTTTAGGAAAAGTAAATAATAAAGAATTTGGCATTTTTTTTATAAAACAACGAAAAAAAGAAAAGAAAAAAATTTTAGGTGTTATTTTATTTTTATTAAAGAAAATAGGAAAAAATTATAATATTGCCAACTTTAAAAATATAACAAAGAGGCTTTCGAGACATCTTCCAAAATAGTTGGTGGCGGAAATATTGCCACTGCCGTATAAAGGGTTAAAGACTTTCCAATATTCCATGAAAACTTTTACCAAAAAACAGTTAGTCAGTTTAGTCGACTATCCAACTTCGTCCCATCCCTACCGGGGACAAAATTAAGTGCCCCCGGGGTAACAACTCAAAACAATTATTACGTAATGGGGGTAATATTAAATAATCGGGTCGTTTGTTCGGACTAAAATATGTAATAAAGATCTATTGTAGTATGAAAGAGTGTGTAGGAGTTAATGTGTACTTTGTTTTTGTCGATTGAGAATCGATTAAGGGTGGCAATTTGGACTTGTATCAAAATTAACGTGATTTATTTTAAGATTTGAATGAACGGATGTTGGATTCGTGATCATAGTTTATCACATCATATACCTCGAAATAGAATCAGAGATCAAAAATGTAAATAAAGGGGAAACGAAGTAAAAAAAACCTTTAAAAAAATTTGGTATTTGCAAGCAATAGTTAGGTGTTATCAACATTTTTATCTGGTAATGTTTAAGTACTTGAAAAGAAAATGTTTTACAGCGCTAGAATGTCATTTTGACAATGACAATAGTTTGTTCACATGTTTGATCTCGAATTCCATTTCTGGGTATAGTTCACAAACAGTTTACTCTGCCCATAGAATAGGTACCTTGGTCTTTCCATATCACTTAGTGAAAATCTTTTTAATCCGTCTTTTGATCTATTCAGAAGACCATATCTTTGTTTTTGAGTCTTTTAATGGGGGTCAAAGACTAAAAATCCGCTAGGTGGAGCTACTGTAGACCGTGGTGAAAATTTTAGAACCGATATTGAATCAGATATTTAGACTGTAGAATTGGTCTGAAATTGTTATTAATATGTCGTCCAACGCAAGGAATTTGACAGATTTGTCTTTTTTACCCCGGTTGTGAGAAACGGGGTAAGTGGCGCCGCCCTGCTGGCAGTAAAAAGCATGGATTGAATCTCTATAAGAGCCCAAATACACGTCCGATACTTGCCTCCGATAGTCGGTTCCGATAGTCTGATCAGACTATCTGAAGGCCTCCGCGTCATACATTTGTTTGAACACGAATTACACGTACGATCAGACTATCGGATCGCATGTCAGAATCGTAAGCATCGTCCGGGCGTCGTCGTCGTCTAGAAAAAATCGGACCCGAGAATCGTATGTGTATTTCATGAATCTGATCAGATAGTCGGATCCGGCTCCAGGAAGCAAGTATCGGACGTTTATTTTGACCCTTAAGTACAGTCAGTCATAAGGTCAAGGTGGCGAAGTCCGGCATAGTTTATTGTGAGTTCGATTTGATAAACACCATATGGCATATGGCACCACATGTTTTGATTATTAATGATGACTAAAAATTCCTTATTTATTAGTTACATCTGCAAACCTCAATGTAACTATCATCAAACTGGAAATACACATGTTTTTAAAAATGTAGTAAGTAGACGGACTTTCCCGAATCTGGGGGGCAAATCCGTCATCAGCATTAATTTTGTGTAATTTGATAGAATATTGCCCAACCCGTATTCAATAAATATTTAAAAATGAATGTTGACCAAAAATGTGCTTTACACACCATGATATAAGGTAGCAGTCACAATCTATGGCGGTAAAACTATGAAGGGGGGTAAGTCCGGCACATTCGAAAGGGAAGGGGTTGTCAACATTTAAATCATTATAAACTTTAAAGACGTATTTGAAGTACCTACAACAGTTTAGTGTGAAGGTATGTTTGTTTGTTTCTACTAGAATGTAATGCGGATTTTTATAAATTATGATATTTTGATACCACAAACCATATCCGGAGTACCTTTAAAAATACCATGAAAAAACAAAAATCGTAAGAAACAAACACCTGGTTTTTATTGTTTGAATGGATATCACTATTAATGATAGGTATGAATAAAAACTCGCTTTGTTCATATTATTTACTTGATGTAACATAATACCTTTAAAGGTTACCTTTCATTTAATGTAATAAAAAACAAAAACAATCATGTAACACCATGAACGTTACGTAAATATGTTAGTAAATGCTCTGTAAATACTAAATACTTACAAAACGAAAATCTTTGTCAAATCAACACTATAACTTCTATACCATATTAATAAAATAATTAAAAAACAAAAATATCGAAATCAATCAGTCATGTCATAAATAAACCTTTCAAAAAATCAACATTGAGAATTAAAAATATACTTATTTCACCAAACGAACAGATATGATGCCAGTTTTTTTTCAATCTCCACTGAAAGGGCTGTGGGCCTCCCGAGAGTAGTTGATTTGCACCTTTTATTCTTGACATGATCCATGATTGTCATTCTTGGTATGTTATAAATACGAGCAGCCTTATATCCACTTAATTGCCCATTCCGGACAGCTTGCAGAGCGTCTAGCAATTTTTGTTTGGTATCAGACGATTTGTCTGATTTTCTTTTGTAATTTCGAGTCATTTTATGAAAATATACCTGAGAAATAAAACAACACCAACTGTTTTAAATCAGATAAATAACTTTTTATTAATGACAATAAGAATCCTAAAATATTATCATGATGTATATTTATTGAAGAAACGTTACTAAAAGAATCACAATACACCAAAAATTCGATTTCCCAGACATGTAACAGATGTATAATGCAATAGGAAAATAAAATTTAAAAAAGGTAAACCTAAAAAGGTTTACAATATCTGACTTGGGGCAAGATCGGCATAAGACGAACTTTCCCTTGAATACTAGACGGTCTTTCCCCAATAATGAATTTAAAGGTGAGGATTACATCACAACAAATATTACCGTATAACACAGTCTATATTATATTTGAATAGAATAAAGTAATAAAACGTAATACAAGCTGGAAACTTACCACTAAAAAACATTAAAATTGTTTGATATTTACTTACAACTCAATGTAAAATCACGACACGACTCACTCTTGTCTCAACTTCTCAACTACAAAAAAAGAAATGGCCGTTTTATTCTTCTGAACGTAACATATCGCCATCTACAATTTAAAGGTAGAACTAAATAGTGACTCTGCTTTACCGACCAACCTGCCATCGTCGTATCTTTTCAAAAAAGCGTCCAACGAGACGGTGTACGAAGTTCCCCCGTTGACGGACTTACCCACCTTGTGATAGAAGTCCTTTTCAGGCGGGGCACTGAAATAACACTCAAATACTATTTTCAAACTTTATATTAGATTTAACACCGTATTCGTTAACTAATACAAGACGACTGAGCGTCGAAACAGTTTGTACCACAGTTTTATTAACTCTACAAACTACCCACAATTATTAATTTGTCTATACAATTTCATAACAAAATTATACTAATTATTTATGAAATAACTTAAACAATACAGTATTATTCAATAGAACAATATTAAAATACAAACAAACTAAATAATCTATATCGAACTTATAAAACACCATAAATCATTATCCTGTTTAACTTGTAATTTAATTTGACTAATTGACAATCTCATAGCAAGAAATAAACTAATTTAAAACAATACGTTCACATACTATTATTAATCACTTAATTCATAAATTATTTAATAAAAGCTAACATTCGCCCATCCTGACAATAAAATCGCGTCCTCGCGATTATACATTTTTAATTATATATCACGTAGGTAACTGTATTATTTACATATATCTACTTTTTCCATCTCATTACACATAATACACACAATACTTAACACTGCAATACATTTTTGAACCATTATTTTTCCTTTGCTTTCCCAATACCAAAACAAATACTCATTTTCCAATACAATACATTAACCATTTAAATTATCCTTAAACATAATCAAGACTAACTGTGCTACCTTACTGCCTTACATATACTTTTTCTATCTTATTACACACAATACTTAACACTGCAATACATTTTTGGACCATTATTATTTTTCCTTTGCTTTCCCAATACCAAATCAAATACTCATTTTCCAATACAATACATTAACCATTTACATTATCCATAAACATTACTACATTGGCTTAACCAATCAAGACTAACTATGCTACCTTACTGCCTTACTACCATACTACCATACTACCACACTATTCATATTAATCGACTTTTACTTTATTAGCCAGATGTATTTCTTTCTAACACAAACAATTTATAGATATACTTTTTACGTAATGAACCTTATAATATCGATAAAATCAAAAATCATTACCCTAATATTAAAACGAACTACTTGCCAGTACTTGCTCAATCATCACTTTCAACTGAAGAAGACTCTGACTCAAGTGCTTGGTACGTAAGCCACGGATGTATTTTATCTACAGGGTACACACCCTTATAGCTAGTTTTACCTTTCTTTCGAGTGACAGGTGTATCTTCGATTTCATACCTATCGTTTTTCAACACTTTACTGATCCTATAAGGACCGAAACATTTCGGAACCAGTTTTTTACTACCTTTTTGTGCGACATCTCTTTCTACCCTTATTAATTGCCCTAAATCGAATTTCCGTGGCGAACAACGCTTACTATCGAATCGCTCCTTTTGAGCTTTTTGATTTTTATTTATTTTCTCAACGGCTTCCGATCTTACTAAATCTAGATCTATAGATGCACCGTTTGAACATTGTGCCGGACTGTTTTGCGCAACGCTAACATCTGAACTAACAGTCTGGTCAATGCTAACTGAAGTATCGTACCCCTCTGTATTATCAACTACACCTAAACTTTTTCCCGTCGTAAGTTCTTCACAATCTAAATTCGTGGACAATTTAAGATTACTCTCTGCAACACCAGTCAATCTAATACCGAACAATAGTTCTGCTGGCGTTTTTCCAGTAGCCTTATTGATGGTGTTATTGAGTCCCCATTGTATGTTCATAAGTGCCTGATCCCATAACTTTTCGTCATTTCCGTGTACTGTAGCCGTTAGTGCATCGAGGATGGTGCGATTGTAACGCTCGACCTGTCCATTAGCTCTCGGTGTAGCTACAGAGTTTAATACATGTTTTACGCCTTTTCCTATTAAAAACTCTTTAAAATTGGAACTAGTGAACGTACTTCCCCTATCCGTGATTAATCTATCCGGAACACCAAATAATGCGAAGTAGTCTGTAAATACTGTTATCGTGGTATTACTTTTAGTGTTTTTAACAGGTTTTATTACAATGAATTTAGTAAAGGCATCGATTATTGCTAAAACATATTTGTTTTTCTTTTTACTTTCATTGAAAGGTCCCAAGTGATCGGCGTGCAGAGTGTGAAACGGCTTTGGTATTTTTTCTATAGGGTGTAAAAAACCCGAACGCTTTCCACTTGGAACCTTTCCATGCGCGCATTGTAAGCACGATTGGCAATACTTTTTCACAAATTTATTAATTTTTGGGAACCAATAATCGGCCTTAACTTTATCAAGCGTCTTTTCATATGAAAAATGACCAATTTGGTCATGGCATGATTGAAGAATTTGCCATCTTACACCTCGCGGTACCAACCATCTGAGTCCATCATTAGTTTTTTTGTAAATTAGTCCACGTTTTAAACAATAATTTTCTTTTATTTGCACTACTACATCAGACTCACTATCCTCTAGAACCCTTTTTATTCTTTGAGCTTCATCATCACCCATTTGGACTGTCATAAGCCAGTCCGTTGTTATATGCATTATTGACGTAACGCCAAGCTCTTTAGTACAGAGTCCTCTATCATCGACTGGGTTCCGACTAAGCGCATCAACATGGCTCATGGCTGTCCCTGGCTTATATTTAATTTCAAAGTCAAATTCCTGAATAAAACTCCACCACCGAGCAACACGTGGTATCATATCTCTTTTTGTCAAAGTTGCACGCAATGAATTGCAATCTGTAATTACTGTAAATTTAATGCCAACTAAATATGATCTAAATTTTATAAGAGAACTGACTACTGCCAGGGTTTCTAGCTCATATGAAGAAAAATGTTGCTCGTCTGGTGAAGTCTGTTTACTGTAATAAGCTACTGGTTTCATATTATCATCTCCTTGTTTTTGCATTAGTATACTACCTATTCCAAATTTACTGGCATCTGTATGAAGTTCTGTATACACTTTAGGATCATACAGTGCTAAAATTGGACGTGAAACAAGTTTTCTTTTAAGGTCGCAAAAAGCTTGTTCTTGTTCCGCCCCCCATGACCACGCGATATCATTTTTTAATAGTTTCGACAATGGTTTAGCTATAGAAGCAAAATTTTCAATAAAACGTCGAAAGAAGCTAGCTAATCCCAGAAATTGTCTAATATTATGCACATTCTTAGGTTGAGGAAATTTTTCAACAGCATCTATCTTGCCTTGTCCTGGTCTAATTCCTTGAGCTGAAACCTCAAATCCCAAAAAGTCTATTTTATCGCAAAAGAACCTGCACTTAGACAATTTCAGGGTCAGCCCAGCTGTCCCTACCCTATCTAAAACCTCTTTCAGTTTTTGCAACCCATCCTCAAAAGAAACAGAGGGTAATAAAACATCATCCATATATAGGACTACCTGGTTAAATCTTAGCGTATCCAATACTTTATTAATGGTTCGTTGAAAGACAGCTGGAGCATTTGTTAGACCAAACGGCATCCTATTGAATTCAAATTGACCGTCAGGTGTAACAAATGCAGTCTTCTGTTTAGCGTCTTCTTCTAATTCAATTTGGTAATAGCCTGACGCTAAGTCTAATGTAGTGAATAAGTTATATCCACCCAACCTATCCATCTGGTCTTCAATCCGAGGTAATGGATAGTGTTGTTTAATAGTTTTTCTATTTAACGCTCTATAATCAATGCATAAACGCTGTTCGCCTGACTTTTTACGCACCAAGATTATTGGGCTCGCAAACGGCGAACAAGACTCTCTAACTATTCCATACTCCAGAAGTTCACTAATCATCTTTCTAACTTCTTCTCTTTCAGAGTGCGATAACCTGTATGGTCTATATACTACTGGCTGTAGATCTAACAATTCTATTTTCATTTTTTCTACATCAGTTCTTCCCAATTCTTTAAGATTAACAGCAAAACAATACCTATATTCATTTATTAAATCAAGTAACTCTAACTTTTGCTTTTCTGAAATTTTATTGCTAATATTAATATCAGCCAGAGAAAAGGGTATTATTTTGTTATTCGCACAAGTAATATTATTGATTTCGTTTGATTTTGCAGTGAACACTTTTATTTTTTTAACCCTAATCAAAAGTTCTCCTTTCTTTAACTGTACATCTTGTTCTCCTACATTATTCAAAAGCAAAAATCCTTTCCCTCTATCTAGCTTGAATACTCCTTCTTCTAAATTGTACTCACTAGGTTTGCTTCTAAAGCTTCCATTAACTAATATTGGACCAGTGTATTCGTCTTCGGAATATACCTCAACGAAGCTATATCCAGGTTTGATTGAGCAGTTCTTCATCGGTAACAGTTTTATTTTATTATTTTCATCAAAGTGTTCAGTTATAAGCAATGAGTCAGCAGTTTTCATAATATTTACGTTCGGCAACTCAGTGAACGTTTGACCCACTAAAACTGGATACTTTAAATATACATCGGGTACTACCTGAATGTCAACCATAGTTTTAACACTTTGTATTTCGAGTTCAACTCTTGAACACCCCAAAGACTGAACAACTGCTCCACCAAAACCTGCCAAGTTAACAGCCTTATTTACGTCCCAATTTCCTATCAATTCTAAAGCATCAGTTTTTCTAATCAGAGAGCAATCGCTACCTAAATCTATAAAACAGTATCTATCGTGACCATTAATTTTAACTTTTTGTACATACTTATTTTGAATACCAGAATCTAAATCAACTACATTCATTACAGTCTTGGATTCATCTTTATTTTTGCGGTAGCAATCACTAGCAACATGACCTATAATAGAGCAATTAGTGCATTTTTTTAACGGCTTCGTACATTTGGCGATGACGTGCCCTTCCTCTTTGCAATTAAAACACCTAATAGGGCCTTTGTGATTATTTCCACTTGATGTAGCCAAAGCCTTCTCCCTAACAGATGAAAACTTTTTATGAACAACGGGTTTATTTAACTCTGGTTTCCTGCTCCTAACATTCCGTAAATACGCAAGCAACTTATCAGGTTGATCAAATTGAGCTGCTTCAGCACCAAGTCTTACGGCCCTATCCTCTATTCCAAAAATTAAACACTCTACTGCCCTTTTTCCTTTTATCTCACATCGATTAAGCAAAGCAGTTTTCTCATAAAAATAGTCTTCTAGGGACTCTCCGAACCTAGCCCTTTTGTCTAGCATATCTGTCAACATCTGTCCATAGTTTTCATCAGCTGGAAATGCAGACTTCAATTTATTCTGCCATTCAGCCCACGTAAAGTTGACTGTGGTTAACCCCTCGTACCAACGCTTGGCATTTCCTACTAATTTAGGAATTGCATAATGTACAATTTGTTTGTCTACCCAACTATATATACTAGCAATTTCATTAACTTTCGACATCCACGTGTTAATATTCTGATTTCTTGATGATGGATCAAATTCTGGCACTACATTTACATTACTGTACCGCTCCTTACCATTATTACAAAACTTTTCTACTAATTTCAGTAACATTTCACTTGAAACACCTCTTTTACTAGTGCAGTTGCTTTTACTACTATCATTACTTTCCTTGCTACTCCTAGTATAACTTCGCCTTGTACGTCGTCTTTTATTATTAGAACCACGGGTTCTACTTCGGCCCACTCGTGGTATCTTAGTGGTACTACACTTTGACCTTTGGCTCCGATGGAAATAATGTCTGGACTTACTTCCTTTTCTGTTGCCTGAAGAACAATCACTGCGGCTGGCAGAGGAGTTTTTTCGCCGCGTGCTCGTTCTTTTGCGCCTGATGATACTCCTTCGCCTTTCCTGCCGCTGCGGCTCTCCGTCATCCCTCATGCGGCTCACAGTGGGAGTGCGGTAGCTACGTCCGCGGCCATCAGTCTTGTGTTCAGGAGGCGTCATTAGACGTCGTTGGCGTGAACTTTGCCCGCTATCACTTGGTAAGGGCGGACTGAAACAATATACAAACGGACATCACTGATCTTTAAAACCCTAACACATCTTCGAAAGAAAAGAACACTGTCTGCAAATACGGATCACACACCCCGCCATAAATGGGTATTACAATGTTAGCCTACCGGGGAGTAGCCCCGATCAAGTACCAACATCACAAAGAGACCACAGCACTAATGTTATCGAGGAGTAGCCCCGACCAAACATCAGTACTACAGTCCACCCACAAGACACGAAAACAATTCCTTTTAAACTATACTTTGCAATAAATGGGTATTATAATGTTAGACTACCGGGGAGTAGCCCCGATCAAGTACAAACACCACAAAGAGACCACAGCACCAATGCTATCGAGGAGTAGCCCCGACCAAACATTAGTACTACAATCCACCCACCAGACAAGAAAATAATTCCTTTTAAACTAACTATACTTTGCAATAAATGGGTATTATAATGTTAGACTACCGGGGAGTAGCCCCGATCAAGTACCAACACCACAAAGAGACCACAGCACTAATGCTATCGAGGAGTAGCCCCGACCAAACATTAGTACTACAATCCACCCACCATACAATAAAATAATTCCTTTTAAACTAACTATACTTTGCAATAAATGGGTATTATAATGTTAGACTACCGGGGAGTAGCCCCGATCGAGTACCAACACCACAAAGAGACCACAGCACCAATGTTATCGAGGAGTAGCCCCGATCAAACATCAGTACTACAATCCACCCACCATACAATAAAATAATTCCTTTTAAACTAACTACACTTTGCAATAAATGGGTAACATATGATACTCTAAACTATCGGGGAGTAGCCCCGATCAAGTATAAGTACCACACAGTGACCAAAAGTACTGAAGTTATCGAAGAGCAGCCTCGATCAAACCTCAGTACCCAGGCCCACCCACTATCACCGCCGTCCCGACATTTATCAGAGAGTAGCCCTAATTAAATGCCGGCACCGCTGCTGCAGAAACATTGCTACTACAGCCCAAGTATAGACATAATGCCCCAACACAACAATAACACGAAAGACAATCTTCTATACAATATGAAATAAAAGAATATGCGAAGTTACTTACGTGTGGTATCCCACTTCTGACATGATAGAAGTCCTTTTCAGGCGGGGCACTGAAATAACACTCAAATACTATTTTCAAACTTTATATTAGATTTAACACCGTATTCGTTAACTAATACAAGACGACTGAGCGTCGAAACAGTTTGTACCACAGTTTTATTAACTCTACAAACTACCCACAATTATTAATTTGTCTATACAATTTCATAACAAAATTATACTAATTATTTATGAAATAACTTAAACAATACAGTATTATTCAATAGAACAATATTAAAATACAAACAAACTAAATAATCTATATCGAACTTATAAAACACCATAAATCATTATCCTGTTTAACTTGTAATTTAATTTGACTAATTGACAATCTCATAGCAAGAAATAAACTAATTTAAAACAATACGTTCACATACTATTATATAATTCATAAATTATTTAATAAAAGCTAACACTTGACCTTACATGAAGTCAATAAAAAGAGTACCATATCAATTCGCACTTAAGTTGGCCCAGTATTGACCATTCTGTACACGGGCCATGCAAATTCAGTACCACCATTAAATTCAAAAAGAAAAAAGGTTTTAACTTTTCGACAATCAAACTTCGCCGTCAACTCTTTGTTGTTAAGTATGCGCGGGAAATGAGTGAGAATTACAAAATGGCCGCCAGTCGCGTAATTTTGTCGTTCGCTTGATGAATTTTGATTATGAGCACGTAGTTACAGTTCGTGGTGGAAATACTGAAAAGTTTAAGTTTTGCCTCGGTTTTAGTTTAGGAGTTAGTGTTTCTTTGGATTATTTGTTAGGTAATTGTAAGGTTGAGCCATTCTTAACTGAACGTACCAACGTAACTTTTTCTTAACAAAGGTGAGGAAATTCTACACCAAACCAATTTGATGAAAAGGTAATCAATAGAATAGTGACGTTTTTCAAAAAATAAGTAGGTATATCAAATGGTCACTCATTTCAACAAAAAAACTGTAAACGTAGATAAGATAACAATGGGAAAGGTAACGCAAAACAAAAGCAGATGGCAGCACCTCTATACTTAATTATTTCAACCAATCACAACCGTTAGGTTGATATTAGCAATAATGTCAAACACATTGCAACCAATAAGAACGCATAGGTACAATCGAAAGTGGTGCCAATAGTTCCACGGTTGCCTACCCCAATGGCAATAAATTTGATTTTATTGAAACAATATCTTAATTTATAACAGCAGTTTTAGATTAAAAAGACTCAAAAAGGTTGTTTACCTTTTTATTCAATTGGTTTGGCCGACACATCAAGCTACCCGAAACTGTCAAATTTCCCCAATCAACCTTGAACCTAATCCTTTTGCTATAAAAATGAAAATCTATTAAATAAATTTGACAGATTGTTGAAGCTTTATGTGCTGGCGTTTGTACGTTTCGTTCATGGTGAGAATGGGTATAAAACACATCATAATGAGAATCACCGTGACCTTATGCCTGTCTGTAGATTAAAATCTGTAAAAACAACCTAAGTAATTTCGATTAATTTAAGATATTGTTAAAACAATTTTCAATGAAAAAAATAATCTTTTAAATCATTATCAATATTTATTGCGGTCACAGCTTTTTGTGTTACCGTAATTCTATGTGACGCCGATAAATTAATGAAGTTAATTAACATAATGGGAACAGCTGCGACAATACAACATGGCGGAGCGTTTTTTAATTTCCCAGAATACTTAATTGTTTTTGTTTACGAAAATTTTAAATGAAGCGTACATAAAATTATGGTTATTTTTCTTGTAAACATAAAATATAAGAAGATTTGAGCAGAATTATTTTAGCGAATACTTTGAAGTTCAAGATCAAGTAAAAAAAACTTAATGTATAGCATGACTAGCCTTTTCCCGACTATGTTGGGGTCAGCCTCCAGTCTAACCAGATGCGGCAGAATCCCGAGAAGGCGGCGCGCTGTGTTCCGTGCGCGCCGCTCAAGAGGACGTGTGCCCCACAGAAGAAGAGGTCTGCCAGGGGCTGGCGGACCGAGACCTGCCGGGGTCGCGGTGCATGCAGCTGCGAATCCCGCGACCCCGGCCAAGGGTCAGGAGAAGGAACACCGTGGGTTTTTAGCCGGTAAGAGTTCGGCATACCCCTTCGCCTTCCCCAGGCGATGGGCATACGTGAGGATTTTCCCACGAAAAAAAAACAAAAGATGCGGCTGAATACCAGTATTTTACACGGAGCGACTGCCGTCAGACCTCTGCAACCCATGGCAATGCCGATATCCTGAGGTTAGATCAGTTGTCAGACTTTCGCGCTTCCGACTACCCGTAACGACTTATTCACCTGACAGACAGATCTGTGTTGCTGGGGAGTTTGTTGCGCCGTTTCTTCTTCACAGCATAAACACTAGGAAACGGTGAAGGGAGGGAGTTTTTGGGGGCCTGTCTATTGTTATGACGTTCAAAAAGAACTAAGTAATTCTAGTCTATTTTGAATAAATGAGTTTTGAGTTTGAGTTTGACTGTCATAGTATATTTGTATGACACCCGGACCGACGGCGTAACTTGCTCTCCGAGGCACGGAGGGGTGAATGGTCACCCATCTAAAAACTGACCGCGGCAAGTGCAGCTTAACCTCGCAAATCGTATGATCCGCGAGATTGTTAATTAGCCACGAGCCTTTAATGCATTAGTTATAAGAACTAATTAAAAGTCGACTTTTTCTATTCTTTAGGTAGAAGAGAACCAACAAGAAACTACGGTTACTGTTTTAAAAATAAATTGGTATAATTGGAACAAAACTTCGTGCACATAAAGTAACCCACAGGAACTCCGAACTCCTAGACTACACAGTTAAATTTGCACAAAAATAGAGTCTCAACGTAAAGCCAGGCGTGCTCGGCTTCCCCTAATGGCCGAATTCGGCCTCACGCGGTCGTTGTGACCGTAGACAACGGGCAAGCGCAAACGTCGCGGTTTCTAGCCACAAGTAGAAACGGATGTGCGATGTCGCTTGCAGTTTTGTGATGCTGCTAACGCTTTTGTTAGTTCCATGTTTGGTTTCAACGTTGTTGTTTCACGTTTACTGTTTTGGGCGAATCGCAAATGAGTTTGTGAGTAAAAGAAGTTAAGAAAATATGTCAATGTGAGATAGCTTTAGAAACTTACAAGCTCAGGGAGGGAGAGACCGGATATGTAGAAGAATATGAAACAAAAAATCCATCATTATCATAGCAGCCTTTTGTGATCCGCTGTTGGACACAGGCTTTCCTTATCACACACACTCACACCATACAATCACACACACACACACACACACAGATCACAGTTCACAGATCACCATACAAGCATTCTAATTAGTGAACATACTTGCAATCGTAATGGTTTTCATTTTGACATTACTATAACATTCCTTGAATAGTGCATAATTGACTATAGTTGGACTTTTAATACTTATACTTGATAGTTCTAAGCAAAATAAGTTTACCATACTAAAACTAATAGTGTAGTGATAGTGAACGATTTAGCGAAAAGAACGAATGAGAAGTATACTTAGGTATTATTAAGTTCATTCTATTTCGTTCATTCTTTTCTTCACCTAACTACCTTTTTTTGTCAAAAACTAGTATCCCTACAACTGTCAGGTTATTGCATCGAATTAAAAGTCCAACAACAAAAGATGGATTGTTAAAATATACAGTACCTATCATGGACATTGTCGATCTGTCAAAATCAAACCTATTGCGATTCATACTCCGAATCGCAATAGTTTTGCGCTAATCGTCTTCCCATTTGACCCTAACATCATTTTCACCATCAATCAATAGCAACAAAATTTCACAAACAGATTAATTCTCTCCCCAACAGTTAAATTCAAAACAAAACTGCCCGTCAATACGGAAAGGCAATAAATTCCCGATCGGTTTAGAACCACTGTATTACGTCACACTGCGCGCTCAGCAATACACTCTGATTTACGGCCGGCGACTGCAATTGGTTGATAAAGTACCCATTGAATTATATTTTCGTGTGCTGGTAGGCTTTTTTTCGTTTTTAGTAAGGCCCAGTCCCACTGCTAGGCATGAGTAGGCTTGCCAAACGTCTTGCGAGAGCCGGGACGTCCCGTTTCTAGAGCTTTAGAGGATGCGTCCCGCGAAAGACGTGTGCGGGACGCCAATTGTCCCGTTTTATCCTACCTACGGCTAAACCTTCGGGCAGAAGTCGGAATTTAGTGAACGCACGTTTTGTTTAACTAGTTGTAGTATGCCAAAGTCAAACATTCAATAAAACTATTTGAAATTATTAGTAATTGTATTTTTCGCCGCCCAATACTTTGATAGTTGGGTCCCGCTTTTTTTTGCATCGTCCTGCATTTTTAACCGACTTCAAAAAGGAGGAGGTTCTCAATTCGTCTGAATGTTCTTTTTTTTTTTTTTTTTTTTGTGTGTTTGTTAAGCGATATCTCCGCCATTTATGAATGGATTTTGATGATTCTTTTTTTGTTTGGTAGGCCATACTTCAGAGGTGGTCCCATATAAATTTTATTGAAATTGATTCAGCACTTTTTGAAAAAGTCAACAAAAAAAATACACAAATCGTATGTAGACGACGTTTTAGTTGTAGTGCTGGTCCGAGAATTTGTACACTATTGTAATTGTAATTTGTGGCACTAAAAAGTATGAAATAAAAAAAAATTAAAAAAGTAAAAACCGACTTCAAAAAAAACTAAACGGAGTAAAATAATTATCATTTAATAAAACTACCAGTTTCAGAAGTCGGTGTTCTACGCTGAAACAAATTGAATGCACCGACTTCTGAAACTGGTAGTTTTATTAAATGATAATTATTTTACTCCGTTTAGTTTTTTTTGAAGTCGGTTTTTACTTTTTTAAAGTTTTTTTTGATTGCCAAAGTCCCGGTAAATTCATTCATTAACCCTTCGGCTCGACGAGATTTTGACATTTGTCATATCCGCTGACTCGGGGAGTTGTCGCGTTAATTAATCGAATTAAGTCACTAAATGCAGGAATTTGCACGCATGTTTTAAGTATGAATTTAATGTGAAAATTATTTTATTTCATTAATATTGTACCTAATATGTCTAATAAATTTCTTTAAAAATGTGCTGTTTACGTGAAGCTACGTCAACATACTGCAAATTAGAATAAAATAGATATTTAATATACCTATATCCAAATATTAGTTGAGTTAGATTAGCTCAAAAACAATAATTAACGTACCTAGTTACGTGTTGAAACGCTGAAGGGACAAGCTAAACATAGTTTCTTTTTCTTTTCATGTTCATTTTTACCATTATTCAAATACAAAAACGCATAAAAAACACAATTCAATTTAGTAAAAATTGTACGTCGACTTAATTCGAACCTAGTGCTGACCATCAATCCAAAATTGTTCATACAATACAAATGTTGCATTCAGCCAAATCGATTCTCATTCAGCCTAATCGAAAAATAATCATTAAATAAATAAAATCGCTCGAAAGTTAATTAATGACATTTATTTATTTGCGGCATAGCTAAAAATAAATAATTTCACGTGAATAGAAAGTATTTTTCAAAAACCTAAAGTATTGGCACAGATTAAATATTAGTACAAGTAGAATGAACACGAAGATATTTTAAGTATCTAATAGACATAATTAGAATGTATTACCACATTCTCTCCTATATTACTACATGCAGTCGGTCAACGCGGTACATTGTCGCAGAGCATTCGTGCTAGGGCTTGCTGAGGAAAGCGAGCTGCAGAGAGGCGGAGCTTATATCCCAATCTGCCATACCGCAGCTCAGGACATAAATTCCTGGGCCTTTGCTTCCTGAATTCAAATAGAAGTGAAATAGTTCATAAGATAGAGGACGTACTACTATAATCAGGTTTTAATAATGTTAGAGGATATAAGGTCGGTTCACAAAACAAAGATGGCTAAGATCGATTTCTAAATCTAAGATAGCGGCTACGAAAACTTACTACTTATTCATCATGGGTGATATTTCCATGGTTTTCATGGCTCCTGTTGCAGAAAATGACTACTATTACCTTTGCATGCACCCCTGTCCAAATAAAACGACCAAAATTTCATAAATTTGCGTTCAAAATCGATCTCGAAATAAAATACTACTTCAAAACCCAGAGGTGCCTAGTCTGAGGTGAAACATTTACGAGTTCGTGTAATGTTACAATTATTCGCCATTTTGACATAACAGCATGTTCATTGCTCGTTTTAAGTTCTAACTTATTCGAATTCTAACTACTACATTATAAGTAAATGCTTCCGGTCAGCATCCGACTTAAGGTGGCCCAAGGCCTCATCAATGTCTCGCATCGAGAATGCCAAAGCTTTCCGCCATTAAATCTTCCCCGAAATCAAATACTCACTACGCCTATGTCAGATATACTGGGCACCCTATACCATCTACGCCTTCAAAAAATAAAGTCTATAATGTATGACCTCTTCACCTCTCTTCTGTTTTTTTTTTCGCTTATTCACAGTCGTTAACCATCCTGGACATAATAAAATTAATATTCTATGTAGGTAACATACCTATGCAATTTAAAATTAGTACATGAAGGCAGTGTTGCCATATATCCAGATTTCTCCGTATTTATACAGATTTTCGATGTGTGATACAGATTAGCACTGGATACAGATTTTTATACAGAATTTTCTAACTCTATTGATTAAATTACCATATTCAACTTAAAACAGAACTTATCAAAATAAATGACGTATTTACCGCGTTACACACACCATTGTATGATTCTATTCTTTATGGTTAATTTATTTTTTTCACAAAACGTTAATTTTGAGTCTGGCAGCATTATAAGTTTCACTCGCTCTGATCGGGAAATCCCCCAGAGATTTTTGCGTCCTCTCCAGGGTACTTCGCTCTCGCATTCGTCGTGTCGTACGTACGTAAAATACATCAATAATTAATAACATAGGAACAAACTTTTATTTAGTTTAATTTACTTTACTTTAATTTAATATTAATATTGATTGTGTTTTTGTGAACCATTATGACATCTAAAAAACCATTAATATTCTATTTTGGTTTATTTGATTAGTTGATTATACAGATTTTATACAGATTTTAAGTTTAAAATGGCATACAGATTTAATACAGATTTTAACAGTTTCTACTACAGATAAAAGGTTCAAGGCATCTGGCAACACTGCATGAAGGCGTAGGCGAGGTACCTGGATTTCGCACTATTAAGATCCCGTTTAACAATTTTAAACCTTATTACAAGGAACGTTTCGTAGATAATTATTATTTTACTGCCGATATTGCGTCAAATTAGAATTTATTTTTTGAATTTTGAATAAAGAATATCAGTCTACGGATGCATTGGATTCCACGGTGAAGTTTCGGTACGAATATTTATTGATGTAGCCACAGAGGATTATGATTTATGATGAATCTAAATCAATTTATTTTATTAAAATGTACTTACTGACTTATTACGATATTTAAAAAAAAGTATCTTTGATTGCTTGATTATAATTTTAACACAGATAGAATGTTAAATTACATCAAACATGTAAAATACTTATTATAATAAAAAAATCGATTTTTGGTGTTACTTATTTTTTATTAAATCGATTCGAACAAAATCACAACGAAATAATCGATTCACATAATCACTTTCTCACATCATTAACCATAAAAAAGTAATATGGCGGCTGATTCCGAATCCCAAATTGAGTAGTGATAACAAAGATTTCGTGATATTTTACGTACGTTTACGTTTTACGTTAAAACATGGGCTTTTTCTAGTAGTATATCGCATTTGTCAATAGGTGATGGAATGTTTTTAACCACGCCTAATAAGTAATGTGTGATATTAGTGATAAATGAACAACAACAAAAGTTCAACTGGCGGGAAGCTTTTACTTTGGATATCAAAAACTTTGTTATCACTACTAAATTTACCAAAACTATGGATGATTTCCTCGAATTAATAAATGATTTACTCATTTTGTGATGTATGGTAGTCCAGAATCCATTCTTTTTATGATTTTTAGCGTCCACTACGACTGTCATCAAATGGCGGTTATCGCATTTATACATTGAGTTTTGTAAAGGTAAATATTAAAACTCGTGCGCTAAATAGGATTGATTCAATGGTACTCAAACTTGAGCTTTTTATTTAGTTCTTATAAATTTCATCCAATAACAAGATCCGATAAGTAGATAATTAAATGTTCACATTATTAATTAGGATGTCGTATGACCTAATTCTGGGCCCCGATCGGGGTCGAAAACGAGTTTACGGTAGTTCTTGTGTTCGTCCCCTTTCGGGGCCCGCTACGGACTATACGGTTAAGGTTGGCAAGCCTAGACATGAGTCTCTTTTAAGAATGAGAAACCATAGTCCACCGCGCTGGTCTTCATAAAAAGGTCTCATCGATGAAGTCCATCACTTCAAACATGATGAACAACTTTTTTTTTTTAAGCCTTTCTTTCTTTCCGAAGTTATGCGTGTACACACGGCTACACTTCAAGCTACGCAAAACCAATATAAGCTGACCGTTACTTGTGCGAAAAGATTATATAAAGCGACGCCAAGATAAACTGGTTTTGTGTAGCTTGATGTGTAGCCGTGTGTACATACATTTCGGCGATTCATTTTTATTTATACACCGTGGGCCCGAGGTACTCGAAAGATTTTAACCTTCGATTCCGATGCCTAATTGGAGAAGAAAAGCATATATAGTTTGTTGAAAAAAGCTTAATTTTCGAAATATTCATTACTTAATGAAATTCACAAATCGAAAAATATCTATGGTAATAAGTCCCAGGAACGCGGTGTTGCGACTTTTGTCATACCATACCCCTCTCGCCGTATGTCTTATTTGACGGGGAGGGTTGTGAAGTGAGAAGTTTCTTATCCACTCACACGATAATTTATAAACGTTGCAAGTTCAACCTAAGGTATTGTTTACAAGGAAGTACTAATTTATTCATATGGAAAAGAAAACTCAAAAAAAAAAAAAAAACTTTTTCAACTTTTGTTGATATAAATAACATTTGACTCTTAATAGCATCAGAAAAGCGTGGTTAAAATCACGGTGTATAGATATGAAATCTATTCTTACTTTAATAAATGTCAATAGCCGATCCAAAGATCAAAACCATTTAGGAAAAAACAACTACAAAGAAAAAAAAACAACAAAAACTTTATAATCTGAATCCACAAGGAAAATAGAATAAAAAGTCCATTATCAAAAACCCCGATTCAAAATCCAGGTCCAAAGTATCAAAGGAGTTTTTACTATGAAGTACAAACTCCATATAATTTAGACCAACACCAAAGAAAAAACAAACACAACAAAAACTTGATAATCTGAATCCACAAGAAAAAAAAAACAAAGTTCATATCAAAAACCCAGGTTCAAAATCCAGTGAGGGTCCAAAGTGTAAGGAGTTTTTACGATCGGGTACAAACTCCTAATAATTAAGAATATGGATATCACGGTGATTTGCAAGTTATTCAGTGTTATTAAGTCATACTGAGGTCAAGGACGGTCGGTTAGTATGGTCCGCTCAGGTGTTATTTAATAGGTCTGTGGCTGTCAAACTTTTGAAATAATGCCGAGCATTGGAAAAACTGTTCCAAATTTAAAAACTAACCAAAAATTAGGGATGCATGAAAAGAGCCTCCACGAGTGACGATACTTAAGTACGTCCGGCGCACCCTGGGCGGTCAGCCCCGCTACCAACCTTGCTGACTGGCTAATCATTTCACCACAGGATGAGCTATTTACGTATAGCTCGTGCTGACACAAGAGAAGAGAAGAATTAAAAAACAACTCTTTTATTTCCCTGGGTGTCGTAAAAAGCAACTATATGTACAGGGCGTTCGTTCCCTTAAACCCGTTGGTTAATCTACATCCTTGGTACATTAAAATAAAAATATTAAACAAAACACGCAAAAAAAATCCGAAAAAAAAGAAAAAAAGACGGTACTGCCTGTAGATCAAAATAGTAGCGTAGATAGTTTAAATGCGATATTGCCTTGTTTTCCAAAGTGAAAACGCGTAATACCAAAACGCGATTTCGCAATAGGCATATTGACAGCATCAATAAATTGCAAATCTAATTAGTTCGCCAGTTAGAGTTTTGAAAAATAATGGACACGTATTTTTTCTTTGGTTAAATCTATGAATAGTCTATCTAGTCATCATCATCTTCCTGCCCTTATCCCATGTTACTTGGGGTCGGCGCAACACGTTTTCTTCTTCCATTCCGTCCTGTCAACCGTCATGATATCACTAACTCCCTTCTCTTTCATATCATTCTTCACGCCATCCATCTTTCCTTTGGCCTCCCTCTTCCTCTCCATCCATCCACATTTATATTCATAACTCTTTTCGTCACATGCGTTTCATCTCTCCTCTTCACATGCCCATACCAAGACAAACGGTTCCCTTTCAACTTTTCTGTCACTGGCGCTACTTAATAGATACCAACTCCTTTCATATGAAGTACTATTCATTTCTGTTTGAAATTAATACAATATACTCATTGTCCATTGCAGAGAAACACCGGCTACTAATTCACAAGCAGTTTCAATGCATTTCAGTGTATTTAGCTTTGTACATTGACTGCGTTCCGAAAACTTTCCTGAACTCGTGTTCGCTAAAAGTTGAAAATCACTAACAATGTGGAAAGCTAAATATATGCTTTTCTACGAGTTAGTGTACTACATCGTACCGGGTTAACGTTTTAACCTGCGATTTTTAACTGTACATTGAGATAAAAGTTAAAAACTAAACTGCTTTAGTAGTTTTATTGTTTGTATTTTAATTTTCTGTAGTCGGAAGTTCGTTTAAACTATTGTGTTGTTAAAATTTTTGTATGAGAGGCTATAGTGCTTGTTCACGTACAACTCGCGGGTGCGAGCGCGGTGGCGGGCGCGGTGGACTTGGCGAGTTCGTGTTCACATTGCCCGCCAGGCGTTTGCGCGAGTGTGACGTGTTATCAGAGGTTGTAAACATGGACGACGATCTTTTATTTTAATCGAAAATTCATTCCTAAAATGAGATTTCATACCTTATACTATAGTTACAAAAATAAAGCAGTTTAAAATACCTATAAATATGAATACTTTTTATTTACCTTCCATACCAAGAAATAATTCAACAATTTCTTTCCATAACTTATTAAGAACGTTTCTGTTCATATGGTAATGATGTTTGCTTTGCCAAATTGGAGTTCTTGCCTGAATAGCACTGATAAATTCTTCTGTATTAAACGACATGATGAAAAACGTGCTATCATTTCCAGCGACAAGTTCAAACGGGTTGATCTTACCTGACGACGCGAGTTAATCGCGCGCTCCGCCGCTAGTTCGACGTGAACACACGCAAACAACTTCATACGTTTGATATTATCGCGAGCGCGCCGCACGCTCCCGTCGCGAGTTCGCCCGCTACATAGCCCGCACCTGCGTTTTGTACGTGAACACTTGCATATTATGCCATACGTTTGATATTTCGCGACCGCGCCCGCCACCGCGCCCGCGAGTTAACGTGAACAAGTACAGACAGCATGACTGGTCTAGATTTCGCTTTAGATCAGAAAACCACGAACGCTGTTCATCATTCTGTACAACTTATTGCCAGTCCTTCTACTCGAGCGGCCTGTGGGTGAGATATACGCAGCGAGCCTACAGAGCCCTGCGCACTCAGTACAATAATGCGTTCAGGATTTTGTTGGGTCTGCCGTGCCGTGGCGATGCAGCGCGTCTGGGATGTTTGCTGAAGCGCGCACTGATAGTTTCCAGTTTTGGGGGAGGCTTATGTCCAGCAGTGGACGTCTTTCGGTTGAATGATGATGATGACGATAATAACTAGATCCTTTGTTTATTTATTTTATTTTAAGTTATTTTATTATCCACAAAAAAATAACTTAAAATATTATTACTTTTATAAATGCGTAAGTAAAATGTGAAATAAAGGTAAAATATTTATACGAATCGGGCTTCATCAGCCATTGCGTGAATTAAATTGACTAGTATTGAAATTAAGTATGCAGATTTCCTCTCAATCCTTTATTTAAATGTTAATTTCTCGGGTTTAAGCCCTTTGCATTTTAATTGACAGTGTTCACAATTGAAATTACTTGGATAACAAACCGCTTAAACGTAAAAACCTGTTCTCTTGATAATCTGTTCCATTTCAGCATAATTACTAAAATCTGCCTTCTTTAGAATGACTTGGTAAAACATACCTAATAATTAAAGAAAAAACTAAAAATGAAACAAAAAAAAAACCGTTGGAGAATAAAAAAACTTTGAGAACAGCAAACTATATCAACAGCAGAAACCAGTTTGCTAATATTCGAAACACGACCGGCTCACGTCGACAGTCGTACGGCAGCCACCACTACAAACGGTACCGTGGAATGGATTTTACCGGCAAAATTGCTATCGTAACCGGCGCCAGTTCCGGCATCGGTGCAGCTACAGCCAAACTGTTATCACAGCATGGAGCAACACTAGCACTCGTAGGACGAAATGAAACAAGATTACTCGACGTGGCAAAGCACTGTGAAGCTGCGAAAGGAATTCGACCTCTATGTCTCCTCTTAGATTTGACTATAGACGGAAACTGCGATGAAGTCGTCAGAAAAACTGTGCAAACATTCAAAAGGATTGATATACTTATAAACTGTGCGGGAAAAGCGACTGTGACTTCGCTGTTTGATAGAACTATGGAGATTTTTGATGAGCTAGTCGCTTTGAACCTTCGCGTGCCTTACAAACTGACACAATCCTGTATTCCGCATTTGAAAAAGACGAAAGGCAATGTCGTCAATGTTTTTGGAGCTCCAACGAGAGTTAGACCTGGTTTTTTACCTTTCGCAATGATTAGAGATGCACTGGAGAGATTCACGAAGGCTGGAGCTTTAGAATTAGTGGTTGAAGGTATAAGGATGAATGCTGTTCGTCCGGGGATAACTAGGACGAATATTTTAGCAAATCTAAATGTACCAGAAGATGATATGGCTAGAGCATATGATAAGATTTCTCAAACAGTGCCTAATAATGTGATTATTGAGCCAACGGAGATAGCTCAAATGATTTTGTTTGCTGCTAGTGATATTTGTCCGAATCTAAACGGTACAAGTTTAGTAGTTGATGGAGCAGCGTCTTCTAATTGAAGTAACAATATAGTGATTAACACAAGTGCTCACGATGATGCAAGTGATCTAAGATTCTATAGTGATATTCAAATAAGCGTTTAAAACTGACAACTAAGTGTTTTTGTAATTAAGTTTGGAAACGGGTTTGAGTGAAATACCTCGGGAATTTTAGAAGATAAAAAATGTTAGTAAAATAGATTAAGTTTTTACAAAAATATCTCGGTAAGCAACAAATTGATATAATAATAAACCTACATGGAATAAAAAAAAACATATTTTGATACAGATTTCGTTTTAATTGCAGTCCATTGAATTCCATACAGATGTACGTAATTGCAATGACATTGACATCAAAATAGTGTTGTACAAACCGGTTGACTCGTCACGGATGTAAGCGATTAAATACGAACTGTAATTATTTAAAAACCTATTTATGTCTAGATTCTTCTTTACCGAGTAAAAATATATTTCATCGTGTATGTATTTTGTTATTGATACATTCAATCGTAGCTTGAACTTCTTTAATGATTACAAAATAAAGAAAACCGGTCAAGCGAGTCGGGCTCGTGCAATCAGAGTTCGTCGTGAAGACCTAATTATGCCCAACAATATTTACATGTCTGTGGCAGACAGATGGACAGACACAACAAAATAAGAAGTTTTTGGGACCTTAGATCGATAGAATATGCTTTAGTGTACACCATAACAATAGCAAAAGCCAAAAACAATTTAAAACAGGGTACAATGGCGGTCTAATCGCTAATAGCAATGTCTTCCAGGACAACCTTTGGATGGACTATAAAGATGTGAAAGATAGATCATGGGGGCAGTCCATGGTTTACTACTGTACAATTTTTACCATAAAATATAACTAAGATTACTTAGTTAAGCTCAGTTAAGATTTAACTTCACCAGACATTTTCCTATCAACTTTAACGGAAGAGCGTTAGGTGAGAATTTAAATAAAGATTTCAAAACTGGTTTATAAACCGGTATGAGGTAAATCCGTACAATAATATTATTATGATGACAGTTAACATTCGTGACGTCATGTCGGCTGTCGCGACTGAACGTATTAGTACAACACGTGTTCTTGAGAATGTTGAACTGCTCATTCGTAAACATACCATGGGAATTCAAAACGACACTGTGATTATGTAGGTTTTAAGGGAAATCACAAGTAACGATTAGTTTTGGGTGCATGTTTAATAGAAAGTTATAAGCATCTTGGATAAATTTGTATCACCACAATAGACTGGTGATCGTATTATCATCAGTGTCCAGCCCACCTAATGTAATCATCCCTGAGAAGCCTGATGACAAGATGACAATTTAATTTAAATAATATTTATGTTTTTTCTTTGTATAGGCTCAATTAATCTATTCACCTGACAGATAGAACTGTGTTGCTGGGGAGTTGGTTGCACTGTTTCTTCTTCACAGCATAAACATTAAGGAGCGATGAAGGGAGGGTTTTAGGAGGCTATCATTTGTAACATTGACGTTTAAAAATAACTAAGTAATTCTACTCTATTTTGAATAAATTAGTTTGAAGTTTGACACCAGCAGTGCAATTCTGTAAGAATCTCACCTCGATCGCGACTGTCAATTAGACACTTGTCGTGACACAGCGTGGATAACAAAACTACGCGTTATTGATTGTACTGTCGACTATCTGTGTGTTATTTGCTTCTATTATCCATATTGTGACATTATGGATATCGAGCTAACCGTCGATATTGAGGTGGGTTTCTTACAAAATGACACTATACCAGTACGAGGCGGAGCAACCTGCCCCACAGAATATTGAAGAACTAGAAGACAAACGAGCTAATTATAAAATTTTGTATTTTTGTAATTTTAATACTGACTTTGACTTTTCAAGGAGAACATGTTGAGGAAATTAGAGGGCAAAATAACTCGATTGTGTGTGTAGCATAACAATCCCCACCAAGCTAACGTGGTGTACGCCTACGCATTTGAAATCTGTAAATTATCGATATGCCTTTTTAATACACTTTAAAAGTCAATTTGTCAACCCTCAAGATTGAAACATTCATAAGCACCTTAACATAGCACTACTCTCCAAAATTCCAACAAAATTCAATATGAAACAACACACATACTTCTCCAAACAATACGAAGCCTATATATCTTTGTAAAAAACAACAAAAATCTTCATGTGAGCCGCTGATGAAAACCTTTGCATTGTTTGTAAGCCTCACTGTTCGCGGTCGCGTAGTTTCAGGTTATTTTCGCAAAAAGTCTTGGCCTTCCAATTGTGGGGATGAGAATGATAGCTCACATTCTGTATGATCTAGAATAGTGCTTACAATTTGCATGGAAAGGTCATATGAATAGCTAGTTTGTTCCTCTTTATTATGATTTACTATCAAGATTTCATTATTTAGGGGGTCAAAGGTTAGATTTTTACAATATTTAAAGAGATCTAGACATTGCTGTGCGCATATCACGAAACTGGGCATACATTGGCTCAATGAATTGGTAGTGTATGGGTCAGAATCATAATTCTCCTGCCTTTATCTCAACTTGGCGTTGTGTATTGGGTGTGGCGTTGTGTCGTTAAGTTAAGTAAGGTCGTTAAGTTATTTATAGATTGACCCTGGGACCCATGGGTTTTTGAGAGAAAAACAGCAAAAAAAAACACGGTTTTCTGTATCTGAGTAATTTTAGCGTCCAGAGTTAATTGATTGCGCGGACCGATATCGCGCTAGTCATGCCCTGTAGCTGTATTGCCGTGATTTCATACATTTATGCATGACAAAGAAGTTCGATCGCGAAAAAAACAAAAAAAATGTTTTTTTTTTTACTTATTTTTTTTGTCACCTTATTAGGTGGTTTAGATACGACCGCTTACAACTACTGCACATGTTTTTTTTTTTAAAAAAATCACACTTTCTTCCATGCGGGGTTAATCTATACCATTAATAGATCATGTGGTTTGAAGGAATTACACGAATTCGGTTACACATTTGACACTACGAACTTCCTCTTTCAGGACCTTGTCTCCTAGTATGTTAAACTTATTCAATCTTATTTACCCGCGAATGAAATTGTGAGTAACACATACATTGTGTACAAAAAGATATCAAACACAAATTACATAAATAGTATCAAGGTTAAAGACATAATTTATGATATAACTGAGTCACAAGTAAACAAAATACGACAGATATTACTGATACAGAGTGATAATGTTATCAGTATTTATCCAACCATCGTCGTATACGGACGTGTATTTGACGATAAATGAAATATAAAACGCGATAAAAAAAGTAAAACAGAAGATCACGCAAGCAATTCAGATTTAAGAGATCTTTACAAACTTGAAGTAGAAGATACAAATATGGACAACATAGATTTAAGTGGAAAAGTGGCAATAATAACAGGTGCCAGCTCTGGCATTGGAGCAGAAACTGCTGTAGTTTTTGCCAGTGTCGGAGCCAAATTATCACTAGTGGGACGCAACGAAGCAAGACTATTGGAGACAGTAAACAAATGCTTAGAAAAAAACAACCAACCTTTATTACCTTTACAACTAGACTTAACCCATCCAGGTAGTTGCGAAACAGTGGTGAGCAAGACAGTAAAATTCTTTGGAAAAATTGATATACTAGTGAACTGTGCCGGAAAAGTGGCCATATCATCTCTCTTTGATAACTCAATTGAGATATTCGACGACGTCATGAACATAAATTTTCGAGTACCATACCATTTATCGCAATTAGCGTTACCATATTTGGTAAAAACTAAAGGAAACATCGTAAACATAGGGTCTTCGATGTCCAAGAGGTCCAAGCCAGGATTGATGCCATACACACTGTCGAAAGCAGCTATACAACTGTTTTCGAAGCACGCTGCCTTAGAATTGGCGTCTGCAGGAGTCAGGATCAATTCTATCAGTCCAGGACATACAAGGACTAATATTTTGACGAATATGGGCATTGAAGATGCTGATATCCGAGAGTCTTTAAACAAAGAATTGGTTAGTTCTATGCCTAATGGAAAAATGCTGGAGCCTAAAGAAGTAGCAACATTGATATGTTTGGCAGCCAGTGATGTATTTCCTAGTTTAAATGGGTCTGATTTGTCATTAGATGGTGCAGCATCTTTAACGTGATTTAGATTAATTTTGTGTTAAATAAGGGTTCCAAATTATTTGTAATTGTGGTTTGAGTAATAAATTGGTGATTTTTCATTGATTTTGATAATGTTTATTTCTGTTACTTTACATCATTTAATTATGTCACTGATAAATAAGACGTTTATCTGACATATCGAGTTCTTTATCGCAGATAAAAATAATTTAACAGTTTTTATTTAATTTTATGCTATCTTCACTGTTGAGGGGGTGAACGGAAATGGAAGCGGTATCAGTAGGTATTAAAAATAAAGTTTAAAGGTGACACCTTTTTTTATTGAATCTCTTTTTATTGTATTCACTCTCTCTCTCTCTGTTCTTGACTGTTTTTCATTTTGTTTTAGGGATCCGTACATAAACGGTGCCCGATTACTTAATATGTTCTCTGTCACAAGGCTATAATTCTCTACAGACGTAAATAGTAGATGAAATTTTCAAAGATTATGTGTCGTTAAAAAAGAATTTGGCATTTATACAAAAATACTAATCCCAAGAGGGTCTGACACACGACAAGAGTTCTCTAAAGCTATTATTACATTTCAAGGACTTTTCTGTTGGTTTCTTAATAATATTTTAATGGAGCCAGTATCTGAAGACAATACTGCACTGACTAGTCTGAATAGGGAATATGCATGTAATTCAAAACTCTTTCATTATTTAAATATACCTACGCTATACAGACGTCAAAAAACAAATTGCATTGTTTTTTACACTTTTTACCGCATTACTTATTTTACAATTCATTATTTTATGTTACGTTTTTTTCGTGAAACGGAACGCAATCTCGAAATGCGTCGTCTTCGAAAATGCCGGAAGTGACATCAAAATCCATGTGAATAAATCTTTAAATAATCTTTTCTTAGCAAACTGTTTGATTTTTCATTGAGGTAAGTTAGTAAGTGCGATTTCTGCTCGAATAAAGCACAAGAAATAATTTAATTTATATGATTTGTTGCTAAAAAAAGATGTAAACAAGGCAGTATCGTGGATTATGACGTCACATTACAATAAAGGCTGTTTGAACTGTAGCAGAAAATTGTTGAAGTTAAATCATTGTTTTGTGCAACAAACAATAGTAACATTTGACTTTTAATGCTTTTCTTGGGTTTATATTACTGTGCTTTATTGATTAAGAGAAAAAAAAATTACATGCATATTCCTTATCGTGCATGCACGACTACAAATCAAGGTATGATTTACCAGTATGAGCTGAACTTGCATTGTATGAGTTTTCCGTACAATGAGAGCTCAGATTATACTGGAAGTCTATAGCTTGATATTTAGCCTTGTTTAAATTAATGATTTACCATCAACCTATAGATCAGCAGTCAGCATCACAAAAAATCTAATCTCCGAAGCTTTAATAGAAATATCCAAGTATTTATACCCAATAAATGCGATAGCCCTAATACAAACTGTCTTCATAATTCTCAAATTAATTATACACAAGTGAAATTTATTGATGAACTAGAAGTGATCGCTATATCGAAGGTGATAGAGGCTATAATCGTATGTTAGAGTGACAGATTTAAAGCTCACTACTATGTAGGCGAGGCCAGTTGGACTAAATTAGATTATTTATTAATTTGTTTCTTATAATTTAGCTTTATTTAGATGATTGCGTTTTTGAACGTAACCTTGAAGATCCTAAAGCGCAAATATTGTATAGCACAGCGATATCGCTCAGCATTCATTTTATATAGACAAGTTCACACAACGCTATGCTATAAAGTATTGGCTTGCTGTACGCCATAAACTTGAGCGATTCGCAGAGCTATATCGTACGATTCTACGGTCCCCGCTCCGTCTCACTTCTACCTCGTTCGTCGCCCGACGGATCGCCGTCTTACAACTTGCTATACATAGTAGACCGGCTTGCGAAATAGCGTACAGTGTGAACGTCATGTTATACAATGTGTCCGGTAATGGACTAGCGATATTCTAGGTACTTATAAAGCAACTATTCTAGTACACAAATACACTACACACTAGGCAATCCACTTTCCCGCTATTTGGCAGCTATTTTGCTTTTTAGTTGAGATATTCTCTATCTTAAAGTTATGAAAATGTGAACCCATTGTATCGTAATGTAAATGATAGACAATATTGTTGCCCTCCGAATAAGTCTACTTTTATCTCAGTAGGACCAAAACTTTGAGAGATATGACTTGTTTTGTATACACTTCAGATCTGCATGATCTAATACCCCCCTGCCCTTTTTTCTATCGGACGGCCAGAAGCACGAAAAAGCGCCATCGGTTCATGGTTGATATACCAAAAACCCGAACGAAGCGCTTTGATTCCACTTTCATTGTGAAAACCGCCAAACAGTGGAATGCGCTGCCCGAGTGGGTGTTCCCCGACAGCTACAATTTGGGTGTCTTCAAGTCACGAGTGAATCGGTTTCTTCTGGGCAAGCGTGCTCCATCGTAGACCGCATCATCGCTTAACATCAGGCGAGATGGCGGCCAAACGCAGGCCTAGTAATAAAAAAAAACAGAATATCTCAACAAAAAAACGGAAGTGAATTGGACCCTAGTGTATAGTGTATTTGAGCACTTGTTATGTATAAGTACCTACAATATCGCTAGTCCATTACCGGACACATTTTATAGCATGACGTTCACACTATACGCTATTTCGCAAGCCGGTCTACTATGTACAGCAAGTTGTAAGACGGCGATACGTCGGGCGACGAACGGGGTAGAAGTGGGACGGAGCGGGGACCGTAGAATCGTACGATATAGCTCTGACAATCGCTCAAGTTTATCGCGTACAGCAAGCCAATACTTTATAGCATAGCGTAGTGTGAACGTGTCCATATAAATGTATGCTGAGCGATATTGTTGTACTATACAATATTTGCTATTTGCTATACAAGGTTAGTCGGAAAGGGGGTACTAATCCGCAGGCCACTTAAAAGAATATCACTAATGACTGTTTTAAAGCAAGTGTTAAGGTGTGTTCGCACAGCGCGTACATTGGTACGCGTAGTCGGTTACGCGTACGCAGGAACGCTTAGTTCGTACAAGGCTTAAGACAGGCACCTCCATACTATTACCACTATTACTAAGCGTTCTTGTGTACGCGTAACCGACTACGCGTACATTGGAACGCTTAGTCCGTACACACCTTACAAATTTCAAAATTCGCAAATTTTTAGTATCGTACAAAATGATTTTTATTCTAGTTTTTTCAAAAAATCTTCATCCCTGATTTAGTTACGAACTCAGAAAATGGAGCTTCTAATCCGTGACCCCAAATATGACCTAAAATGTTAACACTGCTAATCATAGCTGAGGATAAATATATTTTAGCATATTTTTATAAAATCTTTGAACAGCTTTTTTCTTTTAAACTTTTGGGAAAAGTTGTAAAACAAAAGTTATTCATAATTATGGGTATTTTAACACCCTTACGAATGTACCCCCTTTCCGACTAACCTTGTTTATTATACCTACTGTAGTCTGAACTACGCTTTATGTGGCCGCCTTTAATCTTCAAAACGTTATCACTACAAACCACACACTAATTACTCAACAAATAAAGAGACAAGTAATTATTCGCATGACAAAATGAATTTCACGATGATTTTACAGTTTGTCAAAATTTATGGTTGCTGCGCGTAAGGATGAAATGTCATGATTTATGGCGTCGACGGCCATCTTGGATGCACGATGAGAAGGAAATGACCGTAGGTAAGGTATGATTCGTCTATGTAAAGAGCTGAAAAGTTTATTTAGAAATAGTTTTCCGTCGTACGTATGTGAGAGCCAGAGGGAACCCAAATATGATTTAAAATGTAAACACAGTGTCGGGAACTTCGTGGAGTGAGCGCCATCTGTTGTCCGCTGCCTAACTAACCGTGACGTCAACATCGGACCATCACTGCCCGTTGGAGGGAGGAGACCGGCTCGCTTGGTGCGCCCGGAGGATTGCTTCTTGGACCGTACGACGGGACACTCGTCTAGAGTATTCTGTGTAGATCAGCTGAAGAAGTCTGACCTTTTATATCTGACTAGCTTGTCCTTATTTTATGATCTTGTAATAACTTGTAATAATTATCTAAAGTATTATACTGTGATCTAGTTCATTCATGTTACTAACACTAACCCAAATACAAGTACTCTCAGTGGTGGAGAGTCTATGTTGGTTTTATTTACTACATTTACCTTGCTCACAATCCTGACATACCAATATTAGCGATAACTATAATGATAGAATCACTCCTTAACGATTAAATTGTAGTGTCGCTAACAACAGCTTATTATAATAGCTGAGGATAGATGGATTTTAGCGGTTTTTTTTATGAAATTTTTGTACAGCTATTTCTCTTAAACTATTGACTTTTGGGGAAAGTGGTAGAACAAAAGTTATTCATTATTATGGGTTATTTAAAACCCTTTCGGATTAGTACCTCCTTTCGGACTAACCTAGTAGGTATATTGTGTAAATATGACTTTCGGTTTAGTCGTTCAAAAGTTACACAATCAGACGGACAAACAAACATGTCTCAGTCTAAGGCCTGGTTTTCACAGGCCCAGTTTCTGACCACCCAGTAGTCAGCAACTGTACATTCTGCTGTCTATACAGTACTGTTACTTTCCCGACGTGTTCTCACTACTGGGTCTGTATAGGAGACAGCAGTAAACAGCTACTGTGTTACTAGTTCTGGCCTGGTGTTTCTGACCCATCTAGTTGCGTTTTTATGGAGCGAGTGACGACCCAGTAGCTGTCCTTGTGGGAGTGGGGGAAGGTCAGTGGACAGTAGAAACAAAAGTAGCTGTCCGACAGCAACTAACCAGTCAGTACTGGCTCAACTTTGTTTTCACGGACCAAGTAGCTGTTAGACAGTAACTGTCCTTCACTGTCCGCCAGATACTGAACCTGTGAAAAATAAACTTTAAAAAAAAGTAAAAACCGACTTCAAAGAAATACTAAAAGGAGTAAAATAATTACCATAATATAAAATTAACAGTTTCAGAAGTCGGTGGCTTCTATTTGCTTCAGTGTAGAGTTGCACCGACTTCTGAAACTGATAATTTTATATTATGGTAATTATTTTACTCCTTTTAGTATTTCTTTGAAGTCGGTTTTTACTTTTTTTAAAAGTTTATTTTTTATTAAATACGTTTTAATGTCATAATTTTAACCCCCTCCTTCATAACCCTTCTTTTTGGCTTTGACGTAGTCGGGCATAAAAAGTCCTTTCAAATGATACCTTACACGATATAATGAAAACATTCCAAAGGGGGGGAGGGGAGGACACCCACCCTCCTCTTTTCCAGAGTCAGTTCCCAACAACAAACATACACAATGCAATATTAGTAATTTGAGAATTTTGCTTTGATCCGATGAGGAGTTCCGTTCCTTATCTCTGAAGTTCAGGGTCTAATCATAACAAAATTTATATGGGACCAATCGGGAAGTATACCCTTTCGAACAAAAAAATGAGGTAACAAACATAAAAAAAAAATACAACCGAATTGAGAACCTCCTCCTTTTTGAAGTCGGTTAAAAATAGGCTTAAGTATAACTTCTACCGTGTGTACACGCCTAATTTTTTTAAAATTCCTTACAACTAAACCTTCTGCGACCAAACTCACAGAATGACATCTCCAACACATCATCTCCTCAAACAGCACAACTTGCATATTTCTCTTACCTGTAACAAAGAGATACAAAGTTATTATCATGAAAGCTCCATTTATCTTACAACGAAATGTAAACGCTCGTAAAAATATACTGTTATTTAATAAGTGCTGAAGTTTCCATCGTTCAGGAAATTGTTTAAACATTAAATTATTTTTGGGGAAATTATGATTGAGTGTTAATTTTTGTTACGTATTAGGTTTTCGGTTGCCTTGTGTTATCTACATAAATAAAAAGAAAAGTCCCGACTGACTGACTGATTGACTGAGTCATCAACGCCCAGCCCAAACCCTTGGATCTAGAAAGCTGAAATTTTGCGCAGAGGTTCCTTTTATAATATAGACAAGGAATAAGGAAGAATTTATCGAAATTCAACCCCTAAAGGAGTTAAATAGGGGATGAAAGTTTGTATGGAAAACCGTCACTTAACGAGTTCAAAATTTCACGCAAGCGAAGCTGCGGGTAAAAGCTAGTGTATAAAATAAGAGTAGTATAAGTGTTGAACACTTCGAGGTTTTATATCTTTTTTGTAACTTTTATAACTTTTTATATCTTAATTTGTAATAAAAGATATAAAAAGTTTCACATCGATGCGATAACTAAAAATGGGTAAAAAATCAATTTCCAAGTTTTTTTACAAACTCAGTTAAGGCGAAGCTAATATAAGCGTGTTAAAAATACAAGAGTTATAAAACTTCCATCTAAAAGATCCCTTGCCCCAACAAAAAACAAAACGCAACCAATCACAAAATCTGGCACAAGGCACGAGCGATAGCGACCACTTAATATTGAAACGCGTCACTGCAATCAAAATAATAGACGTCCGCGACGGCCGTCCAATTCGTCACAAATGAAGACAATGTGATTAAATAAAACTAAACGTTTTGTTAGGGTGTGGAAAATGTCACAAGTAATGAAACGAGTCATTGCAATCAAAATAATGAACGTCCGCAAAAGACGTCCAACTCGTCACAAATGATGGAGACAATGTGATTAAATAAAACTAAATGTTTAGATAAGGTGTGGCAAAAATCATAAGCGATAGCGGTAAGAATTGTTTGTATTTTGATAGAGATAAAAGTCCTGTGCTGAAAGCCGCAAATTATTGCAATGATAGCCGATAAACAAATAAAAGATTCACGTATGTCCGGTTGCTATGAACAAAAATGAATCGTTTTGCTTACGGGATATAAATGGAATCGTAAGCTTATTTTACCTGTAATAGCTACTAACCTATGAGAGGGTCTACTTTGCAATGCCTAAGGTATCTGCATCATTATTGGTAAAGATACAAGTCTTAATTTTAACCAATAACTCTCGGTAAATCATAGAAATAGTGAACGAAAATATGATTTGAGATTTATTCAACACGAAAAATAAACATTGCGTTATGAAAGGTGCAAAACACACTGAGCGTATCTTGGACCGCGTACTACGCAAGATACGTAAGGCAAAAACGCTCAAGTGTGGCGGTACCCGTTGAAAATACGCCGAATATAGTTAACATCGGTCAAACGCAAGATGCAGGCGAAACTACGCTCTATTAGGCTCGGAGTAACGACGTATAATACGCGTGGTGAGGCCGCCTCGGGAAAATTTGTAAACGCATAATAACGCGAGGAAACATGAGACGCGCAACATACAACTCAGTGTATCTCCAGCCAAACCCTCGACAAATACCAACATCCATCTATATCTTTCACTTCCTCGCTCCAAATACTTGTTTGGCAATGAACGCACGCGCAGTCCCGCATTATATCAGTAACGGAACATTATAATCAAAACAATGTGACAGAGACGATGTAATTAAACATAACAATGTTCTCATACATCATGGCGTGGTGACATTTAACAAGAGAATGCGGGAGTGAGTTAATTATAGGAACAGGGGCTCAATTCTCCTAAAGCAAATCTTGATAAATCGCAACCGATTCAATTCATTTATTTTCACATAAAATAGGGTGCATTATGGTCTTGACGACACGTTTGGTGTAGTGGCTAAGCGATTGACTGCTGCGCTGCGTATCGCGGGTTCGATTTCCGCACGGAACAAAAATTTGTACGGCCTACAGATGGTTGTTTCGGGTCTGGGCGTTTGTGTATGTGAGATTTCGATGGCCCCACCGAATAAACGTGCAAGAGTTCTTACACGAATTTTTTTTTATTTCATTTTTCGTTTCTTTTGCCTATCTAGCACCTACTTAATTTTTTTTATGAATTTTAGACTCAAAATACGCCTATTATAATAGTGAATTTCTTTATTCTAGGGAAATAATTAATTTTAAAATTATACGAATAATAGTTTATGCTATTATTACATGCTTTTTGAGTCGCCAAGTACACAAGAATAAACATGTTAAAACCTACAGACGTTTGAGAAGATTTGTGATTGTTTCCGAATTTGGGTAACGTCTTCTTACACGTTTATTCGCGTAGAAATGTATGCAAATTTTATTACCAATGTTTCATTCCACAAAATGGAAGTTTGAATATAAATAGGTTATTAAAATTAAAGTATTGCATTATCTCTTACTATAATTATTTTTTTCTAACAATTGTGTTTAAGATTCAAACATTAAGTGCATTAATTGCATATCAATTTAAGTTTATACGTAGTAACGGTAAATAAACAAATGTTTACGCGATAAATTCTATTGTAATCGTACGTAACGTTAGAAAGGGATACGGGGGGTAAGATGCGAGTAAAATAAGGTGACTAGCTTGGAGTCAGTGGTGACCTCTCGCTTCCGGCCGTGGTTCTGTTCATGGTCGGGAGCGAGAGTGCGTGGGAAGCCGTCGCCTCCTTCTACGAGGAGGTGATGGCGACCAAAGAGGGAGCGGAGAGGAGGAGAGAGACAGCTGCCACTCTCCCTTCCCGCACCAGACGCACCGGGCGCTGGAGGGCGCGTGCCGATCTCCGGCCACCATAGTGTGTGGCCTGCGGGTAGTACTAGTACTGGCCTGCGACCAGTAACATGCCCGAGAAGGCGGTGCGCAGTGTTCTGTGCGCGCCTCTCAGGAGGAAGGACGTGGGGCCAGGCCCCACAGAAGGAGAGGTCCGCCAGGGGCTGGTGGACCAAGGCCGAGGTAGCTGCGAATCCCGCGACCCCGGCCAAGGGTCAGGAGAAGGAACACCGTGGGTTTTTAGCCGGTAAGAGTCCGGCATACCCCTTTGCCTTCCCCGGGCGAAGGGCATCCATGAGGATTTTCCCTCGAAAAAATAAAAAATAAAAGGTGACTAGCTCGGAAGGACAGTCTTGTTGTGATTCTATGCACGCTATTACATAATTTTGTTTCGCGCAATTACATTCAATTATAAATATTATAAATCTACTGCCATTGGAAAACTCCATCTCGGTCTCCAATGACAGTGAGGAGGAGGATTAGTGTTTCTAATATCGCAATTCGTTTTTTTTAAATCAAGAAATTTACTTTCTTTGTAACTGTACTTTCTGTTCACGTGGACAAATACATAACTATATTTTCTTTATTCTTTATAATATCTGTGTTTTATTTCATCCTTTTGAAGTCAAAGTCAAAGTTTTTTATTTCAAATAGACTAGATTACAGGCACTTTTAAAACGTCAAAACTAGGTGCACGGTTCCAAAAGGTAGGTTGCATGGGGAAGAGCTCAAAACTCCAAGAATACTCTTTTCAAAATAGTAGTTCATGACAATTCCATTACAGTAGTGTGAGAAATAGAATGAGAATAATGCAGGTTAATGTAAGAAATAAACTCACATAAGAGTAACAAATAGAAAAATATGCCTTCTGGGATTGCCATAGCAGCTAAGGGCTAACCAGTCCCGACAGACAGCAACCGTTCACGAGCATGACGTGCACATCAGCATCGCTTAGCTCAACCATATTGCAGGGAACCCAATGACAGGATATACAACGCCACCATAAGCAGGACATTTAAGTGAGCATGACAGACTCATACTACCAGACAATGGGCAGTAATGTGATATGATTATAGGTGTATCATTAATTGCTGCATGATGCTCAAACTTTACAGATTGGAAAATGATTTATGAAAATTATAATTATAAACAATATCAGACTATTTAGGCAGAGTATCATACATTAAATAATAAAATTATAATGGGAATATAAAAATTTCAGTATTTGAATAAAAAAAATATATGAAAATTGATCAAATAATGTACAGGTTATTTTAAGTCAATAAAAAGAAGAATACTAGAAGTAAACATTAAAAATAATGTTAGGTCATACAACCAACCAGTTAGACAGGGCCAGAGGATCGCAATGTGCAGGACGGAGTTGTACGCCAGGCATCTTTATCTTCGATATAATGATTTATGTTTTAATAAGCTTTAGATATCAAAATGCTCTTAAGAAATTATTTAAAATGCTCTTAATAAATGATTTATTGTAGAACCTAACACTGTTCCCCATAAACGTCTTGCTGGTTTGTCGTAGTCTAAAATCAGGTACTGTTAGCTTGTGTTTATTGCGAGTATGTATGTTGTGGACGTCACTTTTCTTGTTATACTAGGCAATATTTTTTCGAATGTACATAGTGTTACTAAGTATACACAAAGATGGTAGGGTAAGTATATTTATTTCCTTAAATAATTCACGAAGCGATTCACGGCAGTCTAGATTATAAATAGCTCGGACTGCTCTTTTTTGTAATATGAAAATAGTACCAACATCAGCAGCCGAACCCCACAGTAATGTGCTATAAGACATAATACTGTGAAAGTATGCAAAGTACACCAACCTAGCTGAAGCTACATCAGTCAACTGCCTAATTTTTCTGACGGCAAATACAGCAGAACTCAGTTTGCTTGCAAGTGCCTCTATATGAGGTCCCCATTGCAGTTTAGAGTCTACTGTGATGCCCAGGAAGACAGTTGAGGGAACCGGATCTAACGCTTTCCCGTCAAGTTTCACATTTGAATTAATGTACACTTGAGGTGGAGAATTTAATACTTTTGGTTTTACGAAATTATTTATATTATTATACCTTGCATTAACAAAGATGTATTACATAAATTAAAACTGATTTTATTAACACTAATATAAATGCATACGATCTTTCCAATCATATAGAAGCAGAACAATGCACTGTAAACAAGCGTGTAAATAGTTATAGCTGGGTTCAAAATAAACTTGAATTACGGAGAATAATAGTGTACCATTACAGTACATTTTATTCGTTGTGTACTATTACACGAATAAACGTGTAATGATATATTGCTGTGACCTAGTCATGCAAATTTCACAAGAGTATTAACATTAAATAGTTTTTCATGAATTTCCTGAAACTCGTTGATATTTAGAAAAAAGTAAATACACAAGTCTACAGTTTATTTTTTTACCTATAATTCGATAATACATTATTTATACCTATTTACAATGGAATGAGCGTTATTGAAGTTTAAACGTTTTTATTTTTTCCTGAAAAGTTGTCATTTTTCTCTTACACGTTTATTCGGTGGGGCCATCGATTTGTGTCTGTAAATGCACCCACGAAACAAGATAAATCTTAGTGTGAGGAAACATATTAAAAAAACAAAAAAAAAAGTTATTACAGTGTTCAGCCCATTTTGTCTTGGACAAACATGTGAAATTTTGGCAATAGTAGGTACCATAAAATTACAGCTAGTTACATTAAATTAATTAAGTTTATAAACTACCAATTCAATTAATTAATCAGGGTAATGTCAGATTGTCAAATAGCATAGATATATGTATTATAATAATAATATATCACATTAATTAATAATTGTTCAAAAAATCAACTATTTTATAATACATTTTTTCCAGGAGCCATTCTTTTAATTTCTTTTTAAACCTATTAACAGGAAGGACTTTAATGGGCTCTGGTATTGCGTTGTATATTTTAAGACACATACAGTATGAGCCTTTCAGAAAAAGAGTCGTCTTCGATTTTCTGCCTATAACTAGCCGGTCGCCGTTTCTTGTACTTCTCGGAAATATTTCTTTTGCCCTTGACAAACAGATCCTTATGTGTTTTTGCAAATACACCTACTTCAATTATATACATGCAGAGCCAGGTGAGAATTTTGAGGCTTTTAAAAACAGGTCTACATGATTCGTAAGGCGGTATACCCACAATAGCTCTCACACATTTTTTCTGAACCAAGGCCGAACCGTTCATTCTGACAGTTTTCGGTTTCAAAAGCTGTCAAATTGTTATTACCCAATTATTTTCAAAAATTATTGGTTTTGTGGACTGACGGTTGTTTCGTTTGCGTTTGGCAACAATTTTTAACCGACTGAATGTCGTGTTAGTCGAATTGGCCCTCTGAGTGCCTAGTGCAAGTTTATCTAAATATTCAATCGCGTTTACGTTATCTACGATTTGTATGGAATCGAAAAAGCGCAAACTAGTGACAATAATTTAAAAGACAATTATTTGCGAATGCGAGTTTTTCCATAGAAAGCTAACTCAAGGTCTGCCAACGTTCTATGGAGCACAGCATTCTAGGCGTCAAACTAATGGACCATATACGCAACACCACACTGCGCTCCAAAACACAAATTGCTGACGTTGCTCAAAAAGCCGTTAAGCTGAAGTGGGCCTGGGCCGGCCACGTGTGCCGCATGCCCAATGAGCTGTGGGCTAAAATAACCACTATATGGAGCCCTGACACAGCCAGAAGGCATCGCGTCGCGGCAGACCTCGAAGAAGATGGTGGGACGATTTAGACAAAACCAATGACCAGTGGTCCACTTTGGCTCTGGATCGAGGAAACTGGAAGTCATGGGGAGAAGCCTTTGCCCAGCAGTGGGATGACGCAGGCTAGAAATGAAATGAAATGCGTGTTTTTCACTTGATAGTTAACGACCATCAACTAGCATTCGCAAGTGAGAACGTTAACTCACGTGATTGGTTGTTTCAAGCATTTTGCGAGTGCGAGTTGCAATTTTAACCGTAACTCTCACTCTATCTATGATTCTCGATGCGCTTGATGTTTAACTCGATAAACGCGATGGTGAAGTCAATCTAATAATTTTGCGCAACTCGCACTAGGCACTCAGACGTACGCGATTGGTATTGGCAAAAACAAGTTTTCAAAAGCATATGATACGTGATAGGGTTTGAAACATTAAAGAACTCGCAACGAGACATGATCTTTTTATCTACATGAGTGGGCTAAATGTAATAGGATCACGCGCAGCCTCACTTCAACCTAATTGCATTGACGCGCATTCTAACAAACACCGAGTAAATGTATCGCTGCGAGGAATTTAAAAACCTTTCACTCACGTCACAATTTCGCATCGAACATGGAATTTATAGAGTCTGATCTCACAACCAGTCCCACAGATTAATTTTAAACAGTTTTTCTATTCAGGTTGCAGAAGATTTCTTACACTGTTGTAATTAATTTTGCGCACCACCTTTTATGATGGGCATGATGGACGCGCGTCTATGCTGGATGGCAGTCTACACATGGTCTTGCAAGTATACAGTACTGTGGAGGCTGCACTCAAACGCCAATTTTTTATATAATTTTAGTAAGTAATCAAGTAATTTATTCGCTTAAAAAATTGGTACATAAGTACTTAAATACATTAGCAAGCATAATCGATATTTCATTAGCTTATTTAACTTTGAGTTCATTAATTTATTTAATTTTGGTTGTGTATTTATATATTTTTATTTATTCTATTAAGAACTTTAGTTTATTCATATTTGCTCAATTTATTTGTATTTGCTGTGGTAGCTAACTTATAATTCAATGTGCATATTGTGTTCGTTTTCTTCTATAGTTAGAATAATTTATGTTATGTATAATTTGTTGGCAATCCTTAAATAAATAAATAAACGTGGTTTCGTGACTCCCATCATGCACGGTGGAGCGCAACCTACTTAACCCGCTATCGCTTGTAACGTATACCGCACCAATCTCGAAGACTAACATTCTGCTCCACTTAGTTTGGCACACTCGAAATATCGAGACTAAATAAAACCACCGCTATTGTCTCGTCACATGCCAACTGATGAGTACACGTCCTGTTGTTTGATTTATCCTGACTCATTTGAGCCCTTTCGCAAGAGAAAATAACCTAAGGCTAAGAACTCACGAAGCGGTTTTCACCCGCGCCCGCCGTGGTGGAGGAACAGCTGTTTTATTTCCAAACTCACGAGACCGGGGTTCTGTACGGTTACGCAGCCGTCGCGGTTGCGATTATCGCTCGCAAACATGGCGGGCGATTATCGCAAGACGGGCAGTTATTTACGATCAGATTGTTTAGTTGGGTTCCAGACCGCCGTGGACACACCAGAAACGAGCTGTTGCTTTATACTTACTTCACAGAAAGAAAAATGGAGACTGTTCTTCAAAAACAACATACGTCGGATTTCTGTAGCCCCGCCGATAACCGATCGCAGAGCACACGGACGCAACCCGCCGACGCTGCGGGTTACCGCAACCCGCCGACGCTGCGGGTTACCGCAACCCGCCGACGCTGCGGGTTACCGCAACCCGCGCGATTCTACTAGCTGCCGCAAAGGATCGATAGGATCCGCAAACAATTGCGCACACCGCGGGCGTAAAACGCGTCGTGAAATGTGCTTCAATTTTTTACATATAAAGCCTGCATTCTACGGAAGCTGCGAGCCCGCAACTGCGGCGGTCGCGGGTGAAAACCGCTTCGTGAGTTTTTAGCCTAAGAGTCTCTTTATAATGAACGTCCAAACTGTCACAAAATAATTCGAGACTCATTTAAAAAATATTTAAAATGCACCACTAAAAAGTAACCACGATTTCTTCAGAAACTTGCCAAATAATTTTGTGCCGAAGTCTAAGGTCTATCAAACACAAATAATGAACGTAATACCTCTGTAAATTTACAATTAAACTCAGTTATAATGGGCCACCGTATAAATCATTTACACAACTTCCGCAAACCAGTCATAAACGTCTATTGCTCTTGTAATTAACAACAATTATATACATAATATCACGCCTGTATTCCCCGAAGGGATCGGCAGAGGAGTATAATACACCCACATTTCGCCGTTATGTTTAAGTTCCATGTAAAAGGGGGCGAGCCTATTGCCATCAACCGGTCACGAATCTAGACTCCGGGCTGCTACTGAGAAATTCCACACGGAAAACCCAATAACACTTTGCCCGACCTGGGGTTCGAACCCCGAACCTCACGCTCAGCAGTCGCGCTTGCGGCCGCTAGACCAACAAGGCATTCAATTATAGGCAATACTAATCTACTAAATTATTCTAATACGAGTAATAATAATAGCTCTAATTTAAATTTGAAAGGCAGACGCCGTTTTCTTCCGGCAATAGAAGTTATCCAGTCCACCTAACACCCCTACCCAAAGACCAGATCTTTTTCAGCATATTTTACAATAGTCTTGCACCTACCTGGGTCGATCCATGACTGTACTCCAATAATAGTGAAGCCGTAGATAGTCCCCGGTTGGTGCCCCACCCCATTTTAGATTAATATTCTTAAAGGGGCCTCTGCGCGTTGGACCTGTGTCCCCCGTATGCCTTCCAAAGGACCGGATATCTTCCGCACGGAAGATGAGCCGTGAGTTTAAGAGAGATAATAGCTCTAATTATCTGAGCATACATTTCGCAATTCTGAACTGACGATATCTAGACATAGACAAACTAAAATAGCCGTTCGTAGTTTGAAAACAATAAAAGACAATAGCGTACACTGGCGGCCACTAATTCTAAATTTAATGCACCACACACATCATAGCTGGACAATACGGAATAATAAAATTATTAATAAACAAAATCGTTTTAACGTGATCAGTGATCACTTTTGATATTATTAAATCCTCAGTTGTCACATATATTTACGATAAGAATTATGGCTCGGAAAATTTGTAGCCGACGACGGAACAATTTTGACGCCGCGCAAGCATGAGTCATCCAAAAATCTTTTGATATTTTACGATTTATTCTTTTACTTGAGGTTTGGTTTTGGTTGCTATATGAAAGGAATTAAGATATGGGATGCAAGCGAGTCTTACAACCGACAGTCATTGATTAAATGTATCAATAAATACCTACTTGTCTGGAAGAAATTACTTTAAGCGATAAAACCGCCATTTGTACTGATCTTAATTACGTGTATTCCTTCTGTTTTAATTATTTTAGTGTACAATAAAGTATATCTATCTATCTACTTTAATCAAATTGAATGCTTCGCTGGTCCAGTGGTCGCAAGCGCAACTTCTGAGCGTGAGGTCCCAGTCGAGGTCGAGAAAAGTGTTATCGGGTTTTTCCGTGTGAAATTTCTCAGTAGCAGCCCGGAGTCTGGATTTGTGCCCGGTCGATGGCAATAGGCTCGCCCTCTATTACCTGGGACTTTAATATAACGGTGAAATGAGGGTGTACTATACACCTCTGCCCAACTCTTCGACGAATTCAGGCGTAATGTTACGTTACGTAATCAATAACCAAGATCTTTTTTAACAAAACGTCGAAACAATAGAATCGCTAAAAATTAAAAAAAGCTAAACTTCAACATTTTTTATAAAAGAGACAGAACTGCCTTTGGAGAAATTTAATGGAGCTTCCCCTTTATTTCGTCGTCGCTGAGTCGGAGTTTTTTCTTAAAAGGCGATTCTTTAAAGATGTCAAGGTAAAAAGTATTAAGACTGGTAGGAAAAATTATATGTTGGCAATGGACAGTTATTATTCTTTAGTTGGCAATAACGAAATCTTTTGACCATTTTGAATCCAACAACGCTTTTTTTACATGTCCATTTAATTTTTGTTTGTTTTTTTTAATTGTGCAAAAAGAAAATACTTTCTTTTTTCGGTGATAATTTTGATACCAACAAAAAATGTTATGCATGTCCAATAGATTTGCGTGATTTTTATTGTGCAGCAAAACAATCTTTATTCTTTCAAAATTCTTCTTTGCTGGCTATTTGAGGTCTAGATTCTCATTTAGAATGCGACATGAACATTATTTATGAACAAGATTAGTCAGAAAGGGGGTGGTAATCCGAAAGGGTGTTAAAATACTCATAATAATGAGTAACTTTTGTTCCACCAGTTTCCCCAAAAGTCAATAGTTTAAGAGAAAAGCTGTTCAAAAATTACATAAAAAATATGCTAAAATCTATCTATCCTCAGCTATGATCAACTGTGTTTACATTTTGGGTCATATTTGGGGCATGAATCAGAAGCACTATTTTCTGACGTTGTAAATAAAGCAGGGATGAAGAATTTTAGAAAAAACTAAATTAAAAATATTTTAGCGTGGAACTAAAAATGACCGAATTATGAAATTTTAGTACTTGCTTTAAAACAGGCGTCATTGATACTTTAACTGACCTACCCTTTCCGATTAAGTTTTTATAGAAAAAAATTGAATATTCAATTATGAGACGTTGTTACTGAACAAACAAATAACTCAAAAAAAAACTAAAAAGATGTTGACAAGACGTATTTGGGAGCCAAAAACGAACATTGGAAAGCAAAACCAATTGAAATGGCGACGACTTATTCAAAGAACAGATTCTGGCACTATGCCGGAACCGCGCAAAATAATTTCAATGTTGAAGATCAAAACTGAAATAATTTTACCCTAAATCATTACACATACAATAAATTATTCAATAAGCAACAACGATACGCTCGTACATTAGCGTGCATTACAATTATAACATTCATTCATTCACAAATTACGCGACATTATAGTGAGCAAATAATTTTGCACTGATTTGTATAGTGGAGCGATGAAATCATTTCTGATGGGTGAAATAGTGTGAAATAAATTCGTCGATGTGCACTTTGTTTCTATCAAAGTTTCCGTTTTAAGTATGAGTTAGTCACTTTGAAGATTGGCAAGAAGCCAGAAAATGTGCACGTAACAAGTTGATAAAATAAAATCCGCATTTGATCGAGTGGGTTGGTAAAAAGTTTGACTAGAAAAAAGACTAAACAAATTGGTGACTTATAAAAGGCTTGTGTTTAAACGTCTACCAGAAATGTATCTATTTTACTAACAAAAAATTCGAAATACCTGCCAGAATGGATAAATGCTCACCAAATTGTGTTTCATAAAATATTGTAGAAATGAAACTATTTTCCTTTTTATTCTATGCCTTAAAGATTTATAAACACCTTTAAAGTTAAATCTTAAGGGGATGTTTGTAAGGTTTTTTGGGTTTCCAAAGCAGAGTCGACGGAGCCCCGCAAGGTTTAAAGTCACCTAACACGAAGGGGATCACGGGGGCTTCGTTCGATCGCTACACTCGCTCAGTCTAGCCCCCCCGTCATCCCCTTCGAACCTAACCTATCCGTGTCAGAATGCCTCAAATTCCAGAGTCAACAGTAGGTGAATCGTCCGTTAGTTTAATCAGGCTTATTATTAAGAACACTCCTCTCTACCTATTTATTCAGATATTAAAAGTCACAGTATGTAATTTCATGATTCCCGTTCCATCACATTAAACACCAGCAATAAAAAGAATTGCATCGAACTCTATATTAAATCAAAAAGATTGAACATATCGACATTAAAAATTAAAAGTTAAATCACGCGGGTAGTCGGCGAAAAGTTTAAATTTCCGGACACGCGAGCTCGCGGGCGTCATTCTGTGATCGACACGCGGGCCGGCAGGACGTGTCGCGGAAATTAACTTTAACGTTCACGCGTATCAGATTGGCTTGATAGTGGAGTAAAAAAATGATTTTTCAATACACTATCGGTTCAATCTGAACGCGATACTGCCACTACGATTTATATTGAAGTCGTTTCTCTTATTGGAGAACTAAATGAAAATGTAACCCATTTGAAAACTGTGCCCGTTAATTGTAAAGGTAGAACCAATAGTTATAAGTTAATGGGAAAGCTAGAGCTTAAAAATAAGGACGTTATTAGTAGACCTTTTATTCACAATTTACATTTTTATTGCAAGCTTTTATTTAATTGGCAATGTATATGTATGTTTGCGGGTGGAATCTTGCAACTGAATTTTAAATCGGTTATCTTTAACCGATTGAGCTGAAATTTGGTAGGTATACACGCTTATTTTGGATGACAATGCATGCTTAGCTATGTGACGTCATTCTAATTCCAATATGGCGGATCATCCAAGATGGCGGACTAGTTATTTTTTCTGTACTACCACAGTATGGGTATCAAATGAAAGGACTTGCTAAGGAGAACACGAAAACAGACTTAAAAACATTCGCAATCATAAATAAAAAATAAAAGATAAATTAATGGTAAAAAAACTTTTTAAAAACAAGCTTTTATTTAATTGCCCTAAACAGAAGAAAATAAACTTTAAATTAAAACAAACCAATCAATTTTGTAGATGTATTACACAATTTAGTAAATGATAATATAAAAGCTTGTCGCGAGATTTGCATATTTTATAGGAAACATTTTCTTTCATAGAATTACTTATAACAAGTATGTCAAACAAGACTAGTTAGTATACTAAGGTAAATCTCGCGACAAGCTTTTATATCATTTAGGGCTGATTTTTCAATCGTCAGATAACTTTTATCTGGGGAATAAGTTTTACGTTTTGACAGCTTTTGTATAGAAAATATGTCGAACCGTCATATTTATTCCTTGGATAAAACTTATCTGACGATTGAAAAATTGGCCCTTAATAAATTGTGTAATACATGTACTAAATTGATTGGTTTGATTTAAATTAAAGTTTATTTTGATGTCGATCATCAATATTATTGAATAGAAGAGTTTCTTTTGTTTATATTTACTTGTACATGTAATGACTGGATATCCAATACTAATAAAACTCGCTGCTGGTGACCTTTCCTCGTGAAAGCATGTTTTCTCTCAGCGGCCAGCGTAACAGGTATATTGGTGTACATTAACTTTCTTGTTTGTGTTTGTAGGTACTTATATGTATTGTATATTCCGGTACGGTCGGATTCGCAACAATTCGAAAAAAAAGTTTTGCTTTAAAAATTGTGTTCTGTTTGTTTTCACGTTAAAACACGTGACTATTTTTTAATAAATAGATTGACTTGTTTGTCTTGTGGTCACAAACGCGACTTCTGAGCGTACCGGTCCTGGGTTCGATCCTCGGGTCGGGCAGTGTTATTCGGGTTTTTCCGTGTGAAATTTCTCGGTAGACGCCCGGAGTCTGGATTTGTGCCCGGTTGATTGCAATAAGCTCGCCCTCTATTACATGGGACTTAAACGTAACGGCCAAATGAGGGTGTACTATACATCTCTGCCCAACCCTTACAATAAAGGCGGGATGTTAAGTATGTATTTAAAAAAAAAAAATTAGAAACCCTTTGATCGCCACGGACGTCTATGGACGTCAAATTAAAACGTGCTCGCGACCTTTCCGACGGCATGGCACGTCGAAAACACCACTTTTTCTTATAGTTTAAAAGTTTAACGTCCATAGACGTCCGACGTTGCCTAGGCGTTGAATAGTTGCCTTCGGAGAAGGCTCCGACTACGAATACAGTCCGCAACTCTTGACTATTCGAATTCATGTGAAGATCATAATTTATGGATGGAATAATCGATGGAACACAGTGAACTGCTTGGCGTCGGTCTTTAATGTGAGGGTGGTAGCTAGCCGGGATCCTACCACCAAGCAAAATAAACACAAAACAAGACGAATACAACACAGTCCATAAAATGCAATAGTAACTACATACATAGTGACGTATTCAGTACATAAATATGCTTACAATAAATAAGGATTAACATAAATAAACTCTGTTGTGTATTGGCATCAGACAATAATGGTACGAGGAATCGTAGTAAATACGTAAGCCGAATCATGCGATTGTGAAGGTGAATGCTCCAGCAGATCCATCGGTATATTCCATTTTGTTCACCTGGGTAAATATTTGTTCACCTGGGTGATATCATCTGGGTAAATAAAGTGGAATTTTTGGTGTCCTCATATTACCTCAGATTCATTTCACCTAGGTAATATCATCCAGGTGACGTAATTCGACATATTTGGTGTCCTTTAATCACCTTGGAAATAAATCACCCAGGTGAAGAGTGCCAAGTTTTTTTACCAATTTTTTTGACTTTATTCACCCACATACAACATACTACTAACTTTCAAATCAAAGTCACCTTAATATTTATACAGGACTCCAAAAACTCCCCTTTGTTCATCCAAGTAAACAAAGTGGAATATACCGATCCATCGAACTACGTAGTATCCAACGATGGATTCGATTTTCGCGATTTGACATTTTGTCTTTCGTTCACCTCACTTCCAAATGTTAATTGACATCTAGTAGTTAGTTGTTTGACAATTCTTTGATCGTATGTTTATAAGTTCGATGTCCGTCGTTGTTTCGTTTCTATCCGAAACATCAATGTTCGTTTTTCGGAGTAGACCTCCTGGTTCGTAGACACTAAGCCAACGAACGCCAACGAAGGCCAATGATCGGAGTTGAACGGAATGAAACCGGATTCGTCCTGACGAATGACGAACGTTCGTGGGCGTTCATTTGCTAGGTGTGTACGCTACATTACGCGAAAAACGGAAGGTAGTAGCCTAGTACCATGTGTGTCGTGTTGTACACAACTAAGAAATCGCATCAGCGAACTTCGTAAAACCGATCTGAGTGCGAGTTCAATACCACGAATGTTTATTAGTAATGCAGTAAATAAATCTTTACGCTGACACAATAAGTGTGAATGGCGCGAAAATGAGGGACTGTCATTGGTTGTTCGATCAGGTACATCGATGTAAATTAGTTGTGTCGTACAAGCCGGAGTCATCATCATCATCCTCCTGCCCTTATCCCAAGTTATTTCTGGTCGGCGCAGCATGTATTTTTCTTCCATACATCTCTATTAGCCATCATCTCAGTAGTCAACCTCTTTCTAGTCATATCGTCTTTTACATTATTCATCCATCGTTTCTTTGGTCTTCCTCTACTCTTATAACCAACCACATTCAAACTCAAAACTTTCCTCACGACATGTTCCTCATTCCTCCACATCACATGTCCATACCATGATAGCCGGTTTCCACACAATTTCTCAATCACCGGCGCCACATTCAGACTTCATCTTACACTATTTAATTATACTCATTTCTAATTCAATCATTCGAGTAACTCCATTAGTAATCCCATTATGATTTCGGAAGTAATGTCTTTATCATTAAATTACTACATCAACAAAATAAATGTAACCATTCACCAAGATCATTTATTTTTGAACCAATCAACCGGTGTTTTAACCCCACTGAACAACGACATTTACCAACCAATTTTCCCGAGAACACCACAAATTTCACTGCCATTAATAAAACGAAACATACAATTACAACACAATTAATCAGTATTAAACAATTCTAAGTGAAAAAACACAAGCAAACAAACAAGACAGGAAGGAATGTTTAGATTTTACAAAGCGATACAATCATTACTAATAAATTACATAGTCTATTAGTAACGAAATATTTTTAACTAGCTAAATAACCAGTTAACGATGACCCCTCGAATCTTCACAGTTCAAAGACAAAAGTACTGTTCACAACGAAATGTACATCGGTCTATGAGTCTAACTAAAGTGGAGACCCGTTTTTGGCACCCCTCCAAGTTTTCGGGCAAGCTTTAGCTATTGTACGGTCCAGCCATTGAATATTCTACCGTATGATTGATATGATAGGGTTGTAAATCGATTCGTGTGTGACGGCTACTAAAGTTATTGGGTTTTGATAGCTTTGCCGGGACAAGTATGTTGGTAAACGATGCCGAAACAATATTAAAACGGTTTAAGCATGAGTAATGGTGGAATTAAATGTGATTGATTTGAAATTGAGATCTGCATCCGAATTGCGTATCAAATTTGTAATTTCAATAGGTTTCATTTTGATAATACAACGATATTCATTGCGTGGTACATTATTGTGGTGAAGTCGAAATGTTAATGCATTAGTTGCTATGGAAATTATTGACCTGACATAATCAAAGTCATAGCGATTAAGATTGTTTTGCGCAATTAGGATTTGGATGCTATTTAGTTTAAATCTAGGTTTAATACATTATTAAGTATACATTAGTGATTACAACATTCGATTGAGTGCAAGTTTTCAGTCTTTTCGTAGGACCAACTATTGGACCATGCATATATGCTTTACCTGTACCTTTATCTAAGGGCTGATTTTTCAATCGGCGGATAACTTTTATCTGAGGAATAAGTTTGACGTTTTGACAGCTTCTCTATAGAAAATAAGTCAAACCGTCATATTTATTCCTTGGATAAAATTTATCTGACGATTGAAAAATCGGCCGTAAGTCAAAATCTATTTGATACATATGAGATAAAATAAAAAAAGTCTATGTATTTAATTGTATGTTTTTATTATTTGGTATTTATGTGGCTCTTCCCCTTATTACAAAAGATGGTCTAAGAAAAACCTAGGTTTTCAAATAGTCCCGTCTCTTTTTGTTATATGACATAAGAAAGTGAGGGGTATATTTTAAAACTGGGTATAACCTTAGTCTTGGTTTAAACCATCTTTTGTAATAAGGGGACCGTGTCTATATATTTATCTGTTTCTTTTGATTTTACACACAAATTCTCCTCTCGCAGGTCTGCTAGAAGAAACTTCTCAAAAAAAACAAGCAGTGTCTTTGTACGCTACGGTCCTAATTAACTTATCTTTTGATAACTGTTGTGTGTTCATAAATTATTAAATAAATAATTTAAAAAAAACAATTTGAATTTTGATCTCTTTATTTAAAGCGTAATCGTGTAGGTATAGCATAAAATAAAAATAAGCCTGTTACACATTTCTTTATTTTCTGAGTTTATTACACAGCTTTTTTATAGCATTACCTCGGTTCTTAACTTAGTCATAACATAGTACAACTCAAATTACAAGCTTCAATTTATTCCAGGAACGCTTAAAAGCACTCAACGATTTTATTATATCTCCGAACTAATTTTATGTTTTCTAGATATTGAAAGTTAAACTAATATTAAAGTTTATTACAACCACTAATAGGCAAAACGTGCATACAAACAAAAACAACAATGTTTCTCTTAATAGCATCTGTGAAATCATTTCTGAGAATCTAATTTGCGAGCCTGCAAGATTTTATTATATTTTGTGGTTTTAGGCTCAGAATAGCTTGCATCATCTCTTCTGGTGAGTGTTATTCAATAGGGAATTTGACTGAAAAAATCTAATTAGTCCGTCAGTTAGATAATCAAAAAATATTTGACCCGTATTTTTTCTTTTGTTACGTAAACCAAAATTGACGAAGATACGACACTTTTAAAATTGGTAAAACGTCACAAGCAAGTACAATTTTTACTTGCTTTTGAAGTCACAAGCCCCCATTCTCGACTTTTGATGCGTTTTATCATTCCAAATATTCATAGATGTAACAAAAGAAAGATACGTGTCCATTATTTTTCAAAACTCTATCTGGCGGACTAATTAGATTTGCAATTTATGGAGGCTGTCAACATGCCTATTCAAGAAAAAGATTTGAATAAGGAGATAGCCAGCATCATCCACCTGAACCTTGCTTTGCCATTTTACTCAGCATATGGAGTCCACTGTTGGATCTATTTATCCTCCAATTTACGCAACAATACCCGATTCTTTGTCATTCTCATTTAGAATATCATACCTTAAATGACAAACTGCTTAGGCATGACTTTTTAAAGGGTGTAAGGCTTTTTCACTTGCACACTTCACTCACTTGTTTGCTGCACTGAACGACGTCATTACGTCGGCGCCGGCTGTCGCTGAAAACCAGCGCTGGGGCTCTGTCCTGCATAGGGTCACAGCGTAATGCTGAGAAATAGCCGTTTTGCGTGGATGTGACGCATGTTTCCCTCAACCTTTTTATTTTTTTGTTTTTGTGTTTTATTCTCTTTTTTGCGTCATATTTACCGCAAATAAACGTATTTGCTTTCTTTCTTCCACACGGTCACGGCACGGTCGCCTTACCGTGTGCATGTAAAAAGGCAGTTAAGAATGTCATAAAACAGTTGCTCTGCAGTTTGCAAAATCTCAAGATACCACATTGTGAATCAAAGGGTTCAAGTTCAATTTCTCAAATCTTATCAACATTAAGCAATAACTACTTTGAAACGCGTGAACCAAGGGGTTTAGTAAAAATTCGCGAAAAAGTGTCCAGAGTTAACATACCTACACAACCAGGACGCGTGCCAAGGCACACCTCCGGGTGCCCGTGTTTTTGGAGAAGTATTTTATATCGAATTTCATTACGCCGACAACGATTCGCCGACGTAATTTTTGCCGAAGCAATGTTTGTTTACCCTAATTTGATTTCGACGAATGATTATTAGCCACCATAATTATTTGGCCAAAAAATCATTCAGAAATTTTGTTTCAGTCGAATACATATTTGGCTATTGTTTAATTTGCCAAATAAGTATTCGCACAACATTCTTTTCACACAGCGGAATGTAATTTGACGACACGTTTGGTGCAGTGGCTAAGCGGTTGGCTTCTGCGCTAAGGGTCGTTGGTTGTTTCGGGTCTGGGCGTTTGTTTGTGAGATTTGTGTCTGTAAACGCACCCACGATACAAGAGAAATCCTAGTGTGGGGCAACGTTTTTTAAAAAAATGAAAATAAATAAATATTGTTAATCCGACTCAGGGCACCCCAACTATACGTGGTCAAACTCAGTCCTACCCCTAGAGTGTTATTTAAAAGCGTGGAGCCAGAAGCTCGCGAAGGAGGTCCTGAGTGGAACGAGTATAGTAGCGCTGGTCGAGTGTGCGAGCGAAGCGAAGGGGCGACAAAGCGAGTCTTCTGGCGGAGCAAATCCAGAAACACTTGCATGCTTGCTTGCTTTCTTGCCTGCATGGTGGGAAAATGAGCCATCTAATAAGTGTAAAGTGGCCAATAACACAGTTGACTAATGAATCAGTGGCCAGCAGACTAGTCGGCGTAAAAAAAACTTACAAAACATAATTAAGGACGTTAATCATTCGGCGGGGTGCATGAAAAGAGCCTCCACGAGTGACGATACTTAAGTACGTCCGGCGCACACTGGGCAGTCAGCCCTACTACCAACCTTGCTGACTGGCTAATCTTTACACCACAGCATGAGCTATTTTCTTATTATGAAGGGAAGAAGATCATTCGGCGTTTTAACTATTCGGCGATATGAAAAGTGGCGAAAGGATTTCGGCCAGATAAGAATCGACTAATAATATTTCAATATTCCAACAGAGAACCCACACCTCCATATGAACTTTGAAATACCAACAAACTAATTTAAATCCTATGTCGTCATCACAATGCTTAATTAAATAAGCTTACAACCATCAGAAGATTCGACTGCACTCTTTGACTTAAATTAGCTTACTTTTTCGCGTTTTAGTCTACATTCGGTTCGAATATTTTTGAGCACTGGGGGTCTACTCCCTAAGCACGAAGTCCGTGGTTTCGGCCTTAGTTACGAGCGTTTCCTACTCCCCATCACCTATGGACATACGATTATTTCGGGGCTCGAACTAAGAATGAATGACAACACGATTTGACAGTTGTCCCTACTACCGATGTGTTTTTGCCCGTCCGAAAAGTTGAACTTGACACTTGTTTTGTTCACTCCTACGTTTCGGGCTACTTTCAGACGGGCGACTAACTTCGTTGACGGACTTAGGGAGTAGGCCCCCTGACCCTTTCCATGTGTTTCTACGTCAAAGAATAACTAGTGAAAATTCGAGAAAATTTCTGCAAAAATATTCTCGTAAAATTCTCGTCAAACAACATAACCCCAACATTTAAATTGTACGTACTTTGACGGGAAAGTTTATCTACGTATGAATGACAATAACCATAGAAATGATTTATTTGGAATGTTTTTATGCTTGACAAGGCGCAACAGTTGTTCGTAAAAAGTTTTATGGGAGTTATCGTCATATGGTCCTCATCGTTCAGGGATATTTTTATTCCATCCTAGTTTATGAATTCGTTGAATTGAGCAAGGAAACTCAATAATTTAATTTTATATTTGGGCTCGTTATTAAGAAGAAGAGTTAGAAGGAGCTCGTGGCTAAATAATTACAGCCGCATAGACCGATCTTCCGGGTTAGGCCACGATTGCCAAGGTTGGTCTGTGGATGGGTGACCATTTACCGTAGCGAGTTTCCTCCGTGCCTCGGAAAGCACGTAAAGCCGTTGGTCCCGGCTGTCATTTGTAGATCTTTGACAGTCGTTACTGTTGGTCAGAAGCCAGAAAGTCTGACAACCAGTCTTACCAAGAGTATCGTATTACCCAGTTACTGGGTTGTGGAGGTCTGATAGGCAGTCGCTCCAAGTAAAATACTGATATTCAGCTGCATCCGGTTCGACTGGAAGCCTTACCCCAACATAGTTGGGAAAAGGCTAGGCAGATGATGATGATTTGGGCTCGTTATTAATTTACAACATCATACGATTTGCAAGGTCATCCCACCTGCCCCCTTCTACCATCGGACATCTAACCGCACTGCAAGTTACCATCCATACCTAGTTGCCATTCCCACTAAGCGCTTTCAAACATCCTTCATACTGCGCATGGCCAAAGAGTGGAACTCACTACCTCCGTCTGTGTTCCTGAACACTTACAACCCGAATCTCTTCAAAGTTAGAGTGAACAGGCTTCTTCTGGGTAAGCTCGCTCCATCGTCGACATTGCCTCTGTCACCTTTGACCTTGAACAGAGTCAAGAGCAAACAAATGTCAAAAAAAAGGTTAAGCTACGCTTGCCGCGGTCAGTCCGTGGATGGGTAACCGTTCGTTACACATCGAGACCCCTACGTGCCTCGGAGAGCATGTTAAGCAGTCGTTACGGGCAGTCTCGGAGTCTCGACAGTCGTTAAGGGTAGTCAGAGGCTCGAAAGTCTGACAACTGGTCTAATCTTATGCTGGCTTCCCACAGTGCGTGGTAGAAAGAAAGAAAAATCAATTATTCAGCACAAATTAATAACATATAATAATAACATAATTAACACGACCTATTTATAATATAAATTGCGCTGAAAAGGCGCTGGTTCAGCATATACCAGACGGAATGCCTGGCGCTGGTTTTCAACCAGACCCTAGTGACCCACGGTAGCGCGCACCGGCTGTGATATCATCCGTTAAATCACGTACCGTGGCCACATTATGAGGGTGCGTGATGTGGATACGGCGCACCGCTCCGCACGCGTCCGCGTTACCACGGACGAGTCTCTTCCCATGGTGCGTCGGTGCGAGCTCGTGCGTCGCGGTGCGCGCTATCACGCACCGTGGGAAGCCGGTATTAGGATATCGGCATTACCCAGTAACTGTGTTGCGTAGGTCTGATGGCAGTCGCTCCGTGTATAATACTGGTATTCAGCCGCATCTGGTAAGACGGGAAGCTGACCCCAACATAGTTGGGAAAGATCAGGCAGTAGATTTAAGACTGTCTCGTTGGTTGCAAAAGCGACTGCTGATTGAAACTCCTGGGGATTTAATCCTCATGTCGGTTAGTGTTATTGAATTTCTCAGTAGCAGCCCGGAGTCTGAATATGTGCCTGGTTGATGGCAAAAGGCTCGACCCCTACTACATGGGACTTAAATGCAAGATGAGGGTATACTATACACCTCTGCCTACCCCTTTGAGGAATACAAGTGTGATGTTATGATGTTGATGTGATGTTAATCCTTACTAATCCTAACTAATATTATAAATGCGAAAGTAAGTTTGTTACCTTTTCACACCTAAACCACAGAACCACAGTAGACATATAAGCTAAAACAGTACTTCAACTACCTACAATCGTCCGATTCGACACACTCACACAGACACGCACTGCAACAAGACAAATAAGGTATTTTCGGGATGCAGTTCCATACAAAAACAATACACTACTCAGTATACAGAGCGTGTCTGTGTGAGTGTTTCAATTCATGAGATTCTAGTAAGTTGAGGTACTGCTTTAGCTTATATGTCTACTGTGACTGAACCGATCATCCTGAAATTTTGCATATACGTTGTCAGGTGTACAGAAACGGACATAGGGTACCTATTTATCCCAAAAAAAGTACTGTTCCCGAGGAAAACCACAATAACGTTCTTATGATAATAGATAGCGCCAAGTCTCTTTCAAATCATGATTGAATTATATTATTATCCAAACTTTAGTAGTGTGTTAAGAGTTGATTGTCTAAGTTAACACGAGTGAAGCTGCGGGCAAAAGCTAGTATTATTATAAATGCGAAAGCAACTCTGTCTGTCTGTCACCTCTTCACGACTAAACTACTGAACCAATTTTGATGAAACTTGGTACAGAGGTAGTCTGGAACCTGAAGAAGTACATAGGCTACTTTTATCCCGAAAAAAACTTTAAAAAAAGTAAAAACCGACTTCAAAAAAAAACTAAACGGAGTAAAATAATTATCATTTAATAAAACTATCAGTTTCAGAAGTCAGTGCCTTCAATTTGGTTCAGCGTGGATTAGCACCGACTTCTGAAACTGATAGTTTTATTAAATAATAATTATTTTACTCCGTTTAGTTTTTTTTTGAAGTCGGTTTTTACTTTTTTAAAGTTTTTTTATTTTATACTTTTTAGGGCCACAAATTACAATTACAATAGTGTACAAATTCTCGGACCAGCACTACAACTAGAACGTCGTCTACATACGATTTGTGTTTTTTTTTTGTTTTTGTTGATTTTTTCAAAAAGTTCTGACTCAATTTCAATAAAATTTATATGGGACCACCTCTGAAGTATGGCCTACCAAACAAAAAAAGAATCATCAAAATCCATTCATAATTGGCGGAGATATCGCGTAACAAACACACACAAAAAAAAAAAGAACATTCGGACGAATTGAGAACCTCCTCCTTTTTGAAGTCGGTTAAAAATACTTCTTAATCCCACTTCGGGCATCTTGTGCATCTCTCCGAGTCTTGTCTTTGTCAAGTTGATTAAAAGTTTAAACTTAAGATAAGGGCAGCTCATCCCCAAGTTTAAGTTATAAGATTGGGAAAAGCTACTTTGTTAATAAGAACGGGCGTGTGGTCGGAGATTGATGAAGCCGAATTTTGTTAAATGTTTTCTCGTTAAAGTCATTAACAGAGTTCTTAGTGGTGATAGGAATATGGAAAGAAAGAACGTTTACTTAGTTACAAATCAACGACGTAGAGATTTAAACTATAAGGGCGTCAAGATTCACCTTACGTTGTAAGTCGTTGTACAAGTGTAATGACTTACAACGTAAGATGACTCCTGACGTTTCTCTACAAAACGTTACCATACAAAGAATACCAAATATTTTTTTAAATCAAAACTTTGGTAATATATCTATTTTACGGTTTTTGATGATGTGTGTCACGACTCGTCTTTCGTTGAACAAAGTGTAGTGTATATGCAGTGAAAAAGAAACGGCGCAACAAACATAAATTGGTTTAAATAACATTAACTTATACAGGCTGTAAGGGTAAACACCGTTATCCTCGAAACCATGGGTAGTTGACTTCAACATAAAAATGTAAGAACGAGTAAAAAAAAAAAAAATATACGCGTGAGAAATGAGCGGCGCGGCGGCGCTACGACGCGGCGTACACACACTCGCTAACGAGACAGCTGACTGACTGGGATAGCAAAATGTGCGGGGCCGTGCATCGGGCCACGCGGCGAGTTCCCCGCGCCCCCTCCCGTAGCTTGTTGCCCCCGCGCATAGGGTGAAATGCTTTTAAGGAAAAACGAAAATTAAAAAAAAAAAGGTTGTTATTTTTCCTTGATTTTACGTTCTGTATATGAAACCAAACCACTGGTTTCAAGGATAACGGTGTTTACCCTTACAGCCTGTATAAGCCACTATCAAACAAAATAATTCCCATAGTAAATATGGTTAAGCTCGCCTTGAAGAACAGATCCGCAACGTAGTATCAAACACCTTATAATTAGTTAATTTTTTATGACAATAAGTATTTTATATTGTACTTACAGTGCCATATTCGCAATGACGAAAAAACTCTTTAAAAAGAATTAAAAAAAAACTCCCCAGCAACAGATATTTTGTCTGTCAAGTGAATAAATTCATTGAATTTACAAATGACAAAAAAAAACACAGAAAAGGGTAATATTAATAAAAATAATGAAACTAATTAGGTATGTGACTAGAAAAAAAAACAAACCAATGAAAAAAAGGTTTACAGTACTTACATAAATCGTGTTAAGTATCATTTGAAAGTTGCAGTAAGGATTAAAAAAAATGCAACGGAAATGTACTAGCTGATTAAAATTCTACATAAATGTACTACTTACGATAAGTCACTGATAGGAAATGTATTGAATAACAACACTCCCAGATTTGCATTAGATAAAAAATCAGCAAGTCACATAGACAATGTTTTCAAGTTTTTTTGCCAATTCACAGTGTATAAGCAGTTGTGGAAAATCAAAGGGCACTGGCACGCTATCAACGATAAACAAATCAAAGGTTGTAATGATTTGTTTGATCAAAAATACAGCCGAATTGATAACATCCTCCTTTTTGAAGTCGGTTAAAAATGGATGCAATAAGTGGTTACCGCCGTTTATACAAGTTTATTCAGAAAAGGGGTACTAATCCCCGGGCCACCAAAGGGTAAAACGGGACCCTATTACTAAGACTCCGCTGTCCGTCTGTCCGTCTGTCACCAGAATGTATCTCATGAACCGTAATAATAAGGGCGCGTTTAGACGACACGCGCCCGCTAAGCGCACGCCACGCGCGTCAGCACCCGCGTCTAAGGCTGAGATCTATAGACCCAACTTGGACTTTGCTCAGACTTTACTTTAGACTTATGACAAAGTCAGTATTTATAGAGCCGTCTTTGAATTCATCTGAGTGCGTGCTTAGCAAAGTCTAAGTTCACAAAATCGACGACTTAGCAAATACTTAGGCTACTATTATCCTAACAAAAAATAATGGTCCAAACTTTACTTTACCATCATTATATTTACACAACTTTTTTATTTTTTAGTATTATCAAGTGACCAGACTCAACTCAGTAATACCAGATTAGAAAAGATTTCCTTGATGTTGATAACTAATTCTGAATTAGTTAAGATAAAAACAATTAGGTATTATTACATCACATAAAAATGATTTTCTAAGTTTAAAATGTATAAAAAGGAATTAAAAATTACTTTTTTTCGAAAAAGTGCCTACACAGAATGGATAGTTTTGTTTTGACACACAAACAGCGGCCAGATGTCAAAACGATGCGATCCGTTTCAAGGAATATAATATTGAGATCGTTTATAAAAAAAAAACACACTTATAAGCATGCCAATTTCTACATATTCCTATAATATACATAGAAGAAATATGAGCATAGTTCTAGATTATTTACATTATTATTATTGTTAAATGTGTTAATGTAATGCTTGAAACGAAACATTACATTGTATTTTGACATCGACCGTCTTAACGTATGCTTAGCCTAAGCTCAGCATAGTCTCAACGTGATACGTCTATAAATTCCAAATCTAAGATTATGCTAAGCATACACTTAGCAAAGTATTACGTAAGTAAAGTCTGAGCAAAGAAGTCCAAGTTGGATCTATAGATCTCAGCCTAACTCGCTTTGAAATTTGTTGTATATAATTTGAGTCTTATGACACATCAATAGATCTCAAATTACATTTGCCATCCTAGGCGGGAGGCTAATTTCATAGTTAGTTTCTGAGGAGGGAGCGACTCGTAAGCGAAGCGAGGGCGCTTTCGCGCCGAAAAAAATCGCGCAAATGTGAACGCAGCTTTAGACAGTTGAAATTTTCACAGATGATGTATTTCTGTTGCCGCTATAACAACAAATACTAAAAAACAGAATAAAATAAATAATTAAGGGGGCTTCCATACAACAAAAGTGTTTTTTTTTTATGTTATGTTCGAACAGCAATTTCTCCTAAAGTATTAACTTTTGGGGGAAGTTGTAGATATAAAGCTATTAATTATTATGAGTAGGTACTTTAACACCCTTTCGGATTAGTACCCGCTTTTCGACTAACCTCGTGTAACTCTATATAAAAAGAGGACTGCTGATTCGTTGCCAACCTTAGAATCAAAGTTAATAATTCAAATAGAAATCCAAAAATGCAGAGGTACAAAAATGATTAAGGTAGAGCCGTTATCAGCATTAGTTCGATATCTGTACGGAACAAATGTTTGTATGACCAGGGGCCCAATTCTTCTAAAATAGATCTTGAAAAATCATAACCGAACCAAGGCCGAACCGTTCATTCGGCCAGTTCTCAATTTCAAAAGCTGTCTTATTGTTTGACACAAAAAACAAAATCAATTATTATGAAAGTTTTCGAAAACAAAAACTGACTGACGGTTGTGGTTCGATTGCGTTTGGCAACAATTTATTTTAGGAGAATTAGGCCCCAGCGGGCCAATTATTGTCATTTAAAGTGTGCAAAATATAGTTCCGATCTAAATAGCGAGAGATAGCGTACGTATTTTTGGATAACAACACTCCCAGATTTGCATTCAGTACGTCGTATAGATAAAAAAACTGCAAGTCACATAAATAATGTTGTAAGTTTTTTTTTGCCGATTCATAATGTATAGGCATTTGTGGAAAATCAAAGGGCACTGGCCCGCTATCATCGATAAATAAATCAAAGGTTATAATTATTTGTTTGATCAAAACTAGATGCAATACATCCAAAGAAGGAACCATTTCTTGCAATCATTCCGCCGACCCACCTGAATGAAATTGGTTACCGCCGCTTGTACAAGGTTCGTTGGAAAGGGAGTACTGATCTGAGTACCCCTTGAAGTACCCCTGATGATTGTTCTAAAGCAGCAATTCGTTAATTCATTGTTTTTTCCATTTTTCATCCCTGCTTAAGGCAATTGTCCCGCCGCGAACGATGAGCGAGCAGCGAGTAGAGCTAGAAACTAGAAACGAGTTGGTGAGCAGCGAGAAGCGAATGTGTAGTTCCGATAATTTTGTCGCTGGGCTATAAGCGAGTGTGCGAGTGCGACGGGCGATTACTCGCGCCACTCGCATATGGCAGGTTGTCCCACCGCTGGCGAGGAAGCGACTAAGGCAGGTGTCCCACCGCCGGCGAGGAAGCGACTAACTATCGACTATTTTCTCGCTCAAGAAACGTACAAATAGATTTACATTCCGTGTAAACAAAAGAGATGCATATATTAATAATCGATTGCTGACTGTTTACACTGCCGGCGAGGACTCGCTCCACTAGTTTGTCGCTGAGCGAGAAGAGCTATCAAAGATAATACTCGCTCAGCGATACTTATTCAGCGATGCTCGCTTGTCGGTCAGAACTCACGCCAAGAGACCAATCAGCTTTAACCTCCAGACTTTAACACAACGGCGAAATGTGTGTCTTTCTGTCTTTCTTTATAAATAATCCTATTCTCAAATAGCTCAAAAACAAAACCAATCCACCCGACCAATACTAACAGTACCCGATCAATCCCGACACTAACCAGACAAGGTAATCCTGTAATCGCGTCAGATCCGGTGGCTCTCGACCAGGTAATGCAATCTGCGTCTATAATCGTACTACTGTCAATGTCTGTCTGTCCATCAATGTCGATCGCGTGCTGCATTTCAATGACGTCACGATCGTGCATCGGTTTTCAGGATATCGAAAAAGTATATTTTGATGGTATCTGGTTGTTTTTTGGTTTGATATGGTGGTTGTCTGTAACAGACAACGAAAATAGTCAATAACCAAAAACACTTTTTTTTTATTTCTCACTAGCGACCCGCCCCAGCTTCACACGGGTGCAATTTAATGAACCTTTCTCTTGAATCACTCTATCTATTAAAAAAAACCGCATCAAAATCTGTTGCGTAGTTTTAAAGATCTACGCATACATAGGGACAGACAGCGGGAAGCGACTTTGTTTTATACTATGTTGTGATAAACAAATACAGGCGCTTATGAAAAGTCGATTTTAGGAACACGGTTCTAATTAATCGTTTCCTATGGAGGAGAGTCAGCAAGAAACTCCGTGATTACTCTTTTAAAAAAGGATATCTTTCACAATTTCAGTTAATACAGTACTATGATTTACGATAGTTAAGAGTGAATAATGTAGAATTGATCACAGACCTGTGAGTAATGTAGTACCGAGTCTAAGTACAAAAATTAACCAAAAAAAACACAAATGAATAATAGTAATTTACGCAATTATATGTATAGGCAAGTCCACGAAGTTTACAAAAGATAAAACGAAGCTAAACTATATATACAAGCTTAGTTTTAGTATATACTAAACCTGAAACTAGTTTGTTCAGAATCACTAGGAGAATCGATTAACATGTTTTTCACACCGTTTTTTTTTCTCGTATATTTCAATTTTGTTTCAGTAGGTTTCTACCCATAACAGTTGACGGGAATAGACACCTTGAAGCTTGAGATGGTCCGCTCGGTCAGTTTCCGTGTACTAGACAACCCCTGCATAGCACATCTCAGGCATTTCACACTTTACTAGGGAACTTAACGCGACATAAACAACGGTGTAACTTGGTCATTTATTTAAAAAAAAAACACATATTCAGGCAGTTCTGATGAAAATCTTTTTGGGGTGTCTCGGTTTTTGTATACTATACTAAAAATAACGTTGTATAAAACAACTGACATAATTCAATGTTATCAAAACTTGAGAAAAAATCATTGTAAAATAATATAAAAGATGTCTTGACAGTTACTATAGCAAAAAAAACATAATTGAGGATAGTTAATAGTCATACACATACGTCGTTAATGAGGTTCCAGGGAAGCCACACGTGCAGGATCTAATGCCAAGCATACCTGTCGTCAACGAACGAGAGTTTTTTTTTAATTTCTTTGTAAAGAACAAAAAAGGATCTCATCATCATCATCACCATCAGCCCATTACTGTCCCACTGCTGGGCACGAGCCTGTTCTCAGAATGAGAAGGATTTAAGCCATAGTCTTCCAGAATAATAAAACACATATCTGACTTGCGATTTTTATTGCCGTTTCTAATGCCACTGTGAAATTTTATTACTAATGAAAATATAATCATTATGATAGGAGTAATCATCCTGAGCCTATGGCAACGTATGATAAGAAATACCTATATAAAAATAATTATGAATGTATCATCGGAAAGGTGTTGACTTATGACTACGTGACTAATAAAAATGATCACATTAATCACAGTCAATCAATCTTCTTTATTGGTCAACTCAGGCAATGCAGTCTTATTAATTTTCATATCATTAGAGAATTTTCTACTACTGATAATCTTCACTCCACTCCCACCCCACAGTTAAATAAATTGTCAGAAAATACAGCTAAGGGCTGATTTTACAAGATAACTTTTCTCTGAGAAAGAAATTTAACGCTTTGACAGCTTCTGTATAGAATGTTTGTTCCTCAGATAAACGCTGTTGACGTTGATAAAATCGGATCTAAATAAAAATGAAAACCAATAACTGTTTTGGACAACAAATATCTTACTATAAAAAGTTGCAACTAACATACAACATTTTCAAGAATACAAGACTTATCATTCCAACAATCATAAAAATAAAATCTAATGATTTTTTAACCTAAATAACACTACAATACAAAATTTTGTCCAATTTCCAATTTCACTCACTAACTCGAATCACGACGACTTCCACCATCGAGCAACGCGGCCACCGATGACGACTCAATCGTCGACGGCATTAGTCCAAGACTTCCACAACCTTTCCAAACCTAATTCCACCCAGTCCAGATATTCCCATAATCACAATAACGTGGACCCTCCAGTTAACCCCACATCAGAACCATTCAAGTTAGGACACACTCCGCTAGCAACAAACACGACCATCTTCGCCACCTCCTCCGGCTCCAAGACCCTCATATCATTCGACAAATTATCATAAGTCTTCTTCATCTCTTCTTCCCCCATCGCAAGGTTCGCCAGAATATTTGTCCTTGTCAAACCTGGCTGCACAGCATTCACCCTAACACCTTCAGAAGCCAATTCTATAGCTGCTGATTTTGTAAACCTTTCTAATCCAGATTTTGAGACAGAATACGGAAGAAATCCGTGTCTGACTCTAGTGTATTTCGTTGAGTGCAAATTCACTACATTCCCTTTAGTTTTGACTAGATATGGTAATGCTAGATGAGTCAATTTGTATGGTACACGAAGATTTATGTTTATCATTTCGTCAAAGGTGTCTATATTATCGTCAAATAAAGATCCGATGAGGAATTTAGCAGCACAGTTCACTAGGACATCAATCCTTTCATATTTAGCTACTGTTCTAGTAACCACAGTTGCACAGCTTCCATTAGCAATTAGATCTAATCTGATACACAAAGGAGGGATCCCACTGGCTTCTAGACACTTATCTGCAACGTTTTTTAGTCTCTGCTCATCTCTGCCAACTAAAGAGAGTTTGGCTCCATGTTTTGCAAATTGGACAGCTGATGCTGCACCGATTCCTGAACTTGCTCCTGTCACTATAACCACTTTATTTGTGAAATCCATGGCAACACTTCTGTTGGATGCAAAGGGTCCTGGATCTCTAGTGTTTGTACTTCTTCCGTCTGATATTATGGTAAATTCTCGTGTGTTTTATCCAACAGTCAAAAGAATACTGTTTCTACAACATTAAGGCGCTAGCGATAAGACAAGATATGGTTATCTCGTTCTGAATTATGAGCGTAAACGGTAATCACTTGGTTTGTGATTAAACGTCATAAAATGTTCGTTGAAATTGTAGATAGGCAGTATTTATCATTGTAATTATTGTAAAGTGAATGTTTTGTTTACGTAACCATGGCTGAATGAATATTGATAGTTGTGCTGGTAATTGAATGAGGGTTTAAGTTTCACAATAATTTCGAGGATATGAAGTGGGATTCAGGGAATTTTGCATCGTATTCCGCGAATGGGAGTTTATACAGAACTGAGGATGGAGGTGAAATGTACTATATACAAGGATAGTTGGAAAGAGGGGGGGGGGGGGGATCTGAGGGCCACTTAAAGTGAAGTGCTACCTAACGAATGGTTTAAATTAAAGCAAAAGTTAAAATTTCAAAATTCGATCATTTTTATTTCTGTGCAAAGTTATTTTGATTTTGATCCCTGCTTTAGCTAAGAATTCAGAAAATGGTAGTTTACTCTTTACTTTTATGTTTTCAGAGTTGCGTTTCAGTGATGATTTTATTTTATGATTTGTCCAAATTGTTTTTTGGGTGTTACTTTTATTTTAAAATATTGCCAATAGTCTCTTTACAAGGAACCTTTTAATCCCCTTTCGGCTTTAGGGGTATTTTTGTAACTCGTTGTATATTAGTGTATTTTTATAAAATCTTTAAATAGCTACTCTTTGAAGGATGCACTATGAAGACAACACAGCATTACGAACCAGCGTGTATCAACTAGAAAACTTGACTGGCTTTCAAAATTGAACATGCATTGGACGCAATAATGAGTACCTATAATTCTGGGCATCATCCAGATACAGTAGTCTCTTTAAATCTTTACCACACCAATACCCGTATTCGCGCACATACCGACCGCAACAAAGCATCTCTAGTGCGTCTACCCGCACACATCGTTCGTGACGTGCCATTCACGACTCACGTCAGTCGAGGCCGGCACTCGAAGCGGGCAGACGTGCGTTGCATGAAAACGGAATGTATTATTACCAACGAGCGATTAAGCGAGCCGATTCATGCATAGAACGTATCATTTGGACAAGCTGTTATTAGAGCGGGGGGAGGGGTGGGGCGTTGAAGATAGTTGTTCGAGTGCTTTTAGCTTTAAGTCAGGCAATTGCGTCTTTGATGACATATCGCAAACTATTCAAGTTGAAATCATGGCTTTTTTTATAGCCAAATTGTTTCGGTTTAAAGACATTTATTTCTCAAAGAACAAATTACAGTTCACTTAAAGAGAAACTTAACTAAATTAACAATAGTTAGAATCTAATATACGTTTTAACGAAGATGTTCACTACTGGGCATAAAACTTGATCAAGTACTGTCATCCCAAGTTGATATTGAAATGATAAAGAGACAAAATGCAAGCGTATTGCATAACGTAACTGAGATATATACAGAGGTGCATGCTTGCTTTTCATCCCCTCGTCAAGCAATGCATCTTGTGATACTCGCTAAGTAACACAATGTTCAAATGTCAAACAAAAGAGACAAAAAATACTGTCAAACTCAGACTCCCATCTATTTCTTCAAAATCACACAATTCCGTACACTTCCGTGCATTATCATAACATGAGCACACTTCGGCCTGAAGTGTATGCTGGAGCGGTAATGCGAGGGAGCTTATCTCCCTCCATTAGTCGAATTGAACTGGGCACTTTTGTTTGCAACGCAGTGTACCGGTTGAATTGTTGTGATGCATCGCGGACGAGGTTATGGTGCAATAGGTAAGATGTAGCGATTGTTGATTAAATCGACCACCTCGACTAACCATCTAGGGGGTCATGACGAGATCCCTAAGAGGAAAAGAGGTCTCGATGCCCGAAAACCGGTCACTTTTTTAAGACATTACTGCGGCAACGTTCCGAGTCATGGATCCATTAATTCACGCGGTATTTATTGAACTAGGCGTATTATATCTAATCCAATCATAATTTGCATACTGTCTACTCTTGGACCGTTTTTAAACGTCATAACACTGTCGTAGTAAACGGTTTATAAAACTATATGACGCGTGAAGTCCACACCACATTTTGTCGTGTCGTGTCATCTTCTTCTTCCTGCCCTTATCCCATGTTACTTGGGGTCGGCGCAACACGTTTTCTTCTTCCATTCCGTCCTGTCAACCATCATGATATCACTGACACCCTTCTCTTTCATATCATTCTTCACACCATCCATCCATCTTTTCTTTGGCCTCCCTCTTCCTCTTCCTTGTCGTGTCGTGTCATGCGCCGCGCCGTGGAAAAACGACCTTATGTTGTTTGCAAGATAAAAGCGATTGTGATACGACCAATTGCATAGTTTCTTGTCTAAAATTCTAGTTTGTAATTCTAATGGACTTGGTATTCAATTAAACGTAAAATTTCTATCTATAAATCCCTGTTCGATGTAATTTAAACATCGCACAAACAGTGCTCGCCGACGAAAGTGCATATTCGGGCAGCAATGCTCAAAATGTTCATTTATAGCATAGCTTTTCATCAGGACTGTTTTTAACTAGAGAAGTACAGCGTTTTGATAGCGATTCCAACAGTTTAAACCACTAAGGTCGCGACCCCAACGGTCCCTCAAAAGAATACATATGAGCATGAATATTTGAATAATAATTTCAATCCCGCTACCGCTCGTAACTCAAGCCCTATTTAGCAACACGTCTAGAAATAGAAAACACAATGCAATCTGATTAATAACCGTGCACTGATGAGTACTAACATAATTTATAATTGTAACATATGTTTTAGATAACACACTGTTTGAAGAACACGTTAGCTGAATTGTTTGATGTTGGTATATTTTTGATTAAACACATTAAATATGCAGAGGCTTTATTTAAGTGTCGGTAGCTGGCAACACTGGGAATTTAGAAAAAAAGAAGGGTAGTCGTCGTCATGGATCAATGCACCCGATGTTATAAAAGCTTATTTATGATTAGTTATGTACGGTTGACTCACGTTCATGTTCCGGGATTGCCCGACTTAGTAGGCGTTTCGGCCACCGAGTTTCGCCCGATCCGGTTGAAACAGGAATTTCATTATTATTAATATTTGAGTGGTGTTTCGGACGAATCTTTTTTTAAAGGCAAAGTAACGTCAGAAACATAATTAAATAATACCTATTTTACTTTGTGGTCATGGAAAAATCGAAATGTTAAAGGAAATAACAAAAAAAATTGCAATATATTTTTTTACTGAATCCTTTTTAGGTGGTTTAGATTCGATCAATTAGCAAAATTAAATGAAAAAAAAAATTTTTTTTCGGACTAATTCGCCTGCGGGGACAATCTACACCAGTAGCAGATCATGTGGTTTTAAGGAATTACACGAATTCGTTAACACCCTGTATAAGATCGATTATTGTTGTTTACACATTTATAATTCTTATTGTACGCTTTTTAATTATAATATAAAACTGATTATTGTGATTTATCATGTTTAGGTAAGTACTATTGATTGTTGTAATTTCATATTAAACTTTATCTTTTTCCAACCTGACTTTTACTTAAATAATATAATCCTGCCTAAGGTTTTTCATTCTAACTGTACAAAATTGGCTTAAAAAAAGTATAGTCCGAAACACCACTCAAAAATATTAATAAAAATAAAATTCCTGTTTCGACCGAATCGGACGAAACTAATCGGCCGAAACGCCTACTAAGCCGATTGCCCGACTAGTTTCGAGCTCGCCGCGTGTTCAGCTCATGATTAAGGGCTCCGTTTGGGTCCGAAACTAGTCGGGCAATCCCGAAAAATGCACGTGAGTAAACCGTAACTAATCATAAATATGAATGTGTCTCACGAAAGATATAATACAAATTCAAATTCGCGTTCAAATTAATACGCAGAACATGTTGTGCACAATTATTATATTTAAGACCTGTTTTTAATGTAACAACTACCATATTCACTCAAATAAAGATACTGATTACCGATTAAAAAAAAAAAGTCAAATACACTATTCTGCCTACCCCCAAACGAGAACTAACATAAGATGTTGACACACTAACTCACAAAAGAAACTAACAAAACAGTATTGCAGAAATAATAAAAACAGAAATAACGAAGCGGAATTTATATCAGAATAGAGGGGCGACTGACGCAGTCGACTAGGGGTGCCCCAGAAATAAAAATAGGGAAAATATTATCTTATTTCCATTGACGGGCTATTGGATTGTTAAGTAGGCGGCATTTATCGGTAAGGAACACGTCCCAAAGTTGGCGGACTGCAGACGCGTTAGCGGGTTGTAATATATTTAATGACTGAGTGCAAGAAAGAGTGTTTGCCGCATCGAACTCATAACTATCCTTTCAGATTATGAGCTTATAAATTTTTTCAAGGTTTATTAAATTAGGTACAGTATGACATAACTAAGAAGTTCCATCGACGTACCTGATCGAACAACTAATGGCTGGCACTAATTTTCGCACCACTCCTATTTATTGCGTCAGCGTAAAAATGATTTTTACTGCAGTAAAACATTTTCGTTATTGAAGTCACACTCAGTTCGGAAGTAGTCGGTTTTACGAAGTTTGCCGATGCGACGCCTTAGTTGTGTCGTACTATATCTAATGAGATTATTTCAATGTTGAAAATCTGGATATACTGCTCCCGTAACACGCAGGGCACCGTATACATCCATTAACTGTTTTCAGCTAGAGTTTACTGGGAGTATCGTGACTTTTCGTGAGTAGATGTTTATGGCCCGTAGAGTTGTGAGCCGTGGAAATATGTACCTAACGCGCCTAGCTAATAAATTTTAAACGCGCATCGCAGCGCGCGACATCTCGCTTGTAAAATGACCCCAGCCTTACTGTTTCTTTAAGTGATGACCTCTGTTAAGCGTGTTGCTCAATTCGGGAAGCTGTTTCGAGTTGAGAAGGAATTAAGTTGTTTAAAAGTCGATAGGGAAAATGTATTGAAAGCTGATTACTTTTGAATTGAAAAGACAACTAATCTTATTATAAAAACGTAGTTTCATACATACGTGAGTACACATCCTTGCGATAGCAAATCTTGCCGACATTGCGCCATAGAATAATGAAACAGCACTTACCTGAAACAAAAAAAAAACTTATTAGTACTGTCAAACAAAATATACATCATATGTATCATCATTCTGCTGAAAGACGCCCATTGTCGAACAAGTTATTTAAAAAAACAAAAATAATCTTTTATACCTGGGCATTCGTAAATGCACGTTAAACCTCTGAAATTGACCCTGACGACACGTTGTGTTCAGTGGTTGAGCTATTGGCTTCTTCGCTACGGGTCGTGGGTTCGATTCCCGCATGCAACAAATATTTATATGGCCTTCAGATAGTTGTTCTGAGTCTGGGCGTTTGTGCATGTGATGTGTTGAGAAATCCTATTGAGGGGTAAAGTTTTTTTTTAAAGATAGATAGATAGATAGATAAATACTCAAATGTAAATGGAATGGTATTCGAACCTAACACCGACAGCCGAATTAAGAACCAGTCGACTGTTAAGAGCGGATTACTAAGCGAAGTCTCTAAAATCAACCCCAAAACCATCAGTAAGAAAACTCAACCCCCACGGGGATATTAAACGCTCAGTTGAACCACGCTCCAGAGAAAATTGTTTAAGAACAACGGAATTGCTAATTGAAAACGTTAACAGGTTATGCTGTTCCTTATCCCAGCGTAGGCAAACTGAGAATTAAAAAAACATCACTACGTAGTATAAAACAAAGTCGCTTCCTGCTGTCTGTCTGTCCCTATGTATGGTTACTATCGTTAAAACTACGCAACGGATTTTGATGCGGTTTTTTTTAATAGATAGAGTGATTCAAGAGGAACGCTCTAAGCTATGAGGGGCCGTTCAAGTATTACGTAAGCACTATGGGGAGGTGGGGGGGTCTTTGTTTTGCTTATTTTGGATGACATGGGGTGTAGGGGAGTCTAGATGATGATTACGTCATCGGTAGTTATTTACTTTTTTACACGAATGGCAACCTCACATTGTCTATGCTTGAAAACGAAACGCATTTTCGGGGATTCCCGCAAATAATGCATACGTTTAATCTCTATAAAAAAAATTATGACTACATTATAATTATAGTAAGTATAAAAAAAAAATATTTATAATTGAAAAATGTTTACGTAAGCATGGGGGGAGGGGGTAAGAGCTTTGCTTACTTTTGCTGACAAGGGGGATGAGGGGGTAAATAATTGTAATAAATCTGCTTACGTAATATTTCAACGGTCCCTAAAACGTACACGTGCAAAGCCGAGGCGAGTCGCTAGTACTATATAAACCGCGTATTCACTAGACAAAGTTCTCTCGTTTTCAGGGTGTAAACGAATTCGTGTAATTCCTTCAAACCACGTGATCTATTAATGGTATTGATTAACGCCGCACGGGATTTAGCTTGATTAAAATAAATAAAAATAACCTTTTTTTCCAAATAAAAAAATTATGTGATGGAAAATTTCGACGCCATGCATAAATGAATGAAGGCACGGCGACACAGCTGACGGGCACGACTAGCGCGATATCGCTCCACGCAGTCAGTTAACTTGGGACGCTAAAATTACTCCGATACAGAATACCATGGTTCATTTTACGAAAACTTTTTTTTGTTGAATCTCAAAAAAACCTATGCAGGGTCAATCAATCATTTATTTGTTAAACATAGGTATGGTTACAGATAGTATTGTCTAAAATATGCGCACTATGTTTTGCCAACATATGGCGTAGGTACAAAATTAACATATAAAAGCAATTACAATTTAATTCAATTAAGGTGGCATGTCAATAGATTACATTAAAAAATAATAAATAATAATTCAATTTAAGATGTCAGTTAGGTAAACAGGTCATTACAATTCCAGATAATTAAAGACATGCATACTCAATAAATAAAATCATAAGGGTTTAATTACCAAGTCGGAATCGTTATACATCTGTTTATCAGTACCTAGTAAGCTCAGTGATGGAGTAGTAACATCTATCTAAAAGGAATTTAAACAAAGATCTCTTAAAGGATCCCACAAGGACATTCTTATGGGATGACATCATCCTGGTGACATCACCAGTAGATCACGCAGTTTGAAGGAATTAGACGAATTCGTTAACACCCTGTATATATGGAGAAAAAAAGGTGTCAAATATAGACTTTTTGCGTCGGTCTTGTCCTTAATAACTAAGATTTTCTTAGCAGAAGATCCTACATCAGGTTTCAAGCCAATAAACTAGTCACTTACTTTCACGAACCGAACTATAGAATCTTTGTAGTTCATCCTAAAAACGGGACCCCCATGAGGCTATTAAACGCACAGTTGAACTCCGCTCAAGCACTTGGTTCAGAGTAGCAGTAAAATAGCTTATTTTATTACTAAACGGCTAACGTTAACAACTTAGCTCTTAGCTCTAGAGAATTCTTTACTACTTAAGTCAAGCATTTGGAGTTTAAAACGAGGACGAGAAACTTTTTTTTTTAATTTTTACTTTATTTTGTTTTGCCTTTTACCCTTGTCGCAACGTACCGTATACCGTACCATTATCTATAAAAACGGCAAAAAAATCAATCACGTTTGTTGTATGGTAGCCCCTCATATATTTATTTTATTCTGTTTTTTAGTATTTGTTGTTATAGCGGCAACAGAAATACAACATCTGTGAAAATTTCAACTGACTTACTATCACGATTCATGAGATACAGCCTGGTGACAGACGGACAGACGGACGGACAGCGGAGTCTTAGTAACCTTTTACACCCGACCTGAAATGAGAGTCAGTTTCGCTTTTAAAAAATACTCGCTCCGCTCCGTTTACTTTCTGCAATGCAACCAGCATGGATCAATCGTGAGGCTGGCGAGACATCATCACGATCAATCGATGCCGGTTGCGTTCGCAGAAAGTAAACGGTTTGGCGCCAGAATTTTTTAAAGTGAAACCCACTCGTTTTAGTTCGGGTGTAAAGGGGTAATAGGGTACCGTTTTACCCTTTGGGGAACCCTAAAAAAACACTCTCTAAGACGACTTAAAATTCCGTTGCCTTCTAAAGTATTCGACACACAAAACGCGGGACGCAAGCGGTTCATGTAGTTGGCGGGCTCCGCTTTTGGTGTGACGAATGTTTTAAAACAGAAAGCCAAAATCCCAACAATTTTAGCCCTCTTGCGATAAAACCTCATCATCACTACTGGTCCGAATAAAAACAGTACAACAGCATTATACAGCAAAGTTAATTTATCAGGTTAACAAGCATTTTTTATTTAACTACAAACACAGCAGAGAGCAATAATTTTTCATCCCCGTGTTGCAAAGCGATAAGGTGGAGGAAATTAATAACTTTCCGTCAAGGGTTGCAGATGAGCTAGTCTTGTTTGAACAGGCTATGCAAAGCTTCAGATAGTGCTTCAGTTCATATTGCTAAGTCATAAGCTAAGTACTAACTTTAGGCTTAAGAAGATTATTGAATTAAAATAAATGAAATAAACATAAAATCACTTTGTATCCCCGGAGCGTTGGGCTGAGGTGTATGTTGATGGCTTCTACGTATATTAGTACAAGTGCAAAAACACAATGTTACAGGAGAGCGGTTTAAAAGTTCTATATTGCTTTCACGGTAACTTGATTAATTTGGCAGATGTCAGTTCATGACATGAAAATAAATTGTATTGGCGCTTGTGTATGACAATTTAATTCAACAAGTATTAAATCAATTTAAAATATTAATAAAGCGTTACCCAAAGGTTGTTTTAAAATCAGAAACATAGAAACAATATAGTTATATGTGTTTAACGCCATAATTATATATTACATAAATGATTTTGAAAAAACCCCGACGCGTTTTCAAACTTGCGTCAGATGGTACCAGTTGCCAGAGACGTGCGTATCGATAAAATAATTTCGATAAATTTATATTAACAGGATGAATATTTTGACTATCGTAATAATTATAGACGATAGGCTCAGTTAATTGAATAATTAAAATAAGGCTCATTATAGCCCAGTTGCCTTGCAAAAGGTCGGTCAGTCCTAAATTTTGGAAACGTGTTATGGATATATGTGTTCTTACAAAAATTACAAATTTTGTACCTTGAGTGACCTCGGCGCGCTCTGCCATCAGAGGTATTTTATAGGTTTGAAGCCCATGTCTGTCTTTCTGTTTGGCTGTCTATTTCTCTCCCTGTCTGTGTGTCTGTTTGTGGGCTTTTCATAAAAGCACCTAACATAACACATCCAAAATTCAGGACCGACGAACCTTTCGCAAGATAAACCTCTTTTTCGCGACCCGGCTACTGGGCTTATTATTGGTGATAAATAAACATTTAATTTCACTCATCCCATACCTGCTGGATTCATTATTATCACATCAGCACGTAATCGTCTATTGTTGAAGATATGCATGCTAATTGACTTAATCCTAATTACTTAAATCACAAGTATTTGAACTGTACATAAAATCACATTACAATAATTTGTCAAATTCTCGCTGAAATTATACAAATTTTATCGATAGTTGAATCGACTACAGTCACATCTCTAGCAACTCCTATTGACATGTGTCATTTTAATCTTCTTATCGTGAAAACAATATAAAGCTTTTAACTTTAATATAAATCAATAGAAATTATAAAATGTTGAATAGGACCATTTCAAATATTTCTTTTTTTTTATGTTAAAGTTAACACACACCATCGAGAACTTATTGGAGTCCTCTCAGGTGGGTAAGTTGCCTCACGATGTTTTCGTTCGCCGTTAACGAAAGTGATAATCAAATTCTGATACGCACTGTAGTATCACCTTTTTCATCATCATCCTCATTCATCTTCTTTCTATTTTGTATTGAACCTTTTTATGACTTGCCACAAATGTTTGGGATGATGACGTTCGAAATTGGAGAGAGCGTCTTTCAATTTTGAGTTATGGAAAGAGGAGATTTTGATGAAAGTGTTATACAATTATTTTCTGATGGATAAATCATATTTTAAAATTTCCTACTGGCTGTTTATATTGTATGTAGCATGCCACATCAACCATCCCCTGTACACTATTTCATGTAACACCTTCTTTTACGTGAGACTCCGAGGATTTATCTTATGTGAGCTGGACAACCTGAGCATCCACATTCTATTGAAGAACCTGCGCCCCCCTGGTACCAAAGTGAGACGCCTCCTGCCCTAACTACACTTATGAGTTCGGATCCTGGCTATTCTTTACCGTCATTTCTATCAGGTTTCTATCAAATGGCTGTGTGGGCCATTGGCAAACACCGTAACTACAAGAAGGAATTCGCTGACTACCCCAAGGGACGTAAAGCTATCTTGCCTCTTATTCTATAAGCATTTTATTATTGGTAAGTATATGTATTAGGTATTGAATGCTCAATACGCTTTCTTTATAACTGGTGTAGCAGAAGTGCTCAGGAGATCCTAGGGCCGTCTGCTACATTACAGCACATGAAATTGAAAGTTTTAGGTACGGGGAGTTCTAACTCTGACCCTCCCACAGGGGAGGCAAGCGTTTAAGCGCTAGGCCAGGGGTGGACAAACTACGACCCGCGGGCCAAATCCGGCCCGCCAACGCTCCCTTTTAGAGCAAGAGCCTTACGGCCTCCGGAAATTATAGCTAAAACAATTACCGATAAAAATACTCAACTGACCAATTACTGGTACAGTCCGCTTACAAAAAAGATGATGTTGTTTGTCGATAGCACAATTTTTGCGAAAATTTTAAAACAAACACCAGTGATATGGAGTTGTTTTTTTGCTGATATTTGTGATATGCTAAAAAAGCAACTAAAAAGCACATCCCTACATAAAATTCAAGGACGAATTGACAGGCACAAAACAGTAAACGACTCAATAAACGGTCTAAATGATTCGACCGATACCGGGTACACTCAGCTCAATTGGTTCGGTACGTAATGGCAATTGCAGCGAAGGACCGTCCCGCCCGACAGTAAGGGTCGATGCACAACCGTAGAAAAAACTTAATTAAGAAAAGTAATTATTGCCGAGTGTTTTTTCGAGTGAAGTGTGATGTTTTTCGTTTTCACTCGGGGGTGCTGTAAATGATTGGACCAATTAGTTTGAACGACTTTATTCGAAAACTTGATAGATATTGCTGAATTTACCTGTCTTTTATTTATTTACTAGAGGTCGCCCGCGTGGATGTCGTTTATCGCGTAGTTATTTCGCGGTTTTCGGGATAAAAGTAGCCTATGTCCTTCTTCGGGTTCCAGACTATCTCTGTACCAAGTTTCATCAAAATCGGTTCAGCGGTTTAGGCGTAATAGACAGACAGAGTTACTTTCGCATTTATAATATTAGTGGGGAAGTAGGGATTTATACTTCTATGTACTATGGTGGTACATAAGGCGGTCTTAATGCCATAAGTCATGCTAATCAAGCTTTGGGTTAAAAAGAAAAACATCCAAATAGGTATAAAAAAAAACAGATGAGTGGACAATTTTGTGCGCAATAGAACACAAAATAAGATAAATGAAAATTAATTTAAAATACATCTAAAAATAATACAATAACTCTCTCTTTTTTAATCTTAAATTGATAAAAAACAAAACCTGCTTCATAATCATAACTTACCTAACTTACTAACAAAAAACAAAAAAAAATGGTTTCTCAAAATAAACAAAAAAACTTCTATAAATTATTGTCATCCTTAAAATGTCCTACAAAAATTACTGATTTTTAAATCCTTATTAATATTATAAACGTGAAAGTTTGGATGTTTGTGGGTTTGTGAATTTTGATGTTTGTTACTCAATCACGCCTGAAAGGCCGGCTGAAAGGATTTGGATGAAATTTGGCACACAGGAAGAACATGACCTGAATTAGGACAAAGGATACTTTTTATTCGGGCACAAGAAGTAACCAACGAAGAAATTCTAAGTTGAGTCAAAGAGAAAAAAAAATCTAGAACATAAGAAAGAAGAAGGGGGACATGATTGGACACTTACTACGACACGACAGCATTATAACTAACATCATAGAAGGCAAATTACAAGCAAAGAGAAAACCAGGTAGACCAAAAAGAAAGTACACAGACCAATTGGAAGAAAACAACAGAAGTGATAAAATACAGAGAAATTAAGGAATTGACTCTGGATAGAGAAAGATGGAGACCGACAAGTGCCCAGCACTTCAATTTTGGATCGATAGACATGAAGTAGTTTCACTAGGATGCAGGTGAAATCGCAGGCAACAGCTGGTTAATTGTAAAACTTCTTAAGTCCTACAAATAATGTAATTATTAATGTTAATAAGGTTACACACGCACAGACCCAAGGCAGGAAAACTTAATTAAAAAAAGTAATTATGATCGAGTGTTTTCTCTGCTCAAGTGTTACTTGTTAAACGCTATTGACGAAACCAATTATTTTAGCAGTTTTATTCAAACAATTTACACGTATTTTTTAACTTCTATTTTTCATGATAATAATGCTTGAATCGCCCCGCTTTTCGAGGACAATCATTAATTCTTTTTTTTTTAATAAAACGTTGCTGTATTGGCTTGGCCCTTATTTGTGTGTTTCCGAAATGATTTCAATTCCAAAATAAATAAACGACTGAAATAGACGATGTATGTTGAAAATCATGTTTATTGTATCAAAGTAACAATACATTTTGAAGATATAATTTGTATTTCTCTGTAAATTCACGGCTCATCTTCCGTGTGGAAGATGTCCGGTCCTTTGGAAGGCATACGGGGCAGACACAGGTACAACGCGCAGAGGCCCCTTTGAGAACTTTAATCTAATCTTTAATGATATAATTTATTATTACTAAAACTTGGTAAGTATTTAGGTAATATTATAGTTAGGGGTCGTGGTGGCCCGGAGGTTACAGACCTGCTTGTTAAGCACCGGGTTGCGGGTTCAAACCCAGGCAAGTACCAATGTGACTTTTTCAATGTCATATGTACTTTCTTAGTTAATCTAAGACATACGGTGAAGGAAAACATCGTGAGGAAACCTGGAATTAATGTTCTGAAATCGCCAACCCGCAGTGAGCAAGCGTGGTGATCAATGCTCGTTCCTTCTCTGTACGAGAAGAGGCCTTTGCCCAGCAGTGGGACAGTTACAGGCTAATATTTATTTATACTTAGGTCATATACCTACATTATGAATTATATTGATCACATTTTGACTAAAAGGTTTAAACAAAAAAAAATATATTATCCCTCCGTCTGTAAAAATTAGAAGAAATTCTATGATGAATCACCTACCTATTACCTACTTTATACGTTCTAAAACTAATTTCTTTCCGTACTTTTTCTAGTATCATCAAAATACAACCAACAAAAAAACTAAAACCATTGTCCATTTACCACCACATTAATAACTTCACCATCATCCCTGTCCCCTAAATGTCAACATACCGTGACACATCTCCCCGACTGACCTCGCCCCATTATCTCAAGTCCCGGTGTGTCCCCACCCTATTTATCCGGTTGTAACCGCTTCGAACCGCTCCGAAGCGGTTCGGTCCGGAATTGAACGGCTTAATTTACCGCCACTAGTTCGGCTCGACTGATTAACTGCACCCTTCTAGATGGGGAAGTACGGCCGGCAGGATGAATATTGATGACGTGGTGGCCTGACAAGAAACGGTCTGCTATTTAGTAGTAGTGTTTAAATAATCTGTTTATGGATTGATTATGATTAAGTATGATGAAAATCCGCTGGATGCGATAAGATAAGATTTCATTATTTGTTTAATCCTTTTTTAGTCCTGATTATAATTTTTAATTTTGTATTAATAATACATTATTATCAGGTATTAATTAACCCATAAAAATTATTACAGCACTGTTACATAAATTAAATCATGTTACAATGTGAAATAAACGATTTATTATTATTATTAAACATTGTATACATACAAGAAGAGCATGCAAGATCGTTTGAGTCTAATCATGTTTAGCCGTAAGTATCGGCGTACAAATATTTCCATAACATTAAATATAATTGGTAATAAATCAAAAAACTACCTACAATATGCACTTCCACCATTTAGAAAACTTTTTAAATAAGAAATTTTTTTAGGACACAGTATCAAAATTCAAGATACGTCAAACACTGTAATGTCAAACAAATACAATGACAAAGTTCCAAATGTATGTCAAACTTAAAATATTCAATATGTCAAAGAACAATGGGCACTCGGCTAACATGCCTGTACTAGTAAAATCTAACAAAACTTAACTTGATGAAACATATGTCGTTTCATTCGCCTACATAAATGTAACTAAGTACAGCCTTCAATATATTTTTAAAAGGTCGGAGAGACAAGATATTTTGCCACTTCCATTAACAGATTCAAAACGTGATGCACAATGCCAAGTCCATTAAACGAATGTCAAGTCAACAAGAGTAGAAGATCAATCGGAGTCTGTAAGCAATGCAAAAATATAAAAAAAAGGGAAAATAATATAAAATCGCACCGAACACCAAAGAATATTGTAACAATAAGCGAGGAGAACACAGTCGTTGCCGAAACTACAACGACATGGTTACCATGGACACGGCCAGCACAGAAAACCACAGATTAGTTAATAGTAGCTAGCTACAGAAAACCGTCAATTTATTTTTACTTGTCAAGAATAGGGAGGGACGTAATCAATCGATTTATGACAGTATCGATTTTTAGATGTAAAATCATTAGTTTTTTTATCTAATTCATGGCTTTATTAAAATAATTTACCACAAAGTAACATCAAATTCTATTAGTGGCTAAGCTTAGTATAATATTGATGTGAGTTTATACGGTTGACATTGCCTGGGATTTTATTTCGATATATGAAATAAAATCATAATAGACTAGAAAAAGTATGGACTTCTCTAGTAACGTAAGTAATTACGGATGCGTTCGAAGTTAGATATTTTATACAGCGTTCTGATAAATAAAATAGTATTTTTAAAATAAGATTATCTATATTTCCCCATCTTTAAAAAATAAACGAAGATATCCAATAAATATACTAACAATGCACTAATATATTGGTGACAGTTTCATCTCGGGAACCATTTCTGTTTTTTCCTAGTACAAAGTGACCATTGTTCTTTACAAGATTGATGTCAAAATTACAAGATTAATGTCAAAAAAAGTGCGAGAAGCACAGGACCGGTCGACGTGGCGATGCTTGGGGGAGGCCTATGTCCAGCAGTGAACGATTTTCGGCTGAATGATGATGGTGATGAAAATAGCCAACTATTTTATTTTTTTATTTAACGATAGGCTCGCGTTTGACCACTATCGCGCCTGATGGTAAGCGATGATGTGGTCGACGGTGAAGCACGCTTGCCTAGAAGTAACCTATACACTCTTGACTTAAAGACCCCAAGGTTGTAACTATCAGGAAACACAGACTCCGGCAGGGAATTCCACTCCTTAGCTGTGCGAACAATGAATGTGTTCGCAAAAATCTTTGTACGTATGGGTGGGATGTCCACCATGTACCGATGGCACATAGCCGTATGTCTGGTAGTCCGATGATGGAAAGGGCCAGGCGAAATGAAATTGTGCAGTTCCATCGAATGCAAACAGATTGCAAAAAAATACAAACGGCGGCAATTTTTAAAATTAATAATTCAAAAATAATGACATTATTTTCTAGTTTAATCAATTAAATACTGATATTATGCAGAGGTCGGGATGAAACTCAGACCCTCTTGCATAGAAGGCAACAATTCAACTACTAGGCTATCACTGCCTCAGATCTATAGGTACTGAACTGATTCTTTTGAACTGGCTTACCATCCGTGGGCCACTAGGGTTTGATTGAAAACCAGCGCTAGGCATTCCGGCTGGCATTTGCTAAACCAGCGCCGTTTCAGCGCAATTTATATTATACATAGGTAGTAAGTTGTATTTAATTTAGTAAAAATTTGTGCTGAATAAATGATTCTTCTTTCTTTATACTCTATTTAACATAACATCACGCCTGTATTCCCTGAAGGGTTAGGCATAGGTGTACACCCACATTTCGTCGTTATATTTAACTCCCAAGTAATAGGAGGCGAGCTTATTGCCATCAATCGGCCACAAATCGAGACTCCGGGATGCTACTGAGAAAGGACATCATAAATATCCGACCAGAGGATCGAACCTAGGACCTCACGCTCAGCAGTCGCGCTTGCGACCACTAGACCGACGAGGCGGTCAAACACAGACAGACAGATATTAGCTTTAAACTTATAACATCCCTCTTTTATCGTCGGAGGTTAAAAAAAACCGGCCAAGTGCGAGTCGGACTCGTGCACGAAGGGTTCCGTACCATTATCTATAAAAACAGTTAAATATTTATTTTATACTGTTTTTTAGTATTTGTTTTTATAGCGGCAACAGAAATACATAATCCGTGAAAATTTCAACTTTCTAACTATCACGGTTCATGAGATACAGCCTGGTGACAGACGGACAGCGGAGTCTTAGTAATAGGGTCCCGTTTCACCCTGTGGGTACGGAACCCTAATTAAAATTAGTCATTTATAGGTTGGGTAAAAAATCGTGGATCAATCGCAACTTTTTTTTGCAGTAAGTTTCTTAAGTTACAAATAATTTTTCGTGAGACTTAAAAGATATTGAAAACAGTGCCGATACTCATCAATCAGGGTACTCACTATCATAAAAGCACTCAAAATAGGTACTCATTTTACACTAATTGCCTATTTATTACAAAGTTTTACATTTTCTTAAAAACACTTAAATTGTCATAACTTTTAAGGAGATCAAGTTAATGTTTCTTAAAAACACTAGTTAAGGCTCTGCTTCACGGATATTTTTAACTGCTAATAACCCCAACTATCGCCCTGTTTCGTTTGATCCACGATTTTTTACCCACCCTGTATACTGTACTGCTATTACGCAATCCTAATCTGATCAAAAACGAACTAAAAACCGCCAATTGCAGACAATCACTGCGGCCATCAAACAAAATTACTCACAATTACATCACTGCAAGCAAATTTCTTTGAACCTAAACAAGTTAATAGAAAAGAAATGAATATCTAATCAACATAATCATGCGCAATTCGCTTCCGTGTAACCCTATACCTCTGCATTACATTTCAACTTTAATTCTTTTACAATAAGACCTATATTTCCTTGCAGTGTTCGAAAGTAGATAGAGATTTCTGCAAATAATATGTTGCAGGTGTTATAGACTTTATGCAGGAGGTGTTAAGAGTGATATTGGCTTGTGTCAAGATAGGGGTATGTTTGTGAAGTGCAATGAAACTCGGGAAGACGTGCGGTGAAAGTTTTCGCGCTGACTGTCGGAAAAACCGTGTGTTTGACGTGTGGTACAAGTTATTAGCGACTGATTCTAGCTAATTAATTACCCGACTACGGCGAAGCAAAAGGGAGGGTATATGATTTTGACCGGTAAGTATGTATGTATGTATGTTCATCTGTTCCCTACTAACTTCGAAAGTACTAATCATAATTTGACAAATGAGGTATCGTTGGAAGTGTCTTGATTGTCCGCTGGTTATAGGATATGTGACGTCACATTAAATTGAATATGGCGCCCTGTAGACTGCATAAAGTGAAGTAAAAAAACAAATATTTTTATGAAGCCGTGTTTGGTATCAAATGAAAGAGCTTAATTAGCACATTTTAAATATATATACTAAAACCGTATGCCACTTTGCTTTTAAGCTTATGATCGCCTAGTACTGTTAGAATGTATTGTTTTGTTAGGGTAGGGGTCATACGACCCCACGGCTAACAATTTCAGATGATAATATTTTCTTGTTTCATTCATTTTTCAGTAGTCGGGTTTTAGTTTTTGAACTTACTTTTTTTACGAATATTTTTCATTACATAAAGTAGGTACCTAATAATATTAGACCTATTGATTTATATTGAATTAATTTGCACCCTGTGAATGCCTCGTTCGTTGGTCTAGTGATTGCAAGCGCGACAGCTGAGCTTGAGGTCCTGGATTCAATCCCCAGGTCGGACAGTGTTTTTGTATTCTGTATGAAAATTCTCAGTAGCAGCCCGGAGTCTGGCTTTTTGCCCAGTTGATGGCAATAGGCTCACCGCTATTACATGGGACTTAAACACAACGGCGAAATGAGGGTGTAGGTTCGATACACCTCTGCCCAACTCTTTGGGGATTACAGTCGTGATGGTATGTTGGATCTCATGTCTGTTAGGCAAAAGAAATGACCAGAACGCATTGTGGTCTCTTAAGTTCACCACGAGCAAAATTTACATATTCGCGGCATTATGTGATCCAACGGCCACCCCAATAGGCATATGACACAAACAATAAAACGGCAAAAATAATCAATCAATAGAAATATAATATTTCCGATATTAAAGGCTGACACTAATTAATAGGCACATCTGATTAATTTAGTAGAAATAATAAAAAAAAACCTAAACAAAAAATCGCTTACGCTTATACCCTAAGGCCTCCACTCTTACTTAACGATCGAACGCGTGTGAATCTAGTTTTTTGTAAAATATTACGCGATCTCATTGTAGCGAAAACGATAAAAGTAAGATGTCTGCCATTATTATTACTATCTATTGTATTAAAAGGGAAAACAGGTGATTTTGTAGCAGATACTGTTGTTAAAACAAAGGGAGGTCAATAAAATCATATTACTTTTCATGTTAATGTGGGAAATATTATGTTGTAGTCATGTTGGGAAATCAAACAAAACATAATTAATCTGGACATTTCTTGAAATTTGTGATTAATTACGGTTTACGCTCGTGCATTTTTCGGGATTGCCCGACTAGTTTCGGACCCAAACGGAGCCCTTAATCATGTCGGGCAATCCTGAAAACTGCACGTCACAAATTTCGAGGAATGCTAATAAATCATAAATATGAATGTGTATCAGGAAGCTACTTATTACACTGTCATATCTCTAGGATTATACAGGCTGTAAGGGTAAACACCGTTATCCTTGAAACCAGTGGTTTGGTTTCATTTATAGAACGTAAAATCAATGAAAAATAACAAACTTTTTTTTTTTATAAAATTTTAATTTTTCCTCAAAAGCATTTCACCTTATGCGCGGGGGCAACAAGCTACGGGAGGGGGCGCGGGGAACTCGCCATGTGGCCCGCCGCACGGCCGCGCACAGTTTGCTACCCCAGTCAGTCAGCTGTCTCGTTAGCGAATGTGTTTACGTCGCGTCGTAGCGCCGCCGCACCGCTCATTTCACGCGCGTATATTTTTTTTTTTTTTTTTACTCGGTCCTATATTTTAATGTTTAAGTCAACTACCTATGGTTTCAAGGATAACGGTGTTTACCCTTACAGCCTGTATGTCTTATTTGACTTCTAGAGTCATATCTTTGTATAAAGATATGATTCATATGTCTATATTACATTATCATATATCTATGACTCATAGTTCTATGATCACGAAAATTATAATATAAAAATAAACTCGAAATCGTTTTTTTTTTTTGCACTAAAGTTGCATTTTTAATCAGACGATGTAAAGTGACAGGTTAACTGTCAAACTACAATGCACTGCTGTCAAAAAACAATGGTAGCACTTTATATGATTAAATATACAACTTTAGTCGCCAGGCTTTTGGCTGCAAGCCGTAGTGCAGCCTTTGTGGACCTTGATAATATCTAGATAAAAACAATGGTACAATTCATCTATATTCCAAAATTGTGCCGTTAAATGGCGGCATGTTCCTCCCCTACGGGATAGACCACCTTTATCGGCGGACAGTGTGCTATACGATAACATCCCTATCTGTCTAGAGACACGACACGGCACGTGAACGAATTTCTGCGGCTGTCAGCACAAAAAAGCAAAAAGTTAGAAAACCATTTCAACCAGGGCCCTGTTTAATAAAGCTGACAATTCGACAAGTCCGACATATGTCAAAAGGTGACAATTCGACAATTTTTCTGTTTAATAAAACTTACAGGCGACAAAATTGTCAAGGTGGAAAATTCACAAATATGTCGGATTGTCGCGACAATCCGACATATTTCTGTTTAATAAAACTTTTTGAGCGACAGGTGACAGGTGACAATTTGTCGTGAAAAACTTGTCAAATCTGCTTTATTAAACAGAAAATTGTCATGACATATTGACATATTTGTAGAATTGTCCGACAATTCTGACAGGAGCTTTACCCTCTGTCGCGAAATCATACTTTCAATTTTGAAGGTGTAAAAAGTGTTTGTAGAAGGTTTACTACAAAAATTGGTACATACATCGAGCAGTGATAGTAGTGATGATGAATACTTGGAACAAATACAAACGAGGAGGCAACCACGTTCATTTAAAAGTAGAATCAATTTCTCCTTCACAATTACAGACTTAAGCTTTAAAGAAAATTTTCTGCTGCTTTAATATAAACTAAACCTAAACTAAGCTAACAAACCACCTATGGTCCTAAAGAATATTTGCAAATATGTTAAAAGTCGACATAATTGTCACGACAATTCGACAATTGTCAGTATTAATTTGACTGTGGTTTTTGACTTATGTCGAGTTTTATTAAACACGTTTTTAAATGACAAACATGTCAAGATTTCACCTGTCGATTTTTGACATATTTGTCACTTTTATTAAACAGCCTAAGTGCGACAATTCTACAATTTTGTAATTTTTTGACATATATGTCAAATTGTCAGCTTTATTAAACAGGGCCCAGAGCGAGCTTCAGAAAACGCCTCAAGCCCTGCCCATCACCGCAAAGGGAAAAAGCATTTTTTTTTAATTACTCGGCGCACAAACAATTGTTTGTGAAGTTGAACGGAGGGGAGGTAAACAGAGGCTCATTTCCTCTCTCATGGGGAGGAAACGAGGTAAAAATGCCCCTCCCTGACATTAATGAGGCGTTATTAAGTACCTACTGGAAAACGGAAATAAGTGGAGATGAACTCGAATCGTATTGGTCGATTGTTTCTGAGATTTTGTGATGAAAAGGAGATGTTTCAGAAATGTATGCAGCCTGGGCTAGCACCATGTACACTATATGTAAATATAGTTATACAAATAAAGTAACCGTTTTTTAATGTTAATTTTCTATAATTTTACTTCGTTTAATTGTACATTCCAGTTATCTTGGTTAAGGAGAGCAACACAACACATGAAAATATGGCGGATAAAATTATGTAAAATGTCATTTTGACAACTATTGACATGTCAATGACCCCATAGTGTTTATTTCTTGTGTACTTAAATAACGTATGTACGTTGTTTATAGACGAAAATACTTTGATTACGTTTTATTAATAAAATAGAACTACAGGAACGAGCGACGTACACGAAATCTAGGACTGACAAAGTTGTCAAACTCATGTCAATGTCAATCACAACTGTCATGGCTACCAGAAAAAAGGGATAACAGATTAAAAACGTCGCCAAATAATAATTCCAGTACAAGAGTACTCTTCTTCAAATTAATTTATTTGTATTTTTATGGTAATCCCCTATTTTTTTCCTATTTTGAAAACTCCGTTTTTACGAGGTTAACAGATTAAACAGCATCAACTTAGATGTTACTAACTAACAACTGCGGCTTCGCTTGCATTGAATGTCGATGCTCCGGTTTCAGGCTATTTCTGTGCTAAGTTTAAACAAAACACGCCTACTCCCTAAGTCCGTCAACGAAATTAGTCGCCCGTCCGAAAGTAGCCCGAAACGTAGGAGTGAACAAAACAAGTGTCAAGTTCAACTTTTCGGACAGGCAAAAACACATCGGTAGTACGGACAGCTATCAAATCGTGCTGTCATTCATTCTTAGTTCGGGCCCCGAAATAATCGTATGTCTGTAGCTGATAGCACAGTAGACATATAAGCTAAAGCAGTACCTCAACTTACTAAAATCTCAAGAATTGAAACACTCACACAGACACGCTCTGTATACTGAGTAGTTTTTTGTTTTTGTATGGAACTGCATCCCGAAAATACCTTATTTGTCTTGTTGCAGTGCGTGTCTGTGTGAGTGTGTCAAATCGGACGATTGTAGGTAGTTGAAGTACTGCTTTAGCTTATATGTCTACTGTGGTGATAGGGAGTAGGAAACGCTCGTAACTAAGGCCGAAACCACGGACTTCGTGCTTAGGGAGTAGACTCCGTGGTTCAGTGGTTTAGTCGAGACGTAGTACCTAACAGACAGTTAGTTACTAAAGAATTTGTTATGCTAAACATTTAGAAATTTAAGCAATAACGAGAATTCCGGCGACACAATAACCTAGACTTCGTCCTTGTAGCAGGCCGAATGCCTAAACGTCTTGAATATTGATTCGGGAAAATACGTTGTTTTTTTTCTATTGGACTGCTGTAGGTCGTCCTAGGGGACGGACCGGGCAGTTATTGGCAAGACCTGAAGGGTCTCCAGCCAATGGGGGGTGGGGGGGTGTAAAATATTTAACCTAAGCTAACTACTTTCATGACTACCTGCAACAACAGCACTAAGGGCGACCCCTAGTGGGAGTCAGACCTCGGCTTAGGGCGTTGCTGGCGTGGACATGGGGAGGGGGGAGACAGCTTGATGAGGGCTGAATTATCGGTGTGACTGCGGAGTCTGAAGAGACGACCGGCTCTACGACGGGAGAGCTCGGTGGATCGTGACCGTGGAAAATACGTTATTTTTCTTGTCGCATTATAAAGTCGTTTGCTTTTTAGGATTTGATCTTTTAAGGATAACTATGGCATTGATATCTGAGACCGTTAAGTGTAAAACCTTAGCAATTTAAATAAAATATGGTCAAAGGACATATCATTTACGTATTAGACGCCAATAAGTTCCTAGTTAAAAAAAATTGGGGTCAAATCAACAGTCAAACGAGGAACCTCCATGAACTAATAATTTTGTAGTCATTCTTAATTAAGTACCTGTATTCCTTCTGTTTTATTTCTTTTAGTGTACAGTAAAGTATATCTATCAATCTTAATTTCAAAAATCTACTTTTTAGATTTTTCTGATTTTACCGATTTATATAATTATATTTTATTGTTATAACTTTCGTGAGACACATTTATATTTATGATTAGTTACGGCTTACTCACGTGCATTTTTCGGGATTGCCCGACTAGTGACTAGATTGGTCGACTCGCGACCTCGCCGCGTGATCAGGGGCCTAATTCTCCTAAATTAAATCTTGGTAAATCACAACCGAGCCAAGGCCGAACCGTTCATTCAGACAGTTCTCAATTTCAAAAGCTATCAAATTGTTTGACACAAAAAACAAAATCAATCATTTTGAAAGTTTTAGAAAACAAAAACTGACTGACGGTTGTGGTTCGATTGCGTTTGGCAACAATTTATTTTTGGAGAATTAGGCCCCAGCTCATGATTAAGGGCTCCGTTTGGGTCCGAAACTAGTCGGGCAATCCCGAAAAATGCACGTGAGTAAACCGTAACTAATCATAAATATGATATATATTTTCTTTACACGTGATACGCACTTAAGAAGTTATATTAAAGTAATTTAATACTTTGTTTTTAGCCCCATCTTTTGCGAGTACGTTGTCATGTCCTTTTTGGTCATGATTGATTAGCTGTAGGCACTCCATCATTCGGTACTTTACCCTACTTTCTGGATATTATCTTATTAAGAACTTTTTTCCAAAAGGAAAACCTCTTTGTTGTTCTCTCAAATTAGGGTGTAACGAATGTCTAACGTTCTATTATCACCAGGGAGCGGAATCTAATGGCAAAACAATTCAAAAGTAATAGAGATGGGTCATTGTTTTTTATCGAGTATTCAAGCTATCGATACTTTTTAACAGCTGTGAATACAGGCGGACGGACAGACATCTTAGCCATTTCAGAAACACAAAAAAATAGATCAACACCAAATGTCAAATTAGACATGACGTAATTCATTTTTCATATTGATAACCGTAATAGTACTGTAATCAAAAGAGATCAAATATCATAATAGTGTCTACAGGGTAAACTCCTGGACTCGACGTAGTTATCAGATTTTTTTTGATATATAAGACAATGCTTTATTTATGTGTCATTAAAAATTACTTATGTGTAAAGAATACAAATTAAATATACGTGTTAAGTTAATTAAGCAATAAAGTTAAATCCTAAAAGTATCGATAGCTTGAATACTCGATAAAAAACAATGACCCATCTCTATTACTTTTGAATTGTTTTTCCATTAGATTCCGCTCTCTGATTATCACTCATGGAAACACACAATACTATCATACTAGGAAACCCAGTGTTATGGGTGCTATTAGATACACAAAACACATTTATCAACATTCACATAAAAAATATGTTCACCATGTTATAAATATTTGCCTCTACGAAAAAATACACTTAACACAAAAGGCATCTGTCATTACATCAACATAACCCGATTAGTAGAAATTTTGCATCAAAAACAGTTTATTTATTTACCAAATCTGTTATTCAACACCCCAGTTGGCAACACAAAGCGAACTGTCATCATAAATATAAAAAATATAAAATTAATATTTCCCGCTCAGTTAGCGAGAGGAAAAATCTATTTTGAGATGTCAAAGGGGAAGTTACCCCCAATCATTATCTCACAAAGTTACCCCCGCAAAGCCCCCAGGGTAACCGGAAAAAACCGGATATTTCTGGTTTCACTTCACTTGCTGTAGAAAGGGAACCGGTGTATGGCAATAAGATAATATTTTTATGTTGTAAGGTAATATTAAATGTGAATATTGAGAGGTTCACAATAATGTTATTGCGAATGAAATCATGTTTCCGCCATATTCATTTCAATTGGAAAGGGAAATGAGATTATATAGTACCTGATTTTCATTTCGTACAATAATAGGAAAAAAGAAAAGAATTAGATTGATCATCTATATTTACAGCAATGGTCTTATTTGACCCCCAATGAAATGAAATCGTTTATTCTGCAAATTGGATATTTAAAAATCACTTTTACATGTCGGTTTGTTTTTTAAAGCTAGATGTCGTCAGCGTTTCCTATCTGACTATCTCTGAGAAGAAAGGCCGAAACAAACTCAGGGGTCAAAGTCTCTTTTGAAGTCAGACATATTTTCTGTTGCAAAAATTTGTGTGAGGACAATGCAGTGCAACGCCTGGACTGGCCTTTTGAGGAAAGTTCCAGAGCAGTTTGAGAGGACCTGTCCCAACAGATGGCACGCATGCATCAGCCATCGTGTAGCTCAACCCTATCTTAGGGAGCTCAACGACCCGACGCACAACATTACTACCAGCCAGGACCATGAAAGTAGGCCACACAATACTCAAACCGCCAGACAGTTATGAAAATACTAAAAGTATTCAAACTGTATAATGTTCACACTCACAATTTTAGGCATTATTACAATATTAATAATGCCACAATAGTATTTAATATCAGAAATTGTATAAAATGGTCATAAGAGTGACATATTTTGACGTCCACAAAACAATCACGGTACTAAACTGATTCATTCATCAACGTACTATAGTTACCGTTAAAAGCTTTAATCGGAACATAGGAAAAGAAAAAATGAACTCCATGATAAATTATTCCCGAAATGTACTTTTTTGTTACCGCTGTCCGGTGTTTTATTCCTCTCGGGGGAAACGCTTCGCCAACGGAGCTAGACGTTAACCGAAATGTCCAATATGAATTTATGGTCCGCCACTTGCTAGTTTATTTTCATTGTAGTATTTGAATTTAACGTTCATGGACCTGATTGACTATACAACACATCAAAACGCAACACGGAATTACCGCATTACCATTCAAATATGCAATCAGAAGAGTAGGGTATTAATTATGAATGGACCGAATTTGACATATTACCATAATATAGCCTTTAATATAGCCTCCACGAGGAGCTCGTGGCTAAATAATTACAGCCGCATAGACCGGTCTTCCGGGTTAAGCCACGCTTGCCGAGGTTGGTCTGTGGATGGGTGACCATTTACCATAGCGAGTTTCCTCCGTGCCTCGGAAAGCACGTAAAAGCCGTTGGTCCCGGCTGTCATTTGTAGATCTTTGACAGTCGTTACTGTTGGTCAGAAGCCAGAAAGTCTGACAACCAGTCTTACCAAGAGTATCGTATTACCCAGTTACTGGGTTGTGGAGGTCTAATAGGCAGTCGCTCCATGTAAAATACTGATATTCAGCTGCATCCGGTTCGACTGGAAGCCGACCCCAACATAGTTGGGAAAAGGCTAGGCAGATGATGATGATGACCATAATATAGCCTTTGCGGGTAGCACCACGGTAAGGATATAGTGGTAACCCGGTAACATTATTTGCGCGTATCTCTTTAATGTCATAGAGAATCCGGGCACTGTTAGTTAATTCACATAGTTTCATGATGCGCCGATCCAGTTGCAATGACTCTGCAGCTTGATCGGCGCGTTCACGCGAGCGTATTTGAGAGAGATCGCTTATTAAGAGAATACGAAAATCGTTGTTTTTATCGTAACTTAACTGAAACTAGAAAACTGAATTTCTTTAGTTATCTTTGTTCTTTAGAATAAGAATAAGGCCCCTGGTTTACTCAGCTTTTGTGATGCATGTACATATAATGTTTATTTATTGCTTGTAACAGCAGTTACGCACTGCATCCGATCTGAATCCGTGAAAATACGTTCCGAAGTAGCCATAGAACTAAGTATTTGTATGGTAGTTTACGCACTACATCCGGCATCCGTCATCCGATTTCTATACGTCATCCGTGAGTCTCCAATATGAAAGAAATATTGACGGACTGAGGTAGCCGTAGTAATGTTTGTATGAACGCTTTCGTACTACCTCGGATTCAAATCGGACGCCAAATGGATATACCAAAGATGGCCCCTGAATTATTTGAATTTGGATCAGAGATCGGATAAATGCGTAAGCGATATCCGAATTCGGTCCGAGTTTTTTATATCCGTATTTTCACGGATTCGGATCGGATGCAGTGCGTAATCGCTCTTATGGTAATCGTGTAATTAGGTTATGAGTAAAAAAAACCTCTATTGTAATCAAAAACGGTATCTATTTATCAACACCCATACATTTCTTTCACACCGCATTGCTTATAACAAAAGAACCTACAAGCCAACACCAATAAAATATATCCTACAAAACTTACATTCTCGGTTACACATATTTGTTGACGGAGTAGCTACAACGCGGCGCGGCTCGTTCGCCCCGGGGGACGCGATCGGAACTAGACGTTAAGCGAAACGTCCGATGTTGATTTATTGTCTACAACTTGTGTGTTCGTTTATATTGTGCAGAGCACCTGCAACTCGTCTCGTCTATTTGTATTGGAATTTATATGTGTTTCCATTATATTTGCGGCTTGGAAAATTTAAGCGTTTTGAACGAATTTGCTAAAATGATGCGTTGAATTTTACCTTGCTGGATGCAAATTGTTGAATGACATATATTATCTAGAAGCAGGATTGGCCGAATTAAACACTCACACTTTTTATGAACACTGTATAATTTCGACAGAGTAACATCTTATACCAAGTATTCAATATTAATAAATAATCGATGAAAATGATTATCCTACCCTATTTATACCTTACAAAATTTGTCATAACTAGAATCAAATAATTACTGTGTATAATTCTCAATATTAATGTTAAAAATTATTATCTGTAATATTCTAAATTATTTTAAGAAAACATAGTATTTTAATCAGCTATCAGACTCATAAGTAATTACGGTAAAATTATAATAAACTTATACTAGTTACGTCACAACCGGTGGATAGCTACTTGGCGTTGCCGGTAGTTGATAACACATGTGATTGAATTAGTTTGAAGCCTTAAGGTCACGGCACATTATACCGGCACAGCAACTGCACAGCAGCAGCATGTCGCCTCGAATTTAAGCTACGGCTAGCGGCCAGCGCCCTAACTAAGCGTCGTCCGCGAGGTGCACGCTCGCAGTCCGCGCGCCGGCCGCGAGGTGCAAGCTTGCTGTCACCGCAAACACAATTGTTTTTGAACACGCCTAGATTTGCACGTTTTCATAATGTGTTTCACGACGTTGTTTCGCTGGTGACTCGGAGTCGGCGCGCCGTAAGCACACAGTCGTAGCGCTATAAGTACGCGGTCCGCTCGCTTGCAAAGCGCAGGCTGCGAGTCGAGTTGTATGGTAGCGGCAAGCGCGCTGACTGCCCGCCGTTGGCTTTTTCATATTGACATTATGAAATATATTATACAACACACGATTTAATGCTCTAATTTGAATGACAAGTTAATTGCTGGGTTGGAGCGGTGCCGTTACTTCTTCTTCTTCCTGCCCTTATCCCATGTTACTTGGGGTCGACGCAACACGTTTTCTTCTTCCATTCCGTCTTGTCACCCATCATGGTATCACTGACTCCCTTCTCTTTCATATCATTCTTCACACAATCCATCCATCTTTTCTTTGGCCTCCCTCTTCCTCTCAATTCATCCACATTTATATTCATAACTCTTTTGATAACATGCGTTTCATCCCTCCTCTTCACATGCCCATACAAAGACAAACGGTTGCGGTGCCGTTACATTAGACAGAAAACTTATTGGAATTTGGAAATATCCATTTTTTTTAATAATTTGTGTACACACAACACTTAATTAAAGATGAGTTCATCAGGAGCATAGAGTACAAAGGTACTGCTTATTTTTAAAACAAATCTCTTCCAGCAGACCTGTGAGAGGAGAATTTAAAACCAGAAATCTAGACAGTAAATAGTGTGTTATCGGTAGCGGGTAGCACTGGGCAATGTTGACAAAGGAAGGTAGTCGTCGATATGGATCAACGCACCCGATGTTATAAAGGCGGTGCTCATTCGACGAAGCGGAGCATTCCATGTTGATCAGCTGAAGAAGTCTGACCTTTTATATCTGTCCAGCTTGTCCTTATTTTATTATCTTGTAATAATTGTGTAAAGTACTACATTGTGATCTAGTTCATGTTACTAACACTAACCCAAATACAAGTACTCTCATTGGTGGAGAGTCTATGTTGGTTTTATTTACTACATTTACCTTGCTCGCAATCCTGACATACTGATATTAGCTATAACTGTAATGATAGAATCACCCCTGAACGATTGTTGTTGTGTCTTTTACAAGTGTGTAAAAAGGAAAGAAACAGAAAAATATACAGACACAATGAACCACATAAATACAAAAATAATAAAAACAGACAAAAAACCTACATAAATACCTATATACATATTATATATAAATTGCTAACAAGACCAACTACGGGGTTAAGGAGAAACAGCGATCAATTTCTCGGTTTTAAAAAAAATTATATGCTTTTATAATCACGATTTTCTGGCGGAAGCGCGTTCCACAACCTAATCAATCTACTATTACAATACCCAAACACTCATATTTTAGCTTCAATCATTTTATGCACCTGGTAGATAGCTCTGCCAGACTCTAGATAAAACTAAATGAAATTATTTAGATTTATTTGATACTAGGCCTGCGTTTGACCGCCATCGCCTGATGTTAAGCAATGATGCGGTCTACGATGGAGCACGCTTGCCCAGAAGAAATCGATTCACTCGTGACTTGAAGACACCCAGATTGTAGCTGTCGGGGAACACCCACATTAGTAGCAGATTTATAAGCTTTCATTAAGATAAAACAATTAATTAAATTATCGTTAACGATAGTCAAAATAAAATCTAATTAGGTTCTTCAATTTACGCCGAGTTATAAATCTTCGACACTGTTGCGTTCTTCATCAACAAGTTAACTTTTACAGTTAATTTTATTTGGTCTACAAACTGTATACTTAGTAAGTTACTTAACGAGATGCTGTAAATTAACAGTATTGATATTCTAGTAGCAGTAGTAAACGTTTACGATACTAAGTAACTACTTAGTTCAGTGCTAGTCTTATCCCAACTATTTTGGGGTAAAACTAGCACTGAAAACCAGTCGGTTTCAGTGTTACTTCTGCCCTGACTATTGATTGAAATTAATAAAATTACTCTTAAGATTTTTATGTTTGCTGACAATAATGGCTTATTCAGTTGTTATATTGGAAACTTCGGAGATAAGGACATACATTGTTCGTTATAAGTCAAACACTGCGGCATAAGTAAAAATAAAAATATATTTTATAATGAGTATCACGATACGCTCCAAAACAGGAATCGCCGATGTGGGCCATAAGTCTGCAAGACTGAAGTGGGATTGGGCGGGCCATGTATGCAGAATGCATAAAGACAGATGGGCCAGAGTCGTCACGCAGTGGGTGCCGGAAGACGGGCGTCGTCGCCGAGGGAGGCCTAGGAAACGCTGGCGTAATGACTTAGAGTCGTTTATGGGAGATTGGTCAGAGAAAGCAATGCATAGAGATGAGTGGAAGGCAATGAGGGAGACCTTTGCTCAGCAGTGGGAAAAAAAGGTTGAAAAAAAAAATAGTAAATGAAGTCCTTTCATATGATAACACGCGTAGCAAGTGACCCCATTTTAAAATTTCAACCACCCACTTCGGTCCCTATTGCAATGTAAATACAAATATTTATGATTTTTTTCACTTGCAATATAAATGGACCAGCATTTTTTTAAACTATTCCAAATTTCAAGTCCTATCGACTATTATCGACATTAGTAGTTCTTGAAATAAGCAGCTGTTACAGACAGCGAAATGAAATTTGAATTTGAAGTGGCGAAACATTTCTTTGACGTGGATGATGTGTTCAAATATGACTTTTAAGTTATAATCGGTTAATGTATTACTATCATTAAATATATCTACTAACTGAACAATACAAGTCTAACTACATACGAGTATAACCAACTAATTTTCAGTTACAGCTTCCAAAGTTCCCGTTGAACGCTGAATGCCCGGGGGTGAAGGATTTAACTTGATAACAGGATCAGTTAAGTGAAATGTGCGTTAGATTAACAGTTAATTTATAGTCTGCCACCTCTGTGTTTATTAGTATTATAGTTTAAATACACTTTAGTTATGAACAGACACCTAGTACCTTAAGTGTTATTTAAAGGTTCGCGCACATTATGTCGGGCCGCAGCGGGGCGGAGCGGGCCGCAACGCAGCGCAAAATGCTTACTTAGCACATTAGCGACGGGCCGGGTCGCAGCGCATTGACGGATTTTGAGTACACATATAGCTCTATGTATCCATGAACTAAATTCATCAAAAGCTCTTCATCCATTCTTGTGAACACTACAGGAGCACGCATATACCAAAAAACGCAAATATCGTAAAATGAACACGTGCGCGCGTGCACTCCAATCCGCTTGCTATAGCATAGCGTGTAGGGGCGAAGCGGGGTGGGGCGGGCTGCATCGCACGTAACCAAAATCCGCGGCGGAATATGCGGCCCGTTGCGGCCCGACATAATGTGCGCGAACCTCAATTACACAACGTCACTATCGACATTACAATGCCACTGAGTGGATAGATCAAGATTTGCTATCACATATTCAAATTGCGCAATGATATGAGGAACCATTTGATGCACCTGTCGCCATTTCTAGGGATCATTACCGTGGATATTCCTAATAACACTGCACGATCTGACTAATCCTAGAACCTGACAATCGATAGCAGACCTTCCGACCACAAGTAAAATGAGACTGCTCTCTTTAAATTGTGGAGATTTCAAAAATTAGGTAAGCTTTATGTGTTTCTTGGAGTGCATGAAAAGAGCCTCCACGGCTGTCGATACTAAGGTAGGTACATCCGGCGCATCTCCGTCAGCCCCACTATCAACCTAGCTGACTGGCTAATCTTTTCACCACAGCATGAGCTATTCTCGTATAGCTCGTGCTGACACGAGAGAAGAAGAAAACGGCGTCTTCATCTCTACATAGTTTAAAACAAAGTCGCTCCCCGCCGTCTGCACGCTTATTTCTTTTAAACTACGCAACGAATACTGATGCGGTTTTCATAAATAGACAGAATGATTCTCGGGGAAGGTTTATATGTATAAGGGTGCCTTTCCACCAGAGATGTGCTATGCAGCTATGCTGCGAGAATGTAGAAGCTAAGCTACGAAACTATGTGCTCGTTTCCACTGATGCTAAGCTATGTAGCGGAGCGAGTAGGATGTGCTATGAAAATGCGCCGCCGTAAGGTAGCTGTGCGAGAACGTATCGACAATAGGGAAGGCACGGGGAGCGGCGACGCGGTGCTCTATATATAGCTACACCACTCGCGACCATCCGTAGCTCGCATCCATAGCTCGCATCCGTAGCACAGATCACAGCACGCATCCTTCCACATAAAAAAACGTAACTTAGTTGAATCAGTTTCCACCAGTGCTATGCTATGTGGATTAATGAATATGATTGGTGGATATCAAACGCATCCATAGCAACGTTGTATAGCACATATTTGGTGGAAAAGCACCCTTATACATGCATATTATAGGAGAGAAAAGGCGAGAATTTCAAATCTATATTGCACCCGTGCGAAAACGGGGCGAGTCGCTAGTGACTTATAAAGCAAGAATAAAACTCCTTTCACGCCAGTTTTTAAATATCCGCGCTTACATCAAGTACAACCCCAAAAATAATAACAATACTCGTATTTTTTTCTTACGTCATTACAAGTTACAACCCAAATAATAAGATCTAACAACACATTCTCTTAACTCCCAGCTCAGTATAAAATATAAACGTTACGACGGAAATAGACGTTACACAAAACATCCAATATTGGTTTACTGACTGCCACATACGTATGCTTATCGTTTTACATTTTGACGGGCCCTTGCTTTTTATAGCCTATAATATTCTATGGGCTATTTCATCTCCCCTTAGAGCTTAGGAAGATTTTTTCTTTGGATTTTCAATGATATTTTTTTCATGCAGATTTCAATTGAGAGAAAAATGAAATGTTTCAGCTTGTTACATCCCATGATAGGTTATTTGAGTCCGTTATTTTTTGGCCCGTTGATTTTACTATCCGTTTTTAAGTTTACGTACCCAAAGGCTAAAACGGGACCCTATTACTAAGACTCCGCTGTCCGTCTGTCACCAGGCTGTATCTCATGAACCATGATAGTTAGACAGTTGAAATTTTCACAGCTGATGTATTTCTGTTGCCGCTATAATAACAAATACTAAAAAACAGAATAAAATAATTATTTAAGGGGGCTCCCATACAACAGACATGATTTTTTTCGTTTTTATAGATACTGGTACGGAACCCTTCGAGCGTGAGTCTGAGTCGACTTGGCCGGTTTTATTTAGTCACTTAGCATTTTTGAACAGTTGTATTTTGTATTTTTCGGTTAATTACTTTTTTGTTAGAAAGTGATGTGTATACAGGGTTACACAGAAAGTCGTACTGAATGTTAAAGGACTTTATTGTTCAGGTCATTTCTGATGGATTTGATTCTGTATTACGGTGTCCGAAACTTAACCGTTCTGGAGATATTGAATTTTAAAGATATTTTTAAAAAATCCTTTATTTTTTGGCTTTTTTTGGGATTAGAGCTCCTAGGGTCCGTTTTTTTTTGTATCTTGTTAGAGATGTCAATTAATAAAAATGATTAACAAAAACTGAACCTAGTACTAACAGCTTAAAGAGACTGCTCGACAAAGGTTAGAATTAAAGAATTTTCACTAAGTGTTTTTAACATACAAAAATGTATTGAACTTATTCTGCAAATAATTTTAAAAACTTCTACGTCTCTTTAGCTATTCAAAAAGGTATATCATCGACTAGGTATGTTCATAAAATCTTAAAAAACTGTTATTTGAATAGACCAAAGTGTTGTACTACACAACATAAAAATATCTTTGAAATTCAATATCTCCATAACGGTTAAGTTTCGGATACCATATTACGGAATCAAATCCATCAGAAATTACCTGAAAAATAACGTCCTTTAATATTCAGTACGACTTTCCCTGTAACCCTGTATATTTAATCTGTGTTTACTTTAGTTTTGGTTTGAAAAATATTTTGTAGAGGGTTTCAGCAGTTGGTTATGTGCTCCAACAGAAACCCAATAACTTTGCCAGACTGCGTATTGAACCCAGGAACCTATCTTGCCACCACTACACAAACGAAGCAATTCAGTAGCAGAACAACTTTGTTTTTTTTTTATTCATAGTTCCGCATGAACGCAACAATAACGTCGGGTACAGGTGACGGCACGTGTGACGTCACAGCTGGGCGGGAAGCGTAGTGTATTGGGACGGATAAAATACGTACACACGGCTACACATCAAGCTATACATTTCCAGTTTACACTGACCTCTCACTGTAAGGAAATCCTATACAATGCGAGATCAGCTTATACTGGAAATGTGTAGCTTGATCTGTAGCCGTGCGACATACGTGAATATGTTTACAATTTTTATGAATGGTTGGAGCGATTTTAATATTAAAATATTGAGCACTTCCGTAATACGAGTGCCATGTCTATTCATCGATTAATATTGCTTGGTTATGTGGATTCTGTGGGCAATTTTTAATTTATTTTTGTAATGATCAAAGCGAGTCAACTGAAAGCTAGCGCTGAGGCATTATCTATACATATAAAAGGAGAAGCTGACTGACTGACTGATCTATCAACGCATAGCCTAAACCGCTGGGGTTAGAAAGTTAAAATTTTGACAGTAGGTTCCTTTTTAACCGACTTCAAAAAGGAGGAGGTTCTCAATTCGGTTGTTTTTTTTAACCGACTTCAAAAAGGAGGAGGTTCTCAATTCGGTTGTATTTTTTTTTTTTATTTTTTTTTTATTTTTTTTTTTTATGTTTGTTACCTCATATCTCCGTCATTTATGAACCGATTTGAAAAATTCTTTCTTTGTTCGAAAGGGTATACTTCCCGATTGGTCCCATATAAATTTTGTTACGATTAGACTATGAACTTCAGAGATATGGAACGGAACTCCACATCGGATCAAAGCAAAATTCTCAAATTACTAATATTGCTTTGTTTATATTTGTTGTTGGGAACTGACTACTGGAAAAGAGGAGGGGGTGCATGTCCCCCCCCTCCCCCTTTGGAATGTTTTCATTATATCGTGTAAGGTATCATTTGAAAGGGCTTTTTATGCCCGACTACGTCAAAGCCAAAAAGAAGGGTTATGAAGAGGAGGAGGTTAAGTTTATGGCACTAAAACGTATTTAATAAAAAATAAACTTTAAAAAAAGTAAAAACCGACTTCAAAGAAAAACTAAAAGGAGTGAAATAATTACCATAATATAAAATTAACAGTTTCAGAAGTCGGTGCAACTCTACACTGAAACAAATAGAAGCCACCGACTTCTGAAACTGTTAATTTTATATTATGGTAATTATTTCACTCCTTTTAGTTTTTCTTTGAAGTCGGTTTTTACTTTTTTTAAAGTTTTTTTTTTTATGTTTGTTACCTCATATCTCCGTCATTAATGAACCGATTTGAAAAATTCTTTTTCTTGTTCGAAAGGGTATATACAGGGCGTCCCACGACTTTGCCACATGGAGGGGAAGTATCTTAAATACTGTAGATAGAAAAAAATACTGAATGAAGACTTCATTTTTATTTTAAAAACAATACGAACTGCATTCAAAGAATTTTAAATAATCACCTGTCTGAACCGGGAATCGAACCCGCTAAATGTGAAAACAAAAAAAACTGTAATTTTATTGTACTAATCGAAAGGCTCGATCAGATACATTTATTTCTTCTAAATAACATAGCTTCTAAAATAAAAGGAACACCATGAATTTTAACATTTATTTGAAATATTAAGACACGTTTAACTGTGCAACTTACAAACAATTTAATTTATTAAATAGGTACTCAAAATGTGTCTCTTCCTATTGTATACAAATTGTAACTATCTCGCTTACCGTTGATTTATTTCTTTTTTCATAGGTAATGAAATTATTTGAAATAATACTTCGAAATAGTAATAAAGCAGTAGTACATACAGTCAGTTGTTATAAGCACGACGTAGTCAGAGAGAATGCTAATTCATTATTCTGAACAAAATTTTAAGTTAAATGTTAAATTTCATGGTGTTCCTTTTATTTTAGATGCTATGTTACTTAGAAGAAATAAATGTATCTCATTTAGCCTTTCGATTAGTACAATAAAATTACAGTTTTTTTTAATTTCACATTTAGCGGGTTCGATTCCCAGTTCAGACAGGTGATTATTTAAAATTCTTTGAATGCAGTTCGTATTGTTTTTAAAATAAAAATGAAGTCTTCATTCAGTATTTTTTTCTATCTGCAGTATTTAAGGTACTTCCCCTCCATGTGGCAAAGTCGTGGGACGCCCTGTATACTTCCCGATTGGTCCCATATAAATTTTGTTATGATTAGACCATGAACTTCAGAGATATGGAACGGAACTCCTCATCGGATCAAAAAAAAATTCTCAAATTACTAATATTGCTTTGTTTTTATTTGTTGTTGGGAACTGACTACTGGAAAAGAGGAGGGGGTGCGTGACCCCCCTCCCCCCTTTGGAATGTTTTCATTATATCGTGTAAGGTATCATTTGAAAAGACTTTTTATGCCCGACTACGTCAAAGCCAAAAAGAAGGGTTATGAAGGAGGGGGTTAAAATTATGACACTAAAACGTATTTAATAAAAAGTTAAAACCGACTTCAAAGAAATACTAAAAGGAGTAAAATTATTACCATAATATAAAATTAACAGTTTCAGAAGTCGGTGCAACTCTACACTGAAGCAAATGGAAGCCACCGACTTCTGAAACTGTTAATTTTATATTATGGTACCTAATTATTTTACTCCTTTTAGTATTTCTTTGAAGTCGGTTTTAACTTTTTTTTAAAGTTTATTTTTTGTAACGTAGGCATCCACTAAGAAGGGATTTTTCGAAATTCAACCCTTAAGGGAGTTAAATAGGGTATGAAAGTTTGTATGGAAAATCGTCACTTAACAGGTTCAAAATTTCACGCAAGCGAAGCTGCGGGCGAAAGCTAGTTGAAGTTATACATGTTTGCAAATTAGGTTATGACTGCATACAGCAGCAGACACTACTGGTTTCTATGTAATTCTATGAAATACCTTCCGCAGCTAGCGACACGTCGCATGACCGCAGACGACGTGTCGTCCGACCGCAGATCAGTAGTGCCAAAGACGCTGGAGCGACGACACGTTGAATCTTTCTCAAAGAATTACCGCATCAAACATTGATTAATTAATTAGAACACTACGTCATATCTGTATAACTGTTTTACACTATCCACCAGCTATAAAAAGTTTTTTCGGTGACATCCGAACTCGAGTTCAAAAACCCTTTGACAATAAAAAAAATGGCTCAATACCCGCAAAACAGGTGATAGGCACGTGGCAGTACGGTCGCGTGACGAGATATGATCAGTCGTGTCCCGTCAGTCGCGGAGTGCGGACGTCTCGTTTGCATAATTGTTTATCGCCGTTTGTTGGCTGTCAAAATTCTGAGATATTTTATTGTTGCAGCTGTCGTTTTGTTATTTTGTACAGTACGCATTTACATTTTCTTGAAATTATTTTGTTACTTATTTCAGATTCTTACGCAAAACTTATCAAAACTTAATCAGAATGAAACAAAAAGCTTCATAGCTTTACTTTCCATTTCTAATTACTATCCGCCTAGCCTTTTCCCAACTACGTTGAGGTTAGTTTCCAGTCTAGCCAGATGCGGCTGAATACCAGTATTTTACACGGAGCGATCTGCTATCTCTACTGCCATCAGACCTCCGCAACCCAGTTACTGGGCAATGCCCATATTCTAAGGTTGTCAGACTTTCGGGCTTCTGACTACCCGTAACGACTACCATAGGTATTCGTATGACAGTCGGGACCGACGGCTTAACGTGTTCAGGGGATCTACTCCCTAAGCACGAAGTCCGTGGTTTCGGCCTTAGTTACGAACGTTTCCAACTCCCTATCACCTAAGGACATACGATTATTTCGGGGCCCGAACTAAGACTGAATGACAACACGATTTAACAGTTGTCCCTACTACCGGTGTGTTTTGCCCGTCCGAAAAGTTGAACTTGACACTCGTTTTGTTCACTTCTACGTTTCGGGCTACGGACGGGCAGCTATCTTCGTTGACGGACTTAAGGTACAATCCGTGCATTGCGGCCGATCGCAGCCGCGCGCGATCGGTCGCGTGCGGCTGACGCGCGCGGCTTTTGCGTCAATAGTCAGAGTATGAAAATGTATGGCACCGCTTCCGAAGTCTGCAACAGACGCGTGCGACTAACAACAGATTAGTCAGTATATTATAGACACGACTATTGACGCATTAGCCGGGCGCGTCAGACGCACGCGACAGATCGCGCGCGACTGCGATCGTTTTTTTTTTTTTTTCTATTGGCCTGCTGTATGTTATGTGGTCCCAGGGGACCCTTCCTACGCGGCTGCGATCGGCCGCGATGCACGGAATTGTATCTTTAGGGAGTAGGCCCCCAGATACGGACACTTCCCATTTCTAATACTAAAACCGAAACTCTACAAACAAAACGAAAATTCAAGTCCTTTATAGCCTAAAACGTAATTCCAGCATCTCAGGAAGCAAGCAGCAGACCTCAAAGCCATCAAACCAGCACCGAGTCAGAATAACAATAACCGTTGGCACATAATGACGTCATTTATCGTTTACGACGTCACCGTTGACCGGAATGCGTCTGAGTGTGCAGGTGTGCTTCGGGACGGGAACTAGGTTAATTGTTGATGTGTAGGACATGATGTGGGGTTATTTTGATGCATTAATATATTATTGGTGTGATACGAATTTGGGTGAAATACAAACTACATGAATCGGCTGCAGTCCGATTATTAGTAGGCCGTTAAGTGAGCAAGCCTAATTTTGAGTTATGAGCAAAATTTAAATGACAAATGACAATTACAAAGTACCTACCTTCTTAATTTTATTTTAATACTTCGATAATACTTTAACCGTAATGATAATTAATTTTATAATTTATTTTCATTTTAAAATATGAAATAACTTAGAATTAGAATTTGTTTAACTTATAATTTTCTCTTTTATGACGTCTAAATTAATTATATATATAATGTTTTATTCTGTTCTACTGAACTTTTTATTGTGATTTTGTGTGCTTGATGTTTTGCATGCCGCTATTTTGTGGTCAAAATACTTGTATCTATGTAACACCATTTGTCACATTATTTTTGCAAACAAAGATTCTGAAAAACGAGGAAAATATTTTCCCAAGAAATTCGGAAGACATACAGATGTTCTTGTTATATCAAATTATTAGGCTACTTTTAAATCATTGTATAACTTTTAATGATTTACAGGACTAATATTATTTAGGGCCGATTTTTCAATCGTCAGATAAATATCCAAGGAATAAATATGACGGTTTGGCATATTTTCTATACAAAAGCTGTCAAAACGTCAAACTTATTCCCCAGATAAAAGTTATCTGACGATTGAAAAATCAGCCCTTAAAAAAATTAAAGTTTTTGTTTTTTCGTCATGCTTTTCTGTACTGAAATGTGACCATCTACAACATGATATGGTTAATGTCTTTGTAAAAGTCTCTGGATCTCGTAACTGACAATTAATTATTGAAAAATACGGACCAGACTGGTCGATACAGAAAAAGTTGCGCTTAAATGTAGTATCTACATACAGGGTGTGGCGTAAATAGTGGTCCAACTTCATAATAAACAACAAACAATAACAACCTCATAGGTCTCAGAAAAAAACTTTTTTTTCGAAAAATTGACACCTCGCCTTATTTTCCTATTATTACTTTACGTATTGTCGCACATGTATTCAGCAGTTACAAACAAAACACAAAATAGAAAAATAATGTATTTAATTGAAATTAAAGCCAAATTAGTAACACGAGAAGTTAATTAAAAAAAAAATGTTACCTTTGCTAAAAAATGGTTCAAATTGTGGTATTCTACGCCACACCCTGTATACACAAATTTGACAAAATGTCACTTGACGGTCTCTTAGAAAAGTGATTAAGGGCTCCGTTTGAGTCCAAAACTGCACGTGAGTAAACCGTAACTAATCATAAATATCTACATGTTTGTCATACACCATCATCTTCCTGCCCTTATCACCGGCGCCACACGTTGCCGCCAACGCTCGTACCAACGTTGGTCGGTTAATTTCGTGAGGCGTCCACACGTTGGCTATTATATCAGTCCTGTCCCGTCAGAGCCAACGTGAAGACGTCCGATACAGAAATCGAAATTGCTCTAAGCGCAATAACTTTTTCATTTGTCCATGCGGGTGGCGTTTTTGAGGGTGAGGATGGCATTCTCGCTCGTAGCGCGCTCTCGATGCGTGTTGCAACAGGACTGGGCAAAGCGCCAACATGTGTACGTATCGCGAACGTTGGCGCAGATTCCTTTGATAAAACCGACACGCCTCGGCCAACTCCCAACGCTTGTCCCAACGTTGGCACCAACACTATTTTCTAGATCCACACGTTGGACAAGTGGCGTTGGGACTAACGTTGGGGCCAACGTGTGGAGCCGGCCTATCCCATGTTACTTGGGGTCGGCGCAACACGATTTCTTCTTCCATTCCGTCCTGTCAACGGTCATGATATCACTGACTCCCTTCTCTTTCATATCATTCTTCACACAATCCATCCATCTTATCTTTGGCCTCCCTCTTCCTCTCCATCCCTCCACCTTTATATTCATAACTCTTTTGGTCACATGTGTTTCATCCTCTTTACATGCCCATACCAAAACAAACGGTTCCCTTTCAACTTTTCTGTCACTGGCGCTACTTTCAAACTTCCTCTAATATACTCATTCGTGACCTTATCCATTCTGGTCACTCCACACATCCATCTCAACATTCTCATCTCCGCTACATGCAATCTTTTTTCATCCGTCTTCTTCACATATTTGTCATACATCCAAACCGAATACAATATTTTTTTTATAACAATATCACGTCATATTAAATATAGGTCAGAACTACCCTACGCAGATTTTGAGGGGTTGATTGGGTACCGATGGATTCCATATGCTGTCATACGGAATATATTTTTATTAGGGTTAGTTATTATGATTCTTGGGACGTCTTGTCACTTTGTGATTGTGTATGGGTTGAATAATATGACCTTTTAAAAATGAACGTCGATGTTTTGGATTGAAACTAAATAACGACGAACATAAACATAGCATAACATCACGCCTAAATTTCCCGAAGGGTTGGACAGAGGTGTATATAGGGCGTTAACGAATTCGTGTAATTCCTTCAAACCACGTGAGCTACTAGTGACACAGATTAACCCTAAATGAGAATTTTTGAAAATCAATAAAAAAAAAATCAAAAAAAAATCTTGATCTTCTATTTCTGAGTCATTTTAGAGCCTTGAGTTATCTGACTGCAAAGAGCGATATCGCGTTAGTCGTGTCTGCCAGCCGTGTCGCCGTGCCTTCATTCATTTATGCGTGGCATCGAAATGTTCACACAAATAAAACATTTTTTTTTGCATAAAAATTATTTCTTATTTTTTACTGAATCCTTATGAGGTGGTTTAGATACGATCGGTAACAAAGCCGCATGAAAAAAACATTTTTTTAAGTGTATAAAGACTCACCAGATCCCACAGTCAAACCATTACTACGGTTTTGTGGGGCTTAGTTTACAATTTATTTGCTATATGTAAACTTAAAATAAAATTAAAATAAAAAAGGCACACCGCCGTATAAACTTAGAAATACCAACAAACTAATTTGAATCCCATGTCGTGATTACAACGCCTAATTTAGCTTTTCACCGTACGAAAATTTGACTGCATCCATTGACGTTTTGTCTTCTTTTTCGCCATGTTGTCTACATTCGGTTCAGACATTTTCGAACGTTGACCCGAGATCCATGTGTTTCTACGTCTAAAATAAGTGCTTAATTTTTATTCAGAAATAACCTTATTAAAAAATACGGACAAAATAGCTAAATTAATCCCATTCCAATAATAACTCCCTTTATTATAAATATTTATTTCTAAAACTTCACGCGCCAATAAAAATCATTTCAGTGAACCGAATTAAACTCATTATAATAATATTTATAGGTGAACTGAAATGTCAAATATAAATAAATACGGCGGAGCTAAAAATAAAAATTTATAAAAGTTTGTACACACACGACGCGTAATATGTGTCCACGCTTGAATAGGTAGGTATTTCGAAGTCGTACGAGTTATTTGAAGTTCTGAAAGAAACTATTTTGAAATGGTATTTTTATATGTAAATGGCTTTAAAGGTAAACATGGATGTATTTAATTTTAATTGGTATAATAATAGTTAAGGTCAGAAGATAATATAAGGCGATCAGAGGGCACGAATTTATTTTTGCGTTTTTTCTATTTTCATTAAAAACTGAACATCTCTAAGACGTATTTTTATTATTAGGTTAGACAAAATATTGCATTGTATTGATATAATACATGTATCTATTTACCTTTTAAAACGGCGTCAAACATTATATTTACAAACGTTTTTCTTTTGTTCGACGCAATTACAGTGAATTGTGTCGTTTTAAAAGGTAAACAAATACACACATACGATAAAATTACTTAACAGACGAGGGATTCTCCTATACACATCTGGCTCTCACATACTCTCGATGGAACACAGCTTGGCGTCAAATTTTAATGTGATAGCTAGCCAGGCGGACCGTAATGATCCTACCACCAAGCAAATAAATTCAAATCGATATTTACAGTTCGGCCAACGTAATAAGGTCAGATTTATGTTTCCATAAAAGCATAAAATAAATGTGTACAGAAGTTGCACGCCTTTGATTTTAAAGAAAGTCGCATTATTATATATTAAAACATAGCGCACGCATGTCATAATGAAACTAAACGCTATGTAACTATTACTGAGTAACTATTACTAGTGTTGACATATTATACTCAGCGGACTATCAGCGCCCTGCGGGTCTAATATAATAACGGTTTCAGGATGTTGATGGGGCTGCCCCGTTTCTGTAGTGCATCTGGCATGCTCACGCAAGCACACGTCGGTAGCATCGTCAGACAGAGATCTGCCTCGTTGCTCTGCAGAGTGCGGGTCAGCTCCAACTCCATCCTGAAGACCATAGCAGGGAGATACGACTCTTCTTTGTTGAATGCCATTGTTCAAACATGTATGACGAACAATGAACTGGTAACGAAACATTAAGTTTTTCTTTTTTTTTACTAACGTTTAAGTTACTTTGTATCTTTTTTAAAAACAACTATGGATGTTACTTATCCGAATTAAAGATTATTTTATTTATTACTCCTAGTATTTTGACAGGTGTCAAAACCGCACTATTAGATTGACGCAACTGTAGAAAGAAATCGCTTTTGAATTTCGCTATGTGTATACATATTATTATTGCAGGTGACTGTATCACAAGTCTGAGCGCCACTTAACATAGAAACTACGAATTACGATGACATATAGTCACATTAGCAGGCCTTTATAAATATATTTGTATTTATTTATTACACATATTTGAAGAAAAGGAAATTCTTGGAATTGTATCAGACGATTGTAGTTATTTTAATTGAGGTCATATACTTAAGACAAATGAAGGGAATTTAAAGAAAGAAATAATTTTAAAAGAGCATTTGTAAATAAATTCAATCTGAATAGAGTTTGTCTGTCTGTATGTTTTTAGGGTTCCGTACCCAAATGGTAAAACGGGACCCTATTACTAAGGCTCCGCTGTCCGTCTGGCCGTCTGTCCGTCTGTCTGTCCGTCTGTCACCAGGCTGTATCTCATGAACCGTGATAGTTAAACAGTTGAAATTTTCACAGATGATGTATTTCTGTTGCCGCTATACCAACACATACTAAAAAACAGAATAAAATAAATATTTAAGGGGGCTCCCATACAACAAACGTGATTTTTTTCCGTTTTGATAGATAATGGTACGGAACCCTTCGTGCGCGAGTCCGACTGGCCGGTTTTTTTATTTCTTCACGATTCACGACTAAACTACTGAACTAATTTTGATAAAATTTGACACAGAGGTAGCTTGAAACTCGGAGAAGAACATAGGCTACTTTTATCCCGAAAAAAAAACGGAATACGCGATAAATGAAACCCACGCGGACGATGCGGCGAGCGACCTATGCAGCGAGCGTATGTTTTTTCTATAAAAAAACGATCAATAAACCCAAAATAACGAAGATCCGTTTAAATAAAATCAACATTAAGCATTCCAATATTTACCTTTATCATCAAGAAAATAAAAATGCTCTTCTTTGCTTCACTTTATTTCGTATTTCACAGAGATGTTGAATATTTTCAATATCATGACAGCTGCCTCAATACATATTTTATTTACAAATCTACAAAGGAATACCTCGCGATGGATTGGTACAGGTATCAATTTTATTCGAGGTAATATTTATGTAGGATGGCTGTGTTTGCAACTTTTTTCGAGACAGACGTAGGTAGTTCATAACTTCGATGTAAGACAATTCTCTTGGCCAGACTAGGTTCTCAGAATTCAAAACGTTATCCAAGCAAAAGGAGCCTTGTTTCGATATTCGCCTGAAGGCACCCAATCCAACGCACCGTAGTCCATAACGTATCATCAGCAAACTTGGTGGCCGACCACCGAAAATCATAAATTTACTTGCACACGGCGCGGCGTTTGATGTCGGCTGTAGCACAGAATAAGCTAAAGCAGTACTTTAACTACCTACAATCGTCCGAATTGACACACTCACACAGACACAAACTGCAACAAGACTTCTAAAGGCTGGCGTCCACTAGGCTCGTCGAGTCGAGTCGAATAGAATCGCAATAATTCGCCTCCTATACATTTACTATAAAACTGCGTCGATCAGCGACGAGCCGACACGCGCCGAGTCGCATCACTTATCGCGCGCATTGGTTGTCACGCGAATTTCTGTTTTAACGACTTGCGATTACTGACCGTTTCACCTCGTACGAAACAAATGCGACTCAACTCGATTCGACGCGTTTCGGCTGTAATCGACGCCAGGCTTAAGGTAAGTTCGGAATACAGTCACATACATGTGGAATGTACGAATTATGAAGACAATGGAACGCATGTACAGGTGTGAGTGAGAGGTGTATGAGTGTGAAAGAGAGAGGGAATAAATGATTAAGATGACGAATGAGTTAAGAGGAGAACGTGGGGTGTCAGAAGATGAGCGATGTACGACGAGACGTGTTAGATTTTACTTTTTAAGTTTTTATTTCCTTTATAATACAAAAATATACCATTTGTTCACGAGATTTCCATTTTATTTCGCACCCTGATCCCACATACAAAAAGTGCACTATACTCAGTATGCAGTGTGTGTTTATGTGAGTGTGTCAATTCAGGCGATTATAGTAAATTGAGGTACTTACTGCTTTAGCTTATACATCTACTGTGGCTGTAGGCCTTGTGACCTTGAAGTTGAGACTGAATTTGTGCACAGTCGTCTTTTGCGACACCCACATAGATATGTGTAATAATGTTCCATAGAACAATATGGAACATTTCTAACAGCTTAGAAATATCCTACTTGGCGAAAGTGAAAACTGGGCGGGGCTAACTTATCAAGCGCCGTTCAAAGCATTGTGTCGTTAAAGTGTACTACCGCCAACTTGGCCCACAGTACGTAGAGTCGCCTGATTTGTCCGAAACATCCTGGCAACGGCCTTCCGATGGTCAATACTGAATATAGCAGAATTTCTAGCTCGGTAGCTCAGTTCGTTATCTAAGCCATGTGCTACATCTAGAACAAATATGTGTCTAACAGGCTGTACTGACAATTTAGACAGTCTTGGTTATATGTTTTTAAATATAACTATGTTACCTACAGTTTTCATCATTTGGCCAATCATTTATTTGCTTACATGAATAGAATGGTACATACCTCTATTACTTACACTGCTTCAAACAATGTTCTTCTTAGAGCTGTTATGCACTGCATCCGATCCGAATCCGAGAAAATACGTTCCGAAGTAGTCATAGAACTATTTGTATGGTAGTTTACGCACTAGATTTCACTTCCGTCATCCGATTTCTCTCCGTTATCCGTGAATTTCCAATTCGGAAGAAATATTGACGGACCGAAGTAGCCGTAGTACTTGTTGGTATGAACGCTTTCGCATTAACTCGGATTCAAATTGGACGCCAAATGGATATGCCAAAGATGGCCCCTGAATTGCTTGAATTTGGATCAGAGATCGGATAAGTGTGTAAGCAATATCCGAATTCAGTCCGAGATTTTTAGTCGTCCGTGATTACGAATCTAGAGTAGATTCGTAATTTCACGAATTCGGATCGGATGCAGTGCGCAAAGCAATATCCGAACTCGGACCGAGTTTTTCATATTCTCATTTTCACGGATCCGGATCGGATGCAGTGCGTAGGTAATCGCTGTTATCGTGTCAATGATTCATCAAATGGTTTTTGAATAGGTAGTATGTGGCCATCTCAATAAGTGTACATTACACTCACACTACTGAGTACCTAGAGTATACTTTGTTGAACACCAAATGAAACTACACAGTTATTAAGTTTATAGTCCGACAAGTTCGTGCGCGACCTACCTACGAGGGGCAGACGTTGGGGGGATGCAGTTGCACCTAGTAGTAGTAACTATTATCTTAATAATTATGTGGCCCAGCGCGCGCATTTAACTTTCTCGCTGCACCACCGGCTCCGTCAACATCTAGATTCTAGAGTAACTTGTTCCCTCAACGTCTGTCGCCCTGTAGGACTGTCACGCACGACCTTGTCGGATATGGCAGAGCAATTTTTTTTTTTATTTCTCCTTGTTTTTCATGACATAGTTCTCTGATAATATACAAGGTGTAAAAAGACCCATCACATAGCCGAAATCTACGCACTCTGTACATCAAACTAAATTACATTGACAAAAATAATTGCTGGGAAACGACTTTTATTTTTTGGCATAAAAAAACGTTTTTTTTTTTTGTAGCGCGCTATGTGTTGTTGTCGCGTTTGCATGCGTGTCACGGCTACACAGCTCAGCCAAGGCGGTCGTGTGCGATTGATATTCATTGCGTTTTTGTAACTTCAAATGCGTAATTTGTTAGGAAATATTGAAATTTTTGATAATGTTTGTTAGGAAGAAAGTTTAGTATCATGACTTGGAATTCGTTTTTGGAAAAAACTAAAAAAAGATGCATACCTTCAATATCTCCAAAACCAATGATTTCCCAGGTATGGTCTAGTAGAAAACAATGATCCCTATGATGGGTAGAATATGTGGTTTTCGTTATCGTTAAGGGTCTTTTTACACCCGATATAGAACTTGTTTATAGGGAACCGGGTTATTGACAAGACACCAATCTCCTATAGCATAGCCCGTTATTATCCGAGGTTCTAAATAACTGGTGTTGTAGAATTGTCTGTCGTAAGATTCACATCAGTTACCGTGCAGCTGAAGTTCGCATCAAAACGTAATGTTACATTCGGAGCAAGCTTGTTACGTTACAGCGCCAGAACTCACGCAACATGCTTGTTCCGAACTCTGTGATTTGAAGTATCAAGCACATTCGTCTGTGTTCTAGCAATGACACGGCTATATGCACTGTCCTATATCGTAACACACAAAGCATCATCTTCCTGCCCTTATCCCATGTTACTTGGGGTCGGCGCAACACGATTTCTTCTTCTATTCCGTCCTGTCAACCGTCACGATAGCACTGACTCCCTTCTCTTTCATATCATTCTTCACACAATCCATCCATTTTACCTTTGGCCTCCATTTTCCTCTCCATCCATCCACATTTATATTCATAACTCTTCTGGTCACATGCGTTTCATCTCTCCTCTTCACATGCCCATACCAAGACAAACGCTTCCCTTTCAACTTTTCTGTCACTGACGCTACTTTCAAACTTCCTCTAATATACTCATTTCTGACCTTATCCATTCTGGTCACTCCACACATCCATCTCAACATTCTCATCTCCGCTACAAACAATCTTTTTTCATCCGTTTTCTTCACGGCCTAACATTCCAATCCATACAGTACGACAGTGACACACAAAGCGATTCTTCAAAAACCGAGAACGGGGTAGAGCACGCGGAGTGAGCAACGAGCGACTGTTCACTGTACTATCCTAATGCTCGCATTAAAACGACACAGGTCACTCGCCGCCTTTAAATGTTAACCTTCTAACAACCTAATAAACAAAAAGGTCTAGTATATATCAATCGATAACATCAAAATATGTCATCTCCACGTTCGAACCTCCATCCTCTTCCTATTTACGGCCAGCGATCCGTCCCAAACTATATCAAACTGAAAACTAACCATCACGCACGGAGGCTTGTTCGAACTGAATAATACAACAGAGTGACGCACGTGTGAACTGGGCTGTAGCACTGGAGCGAGTCACTTGACAATAAAATTTTGTTTATATTCATACGATTTTCTATGATTTTTGTAACACTTTTGTTTGTTCTGGAAGTGAAATTGCGTTCGTTTCTTTTTGGGGATAAGTCTTACATTTGTTATGGGTACAAGGTAAGCTAGGGTACGAGCGATGGGTTGTTGTCAAAGTTTGACTTAATATTAGTTTTGCTAAATATCAATATTTAAGCCATCGTAACGCCACAAGATACGTTGCTATTTAGAACAGGGCTCCTATTAAGCGTCTACAAAAAGTCCTGTGTTATTGTCATAACAAAAAAATAACAACACCATATCCCGTTTTCCGAAACATCTACCTCGCTCCTAGATCGAAAGGCAAAGTTCCTAGACAGAAGAATTATAGAATAATCTTTCATATAGTTAGATAAATAACTCAGGCCAGTGACGAGCAATGCGAACACTAACCTGCTCGCCTAGCGTGGTGACTATATTGCATACCTACCTCCTGCTTGGAATAGAAAAGGTATATGTCAGGTACAACACTGCGATACGTGACCGATGCTGACCGTTTTACAAACTTTAAAAAGAAAACATTCCATATAATAATACATGACATATTTTAGCGGCTCGTCGTGGCTAATTAACAACCGTACGGATCATATGATTTGCAAAGTTAAGCTGCACTTGGCGCGGTCAGTCCGTGGATGGGTGACCATTCGTAACACGCCGAGACCTCTTTATGTCTCGGAGAGCACGTTAAACCGTCGGTCCAGGGTGTCATACGAATGACAGTCGTTACGGGTACACAGAAGCCCGAAAGTCCGACAACCGGTCTAACCTTAGGATATCGGCATTACCCAGTAACTAGGATTGCGGAGGTTTGATAGCAGTCGCTCCGTGTAAAATACTGGTATTCAGCCGCATCTAGTTAGATTGAAAGTTGGCTCCAAACATAGTTGGTAAAACGCTAGGATGCACACATAACACATGCCATAATCATGCACTACCCAACAAACTCGCCCCAGTAACTAGCTCAATAGTTTAAAACCCAGTCTAAACGAGCAACCTGTTTACTTAGCTTCTAATTATAACTTGCTAGCAACTATTTATTAAATGATAAATACACTCGCGTCCGGGCACTACCCCGAGCGATCCCGGTGTCCGGGATGCGGGATACATCTCAATTATGAGTCCCGGCGGACTCGGTATCGATATAACCGCTAAACGTTGACTGCAAAGTTTTGAACGGAAAATGAGATAGATTTCTGAACTTTTTCAATGTCGGGTTCATTTCTTTGAGTCGTTCTTTGGCTCATTTTCTCTTTGCAGAAGTTTGAATACTTGGATTGGAGCTAATAATAAATACGAATCAAGTTCTGATATCAAAGTTTTGTTTAAATAGTGAAAAGAGAATGAATATACAGTCCATCTTTGATACTAGAAGACTTATTTATGACTAAAGGTCTCCCGCAGGTTCGCCCGCGTGGATGTCGTTTATTACGAAGATATTTTTCGCGGTTTTCAGGATAAAAGTAGCCTATGTCCTTCTCCAGGTTCCAGACTATCTCTGTACCAAGTTTCATCAAAATCGGTTCAGCGGTTTAGGCGTAAAAGCGTCACAGACAAACAGAGTTACTTTCGCATTTGTAAATATTAGTAGGGGTTAGTTACGGTTTATTCACGTGCATTTTTCGGGTTTGCGCGACAAGTTTCGGACCCAAACGACTAGCGACCTCGCCGCGTGTTCAGCTCATGATTGAGGGCTCCGTTTGGGTCCGAAACTAGTCGGGCAATCCCAAAAAATGCACGCGAGTAAACCGTAAATAATCATAAATATGAATGTGTCTCACGAAAGTTTGTATACTTTTCTGTCCCTCTAAAACCTCGTATTCAATAGGCAACAATTAACGAGCATAATGTTGCTTTTTTTAATTAACGAGCAACATGTAGCAAAATGAGCGACAACGTGCAACAATATGATGCGTACTAATTGTTTCAGCGTCATATTCCTCGTAATCAGGCAATGTTGATCGTCACATTTACTTACTTATTTTATTTCAATTATAACGCTAAGACCAATTACAATGAATAAAGATAGCAAGAAGAAGAGGAATGAAAAAAGATATAAGGAACCAAAAAATATACATATAAATAACAATTAGAGACACATCCTAGCTTCATAACTAATATTATAAATACGAAAGTAAGTTTGTTTGTTTGTTACCTTTTCACGACTAAACCATTGAACCGATCAAACTGAAATTTTGCATATACGTTGTCAGGTGTACAGAAACGGACATAGGGTACATTTCATCCCGAAAAAAAGTAGGTACTGTTCCCGAGGAAAACAATAATAACGTTCATAGATGGCGCCACGTGTCTTTCGAATCACGATTGAATTACATTATTATAGAAACTTTAGTAAAAGCTAGTCTTTCATAAATCTCTCACGATCCTTCTGACAGTATATTTCCACTCATACGCAAACAGATCACAATTTATGTTGCGAATTGTTGTCTAGTCAAGGCTAGCCTAGCCGAGGCTTAAAATATACCTAATAAACCCATATTTCAACATTACCCCAAAATTTTAGAGTACCGTACCTAAGTTAATCCCACAAAATATTTTACAACCTAATAAAATTCGGGGAAATACCCCTAAAGCTAGCAGCATGGACACCGGTGTTTAGATAATTAGTGTACATAATTAATTAGTGTGGCTACGCTGTACACTGTAACTGACAACTTCACGGCTAGCATCGATAACTAATGGGGTAAACAGATACTCGTGCAATAGGGGTGTATTCGATACGCTGCAAGTTATGTATTAATTTTCACACAGTTTCAGGGTATGAAAAATGATAAATGATATTTATTTCTGTAAATAAATCTGTTACAGAAACTTTTACAAGTCAATGTAATGTTTTTTAAGACTAGATGGCGCCGGCATTTCCTATCTGACTAGCTCTGAGAAGAAAAGCCGAAACAAACTCAGAGGTCAAGGTCTCTTTTGAAGTGCGAGTCGGACTCGCGCACGAAGGGTTCCGTATCATTATCTATAAAAACGGAAAAAAAATCACGTTTGTTGTATGGGAGCCCCCTTAAATATTTATTTTATTCTGTTTTTTAGTATTTGTTGTTATAGCGGCAACAGAAATACATCAGCTGTGAAAATTTCAACTGTCTAACTATCACGGTTCATGAGATACGGCCTGGTGACAGACGGACGGACGGACAGCGGAGTCTTAGTAAGGGCCTGCGCAGACGACGGACTTTTTGTGCGACGGACTACCACGGACAAGAATGAAAGTAGTTGGTAGTTGTTGCCATCTCAGAAACTAGAGGTCTAACCACAACTACAGACAAAACTACCTACGTGTGCGTTGAGTCCGTGTTAAATTTCGCGACCGGCAAAGACTACCAACCACATCAATTCCTGTCCGCGGCAGTCCGCCGGACAAAAAGTCCGTCGTCTGCGCAGGGCCTAATAGGGTCCCGTTTTAGCCTTTGGGTACGGAACCCTAAAACAGATAGGACACCAGGGGTTGCTATTCCTTGCCAGAAACCACAAGGATCACTTTTAAATAAAAATCCAACAAAATTACTTTTTAAGTAACCTAATTCTATCTTTTTTATCAATCACTCAAGTTTGCTAACAAAAAAATCAAATTTTTCTCGACTCTAAATTGTGATATATTTTAATTTTCTTGTATACTTACTATAAATAATAAGAAAAACTAAAAATATTTTCTATTTAAAATCCTATTACGCCAAAAACACCCTTGTCACGTCACTTTAAGTTTTAATTTTGCTAGTTTTAATATTATTCAAATTACTTAACACGCTCGTTCCTTAGGGAAATATCGTAAGGTGTAAAATGACGTCAGATGCCACGTCCAGTGTCCTACATAGGCTTGTTAAGCGATACTACGAAGGTTTTACATCTCTGAGGACTTGTTTTAATGTAGAAGTTGAAGGGTTAATTTAATTTGGGTAAATATTGTTATACTGGTTGCATATACAGAAAATAACTGAAATGACTGGACCGCGCGAACTGTACGACCGCATTTTAAACATGTGTTTTGACTTAAACAATATGATATAAATACATATTTGTAATGTGCTCGCCAAGATCTTTCTTTTGATATCAAACACAAGATGACTATCTCAGTTGAATTTTTTTCGAGGTTAGAAACTTAGGTTTATATTCCTTCATATAAAATGTTGATAAAATTTATATAGCCTATGTTACCCGGGTCATTATTACGAATCTTTTGACACCTCATTCATTAAAATTGGTTCAGTAGTTTAGGCGCTACGGTGGAACATACATACATACATACATACATAGACTACCAAAATCATTACCCTTCCTTTTGGCTTCGCCGTAGTCGGGTAAAAAGAATGAAAATAAATTTTATTCAGGCAGACACAGTAACAGCACAAACAATAAAACATGAAAATAATTAAACAAAATTAAATGCTGTCGAGCATGCTCATGCCGAAAGGGTCACTTAGGGCCTGTCCACATCTCCACGTAACGACGTCGTCAACGTGGAACGGTGCGGTAACGCAGCACGATGCGCTGACATAACGTGCAAAACGTTACCGTATCGTAGCACGTTCCGCCTCTACCCGCAAGCGTACACGTATATGCGCTCCGCCCGCGCTCTCCACGCCCGCGAGGTAGTCGCCGTCTATGTGCTCCGATGCTTTAAAACCATACCTTACTGCTTCTCTTATTAAATTTCAGGATCTACATGGTCAACAATAAATCTAACAATGATCCTAACGTGCATTTTTACGATACGGTAACGTAAATTTGCACGTTATGTCAACGCACCGTGTCACGTTACCGTACCGTTCCACGTCGTAACGTGGAGATGTGGACAGGCCCTTACTCAACATATGCTAGGCATCAAGACTTTCTAAGCTATATCTGCTAAATTAAATATATATTTTTTACTTTAATCCAAGCGTTCTACCTATATCGGGTGTAAAAAGACCCTTAACGATAATGAAAACCACACATTCTACCCATCATTGGGATCATTTTGCTCTACCAGACCATACCTGGGAAACCATTGGTGTTCGAGATATAGAAGGTCAAAGTATAATTTTTTTTTTTAGTATTTTCCAAAAACGTATTCTAAGTGATAATACTAAACTTTCTTCCAAACAACCTTAGCAAAATTTTCAATTTTTCCTCACAAATTACGCATTTGAAGTTACAAAAACGCAACGAATATCAAACGCACACGACCGCCTTGGCTCAGCTGTGTGGCCGCTGCACGCATGCAAACGCGCGGCATCGCCACAACCACACATTGCGCGCTACAAAAAAAAAAGCATTTTTTTATGCCAAAAAATAAAAGTCGTTTCCCAGCAATTATTTTTGGTTAATGTTGTTTAGTTTGATGTACAGAGTGCGTAGACTTCGGCTATGTGATGGGTCTTTTTACACCCTGTATTTCACACAAAACCCTTATGAATTTCCCAACAGTGAAATAACCTACTAAAATAATTATGTCCAAATTTGGCAATCTCGTTCTGGAAAATGGCCGGCCGTAAACTGGGCGTTAAGTGTAACGTAGCGGAGATTATAGCTGACTGATTGACGAGAGCTGAATAACAATGGACCCAGCCTCTTCGTATTTAAATTTTGTGTTTTCGGCAAGGCCTGTTCTTATTAAGGTGCGTACATATTATATAACATGTTATAAAACGTTGTTATATAACATGTTTCAGTAATGTGGAGACTGAATGTTATAAAACATGTTATAATAACAAACGTGTTATTTAACATGTTATTAATATTTACAACAATGTCAATAAACTAGGACGAACCCAGTATCTACGTTTTTTCTTTTGTTATTTAAAAGTACAACAGTCGCTGCAGCAGCTAACAAAAAGTCCTCTCGTGTCGACATTGTGAACAGCACTGCAGAACGGCAAATGACAATGTTATATAACATGGTTATATTGCATTGTTATTCTAATGTGTACAGTATTGTTATATGTTGCAATGTTAAAAAACAATGTTACATATTGTGGACGTCTTATATAACACAAGTTACACAACATATTACTCAATCTGTACGCACCTTTAGAGAGAATTCACACGTAGCCATAACCACACCACATCGCAGCGACAAAAAGTGGTCATGCAGTGGTTACGTGTGAATAGTATCGCTGCAACTTCTTGCAGTTGCGTTGTGGTAACTGCAAAATGTCGCTGTGGTTGCGTTGTCGCTAGTAGTTGCAATGTGGTTACATTGTGGCCAGTGGAAGGACGCAGACGTGCGCACGATATTGTTGCGTCGACGCAACGTTGTGTTCTATGTTAGATGTGGTTTCCGCACTTAGTCCTTTAAGTGGACCATTGTACGTGTGCCATGGCGGCCATCATTCCAACCAGCTCACCTCCTTCCAGAAGCAGATTAGAGCTCTCAGTCCGCTCAGAACATTTGCGAGTGATTTCGGTGCGCCAAGGGTTGTTTCTCGTATTCGGGTGACCCCTGTGCATTCCAGGAGCACGCGTGCGACCGTCTCTTCGGCCCCCATACATGCTCTGTACAGAGGGCTGTCCGTTATGCCTATCGTGTGGAAGTGTTTGTTTAGTGAGCAGTGTCCGGCTATCGTTCCAGTCACCATTCGCAGGCTGCTCCTGTCCAGGCGCAGCAGGCGCCTTGTCAGTCTGCTATCCATGAGTGGCATGGCCTCCTTGGATTGCCTGCAGCCTGGGGCTGAAGTCCCGCAACGTTGTGTTTGCAAGTTGTTGTTGTCAAGCAGTTGTTACGTGTGAATAGTGTCGCTGTAGCTTTGGCGACAAAATGTGGTCCGTGTGAATTAATTGCAGTGCCCGCCCACGTGTTGTTGTTGTGGTGTGGTTGGGGTTGTGGTGTAGTTGTTGTATGTGTGAAACAAGCCTTACTACAAAGTAACATAACATCACGCCTGTATTCCCCGAAGGGTTAAGCAGAGGTGTATAGTACACCCTCATTTCCCGTTATGTTTAAGTCCCATGTAATAGGGAGCGAGCCTATTGCCATCAACCGGGCACAAATCCAAACTCCGGGCTGCTACTGAGAAAATCCACCCGGGAAAACCCAATAAAACTTTGCCAGACGTGGGTCTCGAAACCAGCACGCTCAGCAGTCGCGCTTGCAAACATTAGACCAACGAGGCAGTCTAGCGGTACCTCCTCCTTTTTGAAGTCGGATGAAAAGGAAAATTAAGCTTTGATCTTGTAGTTTTTGGGACGACTCTCATGTGAGTTGGATCAGTAAGCCAAAAAGGGTACAGTGGTAGAAATTATGGGAAAGCACGGAACCATGTTGTAGGCGATTTTGGGGGAGCCTATGTCCAGTAGGTGACTATGGCAGGCTGTGTTGGTCCACCTGGCTAGCTACCACCCTCTCATTAAAGTTCGGCGCCAAGCAGTTTACTGTGTTCCGTCGTGTGTATGTGAGAGCCAGAGGGGTATTGGGGAATCCCTCTATATCTCTGTAATTTGGATTCGTGTGCTCCATTTTAGACCCTGTCTACGCTTACCATCAGGTGCAACAAGGGTGAAACGAGTTAGGCAGTTTATTCCTATTCTTAATGAAGTAAGTAAGTATAACACATGCGCCATAAGTTATCGTAAAGTAAACTACGCAAGATAACATAAAACAAACTCCTTTGTTTTCTTGCCCTTTAAATCTTAGCGTTGTCTATATTCTCTGCCTACGTAAATTATCTTCTATCTAAACCATTCGCCACACCAAATACGGTGCGAGAGCGGGTCGTGTGATCGGCGTGTCGTTCGTCATTTTGCCCAACGATCTAGTATCTTCCGGATCGGACAAAATGGCAAATTAAATAATAACGTCATTTTGTGGTTCTGCATTTCGTCCAATTACTTATTTTCCTCAAATCCCGTCGTCATTAATAAATAAATACCTAAACTTTGGGTTTCGCAAAAATTTATGACCACTGTTTATGTATAAAATAAACTTCAATTAAATTTTGATTTTACTATGGGGCTTTTTATCAACCTTGTTTGAATAAACAGGTCAATTGGAATTCCTCAAATATAATAAATAACGAATAAAATGTACTTAACGCTTTTCTAATTCTATTCTATTTTATTAAAACATTACTATTCAATTCGTCATTTCGTCCAAAACGGTCCTAAAGTCTTTGGACGAAATGACGAACGACTATGAGCGGCTGTCTCGCGTGAGATGCTTCAAGGGATTACTATAAACCATGTCATACCAAATAGGAGCGCAGGGCGTGAGCGTGGTTGGAAACGCAAAAGGCATTAGGAAGAACACGGATGGGTTTTAGTCAGTAAGAGACTGACACTCCCTTCCACTCCGCCCAGAGGGGAAAAAGTAATTTAATGATTAACAATCCATAAAAAAAGTGCCCGAGCTTGTCGACGGCAAGCCCCGGTCGCGCCCGCGTTTGGTGTGTCGAACGCCGTACATTATCATCACTAAGATCAGTGTATCTTAGCGAGCATCTCTTGCGGAATGAGCAGAACCCTTGAGACCTCTTAAAAACATCCGTGTCAGTTCACACTATGGCGTCGATACGGCTATTCCCCTTGACTTTTGAGGCTTTCACTCTATTACGAAAATTTTCAAATCCAACATTTTTAAATTTCGTAAATTTGGCTGTCGCTGAAAATCAGCGCTCTGGCTTTGCTCTGTACATGTGCCTCAGCATTATGCTGTGCGATAGCCGAGCCGCCTCGTTAGTCTAGTGATCGCAAGCGCGACTGCTGAGCATGAGGTCCTGGGGGCCTACTCCTTAAGTTCGGCAACGAATTTAGTTGTCCGTCCGAAAGTAGCCCGAAACGTAGGAGTGACAAAACAAGTGTCAAGTTCAACTTTTCGGACGGACAAAAACACATTGGTAGTAGGGACAACTGTCAAATCGTGTTGTCATTCATTCTTAGTTCGGGCCCCGAAATAACCGTAAGTCCGTAGGTGATAGCGAGTAGAAAACGCTCGTAACTAAGGCCGAAACCACGGACTTCGTGCATAGGGAGTAGACGCCCTGGTTTCGATCGCCAAGTGGGCAGTGTTATTGGGTTTTCCGTGTGGAATCTCTCAGCAGCCTGGAGTCTGTATTTGTGCCCGGTTGATGGCAATAAGCTCGCACCCTATTACATGAGATTCAAACATAACGGCGAAATGAAGGTGTACTATACACCTCTGCCTAAACCTTCGGGGAATACAGTCGTGATGTTATCTTATGTTTATTTATATTTTTATTTCCTATTTTGTAAATTCTTTGATGTCACTGTGTGTTTTCAACAATCAAATAATTATTTATCAAATCGATAAACCGCCACTATCCCAAGTTATTTTTGGTCGACGCAGCATATATTTTTCTTCCATACATCTCTAATTAGCCGTCATCTCAGTAGTCACCCTCTTTCTTCCAATTAAAACTACAGTACTGACAAAACTTCCCCCACCATACCACGTCACGGTGTTATGACGTCACGCATCTATATGCAAATTTATGCTAACACTAGTTAATGAAACCACCTCGTGGGATAAGTTTCCGAGATTAAATTAAGACTTGTTACGATGAGAATAGTTCAGAAGAGATTGCTTTAGTTGAGTTGCGACTCCTGCGACGGTGATTTCCGTCGAAGAGGAAGCCATCGCGTGTATGTCTTATGAGTCTACTAAGCGATTATTCCAAGAGGATTTAAACATGCAACTTTCATTTTTAGTATAAACAAAAACCGTGACACCCCAACAAGATTTTCATCAGAACTGCCTGAATGTGTATTTTTTTTTAAATAAATCTCCAAGTTACACCGTAGTTTATGTCGCGTTAGGTTCCCTAAAAAATTGTGAAATGCCTGAGATGTGCTATGCAGGGGTTGTCTAATACACGGAAACTGACCGAGAGGACTGTCTCAAGCCTCAAGGTGTCTATTCCCGTCAACTGTTATGGGTAGAAAACTACTGAAACAAAATTGAAATTTTAGAAATAAAAAAGAGTTGTGTAAAAAATATGTCAATCGATTCTCCTAGTGATTCTGAACAAACTAGTTTCAGGTTTAGTATATACTAAAACTAAGCCTGTATGTTTAGAATTGATCAGTTCTATAATACCAAAAATAATAACAATTATACCTACGTGAAAAATAGAAGTGGCTCGATTTATTTGCTCCCAAGTAGTATATTTTGTTTCTCAGAACAAAATAAATCTATTGACTAGGGATGTGATATACTTACAAAATTCAATACCAGGGCTTCCAAGTACGAGTATGTAAAAACACTGGGTTTCATTTATTTTAAAGTATTTGGCAAGTATTTCCAACTCGGCGGTGGCAGGGCTAAAAATACTTTCAACTTGAAAGTATTTTTTTCGCAAATTTCTTGATATTGATATTGATGATATTTTAGATTGTGCTCCTTATTTATAAATGAAAATATGGATCGATTTCCTATGCAAGTATTTCCAATTCATTTTCAAGTATTTTCATGAATTGAAAATTCTCAAATATAAAATGTTTTCTCCACCTTTTTTAGACAATGGTGTAATCTATCCGTAGCTTACCATAACATCTAGCTAAGTTTCAAGGATCGATCGAAAAAAAGACCGATAAACAGATATATAACTTATAGCAAATATTGTATAGCACAACGATATCGCTCAGCATACATTTTATATGGACGCGTTCACACAACGCTAGGCTATAAAAGTATGGGATTGCTCAATATGCTTTACTAGCGAAATAGTATAGCGTAGTCCGAACTGCCCTTTAAAAAAGGTAAATAAATACAAGCACGGCCAAAAAAAATACCCACCGAAAATTTAAATTAAAACAAAACACAATAACAGCCCGCCTCATTACGAACAAGATACTAATCTAAACGAATACCTTCCTTCCTTTCCCCTCTGTTTTATTTGTTCGTCACCCAATTCTTGTCTTGTTAATTGTTAGAGATGGCCCGATAACCCTAATGTGACGATTTGACGCTACGTTTTTTTCGGCCGACAGTAGACGAACTTTTTTAATGTTTTAAATGTAGAATGGTTTTATTTTTTCATTTTTTCTTTTGAGTTTTTTATATTTGTCGATTGTACGTACCTATGTGTTGTCTAGTACTAGTTTTGTTTGAGAATTAAACCTGGTACATACCTGTAACAAAAATACACAAAATTAATTATAATGGCAATATTTATGTAACCATGGCTATAAATAACACTTTCCCATCAGTTGCCATGGTTGCAAGATGACGTCAGCAGCAAATCGGCCTAAGGACAACGCCATACCATGCCGAAATTACGCGACCGAAGTTCGGCGGCTGATTTTACGTTCCGACGTATGCGGCTGATATGACACACAATAAGTGCCGAACTTCGCGGTAGAAATTCAGTTGCGCAAACTTGTGGGCGGACACGCGGGTCACGGGCATGCCTGCCTTCCGCTGCTCCCCGCCCCGGATCTGCGTCGGCAATCCAACCGAACTTCGGTCGCGTATAATGTGTGCTCTATAGAATACGTTGCCGCCGAATTGCCGCTGAACTTACGCCCGACCGAAGTTCGGCTGGACGCTATAACGCAACGTAATTTCGGCATAATGTGTCGTCAGTAATTCAAAATTTCAAATAGCATCGCAGGCGTAATCATGCCGAACTTCGGTTGCGTTACTTCGGCATAGTGTGTTTAGACACTAAGTATAGTGACATACCATGCCGAAATTACGCGCCTGAACTTTTGTCGTGATTAACTACCTCAAATACGTCGCATCCTGATATACAAGGGTAGTCGTAACGGGCGTATTAATCTGAAAGTGGGTTAAAGCACAGAATAAATAGTACAAGGTTGCAGTATCAATAATAACAAATAACAAAGTGAATGGTGTTATGCATGCGATTGTGGCTAACCAGTCGATGTCCAAAAAGGCACGGCTGGCTGTCCATAATGGTGTACTGGTACCAACGCTTATGTATGGAAGTGAATGTTGGTCTTGGAAGAAGAGTTATGAAAGTAGAATAAATGCCGTGGAAATGCGTTCCTTGCGAAGTATGTGCGGTGTAACTTTGAATGATAGATTGAGGAATGATGTGATAAGACAAAGTTGCGGTTTAAAAGTTGATGTAGTGACAAAAATTGAAAGGAGTATGCTTCGGTGGTTTGGGCATGTTGAAAGATTGAGTGAACGACGATTAACAAAAGGAATTTATAAGGCGAATGTCTGTTGCAACGCCAGTAGAGGACGCCCTAGAAGGACATACATTGATGTTATTGGTGATGTTCTTCAAAAAGGGCAGGTGCGTAGTACTTTCAACCGGCGTGCGTGTATGACAAGATGTATGACCGTGGACGAAGCGAAAGGAGTATGTAAGGATCGTAGCATGTGGCGTTCCACAGTTTCTGCCTACCCCCATGGGAAAAAGGCGTGAGTTTATGTAATAACAAATAAAATTTTGTTCTACCACTTTTCTCAAAAGTTAATAGTTTAAGAGAAATCTCAATTTGAAAAACCCATTACTCATTTTCTAGGGTTATCCCAAACCCTATTTCCACGAAGCAATCACGGCTTACTTTATTTTCCTAATTCCGTCTTTGACCTCACCCTAGAGGTCCAGCGTTTGCTATCCCGGTCACACAAACCCTACATTTTATTGATACCGGCGGTAGAGCTAAACCTATGTAAACATAGGATTAGATAATCTGTTTTCTTTACATAGGGATAAATGTTATTATGTCATGAATTCGTATTTTAATTTGGGTTAAAATAAGGTCGAGGTAGTTCTCAAATAGGAATAGGCCACTACTTAGCCGTGGGTGTCGTTAAAGGTAACAAAGGGAAAGAAAAAGAAAGAAAACAAATTGACTTGCGTCTTAGCGTGACGAAGATAACAACTAATTAATTAACAATAAGGTGAATATAAAACGAAAGCACCTAAAATAACAAAATTAAAAAGGGCACCATCCTCTTTTGTCCTGAGGGTAATAAACTGCGATCATATCACGTTTTTGTCAGTGAAACATCATTCACACGGATCCTTGAACCATTCGCGCTTGCAGTTACGGGAACGGTCGAGGTGGAACTGAGTTAGCACCATACAATAGTGGAGCATCGCTCCTACTACTTATTAGCAGAAATAATCCGTAAGGTAAGGAAGAAGTAAACCATATCTTAGCACTCTTGTTTACTTCCATCTCTTCAAAAGTAGCACGTTACTAGATACTATATTTTACGTAAAGAGGCCACGGTATACTTGCTCTGTAAACAGCACAAGTAAAGTCAAAGCGGTTTCAGCTCGCACACATGACCGCGAGCTAGTTGTGAAAACTTGTAGGGTCGCACTGATAGCGGTAGCTGATAGCGGGGCGGATGAAGTTCACCAATCGCTCTCGCTTGTGATCCTTGGCTGAGAATTGAACTTCATTCCTTTTTGGGTGTTCAAACATGAAACTTTAAAACTCATTTATTCAAAGTAGACTGGAAATACCTACTTGGTTCTTTTTGAACGTCAATGTTACAAAAGATAGCCCCCAAAAACGCCTTTCGCTACCCTTCAGGGCCAAAATTGCGTTAAGCGGACGCCCGCCCGCGCGGTCCCATTCAAAAGTGGCCCGTCGCGGGGAAACGCGCGGGCACGCGTAGCGGGGAGGCGGGCGCCGCACCCGCGCAACGGGTCACGCTTCCGTGCGACGGACGCACGCCCGTGGCACCGCGTGTGTCCCCCACACACGCGGTGCCACGCACGGGCTTGTTTAGTCAAGTTTTCTTTTTGCTAGTCGTCGTTTTGCTACGTAATAATATATTAAGTTCTCCACAAGACACGACTGTACATGCACACCGTTAAAATCGAACTAGCAACACTGCGTAAATAAAATAGGTCTCCGCGACGGGTACCCGCGACGGGGACCGCCGCGTGCCCACGGAGCCCGCCCGCGTGGCCACGCGCGTGTACATGCGACGGGTGCCCGTCGCGGGCGCCCACTTAACGCAGTTTTGACCCTCACTATTGACTAGAAGATTACGTGAAATTGATACCACCAACATACACTGATAAAATCGTCACCCTCGGCGCTAACTGTCGTATCTAGCAATTGATTATTTTTCAGTAGTTGCGTTAGCTGTGGCTTTGTTAATGAATTAATAACTTTTTTATACTGCTCTTGGCTTACTCTTGGCTTGGTTAGTAGTTTCCCTAAAGCCCTAAGGTATCTATTTATTTATTTCTATTCATTTGAAGCAAATACGCCACTCTGAGAATTTCTCTGAAAAATTATCAATTGCTAGTTACGACAGTTAGCGCGGAGGGTGACGAAATGATGTCTCCGTGAACATTCGAGAGAAATAAACTGTCCCTAACAGGTGAGTTTTAGCTGTGCTTGACAATGCACGAGAAAGAGGTTCTTCCACCGTCCGTCCTTTAAATAAAATTCCAGACATTAAGCGTGAATTTAAACTGTTATATTCTTCATCATTTTATCATAATAATATAAGACTTTCTCACCGCACGCTGGAATAAGATTCACACCGATAATTCAGCCCTCATCAAGCTGTTTCCCCCCACTAAGTCCCCGACAGCAACGCCCTAAGCCGAAGTCCGAGTCCCACTAGGGGTCGCCCTTAGTGCTGTTGTTGCAGGTAGTCATGATGTTAGTGTAGTACAAGTAGTTAGCTTAGGTTAAGTATTTTACTCCCCCCCCCCCCTTTCCCCCATTGGCTGGAGACCCTTCAGGTCTCGCCAATAACTGCCTGATTACGTAGAAACGGTCCCATAGGACAATCTACAGCAGTCCAACAGAAAAAAAAAACCTGGGATAAAACGCGCGTTGTAATATTCAACAAAACCCAGCACGCTTGGTGGTTGGATCTATACGGTCCGCCTGGCTAGCTGCCACTCTCACATTAAAGTCCGGCGCCAAGCAGTTTACTGAGTTCTGTCGTGTGTATGTGAGAGCCAGAGGGGTATAGGGGAATCCATCTATATCTCTGTTACATAGATTCGTGTGCTACATCTTAGACCCTATGAGCGTCTACCATCAGAGGAGAATAGGGTCAGACGTGACCAAGTCAAAAAGCGAAAATAAAAATACTTTTCCCCGCTTACACTGCGACCCCGCCTCAACCATTTACGCGGTCTCAAAAGCGGCCGGCTCAGCCAAGATTGAGCCTCCAAGACACTGCCTACAGCTATGAATTCAAATGAACGTTTGACCAAACGTTGGCAGCTCGTCCAACGTTTGGTCAAACTTTTGTGCAACGTTTGGTGAAGTTACAAACAGTTTGGTGGCAGTTAAATCGGTGGATTAATTGCTAAACTTGAATTGAGTGAATTGATTTGATCTTTAGTAGTTTTACTTGGTTTGTGATTGGTTTTGATCGTGACCATTTGGTTTTCATTTACAGAAAGTACGTGAGAGAGTCATGGCTTAATTAACAACGATCGTATGATTTGCAAGGTTAAGCTGCGTTAAGCCGTCGGTCCCGGATGTCATACGAATACCTATGACAGTTGTTACGGGAAGTTAGGAGCCCGAAAGTCGGACAGCCAGTCTAACCTTAGGATATCGACATTGCTCAATAACTGGGTTGCGGACGACTGAAGGCAGTCCCTCGCATACAGCAGCAGCAGAACGACGTGTCGTAACCACACGTCGCTCGTCTGCTGCTGCTGTATGCAGTCGGCTAGGAACTTGTGCCTTTATGTTTAAGGCCCATGTAATATTAGGCGAGCTTATTGCCATTAACTGGGCACAAATTCAAACTCGGGATGTTACTGAGAAATTCCACACAGAAAAACCCAATACCACTTTATCTGGCTTGAGAATCGAACCTAGGACCTCACGCTCAGTAGTCGCACTTGCAAATATATATACCAACGAGACAGTGTAATCAGTTTCTTTTAGATTGCAGTGTATTAAAATACGTTGAAGAGTTCCATGGTCAATCTTCGAGGATCTTCATCAGATCTTCACCAAGTTTAAATGGGACCACCTCGGGAGAATACTCTTCAAACAAAAAAATACCCAAATCGCATTTGAAGAGTTCCCTCGATTTCTCCAGGATCCCAAAATCAGATCCTGACCTGATGGCCATGGAACCACCTGGGAAGTAACCTTTCAAACAAAAGAAGAATTTTCCAAATCGGTCCAGGCGTCTTTGAGTAATCGGGGAACATACATACAAAAGATTCCGACGAATTGAGAACCTCCTCCTTTTTTTGAAGTCGGTTAAAAATCAAACAAATCGTAGGTAGTCGTTATTTACGTCATAAATGCCTCTCTCTTCAATGAGTAATTGGGGAATTTAAATTTCATACTTCAATTTAATTTTCCGAATTCTTGTCCATAAATTATGTTTTCAATAAAGCATCATTTTTTAGTAGTTGAACACTTGAACGTAATGTTCCTCGTCGATTTGCAAGTTCAAGGTAAATACGCAATAACTAGTTTACGAGCACATTAACCTATTTTACTCCGTTGACTGTTGTAGCGTGGGATGACGAGATGCGGTCGCAAATATATTTCAAGTTTGTAGGAATTATTACGGGTTAGCCACTTTTGGATAGTACAGTCGACAAAAGCGCTTTGTGTACAGGTAAACAACGGATATCAATGCACTACGCTAGCAACTGTAATAGGATATTTGACTACTATTAAAAATGTACAACAGTTTAGTATTTTTTATGGAAAGTATAGAAACAACAGTCTCGTGTAGTGCCGGACTTAAAGAATAGCACTACCCCATCTCTTCCCGTGGGTGCCGTAAAAGGCGACTAAGGGATTCTCTAGCTAGAGGATGGGCAGCAGCGTTCTCTGAGTACTTTAACTACTGCGATCGTCAACCCGCCTGCCAAGCGTGGCGATTACGGCAATCCCCCCTCCCCCTATGTCCAGCAGTGGACTTCTTTCGGCTGAGTGATGGTAGAAACAACACGGTTAGGCCTATTCTTTTCCTATGTTAGGATCAGCTTCCAGTCTAACCAGATACGGCTGAAAACCAGTATTTTACACGGAGCGACTGCCATCAGATCTCCGCAATCCAGGCACTGGACAATGCCAAGGCTTGGAGGGGTCTCAGTCCCAATGTATAAAAAGCAACAATAAACCAAACCAACTCGAAATATGAAAAGCAGTTCTGAACTGAAAATGAAATAAACATCTGTACCTCATCATCATTCAGCCGAAAGAAAATCCACTGCTGGACATAGGCCTCCCCCAAGCCATGTGGGGGGGGGGGGGGGGTTAGCCATAATCGCCTAGCTTGGCAGGCGGGTTGTCGATCGCAGTATGGTTGTTAAAGTACTCAGAGAATGCTGCTGCCCATCCTCTAGTGAATCCCTTTTACGACGAAAGAGATGGGGTAGTGCTATTCTTTACGTCCGGCTCCACACGGACGATATCGAGGCATGATGTTATGTTTTGTTGTTGTTTTTCGGTATTTCGTAATCTCACAAAACTCGATAATAGTAGATTGTTGCACCGAGCGCAAAGTGAGTTATTAATGCACGAGTGTTATGTTGGTGCCCGAGCGCATGCGAGGGCACTAACATAACACGAGTGCATTAATCACTCACTTCAGCAAGGTGCGTAATCTACTTTTCTTTCAACTACCAATTTACCTACCGTGATAAAATAAGTATACCTACTCAAAATAAAAACTCAAGTTAATGAAAACAAGGTTGTGTACAGTTATAGCATAGTCTAAACTGCGCTATAATCGGGTAAAAGCGAAAACAAACCAACTCGAAATAGCAAAATCAGTTCTGAACTGAAAATTAAATAAACACATGCTTGGAATTAACGGTTTAGCAAATAACCATACAATTGTATTAACAAAACAGAAGTAAACATAACCGCATAATATTTTAAATCCAAATACTAAATCGCTGGAACATAAAACCGTTGAATTTCAGTCCATTGCAACATTTATTATTCCATTTTCATTACAAAGTGCTATTCCAAATTGTAGTTGTCATAATAAATCTATTCAACTGTGGAATCAAATTTTCAAAACAATACTAAGTATCGTAGTAAAAATAAATTTTATTTTAGTACTTAAATCATCAAAGTCAACGTTTTATAGATAAAACCGAAACTGTTCCCACATATTGTTCCAAAAACACGTTTTCCCTTTAATCAAGAACGGAATGAACGTAATTTATTTCTAGATAAAATCCCTGATCTCAACACAAAGAAGGACTATTAAAAGGCTAATTTCGGAACGCATTCATAAACGTCGTCGGTTACCGTGAACGTTCTAAATTCAAATTTAAACGCGGAACGCGCGGGAATTTTCATTCGACGCTTAACTTTGACAGTGTAAACACGTCTCTTCAACAAATATGAAAGTTTTAAATGTTGGAAAATTAATTAGATACAGTGCGGGCGCAAGTTGGATGGAATTTTGTATGAGTATGCGTGCTGTTTGTCTTTTGAAAATTAATTGGCTGTTCAAGGAATAATGTGGGAACCGCTTAAAAGTTCATACGAAGGGCTAAAACATATTTAAAGAGTGCTTCATTAATATTAACTAAACGCTTGTTGAGACTGCCCCATTAGTTCAGTGAGGACAAGTGCGGCTGCGGAGCGTGGGATCTTAAGTTTGATATCCAGGTTAGGTAGTGCTAGGCTGAGCATCCACCAAAGCTGCGTAGAGAGGAATGTGAAGTGATTCTATTGGTGCTTACAAAAGTAAGCACCAATAGAATCACTTCATTTACCTAGCTTCGCTCTGCGCAGCTCTGGTGGATATGGGCTTAGCGGAGCGAGGTTTTTGTTCATACGAAACAAGCGAGAAGTGCGAGCGAGGGATGTGTTGTGAGGAATGTGTTGCTTGGAATGTGTGCGAGGATTTGAAAATATGCGCCTACCAGGCAGTCAACAGATGGTGTTTGGAAGAGGTAGATGATCATTTGACTGAGAAACTCCTTGTTGGCCTACTGAGAAATTCCACACGGAAAAACCACAAAACACTTTGCCCGACCTACTGATCGAACCTCACTATCAGCAGTCAAACTGTAGCTAACTAAATTTAGTTTTATAACATGCTAATGCTCGTTCACGGCGTTCTATCAACAAGTAGTAGCAATAAAACGGTCGCGAGAGATCGTGAATAATCTTTAAAGATCCAATAAGTCACTGGGATCTGAGACGTGGAAGTCACAAATCTTCCGAATCGGATTTAAAAGAATATAGAAAAAGAGAGAATTTTTTTTTGATGTTTTGATTTCGATCATTTTTTCTTTCATCCGTGTAAGGGCATTTTGTTCAATGAAACAGAATAGTTTCTTAATTTAGGCCAATGATTAATAGTTGAAAGGGAACCGATTATCTTGGTATGGGTGATGAGGAGGGACAAAAAGCATGTGACTAAGAGAGTAATGAACATGAATGTTGATAGATGGAAGGGAGATCAAAGAAAAGATGGATGGATTATGTGAGAGATGATATTAATGAAAAGGTAGTAAATGATAGCGGGACGGATAATAGGGAAAAATGGAAGAAGAAAACTATTTGCGCCAACCACAAGTAACTTGGGATGAGGGTAGGTAGGAGAAGAAGATTAAAAGGTAAGATGAGGCTGATTCTACAAATAAAAAAAGATTCGTAATTGCAAACGAATCTCAACTAAAGGTGGGTATAGACTAGAGCATTTACATTTAACAGAACATCGAGCTTTCACTGTTTTTAAATTTACTCGAACCACATTTCGAACATGACGCTCGATGTTTTTTTACAACTTGATTTTAAGGACCAACGAGCATTTTTGTGTAACATTTTATCGAGCAAACGCACGAGCCGGACGGCGGGATGTGAGGTGCACGGGCCGAAGGATGAAGCAGAGTCGTTACTTGTTCAGGTGAGTACAGACTAGAGCATTTACTTGTATCAAAACATCTAGCTGCTCTAATGTGTCACCCTTTCACGAACCAAACAATAAGCACGACACTCGACGACAACTTATTTTTGCAAACAACCGAGCGTATTTGTGTAACATTTCGTCGGACAAAGACACGAGCGCGAACGCAGCACACGCGACCTGCAGATCCGACATTTCAACGAAGAATAAACGCAAAATAGAAAGGAGGGTTACAGGTAAATGCTCACTCTCCGTGAACATTACTTCCACGAAGCAAATATAAAGAGGAGATGTTGTAATTAGAATTTTCTATGATACGATGAGTGACACATTGCGGGGTGAGGGGGAACGTTACGCCCCGCCTACTTACGCCTACTTTACGTTTACTATCTAGCAGTGAATAGGAAAAACTAAAAGAATAGATAACTAATACGTAGTTTAGCTATATGACGCTAGATGTCTTTAGTGTAACAATTATATCGTAAGAGGAACAATTTTCATAGGTATTAAATTAATAGTAGTATATATCATTATCCCTACACACTTTTGACGTGTGTAAGTCAAAAAGACAACTTTCTCATTTGATAATTGAATTTTAAGTATGGTCCTGTCTTTTCAATTATTGGCTATTTCACACTAATTCACGACAGATGGCGACCGAAATATTTCACAGTTTATAATAATGATAAAAACAATACTTATTACGATATTTTTGTCAACAAAAAGGCTTTACAAAATCTTAAATCTATTTCAATGCAATAAAACTATAAAGATAAGAATATTTTTCATGTATTTTTTAGTTATTCATGAAATATAAGGTGGCGCCATCTTACGTCGAGTAGTAAAACTATTTTTATCATGTCAATGACATGTAACAAGAGATTTTTCTAGAACGAATCTAATAAATTACGTTTAAAAATAGTTACAAGCAAAATATGATGCCATCCAAGACATCAGAACGTTCATACATTTATATATAATATAGCTTTTGCAAGATAACACAAAACATTTCACCTTTTCATTCAAATAACAAAGAAAATGATAAAATGGGATGGGAGCGGGAACGTGGTGTCGACAGGACGAGTGCCGACAGACTGACATAGGCCACGCCCACCTGATGACGTCAAGTTCTACATTGATATCACGGTACACAGTTGCTTATGCCATCTCCTCTTTGTATTTGCTTCATGATTACTTCAAACACCGTGTCCAGCATTCGCAGGAACGTTACATTACATGGAAATGCTTTTTGAAATTGAGCTTTTGCATGTATTGTATCATTCGTAAGAACGTTACATTACATGGAAATGCTCGAGAAAATACTCTAGTGTATACTCACTTTTAACCGAACATTGAGACAGGTTTTGTTTACAAAACTCTCAAATGTTTGACAACATAAACAAAACCAAACATTTTGTCAGTTTTCGTAAACGAAAACACTGTCGGTTGTAGTTCGTTTGTGATTGTTGGCAACGTTTCTTTTGTGGTAGATGGATCTTCTTGTCCTTGTCTTTCAAAATACTTTTTTCCAAAAACCGGTAATGGTCTTAATAGAAACCTAAGAGAGCATGTTAAACTATCAGTCCCCAGTGTCATACAAATGCCTATGACAGTCGTTATGGATAGCCTAAAGCCCGAATGCCTGACAACCGGTCTAGCCTTAGGATATAGGCATTGCCCAGTAACTGGGTTGCGGAGCTCTGATAGCAGTCGTTCCGAGTACAATACTGGTATTCAACCACATTGGTTAGACCGAAAACCTCGTAAAAGCTGGAAAAAACAAATTCCCGGTAGAATGAAGAACAGAACTAACTAGCCACTTCGTACCAACCTACTCCCTAAGTCCGTCAACGAAGTTAGTCGCCCGTCCGAAAGTAGCCCGAAACGTAGGAGTGAACAAAACAAGTGTTATGTTAAACTTTTCGGACGGGCAAAAACACATCGGTAGTAGGGACAACTGTCGAATCGTGTTGTCATTCATTCTTAGTTCGGGCGCCGAAATAATCGTATGTCCGTAGGTGATAGGAAGTAGGAAACGCTCGTAACTAAGGCCTAAACCACACACGTCGTGCTTAGCACTCTCACCGCCACCCATATATAGAATTTTTCAGTGCAGCAGGCCGTGCGGTCCGCCGGCGGACGCAACTTTGCCTACCCGTGCAGGCCGCGGTGAAAATCTATAACGAGTGAAGCAGGCCGTACGGGCCGCTGGCGGGCTCACTGTTTGTTTTTGATAGCTAATAGCCATGCGGTCCGCCACGACCTCGCAATTTCATATTCAATTTGTAGTGCGTGGCCTGCTGCTACAGAAACTTATATCGCTCAGTGCAACATGTAGGTGGCGTGCCTCACTCGAAAAGATACGCCCCGCCGGCGGACCGTATGGCGGTGAGAGTGTTAGGGAGTAGACCCCCAGTACCCCCTTTCCGACTAACCTTGTATATTAGACCCCCTGAAGTCTGATGGCAGCCGCTCCGTGTAAAATACTGGTATTCAACCACATTGGTTGGACTGAAAACCTTGTAAAAGCTAGGCAAAACAAATTCCCACTAAAATGAAGAAAACTAACTAGCCACATAGGCCCAAAAAACCTGAACTAAAAGACTCAAGTGATCCTATTCATTCTGTACCTACCGTAATAAAAATGAAGGCCACTCACCGTTTACACTCCATCCTGTATAAAAGCGCCCATTAAATTATGAGGGCCCTCTTTATCATAACACACACGAAATTTAAACTCCACGCCTTTCACAGACTAACCTCAGATGACGTGATAAATATTGTGGAGAAGTTTAATTTTATAATGTTTAAGGCTGTGGCACACGGTACAGATATTATACCTATGTGGAGAAACTTGGTGGACAACCAGGCGGAGTCTTGTGCCTGGCGGGCTACTGCCCAACGGTTGATGTTGGGAGGTTGCATATATACTATCTGCGTGTTAAATCTTGATTGCGCGATGTAGGATAGTTCGCATGTGGCGAGATAGATGCCGCCACACCTATTATTTTATCTGCGAGTATTTGTACATAAAAACGTATAGTATTTGAAGGTATTGCATATGGAAAAGGTACCATAACACCTATAATCAAACTGCAAAACTCATCTATTCAAAAATACTAGAATTACTTAGTTTTATTTTTATTTTAATACATCCTTTATTTCAGGCAACTTGGCTCATAGAAAACTAATACATAAATAATAAAGACAATACATAACTTTAAACTAATTCATCACTAAATAGTATAAAACAAAGTCGTTGTCCCTATGTATGATTAGATCTTTAAAACTACGCAACGGATTTTGATGCGGCTTTTTTTAATAGATAGAGTGATTCAAGAGGAAGGTTTATATGTATAATACATTGCACCCGTGCGATGTGCTATACATATAAACCTTTGTCTTGAATCACTCTGTTTATTGATGAAAACCGCATCAAAATCCGTTGCGTAGTTTAAAAGATAAGCGTACAGACGGGCGGGAAACGATTTTGTTTTGTACCATGTAAAGATTTCGGCGCCGTATGTGTAAGTCCATTAATTTCGATGGAGAACGATATCGTAAGATATGCGCTCAGATATCTTATAGTATCTGCTCCGTTTATAACGGCCTACATTCGTGTTCGCAATTATTTTTACCGTTGTTGTACAGTACATCCGAATCGGGCCTAAGTTCCTTCGCTCACGCAACTCAGACGCGGGTTAATATTTCACGCCGTGTCGCCTGATCCTCGTATTCAACAAGTTGGTGATATAAATCTGTTTTTCTTCAAGTTAGGTTTGGGTATCCACACTCGTAATAATATAAATACGAAAGTAAGTTTGTCTGTTTGTTTGTTACTGCATAACTACTAGTCTAGTGGAATACGTAATCTTTTTGTCACGCGAGCGAAACCGCGGTCATCAGCTACTTTTCTTATAAAAATATTAAGGCGATTAGAGCCGCGGAAGTGGCGCCACTTCAGAAAAAAACATTATTTCTGTCAACACACAACGTATTGAAATTTCGTGTGTCCAACATTTTAGTCAAGTGTTGTAGAAATTTAAGAACACCAAAAAACATCACTTGACATCCTAAGTTAGAAGTGTTAGTAATTAATGCTAAAAACGGCTGTTTTTGGTACTTATAGCTAAAACTTCGAATCCAGAAGCTCTAGTGTTGATCAATATTTGGTGTTTTTATTCTAAAACACTTGACTAAAATGTTGTACACACGAAATTTCAATACGTTGTGTATTGACAGAAATTATGTTTTTTTTCTGAAGTGGCACCACTTTTGCGGCTCTAATCGCCTTAAAATGATGTTTACACATTTTTCGTGTGGTTCCCGGTAGAAAATAAGCTCGTATTCTTCTCGTGAGTGTCTTCATGTTATGAGGATGAGCAGCAGCCTCCTATCTGCTAATCACAACTCAGTTTACCCATCATTTTGTTTGCATTTCGGCAATATTCCCCCAAAGCTATGGTATTCATCTCACATAACATAATCATCACGCCTGTATGCAGAGGTGTATAGTACACCCACATTTCGCCGTTATGTTTTAAGTCCCATGTACGGTCAGCATCAAATTTATCGGGACGAACAGACTGTTCAAAATGATATGAACAACTAAGAAAATTGAACTTTATCTTAATGAAATAAGGCGTGTTTCAGAATGAACACAGCACACGACAACTGTCATTCTGATAATAATTCTATCCCATTGAAATAAAGTTTAATTTCTTTGGTGATTCAGATCATTTTAAACAGTCTATTCGTCCCGATATACAAGGTTAGTCAGAAAGGGGGTACTAATCCGAAAGGGTGTTAAAGTACACATAATAATGAGTAACTTTTGTTCTACAACTTTTCCCAAAAGTCAATAGTTTAAGAGAAACATTTGATCAAAAATCTCAAAAAAAAAAACTCTAAAATCTATCTATCCCCAGTTATGGTCAGCTGTGTTTACATTTTAGGTCATATTTGGGGTCATGAATTAGAAGCACCATTTTCTGAATTTGTATCTAAAGCAGAGATGAAGAATTTTTGAAAAGACTAAAATAAAAGTCATTTTATTTGAATTTTTTTTTTTTTCGAATTTTGAAATTTTAACACTTGCTTTCAAACAGTCATCAGCGATACTGTAAGTGGGCTTCGGATTAGTACCCCCTTTCCGACTAACCTTGTATTTGACGCTGACTGTAATAGGGCGAGCCCATTGCCATGGGCACAAACCCAGACTCCAGGCTGCTACTGAAAAATTCCACACGGAAAAACCCAATAACACTATGTCCGACCTTTTTTTTAAGGATGGGACATCATCAAATGACTTCTTCCGCTCTGGGCGGAGCGGAAGGGAGTGTCAGATTCTTACTGACTAAAACCGATCCGTGTTCCTCCTAGTGCCCTTTGCGTTCCAGGGCCGCGGTAACTCTTTCGAACAAATTCCGCAACCCTGGCAGAGTGCCTGACCTGGGGATCGAACCCAGGACCTCACGCTCAGCAGTCGCGCTTGCGACCTCCAACCAACTAGGCGGTCAGTTATTCATCTAATTACTGCTAAAACTTCAGGTCTACAAAGAATTAAATATACTTTTTCTTCTTGAAACTTTTAATTTCGATTAAATCAAAAATCCGTTGTTTCAACATTCAAAGTCTCTCAAAGTTTCAAGTATGAGAGAAACCAATCATAAGCGTTCAGTCAAACAACTTTCGCTTGAAGTCGTACAAACTGTTAACTTAGCCGTAATAGTTAAGTATAAATAACGAACAGACTTACGTACAGTTGTTGAAATTGAAAAATGAACTTACGAAATATGGTTGTTTTTTTAGCTTTGATTGTTAAGACAAAATTAAATCCCGTCAAAAACAAAAAAAAAATTAAAAAAAACTGAAAACTGTAAAATAATAACAACAGCTTCAATAGAGCAATTCTGCTAAAAAATGTTGCTAAACTGCAAACGAACCACAACCGTCGCTCAATTTTCGTTTACGAAAAATGACAAAAAAGTATGCTTTTTTTTCAAACAATTTTTCCAATTTTGTAAAAGAATAAAAAAAAACTGTTTATATTATAAATGGTAATTATTTTACTCTCTTCAGTTTTTTTTTTGAAGTCGTTTTTTTGTGTGTAATTTTATTTTTCTGTTTTTAGTGAATAATAATTCGATTACAGCAATCGCGAGTGATTTGCTGTTTATCCATAAAAGAATTCCATGTCTTTAACCGGAGGTCTCAAATTCTCGGAGATATTCATTAAAATCGGTTACAATTGGTGACGATATCGCTGAAAATACAAAAAAAAACTCCTTTTTTGTAGTCTGTTTAAAAATCCACGTTTCGAATACCTAGTTACCTACTCTTTAGCCGTAAAAAGTTGCTTTCAATCGATGTTAACATAACTATATTCGTCGTATTTTCAACGGCTACAACCACACGTAAGCGTATTTTGCGTCGCCTATCATACGCCGCGTACTACAAAGGGTGTTAAGGCCCTAAAACGTTTTTCGAAACTGTTGAACAGAAAATCCAATTTCTAATCTCAAACATAATTTTGTCAAAATTTCTGCGTCGCCGCGTTTCTCCCAGGAGTGTATTATGTATTATGAGGCGGCCATTTTTTTCTCATCTTCTACGTGAGTCGACACTGACACAATTCCATACAGTCTTATGTATTCAGTACTTGATTTGTTATCAAGACCTTGAGCGTGATGTTTTTGTCTTCGGAGAGGGGTTGTATAATAAGAAACGACTGACAACTTATTTTTAACCGATTTCAAAAAGGAGGTTATCAATTCGATGCGAATCGTATTTTTAGGATTCCGTACCCAAAGGGTAAAACGGGACCCTATTACTAAGACTCCGCTGTCCGTCCGTCTGTCCGTCTGTCCCCAGGCTGTATCTCATGAACCGTGATAGACAGTTGAAATATTCACAGATGATGTATTTCTGTTGCCGCTATAAGAACAAAAACTAAAAAACAGAATAAAATAAATATTAAGGGAGATCCCACACAACAAACGTAATTTTTTTGCCGTTTTTATAGATAATGGTACGGAATCCTCCGTGCGCGAGTCCGACTCGCACTTAGCCGGTTTTTTCCTTTATTTACTCCTATTTCTCCGACATTTGTAGGTGTTTTAGTTGTAGAAGTCCACGAATTTGTACACTATTGATTGTAATTTGTGGCACTAAAAAGTATTAAATAAAACTGTAAAAAAAGTAAAAACCAACTTAAAAAATAAACTGAAAGGAGTAACATAATTACATACCATATTACAGATTAAACAGTTTCAGAAGTCGGTGCCTCTATTTTGGTTCAGCGTTGACGACGACTTTTAAGATGTAGTATAAATAAATCCATAATCGTTTACAACCTAACATATAACCGATCTCAATTCAAAATCTGTGGATTGATGTAGGATTTTGACAGAACTTCAAAAGAAATAATGTCAATAATCTAAGGCCCGCCGCTGATTGCGATTTTTTGTCACGGTGACTTTTTATTACCCAAGTCGAATGCTATGAAGATATGTGGGAGTGCGCTCACTATGGTGACGTGACATTACGGTGACAAATATATATTTTCATAGAATTCGACTTGGTAACAGAAAGTCAACGTGACAAAAAAATCACAATGAGCGCCCGGCCTTACGGCCTGTCCACATCTCCACGTCACGACGTCGTCAACGTGGAACGGTGCGGTAACGCGGCACGGTGCGTTGACGTAACGTGCAAAGGAGAATGACCAAAAGTGATACCAAAAAGTCTCATGCATCAAAACCAAAGTATTATAGTAATTATTTTCATAATTTTTTACGACATTACGCGTCGGGGATTTGATTTTTGAACAGGGAATTTCATTTCAAGTAAAAGAGTGTTGATATTGTATTATTCCCTTTACATGACGTTCCGTTTCACATGAATTATGATTACTATAACCTTGAATTTTGAAAGTGTCATGATCACATCTTTCAAAAAACATGTAAAAAAAAAAATGGCGATTCTAAATTAATTAAAAACAACTAGAATAGATTAGAATTTTTATTTAAACGATTATCATTTTTTTATCTGTGGTTAATTGGCCGTTCACAGCCGTTCATAGAGATGTAGAATGCAATAGATGCGGATTACTATTTTTAGAGCATTATTAAATCGTATATGACGTGTCCACATTGTCAGATTATTTCTAAAATCTCCGAAACTCGCGTTTTGTCCGCAAAAAGAACTTTTGTAGGAGTTAATGTGATAAGTGTAGTCTATTAAAAACAAAGTTTGACTTTGATGCAGCATGGTACGGGACTCCATACATCCATGAGCATTGTTCTTTATGTTACCGTATCGTAACACGTTCCGCCTCTAGCCGCAAGCGCACACGTATATGCGCTCTGCCCGCGCTCTTCACGCCCGCGAGTTAGTCGCCGTCTATGTGCTCCGATGCTTTAAAACCATACCTTACTGTTTCTCTTATTAAAATTCAGGATTTACATGGTCAACAATAAATCTAACAAAGATCCTGACGTGCATTTTTACGATACGGTAACGTAAATTTGCACGTTACGTTAACGCACCGTGCCACGTTGACGACGTCGTGACGTGGAGATGTGGACACGCTCTTACTCAATCCAAATCTATCCAAGATATTGGGATTGACCGTTAATCTCTCCGATTCCATTTTCAAATATGAACTTTTCCATTCCATTTACAAATAAACCGTCTTGCCGTGATTGTTTCAATCTGATAGATATAATATAAATAACCCTGAAAAGCGAGCGGTGTATAAGTTGAGGAAATCTCTACGTTCACAGATTCAATGGGAATTGTCAATTCCCATAGCAGACATTACCTGTTCGGATTGGGAAGTTGGGAAGGTGATGTTTTCATCTTATATGGTTGGTGTGAAGTAGGGAGTTGTATAAAATTGTGTTTGTTACGTGTTATTTTTTACTGCGAATACCTATAGTGGTTTTCCTTCTTTAAATTGGACGAATGTTGTTGAAGTTTTTTTCTATGCCTGGTTACGATACCCAAAACCAATTGTTTGGTTACCAATGGTAGTTTTAATTAAATGGTAGTTGTCTTAGGGCCGATTTTTCAATCGCCAGATAAATTTTATTCAAGGAATAAATATGACGGTTTGAAATATTTTCTATACAAAAGCTGTCAAAACGTCAAACTTATTCCCCAGATAAAAGTTATCTGACGATTGAAAAATCAGCCCTTAATCTATTCTTTTAAATACTTGTTACAGTACTACACAACTATGGAGTTCATCGACAAACTTCGTAAAACCGATCATTTCCGAACTGAGTGCGACTACACACACCATCAAGGACTGTTTGGAGCCCTCTCAGGTGTGTACATTTCCTCATCATATTTTCCTTCACCGTTAACGCAAGTGATAATTAATCAAATTAGCACATGAACTCGAAAAGTAAAAAGTGCGGGCCGGGATCGAACTCAGACCGTGCAAGACGCACAGTCGACAAGCGTTTAACCACTAGGCTATCACTGCTTGTAAATAAAAAAGATATAAATGTACAAGGATAGTCGGAAAGGGGGTATTAATCCGAAAGAGTGTTAAAGTAGCCATAGTAATGAACAACTTTTGTTCTACAACTTTCTCCAAAAGTCAATAGTTTAAGAGAAATAGCTGTTTAAAGATTCCATAAAAAACAAAAGCTATTTATTTATTTATTTACTTTAATTAAAACGGCCTTAGACCAATTACAATAATTAAAGCTATGATCAGCTGTGTTTACATTTTAGGTCATATTTTGGGGCACGGATTAGAAGCTCCATTTTCTGAATTTGTAATTAATGCAGGGATGAAATATTTTAGAAAAAACTTAAATAAAAATCATTTTAAATGAAAATAAAAATTACCGAATTTTGAAGTTTTAACACTTGCTTTAAAACAGTCATTCAGTGATAATTTAAGTGACCCGCGAATTAGTAGGTATAGGTACCCCCTTTCTGACTAACCTTGTATAAAAAGAAAAAGAAAACATAACGTAACATCACGCTTGTACCTATTCTATTCACAAAGTCACAATCCGGGCTGCTACTGAGAAATTCCACACAGAAAAACCCAATAACACTGCCCAAACTGGGGATCGAACCCAGGACCGCACGCGCAGCAGTCAATAAAAAATATTATCCGTAAATACACAGCTGATAGTCCAATACAAACCGCTTAGACTCCTGCTCACCCCCTCAAACATAATAAACAAAAACAGTCATCAATCAAAAGGCAGGAAGGCGCGACGATAAACAAAAAAAAAAAACAAAAAACGGAATAGACAAATGGTGGCCTACAGGAGTTTATCCTTTCAGCGAGACGAGGTCAAACGACTGAATAATTCAGAACGAATGTAAGTTCAACAAGTCTTGGCGGGATGAGGGGTTATGTTGGCTGTTTCCCGATATATCGATAGTATCGATAAAATGGAAACCGATTTTGAATCGATTAAATAATTTATTTATTGGTTTACCTATAATTGTTTACACGGATAATATTTTAAAATAATGTTCAATAATCTAAGGTTAGTGTAACAATTTCTTTTAGGCCGCATGCTCCATAAACGTAATAATTGTGCACTAGCACTATACCTACTATAAATTTTATAACCAAAAAAAGAGTTGCAAGTTTGAGGTTACGTGAGATATTGAGAATTTATGATTGATTTTAAACATAAAACAGAGAAATACATATTTATAGTATAGGTAGGTTTACGGTTTGATAACGATGGAAAAATGGATTTATAATAAACTGTACAGCTTGCTTAGATGCATTTAATTATGTTTTTCAATGAACACATGACATTACGCCTTTTCTCATGTAGGCATAAACTCTAGAACATGCTAATATCACCGCTTCATCCACGTTCATACATCTTGTCATACACGCACGACGATTGATCACACCGATAATTCAGCCCTCATCAAGCTGTCACCCCCCCCCCCCCCCCCAACCCTAAGTCCCACCAACAACGCCCTACGCCGAGGTCCGAGCCCCACTAGGGGTCGCCCTTAGTGCTGTTGTTGCTAGTAGTGATGATGTTAGTGTAGTACAAGTAGTTAGCTTAGGTTAAGTGTTTTATTTCCCCATCATTAGCTGGAGACCGTTCAGGTCTCGCCAATAATTAAAAACAACGTACAAACAATCCAAAAAAAAAACTTCCTGTTGTGAATACTACATACCTGTAATTTTTGAAGAACATCACTAATAATATCGATGTGTGTTCTTGGACGATTTATTCCCTTTTCAGAAATCGGTTGCCGGTTAAAAATAAATGAACTTACCTATGTCAATAAAGAAATAATTTCAAATAAATTCCATCGAGATTCCACTCGCTTCGATATTGGATAAACAAAAATTTATATTAAGCTTTCAATTCAGACGGATGTCCCAGAAATAATGTTTTATGTATCCGATTTATAGATCTGCTCATGAAAGTCTAACAGGATCGATTAGACTAATCGGATTCAGATCTGTATAATTTTATTCCGTTTTTTATTTGTCTTTGCGTTTGGACTGCGTATTGTAACGATATCTAGGTTATTTTTTCTGAATATAATGAGATTCTTGACGCCAAAAAATCGAAATAAGAATTATATTACATTCCTGAATCGAGTTTCGGTGTTTGAGAAAATTTTATTTCTTTAATGTAAGAATAACTCGATCTACTACCCGCGCGCAGAAGGTTTGCCGATGACTGCCCCTCCCACTTCACCGACCGCTACCCGCGCTCGTCTGGCCTACCTACTAATCGTACCGACCATCGACGCGTGACGTCATGAGGCTATCGGCAAACCTTCTCCGCGCGACTTATACAAATGAAATTTCTATTTTGGCGGGTGATTTCCGTTGATTAACAAAAATTGCAGCGTGAAAATGCCGCATACGACGGTCTGTTCTAGTCGAAAGGGATTCATCATTAAAATTTTGCGCGCCATTATCGCGTCTACTGAAAAGATTATAAAGTGGAGTAATGCTATGACACTTTAGTTTTTGGACTTAACAAAGATATATTAACTAACTATTCCTGTACGCGAAACGCGCTGTCTGTAATGTGAAAAACCTAATTTTAATACAAGAAAAACCGGCCAAGTGCTAATCGGATTCCCGCACGAAGATTTCCGTACCATTATCTATAAAAACGGTAAAAAAAATCATGTTTCTTGTATTGGAAGTTTGGAACCCCCTTAAAAAAATATTTTATACTGTTTTTTAGTATTTTTTATCATAGCGGCAACAGAAAAACAACATCTGTGAAAATTAAACTGTCTAACTGTAACGGTTCATAAGATACAGCCTGGTGACAGACGGACGGACGGACAGCGGTTTTAGTAATAGGGGCCCGTTTTACCCTTTGAGTACGGAACCCTAAAAACTGTGGGAGTGAAAGCACTTAGTAACTAAGCTATATTTTTTTAAATTAACCAACTTTGCAAAAATAATAAAAGTACTGAGGAAAGTAGCACTAAGCCACTAAGTAGTAGATAGAGTATATTCACGTTACGAAGTTGAAGTTTATTTGAAAGAACCTACGCAAAAGAGAGGTCCACTAGGGAAAAAACTGTTTTTTTAAGTGCCTCCGCTGCCGGCGCCGGTTACCATTACGAGTGCCGGCGCCGGTTGCCAAACTGGCTGCCGGCGCCACGCCGAAAGCATACACTGTTTTTATACACCTTCAAGGCCTCTTCAAACTCTTCACAAGACGATTATTCGACATCCACTTTCATTTTCACAATAAAAACAAATGAAAAACTTAAGGGGATGTTTGTAAGGTTGTTTGGGTTTCCAAAGCAGAGTCGACGGAGCCCCGCCGCGCGGGGTTACTATTTCTGTCTGCAGGGTTTAAAGTGACCTAACACCTATTCAAACCTAACCTATCCGTGTCGGGGTGCCCCAAATAATCGAGCTCGCTTCGCTCGCTCTTGAAATTAATCAGTTGGAAGACAAGTTACAGTGTTTGACCCAAAATCTAACCGACCTTTTACTTAACATACCTAGTCAAATCGCGTGTGGCCCGGAGGACGTTTTAAAAAATACAAATTAGATTTTAAAGCAAAAGCGTTTATTCGCTCAGGTGGTCACCGCAGGTGGTCCCATAAAGTTCGTTTTATTATATTTCCATGGAACAATTTCAGAACATTGAGCGTTTGAGAGGTTTTACGTTACAGCTAATACTGTTTTGGCTAGACATTACTACCTACCAAACAAATTATTACCGCTGGCGGGCGCCGGTGTCCATTTTGGGTGCCAGCAGCCGATGTTTTTTATCTCGGCTGTCGGCAGTAATGTACCGCCGGTTCCCAATGGCGTTATTTTTGGGTACCGGTGCCGGCAACGGAGGCACTCCCGTTTTTTTATTCATATAAAAACGTTGCCCCGCTCTACGATTTCTCCTGTATCGTGGGTGCGTTTACAGACACAAACGCCCAGGCTCAGAACAACTACCTGTAGTCCATACAAATAATTGTTCCATGCGGGAATCGAACCCCCTCTTAGCGCAGAAGCCAATCCCTCAGCTACTGCACCAAATAATAAAAATCACATCATAACAAAACCTAGTAAGTCAAAAATTCATTTTCAATCGGTTCCAAATTCATCGATATATAAACCGATCTTCAAACCGACGCATCCCATCCCTACGACGCGACATTTAAATATCGTACTAAAACACAATGTTCTTCACATCAGAATAGTTTTACAAGAGAAGTGACGAATACATAACGCATGTTGGATTTATCGTCCGCCATGTTTTCCTGCCCGTCACAAATACAAATAGGAATGTGACGCTCAAATATATGAGGCCATTGAGGTTACTACCATTAAAAATGTACAAAAATTTGGTATTATTACCCGACTGCGCGACAGCAAAGACAGGGTTATGTTTTCACGCGTACCTATCTATGTATGTGGGATTCTCTACACCCTCGAAGCATCCCAACGGTTGGATGGATTTTAATGTATGAGGTGTCTATCGATTCGTCTAAGCCGTGCGATGGTTATAGACTAGGTTTAGTTTTTATGAAAACAAAATGGCGGCCAAAGTAAAAGAAAATGTAGTAATAAAATAAAATCGTACCATCCGCGGACTGACCGCGGCAAGCGCACCTTAACTTTGCAAATCATACGATCCACGTGGTTGATGAATAGCCACGACCTCAAAGGAATATTTGCCTGTTTATCTGTTTGTCGGTTAGTTTGAACACGTATCTCATAAAAAGTACTTAGTCAATGCAGTTGACTTTTATAGATAAATATTGTGCGTATCTCGGACTAACATTTACCTTTTGTTTCATCGTAATCGGTTCGCTCAATCAAAAGATATTACGCGGCGTCCTAAGTATGCGATCTAGAAGCGAACGCGAAGCGGCGCGACGCGAATAAAACAAACAATCGATACCTATTGAAGTGTCCTACGTGACCAAACGCACGTGGAGGCGGTGCGGCGCGGCGTGAAGCGAAGCGAACGCGATCAGTTGTCTTGATATTTTCGCGCGAACTGGATGCGGTGTCGTACAGTGTTACTGAAAGGCAGCGCGGGCGGTTCGCGAGCTCGCAAGACAACGCCGCCGCTTCACACCGCATCGCATTGAATTCGCGTATCACCGCATCAGGGGGTCTACTCCCTAAGCACGAAGTCCGTGGTTTCGGCATTAGTTACGAGCATTTCCTACTCCCTATCACCTACAAACATACGATTATTTCGGGGCCCGAAATAAGAATTAATGACAACACTGACACACTCCGAAAAGTTGAACTTGACACTTGTTTTGTTCACTCCTACGTTTCGGGCTATTTTCGGACAGGCGACTGACTTCGTTGACAGACTTAGGGAATAGGCCCTCAGATCGCTTCGCAATCGCGTTCGCAATCGCGTTCGCTTTGAACCACCTACAAAAGACGCAGCGATAGAATTTAAAGTAATCAAGAAGAAAGTTTAGTTATTGCGACAAAATATTGGTTTCCGACTTCCACGTCACTGGCAAAGCTAGTTAATAATAATTATGATGATCTTTATTATATTTTAACTGAGTTAAAAGCAAAACAACAAAATCTCTTCCTCTATAAAAGTTATCAAGTTAGCACTTCATAAAATAAATTATGCGAGCTAGAACTAGGTCGTTCCCTACTATAGCAGATTGTAACGAAAGAGGGAAAACTTTACACAACACCTGTGAACTAAATGAACGGGAACTGAAGTGATTTTGAGTTTACTTTATAATAAACTTGTTCACACTTCTTTTCGCTCAACAAACTTATTTTATATTCCTTTATGCGGTAGCGCACAAGCGAGCCGGCGTTCACCAGTCTCTCTCACCTATGCACACCTAGATTGAGGGGTGCATCGTGCCCACATGATGAAAAGGACTTCCTCCCTCATCCTCGTTTAAAATAGACGAGTTATACATTACTAGTTACATGTGTGCGCAATAAGAGGCATTACGCACTGTCGACTGTGACTTTCTGATGTTTAAATACGTGTTTACGCACTTGGTCACAGGTCGCCCGGGCGACACGTTGCGCAGTGGCGTCGCACAAGCGACTGCTGATCGCCGGCGACCAATAGAAGCACGGGTTCAAATGGAAGCGTTCACACTACGAGCAACTGTCGAGACGACCGGACGTCGCGCACAAAAATGGCTCAGGCTTTCGATACAGAGAAATTAATATTGAAAATATAATTCCGAAAAGCTATTTGGGATTTATCCAGTGACCAATATTCGATCTATTTTTTTTTTTGATCTTTTAATTTAAAGATTTCGATCGTTTCGTATCGATTCGTTTTTCCGTGTGGAATTTCTTAGAAGCAGCCCGGAGTATGGATTAGTGCCCGGTTGATGGCATACGCTCGCCCCATTTTACATGGGACCTAAACGTAACTGCGAAATGAGGGTACTATATACCTCTGCCCAACCCTTCGGGGTATAGAGGCATCATCATCATCATTCAGCCGAAAGACGTCCACTGCTGGACATAGGCCTCCCCCAAAAAAGTGGGGGGGTTGCCATAATCGCCACGCTTGTCAGGCGGGTTGGCGATTGCAGTATGGTTGTTAAAGTACTCAGAGAACGCTGCTGCACATCCTCTAGAGAATCCCTTAGTCGCCTTCTACGACACTCACGGGAAGAGATGGCGTAGTGCTATTCTTTACGTGCGGCACCACACGGACGATGTAGAGGTATGATGTTGTGTTATGTTGTTGTTTTTCAGTATTTCGTAATCTCGATAAATATAATTTCCTGACAATAATCCGAACAGTCATGTCTGGACAACTCCGGACGTCTGACAACCCTACTCAGGAGCAGCTCGATATAATCAAGTCACTAACTTTTCGGGACGTAATCGGTACCGAGAAACTGAACATAACGGTACCGAACCGATATATCTCGGAGCACTCTCGCCGAAGCTGTACGTTAAATATTTATCTTGATCTAAGTCCTCGCCGTATCGGCGTTTGTATAAGTTTCTAGTGTCCGATCAGGCTCAATCTCGCAACGTGTGGCGTTTATCTCAGAACTAGCTTTTGCCTGTAGCTTTGCTTGCCATTTTAAACCCTCTTTAAGCCCCTTTTCGGGTACCTATAGTTTTAAAAACCAAACAGTCTGTCTTTTATAAGGGTTCCGTACCAAAAGGGTAAAACGGGTACCTACTACTAAGACTCCGCCGTCCGTCTGTCCGTCTGTCACCAGGCTGTATCTCATGAACCGTGATAGAGCGGTCTGCATCCGATCCGAATCCGTGAAAATACGTTCCGAAGTAGCCATAGAACTATTTGTATGATAGTTTACGCACTACATCCGTCATCCGATTTCTATCCGTCATCCGTGAGTTGCTAATTCGGAAGAAAAATTGACGGACGGAAGTAGGCGTAGTACTGTTTGTATGAACGCTTTCGCACTACCTCGGATTCAAATCGAACGCCAAATGGATATGCCAAAATGGCCCCTGAATTGTTTGAATTTGGATCAAAGATCGGACAAGTGCGTAAGCGATATCCGAATTCGGTCCGAGATTTTTACTCTAGATCGGTATTTTCACGGATTCGGATCGGATGCAGTGCGTAAAGCAATATCCGAATTCGGTCCGAGTTTTTTATATCCGTATTTTCACGGATTCGGATCGGATGCAGTGCGTAATCGCTCTTAGACAGTTGACATTTTCACAGATGATTTATTTCTGTTGCCGCAGCACAAAAAATATTAAAAAACAGAATAAAATAAATATTTAAGGGGGCTCCCATACAACAAACGTGATTTCTTTGCCGTTTTTATAGATAGTGGTACGGAACCCTACGTGCGCGAGTCCGACTCGCACTTGGCCGGTTTTTTTTAATCAATAAATGCTGCTGTAAACAAATTTATTGCAAGCACCATTTTTAACCTATTTAATTAAATTCTCTCAAGCGAATTTAATGTGATTTCAACAATTCTTTTTTCAAAATACAGGTTTTATTATGCTCTAGTGAATTCGTTAATAATACATGGTGAAAAAAGACCCATCACATAGCCGAAATCTACGCACTCTGTACATCAAACTAAACTACATTGACCAAAAATAATTGCTAGGAAACGACTTTTATTTTTTGGCATAAAAAAAATGCTTTTTTTTGTAGCGCGCAATGTGTGGTTGTGGCGATGCCGCGCGTATGCATGCGTGCAGCGGCTACACAGCTGAGCCAAGGCGATCGTGTGCGTTTGATATTCGTTGCGTTTTTGTAACTTCAAATGCGTAATTTGTGAGGAAAAATTGAAAATTTTGCTAAGGTTGTTTGGAAGAAAGTTTAGTATTATCACTTAGAATACGTTTTTGGAAAAAACTAAAAAAAATATGTTAACTTTGACCTTCAATATCTCCAAAACCAACGGTTTCCCAGGTATGGTCTGGTAGAAAAAAATTATCCCAAAAATGGGTAGAATATGTGGTTTTCGTTATCGTTAAGGGTATTTTTACACCCGATATATTATTGTATTATATTATCAGATAAATTGGCAGCAAAAACTAAGATGGCTCGCAGCACTCCCGTTCGGATGTGTCACTTTCCATTTTGATAATAGTTTTGGTCTTTTGAAAGCTAAGGATGCATATTTAAGTGTTGGGCACTTGTCAGTGTAGCAACCTCCATCTTTCTCTATCCAGAGCTAATTCCTTCATTTCTCTGTATGTTATCATTTCTGTCTTTTCCTTCAATTGGTCTGTGTACTTTCTTCTTGGTCTACCTGGTGTTCTCTTTGCTTGTATTTTACCTTCTATGATATTAGTTAAGTGTCCAATCATTTTCCCCCTTCTTCTTTCTATATGCTCTAGAATATGTTTTTTCTCTTTGACTCTTAGAATCTCATTCAAGGCTGCACTAGACACTACAAATCTCTCACAAAATGCAAGCATTCGCCTTCAATGAACGGTTATATAAAAGCCCTCTCCATTCCCCGCCATTTGCAGTTTGGAACTTGTTAGAGCATCTCCAACTTGTCCAACTTTAAAGATTTAGAACTTAGACCGGCCTGCACTTGACGCAGTAGCTACAGATTGTTATGTACTGTTGTTATATGCATAATATTATGGGGTAGGCAGAATTGAAAGTTTATGAGAATTGACGAGTTGTGATTTAAAGCCAAGATATTAGTGGCTTTGTGGGCTACTTTTGTTTGATTTTATAGCATAATGAGTACAGACGTACCGATATTCAGGGGTGGTTAAAAACTGGTACATACCTGTAACAAAATTAAAAACAAATTAGTTTATGCAGATCCATAGTGCAAGTTTTCTGTCGCAACTGTAAATAAATTAACGGTAAAAACACTTTTTAAAAGCAAGCTTTTATTAAAAAGTTTTTTTTACCATTAATTAATTTTTTAGTTATGATTGCGAATGTTTCTAAGTCTGTTTTCGTGTTCTCCTCAGCAAGTTCTTTAATTTGATACCCATACTGTGGTAGTAGAGAAAAAATAACTAGTCCGCCATCTTGTATGATCCGCCATATTGAAATTAGAATGACGTCACATAGCTAAGTATGCATTGTCAGCTCAATTGGTTAAAGATAACTGATTTAAAATTCAGTTGCAAGATTCCACCCGGACAAACATACATACATTGCAAGTTAAATAAAAGCTTTTAAAATTGAAGGTAATCAAGATGCAGACAGTGCAACTGCGTGACAACTGCCGACTGGATGTGCAGCACACTTGCAATTATGATTTCGAATATGAAACGAAACATGTTTTATCAAACGCGGCGTTATCAGTCTCTCTGTTCTGACAGTGTTTGGCATACCTGAGTGTGTATCGCCTTTATCCTTCAAGGATAAGACAGTTGTCCCACCGCCCCGGCGAGTAAGCGACTAACTATCAGCTATTTTCTCGCTCAAGAAACGTACAATAGATATACATTCCATGTAAACAAAAGAGATGCATTTATTAATAGTTGATCGCTGACTGTTTACACTGCCGGCGAGGTCTCGCTCTACTAGTTGAGCGACAAGAGCTAAAAAAAAAAATACTTGCTCAGCGATGCTCGCTTGGCGGTCAGAACTCACGCCGAGAGACCAACCAGCGGTCATTTGCAAGTGGTGCAAGTAATCCCCCGTCGCACTCGCACACTCGCTTATCGCAGCGACAAAACTATCGGAACTACACACTCGCTTCTCGCTGCTCGCCAACTCCTTTCTAGTTTCTAGCTCTACTCGCTTCTCGCTCATCGTAGGCGTTTGAACAAGTGCCTTAACACAAAATTAATGTACCCTTAAACTAAAATACTGCGGAAATGTATTAAGTCGTACCCTCTTTAACATGCCGATGTAAACAGTACCATTCAGTGCCAACACTGTCTTGGTACAGTGTTAGTCACGTAAGGTTATATCTTGTTAAGTTTAAGGATCATTACAAACATCCTTAAAACATTATTCTTCTCTCGTGTCGGCACGAGCTATATGAGAATTGTTCATGCTGTGGTGAAAAGATTAGTCAGTCAGCAAGGTTGGTAGCGAGGGTGACTATCCAGGGTGCAGTAGGTGTAGGGTATGTAGCGCGATGCATACGCGTAATGCGAGGAACAATGAGCCAAAGTGAGTAAAGAAAAAGTCTTCTTCAAATTCTTAAGCGCAGTTCAGACTACAAAAATGCAAATAGAATATCTAGCTTTAATTCCGCTGAACAAGATTGCTAGTTTGGATGCAGTATGCAACACCACCCTTCCGCCCGTACTCTCGGGACATGGTTGTTTCGGGAAGTACCTGTGTCGCATAGGGCGGGAGCAGACGCCCGGTTGTCACCACTGCGTCGACTGCCCTGAGGACACGGCGATGCACACGCTGCAAGCGTGTCCTGCGTGGGCGACGCAGCGCCGCGAACTAGTCGCGGCAGTCGGCGGTGACCTTTTGCTTCCGGCCGTGGTTCTGTCCATGGTCGGGAGCGAGAGTGCGTGGGAAGCCGTCGCCTCCTTCTGCGAGAGAGGCAGCTGCCACTCTCCCTTCCCGCGCCAGACGCACCGGGCGCCGGGTGCGCGACGATCTCCGGCCACCGTAGTGTGTGGCCTGCGGGCGGCGGGTTAGGGGATCAGTCGCCCGACCAATAACAGGCCCGAGAAGGCGGCGCGCTTTGTTCCGTGCGCGCGTCTCAGGAGGATGTGGGGCAAGGCTCCACAGAGGAGGAGGTCTGCCAGGGGCTGGCGGACCGGGGCCTGCCGGGGTCGCGGTGCATACGGCTGTGAATCCCGCGACCCCGGCCAAGGGTCAGGAGAAGGAACACCGTTTAAAACAGAGGAACTTCCTAACGATACGCGCCGTGTCGAGAAGTACCGCTTTCCGTATCAGGCCCTTGATCCAGTCGCCCAACGAGAGCCTTTTTAGATGTTGGTCGAGGCTCTTGGCTATAAAACCATTGGCCGTAATGACTATAGGCACAATATTATTATTATTTATTAAAGTTAGAAAATCTCTTCTGCCTGCAAATTCACCGACGCCCATATCGTTCGAACACAGCATTATCTAGCGGCAGAAATAAGTACGGATAGTAGTTCCCCTGACGAACTCTATCACAAGAAGCTCTACTAGTCTTAAAACAAGACTTACTCGTTCAATCAAAACTACAACATTACTCCTTATCACAACACCAACTAAATCCCTACATCTCTGTTCACCCCACGTAGTTGCCACCCTCACACCGCAACTAATAAGTATAACAAGGCCATAACCGATCTTACACGGTAAATCTTCAACTAATTAAAGTTTAGCCGCGAATCTGTATCAACGAGCTGAGATCTAGATGTGATTTATACTTTGCACCTATGATATTGAAGATATTTAATAGAAATAGGAATTTAATTCCTGTCTGGTTAACGTACGATCGAGTTTCTTACCGTTTATGTTATTTACTAGCTGTTGCCCGCAGCTTCACTTGCGTGAAATTTTAAACGCTCTTTAAGCCCTTTTTAAAGGAAGGTATAAAAAAAACAGATTTCTCATACAAACTTACAACACTTATTTCACCCCCTTAGGGGTAGAATTTCCAAAAACCCTGAAACACGTATATGTTTATTTCTGACCAGTAACCTAAATACTGAATTCCAAGCTTCTTACTTCAAAAGTATTAGATTTTTCATACAAACTTACAATACTTATTTCACCCCTTTAGGGGTTGAATTTACAAAAACGCTCAAACACGTGTACATTTACTCCTAACCAAAAAGCTTAATATTTAATTTCATGCTTCTTACTTCAAAAATGACGGACTTGCATACAAACGTTAATCACCCTTTTCACCCCCTTAGGGGTTGAATTTCGAGAAATCCCTTCTTAGTGGATGTTTCCGTCATGTAAGGAACCTACTGTCCAAATTTCATATTTCTAGCTTTAGTGGTTTAGGCTCTGCGTTGATGAATGAAATGTCAGTCAGTACCAGTCTCTTTATATATAAGAAGATTTACCCACATTTTTAGTGTTCCGTACTTCCGTTATTACTAAGACTCCGCTGTCCATCTGTCACCAGGCTGTATCTCATGAACCGTGATAGTTAGATGGTTGAAATTTTCACAGATGATGTATTTCTGTTGCCGCTATAACAAAAAATACTAAAAAACAGAAAAAAAAAAATTTAAGGGGGCTCCCATACAACAAACGTGATTTTTTTGCCGTTTTTATAGGTAATGGTACGGAACCCTTCGTGCGCGAGTTCGACTCGCACTTTGCCGGTTTTTTTTAAAAACATCAATATTTAAATGATGTTCATTAGTCTGATTTGGATTGAACTGATTAAAAGAAAGTATGTAACATTAGCTTTAAAGGTGCGTACATATTATATAACATAACATGTTATAAAACGTTGTTATATAACATGTTTCAGTAATGTGGAGACTGAATGTTATAAAACATGTTATTATCACAAACGTGTTATTTAACATGTTATTAATATTTACAACAATGTCAATAAACTAGGACAAACCCAGCATCTACGTTTTTTTCTTTTGTCATTTGAAAGTACAACAGTCGCTACAGCAGCTAGCAAAACGTCCTCCCGTGTCGACATTGTGAATAGCACTGCAGAACGACAAACGACAATATTATATAACATGGTTATATCGCATTGTAATTCTAATGTGTACAATATTGTTTTATGTTGCAATGTTAAAAAACATTGTTACATATTGTGGACGTGTTATATAACACAAGTTACACAACATGTTACTTAATCTGTACGCACCTTAAGAGCAACGACAATTACTAGTGCATAAAAGCAAAAACTACAAAATACTAATGCTCCTTTTCAAACTTTAAAGACAACACACCCATCATCTATTTTGTCTGCGATGACGTCAGTACACACTATGAAGTGTGAAGTTGACGTGAGAGTGACGCGGTCGACACGTGTGAGTGTGACGCGTGATCTTGTGATAACGGTCGTGTTTGTGACGCAACAAGAATCCGTATGACGAGGTACACGGGAAATTTTACTTAAGGGAGAAAGTAAGAAGCGTTTTATCTGAAGACTATTGGTCTTCTTCTTCTTAATGCCGTAGTGAAAAAACTGGCCAGTCAGCAAGGTTGGGAGCGGGGAACTCCGTGGTTGTTAGGGAGTTTGTTGCGTCGCTTCTCCTTCCCAGTTTAAGCAGTAATAAGCGGTGCGGGCGTTTTTGGGACAGTCTCTATTTTTGAAGTTCAGAAATTGCTAGTTGGGTTTAGCTTCATTTTCATTTCTAGCCTGCGTCATCCCACTGCTGGGCAATGGCCTCTCCCCATGACTTCCAGTTTCTTCGATCCAGAGCCAAAGTGGACCACTAGTCTTTGGTTTTGTCTAGCTCGTCCTACCATCTTCTTCGAGGTCTACCGCGACGCCTTCTGGCTGTGTCAGGGCTCCATAAAGTGGTTATTTTAGCACACAGCTCATTGGGCATGCGGCACACGTGGCCGGCCCAGGCCCACTTCAGCTTAGCGGCTTTTTGAGCAACGTCAGCAATTTGTGTTTTGGACCGCAGTGTGGTGTTGCGTACATGGTCCGTTAGCTTGACGCCTAGAATGCTGCGCTCTATAGCACGTTTAAGGGTTTAGCTTATTTGGAATTAATTCTATTTTGATATGATTTTGATGACTGAAGCACTTAAGAAACGTCTCGACAATTTTATTGCACTGTTCCGAAAAGTAGGTCCTATAAAGAAGAGCCGGCAAGAAACTGCATAACGAAAGATAAATTTTACTTACTCAAGACCTCATAGCAAAATTTTCTTTTCCAAGACACCTCACACGTAATTCTTAAAGCATGACGTCACTACACACAAAACATTAACACTAAGCGAACGTCACGTGTAGGTGTGACTCGTGATCCGTGACAAGGGTCGTGTTCGTGACGCGACAAGATTCCAAACGAGGTGACGACACGGGAGCTTTTAACGTGCAGTAAATAAAGAAATAAGGCGTTTTGTGGTATATTGTGATGAAAGAAAGAAGATAGAAAGTACTTTTCAGGTAGGTTTTAAATACCCTTGTGCATATTTTTATTTAGACAGAAGAATATTAATGAGGTTTTAACCATAAGGAGCATTCTAGGCGTCAAGCTAACGGACCATGTACGCAACACCAAAGCCGCTAAGCTGAAGGAGGCCTGGGCCGGCCACGTGTGCCGCATGCCCAATGAGCTGTGGGCTAAAATAACCACTTTATGGAGTCCCGACACAGCCAAAAGTAGTCGCGGCAGATCTCGAAGAAGATGGCGGGACGAGCTGGACAAAACCAACAACCAGTGGTCCACTTTGGCTCTGGATTGAAGAAACTGGAAGTCATGGGGAGATAGATGCCTTTGCCCAGCAGTGGGATGACGCAGGCTAGAAGAAGAATAAGAGCACAGTATAAACACAGAGTATTTGTATCGAGTAACTAATTTGATATTTTCCTATATTCATGATTATAGTTGTATACCTAATTATGCTCATAAGTGTATTGTTTCATTACGCTGATCTCAAATAAGAATCCTTAAAACTATTCTGTAAATTAGATTTAATGCTCGTTCGACATTAGATGTATTATTTCATGTCATTTATTCAGAACAATTCACATTGTGTTGAAAATTACATTATTATAATCATGCAGTCAAAAACAATTTACTAATACCTTTAAATATAATCTATTATTTTTAAAATTCATGTAAAATATAATGTCAAATTGATTTAAAAATGATGTCAAATTGATTTAAAATAAAATGTCAAATTGGTAAAACGTAGACATGTACCAATGTGACTTTTTCAATGTCATAAGTACTTTCTTGGTTAATCTAAAACGCCACTGGCATACGGTGAAGGAAAACATCGTGGGGAAACCTGAACTTAATGTTCTGAAATCGCCAACCCGCAGTGAGCAAGCGTGGTGATCAATGCTCGTTCCTTCTCACGAGAAGAGGCCTTTGCCCAGCAGTGGGACAGTTACAGGCTGATATCTATTACTCTTAAACTATTGACTTTTGGTTAGGTTAGGTAGTTACTTTAACACCCTTTCGGATTGGTTTCCTTTACCTTTCCGACTAGCCTTGTATATTATTATTATTCTCAATAACTTTTATTTATAACATAACAATTCGCCTTGTATTCCCCGAAGGGTTGGGCAGAGGTGTGTAGTACACCCACATTTCGCCGTTATATTTAAGTTCCATGTACCTAATAGGGGCAAGCCTATTGTTATCAACCGGGCACAAATCCAAACTCTGGGCTGTTACTGAGAAATTCCACAGGAAAAACCCAATAACACTTTGTCCGACCTGGGGGTTGAACCCAAGACCTCACCTCACTAAACCAACGAGGCAGTCAACATTTTTATTTATCTTCCCAATATTTGTTTTGAATCCTTTTTTTTGTGAACCACTGTCGAAGTGCTTAATTTTTGACCTAAGGGCCCTCGCCCACGGGCGACTTTTTGTAGCGATGCAGTCGCGATGCTCTCGCACGTAGCATCGATACAGACGCGAAGCAGTCGCTAGCTGTGTGCCCGCGCCCACGGGACCAGATTCAGTCGCGATGCAAACGCGATTCGGTCGCGATGCAAACGCGATTTGGTCGCCTGATGCCGATTCCCAATCACGCGCCGCGCCACTCTCCCTCCCCCCTCCGTTCTCTCTACCGATGTCGTCCAACGCGGTCGCGCGTTTGTATCGATACAATCGCGATGCAGTAGCACGTTAGTAGCGCGACGCGGTCGCGCGTTTGTATCGATACAATCGCGATGCAGTAGCGCGTTGCAAATGCGACTAACACGCGTTAGAAGTGATGCTGTCGCGCGTTTGCTAAACGCGCGACTGCATCGCTACAAAAAGTCGCCGTGGGCGAGGGGCCTAAAGGTTGACTGGTACAGAATGCCAATGGCATTAAATCCGCCTTGTGTACCACAAATGAACATGAAGTTTAAATAAATAAATGCTCTTAATATAATGACGTATCCTACAGTAAAACATCTACGTGATCAAACATTACAGTGGCAGTTTAACCGACATTATTACAAAGATTTCAATCATGCGCTTGTGCAAACCGCGGCGCGTGACTTTCGAACGGAGTGCTCCAGACTTTATTGAAAATCTTTATTATATCAACCTGTTTTATGTGAAGGCGTTTGATATAATAAAATATGATGTGTGGACTTACGAGTCAATGGGAATTTGACCTTGTTTATGTTATACTAGCGACCCACCCCGGCTTTGCACGTGTAAATGATAAATAAATGATATTTATTTCTGTAAATAAATCTGTTACAGCAAGTCAATGTAAGTTTTTTTTAAGACTAGACGGCGCCGGCATTTCCTGTCTGACTCGCTCTGAGAAGAAAAGCCGAAACAAACTCAGAGGTCAACGGCTCTTTTAAAGTCCAGACATTGTGGTATAAAACTATGCGAGTGTAACAATGTAGGGCAACGTTTGGAATGGCCTTTTGAGGAAAGAGCCATAGCAGGTTTGAGTTGACCTGTCCCAACTGACGGCACGCATGCATCAGCCATCGTGTAGCTCAACCTTATTTTAGGGAGCTCAACAACCCGACGCACGACGACACCAATCAGTCGGACATTTGCGTAGGTCACAAAAAATAATAATACTCAAACGTGTACGTTTTATAGCTTCAAACCTTCCTCTTGAATCACTCCATCTATTAAAAAAAACCGCATCAAAATCCGTTGCGTAGTTTTAAAGATCTAAGCATATATAGGGACAGACAGCGGGAAGCGACTTTGTTTTATACTATGTAGTGATTTAACCGACTTGAAAACAGAAGATTCTCAGTTTGACTTGTAAAAGGTTAGTTGGAAAGAGGAACTAATCTAAAAGCGTTAAAGTAGCCATAAAAATGAATAACTTTTGTTCTACAACTTTTCCCAAAAGTCAATAGTTTAAGAGAAATAGCTGTTGACAGATTTCATATTAATTACGCTAAAATCTACAGGGTGTTAACGAATTCGTGTAATTCCTTCAAACCACGTGATCTACTGGTGACACAGATTAACCCTAAATGGGAATTTTTGAAAATCAACTAAAAAAAAGTTCCAAAAAAAAACTTGATTTTCTATTTCTGAGTCATTTTTGAGCCTTGAGTTATCTGACAGCAAAGAGCGATATCGCGTTAGTCGTGCCTGCCAGCCGTGTCGCCGTGCTTTCATTAATTTATGCGTGGCATCGAAATGTTCACACAAATAAAACATTTTTTTTGCAATAAAAAACTTATTTTTTTACTGAATCCTTATTAGGTGGTTTAGATACAAAGGTAGGAAGGTAACAAAGCCGCATGAAAAAATAATATTTTTTTTTTTTTTTATTTTTAATCAAGCTAAATCCCGTGCGCGGCCTCTCTACATTAGTAGTAGATCATGTGGTTTTAAAGAATTACACGAATTCGTTAACACCCTGTATGTATCCTCAGCTATGATCAGCTGTTTACATTTCAGGTCATATTTGGGAGCACGGATTAGAAGCTCCATTTTCTGAATCCGGAACTAAAGAAGGGCGGAGAAATAAAAAAAACTTCTTAGCAGATGCAGCTGAATACCAGTATTTTACACGGAGCGACTGCCATCAGACCTCCCCAACCCAGTTACTGGGCAATGCCGATATCCTAAAGTAAGACCGGTTCTCAAACTTTCGTGCTTCTGACTACCCGTAACAACTGTCATAGGTATTCGTAGGACACCCAGAACTGACGATTTGAGGTGGTCTCCGAAGCACGCAGGGGTCTCGTGTTTAACGAACGGTCACCCATCCACGGACTGACCGTGGCAAGCGCAGCTCAAGAACTAATGGACGCTACGGATAGTGCTAAACTCGTTGCTGAGTTCTGGGCCGACACGGTGTAGATTGTCATCGACACGCTAAGAAGAAGAAAGCCACACGGCATCCGACACGCATCGCCTCGCCTCGTGCGGTTAGTATTCTTTATATGAACTTGTATGGATGTGCGCTCATTACATCAACTCCGTAGCGTCACCGGATCGCCTCGGGCGTATGCCGTCCACGCGCGGACGACGAGTTGACCACTCGGCGACAACTCGCTGCTCGCTTGCTTGCCTTGCGTTGCTGCGCATTGCCAACGCACAAGTCCCGAGTGAACCGCGCGCTGTCATCGAGTGGATTCCTCCGACGACTACTCTGGTTGACCATGCGACGTTTACGGGTGATAACGCGGCGTCCACCGGTGAATCACCTGCTGACAATGAGTGGACGCCGAGCGACGAGGCGATGCGGGTCGGGTGTCGGGTGGCTCTAATGAGCTGTGACCTTAACCTTGCAAATTGGCGCGCTTGTTAATTACTGAAGAGTTACCGCGGCCCTGGAACGCAAAGGGCATTAGGAGGAACACGAATGGGTTTTAGTCAGTAAGAGACTGGAAGAAGGAAGGAGTCTGGAGGAAAAAGTCATTTGATGATTTCTCAGCCATAAACAAAAAAAAACCGGCCAAGTGCGAGTCGGACTCGCACACGAAGGGTTCCGTACCGTTATCTAAAAAAACGGCAAAAAAAATCATGGTAGTTGTATGGGGGCCCCCCTTAAATATTTGTTTTATTTTAATTTAATTATTTATTTTTAAAGTGAATATATAACTAAATATTCTGTGAATATTTCAAGCGTCTACCTGTTGCCGTTATCAATATCGAGCAAAAACGAGCAAAAAATCACGTTTGTTGTATGGGAGCCCCCTTAAATATTTATTTTATTCTGTTTTTTAATATTTGTTTTTATAGCGGCAACAGAAATACATCATCTGTGAAAATTTCAACTGTCTAACTACCACAGTTCATGCGATACAGCCTAGTGACAGACGGACGGACAGCGGAGTCTAAGTAATAGCACAGTGTACCTACTTACTACATACAGTGGATCAACGCCCATACATTTGACAGGTCCTATGAAATGTCAAAATTATGTAGGGGCGGAGGTTATGTCCCAAGTATGCAGTATGGCTACTCGGGACATAACCTCCGCTCCTTCACCCCGCAACCCCCCGCACGATTGCTCTGCGACAATGTTCTACGTTGACCGACTGTAAGGAGTAAGACATAGGTAGACTGGTAGTAGGGTCCCGTTTTACCCTTTAGGTACGAAACCCAAAAAAGGTACCAGTATGATCCGTAAATATGAACACCAAAAAGTCAGAAACAATACCACAGTCCTAATTACGTACCCGACATCAAAGTTTCAGAAAAGCTAACGGACAAAACTTCCATATTTATTTTCATCCCTTTCATCCATTTCACCCCGAAAAGTGCCAAAAACCACATTCATAAAAAGGGGTATAATTTTTTTACAAAAACGCACTCTGTTTACCTTGTTGGTTCTTTTAACGTCATAATTGAAAAAAAACGGGAAATGTTTTTTTGTTGTATTTTTGTTGTATTTTTGTTTTAGGCCCTGCGCCCACTGGCGGTACGGCATGGCAAGGAATTTTTTAAGCTCAATTTATTTTGACTTTATTAATAAATACCCTTTACGACTCATAATTCCCCTACCGCGCGATGCTTCGGCATGCCGCGGTACGACGAAGCCTCCCGTGGAATGCTAACCAAATACAAGTGCGAATGGTATCAAAATAAGAATTAACATTATTTGAATTAAAAAATCCTTTGCCATGCCGTCCCGCCAGTGGGCGCCGGGCCTTAGAAAGCTTCGGGAGTTTTTTGTTACCTGTGTTTATTAATGTACTACGTTAAAAATCTCTGTTTTAATGTTTTGACCGTATGAAATAATGAGAGTTTAAAGCGCAGTTCAGACTACGGTATACAATTTGGTATAAGTAATGCATATTTCGTCATAATGCTCAAACTACTAATGAGCACCTAGTGTTGACCTTTTGAAAGCACCAGGGATCTGGTCTACTTGAAATAAAAACTATTTGACTTTGTCTAACTCCAGTATTTCTTAAAGTGGGCGATAACGCTCCCTCGTGGGCGCTAGAGGCCTACAGGGGGGCGGTAAAAGAAATGATTGCGATTGTGATTACTAAGATGCGCTAAACTTAAAAAAAATAGGGGGCGCTCCCCCAAAAAAACTCTCCCTCAAATAAGTTTGAGAACCTCTGCTATACGCTATATCGTAAGCCGGTCTTCTATGTATAGCAAATTATTTGACGGCGATCCGTCGGGCGACGGACGGGGTAGAAGTGAGGCGGGGCGGGGACCGAAGAATCGTACGATATAGGTAGCCAATACTTTATAGCATAGCTTTGTGTGAATGTGTCCACAATTCCACATAAAATGTTTGCTGAGCGATATCGCTGTGCCATACAATATTTGTTATCCTAACTGATATTGTAAATGCGATAGTAAGTTTGTTACCTTTTCACGCCTAAACCACTGAACCTGTCATAGTACTGTATTTACTGAAGTTGTTAAAGATATTCTTTTTTTTAAAAGAATAACCATGGAATTAACCGGTTCTTCTCCTTAGGAAACGACTAATTGGAACCGTGCACCTAAATTCGATTTTTCATAAGCGTCTGTATTGGTTTGTGTGAATTTTTTTTTTTATTTGATATGATTTGAACCGATCATCCTGAAATTTTGCATACGTTGTCAGGTGTACAGAAATGGACATAGGGTACCTTTCATCCCGAAAAAAAGTACTGTTCCTGAGGAAAAACTACAATAACGATGATAGATGGCGCCACGTGTCTTTCGAATCATGATTGAATTATATTATTACAGAAACTTTAGCAGTGTGTTAAGAGTTTTTTGTGCAACCCGAATTGATGTCAAGTTCTAAATTAACGCGAGAAAAGCCGGGCAAAAGCTAGTATGCTATCTATGTTCTATGTTAGGAGATGTGGTTTCCGCACTTAGTCCTTTAAGTGGACCATTGTACGTGGGCCATGGCGGCCATCATTCCAGCCAGCCCATCTCCTTCGAGAAGCAGATTAGGGCTCTCAGTCCGCTCAGAACATTTGCAAGTGATTTCGGTGCGCCAAGGGTTGTTTCTCGTATTTGGATGACCCCTGTGCATTCCAGGAGCACGTGTGCGACCAAGCTAGTATGCTATATAATATAGCTTAGTCTGAACTGCGCTTAAATTACTTCTCAACTCACACATTAAACCAATAAAAAAATACTTTTCCCATAAAAACGAGCATACGGAACCCGTTCAAACCTCCCTTACACGTGGCGTAACCATTACCACAAAACCATGGACCCTTAACGGTAGAACAATGGTACGTATGACATAGTTCACAGCGAGGGTAGTAAAATATTTTTATGACCCGCACGTGGGCGACGCGTGATGCGACTTTTTTATTTACTGGCTAAGTTATAAAGGTTGATTGTTCTGTGGCAGAGAGAAGTAAAGTTTTTTTTTTTGTGAATGATCGGAAGCAGGCTTGATTGCGCGTTTTCGAACTACTGCTGCGACATAACTGTGTAAACGAGTTTGGGTTGGACATCCACCAGAGTGTAGCGAGGATGTGAAACGGTGTAATCCTTCCCACCAGAGCTGTGCGAGGAATGTGTAATGCGTAATGTGTTAATGTGTACAAATGATCACCTACCACTTTCTTTAAAATAATACCAAATTGTTGTACATTTTTAATAGTAGTCAGATACCCTTCTGTCTTTTAATTTTAACGTGTTTTTATTTTAATATTTCTATGTTCTAGTATTATGTTTTATACATATAAGTAATTGTGCTTTTGTGTGTTGTGTTTTCTGTATGCGCCAAATAAATGCCTTATCTATCTATCTACCTCTTCCAAACACCATCTATTGACTGACGGGTAGGCACATATTTTCAAATTCTCGCACACATTCCTAGCAACACATTCCTCTTAACACATTCTTCGCAACAAATCCCTCGCTCGCATTTCTCGCTTGTTTTGTATGAACAAGAACCTCGCTCCTCTAAGCCCATATCCACCAGAGCTGCGCAGAGCGAAGCTAGGTAAATGAAGTGATTCTATTGGTGCTTACAAAACACATTCCTCGCTACGCAGCTTAGCACAGGTCTGGTGGATGCTCAGCCTTATTTCGACCTTAGACCCTTTTATTTGAATGTTTTTTAATTATTTTTTTTCCGTGTTGGTATGGCCTAGAATATAAAACTTCCTCAGCGCACGCTAGATATATACGCGTGTTGTAAGATTCAACGAAACCCTTGGCTTGGTAGTAGGATCTATACGGTCCGCCTGGCTAGCTACCACCTGAACATTAAAGTCCGGCGCCAAGCAGTTTACTGTGTTCCGTCGTGTGTATGTGAGAGCCAGAGGGGTATAGAGGAATCCCTCTATATCTCTGATATTTGGATTCATGTGCCTGTTCTTAGACCTTGTCTGCTGTTACCATCAGCTGCGATGGTGCAGGGGAGGGCCAAACAGGACGAATTCAAATAATAAAAAAAAAGATTTTTCAAATTATTTTACTTTGTACGAATACTTTATATTGTGATATTGCTGTGACTTTGTCGTCTTAGCACAAAAATCCTTTACTATAATTGTAAAATTAAATACATTAAGAGCGGTTACGCACTACATCCGATCCGAATCCGTGAAAATACGTTCCGAAATAGTCGTAGCACTATTATATGGTAGTTTACGCACTAGATCAGACTTCTGTCATACGATTTCTGTCCGTCATCCGTGAGTCTCTAATTCGGAAGAAATATTGACGGACCGAAGTAGCCGTAGTCACAGTAGACATATAAGCTAAAGCAGTACTTCAACTACCTACAATCGTCCGATTTGACACACTCACACAGACACGCTCTGCAACAAGACAAATAAGGTATTTTCGGGATACAGTTCCATACAAAAACAAAAAACTACTCAGTTTAAAAAGCGTGTCTGTGTGACTGTTTCAATTCATGAGATTATAGTAAGTTGAGGTACTGCTTTAGCTTATATGTCTACTGCGCCGTAGTACCGTTTGTATGAACGCTTTCGCATTACTTCGGATTCAAATCGGACATATGCCAAAGATAGCCACTGAATTGCTTGGATTTGGATCAGAGATCGGATTAGTGCGTAAGCAATATCCGGATTCGGTCCAAGTGTTGTAGACTCTAGATCCGTATTTCCCCGAATTCGAATCGGATACAGTGCGAAAAGCAATTTCCGAATTCGGTCCGAGTTTTATATATCCGTATTTTCACGGATCCGGATCAAATGCAGTGCGTAGCCGCTCTAACTGTGTACTGTCAACTGACATTTACAGATGTTCAACCGGAATGTTTTGGGATCAACATAAGTTTCAGAAAAGTAAATAATCCAATCGAAAACTCATTTCGTCTGGTGGAGACTTTTAAACGGTTTAACCTCTTTTCAATACACCGATGGAGGAAATGGGGAACTCTTAATGCCACCCATCAGACATCAATCGCGCAATCTCAATGTTTGCTAAGTAGATCCGTATCTACCCTCTTTAATAACGAGCTGCACACCATTTATTATCTCTGTCTGTCCCGTAAGAGGTATGTGTGCGCTTAATAAACTGTAACGGGAATCGCTTTAAGGAAAAAGAATATTGGATTTCTTTTTTGTTTTGAATTAAAATCACGGTTAAGAGGATTTAAGTCGAGAAGATTACTATCATAATTCAATTTAAGTATATGAAATAACATCACGCCTGTATTCTCCGCGAGTTGGGCAGAGGTGTATAGTATACCCTCATTTCGTCATTATGTTTAAAGGTACCGCTCAAACCCAGCAATTAACTTGTCATTCAAATTAGAGCATTAAATCGTGTGTCGTGTAATATACACTCAGCGGCAGAAAAAGTGGCCCAAGTGCATAAAGGAAGCTTGTAAACATACTAAGTGTTATTTATGAGATGTTTTGATGACGGTAGGTTGCAAGTGACCTGTTTAGTTTATTTAAGTGGGTAATTTGAAATTAACTTGTGTTTAGATTGACACTGTCTAAAAAGTTATGCCAGAACTGTTTTGAACGTTATTCCGAGAGGTAAGTTAAAATTCTTTTTGTTTTCATGGGTCTATAAAATTGTTTTTTATTGGTTTTATATTGATTACCGGTTAATTTCGATTCCAGAATAATTTAGAAAATGCCACTTACTGCTGCTCAAGTTGCTCAGGTGGTCTTGTTAACCGACCGAGGACGAACTCAATGTGAGGTGGCTGCTACTCTCAATATGTCACGTACCACCCCACGATTTGCACTTAAGAGGTATCGTGAGACTGGACCCTATACAAGGCGACCAGGTAGCAGCAGAGTAAGATGTACTTCTGCCCGCGATGACCGATTTGTGATACTGAAAGTGTTGAAAAATCGCTTCCTTACCGCTGTTGTAATCAGGCGGTGGCTTTACGCAGCACGTGGTATCATTGTTAGTGAACGGACCATAAGGCAAAGGGTGGAGGAATGTAATTTACGTGCCAGGAGACCAGCACGTGGGCCAGAACGTGAGAGACACCACCGAGTTGCACGCTTAAGATTTGCCCGTGAACACGTGAATTGGACTTTGGGCTAATGGAGCAAGGTCTTGTTTACTGATGAGCACAGAATAGCTTTAAGAGCACCAGATAGTCGTGAGAGAGTGTACAGGCGCCGTGGAAAACGTTTCCTTCCCTTCACGTTACGCCAGACAGTAAGTTACCAAGGTGTGTCTTTCATGGTGTGGGAAGGTGTGTGTTCCGAAGCGCGTACGGAGCTTATGATCGTGGATCAGCGCCTAACAGCAGTCAAGTACATTGAAGAGAACTTCCAAGATCATGTTGTGCCTTTTGTGGACGTTATGAGTCGAGAAGATTTCTGCTCATGCAGTATAATGCAAGATATCATACTGCTGGCATCGTTGAGTCTTACTTAGATGATGTCGATATTCAGAAACTGGCTTGGCCGACTCGCAGCCCAGACATGAATCCTATAGAACATGTCCGAGACATGCTTAAAAGACAGGTCCGAGCACTACCAAGCCCGCTAGAGACACTCCGTGAGCTAAAGGTGGCTCTAGTCAGAGCGTGGGAGGAAATTCCTCAAGTAGACATAAAAAACATACTGCAAAGCATGCCAGAACGCATGCAAGCCGTCGTCCAAGCAAGAGGGGGTAATACGCGGTATTAATTTAAGTGATTTTTTGTTGTAAATCCTAGAAAAATTGAGAAAAAGTTGAATAAAATTTCTTTTAAAAGCTTTATTTTTACTGTTTTCCCAAATTATTACTAAAACTTTGACTTTAAAGTCTTAATTTTAACTAAACTTACGTTATAAACCGTTAACGCATTACGTGTAATAAAAATAACAAGCATATTTTATTTAAAAAAATAATTAGACCATCTTTTCATTTTGGGCCACTTTTTCTGCCGCTGAGTGTATTTCATAATGTCAATATGAAAAAGCCAACGGCGGGCATTCAGCGCGCTTGCCGCTACCATACAACTCGACTCGCAGCCAGCGCGCTGCAAGCCAGTGGACCGCGTGCTTACGGCGCGCCGACTCCGAGTCGCCAGCGAAACAATGTCGTGCAAGTCCTAGGCGTGTTCAATCACAAATGCCATATCAAATCAAAATCAAATCAAATCATTTATTCTTGTTAAACATATAACAATTTGTGTTCGCGGTGACAGCAAGCTTGCACCTCGCGGCCGGTGTGCGGACTGCGAGCTTGTACCTCGCGGACGACGCGTAGTTAGCGCGCTGGCGGCTAGCCGTAGCCTAAATTCGAGGCGACACCGTGCTGCAGCTGTGCAGTCGCTGTGCCTGTGTAATATGTCGTGACCTTTAGTTTTAGTATTGCCATCAACCGGGCACAAATCTAGAATCCGAGCTACTTTTGAGAAAACCTAATAATCTAACACTGCCCGACCCGGGGAACGAATCCAGGACATCACGGTCAGCAATCGCGAGACACACTGGACCAACACGGCAATCCTTTAAGCTTTATTCCAACAAAAACTTCATCTTTACCAAAAAATAAATAAAAAAAATCTTCACACTTGAACCTTACAAACGTCTATAGACTTCCAGAACCAATCGGGTTTGGTCCTTGTGCTCTTGTGCTCGCCTTTAGACCATCAGGACCAAATACACAATTCATACATTTCAACGCAAATGTATATCGAAAAGCTCCCAAATTCCGAAATATCTCCTCCTACAGAATCCGGGCACGAAAACCGATTCCATAAAAATATTTACCGACAAAAAATAAATCGAGACACACCAAACAAACCAACCTTTAACTCGTAACCTCGGATATGTGTGGAGGACATCAGTCAGGATAAGGATGCCTCTCAGAGAGATTTGATTAAAATCTAAAATCTTCTACGCTTTTTCGACTAGATTTCAACCCAATTCGTGTAATCCACGATCAGCAGTGATTTGCAGTTTGCCAGGATTAACAGGTATTTTACTTTCCCCGACGTTGGGATTTGATTTCAAAGTAGAGAACGAAAGAGTCAAAGTGTTAGGCTGCCTTACACGGCATGACGCGACTTATTAAGAACATAATAGAAGGAATAAGAGGGAGGGGTTCGCTGAGGTAGAATAAAAAGTAAAAGAGAAAGTGAAGTGTGAAGAAGTCCAAGAATTGCGGTTCGATAGAGAGTAAGTACTTAATTTAATGTCTCCTAATTTATTGTTACACTGAGAACTACCCTTTTCTTTTGTCTTGCACATCATGTCCATCCAAAGGTTGTCTGGAAGAAATCGCCTAGTGCGATAAGACCGCCTATTGTACATCTGTATTTTTATAAAAATGTTTCTTGTTTGTTTTGTGTACAATAAAGAGTATTGTATTGTAGTGGAAGACGCTGCACCGACAGAAGTGAATCTCTTAAATTAAAGAAGAGATAGATCTACGGGTTGAATCCAAAGCCTCAGATTCAGTAGCCGCACTTTCTTTCAGTCCTATAGTCTAAAGGCGTACTGGAAACTTTAGTTTCTGGACATTGTACGGTTTGTAATTTGAAAGTAAAATCCTAATAGCATTTAAGCTGACTGCACAATAGACACAATGAGTCCGGATCGCACGCAGCGCGCTAGCGCTCTTAGGCCGTGGTCAACAAACGCAGTAGGCCGCCTCAGGCATTTAAGAGAAACCACTATAGTGCATTTCCATAATAAGCATTTGTCGGCTGCGTATAGCGTCTTGCCGGACGCGACCTACGGCGTTTGTAACAGACCATAGACTAAGTCTATGGAATCAAATAAGTCCAGTGCACGTCTAATCGGAGAGATAACAAGACCAATGCGGAAAGGGTGAGGGAGATCACCTCCACTCACCCGGCCCGCAGCAGACGCACCGGGCGTCGGCGGAGGGCGGACAACGCCCTCTTCCAGCCCCCCTAAATGGGTCCAAGGGCGACGGACTTGGGGAAGTCTGTCGCCCCCCACACATCAGGACCCGAGGCGGTGGCGCGAAGTGTTCCAAGCGCGCCCCTCTTAGACGGCGCGGGGGGAGTGTAACACCTCACTCCCCCCGCTAACCCGAGGAGGTCCGCCGTGGCGGGCCGGCACCAGCCGGGGGTTGCGGAAGTATCGTTAGTTCCCGTGACCCCCGGCGCAGGTGTGAGATGGAACACCGGGGTGGTTTTAGTCAGTAAGAGTCTGACAGACCCCTCCGCCCTCCCCAGGGCGGAGGACATCCATGAGGATTTCCAACCCAAAAAAAAAAGGATGACAGTAATAGGTAGGGTCCTGCTAAGAATTTCAGTGCACCAGGCCCAGTTCTCGCAAAACCCGAACCATTTGTAGCCCTTTCCGAGACACGTTACCTGACTGAGCAATATAGAGGGACCCTTGAAAACTTTCAAATTTTGTTTTTGTTACACAATATTTTTCTGTGCTTATGAAAACACTGCTAATGCAAGTTCCTGTGGCATAATTGATACATTTCAGTTTGATTTTCACAAATCATTTCTGCCGAGTTGACCAGTTTTATTACATCATTTTTTGGCCGGATCATTTAATATTCGAGACTGGATTTTCATTTTATATTCCCCGTTTCATATCATAAGGTTTTAGTATATGATCCAGTTTACGATGGTACTTGCTATTGTGTTTCCTGGTTACGAGCGTGTAATCGCGCAGATCTTTAGGTCCGAGACATTGCCGAACGTAAGGATCTGGTTTAAGGATATTATGGGACTTTTACTGGTTCATGTACAGCTTGGAGTTGAAATTACCTATTTGATATTTGGTTCATCGAATTAAATAGGACTTAATCACTACATAGTCTTAAACAAAATCGCTTCCCGCTGTCTGTCTGTCCCTATGTATGCTTAGATCTTTAAAACTACGCGACGAATTTTAATGCGGTTTTTTTTAGTAGATAGAATGATTCAAGAGGAAGGTTTTAAACTATAAAACGTACACGTGCAAAGCCGGGGCGGGTCGCTAGTTCTTTGTAAAATTATTAGGTATCTACTTATACAGCATAACTGGTTAGACACTTTAGGTACATCCGAAAACCATGAACTCTGCTCATCATTCTGTACAAGTTTTAATATAGGAAAAACTCTGAATTCTTGAAAAAAATATCTGCTTTCACATTTAGTTGAGCAACGTTGATTATTTTGTATGGAACAGCAGTTTGTTTTTCATGCGTTCATGGTTTTAGATGTCGAGTGACTAATCAATCCTGCTGTAGACACTTTGACACGTATATTGACGATATTAAAACAAAGGAGATGGCTTGGAATGCCTTAAAAGATTACCCCATTTTGAAGCCAGTTAAAAGCGATTGTACCCCCCATCATGACAGTTTCCAAAATCTTTACAGCTTCTCAAACCTACTGCCATCCCTGAGCCCGTCACGATCGCAATGTTTGGCGACCGACGATTGAAATCTACCCTCCATTTAATAAGCTCTGAAGCGGATCCGTTCATGTAGTGCAAACACGCTGTCTCGCTCGCACGGTCCTCAATGTGACTTGTTACCATCGATCGTTTTGTGTCAGGTCTCAGGAACTCTTTTTAGATGTAATGAGATTGAGTTTATTTGTGTGTACATCACTTCTTAAGAGCTACAAGGTTAATAGATTTTGGGTTCAAAATCCGGGTCGGAAAGTGTTATTTTCAAATCATAGTTCTAATTAAATTTAGTCTGTCAATGACGGTTGTTATGCTGTCAGAGCCTGAGGATATTACGACATCGCCGAAGCAGAAAATACTCTGCCGCGGTTGTGGTGCTATTACCTGCGAATCCTGCGACTCTGGCCACAGGTCTTCGGAGGAATACCTTGGGGTTTTATCGAGTAAGAGATACTAGAGAAGGTGGAGGATTTCCAGAAAAAAAAGGCAGAGAAAGCACTGGTGATAAGATCAGAATTCTATTCTACGAGATTTGCTAAAAAAAACAATAGACAGAAAGATTTGGAAGAAAATATTTCAGAGGATCTTGCCTAACAGTAAAACACAGGTACAAAAGTGTCAAATGACCACTCCGAAGTACCACAAGGTTACCGGCATGAGTTGTCACTCATGCCTATGGGCGATGACCAGATTGACCATGTGGAAAGAGACCGGTGGGACTGAAAGATAAAGATGCAAACAAACCCGACGGCATAAAAAGCGAACTAAAAACATGGAAACCAGATAACGTATAAAATAAGATAAATATGGTACTGTCCCACTGATGAGCACGGGCTTCTTCTCTAAATGAGAAGGATTGATGCCTTACAGCGATTACGCACTGCATCCGATACGGATCCGTAAAAATAAGAATGTAAAAAAACTCGAACCGAATTCGGATATTGCTTTGCGCACTGCATCCGATCCGAATACGTGAAAATACGAATCTAGTCTAAAAAACTCGGACCGAATTCGGATATCGCTTACGCACTTATCCGATCTCTGATCCAAATTCAAACAATTCAGGGGCCATCTTTGGCATATCCATTTGGCGTCTGATTTGAATCCGAGGTAATGCGAAAGCGTTCATACAAACAGTACTACGGCTACTTCGGTCCGTCAATTTTTCTTCCGAATTAGAAACTCACGGATGACGGATAGAAATCGGATGACGGATGCCGGATGTAGTGCGTAAACTACCATACAAATACTTCTATGGCTACTTCGGAACGTATTTTCACGGATTCGGATTGGATGCAGTGCGTAACCGCTCTTAAAGTCCAGGTTTCCTCACGATGTTTGATGTCAGTGGCGTCTTAAGAAAGTACATGTGACATTGAAAAAGTCACATTGGTACATGCCTGGGTTTAAACACTTTGAACCGGCAACCCGGTGCTTAACGAGCGGTTCTGTAACCTCCAAGCCACCACGACATTATACACATACAGAGATACGCGTGAAAAACATCTTTGCTGTCGCACAGTCGGGTAAATAAATGTGGGATTTACTCAAAGTAAAACAAGTTGTCTAATATCCGAAAAACTATTTATTTTCATATCACACTACAACCTTCAAGTTCTTATTATAACGTTCGCCATACTACTCCCCACCTTTCAAAAAGCAACCCACCTCCTTCCATTCCTTTCATTCCTAAAACATACGACTCTTTCACTCACTCTTTCCGTTTCCCACATTCGGCCGTCCTGCGATAGGTCCCGGGTTCATCCCGGACGAGCCCCCAAAATATGTGGGATTTACTCAAAGTAAAACAAGTTGTCTAACATCCGAAAAACTATTTATTTTCATATCACACTACAACCTTCAAGTTCTTATTATAACGTTCGCCATACTATTCCCCACCTTTCAAAAAGCAACCCACCTCCTTCCATTCCTTTCATTCCTAAAACATACGACTCTTTCACTCACTCTTTCCGTTTCCCACATAAACTTATTGTATGCCTTGCAACACCTTTACAGGGTCTATGTATGTTTGAGATAACTATTCTATAAGTTCTCTGTAAACTACATTGTGCAATAAATAAACAGACGCGTGTTATGAAAGAAAATCTTGCAGCAAGTAGAAATAATATCAAGAATGATATAACCACGCAGTTTAGCTTCGTTTTTCCTTTACTTCAAGAAAGCTTCAGCCTCGCCGAGATTAATTATAGACGGCCACGTGCAGCAAGGTATAAAGGTCACAGGTTGAGCTAGTGGAAACTTACTCAGGGAATAACTTGTTCCGCTAACTTATCTAAAAATAACTGCATTATATCCTCATATTTGTCGTAACGTCGGAATTAGAATTTCTCGTAGACGGGCTAGAATATAAAACTTCCTCAGTGTACGCTGGGAATAGACGCGTGTTGTAAGATTCAACAAAACCCAGCACGCTTGGTGGTAGGTTCTATACGGTCCGCCTGGCTAGCTACCACCTGAACATTTAAGTCCGGCGCCATGTAGTTTGTTGTGTTCTGTCGTGTGTATGTGAGAGCCAGAGGTGTACAGAGGAATCCCTCTATATTTCTGTTACTTGTATTCCTGTGCTTCATGTAAGACCCTGTCTAGGACTAGAGTCAAACGCCACCAAGTCTAATAATAAAGTGAATTCAATCCCCGCCCGCAACTCTGCTTTTTCCAATTTATATGTGAAGGACAATGCCAAATATGTCCGTCCTATACGCCCTATGTCCTCAAAAGAAAACTGAACAACTATTTGAAACCGCGACGCCTTCAGAATCAATACTTTCAATAACTGTCAGTTAATTTGTAGTATTTAGTTCAATGAAAGTTCTGGACTAGGTAGGTATGTCAGTAAATGTATACCAACCACTAGGCATCCCGACTTAGGGCGTATACATTAAGGAAGCAGGTAACCAGCACCGACCTACCAGCGCTTATCAGTACTGGTCCGTGCAGGTAACCGCTACATAAAGGAAGCTGGTAGAAGCAGGGGCTGGCATTTTTTAGCAAAAATACGCCTTGTTCCCTTGTAAATACAGCAACAAATGACGGCTTACCAGCGCTGATCGGAGCAGGTCGGAACTTGTCGGCGAAGTTCGGAGCTTGTCGGCGCTGGGGGTCAACTCCCTCAGCACGAAGTCCGTGGTTTCGGCCTTAGTTTCGAGCGTTTCCTACTCCCTATCACCTACGGATGAGCCCGAACTAAGAATTAAAGACAAACACGATTTGACAGTTGTCCCTAACACCGATGTGTTTCTGCCCGTCCGAAAAGTTGAACTTGACACTTGTTCACTCCTACGTTTCGGGCTACTTTCGGACGAGTGACGAACTTCGTTGACGGACTTAGGGAGTTCGTCAACGAAGTTCGTCCCCTGGTTCGCCACATGGTATAGAGACTACCTGCGCCGACTAACTGCGCGGACCAGCACCGACAAGCGCTGACAGATCGGCACCGGCATCCCGCTTGCTACGTGCATACGCACTTAGACGACTCTTTACGCTGAATAAATATTTCTATATGAGTGTTTTAGCAGCAAACTAAATAAGTACAAAAAAAAATATTCAATAGCAAATTAACTATCTACTTAACCAACTAATTGTAATAAATTCTCAAATTCCTCGACACAAAACACCGGAAATACCCGCAGTTAGCTCATGACACATCCATATATTATAACATCGGCTCACTTTCGCCGCGACCGCTGAAGCGTGCAGACGCACCGGGCGTTGCATCACTGACGCACGCGATTTCCTGATTAAAAAACAATCATAACTGCTACTATTTTTGATGTGAATCGGAAAAGATTGCATGTCGAGCTGGGTTTTACGGAAATGTAGAAAACGACAATCTAACAAGTGGTTGTGAGTTGAAATCATTTGTATTTGTTTTTTTTATTGTAGGCATAAGTTGGCAAACAAGCTGATGGCCCACCTGACGGAAAGTGGCTACTGCCGCCTTTATACACTTTTTTAAGGATGGGAAATCATCAAGCGACTTCTTCTTGTCTGGGCGGAGCGGAAGAAAGTGTCAGACTCTCTTACTGACTAAAACCCATCCCTGTTCCTCCTAGTGCCCTTTGCGTTCCAGGGCCGCGGTATCTCTTTCGAACAAATTCCGCAACCTTGGCAGGGCCTATATACACCTACAACACCAAGATTGCTGATGCGTTGCCGAACTTAGAGACAAAGTTGGAAAATCACATGTGCCTGTAATTTCACCAGCACTTATACCCTTCAAACCAGAACACAGCAGTGCTGCTTGGCGGCAGAAATAGGTATGCTGGTAGTACTTCTCCGGACGAGCTCTTTCATAAGGAACTCTAAGCTACTCGTGATTAACTGGTTCCTAATATAAGTAGTAATAGTCTCAGTGTTTGGGTGCCTTTCCACCAGAGATGTGCTATGCAGCTATGCTGCGATAATGTAAAAGCTAAGCTACGAAACTATGTGATCGTTTCCACTGATGCTAAGCTATGTAGCGGAGTGAGTAAGATGTGCCATGAAAATGCGCCGCCGCGAGGTAGCAGTATGCGATTTATCGACAATAGGGAGCATCTGCATACAGCTATACCACTCGCGACCATCCATAGCACGCATCCATAGCTCGCATCCATAGCACGCGTCCACAGCACGCATCCTTCCATATAAAAACGTAGTTTAGTTGAATCAGTTTCCACCAGTGCTATGCTATGTGGACCAATGAATATGATTGGTGGATATCAAACGTATCCATAGCAACGTTGCATAGCACATCTCTGGTGGAAAGGCACCCTTTCTCTTGTCGTGCTCCTCTCCGCTACTGAAAGTTGGCAGTCAACTGTGCAGTTCTAATCTCTCGCTAAAGTACTACTAAGTCTATCAAGCAGACGTGGCTTACTCGCATTGTAAGGACTATAGAAATATGTCACGCACTCGCACTTACCCGTATGCTACGTACTTGTAATGATTGTAAACAAATCCTGATACATACCTGCAACAAAAACAAAACAAATAATTAATTCAAGAAGTAAGAGAGGAAGATTTAGGACCCCATAACCTATGGCGCAAAGTGGAAGAGACTCATGTTCTGCTGTGGGCTGCGGTAGACTCATTTTATCTGACCGAAGTTTGATGCGTCGCTGACCTGCTAAAACACTAGAAAGCGGTGATGGGTGGACGAATATCGGTGCTGTCTTTTTGTTGTTGATATTCCAAAATACTGATCTATTTCAGTCTACTTTGAATAAACGATTTTTTTGTGTACTCTAACGTGCCGTTCTGTGCATCTGAGAATGGTCCCGGTTGTCATACACATATCTATGACAGTCGTTACGGTATGTCGAATAGTTACAGCCCGGAAATTCTGCCAACTGGTCTAACCTTAGGATGATATTGCCCAGTAACTGGGTTACCGGCTTCCGATAGCAGTCGCTCAGTGTAGCATACTGATATCCAGCCGAATCTGATTAGACTGGAAGCTGACCCCTGACTTTCGGGCTTCTGCTACCCGTGACTACTGTCATAGGTATTCGTAAAACACCCGGGATCGACGGCTTAGGATGCCTTTCCACCAGAGATGTGCTATGCTTCGAGAATGTAAAAGCTAAGCTACGAAACTATGTGACCGTTTCCAGTGATGCTAACCTATGTAGCTGTGCGAGAAAGATGCGCAGCTCGAGCTATGCGACTTATCGACAATAGGTAAGGCACGATGAGCGGCGGGCATAGCTACACCACTTGCGACCATCCATAGCACGCATCCATAACTCGCATCCACATCACACACATCCTTCCATATAAAAAACGTAGCTTAGTTGAATCAGTTTCCACCAGTGCTATGTTATGTGGACCAATGAATATGATTGGTGGATATCAAACGCATTCACAGCAACGTTGCACAGCGCATCTTTGGTGGAAAAGCACCCTTAACGTGCTCGCCGAGACACGGAGAGGTCTCGACGTGCACCCAACGGTCACTCAACCACGGTTCTTGATTAGCCATGAGCCACATTTTATTCGATATGTCATGGACTTTTGTTCGTCTGTCCTATAAGGTAATCTATTCTTTATTCATGTCAGCCATCAGTCACTCTCCATTTTACCAGCAAACGTTGTAATTACGGCAATTTCCTGGCAGGATGTTTCATTGTTGCCTTTTGCCGTACAATGAGGGGAGGGCTATGGTCACCAGACATTTAGGGACTATTATAAATGCCTACATAAAACGATAATTAAGAACAGATGACTAGCAAAATACTAATAATGGATTCGTTCTTCAGATTTTATAACTTTGTATACCGTTGTGTTGTTACCGCGTCTGTGTTAGTTAGAACACTGGGGGGCCTAATTCTCCTAAAATAAATTGTTGCCAAACGCAATCGACCCACAACCGTCAGTCAGTTTTTGTTTTCGAAAACTTTCAAAATGATTGATTTTGTTTTTCGTGTCAAGCAATTTGACAGCTTTTGAAATTGAGGACTGTCTGAATGAACGGTTCGGCCTTGGTTCGGTTGTGATTTATCAAGATTTATTTTAGGAGAATTAGGCCCCGGATCGGGAAACTTTTGAAAAATCTATGACGGCAGTATTATTTTTGAGTATTAATTTTTGAGGTATTTGTTATTCATTGTTTTCCTGTTCATCCAAAGGTTGTTTGGTAGATATCGCTATCAGCGATAAGACCACCATTGTACCCTTCAATATATGATATTGTATAAGAGCTGTGTTACAATGTTGGTGTAGGTACAATAAAGTATAATTCTATTCTATATCTACATACAGTTATTTTAACGAGTGCACATGCACATGAATGATAGTGGAACAGTTAACAGCGAAACACATTATAAGTCGCGACTTATGAACGCGGCTGACGGTCGTGACTTACAGTATGTACTGTCGTCTAGGGGCGCCCCGCAATATAAACACTACAATAATAGCAATAGGGTTTAAAACGGTTACATTGCGCCTCAAACATTTGCTTCAGACGTCAGACCGCTCAAGATCACGGTCGCGACTTATATCTCTCAGACCGAAGCAAATCTAGCGGACGCGCATTGTAACCAGTTTTAGTCCCTTTTGGTAATAACATAGTCTCCATATTGCTGGGCGCCCGAAAACGGCTGTGCACTCTGTAAGTCACGACCTTCAGTCGCGTCCATAAGTCGCGACTTATAATGTGTCAGTCAGTCGCGTCCATAAGTCGCAGTTGTCGCGCGATTTTGAACGGTGTACGTTGTTTTTTGTGACCTTTAAAACTAGACAAGTCAGTTCGGCCGGTCACAACTCAAAACGTGTCGATCAAAGGCAAGAATATAAATATCGCGGATAAGTTTCCAATTTATTAAATAAACGTAAACAACATAACCGCAAAATTAATCATTCACGGCATTTGTTAATCAAAATATTAATTTTTAACCGAACATGATTATATTTGATTATCAATAACCGCTAATGTGATTGGAAAACCGCAAAACGATGCTGAAATTATAAACAGCTAATTTGTATGAATACCTATAAAATAAATGAATTAGGTACGCAACACACCTCCGCGTCTGCCACGAATTTATAGCAGCAGCAGTGAAAAAGCAAAATGGTGCTTACACCATTTCGCTTTTTCACTGCACTCCGCTCTTCCACTCTGAAAGAGTTCTTATCCTTAGATAAGAACTCTTTTAGAGTGGAGGCGGGCGCGGGTTCTAGCGCGGGCGCGTGTAAATCCAAATAGACGCCAGTTGCATTCACAGTGCTCCCGCGAGCCGCGCGCCTGCATGAGGCGGGCGCGGTGGCGCGGGTGTTTCTAATGGCTCAGTCCGCCCGTATCGTTCACAGTGATATAGCGTCTGTTAGGTGACAGCGCGTGTGGTTCTAAACCATTTTGATTCACCCGCCGAAGTGTCGTACGATAGCTCGTTCGGCACTAGTGGTGGTTAATAAAACGTATAGCGCCGAAATATAACAGACTATGTGTACATAGCGTATAGCGTTTGCTATAGCGGCTCTGACTTCGCGGTATATTATAACGCCTCAACCTACTCAATGAATAAAAGTCTAAACGCGCACAGCGGGGCCAGAACGAGATAGCAAGATAGCGTAGCGACTAGCAACAGCGCGTAAGGGAATGAAATATCATCATATTCTTTAGTGTACAGCGCGTTGCGAGACAACATTTACCGCGCATCAAGTCCGTTTAGCGTGTTATTAAATAAAAATTATAGCGTCTCCGCGTTCAGACTGCGCCCGAGTTTTGTAGCACCGCGTTATACTTAATTATAGCGTATAAAATAACAGACTATACGAATATATTTTATAGTTTTACCACGTCTACAGTTTATAGCGGGTTTGAACATCACTATTCGGCACTACTGTGAACACGCAGACGCCAAGATTCAAGCGCCCGCGCTCGCCCCTGCACCCGCTAGTGCAGTCTGATTGACCACTAAGGCTGCAGACATACTGAGCGTATCTTGCGCGGCTCATTTTTCGTCGTGTTAGAGATCAACTACGATAAAATGACACGCCCCTTCAGCATCTGTCTTCAATGCGTGTGTGCAAATGCCAAGGAGTCACCATATTTGTCTTTGATATTTAGTAGATTTATCGCTCAACTAGTGCATAATTAAAGTGACCGCTCGACAAGGCACGTGCGTCATTCATACAAACCTCCAAACGCGGGTATGACCCGCACGCGTGCCGGTCACATTTCACCTTTTCGTGCGTGGGTCACGCATCATAATAAACACGTGTATGGGAAGGCGATATTCAGGTGGCACGAACGCAGGTTTGACCCGCATGCGTGCCGGTCACATTTCACCTTTTCGTGCGTGGGTCACGCTGTAGTATCACCTTCATGGTCATTCACCTACCTACTTGCTATTTATATTTTATACTTTTTTATTGATGAGAGATGGGATTCTAATTTAGACTGGGGGAGATTGTTTTTTGACACGATGGTGATTTTTTTGATACATTTATTTTCTGTTTATTTTATATTGATAAATGTTATAAACTGAAATTTGGAATATTTCTGTAGCAGAACAGTTTTTGATATTTTACTGAAATGAAGCGTATCAAGTTATATAAAAAGCATTTGTGGAATTTCTACGTGTTTCCCTTGGTGTTATTAACAGCTGTGGCATGTTATTCAACTGGAAAGCCAGATAAAGAAGCTGCGCCCCGATGGTAACCCCTTCTCCCTTCTTTTCACTTCGTCTCCTGCCCTACCTGCACTTGCGAGATCGGCGATCGGACCTGCTGTCGTCTACCGGCATGACTAAATGCTACAGCCGGTCTGTTTGCTGCCGCCCGTTTCTATCAGATGGCTGTGTGGGCCATCGACGAACGCCGGGACTACGAGAAGGCACTCGCTGACTACTCCAAGGGACGTAAAGCTAGGCTGACTCTTATTCTATAACCATTTTTATTATTGTTGTTATGTACTAGGTATTGAATGCCCTACACATTCTTTACAACTGGTGTAGCAGATGTGCTCAGGAGATCCTGGGGCCGTCTGTTACATTACAGCGTGCCGGTCACATTTCACCTTTTCGTGCGTGGGTCACGCATCATAATAAACACGTGTATGGAATGGCGAAATTCAGGTGCCACGCATGCGGGTCAAACCCGCGTGCGTGACGAAATCCGCTTGATTTTAAAAACACCCTTGGACAGTTTTCGTAAACAAAAACTGACTGACGGTCGTTTGCGTTTGGCGACAATTTTATTTGTCGAATTGGCCCCCAGATAGACAAGGGGTTGAAACTAATAACACCCCTCTTTTTAAAGGTTTTTTTTTTTCATCTTATATTGTCCCACTGCTGGGCAAAGGTCTCCCCCATAGCCTTCCACTCATCTCTATGCATTGCTTTCTCTGGCCAATCTCCCATAATCGACTCTAAGTCATCACGCCAGCGTTTCCTAGGCCTCCCTCGGCGACGACGCCCGTCTTCCGGCACCCACTGCGTGACGACTCTGGCCCATCTGTCTTTATGCATTCTGCGTATAAAGGCTTATGAAGAAAAAAATACAAAGTTTCAATTCATAACGCTCACATTTCCATAATAAGGCTACGAGTACATTACACGGTTATTTTAAAACTAGGTCGCAACTGAATGTCTGATAGGCCGTTGTGAATTTATTTTATTGTAACACTAGTTGTCGTGTGTTCTGTCTGCTGTTAATATACTTACTGGGAAAGTTGGAAGAGGGTTTATTTTTATAAAAAGGCTGCCTTTTGTAAATCATAATGTGTATCAGATTAAAATAGAGATTTCGTAAGTTTCCGGTGAATTTGAGGTCTCCTTTCCTCTTCTCGCGGATGTCATAAAAGGTGATTAAGGACCGAACCAAAAAATTATCAATATGGATATAGACACGTCCAAACGGCTCGAGTGCTGCGAGCGTCTCAGTGCGATCAGTTTTAGCTGACATTTTTTTTTTCTTTTTTTGTGTTACTAAATATTATTAAATAATTCACTGAAGCACAATAAAACCTATCTTTTGAAAAAAAGAATCGTTTAAATCGTATTAGCTTGAGTGAATTTAAGTCAATAGATTACAAACGGTTTTGCAATATATTTTTACAGCAGCATTTATTGATTTAAATGAAAAATTAATCAGTGTTTTCATAGACAAAGAATGAAGTAACAACATGTGGAGAAACTTGGTGTGGTGTTCCTCCAACCAAAGGGAGGATCCTCCAACCAGGCGGAGTCTTGTGCCTGGCGGGCTACTGCCCAACGGTTGATGTTGGGAGGTTGTATATATATACTATCTGCGTGTTAAATCTTGATTGCGCGATGTAGGATAGTTCGCTAGTTCGCATGTGGCGAGATAGATGCCGCCACAAACATATTAAATGCCGCGCCGCGCTTGTTGTGGCGACCGCCTTAATCGCAAAAAATAAAAAAACACTCACAATACGAATTTTAACCTGTCCCCAACACACGCTATCTTTACCACAGATAAAATATAAATTCTCCTTAAACATAACGCGACATGGCTTAGGTTATCTGTCAAAACTTCAACGAACTTATTGTACTCTACGGAGTAATTTCAACGCTAGGAGACGCGGGCGCCATTTTATTACATTTTTAACGCAACAATACATATTATCTTGCTTGACAAATTATTATGAATCGTCTTACTGGCTTATTCGTTCACGTTTTATATTACTTTTATAACTATAACATTCTTGTTATCTATATATTTAACTTATGCCTTGTTTTACGGCTCGCCCTAACTAGCTGTGTTCATGTATTCCAGCAGAATAATTGGCTTTCGCAGTATCATAACTCATAAGCCAATCAAGACATTAACCGCAATTTGCATAACACTGCGCGTGCGTGTGCTGTTATATAGTAACCTAAATGACAGTGACAGGTAAAACGTAAAAACCGTTTTCATGGAGTAACAAATCAAATCAAAAAACAAATATTTCACATAAACCAATACAGGCGCTTATGAAGAGTCGAATTTAGGTGCACGGTTCCAATTAGTCGTTTCCTATATAGAAGAGCCGACAAGAATCTCCATGGTTACTCTTTTAAAAAGGATATCTTTAACAAATTACGTGGATACAGTACTATGATTTAGGATAGTTATGCGAGAACAGTGTAGTCTTGACCGCAGACAGACCTGTGAGTAATGAAGTACCAAGTCTTGAGTACAAAATTAATAAAAACAAAATGAATACTAATTACATAATTCTGTAGGGATGTCCACGAAGTTCTCACATTTACAAAAGATAAAATGAAGCTAAACTATATAAAACAATTGACTTATTCAAATGTCATCAAAACTTAGACAAAAATAAAAAAATAAGATAAAAGATATCTTGATAAATTTCTTAAGGATAATGGATGCAAGCGGCTTCGAGTCGTTCGTTGTGTTGACCTTTGGGGTAGGTCTAGCAATGAACGTCTTCTGATATCATGATGGTGATCACCCAAAACGTTAAACCGATATTTTTAATCGACTTCGAAAAGGAGGAGTTTATCAATTTCATGCGTAACTTTTTATTTTTTTACACTACAATCTTCAAAAATGTTACATTCCGTAAAACGGGCTATTTGAAGAATGGTTAATTAGCATGAGCACGACAAACGAGATTTAGCGCCTGTTTCACCACCTCCAACTAAGTTCCCGTTATATTACTTGGCAGATAATTTCATACAAATTCTGTTCCATTTTTGAATTTATTCAGTGAGTAGTGGCTACTCAGACATCGTGAAACAGGCCCTTAACGTCGTATTTTTAAACTGCCAACAATTTCAAATATAAAAATAAACAATAACATTGAAATAGTTAATAAATAGCACCTACGCCATAATTGTTTAAGAAGCATGTTCCTTATCTGAATTCCAATTAGCCGTGGTTAGCGTCGTAGTTCTTTTATAGCCCTGTTTTACCTTTAGATACAGAAAAATGCTAAAACACTTTTCATTTATTATAACAGTCATACCTTTGCCAACTCAACGACAGATTAAATAAAAAAAAAAACTCTTGTTACGAATAACGCGGTAATCTGTCATCACCTTATTGTTCTCTGTGGTATGATTAAGCGTGATTTTAGCGCTCCCAAGACGCGCGTTGCGCCGTGTAGCGGCATTTTATTATTTTGTAATGTAATTTATTTCATTTTGTAACGAAATGAGAAATATTATCAAGTTTTAAATGTTCAACGCTAAATAGATACTCAACTGACGTATTTAGTATAAACTTATCCCCTTTCTGGGATTTCTATTGTATCGTGGGTGCGTTTACAGCCACAAATCTTCAATCAAAAATTTACAATATGGAAAATGACAAAATCGAACGGCCCGAGTGCTGCGAGCTGGGATCAACATGTTAGTTTTTGTTGAGTTTTTTTTATCTATTATTGTAATACAATAAACTTCTTTCGTTGAATTCACATGAAATTAGCTTGAGAGAATTTTTATATTTTATTTTACATGATAACAGTGCCTGCAATATATTATTTTACAGCAGCATTTCTTGATTTAGTATCTAAACACACTATGCCGAAGATACGCGACCGAAGTTTGGCATGATTACGCCTGCAATGCTTTTTAAATTACCCGCGATACACCAGGTTGAAATTACGTCGCGTTTTACCTATATAAAAACATAGACGCCCAAGTTCGGTCGCGTAATTTCGGCATGGTGTGGCGCCACACTTAAGTGAAACTAATCAACGTTGTTATTAGAAAAAAAATTAAGTATCAACATGTTTTTTATTTTTGAATTTTCACTTACAGAAAAGTGCCTCTTACAGAAAAGGTTTCAAATATGATTTTTTTTGTTGGTCTTGCCCTTAAAAAAATTGTCTAAAAAAATCATCTCCTCATTCTAAATTCCCGATCAACTAAAGTAATTTAGAAATCAAATAAATGTTTATGAAAATATATAGCAAACATTTATCAAGATCGGACCATTAAAAACCCTGTGAATATCAAAGAAATAATTAATTAGCTTCGCTCCATTCAAAACTGTTTGAGAGGACTCGGTTCAATAGTTTATGAAAACTGCGAGTAAATTGATTTATTTATAACTAGAGCTCACCCGCAGCTTCGCCCGTAAAGATGACGTTATTCCGTATTTTTCGGGATAAAAGTATCCTATATCCTTCTCCAGGTTCCAGACAATCTCTGTATAACGTTTCGTCAAAATCGGTTCAGCGGTTTAGGCGTGAAAGCATCACAAACAGACAGAATTACTATCGCATACAATACGGCCGACGTAGGTGGACGCTGGTGGACTTCAACCCCAGGCTGCAGGCAATCCAAGGAGGCCATGCCACTCATGGATAGCAGACTGACAAGGCGCCTGCTGCGCCTGGACAGGAGCAGCCTGCGAATGGTGACTGGAATGATAACCGGACACTGCTCACTAAACAAACACTTCCACACGATAGGCATAACGGACAGCCCTCTGTGCAGAGCATGTATGGAGGCCGAAGAGACGGTCGCACACGTGCTCCTGGAATGCACAGGGGTCACCAAAATACGAGAAGCAACCCTTGGCGCACCGAAATCACTCGCAAATGTTCTGAGCGGACTGAGAGCCCTAATCTGCTTCTGGAAGGAGGTGGGCTGGCTGGAATGATGGCCGCCATGGCCCACGTACAATGGTCCACTTAAAGGACTAAGTGCGGAAACCACATCTCCTAACATAAAACATAGAACGGCCGACGTATCTTGGCGAGTCTGAAGTTAGCTGATTAGCTGTGCAGTAGACAATCTCGTTTCTAAAAGATTCATTGCGCAGCCAAACAACTAACTTCAGACTCGCCAAGATACGTCGGCCGTATTGTATATAATATTAGTAGGGATATGTAGTATGTACACCCGGCTACACATCAAGCTACACATTTCCAGTTTACACTGATCTCTCATTGTAAGGAAATCCTATACAATGCGAGATCAGCTTATACTGGAACTGTGTAGCTTGATCTGTAGCCGTGCGTACTATTTATAAAAGTGTAGTAGAACAAACTGACTGCCTCGTTGGTCGAGCGGTCACAAGCGTGACTGCTGAGCGTGAGATCCTGGGTTCGATCGTAGGGTCGGACAGTGTTATTGCGTTTTTCCGTGTGGAATTTCTCAATAGCAGGTCGGAGTCTGGATTTGTCCCCGGTTGATGGCAATAGGCTCGCTCCCTATTACATGGGACTTAATTATAACAGCGAAATGACAGTGTGCTATACACCTCTGCTAAACCCTTCGGGGAATATAGGCGTAATGTTATATTATTGAGAAGCCTGCTACTTTGCATACATTTTTAAATTCTATATTCCCAATTTTGGAAACAGAAACCAAATAAGAATGTTTCAGTTTGAAACATTTATATCTTACCAATTTATCGTTGGATCGGTTCAGTTCGAGTGGTTTTCGTAAAATATTCCGCTTGTACAGTCCACGACAAACGCGTAGATATCTAACAAAATAGTATAGCGATACCGATACCAAAAACATTCAACGCGGTACGGTACAGTTCAGTTAAGAAGTGTTTTAGAATACGGTATTTGAGTACTTAAAAATGCACGATAATTTAGTATTATTTTATAGAAAGTATACAAAAAGAAAACGGTAAATGGATATAATTTTGAATTTATAATAAAATACACTTACGAAGTTTGTTGAGGCAGCATAGTGCACAGAGTGATGTCAAATAGTCACTATTAAGTTTTTAAAGTATGTCGTCATATGGTAGAAATGTTCGCTTTGTCTTGTGAACCATTTTCAATAAGTTTATAACTTGGACGTTTTATTCAATACTTCATTGGTTTTTTACTGTTGCTTATTATTTTTGTAATAATTTTAAGATTTCTAATTCAAAATAATAGTCAAACACTATTATGTTACAACTACACACTATTGCTGATCTAATATACTAACTAGCTATAAAAAAACTTTAAAAAAGTAAAAACCGACTTCAAATAAAACTAAACGGAGTAAAATAATTATCATTTAATAAAACTACCGGTTTCAGAAGTCGGTGCATTCAATTTGTTTCAGCATAGAACACCGACTTCTGAAACTGGTAGTTTTATTAAATGATAATTATTTTACTCCGTCTAGTTTTTTTTTTAAGTCGGTTTTTACTTTTTTAAAGTTTTTTATTTTATACTTAGTGCCACAAATTACAATTACAATAGTGTACAAATTCTCGGACCAGCACTACAACTAGAACGTCGTCTACATAATATTTGTATTTTTTTTTTTATTTTTGTTGATTTTTTCAAAAAGTGCTGAATCAATTTCAATAAAACTTATATGGGACCACCTCTGAAGTATGGCCTACCAAACAAAAAAAGAATCATCAAAATCCATTCATAATTGGCGGAGATATCACGTAACAAACACACACAAAAAAAAACATTCAGACGAATTGAGAACCTCCTCCTTTATGAAGTCGGTTAAAAATACGCTATGCTTTATACTAATAAAGCATAACGTACACATCCCGTTACTGTCATACACATCCCGTTACTGTCATTCAACTGGCCACGGGCCTCTTCTCAGAATGAGAAACGTTTAGGGCCTAGTCTACTACGCTGGCTTGGTGGGAGTTTGCAGAATACACACACCATCGTCAACTTTATGGAACCCTTTCAGATGTGCAAGTATCCCTACGATGTTTTCCTTTACCGTTAGTACAAGTGATAATCAAATTCTGATCGGCACATAAATGCGAAGAGTACGAGATACCAGCCTGGATTAACTCGAACCTTCCTTGAAGGAAGGACAACGTTCGATAAAAAAATTGCTGCGTGTGAACTCCTGTATTCAACTTCCAGGTCACGTAGTAATATTGTTATAGGCGAATGTACGACAGTACATTTTTGCACAGCCCTTCAGTGAATATCAGAGTGATGTACCAATAAATATTCTGCTTGTACCGTCCACGACAAACCGGGCAGATGTCTGGCAAATAAATAGATAGCGGTACTGGTACCGAAACACTCAAGTGGGCACGGTACAGTTATATGAACAAGTGTTTTATAAATTTCTTTACAAACTGGAATTCGTCACAATGTGCTGATCCTAAATTTGAACATCGAGCGTGAATTTCTGTGGTCGAACAGTGTTATTGTGTTCATGAAATTTTCTGTGGCAGACCGGAACTGTGCCCGGTAATCGGATACGGGCCCACATAACTGTAGATTCAATACCGGCAATGTAAACTTTAATGTTTCGACAACACGCAGCGACTTGCATGCGCAAATGGTTTGAGCAGACTGCGCAAACAGTATTGTCGGCAATAACAATACCGTTTGAGCAAACTTTTTGCCGTCTTAACTTACACTATGGCTGTATTAATTGCGTACCCCTCTGTTAGGTTTTGAACGGTTTGATAAGACAAGTTTGTGCGAACGGTATTTTCATTACCGACAGTACCGTTTGCGCAAACTGCTTGTGCAGATTAGAATTTGCACTAATAAGATCAATAGATTATCTAATCCTTTAGTACGTGTTTGTAAATAACGCAACAACATATTCGTTCAGGGGTGATTCTATCATTACAGTTACAGCCAATAACGGTGTGTCAGGATTGCGAGCAAGACAAACACAGTAAATAAAACCAACATAGACTCTCCACCACTGAGAGCACTTGTATTTGGGTTAGTATTAGTAACATGAACTAGATCACAACATAATACTTTACACAATTATTACAAGATCATAAAATAAGGACAAGCCAGACAGATATAAAAGGTCAGACTTCTTCAGCTGATCAACACGGAATGCTCCCGCTTCGTCGAATGACCACCGCCTTTATAACCTCGGGTGCGCCGATCCATATCGACGACTACCCTCTCTTGTCAACATTGCCCAGTGCTACCCGCTACCGATAACATGTTTCAGATAATATAGTCTCTTACGGCCAGTGTCTTCATCAAAAGTAACAGCCAAAGTCAAAGTAACGGTAAAATTTGTTTCTCACAGTGTGAAGAAACGTGTTAATCTTTGATAGCACTAGCGAGAAGACCATCATGGCGGTAATCGTTATCACACATCCCAAAACAACCACACCAAAAGGGACTAGTGGTGTGGAATTTCTCAGTAGCATCCCGCAGTCTGAATTTGTGCCCGGTCGATGGCAATAGGCTCGCCCCCTATTACATGGGACTTAAACATAACGACGAAATGAGGGTGTCATCATACACATACATCTTTGCCCAACGCTTCGGAAAACACAGGCCTAATATTATGTTGCTTTACATCTCAAAACTTTCCAACACAATAATAATTTTAGTATTCCCTACATCTGTTCAAAGTCACAAACCACACTCAAACAGTATCTAAACTAATATGAGTTATATTCAACAGTTTACCACGAGGAAGGAAGTAATAAGTTCGCATTGAGATTGAATATGTTTATTTAATGTAGACGTAAATTTATAAGCGATCCACTGAACTAGTAAGTAGGAACAGAATGATTTATTGTTGCTAAATTTGATTTAGCACGAGTTAGAAACATAAACATTGCTGTAGAATAACTCAGATAATTCCTTCTTTTGGTTAGACTGGAAAATAACCTTGGAAAATGGCTAGTAGGAAGAAAATGATACCTACACGAAGCCTACTCCGAAAAACGAACATCGAAGTTTCGGATCGAAACGAAACAACGAACTTATAAATATACGATCAAACTAATAACGAACAACTAGATGGGAAGTTAAAGAAAACGAAAGACAAAATGTCAAATCGCGAAAATAGAATCGATTGTCGGATCCGAAACATTTTCGTGGTTGGAAAACGTGCGATATGTCAGCCGAAACTTCGTAGTTCGATTCTCGGAGTAGGTCACCAGGAACCTGTAGGCAGTTTGTCGACGGCACACGACACGACGGGACAAAATGCGGTGACGGATTCGAGCGTCATATATATTTATTTCTTAAACCGTTTAGTACACCACTGCAAATATCGTATCATTTCGTCAGTAAACGTTTCACAGAAATTAATGGCGGTCGGATTCATTACGTCATTTTTTTATACATATTGTACCGTAAAACAGCCATAGAAGTCAATTTTAAAAGTAAAACATCTTTTTAATTTAAAAACAACAAAATAAAAAGTTGTTTGATGTCTGTGTTCGATTGTACTCCAAGAGGTCCTGTGGACTATTCGAATACATTGAATAACGACATTGATCAACTGCAGAGTTGTCACAAACACTATTTCGAAGAAACAGATACTTCGGTGAAGAATAACATAAAGAACTGTCTAGTTCTCAACGTGAGTGGTGAATAAAATAGAACGGGTAAATGATAAATGATAAATGATAAATGATATTTATTTCTGTAAATAAATCTGTTACAGACACTTTTACAAGTCAATGTAATGTTTTTTTAAGACTAGATGGCGCCGGCATTTCCTATCTGACTAGCTCTGAGAAGAAAAGCCGAAACAAACTCAGAGGTCAACGTCTCTTTTAAAGTCCAGACATTGTGGTATAAAACTATGCGAGTGTAACAGTGTAGGGCAACGTTTGGAATGGCCTTTTGAGGAAAGAGCCATAGCAGGTTTGAGTTGACCTGTCCCAACTGACGGCACGCATGCATCAGTCATCGTGTAGCTCAACCTTATTTTAGGGAGCTCAACGACCCGACGCACGACGACACCAATCAGCCGGACATTTGCGTAGGTCAAAAAAAAAAAATACTCAAACCCCCAAACAGTTTTACGAAACGTATATAAAGCTAGCCTACATTGTACTCACATTCACAATTTAATAAAATAAAAAATAAAACAAACGACATATTAATAATAATAGTCGATAAAATAAAAAATAAAACAAACGACATATTAATAATAATAGTCGACAAAATGTCAAGGTAAAAAAAAAAAAAATTCAATAATAATAATTCAATAATAATAATTATCAATAAATCACCATGCAGAATGTCAAAAATTAGGAAAAAAAAAATGAAATAATTTCAATGATTTCAATGATGTCTCTGTGATAAGAGCGAGCGGCTCAATTCCAAGCATTTTTATCGTCCATATAATCTTTAACTTTATAGAAACCCTTATTACAAAGTTTCTGTTTTACGAAGGACTTAAATTTATTGAGACTTAGTTCTTGAATATTGCTTGGAATCTTGTTGTAGAAACGTATACTTTGGCACCTAAATGAATTACTAATTTTTTGGAGCCTAGTCATTGGTAGTATAAGTTTATTTTTATTTCTAGTATTGACGCTATGAATGTCGCTGTTCTTAGAGAACAAACTAATATTTTTCTTAACATACATCAAATTTTCATAAACATATTGAGATGCGACCGTCATTATATTAATTTCTTTAAATTTTTCCCTCAGTGAATGCCTAAAGCTAAGGTTATAAATTGCTCGAATAGCTCTCTTCTGCAAAACAAAGATAGTTTGAATGTCGGCGGCATTTCCCCACAACAAAATGCCGTACGACATAACACTATGGAAGTAACTAAAATATACCAATCTGGCTGTCTCTACATCAGTTAGCTGGCGTATCTTATAGACCGCGTAAGCTGCAGAACTGAGTCTCTTCGACAATTTATTTATATGTGGGCCCCACTGCAGTTTCGAGTCTAAAGTTATACCCAAGAACGTAGTGGTGTCCACAAGATCCAACTCGGCTCCATTTATTATTACACATCAAAATTTAGTGACGACTGAACCAACGTTCAAATTATTTTAAGAATGAAAACTTAGGTAGCAATTACACTTGGGAGTAATTAATTCAGAATGAATTATTTTATATACATGCAATTGCAACGCATGCTTTGTCGATCGAATCCAGGACCTCACTCACACACACTAACTCAGCACACGAAGCAAATTTGTATTTGCTTCGTGACTCAGCAGTACTTTACGAGCAAAAATGTGTTGAAAAATATTATTTATCACAGTATGAGATTTTTAAATACTTAAGTCCTTTTGTAAAAAAATAAGCAACTATATTATTTTTGGAAGGAAAAGTGGCACGTGTTGTACCATTTTTAAATCTTGACTAATTGGGCCATCTTTTAAAATAACTTGCCGATGATAGTATAGTACTTTTTTTTAAAGATGGAGTCTCAAAGTTGGCCGATAATTTTTTTTCAAACCTGAACTTTAACTTTCTTCTTTTTTTTTACTGAACTAACAAAAAGTTTATTGTTTAATTTGTGACTGGGATTCTTAATTTAGTAGTATTAAATAGTCAATGAAACACTTTTTATTTGAATAAGCTGTTATTTTTAGTTTTCGAGGTGTACAGTATGTTAAATAACAGAGGGAGTTCCCTTAAACCCGTCAATGTACATCATTCATACATTAAAAGTAAAACATAAAAAAAACAAGACAAAAAAAAACCGGCCAAGTGCGAGTCGGACTCGCGCACGAAGGGTTCCGTACCATTTTCTATAAAAATGGCAAAATAAAACACGTTTGTTGTATGGGAGCCCCCTTAAATATTTATTTTATACTGTTTTTTTTCGTATTTGTTGTTATAGCGGCAACAGAAATACATCATCTGTGAAAATTTCAACTGTCTAACTATCACGGTTCATGAGATACAGCCTGGTGACAGACGGACGGACAGCGGAGTCTTGGTAATACGGTCCCGTTTAACCCTTTCGGTACGGAACCTAAAAAACATGAAAAATTAAATCAATTCTGAACGGCCTGTTTACGGAACGAGACTAAAATAGTAGCACAGTCTACCTATATCTTACTCCTTACAGTCGGTCAACGTAGAACATTGTCACAGAGCAATCGTGCGGGGGGTTGCGGGGTGAAGGGGCGGAGGTTATGTCCCGAGTAGCCATACTGCTACTCGGGACATAAATTCCAGGGCTCGCACCTTTTGATTTCAAATTTGATTGATATCGTTCATAGAAATTATATTAATTTATTATTGATATGTATGTGTACCTATTACGAGAATTTTATTATAAAGTCTGTTTACTAATCCAAGATGGCGGCATACATACATTTTCAAATGATTGTTCGTGGGAAGTCATTTCCACGGTTTTCGGGGTCACTGATACCGAAAATTACGTCAATTCAATTCAATTCATTTATTGTTTGTCAATTTGTCAAAATCCAAATCCAAGATGGCGGCCATGACAATTTTCATGTAATCATCCCGGGTGTCAATTTTATGGTTTTCGGGGTCACTGATGCCGAAAATAACATCAAAATCCAAATCCAAGATGGCGGCCATCAAGATTTTCATCTAATCATCATGGGTGTTAATTTCATGGTTTTCGGGGTCACTGATGCCGAAAATAACGTCAAAATCCAAATCCAAGATGGCTGCCATGAAAATTAGTAAATTAGTCGTCATGGATGTCATATCCAAGGTTTTCTGGGGTGCGGATGCCGAAAATGAGGTCAAAATCGAAATCCAAGATGGCGGCAACAAAAATGTCAAATTCGTCGTTACAGGTGTCATTTCTATGGTTTTCGGGGGTACTGATGCCGAAATTGAGGTCAAAATCCATTTCCAAGATGGCGGCTATTAAAATTTCAATTTAACCATCATGGGTGTCATTTCCATGGTTTTCGGGGATGCTGATGCCGAAAATGAGGTCAAAATCCATTTCCAAGATGGCGGCTATTAAAATTTCAATTTAACCATCATGGGTGTCATTTCCATGGTTTTCGGGGATGCTGATGTCGAAAATGAGGTCAAAATCCATTTCCAAGATGGCGGCTATTAAAATTTCAATTTAACCATCATGGGTGTCATTTCCATGGTTTTCGGGGATGCTGATGCCGAAAATGAGGTCAAAATCCATTTCCAAGATGGCGGCTATAAAAATTTCAATTTAACCATCATAGGTGTCATCTCCATGGTTTTCGGGGATGCTGATGCCGAAAATGAGGTCAAAATCTATATGCAAGATGGCGGCCATAAAAAAATTCAAATTAGCCGTCATGGGTGTCAAATCCATGATTTTCAGGGACGCTGATTACAAAAACAAGATCAATTCTCGAACACCAAGATAGGGACCACGTTTTACCTGGCAAATCTCATTTAACTGGTAAATTTTTTTGACCGCCTTTTGTTATCGAGGAATACTTAGGCTTTATTTCCGGCATCAGCACCCACGAAAACCACAGAAGTAATAACCATGAATAATAAGTAATTTTCTATGATTCCATCGTAGACTTGCGAATAATTTATGACTCTTACCTACCCCCGCAAGCGTTAGCCACTGCGACTGTAACCGCGACAAAATTTGTAGTTTTAAATATTGTTAGAATATTCCAGGATAAGATGGCGAAACTGCTGCTACATACCTTTGCATTATTTTATCAATCGTCAAAATTACGCATGCGTGGTTTTCTTTTTGCGTGTAACTGTTTCTATAAAACGTTAATTAATTTGGACGTTTGTTTGATAAAGTTTGTGTAATTTATTTTATGTGACAACCCTTTGACAAGTGTTACCAATTTTGACAGTTCATAGGACCTGTCAAATGTATGGGCGTTGACCCACTGTATGTAGTAAGTAGGTACACTGTGATAGTAGCGTAGATAGGTTAAATGCGATGTTGCCGTGTTTACCAAATTGATAGACAAGTGCGTACGTACCTACAGTAAGCGTTGCTTTTTAACCGACTTCAAAAAGGAGGAGGTTCTCAATTCGTCTGAATGTTTTTTTTTTTGTTTTTTTTTTTGTATGTTTGTTACGCGATAACTCCGCCAATTGATTTTGATGATCTCTTTTTTGTTTAGTAGGCCCTTAGCACTTTTTGAAAAAATCAACAAAAACAAAAAAAAATACACAAATCGTATGTAGACGACGTTCTAGTTGTAGTGCTGATCCGAGAATTTGTACACTATTGTAATTGTAATTTGTGGCACTAAAAAGTATAAAATAAAAAAACTTTAAAAAAGTAAAAACCGACTTCAAAAAAAACTAAACGGAATAAAATAATTATCATTTAATAAAACTACCAGTTTCAGAAGTCGGTGTTCTACGCTGAAACAAATTGAATGCACCGACTTCTGAAACTGGTAGTTTTATTAAATGATAATTATTTTACTCCGTTTAGTTTTTTTTTAAGTCGGTTTTAACTTTTTTAAAGTTTTTTTATACGTGTCATTTTTTTTTTTTGCTTTTTTTATTATGTACGTACGACGATATAGTGTTGCTAGTTAACGGGGACGCCTTTCCCGTTACGTTCAGTAGTAAACGTACTGTGTTGGAGACCCGAATTTATTGCTGCCGAGTTTATTGTTTAATTCCTTATATTATATTTTAGGCTTAGTCCACCGTGGACAACAATCCACACTGCAGCACTGGGGCCTAATGCTCCTAAAATAAAACTTGATAAATCACAACCGAACCAAGGCCGAACCGTTCATTCAGACAGTTCTCAATTTCAAAAGCTATCAAATTGTTTGACACAAAAAACAAAATCAATCATTTTGAAAGTTTTCGAAAACAAAAACTGACTGACGGTTGTGGTTCGATTGCATTTGGCAACAATTTATTTTAGGAGAATTGGGTTGAAAAAAATAAGTTTTCGATGCTGTATGTGACTGACCACACAGCATCGAAAACGTATTTTTTTTGGGTTTCCAGTTTTCCTCACAATATTTTCCATCACCGTTAACCCAAGTGAATAGCTGAAAATAGACACAGTCAAGTTAAAATCCTTTCCTTGTCGTCCGTATGTAGTAACAGCACATAATTGACATCACACCGGACCGGAAGCGGCGACCATCCGGATTTATAACACCGGAACCTATTCACTATTGTGAGAAATTCAATGGAAACTACTTACCAACTTTAGTAGTAAAGCTCCTTGTGAAAGAGTTTCTCGGGGAAAATACTACCATAGTACGTATTTTTGTATTATAACTTTCGTGAGAAACATTCATGTTTATGATTAGTTACGGATCCAAACGGAGCCCTTACGGCTCCTGCACACGAGACGGTTTTAACACGGTCCGGTTTTTTGCCGGCGCCGGGTAGAAACCGTCCGAGCCTGCACACAAGACGGTTTGTACACGACCCATTCCATCCATTATATTGCGTTTTGCGTAGGTAGTCGGCATGCGCCGGGCGTAGGTCCGGTCTCGTGTATACGCGCTCACATACTGCCATACTTTACTGCGCACCGGGCGTAGAAGCGGCGAGCGCCGTGCCCGGTTGCGGGGTGAGCCGGCGCTAGCGCCGGCGTCGTGTGGTTAGCTTCATAGTGTCCCATACAATACTGACGACCGGACGTAGACCCGGTTTGAAGCCGGGCTTAGCTCCGGCGAAAAACCGTCTCGTGGGCATGAGCGCTAACTCATTAGCTGATCGCCCGGCGAGTTAAGGTCATGGCACATTACACCGGCACCGCAACTGCACAGCTGCAGCATGGTGTCGCCTCGAATTTAGGCTACAACTAGCCGCCAGCACGCTAACTACGCGTCGTCCGCGGGGTGCAAACTCGCAGTCCGCGCGCCGGCCGCGAGGTGCAAGCTCGCAGTGCAAGCAAACGTGCAAGACGGCGCAACGACATTGTTTCGCTGGCGACTAAGAGTCGGCGCGCAGTAAGCACGCGGTCCGCTCGCTTGCAGCGCGCGGGTTGCGTGTCGAGTTGTATGGTAGCGACAAGCGCGCTGACTGCCCGCCGTTGGCTTTTTCATATTGACATTATGAAATATATGACACACGATTTAATGCTCTAATTTGAATGACAAGTTAATTGCTGGGTTGGAGCGGTGCCAGTATAGTGTGCCATGACCTTTAGTCGGTTCGACTCGCGACCTCGCCGCGTGATCAGTTTATGATTAAGGGCTCCGATTGGGTCCGAAACTAGTCGGGCAATCCCGAAAAATGCACGTGAGTAAACCGTAATTAATCACGAATATCATACGTATTTCTGCCGCCGAGCATACTATTTCGGTTTTCATAAAACTTTTGACGTGGAATCACTTCTTACTAATATGGTACAAGTTGGAATGTAGGCTAAAGTCACCGACACGATAACATGTTCCGACAATATTATTGTCAGACTTTCGGGCTTCTGACCACACGTAACGACTGTCATAGGTATTCGTATGACCCGGGACGACGGCTTAACGTGCTCTCCGTAGCATGCAGGGGTCTCGATGTTTTACGAACGGTCACCCATCCACGGACTGACCGCGGCAAGCGCAGCTTAACCTAGCAAATCATAATATGATCCGAGCGGAGCCATTTCAATCACGATAATATGAATATTAAATGCCAAAGAAACAGTTTTATTGCCCTTATTTCGTAATATAAAATCATAAAATCCATTCAAATCCCTCGCTACGTAAATATAAAGCTGAGTAAACTATTTAACATCAAAGCCCGTCAATTTCACAGTTATTAGCGCCGTATTACACTCGTCCGTATCGAGGCGGCGGCGTGCGGTGTATTAATAGTATCGATATGAAAAATGGAGATGTGTTTTACTTGTGTGAACAATTTTTAACCAACTTCAAAACGGAGGAGATTTTCAACTTCTACGAGAATTATTTTACTCTTCTCCGTTTTTTTTAAAGAATGCATTTTATTTGCAAGAACAAAGGTAACATTTTGTTCGTCTTAGGTTAAAATTGTGTTTCACTACATTCGAGATTTCGGTCGTGGAAATATACTTCTCATCAAAAAATCGGAACACTTCCGATTTTTTTTTCTGGCTCCACGTTTTTTCAAAGGAGAAGATTAATTCCTTATAAAAAAAACGGTAGTGTTTCGATTTTTTTGATGAGATATTATAAATTATAATACACTAAAATTCAAATTCAAAAAAATATTTTTTTAATTCTTAACAATCAAATAAAATATTTTTTTCTTTCAACTACGTCGTAATGTTATCATTAATCACTACAAAACCGATCACAAAATACGTATTTTCTGCTTAGAAGCAAAACAGTGCAGAAATGTTGTATGAAATCTCATTACTGCACTGCAAACAGTGCAGAAATGTTGTATGAAATTTCATTACTGCACTGTTTTTCATTAGTGCAGTTTTTTATTTTTTATTTAGATATAAATTTACCACAGAGGTTTAATGTCTCCCGTTAAGTTTAATATTAAATGTATGCATTCTTATGCATTAGATCAAAAAGGTACTGGCTGAAAATAAAAATCGGCTGAATAAAACCGAATTGGTGAAAAAAATAACAAATGGCGCGCATTTTGTACCATTGTAAAACTTTGATACTTCTTATTTAGCAAGAAAAGTTTTAAAAAATGGAAATAGATAGCGATATGAATTCAAGTCCAGAAAGTATAAAAACAGCTGCAAATGAAATTGTTAATAACCTTTTGCCGCAAAAGTCGCAGGATAACCTTGTTTTCATTAACTTGAGTTTTCATTTTGAGTAGGTATATTTTATCACGGTAGGTAAATTGGTAGTTGAAAGAAAAGTAGATTACGCACCTTGCTGAAGTGAGTGATTAATGCACTCGTGCTAATTTAGTGCCCTCGCTTGCGCTCGGGCACCAACATAACACTTGTGCATTAATGACTCACTTTGCGCTCGGTGCAACAATCTACTATTATTACATTTTCATCAATAAAACATTTTGAAGTCTGTTTTTACTTTTTTCGTATAGCGCTGTTGAGTGTGTGTGATCTTTAACATTTATACGCTTTCGAGTTAATTAACTCTGTTTTTCCGATACCGATAGGTTTTCATTCAGGGCAAAATCTAAGAAAATACTGCTGTTAATATTTTCTAGAAATAAAATAATAGGCAAAGAGCTTTCGGTGGCGTTTTCTTTGTTGTTTTGACATTATAAAGTTGAATAGAAAAAAAACCCCTTGACTGTTTTTTTAATCTTTTTTGACATATAGGGTTAATGGTTATTGGTCACGATACCGTGGCTGGATTGTAGCACATGTTATCCACTATTTAATAACCCAGTAATGTTTCATGCAAAAGTGGACCATTAACGAGATATTATTTTAAAGTTACCGAATCCTTCAACACGTTTATTGCCGGGTGCCCTCCGCGGTTCCAGACTATTTCTATACCAAGTTTCATCAAAATCGGTTCAGCGGTTTAGGCGTGAAAGCGTAACAGACAGACAGACAGTTACTTTCGCATTTATAATATTAGTAGGGATCATCTTCCAAAAATATTTCAAAAGTATCAGAACCAGATACCACACAAGCGAACCAATCTATAATTATCTAGTTTCGCATAACTACACCCGACGCCCTCACATGACACATGTCAAATTTGACACCTGACAGCTGTCAAACTTGACAAGCAGCACCGGACGTCGTTATTTTTGGACGCAATTGTTTTAAAATGCTTTTTAGAAAATCTAGATGAAGGAAGACGTACATCCGTTGAGATTCTAAGAAATATTTAAATCATTGTTTCGAGTAAAGAAATGTGGGTGGAATGTTTGTTTTTCGAGATGACTCACTTTTGAAACACGTTGGCAATAAAAATATACAAGGTGTAACAGAAATAAGTGTACAACCTCTTAAGGGGTCACTGTAGGTACTCATCATTATGAACAACTTTTACTATGGGACTAAACATGAAATCGCGAAAAAAATAAACAGCTGTTCCCTACATTTTGAAGAGTTATGCGAACATTAATGTAGGGAACAGCTGGTTTTTTTTTTCGCGATTGATAAGTTGGTGAAATTGCACCTTAAACCATCAATTCAAACTTCACCAAGCCCATCAAGAATTTTAAATCAAGATTCTGAACGAATAAGTCTTCCAATTTGCCTACAGATACACTTGTAACAGAACCAATAAGATCGATGAAAAGGTAAATTATTCCAACTTTCCTATCTCCAATCAGAGTAAGTTGAACAAGTTTTAACAAGCTGCCGTTATCGGCCAGTTATAAAGGTATGTTTTAAGGTTGTGATTGCTATTGAATTGGGAAGAAATATTGTTGAATGCGAGGAGGAAACGTGGCTCGTTGACTATACTGGGTGTAAGGGACGATGTACCGAAAACTGAAACAGTGAATTCAGCCCATTATTCTGAATCGAAAATAAGTGGTTTTTTTCTCGGAATTTTCCGAATTTACTGGAAATTGCTAATTTTTCTATGCTTTATTGTATTTCAATAAAGTGTTTTGGCAGGTAAATAACATGGGTGTAAAGGACAGGTTACCGAAAATTGACACAGTGAATTTAGTTCATTATTTTAAATTGAAAATCCGTGGCAAATATCAACGAAATCTTTCGAATTTTCCGATTTAAGTATTAAAAATACATTTTATTTTTGCAGTGTGCTGTTTTTCGTAATAGGATTGCTTATTTTACAGCAGAGAAATGAAAAATTTGGAAAAGAAAAATCGGTAAATTCCGAGCAAAACTTCCACTTATTTTCAATTCAGAATACATAATATATGATAATAGGCTGAATACACTGTTTCAGTTTTCGGTACACCATCCCTTATGCCTGGTATGGTTTACAAATATATTCACTTAAAAAGTTGGAATAGAATAGATACATTTTGTAAAACAGAAAAAAGATGGCGATTATCTGTATAAAAAAATAAAATAAAGAAAACAAAAATCCCGACTGCTTAAAAAGCGAACTAAAAAGGTGGATACAGATGATGTAGAAAAGAAAAAATAATAACTGAAAAGAAGGGTTCCGTACCATTATCTATAAAAACGGCAAAAAAATCACGTTTGTTGTATGGGAGCAACCTTAAATATTTATTTAATTCTGTTTTTTAGTATTTGTTGTTATAGCGGCAACAGAAATACATCATCTGTGAAAATTTCAACTGTCTAACTATCACGGTTCGTGAGATACAACCTGGTGACAGACGGACAGACAGACAGCGGAGTCTTAGTAGGTAATAGGGTCCCGTTTTACCCTTTCGGTACAGAACCCTAAAAAAGTTAATTAAAGAAAACTAAAATCCCGACTGCTTAAAAAGCGAACTAAAAAGATGGAAACAAGATGATGTAGAAAATAAAAAATAATAACTGAAAAGATGTGAACAAGGAGTATCTTTTTTCAAAAAATCATGCTTCTATTCACAACATGTAGTCGGAGGCTACGTATGGTCGCGGACTCGCAATGTTTATCAGATTTCAAAGTCGATTCCTTCTCACACTGTGCGCAATAAGGTTCAATATGTCATATCTTTGCGAGCAACCGATCGACCTTATGAAAAAGTAATGTGCAAGCAATTATAGACCTTAGGGTGATAAACGTTTTTGGTCAGTCAGTTTACGAATTACATAATTCATAGGTAGCCTCCGATTGCTCACAGATGGTGTCTTCTTGTTTCGCAGACAGAAATTTCATAGAATTTCCCAGAAAATGTTTCATATAATATTTGGTCCTTGTATTTTTATTTCGAATATTATTGTTTCAAAGACTATTTACTTGAATGAAAGATATTTCGGCTTAGGGGGAAACTCGCCTCTCGTCCGCGGCCCAAATTACACGCAGTAGGATCAGTAGCGGAAAAGTTGGCCGAATGCGTGGGCCAGAATACCATGGGAAAAAAGTATCGTAGTTAAATCGACCCGTTGGGATTTAATTTCATTAAAATGAAAAAAAAAGGTGCGAAATAAAACCTAAGTATTAAAATATGGGGTATTCTTCGAAGCGCACCAACGATGAAACATGGAGAAGAGCATGAAAGGATATCGTAATAAATGATATTGATGGACGTTTTAAAATGCAACTGTCCTAATGGTTTATTTATTAAAACTACCAGGAAAGCAGAAATTAACTGGAGCTAGGTGCTTAATTAACTTCGCAAGCTTCGAGGAATACCCCATATTTTGATACTTACGTTTTATTTCGCACCTTTTTTTCATTTTAAAGAAATTAAATCCCAACGGGTCGATTTACGATACTTTTTTTCCATGGTATTCTGGCCCACGCGTTCGGCCAACTTTTCCACTACTATTTATGATTAATTACGGTTTACTCACGTGCATTTTTCGGGATTGCCCGACTAGTTTCGGACCCAAACGGAGCCCTTAATCATGAGCTGATCACGCGGCGAGGTCGCGAGTCGAACTTTTCCACTACTGTTCCTAATGCGTGTAATTTGGGCCGCGGACGAGAGGCGAGTTTCCTCCTAACCCGATATTTCACAGAAACATAATTCAATTAATTTTTAATCACATTTTTTTGTTTAACTTATCCAATAGTAGAATAATTTTTAACGAATATTGTTTGTTCACACCCCGACACGGATAGGTTAGGTTCGAAGGGGATGACGTGGGCCAAAGTGAGCGAGCAAAGCGAGCGAACGAAGCTCCCGTCATCCACGTCGTGTTAGGTTACTTTAACTTTTTACTCCGTCGACCTTGGTCCCAGAATCTGTTTTTGGTGTAATATAATTATGTATTTGGTTGGTACTGTTGGTAGAGTATCACCCGATAAAATATTTTTCTTGGTAATAAGTTTCATATTAACTAAACAATATGAGGATAAAGAATATTTGATTTGTTATTCTATGATATGATTATTCTAACATTAAAATTTATGTGAAAAAAAAATCAATGATTTAAAAATCTTCAAAGTAAGTAGGTAGGTATTCTGCGTATTGATTATTCTATGAAACGAAAATATGAGAAAAATTTTATGTGAAACGAAATTCTATAAAAGTATTTGCTTTATAACAACGTATGTACAACCCTCATAGATACGCGTGAAAAACATAACCCTATCTTTGCTTTCGCGCAGTCGGGTAAAAACTAAAAGCGCGCTTCGAAAACCAGTTTTTAAATATTGAGTACATTTAAGACCTGTTATTGTGCTTGAATTTAGCAGAGCCATTGTTATCCGTGGCTACACAAAGTTTTCAATTTTGACTAACATAATCGTTTTTTTACCTGTGGAATAGACCGTTGGTTCAAATAGTGACATCCAAAGGAAAAACGTTGATGGGCGGATTTTTTAACAAGTCTACATATTTTATAATGAAGGTTTTAAACGTTTCCTCTCACTAACTTTTTGATGAATTCGTTGCATGTTTTTCTTTATAACTTTTTTAATTGTCACTGATTACTATTTGGTCATATAATGTTAAGGAATATAACAAATAAAAGTTATAAAGAAAAACATGCAACGAATTCATCAAAAACTTAGTCAGAGGAAACGTTTAAAACCTTCATTATAAAACATGTACACTTTTTAAAAAATCCGCCGTGATATCAAAAAGTACCGCAAAAACCCGCACAAAACAAGAGATTTTTTGTAAAACCGTTCACCCAATACGCAAAACTCCGAAAAATCACGAAACATAAATGGGGTATTTTCGAATACGCCTGAGTACAATTGTCGAGGCGTAAGCCTGCTGAGCTTTGCACTTGTGTGACGATTGCCAAAAAGCAGTATAAAGCGATTTAAACCAAGCGATGGACGCGTCTGCATTATTCATTCTCACACGAATGCAAAGCTCAGCTTACGCCTCGCCAATTGAATGAAGTATCAAAATTTTCTTTTTGGACTTCATTATTTGGACCATTCTGTATATGTTACGGGTAAAAGCCGTATAGCGATTACACCTAGGTTTACCCGGGTACAACCAGGTGCAACCAGTAGCAGTTGACTGTATTACTGAACTTCGAAGTTTAAAATACCGATGTACTGTATTCATAAAGTTTAAAAGTACGCATTACGTGAGTTAGAATGTACGCTATTACGAATTACTTCATTCAGAATGTTCATCATTCCGATGTACGTTACTCCGAAAGTTCACTATTACGAATTACGTCATTGAGAATGTTCATCATTCCGATGTACGGGACTCCGAAAGTTTACTATTACGAATTACGTCATTAAGAATGTTCATCATCGCGATGTACGGAACTCCGAAAGCTTACTATTACAAATTACTAAATTTCGAATGTTCAACATCGAGATTCTGAGATAGTATTTCGCTTTTATGTATATAGATATATAAGGATAGATAGGTAAAGATAACTTAATTTAAATTTATTAAATGTTCAGTTCATGTTAATTTTGTGTAACTAGCTAGGTACTAACTTGCCAGGGTTGCGGACTTTGTTCTAAAGTTACCGCGGCCTTGGAACGCAAAGGGCATTAGGAGGAACACGGATGGGTTTTAGTCAGTAAGAGTCTGACACTCCCTTCCACTCCTTCCGTAAGAAGTCAATTCATGATTTAACAACGTTAAAAAAGTAAAGCTATATAAGTATACAATTTTATAATTACAAATGAACTATAACAGTGTATGGTTACAGAAATTAAAAATCTTAATCTAAATAGGTAATAGTAGTTTAATAAATTTTAAATATGCCAAAGTACCTAAATACTTTCTCAGAATGTCCATGATGAACATTCGAAATTTAGTAATTTGTAATAGTAAGCTTTCGGAGTTCCGTACATCGCGATGATGAACATTCTTAATGACGTAATTCGTAATAGTAAACTTTCGGAGTCCCGTACATCGGAATGATGAACATTCTCAATGACGTAATTCGTAATAGTGAACTTTCGGAGTAACGTACATCGGAATGATGAACATTCTGAATGAAGTAATTCGTAATAACGTACATTCTAACTCACGTAATTCGTACTTTTAAACTTTATGAATACAGTACATCGGTATTTTAAACTTCGAAGTTCAGTAATACAGTCGTAGCAGTTGGTTAGAAATAGGTGTAGCTTAAGTCGACGGAGCCCCGCTGAGCGGGGCTCCTATTTCTGTCTGCAGGGTTTAAAGTACCTAACCTAACACGAAGGGGATCATCGTCATCGCCTTCGAACCTAACCTATCCGTGTCGGGGTTCCCCTTAACCACCGGTGTGCGGCTGCATCTAGTTCTACCCGCTATGATGAAGGGTAAACCTAGTTCTAACCGAAGCTAAGTAGGACACATCTAAGTTTAACCGCATGAGGCCGGCTGCACCTAGTTGTACCCGGCTAAAACTAGGTGTAGCCACACTTCGGCTATTACCCGTAACATACCTATACATTTGTTGTAGTGTTTTATTTTTCTTGCATGTCTTTAAAAAATTGGTCAAATAAATACAAGACAAGCCTTCCTACACAAAACAACTACAGTGCCTACAGTACCAAAATTAAAGTGTTATAAGTACACTAAGCCGAACAAACACGCCCACATAATTTATCGGCAGTTCGAAATTAAAATATCGCGAGGCGCAGCGCCTCGAGTATTTAAAATTAAACACCCCGTAAGTAACCGGGGAATGGTACACACGGGGGTCGTGGTTGGTGAACAAGGTGTATTAGGTTATGGGAAATTTATAAGGCTGTTGACTATGGGAATAACAGTTGTACCAGCCGTGTAAAAGCTGTCACACATGGTACAGATACTATAATATTTTATCTGCAAGTATCTGCGCATAAAAGCTTATAGCATCTAAAGGTGCCATACACGGAAAAGATACGGTAATGTATGAAAAGCGATACATTGAGTTAATAAAGTTTGTATCTGCAGATATTATCTTCACGTATATTTTGTATCTGACAGAATCTGTTGATATCAGGCGGTATATTTAGTTGCTTAACGTTAAAATATATATTAGGTATTTGTGCCGTGTGTGTTACGTAGGTCCATTGATTTCTATGAAGAGCGATATCATAAGATTCGCGCTCAGATACAGATAAACTTATAGGTAGTACCTATCTGCACGGTTTGTGGCGGCTTTGAGTTCTTAGACCCATTCTTTACTCCGGTTACGTTAGTTGTCCGTTGAACAAACACTTGTATTTTCATCAATATCGAAGTGTAACCTTCACTCGCAAAGGATACCCTCTTGTGGGTACTCGTTTATATTACTGCTTTGTACTTTAAACCGGTTTATACTGCTTTTTGGCAATCGTTTCTATGTGCACTCACACAAATGCATAGCTCAGCTTACGCCTCGCCAGTTGTTATTAGTTGTTTAGTACCTGCTGTGGGTGCCTGTATTGCCAATTGAAAAATCCGACAAACAAAAATTTCCCTACAAAAAAAATACAGTCGCCAACAAAAACGCTCCTACAACAACCCACCTCTACGTACAGTCGCGTCTAGCAAGTTTCACCCGCACTCGCACGCAACTGACGCAACTCGCACGGATGCGAAAACTTTTGACGTTTTATTAGTTCATCCATAGCATACTTCGCGAAGCTCCTTGATTTATAAGCTTATCATATTTCATATTAAAACTCTGAGAGTTTTAGCAATTTGTTGTGTCTGTTGGTTTAAGGATTATATTAAAAGTGTCTTTCGAGTTACCTGACGTGGAAACTGTCGTATAACTCGACTGGATGTAGGAGATAGAGAATCCGGGGCTGTTGCGCAACTAGTGAGAGGATTATATCTAGCATTACAGTACCTAGACTATGTTGAATTGACTGATTGAAACATAATCCATGCATCTTTTAATGTAACGAATTCATTCGATCAAATGTTCGTTGAAGTAAACTGTTCGAACAAATTGTTATTCGATTAATAATTCTTTCGACCACGTACGTGAATCATATATGAGTCTTCGTTAGAAATAAATTTTCGGACCAAATCGTACAACAAATGTTTCTTTATGTCTAATGAAAAACAGAGTGTTAATCTCGGCTATAATCTACTATTTTTTATGTATGTTACCAGAAGTTTACTTTGCAAAGGAATAAATGGAAGAGTGCGTTTGTAGAGTACGTTAAAATGTTAATAAAATACATAAAGTCTGCACTTTGGATAATTTTGCACGATGCAGAGAGAAAACTTTGGAAGAAAGAGAATTTTTGAAAAACAATAAATCTTCGAACTTCTCTTTTCAATGCCCATTCTTTCGAATTCTAGTCTGCAGTCTGCAATTTTTTTGTACATAACACATTATTTCCCTGAAGAGTGCAAAGTATAGGAGTGCAGACTTGCAGAGTGGTTTCATCAAATAGGCCACAGTTTTACGCACAACATAGCTTATAGATATTTAGACTAGTTTATTTACTTACTTATTAGCCAATTCGTAGGTGCTCGACAGACTTGAAATCAATACGAAACTGAAACTTACCTGTAACAAAAAAAAACAAATCAAAAATATTTAATCTAACAATAATTATTTTGATGAATCTCTTGACCCCTATTTTTGGAATTAATGTAGATACACATTTTAAAGTAAACCATGGATAAAGTACGCAATGTACACATCCGAGGTAGCTACAAAATTGCACCCATTGCTGAGAAGGTCAAAGAGCAACGCCTTCGATGGTACGGACATGTGCTCCGCTGTCTAGAAGACCACATGGTGCGAGTAGCCCTTAACCTGCCGACTGTGTCGCAAAATCGCGGAAGACCCCTTCCACCTGGCTGACAACAGTCCAGAAGGATCTGAAGAAGATCGAAATAGACACGACAACCGCTCTGGGTCGACATAAATGGAGAAGGCAGACAAGGAGAGTCGATCCCAGATAATGGGACAAGGCTAAGAAGAAGAAGAATGTAGATACTCATTTTTACCCGACTACGGCCAAGCAAGGAGGGTATATGATTTTGACCGGTAGTATGTTCATCTGTTCCATTCTAACTTACAAACTATTTATCATAATTTGACAAATGAAGTGTCGTTAGAAGCGTCTTAATCGTCCGCTGGTTATAGGCTATGTGACGTCACCTTAAATTCAATATGGCGCCCTCTAGAGTACATAAAGTCGTCATCATTCAGCATCATTCAGCTGAAAGACGTCCACTGCTGGACATAAGCCTCCCCCAAAAGGAGGGGTTTGCCGTAATCACCACGCTTGGCAGGCGGGTTGGCGATCGCAGTATGGTTGTTAAAGTACTCAGAGAACGCGTCTGCCCATCCTCTAGCTAGATAATCCCTTAGTCGCCCTTTACGACACCCACGGGAAGAGATGGGGTAGTGCTATTCTTTAAGTCCGGCACTACACGAGACATAAAGTGAAGTAAAAAAAATGTTTTTTGATGCAGCCATGTTTGGTATCAAATGAAAGAGCTAACACATTTCAAAAATATGTATATTATAACCTCAAAATAATTTAAATAAAAAGTAAGTTCAAAAACTAAAACCCGACTACTGAAAAATGAATGAAACAAGAAAATACTTATTATCATCTGAAATTGTTTTGTGCAAACTATTCATTACTTATCGTCTATTAAATAAACAACATACACGTTACACTTTGCCCTAAAGCTTATGATCGCCTATTACTGTTAGAAATTAGAATGTATTGTTTTGTTAGAGTAGGTGGCATACGACCACGGACCACGGCTGTACTCTGAACATCACCATGAATATGTATTAAATGCATTAAAATATATTACGTGTAAGTTGTTTATTTAATAGACAATAAATATTGAATAGTTTGCACGAAACAATTTCAGATGTTAATATGTTATTGGTTCATTCATTCTTGAAGCGTCGGGTTTTAGTTTTTGAACTTAATTTTTATTAAAACTGAAACTGCTTGAAATATCTTTTGACTTTTGCTACCTCTAGTTGGAAAATACTACTCCAATTAGATCGTAACATTTGATAGTGGGTGTAAATAGAGGTATAATGATGATTTATCGTTTACAAGCTATTAGTGGGACCCATTAACGGTAGCACACGTAAGTATGAAATATACGCGCCTCGATAAAGACGGGATTGGCGGCAGTTGGGATATGAGCGAGAAATGTTTTTTTACTAATACTGGCTGCTAATAATTCTTTCAAAGATTTATTTTAAAAAATATGTAGGTATATTCAACGGTGAAAATCTTTTTGAGGTCTCGTCTTTTGTTTATACTAAAAATATGATCGTTTATCGACTTAAAGCTATATTATAGTATACAAGCTTAGTTTTAGTATATATTAAACCTGAAACTAGTTTGATCAGAATCACTATCGATCGATTGACAAATGTTTTACAAGTTTTTTTTTTCATAAGTTTTCATTTTGTTTCAGTAGGTTTAACCCATAACAGTTGACGGGAATAGACACCTTGAGGCTTGAGATGGTCTGCTCGGTCAGTTTCCGTGTATTAGACAACCCCTGCATAGCATATCTCAGGCATTTCACACTTTACTAGGGAATTTAACGCGATATAAACTACGGTGTAACTTGAAGGTTTATTAAAAAAAAACACATATTCAGGCAGTTCTGACGAAAATCTTGTTGGGGTGTCTCGGTTTTTGTATATACTAAAAATAACGTTGTATAAAGCCAACTAATGAACTATGCCGAGAAAAAAAAACTGTACTAGATCGAGTTATGTTTCGGCGATCGGGAATTTAGTTAAAAAATATTTATTAATTATTACAAATTAATTTAATTATATAAAAACAGGATATTAAGTTGAAGGCTAAGGTTGAACTGAAGTCACAAACAATTATATTGAATAACATGTTATTGATCTAATGCTAAGTTGCATTTAAATACGTAAGCTGGCGGCGACTGCATACTCAGCGTAAACGGTTGTTACGCTGAGTTAACTCCTCCCACCATAAGAGAGAAGCAACTCTTGCTTCTGGCGGCGTCCTCGCTGCCTTTGGTGTCCTCCAGGCTCCTAGTAGTCTTCCACTGATACAGCTTCCAGCATGCTGCTGCTACCAACAGGATGTAGAGGAGTAGCGTAGTCCAACTCGGAGTAGCTATTATCATTGGCCAATTGATGTCTTCTGGTACGGAGAGGTCGCTAGCTTTGTTGATAAGTTGGTGGATGCTGTCTAGCGAGATGTCTTCTAGTTGCAGTTCATATTTAACTGTTTCTTCTAAGATTTGATATTTCTCCGGTAAAGGTATGACCTCATTGATGACGATCGTATCTGTATGTGATCGTAATGTTTTATTCATGACGTTAATTTGACAATCTTCCGTTAATGTAACGAGATAAATCCCAGTTAGCCTTTTGTAGTCTGTCTTGGCATTGCACTGTGTCTTAACGATTTCATCTTCTTTAAGAACAAGTAGCCAGTTGTTATCTCCAATCTTCTGAATTTTTCCTCTTCTTAGATTCATCTTGGCGTGTGTACAGTTGGCTTGACGATGCTGGATGAGAGATGGTATGCAATCTTCAGTTTCTTCGATTCTTCTAGTGTCCAGGACTTTGCATAGCTGGATGTCATCGGACAGCGGCTGACAGTCTTCTTCCAGGTAAGCGTACTCATCGTTCCCAAGTGCAAGGAATTTGGATTTAGGAATAATGGTTAGGTTATTTTTATTGGGAATGGAGTAGAGATGAATTAGGTCATAGGTTTTTGGGGCTACTGATGGGATTTCTAGGATAAAATTTATAGAGTGTACTGTACTATAAGCCTTAACTTTAATAGATTTTTCTATCCTATGTATGTTAATAAGACTAATATCTGCCACTGGTCTAAATGAATAAATTTTATCTAAGTTAATTAATTCCTCTATAAGATTCTGAGGACTTATTATACTAGGATGCATGGTGCCAAGTTGAGCGAACGTCATGGCATCTTCTAACAACATTAACCTATCTAAGATTATCTGTAAACTAAAATCTATCTGTACGTATATATCTAGGAAATGTAAATGGTTAGTTACGTCATTAGAGTTACTGGTAATATTCTGCAATAAGCTAGCTAAATTTTTCTGATTATTATTTAATTTACTAAGTTGATTACCAAACTCATCTATTGTATTTCGTGCTAGTACTAAGGACTTTTTTTGCGAGTCCTGCACTCTATTGATTCTATTCCTGATATTTAGGATTTCCGCTTCAAATTTTAATGCATCATCATTATCGAGATTACCGGTTATAGATTTAACGACAGTACCTAAACCATCTATGAGTCCTCGTCTTTTTCTAATCTGAGGAGTTAAAAATTTAATCTTTATACCTATAAGATTTAAGCTATATTCTATTTGATCTCTATATGTTTTATGTAGCTCTCCAGAAACTACACTCTCAGCTGCTTTTGTGTTTGCATATAAAGACATCAGTTGAATAGTCGTAAGATGAAGGTTACTAATATTGTAAACGCAAGCGAGACTAAAGTAGTTGTCCTGTTTAAGGAGTTGTCCTTGTTTCAGGAGAAGGATACCATTTTCATTATTTACAGGGTCAAGGGTTACGATTCCTGTTGTGTAGAGCACGACGGCTCCTGCAACGAGGGTCCTGCAACAAGATGAGGCCTCCGTAGTAGCTTAAAGTGAACCCTAATGGACTTAGAATTTGGGTGGTTACCTATTATTTCAGCCACGTTGTTTGGGTGAAGGTGGATGATCTTGTAGGGTCCTTTGAAGACAGGCTTGGTTTTATCGCTGCGCGCTGACTTTGCTACCTGTTTATAAACGGTTTCACCTACCTTAAACTTTATTTCTTCAGCCTCTTGGTTACGTTTAGCTATCACCTGCTCCTTATTTTTAGACAAATGTGCTGCAATGCACTCTTGAACTGCTTCAGCATTAGCACGGTGCTTAATAACGTAATCCTGATAGAATTCCTTTGGATAATATAGTTCTAAAGGATTTCTAGATGCTGTGTGTCCGAATAATAGCTCATGAGGTGTGTAATCTGTCGCCGAATGAATAGCGTTGTTATATGCTATAAGAGAGTACTTCATAATTAGCTGCATGGGATCATCTTTATTGGTCATTCGTTGGATTCTAATTATTTCTGCTAATGTAGAATGTACTCGTTCAATGGGTGAATTAGAATTAGGGTTATATGGTGTCGTAAAGTGTATATGAATATTATGCAATGCACATATCTCTTTTATGACGTCATTGTCGAATTTAGTATCCGAATCCGTGGTTATTTTACTTGGCAAACCTAGAACTGAGAAAACGTCTAGCAGTGCTTCCGCTATGTGCACACTACTACACGCGTTTAAAGGGACTGCCTGAGCGTATTTAGAGAAATTATCAATGATAGTGAGGAATGTCACTCCACTTGTTGAATAAAGGTCCATAAATATATGTTCCATTGGCTTTCGCGGTGTGTCAGTAATAGCTAAAGGTGGTCTTAGAGGATTGCGCTCATATTTAGCTTTCAAACAGGTATCACATTGATTAACAAAACTTTGAATGGTAAGTAGCATGTTAGGCCAGTGATAATTCCTATGCAACTGCTTATACGTCTCCTGTATACCGCGGTGAACTGTTTTCCCTTCATGATATCTTTTAATTAACTCTTGCTGTTCCGTTTTGTTCTCTACTAGTGTCACACGCGTAGTGCATTTGAGTAATTTAGGGCCTCGCTCGTTAAATATCGTAGTATAGACTCTAGAGATCGCGTGATATAGTTCCTCATTATGGAAATAACAGTGAAATACTCGGTCGGCTATTGTGTGTTCCTTTAAAAATCGGATTATCTCTGATTCTGTGTTGTTGGAATAAACACATCTTTGATGACAGTTTTAGAGTTAGTCGATCTGTTATCTACTCTATAAGTCGATCCGGGTGTTGACCTAATGTATAGTTGTTTAAGCTGCCTGTCTATGGCGTCTGATATTATAGGTATGCCATTGTTTTCATTATCCGGTTGTGTGTGCCGTGTAGAGACTAATTCGGGCTCAGCTAATACTATACTCATACTATCTGATTCTGTCCCTATCCGAGATTCAGGGACGCTAGGGTTTTGTGATTGAATAATTTCTTGCGGTGCAACTGCCTCCGTTTCATTACCGACTTCCCTACGTGCGTTATCAAATATTCTATTAATTATCTCATCATCCTCATTATCGTCTAAATTAACTGCTAGCGAATCGACACTGCCGTGAAATATTTTAACGCGAGATAAAGCATCCGCGTTAGTGTTTTGACGGCCCTTTTTATAGACTACTTTATAGTCGTATTCCGCGAGCTTTAAACGCCATCTAGTTAGTTTAGAGTTAGGATCTTTTAGCGACATTAACCAGGTAAGAGGCCTATGATCTGTATAGATGACAAACTTTCTACCATAAAGATAGGGCCGAAAATATTTTATTGACCATACTATCGCAAGCAACTCTTTTTCTATAGTAGAATAACGAGATTCAGTATCTGATAGTGTCCGAGATGCATATGCTATTGGTTTGTCGGAACCTACAATACCCTGTGACAATACCGCGCCTAATGCTATATCCGATGCGTCAGTTGTAAGGACAAACGGTTCTTCGAAATTAGGATATTGCAAGATTGGGGCATTTGTTAAAATTTGCTTGCACTTATTAAAAGCCTCTAAAAAGTCTGGGGAATGAACAACTTTACTGTTTTTCTTGAGACAAAGAGTCATGGGTTTAGCGAGTTTCGCGAAGTCCTTAATAAATTTTCGGTAGTAACCTACCAGACCTAGGAAAGCTTTTATATCCTTCTGGGACTTAGGCAGAGGGAAATTTAATACTGCCTTAATTTTTTCCTTATTAGGTTTTAAGCCCTCGTCTGTAAGTTCGTGTCCTAGGAAATTAACCTGTTTTTGTAAGAACTCCGACTTATCTAACTGAATTTTTAAATTGTGCGTTTTAAACCGATCAAATACCTGCTTTAATTTTTCAGTATGTTGCTGTAAAGATGTAGATATTATAATTACGTCATCTAGGTATGTATAAACGTTATTTATGCCTCTTAAGATGTGATCCATTAAGCGTTGGAACGTACTTGGCGCATTTTTTAGGCCAAAGGGCATTCTTAAAAACTCGTAATGCCCTCGTTCGGTAGTAAACGCTGTTTTCTCAATATCATTCAAGTGCATTTCCACTTGATGATAGCCACTGGCGAGGTCCAGGGTGGTGAAATACTGCGCACGCCCTAATCTATCCAAGATGTCGTGAATATTAGGTAGCGGGTACTTGTCTTCGATTATACGATCATTCAATCGTCTATAGTCGATTACAAGTCTCCACTTGACGGTTCCTGATGCATCAGGTTTTTTCGGGACGATATGCACGGGACATGACCAAGGAGATATGCTTTCCCTTACAATGCCTTGCTTAAGAAGCTTATCAACTTGCTTACGGATCTCAACACGTTGTTGAGGGGCTTGTCTGTAACTACGTACGAAAATTGGTGTTTCATCGCTTAGTCTAAGCTCGTGTTTGACTGCGTGTGTAAATGAAAGGGGAATGTCTTCCGAATAGAATAAGTCCCTATATTGGTAACATAGCCTAGTTATTTCACGCTTTTCTTCTTCGTTCATGTGTTCCGTACGAATTTTCTTTAAGTTTTCATTTAAAATGTGATTGATATCTGGCTGCACTTGTAACGTATTAATATTATGACTTTGAACTTTATTTGCATTACAGTATAACTCTAATTCCATTGAAGACTTAACCGGAATGTACTTTTTGTCGTCACTAAAATTAATAACAGAAGTTTTAAAAGAACCATTCGTAACGTTAACTATAGCTGCCGGTGATTTTAAGTTATCTGACCAATAAAAATCTTCGTGTAAGTAATGCCCGTCTATGTAGTTAGTTTTAACCGTAACTATCTTTTCACACCTAGGATCGATCTTTATCTTTTGCGGTGGAGAGCTAAAATATATAGGTATGTCCGCCGTAGATGTTCGTAACACATTATTATTTAAATCAATATTACTTTTTAATTTCTTTAGGAGATCAAATCCTATAAGGCCTTTATACTTTTGATCGAAATCAAATATTAAAAATTTATGCATTATATCGCTATTAAACGCAGGGGGCAACGGCAGATACACTACTTTATCGTGGACTGATGAACTATGTGCCGTAACTATTTGGTATGGTTCTGTTTCTACACAGTATTCAAAGATGGTGCCGAAAACGACATCAGACGCAACAGCAGAATGGCTGGCCCCTGTGTCTATTAAAAACTTACCGTTAAACTCTGGCAACTCAATATATGGTAAAAAATGTTTAGCTTGAAAGTTAATAGATACTAAGTCTGGTTGTCTCGGTCCGCGTTCAATGTAAAATCCTGATCATAGCTTACCTCTTGCTCGTCCATGCTTAAGCTTGGCTCGAAGGTGTCGTTATTGTCTGTGAGATGATTGTAATACTCACCTTCGCTGAGTCCTGGTTGCTCCTGACCCTCCATTTGGCTCGGGATATAAAATAGCTCCTGAGAGGCAAACTGTGGTTGCGCTGGCTTACCTGCTGTACGCATAGTAACATCTGATGATACTACGGGAGGATTAACCTGCTGTTTTGGAATGTTAGGTTGATTCCTAAAGTTCCCACTCCTAAAATTACCTGAGCCACCTGGTCTTAAGTTACCTGAGGTTGGTCTGTTCTTCCAGGGCATCATAGACTGTACCCATTGCTGACGCTGTTCTGGATTCATGCTGTTTTGTTGGGGAACAAAGTTATTTTGTTGAGGATTATATGGAGCCATGGGTTGATTCATATAGTTAGGCTGCGCATATGGATTTACAGAATTACGAAAAGGATTATTACTGGAATGATGCTTAGGTAACTCCTTTGGTTTCGCTTGGGATGTTGAAGGATTATTAAAATAGTTAGACCTATTATATGCAAGCCTAGCCTCTTCCTGCCTAGCCGCAATAATAGCTGCTTCAAACGTATCCGGTTTCGCAATTCTAACACCTAGTGAAACATGGAAGTCTAACTGATTCACGTACTGTTCAATAACCATCTTCTCATAGTACGTTTTGTTCCCATGTTCGCCTACTGAGTATAAGGTGTCTAATAGTTCCCGGAGTCGCTTGCCAAAGCATTCCGAATCCTCGTTCTTTGACCTACGTACTCGGGTGAGTTCCTGCATAACCTGTATCTCATTACGTGGTTCCCCAAGACGTCTAATCAACGCTCGTTTAATTGAGTCCCATGAATTAAGATATTCTTCGTATGCTATCGCATCAATATCCGTACCACTAAGCCTACTCTTAATCAAACAGAATAATGCGGGGTGCGTACGATCTATGTCGCTTGTTAACCGTAATAAACTTTCTACTTCCCTAATATAATAATTAAGTAATTTAGGATTGCCATCATATCTTGGCATCAAATCTGCAATAAGTTTATAAGGTTTGTAGTTGGCATCATAATCACTGAGCGACATTGTTTTACTGTAACTAACCTGTCTAGTGACGCTCGAACAAAACAACAGAAGTGTAATGTTACACTAATACACGGAATATCTTAACGCTATTATAGTAAGTGGGTGCCTACTGCGATTTTAGCTTATAGACAGACACACATACACTAAAAATACACAAATTAAAATAAGACAGGAAATAGAGCAAGGATACTTGGTACTACGTGAGCACTTACCGAAGCAGCCACTGCATCTCCTGTCGAGTCTCGCCTCAGCCAACAGCTTCCTCCAATGCTCCGGAGAATCCCCTAATTCTATACAGATGTCCGACCGCACGATAGGTTCGTTGCGGATCACGAAGGAACGATTTGAGAACCGTCACTCTTAAGCCGAAAAGTTGTATTCGAACCTAGAGCGTCGCGATCCTACCGACTGCGCCAGTTATGTTTCGGCGATCGGGAATTTAGTTAAAAAATATTTATTAATTATTACAAATTAATTTAATTATATAAAAACAGGATATTAAGTTGAAGGCTAAGGTTGAACTGAAGTCACAAACAATTATATTGAATAACATGTTATTGATCTAATGCTAAGTTGCATTTAAATACGTAAGCTGGCGGCGACTGCATACTCAGCGTAAACGGTTGTTACGCTGAGTTAACTATCGGCTTGCCAAACTTTTTTTCGGCCTTTCCGTATGACGCGATTATGAAGCTGAAAAATATGGAATTTCTTTTTTTTACCTGGGACAAAAAAAAAACATTGCTTTTTTAACTATACAGGGTGTTAACGAATTCGTGTAATTCCTTCAAACCACGTGATCTACTGGTGACACAGATAAACCCTAAACGGGAATTTTCGAAAACAAAGAAAAAAAAATTCTAAAAAAATTTTGATTTTCTATTTCTGAGTCATTTTAGAGCCTTGAGTTATCTGACTGCAAAGAGCGATATCGCGTTAGTCGTGCCTGCCAGCCGTGTCGCCGTGCTTTCATTAATTTATGCGTGGCATCGAAATGTTCACAAAAATAAAACTTTTTTTTTGCAAAAAAATAAATTCTAATTTTTTTACTGAATCCTTATTAGGTGGTTTAGATACGATCGGTAACAAAGCCGCATGAAAAAATTATAATTTTATTTTTTTATTTTTAAACAAGCTAAATCCCTTGCGGGGCCTCTCTACATCAGTAGTAGATCATGTGGTTTTAAGGAATTACACGAATTCGTTAACACCCTGTATTTCGTTTTAATTAGACTTAAAACTATACTTTGTTAAGGACTTTACTGTACGCAACGTATCTTTTTGTGATTTGACATATTTATAAAAAAAACTGACCAAGTGCGAGTCAGACTCGTGCACGAAGGGTTCTGTACAATTATCTATAAAAAACGGCAAAAAAAAAAAACACGTTTGTTGTATCGGAGCTCCCTTAAATATTTATTTTATTCTGTTTTTGTAAGTATTTGTTATTATAGCGGCAACGGAAATACATGATCTGTGAAAATTTCAACTTTCTAACTATAACGGTTGATGAGATGCTGCCTGGTGACTGATGGACGGACAGCGGAGTCTTAGTAATAGGGTCCCGTTTTACCATTTGGGTACGGAACCCTAAAAACCACACAATCAAAATTGAAATTAAATATGGTAAGCAATTCGGCTTTCATTAAATTCGGCGTGCATTTACTACGGACGTCAGTCCATTTTATAGACTCGTTTGCGAATATGCTTTTTAGCTAGACTAGCGCTAGCATTTCTTACTTAGTCGCGACGCGCCTGATGCGTGCGTGTCCCGCACGTGCGTTCTTCGTACATTTTTGTTAATGCGTATGCATTTACCTAATTACGAGACATGGTCTGTCCCGGCGGGACATTTAAATCTATGCAAAAAATACCGGAAGTCCCTTGAAAAACGAGACGGTTGGCAGTGCTAGACTTAAAATTTTTAAGGCTGATTTACACTAATATAGTCCTCCGATTTCTGAATTGAGAATTCGGGATAAGCACTTAAGTAGTATTTGAGAACGGAGTTATCAAAAAATGCTTTGAAATCCGTAATTTTTTTGACAACTCCGTACTCAAATGTTACTTATGTACTGCTTATCCTAGAATTCTCAATTCAGAAACCAGAGGAGTTTCTTGAAGCAAGTCTCAAGCTATCTATGTTTTTTCGCTGAGAAACACAGAACGAATCTTGCTTCCAGAAACTTTGCTCGTGTAAATCGGCCTTTATTTTTAGACAAACGCAAAAATCCTTTAACCTCTAAATATTGCGGAACATACATTGATATTAAATCGATAGGTATTGAGATCGTATCGCCCAGCTTCTGACTACCACCCTCTGTTACACTGTGTGTGGCATTAGACAACTCTTAAAAGTTTGCTTTCATCTCCTTTAAAGAGATAAATCCGTGAAGAGGAGCCACCTCATCATTAAACAGGTAGGTATCGTCAGGTGAGTGTCTGGAGTCCCCCCCCTCGCCCACGGGCATGTGATAACGACGAACGTTGTTAGGAATTTCTACTTGCGACGAGGATGCGGGGCCACGAAAGTAACGGAGGATTTAAGAATAGCGAATTAATGGGCTCAGACCAAATAAGAAACCAAGACAGAGCGCTGTCAACAGTGACGTGAGGGCGGTTTCGTAAACATGTGTGCACTTAGTGAGATGTAGTTTGATTGTAGGTTGATTGAAAAATGTTGTAAATGTGTGCGTGTATGCACAGAGCGGAGGTGTAGTTTTGGCATGCTTCACTGTATTGTTCGTAGCGTTCTGTCTTGGTTTTTTATTTGGTCTGAGTTATTGGGGAAGCAAGTCGGTCGGGAAAAAATGTAAGTGTAGTTCCTGTACTACAAATGGATTCATGAGATTTAAAACACAAAGTTTTTTTTTCGAATGGGCACCGTAACATGCACTTAAAAACGTCTCAACAATTTAGTTGCACGATTCCAAAAAGTGGATCGGATGGAGAAGAGCCGGCAGAAACTACAAGGAGTTACATTGTGTTTATTTATTTAATATTATTTATTTATTTTATATTTAAAGTTACTAACCAGTCATGCTATACAGGGTGTAAACGAAATCGTGTAATTCCTTCAAACCACATGATCTATTAATGATTAATGGTATAGATTAACTCCGCACGGGATTTAGAATGACAAAAAATTTTTTTTTCCTTTTAATTTTTTTATGTGGTAGAAAATTTAGATGCCATGCATAAATTAATGAAGGCATAGCGACACATCTGACGGGCACGATTAGCGCGATATCGCTGCACACAGTCAGTTAACTCGAGACGCTAAAATTACTCCGATACAGAATACCATGTTTCGTTTTATGAAAAAAGTTTAACAAAAATTAACCATGGTATTCTGACCGTGGTTAATTTTTTTCAACTTTGTTTTGTTGATTCAGAAAAAAACCTATGCAGGGTCAATCAGTGTCACCAGTATCACGCGGTTTGAAGGAATTGCACGAATTCATTTACACCGTGTATAAAAGTTATTGAAACTTAAACTCGCTTTCTTCGTGGCCGCAAATCAAAAATCCTGTGTATAGGCAAGGAGACGTCGCGCTAATGGTAATGATACTTCATAGTAGCGTCACTGACGTTATTAACGACAATGTTGTAACACAGCTGATAATATGTTATTTATTTTATGAGTTTACGAGTTTATGCAGTGATTTACGGGGTTAAAGTTAGGATGGTACAGTAATTACGTACGTACGTGAGTTCATCCGTGACCATGGCGCTTGTAACGGTGCCGAAATATAGGAAACTCATATCAAATAATAAACATGGTAAATATCCCGTTTTAACCTCTAAAGATTGTGTTAGTGACCATGTCAGTTTAAAAACTTATAGTAATTACGTAGTATTATTGTGTTTATTTTTTATAGAATGGAATAGAATCATGTATAGTTAAACATAGGTTATATACTGAAGATCTTATTTAATTAGGTAGGTAGTGCACTATGTTTAGCCATTAATGACATACACGTTTTATGTAGGTACAGAAAACACATAAAAAATACTTTAAAAAAAAATTATTACAAGAAAGAATTAGCAATAAAAACATTTTTTAACAAAGAAAATAACTAGGTACATCCAACTTTAAATATGTAGTATATAAATTGAAGTACGTTTCGACAAGAAGTCGAGAAGAAATAATAAATTTAAAAAAACTAAACAGCGCGTTCTGTGTCGATTAGCCGAAGAAGTCTGACCTTTATTTATCATTTGTATGGACAGGCATAAAAAAATGGCGAATTTCGAAAAGTTGTAGAACAAAAGTTGTTCAATTTCCGATACCGAGTAACCCCACAAAATTCTTACGCGGCATCCTACGTGAGCGATCTAGAAGCGACGCGAAGCGGCGCGGCGCGACGCGAAAACAACAAACAGTTGATACCTATTGAAGTGGTCTACGTGACCAAACGCACGTGGAGTGCGGTGCGGCGCGGCGCGAAGAAAAGCGAACACAATCAGTTGGTTTGATATTTTCGCGCGAACTGGATGCGGTGCCGTACAGTGCTACTGAATGACGGCGACGCGCGGCGGGCGTTTCGCGAGCTCGTAGGACAAAGCTGCCGCATCGCATTAAATTCGCGTGTCACCGCATTGGATCGCTTCGCAATTCGCGTCGCTTTGAACCACCTACGTAAGACGCCGCGTAAGAGTTGATTTTTTAACACCTTAAACTATGCTTATAATCCTGACATACAGATATTAGCTGTAACTGTAATGATAAATTCACTCTTACAAGATTCTATAGCTGTCTTTTACACCAGCGGTAAGGCTGCTTTTCCACAGCCAATAGGATCGCTTTATTTTACCAACCTTGACACATGTTTGAATATCAGTCGATCCTATTGGCGAATTTGACACACATCCGTAGCACACATCTGGAAAAAAAGCCTTAGGGTGCCTTTCCACCACAGATGTGCTATGCAGCTATGCTGCGAGACTGTAAAAGCTAAGCTACAAAACTATGTGACCGTTTCCACTGATGCTAAGCTGTGTAGCGAAGCGAGTAATATGTGCTCGGTGACAAACGCGCGCCTACTTTGTAGGTACATTGCTCTGCACATAGCTACACCACTCGCGACCATCCATAGCACGCATCCACAGCACGCATCCTTCCAAATAAAAACGTAGCTTAGTAGACTCAGTTTCCACCAGTGCTATGCTATGTGGACCAATGAATATGATTGGTGGATATCAAACGCATCCATAGCAACGTAGCATAGCACATCTTTGGTTCACACCGATAATTCAGCCCTCATCAAGCTGTCTCCCCCCCCAAGCCCACGCCAGCAACGCCCTAAGCCGAGGTCCGAGTCCCACTAGGTGTCGCCCTTAGTGCTGTTGTTGCAGGTAGTCATGATGTTAGTGTAGTACAAGTAGTTAGCTTAGGTTAAGTATTTTACTTCCCCCCCCATTGGCTGTAGACCCTTCAGGTCTCGCTAATGACTGCCCGGTTACGTAGAAATGGTCCCCTAGGACCATCTACAGCAGAGCAATACAAAAAAAAAAACATCTTTGGTGGAAAGGCACGCTTAAGAGGGAATTTTCTATCGATCAAATTGGATCCTTCAAATCGAAAACACGTTACCTACAATGAGAGCGACGAAAAACTAGACGATCTCACTTAGTAGTTAAACTCATACACAGTTTAACTCTAAATACAAACTAATACAACATTGTAAAACGTCTTAAAAGTTTTCCTATATAAATTCCGTACTCGAGGAGTGTTTGTCAACTGAACAATAAAACCAGGTAGTTTATTTACTTTGTCGATATTTACGTAAACATAGCTACAATGTAATTTGTCGAAAAGTCTTAGTTATTTGCAGCGCTGTCGCTAACTAATTGCTTTCTTACTATTTGCTTGATAATGGTTTGGTTGTGGTGTAAGTGATGAGCTGACAGCGGGGAACTAGATGCTTTGGGGTTCAATGGTAAAGTCAAAATAGACTTTTCACTTCGGAATAATTCGCTTAGAGCTGAAAATTGGCATAAATCGTAAATACTTTACAAATGAACTGTCACAAATCCCCATTGATCCAAAAAAAAAGTTATTCGATACAAGTTAAAACGAACGTACATAAGTGGTGCTGGACGTAAAGAAGAGCACTATCCCATCTCTTCACTACAGGATGGACAGCAGCGTTCTTTGAGTATTTTAATTTTACTGCGATCGCCAACCCGCCTACCAAGCGTGCCTGTTTATGGCAACCCGGGGGAGGTTGCCATAATTGGCACCTCCTTGGGGGGGTGCCTATGTCCAGCAGTGGACGTCTTTCGGCTGAATGATGATGAAACGTCAAAAAATCGGTTATTCGTTATTAACCTTTTTTCATCCCCTTAGGGGTAGATTATTTTTAAATCCGTTTTTGTTTTGCGTTTTCCGATTGTTTTGACGTTTGACGTTGAAAACTTTTTTGCAGAAATGGGATTGATGGGGACTTTTGACATTGTATTTGTAATGATATATTTGAATATATCATTACAATGACCTTGAGGTCTGTACTACTTTGCAGCTCTATGCGAATTATTAAGGTTTCGCTATGTGCATTGTGATGTGACAACAAATTAACGACTTAGAGTAAGCTTTAAGCGAAAGAAAACACAAATAATATCTGTTTTTATATTTAAAAGAAATGTTGGAATATTTTGGAAAAATAGACGTAACTCCACGTGGGAGTCATTCATAAAAATAATTGTGTTCTTTATAAAAGTCAGTTCGCTACGCTAACCGCTTGATGCGATCAAACGAATTCTAATTTTAACATTTGAGGGATGTATGCCAATCAGAATACTAAAAGGCGTTTCATTCTGATGTCAATTTGAGGAAAGAGCATTTTATTTTTAGACAACTAAGGTTTTTACAAAGAGAGGTTGACTTTGCGATCGAAATATTAAAATTCTTAAAATGGCCATATACGCAGCAGAGGTTATTAGTTAGTTAGGCTCATCTGAAAGTATTATACTTAAATAGATTATGATTAGTTACGGTTTATTCACGTGCATTTTTCGGGATTGCCCGACTAGTTTCGTACCCAAACAGAGCCCATATGACCGAAACACAAAACCGCGTTGCGGCGCCGCACCGCAAAAATCAGCAGTGCCGCCTGCCGCTACGCAGAATTTTGCGATGTGCACCGCACCGCACATTCCAACGCGTCTACATGGAACTATCCAGTATCTTCTCTGTCGTCTATTTAAATTGGTGTAATGTCTTCAAAATAACAAAAAGCAATGCGTTTATTGCGATCCATGGCAGATATACGTACACCTACATAAAAAAATCACAAGAAAATGGTTGCCCTACAGTGCAGCAGTAGAACGCTTTGTTTCGCGACGCCGCAACGCAACGCTCGGTGGCACATTGCGTTGCGGTGCGGTGCCGCGACGCGGTTTTGTGTGTTCGGCCCTTAATTATGAGCTGAACACGCGGCGAGGTCGCGAATCGAACTGGCACGTGCTCGTGAGTAAATCGCAACTAATCATTAACATGAATGTGTCTCACGAAAGATGTAGTACAACAAATTAACAAATAGCAAAACATATTCCTGCTTCTAACTTCTCTAGGCTTGGCATTTACCAGAAAAGGTCACAAAATTAATATCCCAAACACGCCCAAATTATAATCTAGTTATTTTTAAACGTTGTAGTGGAAACTAAAACAGTTTAATTAAGTGTGGTCGATGATCAACATGAATTTCACGAATTCCTACAAATCCAATTTCACGAAAATCCAATTTTATTTTACCACATAGCAATTCAGATTTATTACCAAAATACCTATATCAGTAATTGGTAAAAGTTACATTTTATAGTTGTGTCACTCCATCCAATATTGGATTGCAACTGTGGTACTAATAGCAGACTTAGCGAATTGGTAAGTTGAAAATATTAAAAATTAAATGCGGTGAGTTAAAGGACAACAAATGCAATCCATTTCAATCATTTTTGGAATTTTTGTCCTTTTTTTTGAACACGCATCACGTAAAAAGTTCCGACTCAATGCAGTTGTCTTTTATAAACAAATATTGTGCATATCTCGGAATAACATTTAGTTTTTGTTTCATCGTAATCGGTTCGTTTAATAAAAATATATTACAATTTAAAGTTATCAAAAAGAAAGTTCAGTTATTGCGGCACAATATTGGTTTCCGACTTCCACGCAGACCGAGTCGGGGGCCCAGCTAGTCTCTAATAAAACAATCCCTACTTAATATTATAAATGGGAAAGTATCTCTGTCTGTCTGTGACGCTTTTACGCCTAAACCGCTGAACCGATTTTGATGAAACTTGGTACAGAGATAGTCTGGAACCTGGACAAGGACATAGGCTACTTTTATCCCGAAAAATACGGAATATGCGATAAAAGAGGTCCACGCGAGCGAGGGCGCGAGCGAGCTCTAGTTGTAAGTTTGACTCGCGACCTCGCCGCGTGTTGAGCTCATGATTAAGGCCGGTTTTAGTGCTTGACCGACCGTCGGTGCGTACGTCGGTCGCGCTTGTCATTTGTATGAAAATTCACTAGTCCTAACAGTGCTCGACCGACAGTACGCACGCGTATATTGCTACGCACTGCGTACGAGGACCGTCGGTCAAGCGCGTCCGCATGCGTGCCGTCGGTCGACCGACGCGCTATGGATACATATTAACGCGTTCAGTGCTACACCGATCGGTGGACTGACCGTACGGATGCGCGTATCATCGTAAAAAGAATGAAACGTACTAGTTCAAAACTTAAATAACATTGTTTGATTTTATTGGTATCTCTTTATACGTCTGTGGTATCATTACCTTTTAATGATTTAAGTACCTAATTTTGATCAAACATGGCATATATTGACACCGAACGCCTAATTACCGAAGTTCGACTTCGTGAACTTCTGGGGGACAAAGGCCACGTGTTATACAAAGACCGTGATGCCAAGTTAAAGGCATGGGAAGAAGTTTGTACAGCTTTGTGTTCAAATTTCGATGAACAGGGGGCTTACCATGACGTCTTAAGAAAACGTTCAAATGCCAGCCAGTCAATATCCGTTCAACAGCAGGCCTGTGTCTGTAGACAAATGGCAATCGATGATCGCTAGAGAATAGAAAGATGTACTGGATTGACATAAGCTTTCGACCGGTCAAGCGATCTGTTATGTCATTTCCATACATTTAATTGGCGTTTCTATTCTCTAGCGATCATCGTTTGCCATTTGTCTACAGGCACTGCTTCTGAATCGCTAAAAATCGTACCAAGACAGTACAAAAGGTGAACGACTATTCAACCAAGTTGAACGGATAAGCTTGTTTATGGTACGAAAAGTCTATACAAAAAAAACAGGTGAACGGATTTCGTAAACGTCAACGTAGCAGGCCTGCCGCAGGCCTGCTCTAACGATGTCATAGTACAAAAACGCAGGGCAGTTCAACTTCCAGGCAACTTCTGCCCTGCTTTAAGAGGTCATGGTAAGCCCCCAGTCGCCGAGTCAACGAAAACATGTAGGTAAGTAAAAATGAAAGACCTTTATATTCATGTTTATTTATTTATTTTGATACAGAAACAAATTCAAAATATACTATTATTTTGCCACGGCACAGAACCCTACAGATTAATAATGTAGCAAGCTAGATTGGGTGTACGTGGTATCTACGTCTTCTGTTCCTTATACGTTTACGAAGATAGTAAGCAGCAATTAAACAATTTGTAAACGCGTTCATTTCGTGTACGCGTTTGTGACTGTACCAGTCCGGCCAGTTTGGTTGGTCAGGAGAGCACTGAACGTTAAAAACTGACGATCGGTTATGCGTATCGTCAGGAACGATGGTACGCACCGACGGTCGGTCGAGCACTAAAACCGTCCTAAGGGCTCCGTTTGGGTCCGAAACTAGCCGGGCAATCCCGAAAAATGCACGTGAGTAAACCGTAAATAATCATACGAGTAAATACGGTCTCTAGTAATAAATAAAAATGTATAGTGGTACAAAAACAAAATAAAAGTGTATAGTGGTACAAAAACAAAATAAAACGATGGTAACTGCAATAGTATAAACTGTAGCGTGTCATAACGTTATGTCAGTTCAATTCGTTTTGATTGGTGGACATTTTGTTAGGACGTGCTGCCATGTTTGTTTTAGAAATATTTTAAATGAAAATTCTGTAGTGCATCACATTATTAGAACATTTATTGACTTTTTAGGGTTTCGTAACAAGGAACCCTTATAGTTTCCCTGCCTGCACGTCTCTTTGTCCGTCCGTCCGCAGCTTAGCTTAGAGACGCTTAGTACTAGAAATCTATAATTTGGCATGGATACTCGTATACATATTAGGGCTCTTACACACCACGTTTTTTTTAGGCGCTGTCGACGCGTGTCTCACACAACTGTAACAAGCTGCAAACGCGATGTTATCGCAACCAATTTACCTATTCACACGTTCATAAAATTGTAGTATGCAGACGACGACTTTTTCGCGAGCTGTCGACGCGCTCGTAGCGCGGAGTTACATCGATACAGTCGCGCTGCTACAGCGCGTCTCTTTAGCTGCAAACACATACGTACAGCGCGTTTTAATCGGTTACTTGCCGACACGCGCAACTGTAGCGCGATACACGCTCCTTCGCGCGCGTGCTACACGCGTTTTACTTTGCAAGGAGAGTTGCTCATTTCTCATCAGTTTGCAGCGATGCAATCGCAAGTAATCTGCCTATTTCAAGTTTAGCAGCGCCGACAACGCGCGATGGCGAAACGTGCGTCGACGGCGCCTGAAAAAAACGTGGTATGTTTGAGCTCTTAATCATGCCGACAAAGTGGTGAAATAAAATCATGAAAAATATTTTTTTTCGGTACCTCCTGTACACGTAAAGTGGGGATGTTTTTTTCTCGTCTTCCCCATCTTGTGGGGTGTTGTTGGATAGGTCTTTTAAAAATATGATGGGTTTGTTAAAACAATTTTTCGATTCAGTGATCCGTTACTGAAATATTAATAATCTTTGTATGGTAACGTTTTGAAGAGAAACGGTGAAACTGTATATTTTAGTATTTTTTTATATTGCCGAATTGTGCTAACTAGCAAACAAACTTTGAATATAATTAGCAAACCGCTTATTTACTGGTAGCTCATTAATTTCGTTACTAGTAGCACAAGTTATGAAGTCACTTTTAAGAAACTAATATCGTAATATTGTGATACTTAAAACTACTTTTTCAGTGTAATACGTTGGTCGACCAATCACATTCGTTCAAAGAAGATTTGACATCAGATCAAATTGATCAGCTTTACAGAAAGCACGGGTGAGTCGATCTGAGTCAGTAGGATTTATGTTTCAAACCTCCCATAAGGCTTAGCTATCCGCACAACAAAGCTCAAATAGCCGCAGGCAGTCAGTCAGCCACAGGATTTAGTATGGCCGGTTGTAGCAATCTATTTGGGATATTCATGGTAGCTTAGCAAGCGATGACTATCCACATCCTTTTTTTTTTTTTCTATTTAACTGCTGTAGGTCGTCCTAGGGGACGGTTTCTACGTAACCGGGCAGTTATTGGCGTGACCTGAAGGGTCTCCAGCCAATGGGGGGGAAGTAAAATACTTAACCTAAGCTAACTACTTGTACTACACTAACATCATGACTACCTGCAACAACAGCACTAAGGGCGACCCCTAGTAGGACTCGGACCTCGGCTTAGGGCGTTGCTGGCGTGGACATAGGGGGGAGACAGCTTGATGAGGGCTGAATTATCGGTGTGACTGCGGAGTCTGAAGAGACGACCGGCTCTACGACGGGAGAACTCGGTGGATCGTGACCGGCGGCGGTGGGACGTCGCGACGGGCCTCGTCGGCGAAGACGGTATGCCGGACGGCGGCAGACGTTGTGTAGTGTGCTGGTCGATTTACTCGCCTCCTGGAGGAGGGTTATTTCGTCATCGGGTTCTAAAAGTGTGTGCCTGGGACGGCGAACTTTACTTATGAGAGAGGGACTGTAGTCGGCCGCTGCGGCGACTAGGGGGTTCGGATGGAGGGGGGCAGTGTCGAAGTAACGCTTCTCCACATCCTACTGTGTACCAGGAAGTCGACTAACAGAATTGTTTAAAATCGCAACTGAACTACAGTTCAACCATCGAGTTTTTAGGCTTCCGTAGTCAAAAAGGAACCCTTATGGTTTCGCCATGTCCGTCCGTCCGTCCGCAGCTTAGCTCAGAGACTCTTAGTACTAGAAAACTAAAGGGCAATGTCCATTTTAGGCTACGCGTGAACATAATGCTATAAAAATAATAATTATAACAATAATAATTTCATATTTTTTTCAAATTTTTCTGATTATATCTTTGTATCAATCAACACTTTTATGAATATGAATTTTACCAGTATTTTATTTGATTTTTATGACTACCGGTCATCTATGAAACAAGGCAAATGACAGTCAACGACAGTTGTCATTCGCTTTTTTAGAGTCAGGGTTGCCAAAATCTTACTGGCCATTTTTATCCATTATTTATCGATTACTAAATGTGATATAAGTGTACTTTAATTAGGTATAATTTTTTTGTTTACTGATTTTATCAGTCGTATTATGTTTATATTTTATTAATAAAATTACTTTCAAATGTTTAATAGCAGCAATGCAGCAGCAGAAATGTACTAAAACTAATGAGAAACGTATCCGATTGTTAAAGATTTTTATATCGATTTTTGATTTTATCATGTAGGTATAGCAACACAAAAAACTGAAACAAAATGTCATGTCAACTATGTCAAGATCTGTCACGGTATGTAGATGGGTAGTGGAAGCAGTAACTATGACGACTCTCTGACCCCTTCGGCCACCTGCAGATTATTACGAGGTAAAATACACAGCAGGCACATAAGCCGAAAAATATATTTCGTATTTATTTATGAAAATAACAATGGTAGGGAAGCAATTAAAGAATATTGTTGTAATTGCATGGCTGGCCGGAGAACGTGGGTTGCTGCGCTCATGTCATGACTATTATATGGTATTTGAGCTGGGCAAGGTACTAAGAACATATATCTCCACCTGCCCAGTTTCTAGATAACATATTATTAACGTATGAATCAGAATAAAATAAAATAATTCATAAAAATGTCTTTTATTTCACATTTATAACCTTATTTGTCACATGTAATAAATCCTATTTAAATACTTTTGATACTAAATCATATTCATATTCTTTTTCTTAGGACTGCTAAGTAATTGATTATTGCAAAAATATATTTCTCAATGCTTGTTCATGCCAGGCCAAAGTCTCGTACTAAATGGACAATCCCCTTTGGCGCGGATATACATATTAATTACGCCGATAAAGTGGTGAAATAAAATAATGAAAAACAATTTGTTTTAGGGTACCTCCTGTGCACGTACGTGGGGATGTTTTTTTTTTCTCGTCTTTCCCATCGTGTGGGGTGTTGTTGCATAGGTCTTTCAAAAATATTATAGGTTTGTGAATACACTTTTTCGATTAACGGATCCGTTTCTGAAATACTCGTATTAAGCTTTAAAGTGCTAATTTTTGTTAGAGTCAAGTGTCCCCTGACAGCTAAACGGTTACTTTTGCATATGTGGAAAAATTCAAGGTAATTATATGCAACAAAGTTAAAAATAAAACTATCACAGCTAAGTAGGCTATACAAGTTTACGAGTAATAGTCGACCAACTGGAAAAGTAAAAATTTCGTACAAATTCCATTGAAAAATTACTTAGAGCTCTTCTTAGTCCGCATTATTGTGCAACTACGGAACCCTATTACTGCGCGTGGCCCGACACGCACTTGGCCGGTTTTTTTTTTCTAATAAAGATAACGCTCAAGCGGCCTCGTTTGAGCTGCAGATCAATTGCAATTAAAACAATTTTGTTAGTACAATTGTTTGTCACTTGTTAAACACGGTTGCTATATCTTGTAAATTGCGCCATTAAATATTTTCATAACGATTATTTTTATTGACATTGTTGGATATATTTTTACTGACTTTTGCATTAGTTGACGATGAGAAAACCTGTACCAAGGTTACAAAAATTCTACGCATACAGCGATTCCTAACGAGAATACACAGGCTGTAAGGGTAAACACCGTTATCCTTGAAACCAGTGGTTTGGTTTCATTTACGTAAAAACAGTGAAAAATAACAAACTTTTTTTTTTAATAAAAAAATTATTTTTCCACAAAAGCATTTCACCCTACACGCGGGGGCAACAAGCTACGGGAGGGGGCGCGGGGAACTCGCCGCGTGGCCCGACGCACGGCCCCGCACAGTTCGCTACCCTTGTCAGTCAGCTGTCTCGCTCGAGAGTGCGTGTACGCCGCGTCGTAGCGTCATTTCTCACGCGTTTTCTTTTTACTCCTTCCTATTTTTTATGTTTCAGTCAACTAACCATGGTTTGAGTGACAACGGTTTTTACCCTTACATACTGTATATTACCACGTTTTAACTTCCGCTGCCTCTTCTCAATTGCCCATGTTTTTTACTATTCCAGCATTCCGCTCCCGCTTTGGCTTTACATTCGCGCCCATTCATTGCAAGAAATCTTCTAACCACAGCGATCCTACCTCCGTTAATACTATATTAATTAATCAAATACATTTTATCCGAACATGACGGCACATTTGGCGTAGTGGGTACGCGATTGGCTTTCTACGCTAAGGGGTTAAATTCCCGTACGGAACAAATATTTGAATCGCCTACAAGTAGTTGTTCTAGGTCTGGATGTTTGTGCATGTAAAAATTTGTGTCTGTAATCACACTCACGATACAGGATATATAGCAATGAAGAGAAAAGATTATCATCATCATCATATCAGCCTATTGCCGTCCACTGCTGAACGTAGGCCACCCCCAGAGATCGCCAACCATCCCGGTCTTGGGCAGCCCGCATACATCCGCTGCACGCCACCTTTTTCAAATCGTCGGTCCATCGTGCCGCAGGGCGTCCCACACTACGTTTGCCCGAACGCGGTCTCCACTCTAACACGTGTCTGCTCCATCTACACCATCTGTTCGTCTGCAGACATGGCCGGCCCAAAGTCCTTGCCGGAATTACAAATAAAATTCAGGATTTCAAAATCCACAGCAGTGTTCACTACGACCAAAAAATACAGCGATTTGCTTAGCCACTATCACTGAACCTCTATTTAAATTGTTCTAAATTTTTTAATCAGTTCCCGCGCCCGCTTCCACTTTTTACTTACGCCTTCTCATTACAAGAAGTCTTCTAGCCACAGCGATCCTTCCTGCCTTAATACCGGCAGGTTTAATTAAACACATTTCTTTGTTGTCACGTTGGAGGGAGATATTTTTCTTGTTACACAATTTACAGTTTAAATAAACAAATTAGGTCGAAGAATGAATGTTTTAAAGGGTTGTTTTCTGTGGTAATCAAGGAGTTGAACTTTTGGAGTAATTACTTAATAGGTTGTCTGTGGTTGATGTTGGTTATTTGAGCGTCTTTGATGAAATTAGTACCTCATCCCTTTGAGAGTTACGGCGGCGGTTGACAAATGCACTTTAGCGTATAAAAAATTAACTAAGATTTTTTTTCTTTTTTAACCGACTTCATCAAAAAGGAGGTAGGTATTCCTCACTGATGAACAGTATCCATAATGCAATAGGGTATTTGACTGAAAAAATCTAATTAAGTAGTCCGTCAGTTAGATTATCAAAAAATATTTGACCCGTATTTTTTCTTTTGTTACGTAAACCAAAATTGACGAAGGATACAACACTTTTAAAATTGGCAAAACGTCACAAGCAACTACAAATTTTACTTGCTTCTGACGTCACAAGCCCCCACTCTCGAGTTTTGATGCGTTTTATCTTTCCAAATAATCATAGATTTAACAAAAGAAAAAATACGTGTCCATTATTTTTCAAAACTCTAACTGGCGGACTAATTAGATTTGCAATTTATTGATGCTGTCAACATGCCTATTGTTTGCATATTTTAAATGTAATATTAAAAATAAAATAATAAAAATATAAATATTGTTGCATGTTTTAAATACGGCCACTAAAAAGAAAAAAACTTTTTTCATAAAAAGAAATCCGACTTCAAAAAAACGTATGAATTAATTATAAAGTGAAGTTTCAGAAGTCGATGCTAATACACGCAGAACCAAATTGAAGGCATCAACTTCCGGAACTTTTAATTTTATAATAGAGTAATTATTTTATTAATTTTTTTGAAGTCGGTTTTATTTTATACTGGCTTTTTCCTGCGGCTTCGCTCGCGTTAATTAATCTCAACAAAACTCTTCAAACACTACTAAAGTTTCTATAATAATATAATTTAATTATGATTCGAAAGACTCGTGGCGCCATCTATGAACGTTATTGTTGTTTTCCTCGGGAACAGTACTTTTTTTCGGGATGAAAGGTACCCTATGTCCGTTTCTGTACACCTGACAACGTATATGCAAAATTTCAGGATGATCGGTTCCGTGGTTTAGGCGTGAAAAGGTAAGAAACAAACAAACTTACTTTCGCATTTATAATATTAGTTAGGATTATCCTAACCACTTAATAAGCTAGAAAATTGCTTAATTACCTCCAAACCGATAACAATTCCACGCTTTATACATTAACAGCTTAATCACACAACCCAATTACAAAGGGTGCTCACATTTAAAAGCAATTAGCTATATCTGTGAATAAACGCAGCTTAGCTATGAATTACGCGCGAATTGTGAACACGCTGTATTTGTGCCGGTAATGTAGTTAATTAAGCTATTGGGTGTGATAAATTTAATAGGTTTAGGTTTAATTAATTATCAATGAGAGGATAGTGCAGTCGACTTTATATTTTAGGTAATGAATCAATTTGAAAAAAAGTCAAACTTTTGGTGATTTGTTTAAATAATAAAAATATATGGTCTAGTCGATAGCTGAGCGTGAGGTCCTGAGGTCGATCCCCAGGTCGAGCAACGTGTTATTGGATTTTTCCGTGTGGAATTTCTTAATAGCAGCCCGGAGTTTTGATTTGTGCCCGGTTGATGGCAATAGGCTCGCCCTTTATTACAATGATTGTGTACAGGCGCTTATGAAAAGTCTAATTTAGGTGCACGGTTCCAATTAGTCGTTTCCTATGGAGAAGAGCCGGCAAGAAACTCCATGGTTACTCTTTTAAAATCCTTATCTTTAACAATTTGAGTGGGTCAGTTACGACTTAGAATAGTTATGAGAGAGCAATGAAGACTTAAGAGCAGGAATCACACATAAAAAAATCATATGAAAAATATGGTCACAAATTAAATAGGTATCCAGGCATCTAGCAAGTCTACCAAGCTCCCACATTTACAAAAGGTAAAATGAGGGTTTACTACAGGGTGTTAACGAATTCGTGTAATTCCTTCAAACCACGTGATCTACTGATGACACAGATTAACCCTAAATGGGAATTTTTGAAAATCAATAAAAAAAAATTAAAAAAAATCTTTGTTTCCTATTTCTGAGTCATTTTATAGTCTTGGGTTATCTGACTGCAAAGAACGGTATCGATTTAGTCGTGCCTGCCAGCCGTGTCGCCGTGCTTTCATTAATTTATGCGTGGCATCGAAATGTTCACAAAAATAAAACATTTTTTTTGCAAAAAAAAAATTTCTTATTTTTTTACTGAATCCTTATTAGGTGGTTTAGATACGATCGGTAACAAAGCCGCATGAAAAAAATAATAATTTTATTTTTTTATTTGTAATCAAGCTAAATCCCGTGCGAGGCCTGTCTACATCAGTAGTAGATCATGTGGTTTTAAGGAATTACACGAATTCGTTAACACCCTGTATACACCTCTACCCGACGCTTAGGGGTATACAGGCGTGATGATGTTATGTTACTTTGTAAATAGTGTATCTGCTATTGGCATTGTGGTTTCTAACAAAAAATAATAGACCATTTCTTCCCGTAGGAGCCGTAAAAGGCGACTTAGGTGCTTTCATTTAAAGCGACAAAGTTCAGAGTTAGGAGAGTCCTATTTTTTGCGCTAGTAAAAGGTGCCAGTTTAAAATAAAGAGAAATACGTAAAAATGAGCGGTGACAATTTAAAACAAATAAAATGTCATACAAAAATGCAAATATTATAGAATATCTAGCTTTAATTCCGCTGAACAAGATCGCTAGTTTGGATGCAGTATGCACCACCCTCCCGCCCACAAGTATATGCACATGCAGAAAGAGTGAAAAAATAATGCAACATGCAACCAAACCAATACACGACACGTGTTTCGCCCCTACACGGGGCATCCTCAGGATGTGTTGACTCCTCGACCGCTAGGACGCGAAACTGGTTTGGTTGCATGTTGCATTATTTTTTCACTCTTTTTGCATGACAAAGCATCTCCTCCAAGTTAGGATAGTCCTATTTTTTGCGCAAATAAAAGAGGCCAGCTAAAATAAAGAGAGATACGTTAAAATGAGCGGCGACAATTTAAAACAAATAAAATGTAACATAAAATAAAATTTGGTGCACGAAAATTGCAGAAAAATTAAAATTGCATAAAATTTTAAACGACTCCTCGTTAAATATACTCGTACCTACCTACTATTTTTTTATGACGTCCGATCCGTTTTACAACTATATTAAAAAAAATGTCCAGTTTTTTTACGAGGTATTTTAGTGTCAATCTATTAAACTGAGGATTTCTTTTTTATTAAAATACTTGTGGAAATATATTTTTTATAGTGATATTAAATTTTCTTATTGATTTTGTGTCGAAAGAAAAATAGTGTAGATGACAGTTTTTATTTAAAATATATGGGTTGTTTATTTAAATTCAAAGAACATTTAAACGCAGTTATAAGAATTATGTACGATTTTAGAATCAATCTTATTTATTTATTATTTATGTACGCACAAAAGTCGTGGCTAGCTTGCTTTTTTATTACTATTTGTTAGGTTTTGATGTGTAATTATATTGTGTAAGTATATTTAAGATAATTTATAATGACCGATGTTTTATTTAAGTTATTTTGTACTCGATTAGTCATTGTAATCGACTAATTTGCTTGCAACACTGAAACGATTCAATTCGTATCATTGTAGTTCGTTTTGACAAGCTGTCAGTGTAACGGAATGTTGAGCGTCGCGGGATTTTTAAAAGTTTCTTATCCCGTTGGCGCTCGTCGAGTTCGGACGCAAATTATTTATTAGTCGTTGCATTTTATTACTAAGTTTGGTTAGCAGTTAATTAATATTTAAAATTAGTTATCCGTTTTGTGGAAGAGAATAAATAATTATTATATATTGGAGTGAGGAGTTTTATTACAATTCAGAAGTGGTAAGTACACGCCTATTTATACATATATAAGTGCTTGAAAAGTTTCTTCACACGTGTCTTAACCCGGCGATTTTAGATTACGATCTTATTAGATTAGAATTGATTAAATTTTAGCGTTAAAACTAAATTAATGTGTTTTGTGGCAATAATAAAATTCGAGGGTAGGACAAAAAAAAATAGAATTATACTTTTTATGGATTTAGGATTCCTGCCCATCCAGTGGGGTTTCTAAAAGGGGGTGAAAATTTTATTATTTTTGAGCTCAGACGCACCGTTTCTGAGATATTTTCACTATGCCCTACAAAACTTTTCATAATGTTTTTGTCTAGTTTAGTTTACTTTGACTAAGTTCTAAAACCATTTTATTTCTGTTTTATGGACTCCAAAATGCCACGCGATCAAGAGACTAGCTCACGGCGCCTATCAACGCCAATGAGGGGTCAATCGCGCCACACAGCTGAAGCCAGATCGACAGCACGGAGCCGCGCCAGTGCGAGACAAGGCAGTCACAGGCGCCTTCGAAGTCGAAGTCGCAGTCGAAGTCTTCGCCGGAGCCCTACTTCTTCGAGTCTACGCGAGAAGGAGAAGGAACTGGAACGAGAGCGAGAACGTCTCAGAGCCATGGAAGACGAGGTGAGCAGAGCACGTAGTCGTTTATCGTCAAAGCGCCGGTATAGTCCGCGTTCTCGTGAAACTTCCGTAAATCTCGGAAACCATGCGGAGCCAACTCGTCGTCGTACGAATAGTCGTAATAACGATAATAATGTTTCTAATAAGGCGGAACAACCTGTAAGATCAAGTAGCGTTTCCTTTAGTACAAAGGATATAACTCTTTTGTTAAGTACCATTAAACAACTTACGTCCCAGCCATCAACGGTGCCTACCTCGACGAACCGAAGCAACGATTCTAAAAATATTTTGGCCGAGTTTAACCCTTCGTTGAAAAATCAACGCATTGACGTGTGGATAAAGAAGGTTAACGAGTGTGCTTCTGTTTATGGATGGGAAAAAAGAACAACTATTCATTACGCGATGCAAAAACTCCGGGGGTTGGCCAAAACCTGGTATGAAAGCTTGAATTCAATTTTGTTTACGTGGCCTGAATGGCAAGAAAAATTACTAAGCGCATTTCCATTCGAACAAAATTATGGCCAAATCCTGGAGGAGATGCTGAAGCGGAAAAGTAGATACAATGAACCCATTGAAAACTATTTTTATGATAAACTAGCTCTTTTAAATCAGTGCGATATTTATGACAAACGCGCGGTTGACTGCATTATTTACGGTATTAGTGATAAGTCAGTAAAATCCGCGGCTTTGGCTCTAAGATGCAGTCATCCTGACCAGTTGCTACAGTATCTGATGAGCAGCAAGGAGAGTAGTATTGTAGGCGAACGCGTAGCAAATCCTCGCTTTAAATCGGTGAACGATTCAAATGTAGCAAACAGTAAACCAGCAAACAAATCCACTGGTCCCTTCAGTTTCAACTGCTTTAATTGCAAAGAAAAGGGACATACTTTCTCTAGTTGCCCAAAGCCTCTCATAACATGTACTAAGTGTAATAAAGTTGGTCATAGTGCTGACAAATGTTATACTAATTCTGATAAGAACAAAGCTAAGGATCCGAGCAAAACCATGCTTATTTCGGACTCTAAACCGAATTCTAAATTTATTAAAACAATAAAAATTAATGGTCGGCATGTAAAGTCCTTCATAGATTTTGGCAGCGAAGTCTCGCTGATTACCGAGTCTCTCGGAATGGAACTAGGACTTCAGCATGACGGTGTAGAAACTGTTTTGAAAGGCTTTGGTAACGAGTTAGTACAATCTGTGGGAAAAGTTAACGTTGAACTTTCTGTAGACGATGTACCAGCTCACATTTCTTGCCGCATAGTGAGTGATAAATACTTGGATGTGCCAGTTTTAGTTGGTCAGACTTTTACAGAACAGCCTCACGTTGTTGTGCATAAAACTGCCACAGATTTGAAATTTATGAACATTGATAACGAACTGCCATTTTCGGAAATACATACAGATAGAGATAATGTGGTCAAAGTTAGTGTGCCCAGCAGCGTGATGTTGTGTGGAAGAGCCTCGGTGAGAGTTTCAGTAGAGCCGCGTTGCGAAGGATACATCTTGTTAAATGGCAAATTGATCGGTAGGCCGCGTCAGCAGTGTGTTGTGACGGGCGGATTATACTTAGTCAAACACGGTAGGACGTTTGTCGATTTAACACCTCTTGGTTCAGAATTCTCGTTACCTTTCGGGTCTAACCTAGGTCGGGCAGTAGTCGTTAAGATTGTAAATCGAATCCTCACACCAGACACTTCAACTTTCTCAAGCCCCCCTAATAATCTTGACTCTAGCCAGATTCGGGTAGGAGAGTCTGTAAATGAGTCAGACAGATCTAAGCTATTCGATCTATTGCAAAAGTATAGGCATTGTTTTGCTTCTTCGTTTGAGGAACTAGGGTGCACCGATGTAGTAGAGATGAGCATCGAGTTGAACAGCAAAACACCGGTCGTTTACCGTCCATATCGATTATCCCATAGTGAGCGACAAAAGGTTCGTGAAATGGTGGATGACATGCTCGGAGCCGGTATCATCAGAGAGTCGGCATCTGAGTATGCAAGTCCCATCGTATTGATTCGCAAGAAGGACGGTAAGCTCCGGTTATGCGTTGACTATAGGATGCTCAACTCTATAACGGTAAAAGAACGTTACCCCATGCCAATAATAGAAGATGAAATTGCTAGGTTGTCCGGACAAGCTTGTTTTATCTCTCTGGATTTGGCATCCGGTTACTATCAGGTGCCCATCTCCGAGAATTCAAAACCGCTGACTTCTTTTGTGACGCCGGACGGTCAATATGAATTTAACCGTATGCCGTTTGGCTTAGCAAATGCGCCTGCAGTCTTTCAACGCATGATGAACAAGGTTTTGGGTTCTGCACGATTTAATGAAGCTACAGCTTACCTAGATGATCTGCTTATTTATGGAACAAGCATAGATAACTGCCTAGTCAAGTTAGAGCACATACTAAAGTTGCTTGAGAAGGCGAACTTAACGCTTAACTTGACCAAATGCGAATTTCTGAAAGATAAGTTGGATTATCTAGGCTACGAAATTAGTTCCGCGGGTGTAAGACCTGGCACAAAAAAGATACAGGCGGTAACAGACTTTCCCCGCCCCTCAAATCAGCATGCTGTGCGTCAGTTTTTGGGGTTAACGAGCTACTTTCGCAAATTTATTCAGGGTTTTGCTCAGGTCGCACATCCTCTGAGTAAGTTGCTAAAGAAAGACGTTCCCTGGGTATGGTCTGACGAGCAAGAGCAGGCATTCAATACTCTCAAGGAAAAACTGGTCGTAAGGCCAGTGCTAGCGATCTATGATCCGTCGGCCGAAACTGAGCTGCATACCGACGCCAGCAGAGTTGGAATCGGTGGAATTCTCATGCAGCGCCCGTTTAGTTCAAAGTCTTTTAGCCCCGTGGCCTTTTACAGTCGCCAAACTTCCCCGGAAGAGAAAAACTTCCACTCATATGAGTTAGAAACTCTGGCAGTCATCTGTTCTCTTAAGAAGTTTAGGGTATACTTATTAGGGCAAAAATTTAAGATCGTGTCAGACTGTGGAGCACTTCGAACTACCTTCACTAAGCGCGATTTAATCCCTCGAATCGCAAGATGGTGGCTCATGATGCAGGAGTTCGAATGCGCAATCGAGTATCGTCCTGGTGTCAAGATGTCGCACGTAGACGCTTTGTCTAGGAACCCTCTAATCGAAAATCAGTCTAGTGAGGTTGATTCGTATCCTATGGTCATGTTGTTAAACAGTGAAGATTGGTTGCTTACCCTCCAGTTAGGTGATTCCGAGTTGAATAGGATACGCGACATTTTACACACGAAGTTGGACCCGGAAGGGCTAAAATACATTAAAGATAATTATGTTATCAAAGATAATGCACTTTACAGGTGTATTGATGGTGACACTACCAAACTTCGTTGGGTAGTTCCAAAGGGAGCTAGGTGGCAATTATGTCGTCTTAACCACGATGACATAGGTCATCTTGGCGTTGAAAAGACTTTGGAGCGTATAAAAGGGACTTATTGGTTTCCCCGTATGGCAAAGTTCGTAAAAAAATATGTGAATGCGTGTCTTGAATGTGCGTATTCAAAAAAGAGGTCTGGCAGGTCCGAGGGCCTATTACATCCTATACCCAAAGTAGAAATCCCCTTTCACACGCTCCACATAGACCATCTTGGTCCCTTCGTTAAGTCAAAGAAAGGAAATTCTTACTTGTTGGTTGTAGTTGATGCCTTTACTAAATTTGTTTTCGTAAAACCGGTGAGAAATACAAAAACTTTGAGCGCTATAACTGTATTAGTAGGCATTTTTGACATTTTTAGGGTACCCGATCGTATAATCAGTGACCGAGGGACATGTTTCACCTCTCACGCGTTCAAGAGATTCTGTACCGAAAAGGGCATGAAGCACGTGTTAAATGCAGTAGCTAGCCCGCAATCGAACGGGCAAGTAGAACGGTACAACCGAACTATTCTGAATTCCTTGACGGCACAGAATCTCGGGGACGACGAAAAGGTTTGGGACACCAAGGTTGGCAAAATTCAGTAGGGTTTAAATAATACCGTACAGAAAACGACGGGGAGAACCCCAGCGGAAGTAATGTTCGGTACTCATATGAGTAGTGAAATAGACCCACGTTTGAATGAAATACGTCAATCTACTAGAGACGCGACTGATCCTGTAACTATTCGCGAGCAGGTAAAAGATAAGATTGACGAAGAACAAACTAAACAAAAACAACACTATGATAGGAATAGACGTCCAGCTCGTACGTACGCAGTGGGAGAATTAGTAAAAATTACAAAAACTTCATTTGGTAATGACGGTAAAAGCAAAAAACTCCTCCCGGCTTATGTAGGACCATATCGTGTAAGTGCGTCGCTCGGAAATGATCGATATGAGTTAGCTGCGATTCCCGGATTAAGTAGCACGAAAAACAAACGTAAGACGGTAGTAGCCGCTAATAGAATGTTACCATGGGTTCATGTAGCTGCTTTGGAACTTAATGAAAGTAGTACTGAATGTACTGATGATGATGAGACTGATAATTGTGAAGAAAGTTAAAATTACTAATTAATTACTTTATTATAATTTACATTGCTTTTTAAAATGATGTCGCATATTATTTGACATAAGATATGAATATAAAAAAAAAAAAAAGAGATTAGTACTATGAATTTATTATTGTATGATGTGTATGGTTTCATGAATTAATTACTGTATGATATGATGATTTTAATTTTAAAATGAATTATATTATGATGTATGATGTGATGAACTATGAATTGATTAGTATATGTTTTTTTTATGATAAATTATGTATGATTAATTGTATGATATGTATGATTTCTGCGATTGTTTTAAAACTAAATAGTAAAAATAATTAAGAACTAGAGAATTTAATTTGTACTGAGTTATGTGGGGAACACTCCATATGTTGGACAAGCTTAGGGAACTCCAAAAGTTGGAGGACTCCAAAAGTTGGAGACATTTGGGGAAAGCTTTATAAGTTGAAGGAGCATAGGGAACTCCAAAAGTTGGAGAACTCCAAAAGTTGGAGACGAATGGGGAACACTCCATATGTTGGACAAGCTTAGGGAACTCCAAAAGTTGGAGGACTCCAAAAGTTGGAGACGTTTGGGGAAAACTCTATAAGTTGAAGGAGCTTAGGGAACTCCAAAAGTTGGAGAACTCCAAAAGTTGGAGAAGAATGGGGAACACTCCATATGTTGGACAGGCTTAGGGAACTCCAAAAGTTGGAGGACTCCAAAAGTTGGAGACGTTTGGGGAAAACTCTATAAGTTGAAGCAGCTTAGGGAACTCCAAAAGTTGGAGAACTCCAAAAGTTGGAGACGTATGGGGAACTCCAAAAGTTGGAGAAGTTTGGGGAACTCCAAAAAGTTGGAGAAGTTTGGGGGTACTCCAAAAGTTGGAGAACTCTAAAAGATAGGTGAATAAGTTCAAAGACTCAAAAAGAAAAAAGAAATGGAGAGTTAGTCTCCAAAAGATGGAGATATATTTTTTTAAGTTGTGTAATTAGCCTCTTAGTTATGTACCCACTGTTTTGTGCATTTAATTTATATGTAAGCCGAGTGTTAGGTTTAAGTCTTTACTTGATACCGTGTATGAGGACATACACGCTGTCAGGATGGACGAGTGTTAGGTTTTGATGTGTAATTATATTGTGTAAGTATATTTAAGATAATTTATAATGACCGATGTTTTATTTAAGTTATTTTGTACTCGATTAGTCATTGTAATCGACTAATTTGCTTGCAACACTGAAACGATTCAATTCGTATCATTGTAGTTCGTTTTGACAAGCTGTCAGTGTAACGGAATGTTGAGCGTCGCGGGATTTTTAAAAGTTTCTTATCCCGTTGGCGCTCGTCGAGTTCGGACGCAAATTATTTATTAGTCGTTGCATTTTATTACTAAGTTTGGTTAGCAGTTAATTAATATTTAAAATTAGTTATCCGTTTTGTGGAAGAGAATAAATAATTATTATATATTGGAGTGAGGAGTTTTATTACATATTGTTACTCTCAAGATATCTTTATCTTATTATACAGAGATTCTCTTTGTAATGTGTTTTGTTGACAATTAACCATGTCAGTTGTTTTATATAGTTTAGCGTCCTTTTACCTTTTGTAAATGTGAGCATTGTAGACTTGCTAGATGCCTGGATACCTATTTAATTTGTGACCACATTTTTCATTTTGTTTTTTTTGTGTGGTTCCTGCTCTTAAGTCTACTTTGCTCTCTCATAACTATTCTAAGTCATAACTGTACCCACTCAAATTGTTAAAGATATGGATTTTAAAAGAGTAACCATGGAGTTTCTTACCGGCTCTTCTCCATAGGAAACGACCAATTGGAACCGTGCACCTAAATTCGACTTTTCATAAGCGCCTGAACGGTTTATGTGAAATAAAACTTTTGATTTTGATTTAGTGGTGGCCCGGAGGTTACAAAACCGCTTGGTAAACACCGAGTTGCAGGTTCAAACCCAGGCATGTAGCAATGTGACTTTTTCAATGTCATATGTACTTTCTTAGTTAATCTAAGACACCACTGACATCCGGTGAAGGAAAACATCGTGAGAAAACCTGGACTTAATTAATGGTCTGAAATCACCAACACGCAGTGAGCAAGCGTGGTGATCCATACTCGTTCCTTCTCTATATGAGAAGAGGCCTTTGCCAAGCAGTGGGACAGTTACAGGCTAATATTTATTTATTATGTACACACAACAAAAACTTCATAAAAATAGGGATAGAGACACACAAGTACAAAGGTACTGCTTATTTCTGAAGAAATTTCTGCCAGCCGACCTGCGACAGGATAGAGTACCTAATATAAAATCGAAGACACATTGGCATTATTATTAAAACAAACTAAAAAGAAAATCTCTTTCTTTTTATCGAGATTAAGAACGTTTTAAATTACTCTCGGGGATTCACTAAGCATTTAGCAAACTAATCTGTAGTGTCATTCTGTAAGAAACCCACCTTAATATCGACGGTTAGCTCGATATCTAAAATATCACAGTATGGATAATAGAAGCAAATAACACAAAGATAATCGACAGTATAATCAATAACGCGTAGTTTTGTTATCCACGCTGTGTCACGACAAGTGTCTAATTGATAGTCGCGATCGAGCTGAGATTCTTACAGAATTGCACTGCTGTAAAGGACCCGACGGGCCTCCTCCTAGGCAACCATTCCGAATCCCAGGAACCTAACATACACTAATTTCCCACACTACGCCGATAATACTAAGGAGAACTGTCGAGCATTAACGCTATAAAACTTTATGTTCACTGATAGAACAGCTCCATTCATTTATAGTATCCTAGTACGGTGCATGTTAAGAAGAAATTAAATAATAACACTAAAATATTTCGATATCTATCTATCTATCTATATAAATAAAAAGAAAAGTCCTGACTGACTGATTGACTGACTCATCAACGTTCAGCCCAAACCCTTGGACTTAGAAAGCTGATATTTTTCACAGAGGTTCCCTTTATAATGTAGACAAAGAATAAGAAAGGATTTTTCGAAATTCAACGCCTAAGGCAGTTAAATAGGGGATGAAAGTTTGTATGGAAAATCGTCACTTAACGGGTTCAAAATTTCACGCAAGCGAAGCTGCGGGCAAAAGTTAGTTAAAAATAAAACTCCCGCGAAACATACAGGAGAAAATGAAGACAAGGGTCACGATTAAAAAAGTATAAAAAAATACAAAAAGCTATACAGCGTGTAAACGAATTCGTGTAATTCCTTCAAACCACATGATCTATTAATGGTATACATTAACACGGAGTTTAGATTGATAAAAATAAAAAAAAGTTTTTTTTCCCAAATAAAAATTTGATGTGATAGAAAATTTCGATGCCATAGATAAATAAATGAAGGCACGGCGACACAGCTGACGGGCACGACTAGCGCGATATCGCTCCACGCATTCAGTTAACTCGGGACGCTAAAATTACTCAGATACAGAATGCAAACATACCATGGTTTATTTTTTTGAAAACTTTTTTTGTTGGTTCTGAAAAAAACCTATGCAGGGTCAATCAGTGTCACCAGTAGATCACGCGGTTTGTAAGAATTACACGAATTCGTTTAGTCTCTGTAGATATACAAGAAAACTAACACGTAAACCCTTAAAAGTCCAATTCTTATTCACAGTTACAACTTTATCAACTAGACAGTGACTAACACTACAAACGTGCCTAGACCCCGAATAAAAACATAAAGTACACAAAGTGACTAACAGAATTATAGCCTCAAGTATTTCTGCGTTTATCTACAGAAACGAATGATGCTGTAAAAATCTATTAGCCGGAAAAAAATTAAGGGCAAAAAAGGAAAAAGTTACGCAAAGGAATGTATTTTTAAAGTTCACAGCCTGTATACAGGGTGTTAACGAATTCGTGTGATTCCTTCAAACCACATCATCTATTAATGGCATACGAGTAGATTAACCTCGCATGGGATTTAGACTGAATAAAAAGAAAAAAAAAATTTTTTTTCCCAATTTTTTTTTACGTGATTCTAAATTTCTATGATATACATAAATGAACGAAAAAAATCGGTAACACAGCTGTCGGGCATGACTAACGCGATCGCTCCACGCAGTCAGTTAACTCGGGATGCTAAAATTACTCAGATACAGAACACCATGTTTCGTATTATGAAAACTTTTTTTTGTTGATTCTGAAAAAAACCTATGCAGGGTTAATCAGTGTCACCAGTAGATCACGCGGTTTGAAGGAATTGCACAAATTCGTTTACACTCTGTATATAGGCCGAGTAAATGGAATGCTGAGGTTTTTTTTGTCGGAATTTTATAGTTTTTATGGATTGATATAAAATTAAGCTTTTTTTACCGTGAATCTTTTTGGCTTGACCCTTCAGGTCTCCAATAACTGCCCCGTAATGTAGAAACGGTCGGCAAGAATCATCTACAAGCAGTAGAATTGAAAAAAAACACGTGAATCGTAACGTGAACAGCATGCGATCTCGATCGTCTTGTTAACTCGGCTTTAACTTAGATGATCGATCGGTATTCCCCAATTCAGAGTTATTCGAGTTCAGACCCAGATGGAATAAAGACTAGGATGTTGATGACCCAGGAATGCCAAACACATCATCTGATACACACTGATCACTTAAGCATCGCACTTGGCGTTAAAAGATCGATGCACAGAATACCTACAGTAAAAAGAATGTCAAGTAATCGCTTTGTTCTCGGGGTCTACTCCCTAAGCACGAAGTCCTTGGTTTCGGCCTTAGTTACGAGCGTTTCCTACTCCCTATCACCTACGGACATACGATTATTTCGGGGCCCGAACTAAGAATGAATGACAACACGATTTGACAGTTGTCCCTACTATCGATGTTTTTGCCCGTCCGAAAAGTTGAACTTGACACTTGTTTTGTTCACTCCTACGTTTCGGGCTACTTTCGGACGGGCGACTAACTTCGTTGACGGACTTAGGGAGTAGGCCCCCTCAATCGCGCAATAAGAACGTCTTCTGTTAGAGACATCAATGTCATCCATTTTCACGTACAAAACAAATGTCGTAAAATTGCTCGTCGTCTGTTAAAGGCCTTATCGTCACACCTTTCCGTATCTTATCGTACATCTAGAACCTACACGCAAGTTCGAACCCCCGTACGTTCAGGTGCAGCTGATCTCGATTATTCTCGATCGTCCGATCGTGTGCTAACAGTCGTACGCATTGACACCCACTGCCTCCATTGTACGAGTGGACAGCGTTACTCAAACTGTACAAACGTATTAACACGTTCCCAGTCCACGGTATCGGAATGGATATCAAAACTGAGTTACAGCCTGTCCACATCTCCACGTCATCAACGTGGAAAGGTGCGGTAACGTGGCACGGTGCGTTGACGTATCGTGAAAATGCACGTCAGGATAATTGTAAGATTTATCGTTGACCATGTAGATCCTGAATTTTAATAAGAAAAACAGTGGTTTTAAAGCATCGGAGCACATAGACGGCGACGAACTCGCGGGCGTGGAGAGCGCGGGCGGAGCGCATATATGTGTGCGCTTGCGGCTAGAGGCGGAACGTGTTACGATACGGTAACGTAAATTTGCACGTTACGTCAACGCACCGTGCCGCATTACTGTACCGTTCCACGTTGACGACGTCATAACGTGGTGATTTGGACGGGCCCTTACACTGGAGTCAATGTATTCAAAAGAATGCATTGTTACCTAATTCTAGAGAAGAATCCGAGGAAGGGTATCTAAATTTTATACTAAGCAGCATCTCTTTTCGTTTTCGTCAAATATGACCTCAAAAGTTAAGTCAGCTGATCATAACTGTGGATAGTTAAATTTTAGTGTATTTTTGTTATGAAATCTTTGAACAGCTATTTCTATAAAACTATTGACTTTTGGGGAAAGTTGTAGAACAAAAGTTATTCATTATTATGGGTACTTTTACACTCTTTCAGATTAGTACCCCCTTTTTGACTAGCCTTGTATATGTATATATGTATACATATAATATTTAAATATGGCAACATTTCGTCGCCTCAACTTCGCCGAAATTCTATGTTTAGGTAACTAAGTACGTATTTAATAGTTTGTTTAATACTCGTATATAAGTTTCTATATTAATTATTAACATGTTACATCATTAAAACATAAACTTACAGTATGTTTACTACAAAATTTAACTTAACTACTGCAGTAATATTATTTCAACTTTATTAATTAGTATATTAAACTGAATTAAACTTTTACGATGGATTTTAACTACGGGCGGCAAGTACAAACTTTCATTTAAATCCTTACTAATATATTATAAATGCGAAAGTAACTTTGTCTGTCTCTGACGCTTTCACGACAAAAACGCTGAACCGATTTTGATGAAACTTGGTACAGAGATAGTCTGGAACCTGGAGACGGTCATAGGCTACTTTTATCCCGAAAATTGCGAAATATCTACGCGAAAGATGAAGATTGATACACCGAAAAGTGTCCAGCATTTAAATTTTGGATGGATAGACGATTTTATTGTATGTATAGAGTTGTTGTTAATATCTAAATAGGTATATATGAAACAAAATCGGGTTAGTTACACCATTTATAACTCAAGAACGGCTGGACCGATTTTAATGATTTGATGGTGGATGATTTGAATGGTTATTTTAATAACCATAGATTGTTGTTTTTTTTAACTATTTTTTTTTTTATATCGTTTTTGGGTTATCAGGTTATCATTTGTTTTTGTTTAAATAGTAATAAGTATCTAATTTTAAGAAATATTGTATTTTTTTTTGTGTGTGCGTCCGTTTGGGGCGAAAAATAAATACTTTTTCTTTCTTTTTTTTTCTTTCTATAAGTATCTGATATGTTGGATTTGTCTCCGTCCCGAACAGCAGCAAAAGTAACTAAATATAAAAAAAATGTGTTTTGTTTTTCTTTTTTTTTCATTGGATTTGGAACTCCGCCTTCTACCGCAATTGACAGCTCACGTCACGGACGCATGACAACAACTGTCAAATCGGGTTACAACTGTCAAACCGATAACGTCGCTGTCAGTTCAAAAGGACATATGACAAAACAGTAGGTTTTCAGGAGACACAAAAACTGTTTATTTTTTCAAATTTGGATTCAAAGGTTTATATTCAGTGACAAGCTTTAAATTAAACAAGTTTGTCACTGAATATAAACCTTTGAATCCAAATTTTAAAAAATAAAGTTTTTTGTGTCTCCTGAAAACCTAGTGTTTTGTCATACGTCCTTTTGAACTGACAGCGACGATAAGTCTCAATCATTGCAGTTCAATCAGTCATTAAAACGATATTCATTGGCTGTTATGCGGTACGACGTCCAGGTCAGCTAGTAGTAACTAAATAACACGTTCGTGATAATGATAACTGACTACAAATTCCTTTGGCAATACAAAACAAAAGTTGAACTCGCATTATTGAATAAAACCAACACTGTCTAACCGTACGTTAGGTGAAGGTAACAAAGTTTAACTGAACTCTACAGTTCCAAGTTTAACGAGTTCGGGAACCTAAACATACGGCCACTTATCTGACTGACTAACTGAGCCTGGTGGAAGTTCACGTGTGATAATTTCTTAGTTAACTTTACTATGATCTATTCCAGGCGTTGAATACTGCGATAACTCTCGAAGGGCATATTTTGATGAAACTCTTAAATCCCATCAAAAACATTAATGTAAAAAGCCAAGTCTCTTTTGTCGTAAACAGTTCTGAGATCTAATGTAGAGCCTAGTCTGACAATTTATAATGAGAAATAATAAATCAAGCCACAAATTTATTTATTGGCCACGTGACCAAACTTCTCATTTTATAACTAAGCAACGGGAAAATGAGATAACCTCTAATAAACTAATTCGACTTTTTTACAACGCCAACTAAATTTTTGGGCACGCCGACACGGATAGGTTAGGTTCGAAGGGGATGACGGGGGGTAGAGTGAGCGAGCAAAGCGAGCGAACGAAGCCCCCGTCATCCCCTTCGTGTTAGGTTACTTTAAACCCTGCAGACAGAAATAGGAGCCGCGGGGCTCCGTCGACTCTTTTTGTTTTTCATTTGTTTTTATTGTGTAAATGAAAGTGGGTGACGAACAGTGGCTTATATAGAAGATAACTAGTGGCTAAGATAGTATCATTCAGACGCTCGTTAATTGTGGCTGACTTAGTAATTTAGAAGCCAATGTAGATTTTTAGAGGCGAATAATGCTATTAAAAAGAAGTCTGTTTAATTAGCACCCATTTATAATTGGCGATTCCGCAGGATACGGATAAGTACAGATTTGTTCAAAAAATTAAGAAGATGTCTTACTTATGATTATTTACGGTTTACTCACGTGCATTTTTTCGGGATTGCCCGACTAGTTTCGGACCCAAACGGAGCCCTTATTCATGAGCTGATCACGCGGCGAGGTCGCGAGTCGAAAAAATGCACGTGAGTAAACCGTAAATAATCATAAAAGAATGTGTCTCACAAAAGTTATAATACAAAAAGAAAAGGTGTCTTACATCACAGTTAACTTCACGTCCTTATGCTGCGTGATTGCCAACTCAGAAAAATATATTTATAAATGAAATTCCAGACTTGGCTGTACATTAGATCTCAGAACTTTTGCTCGTGTGAAACTAGTAAAAACCTCGCCGTATTTTAAATACCTAGATAGGTGCAGTTTCATTCACTACTTTTTCTAAACTCATAAAAATTGATAGAAACCTATTTTTAAATAAAGGACCAAAGTTATAAAAAATACAATATTATGGCGCCCAAACCCAGCTCGCATGCGCCCTAGCACGCGCCATCACAGAAGAAGAGCAGCCGCTCAAAAAATTGAATTTAAAACTCCTTGCTCGGTCCAAAGTGTACTTTAATAGAAAAAAAGTTATTTTAAAGCATTATTTTGTTAAGAAAACTGTACTTTAATAAAACTTTATAAAATTAGAGATGCACGTGAATAAATTGTATCATTGTGGTACTAGTATAGATAAAAATATATAAAGTTCCCTAAGGACAATCTTATATTTGAGATACACTGACCTCTGCTATCTGGTCCGCATAATCCGGTATTGTACGATCGTCTCAATGTACATAATAGTCGTCTGTCCCGGCTAGATAGACCGCAACATGTCCACACTAATTTATTATAGTATGGACATTATTAGCTACAACTTCACGGCTTTGTACGTCTTAAAGGGCCAGCAGAGCATATGATCACGTCTTATAGATATAAACTTATTTAATTTAGACAGATTTTAAGCCGAGGGGATAAATAAACCGTCTTGAGATTTATACCCATGACTCGGGACCTCATTATAACTAGGGTTACAATATAATAGTGTGACAGGGTCCCGCTCATTAACAAGAAGGGACAGTTTCATCCTTCCTTGTTATGAGTTTGTCTAATTAACTATTAAAATTGGTTCACATATTATGTTAATTAATTCTTTATCTTTAATCAAGTGTTTTTAAGACTATTAAAGTATTTCCTTTAATTAAAGGAGCTAATCGTCCGCTGGTAAACCAGCACTAGACAGTTTTGTTTATAGGTAACCATGGCAACGTTTAACGCGGCAAAAATGCAGCCTCCTCCAAAACTGAACTAGCACTTGATGCTATCAGAGACCAAATAGTGATAAATGATAGACGATTTTCATTTATGTAAACAAATCTGTTACAGATACTTTTACAAGTCAATTGTATATGTTTTTTTAGACTATATGTCGCCGGCATTTCCAATCCGAATATCAGTGAGAAGAAATGCCAAAACAAACTCAGAAGTCAAGGTCTCTTAAAGTCCAGACACCCTGGTGTAAAAACTATGCGAATGTAATGTAGGGCAACGACAAGAGTGGAACATACACACCAAGCCAACAAACGCCAAGGATGATGAAAGAACAGGGTTCGATACCTTTTGGATACGAATGAAACCGAATTCGTTCTATACAAAGTTTGATCAAATTCGCCAAATGACGAACGTTCGTTGGCTTGGTGTAAAAGGTCCAAATCATGATCAAACAGAACTTACTTTTTAACGTATTTTCCGAAACAATAAAAATATCATGCATGTAGGTAGACACTAAAATGACTTCGAAGTTTTTAATTTAGATTTCTTGCTTTTATATAAAGTATATTTATGATGAATTACGGTTTACTCACGTGCATTTTTCGGGATTGCCCGACTAGTTTCGGACCCAAACGGAGCCCTTAATCATGAGCTGATCACGTGGCGAGGTCGCGAGTCGATCAGTTTGACGGATAATTTTGTAAAATATTTGAGAGGATTGGTACTGCTAGCCGAAATACATGTTCTTGCTTAAGGCGCTTCCCCCACCGAAAGTGGCGCCACTTCAGAAAAAAAGCATTATTTCTTGCAACACACAACATATTGAAATTTCGTACGTACAACATTTTAGTCAAGTGTTGTAGAAATTTTTGAACACCAAATATCAACACTAGAGCTTCTGGATTCGAAGTTTTTGCGATAAGTATCAAAAACGGCCGTTTTTAGCATTAATTACTTACCTACTAAAACTTCTAACCTAGGGTGTCAAGTGTTGTTTTTTGGAGTTCGAAAATTTCTACAATACTTGACCAAAATGTTGTATGTACGAAATTTCAATATGTTGTGTGTTGACAGAAATAATGTTTTTTTTCTGAAGTGGCGCCACTTGCGGTGGGGGAAGCGCCTTAATTCGGCTAAAGATTATTAATTCATTTGTAATTGGAAACTATTATTTAAATAAACGTTATAATTTTAGTAGGTATGAAAACTAAGAAAATTATGAAATGTGCCCTAACCGTTTGCGCTCAAATCCCTACCTACTCGTTCTTAACTTGAAATAAGATTGAAGAATTATAACACGTTAACTTCAGTCTCGCTTATTGGTAGGGCTTCTTTCAAACTTGTAAGATTTCCCTATTTGTATTTGCTTTACTTATTTGAAGTCACGAGTTGTGGATTTATAAATCTACTGGTATCGCTCGTGGCTAATTAACAACCGCGTGGATTATACGATTTGCGTGGTTAAGCTGCGCTTGCCGCGGTCATTCCGTGGATGGGTGACCGTTCGTTACACATCGAGACCCCTCCGTGCCTCGGAGAGCACGTTAAGCCGTCTGTCCCGAGTCTTATGACAGTCGCTAAGGGTAGTCAGAAGCCCGAAAGTCTGACAACCAGTCAACCTTAGGATATCGGCATTGCCCAGTATCTAGGTTGCGGAGATCTGATGGCAATCGCTCCGTGTAAAATACTGGTATACTGTATGACGATACTAAAGTATGTCCGGCGCACCCTGGGTAGTCAGCCTCGCTACCAACCTTGCTGACTGGCTAATCTGTTCACCACGGCATGAGCTATTGTCAAATAGCTCGGGCGACACGAGAGAAGAACTGCGTCTGTAGACAAATGGCAATCGACGATCGCCAGAGAATAGATACGCTTGTGGAGAAACTTGGTGTGGTGTTCCTCCAACCAAAGGGAGGGGTCACCAATGCGGAGAAACTTGGTGTGGTGTTCCTCCAACCAAAGGGAGGATCCTCCAACCAGGCGGAGTCTTGTGCCTGGCGGGCTACTGCCCGACGGTTGATGTTGGGAGGTTGTATATACATATACTATCTGCGTGTTAAATCTTAATTGCGCGATGTAGGCTTGAATAGTTCGCATGTGGCGAGATAGATGCCGCCACACGCTAATTAAATGTACGGAAATGACATAACAGATCGCTTGACCTGTCGAACGCTTATGTCAATCCAATACATCTCATTTGTCTACAAACGCTGGTATTCAGCCGCATCTGGTTAGACTGGAAGCTGACCACAACATAGTTGGGAAAAGGCTAGACAGATTGTGGGCGTCAGAAGCCCGAACGTCTTTTTAATGGTTTCCGAAAAGTTATTTTAATGTACGATTTTCACTAAACCGACCGCGCCGGAGCGCATTTCACACTGTGCTAAAGGAAATTCAGGCTTCTATACAATAGTTAAGTTTCATGTTTGCGTGGAATTTACACTGCCTGGAACTCTGTTAGATCCACGCATATGCCGCGGCAGCCGGTCGACTCCTCGCGTACGTGGACGGCGGCGCTCGGCTGTCGTCACGTCCGGTCGGCTCCGCTCGGCCACACCGCAGGTAGACACTGACTGCGATAGCGGATACACGAGCACGCGTGCGCATGCGCCCGGGTTCCAGCAGATTGTAGCCGTCGGGCGGACGTGGTCGGCTACTGGCGCGTGCTCGAGCATCCGCTGCGACGCGCTGCGCTGCGCTCCTGCTTGGCCCGGTTGGTTGAAACCGTGCATCAGCCCCAAGTTTTAATGAAAATTTATTACGTCAACATAGTATTCAAATCATCATTCGTAAAATTATAATTCTTATACACAACCCTAATAACCTACTATATTTTTAATAGGTACAATCGAAACCCTCACACGATAACGAGATAAGTTCACAACTATGTATGATAACTAAGTGAATTAGCCACGGCAGGGGGTGAGCTGGGATGAACTTCGAGGGGTGACAGGGGTTGAAACGACACAAAGTTTCCCTATCACCGGATCGCGGTAATGGAGTCAGATTATGGTAATAGTTTGGTATTATTGCATATGGTTGTGGTGTTTAATTCTATGATTTTAAACGTGTTATTGGTACAATTAAAGTACGAGTTAGTAGCCGACTGCATACAGCAGCAGCAGACGTCGTGTCGCTCCGACACTACTGATTTCTGTGTATTTCTATGAAATACCTTCCGCAGCTAGCGACACGTCGCTCGACTACACGTCATACGACCGCAGACGACGCGGACGTGTCGTCCGACCGCAGATCAGTAGTGCCACCGACACTGGAGCGACGACACGTTGAAACTTTCTCAAAAAATGACAAGCCTTCTGCCATCAACCGAGCACATATCCAGACTCCATGCTGCTACCGAGATATTCCACATAGAAAGACCCAATAACACTTTGCCCGACCAGGGGATCGAACCCAGGACCACACGCTTTTGTATTTCGGACAAGACGCGTAGAAAAAATTATAGAAGCAATATCTTTCAGACCTTGAGCCGAAAATGGATCGAATTCCAGGATTTTCAGCCAATATTTCGATGAAAAAAACGAAAATAGGCTTACGTCTTTACCTGTCACTCTCCTGAACCTTTTTAGGCCTAGATATTTTATCGAGACCTAAAAAAAGTGATTTATTTTCAATAAGGAGATCGTTGTATAGTGCTTGTCATCCCATTCCAGGTGATTTCAATGGATCTTGTTCAATAAATGATGGGTCGTTTCAACCCAAACTGGGCTGAAATTATAATACCTATCAGGTTTTTTTTTGTGTCCAAAAATAGATAAGTGATCGCCTGATTTTTTCCGTGGGTATTTTGTGCTAATCTGGGCATTTTAATTGATATGTTTAGGACTACCTCGGCAGAACCAAAGAAAGAAGTATCTAAATCGTTATATACAAGGTTACTCAATACTCAATACTCAATATCTTTATTGCTTTACCATAATGTGTACTTAGGTGGTAACTATATAAATGAGATCAATTATGGACCCTGTAGGGCACAGCAAAAGTGTAGGAGAGAGGAAGCCCTGTTTTAGGAGATAATGAACAGTAATATTATTGCTAAATTATTTAATTTATTATTATTGCTAATTTGTTTCATCATTATTTTTTATATATTATAATATTTATTTATTATTATTTAATTTACTATTATTGCTATTTTGTTTTATTATTATTTTTGATATTTATTTATTTATTACTATTATAATATTTATTTTGTTGTTATTAAGTAATTGTTTTTATTATATCATTAATATGTTTTAAACATACCTATAAATTGCGTGATTATCAGTAATTATTGTTATCTATTATTATTTTTATATTATTTAAATTATTTTTCATTAATTATAATTTCCTTAATCATAATATATTATATACATTTCTTCTATTATTTCTAGGGCATGCAAAACCGGTTTTCCGGTTTTGCGAAAAACCGGAAATCGGCCAAAATTTAACGATTTTTGAAAACCGGTTTTGAGAGCCAAAACCGGAGCTCAGCTCCGGTTTTTCCATTATTGAGTAACAATTAACATTTTGATTTTTATCAACATTTTTTTCGAACACTCAAAAAATAATTAATTTTGAGGCATCAAATGTATCCGAAACGAACACAGCCTGCATCCACCCACTTACACGCCTCCCTCCACTACCCCCGCACCCCGCACCCGGAATTACATTAGGAATTACACAAATGCAAGAGAAAGAGAACCCCCGAAAATCGGTCAGATTTCGACCTGGCTGGGTTCGTAAAAGTAGAGCAAGCCATGTATGAAAGCGGAGGGCATCGGGGTGTGTATCTCACCGAAGCATATACCTAATTATTTATTATGTGTTCTACCAACAAGTGTTGAGAGTGAAACAAAATAAGAAGTTCGCTGTCTGATCGAATGTTGGATGCACTTATATTCTTGAGATCACATTATCAAGAACAGCGATCTCTTGAAAACAAGTGATTTATGCTTTATTTAAATTAGTATACATAGTTGATTATTGATCTCTTTTTTAGTGCAATATGAATCATATTATAATAATGTTATTTTGTAGTTCGTCTTCAAAGTTACAAAAATGTTGATTTTTTTGGTAATTGTGGGTGGCTGTGTTTAATATTTGAAGATGTTGATTGTGTTTTCTATGTTTAAAATATATTATTTTTGATAGCAGACTTAATAGGTACCAAAGATACCAAAAACTTATTTGTTGTTGATGTGATCTCAGTTAATTAATCTTTATACTATTATAAGTTTCTTGTTATCTGTACAATTATTATGGTTTGGATTAAAAAGAAATGTATCATACAATTTGTTTTATTTGTAGACTTAGTGGGTATTTAAAAAAAATGGTGTTTCTTTTTTAAATTATACTACATTCGATTTTTTTTTGCTAAAACCGGACCTAGCTCCGGTTTTCGGTTTTGGTCCCAAAAAAACGATGTTCAAAACCGGTTTTGATGACTTTCCGGTTTTGCATGCCCTAATTATTTCTGTTTATCGTTTAAATATTCATCTAAGGAATAATAGCATTTGTTTATCAGTAGTTTTTTAAGTGTTTTTATAAAAATATTGAACTTTTCTTCTTTCTTTATTATTTCTGGTAGTTTGATGTATATTTTTATAGACATTACGTAGGGACTTGTCGAATGCATTTTTAGCTTGGATGTTGGTAAGTTTAGCCTAGATCGGTGCCTAAGTGTGTACCGTGATTGAATGTCTTCGCGTTTTGTGTAGAACTCTTGATGCTTGCGGACGAATTTACATGTTTCTAGAATGTAAATACTGGGGAGGGTTAGAATATTATGTTTGAGGAAGTAGGGTTTGCAGCTGTCTGTTTGATCAATATTTACTAGAATTCTAACTAATTTTTTTTTGGTTAGTCAAAAAAGGGGTTAAAGTACCCATCATAAGAAATAACATTTGTTTTACAACTTTCCCCAAAAGTCAATAGTTTAAGAGAAATAGCTGTTCAAAGATTTCATAAAAACGCGCTAAAATCTATCTACCCTCAGGTATGATCAGCTGTGTTTACATTTTAGGTCATATTTGGACACGGATTAGAAGCTCCATTTTCTAAATTCGTAACTAAACCAAGGAAGAAGAATAAAAAAGATACTTCAAGTGGGCCACGGATAAGTAACCCCTTTGCGACTAACCTTGTATATTAAATATTAACGCCAGATCTCAGACCAAATAAAAAACCAAGACAGAATGCTGCGAACAATACAGTGAAGCATGCCAAAACTACACCTCCACTCTGTACATACACACACACACGCACACATTTACAACATTGTTGTCCACGCATAAACGCACGCCATAGGACTTTCTTCCATATTGTTTTTTCACGAACGAACTATGGCAAGAATATATTTATCAAAAGAGCATGTAGTCTGTATAATAGTTATGTTTCCCTTGACGTAAATCGTGATTTTGATATACTTATTTCACCTTTCTCTTCCTAAATTCAAAATTTCAATTAGGAATATTTTGTCAATAAAATTTAAATAGGTAATTCTAAGTTTAAGAAAAAACTAAATTCAATCTTAATTTAAATTTATTTAACTCAATTTAGGAATGTAATATTTTTGTCCACTGTTATTAAATATGTATTTGTTTGTTAATCTAAGGAAACTGTTTTGGATATTGTTCTACCTATTTGTTATACATATTTATTATTGTTGTCTGTTTTTTTCCCAAATGAACTAAAATAAAAAAAATAAAAAACATTTTTCAATCAACCTACAATCAAACTACACCTCACTAAGTGCACACATGTTTACGAAACCGGCCTCACGTCACTGTTGACAGCGCTCTGTCTTGGTTTTTTACTGAGCGCTAGATATGCAGAATCATATCTACATAAAAATACATACAAGTCGAATTAAGAACCTTGTGGCGGCATCTATCTCGCCACATGCGAACTATCCTACATCGCGCAATCAAGATTTAACACGCAGATAGTATATTTACAAATTCCCAACATCAACCGTTGGGCAGTAGCCCGCCAGGCACAAGACTCCGCCTGGTTGGAAGATCCTCCCTTTGGTTGGAGGAACACCACACGAAGTTTCTCCACAACCTCCTCTTTTTTTGATGTCGGTTAAAAAGTACAGCTAAACAACATAGCAGTACCGCTTCTATCATAAAATTAAATAACAACAAAAAACACCGACTCATTTAAAATGACAGCTATTTAGCTCTAGGGTGACGGACCCAACTATTCTCTGCAAAATAATATTTTCTCTCAATTTGTCATTTCTACGTCCAGAACGACTTCAATCAAATTAAGTTTTTCTCGTTTCTTTGTTTTATTTCATTTCTTTTAAAGTGATGACATTTTTGATGTGGAAGAAACAGACTGAAATTATAAAATACAGTGTTTATTTCTGGAAGATAAAAAATATTCTTAGCATTACTCTACGCAATTCAAACTAAACAGATGTGTTAAAACATGATTACAACTTATTACGATGTCATAAAACGGAAATAGGTAAATTATACGTGTTAAAAAAACATTACTCTGTTTTGCATTGCTATTTGCACTGCTATGTACCTATTCGCGTTCTTAAATTCGCATGCTTCTAATTTATCCCATTAAGGGCCGATTTCTCAATCGTCAGATAAATTTTATCCAAGGAATAAATATGACGGTTTGACATACACACATCAAAAGTGTCTAGGGATCAACATATATTTTTGCAATAACTTTTCTCCTGATTGATATTAATTAAAATTTTCTTTAAGGATTCATCAAATAAAGTGTTTTCGTTTGTCACAGTAACGATAAACCAAGTCACCTTTGCATTAATAAAGAAATTTGCCATTTTCCTAATAAAGGGATTTTTGACATTTGAACCACTAACACAAAAGTTCGAAAAAAAGACTGAAATAACAGTTTTCTTTAAAATTTTATTGGGTAACTTAAACAATTAATAATCCGTGTTTCTACCGCGAACACTAACAACACAAGAACATCGGTTTGGCATACTCAAAATGAGTTCATCCAAATCACGCTGTGGAATGGCCGCCCATGTTCGTTGCAACAACAAAAAAAGGTCTTCTTGCGACTGGATACCCTCCATATTCGGCAGAGCTCTTCTCTGTAGCATATCCCATGCATGCTCAATCGGGTTCAAGTCTGGCGACTGAGCAGGCCAGGGCAGGACATTGATGTTAGCTGCGGCGAGAGTCTGTCTTACAACTCTTGCGGTGTGCGGTCGTGCATTATCATGCATTAACTGAAATAAGGGACCGATTTGCGCTTGTAGAGGAACGATGACGTCTGATACAATCGTCTCAGCATAAATTTGAGCGTTGAGGTTGCCTCTGATCCAAATCAACTCAGTTCTTCCGCCGATCCAAATACCCGCCCATACCATGATGGTTCCACCACTATAAGGATGGACTTCCTGGCAGGATTTTAATCGCTGTTGGCGTCCAGGGGTTCTCCAGTGTCGTATACGTCTTGTATCCGGTCTCATACCAAAACGAGACTCATCAGAAAAGCACACGAAACGCCATTGTTCTTCTGCCCAATTTCTGTGTCCAAGAGCCCATTGATATCGAATCCTACGATTGTGCATTGCTATAGGTGGTACCCGTAGCGGTCTTCGGGAATGAAGGTTCACTTCATGCAAGCGGTTTCTGACTGTTTGGTCGCTAATTAAGTTCCCTGAAGAGTGATGAAGCCTCACGGCTAACATCATGGCGGTTATTGTTGGAGCTCTTCGAGTTAAGATTTGAATGTATCGGTCTTGTCTCCGTGTGGTGCAGCGATACCGTCCTCCATGGCGCTCAGCCACGGTACCAGTGCTTCGGTAACGTGTCCAAAGTCGACTGATAACACTCTGACTTGTATTCAGAGCTAAAGCCACAGTACGTTGCCGGGAACCAGCTTCTATCATTCCCACGGCTCTGAGCATTTCTTCCCTGCTTAAATGACGTCGCCGCTCCATAATAACGTTGGTTTTAATCAGTAGTAGGGAAACAGTAGCACTAATAATGTCTTCAATGCGTTGTATGTTTTTATAGGGAAAATATTGACAGCTGATTTTCATCTTTTACTCGAATTTGATTCACAGTTCCTGATTCAAATTATGAAATGCACCAAAAAGGATCCATATAAATTTATAAAATCATAAATTTATTACAAAGCCACATCTCAATCTCAAGAAATCCGCATAAAAATGCTTGATCCCTAGACACTTTTGATGTGTGTATTTTCTATAGAAAAGTTGTCAAAACATCAAACTTATTCCCCAGATAAAAGTTATCTGACGATTGAAAAATCAGCCCTTAAAGTTTTTATTTTTTCCCATTTAATGATTCTATTTTTCCCAATTTATGCTTCTATTTTTCCCATTTTATGATTATATTTTTACCATTTCAGGCTTCTATTTTTCCCATTTGATACTTCTACTTTTCACATTTTATTCTTTCTCCTTGTATTCTACTGCCTTCTCAGGAGAGCCCAATAGTGGACTATATGTAGTAGATAGACTATTTTTAGCGAATGTAGATCCAAAACTTAACCTATATCGTTATCTAACAACGCATATCCTCATACAAACTGTATGAATAACATAATATCACACAACATTACTCCTACTCCGCTAGATAAGTAACCGGACGTCGTCCGGGATAAGCCGCCATCGCTCCCCGTCGATAGTGCTGTCAGATATCCCGGGATTTTCGCGGGACACATTTTAGGTAGCCATAAATCCTGATCAAGATAATCCAGTGCCGTACTTGATAACTATACTATGAATTTTCTTGGGTGCCATTTTGTATTGGTACGGTTCAGAAAAGACTAGCCCATTGTTCCCCCAGGCGCTAGCACGAACTGACATGATATGGCAATATGTCTAAACAAACCAACAACAGCAAATGTTTTGCTAAAACTGTACATTAAATATTTTTGGAAGAAACTAAGTGCAACGCATCCTAGAACGATAACTGTAGTTTTTAGAATTTCGGTCTGTCCGTTTGTATGTTTGAGCTTCACGCCAGTGCTACTAGTCTGATCCAGTTTAAATTTGGCAGCCACATCCATTGAAGAGCGGGTCAGGTTATAAGGTATAAATTATCACGCTATTGAGTGTGGGTGATGAACCTTATTGGTAATAAATGTGATTAAATTTAAAAAATGGAGTACATTATAGTTTAGTTGTTGCGACACAATATTGTTTAAACACTTCCACGGGAACGAAGTCGCGGCCACAGGTAGTTGTAAATAAAATGCGTGTAGAGGACAGGTTACCAAAAATTGACACAGTGAATTCAGCCCATTATTTTGAACTGAAAATCCGTGGAAAATGTTAACGGATACCTTCCGAAACTTGGGTTTAATAAAACAAAAAAAAGCATTTTGTTTTTCAACATGCTGCATACAATTACTTATTTCACACCAGATAAATGTAAAATTAGTGAAAAGAAAAATCGGAAAAGTAGGAAAATTCTCAAAAAAAAAAACAATTCTGTTCTGATTAATGAGCTAAATTCACTGGTTCAGTTTTCGGTACACCGTCCCTTACAACCAGTATGAAATCGACTATTGCGATCTAACCTTTAAAGGTAATTTACACGAGAATATTTTTTCGGAGCAAGTCATAAGTTGTCTTTGATTTTACCACACAGAAAGACAATGTCAGAACGAGTCTCGCTTCGAGAAACCATCCTCGTGTAAATGAGCCCTTACAGCCTAGCCATTCATTAAAACACTACTTCTAAACATCAGAAGATGATCTAGAATTACTCGGTAAACCAATAAAATTATACCACACTAAAATAACCTGCAACCCAAACGCAGTGATTATAGCAATCCTTACCTCCTAATGTTTGTCAAGGCAATTAACTCGAATCTATGTTCCACTGAGGAAGTTTAGCGGCAATTAACTAAAAGCTGTGTAATTAAATCATAGCAATATCTACCTGGAATGTTAAGTTTATTATACGTAACTACAGATAATATGATAACTGAGTTTCACTGAGTTATCACTGTGATAAATTAACAAGATGAATATCGGAATTAGATTATGCGATTATTAAAGACATACCAGTGCGCTTTCATGTTCATCTTGCGCTTTCAACTTTCAATTCCTCTTGCGTCAAGCGCATGCAATATTGATTGCCATAAGACGCATGCAGCTTATCGTCTACACCGGTGCGCCTCGGTCAGTCGTCAGTCGACATAAAATAGACGGATTAGCGTGCACTAGGGGCATGCGCTGACGTCGAACTAGTATTAAGGCATGCGCTATTGCATGTGCTATGGCGCTTCATGCATGCTTCAGACGAAGACGAAAGATGAACATGAAAGCGCACTGGTGTAGACATAGCTTTTCAGCATAAAATTCAAGAAAATCTAGATACCGTAAAATAGAGTTATCCGAGAAACACGGGCTATAAAAAATCTAGATACCGTAAAATGGAGTTATACGAGAAACACGGGCTATAAAAAATCTAGATACCGTAAAATGGAGTTATCCGAGAAACACGGGCTATAAAAAATCTAGATACCGTAAAATGGAGTTATACGAGAAACACGGGCTATAAAAAATCTAGATACCGTAAAATGGAGTTATACGAGAAACACGGGCTATAAAAAATCTAGATACCGTAAAATGGAGTTATACGAGAAACACGGGCTATAAAAAATCTAGATACCGTAAAATGGAGTTATCCGAGAAACACGGGCTATAAAAAATCTAGATACCGTAAAATGGAGTTATACGAGAAACACGGGCTATAAAAAATTGTGGAACATGCTTCTTAAGGCGCTTCCCCCACCGAAAGTGGCTCCACTTCAAAAAAAGCATTATCAACACATAACATATTGAAATTTCGTACGTACAACATTTTAGTCAAGTGTTGTAGAAATTTTCGAACACCAAAAAACAGCACTTGACATCCTAGGTTAGAAGTTTTAGTAATTAATGCTAAAAACGGCCGTTTTTGGTACTTATCGCTAAAACTTCGAAACCAGAAGCTCCAGTGTTGATATTTGATGTTCGAAAATTTCTATAACACTTGACTAAAATCTTATACGTACGAAATTTCAATATGTTGTGTGTTGACGGAAATAATGGTTTTTTTCTGAAGTGGCGCCACTTTCGGTGGGGGAAGCGTCTTAAACTATTATGGCCACAAGTGATAATTATGTACTTAATAACGATTTTAATGTTATTGTATGTGTGTGTGTTGTGGATGTCATTTATCGCGTATTCCGTATTTTTCGGGATAAAAGTAGCCCATATCCTTCTGCAGGTTCCAGACTATCTCTGTACCAAGTTTCATCAAAATTGGTTCACCGGTTTAGTCGTGAAAGTGTCACAGACAGACAGAGTTACTTTCGCATTTGTAATATTAGTAGGGATTGTAATCAAGTTGAAAAAAGACAAGAGAGTATTTTAAAAATCATTTCGAAAAATCTCCTACACCATGTTGTTTATGCCAATTAGTCCCATGGTTCTCAACTAGCCCCATTATACCGGTGCCCAGAGGTTTATTGGAAACCACAGTTTTTTCTCTTTTATTTTAATGCCGACTACAGATATAAAGATAAAAACATATTAGACACTTCTTATCTCGCAAAGATCGTAAAATCTTAGTCAAGTTTTACTGTTATGCTAGTAGTCTGTTAACTAATGGGTATTTCGTCCTTTCAAAAGTCAAGTGAGTGTATTGACTATTCAGACTTTTTATGCGATGATAGATGCTGATGCATTCGTCTTTAGGCGGTTCATTTTTCGTTCACTCGAGAGAACATTAATTTGAGTAAAAGATTTTTTACAAGCTTTTATTTAACTTGCAATATGTTTGTCCAGGTGGAATCTTGCAACTGAATTTTAAATCAGTTATCTTTAACCATTTGAGCTGAAATTTGGTACACACGCTTATTTTGGATGACAATGCATGCTTAGCTATGTGACGTCATTCTAATTCCAATATGGCGGATCATACAAGATGGCGGACTAGTTATTTTTCTCTATTAACTACCACAGTATGGGTATCAAAGGAAAGAGCTTACTGAGGAGAACATGAAAACAGACTTAGAAACATTCCCAATCATAACTAAAAAATAAATTATTGGTAAAAAAATATTTTTAATAAAAGCTTGTTTTTAAAAGTGTCTTTACCGTTAATTTATTTTCATTTCTTTTTTCACTTTTGTTTCATTTTGTGTTCAGACGTTTCATTGCAACATTGTTGCATTCATCTTTACAGGTTTTATCTTTTGTTCATTGGGGAGAATATTCATTTGAGTATTTTTTTTTCATTTCACTTTCACCTTTGTTTCATTTTCTATTCAGGCGTTTCATTGCAACTTTGTTTCATTCGTCTTTAGACGTTTCATTTTTCGTTCATTCAGGAGAACATTTTTTTTTTCATTTCGCGTTCACTTTTGATTCATTTTGTGGTCAGACGTTTTATTGCAAGTGAAAGAGGCCGAATGAAATACAAAGTAAACGGAAATGAACGAAAAATGAAACGTCTAATTCCGCATTACGTTATGATTAGAACATTTATGAGTTAGGTTTTTTTTTAATTTTCATTTCCGGTCACTTTTGTTTCATTCATGTTCAGACGTTTCAAAGTTCGTTCGAAGGAAAACATCATGAGGAAACCTACACACCTGAGGAAGTTCCTAAAAGTTCTCGATGATGTAGTCCGGCAACCCGCACCAGGCCAGCAGACTAAGGCCTCAACCCTTTTCATTCTGAGAAGAGGGCCATGCCCAGCATTGGAACAGTACAGCTCAATCATCAAGCAGTCCCTATTATCCCTCGTAACCTCTCCATATACAGCTCTATACCCTAATCTTTTACAAGCTCACAGCAAACCTATTCCATTCACTCCACCCGAACCTAAAACCACCTTACATGTCCTCATCACAATCTCATTACAGATAAGCAAAACATCAAAGTATGATCATAATAATGTCCCACTCCGTTACGACAAGGTTAAGTAACAGATACGTCGCAAGCCGGACGTCCGGCGTCCGGGATAAGCGTTCGGATAGTGTTGCGAAACGACTTCATCCCGGGAACGGCGGGAACTTTTATTTTTAAGTTCAACAACTTACAAGTCGACTCGGAAATTCAAACTAGATGTCGGATAGTTTTGGTCGTTTGTTATAGTTTGTAACGGATAGCAAATATAAAAGTTGATGTAGTTGTGAGTCCAATATCCGATTTACATTAAAATATCAGTCGTATGACATTCTTATTATTTCTTGACAATATCAAGTTACCCATCATCATCATCATTCAGCCAAAAGACGTCCACTGCTGGACAAAGGCATCGCCACATCGACCGGTCCTATGCTCCTTGCATCCAGCAGATTCCCGCGACCCATTCCGAAGATATGGTTAAATATAATTACCTATAGGGCCTAATACAGAAGGCGGTAGTCTTGGACACGGCATGCATCGTGAGGAGGTTCCTCACTCTGGAATACTCTGGAACCCTAACCACCGGTAACTTGGGAAACCATAACGTATATTTCTAAATTAAGTATATTGGTAATTACGATATTTTTTTAATGCGTAAATTCTATAAACGAAAACTAGAGCTCTTTTCTAGAAGGAAACAAAACAAAAGTGATACAACATTCAAGGACAAGTACGACCTATTTCTTTACATTCTGCTGCGGTGTTCCGGCCTGGGGCTCAATTCTTCTAATAAAAACGTTGATAAATCACTAACAAACCATATCCAAACCCAGAAACATATGTTACCAAGGTATGCTTGTACTCGTAGAATTTTTGCTACAATAAGTCAATTAGAACCTAATAGGTACCATTTTCAACGTAAAGTGAGTTCTAGAGGTTTTCTAAAAAACGTTATCATACAAAGAATGTCAAATATTTAAAAAAACCCGGCCAAGTGCGAGTCGGACTCGCGCACAAAGGGTTCCGTACCATTATCTATAAAAACGGCAAAAAATCACGTTTGTTGTATGTGAGCCCCCTTAAATAATTATATTATTCTGTTTTTTAGTATTTGTTGTTATAGCGGCAACAGAAATACATCATCTGTGAAAATTTCAACTGTCTAACTATCACGGTTCATGAGATACAGCCTGGTGAGAGACGGACGGACGGACAGCGGAGTCTTAGTAACAGGGTCCCGTTTTACCCTTTGGGTACGGAACCCTAAAAATAACATGGATAATATAGTTATTTTACGGTTTTTGATGATGTCGTTTACGATTTTTCGATAGCAGTCACCTTACGGCTACATTTCACGAAATGACTGCAATGTCAAAACACATTTTCAGTTATCCATCGAGTTAACGCCCTATCTATTAGATTAATCACTCAAATACACACATGAATCCTACACGAATCTCAAATTCTTTTACAACACGAACGCAAATTCAGATACAACCACATAATCCCGTGCATTGAAAATCCCGGAGTTTATCCCGTCACTAGTAAAGTATCGAATCTGAGCTTACGTTAAGTACAGGCGTACTTAATATTTAAGATGTCTGCTTATCTTTATGGGTTTGTTATCGGGAACTCCTTTTGCTATTAAATAGATATTTACCGTACTATGGTTTAGTCAATGATATCGTTTGATACTGACGAGAATTTTCGGTGAAAATATAAATGGCGAGAGTTTTGGTGAATATCTAATATCTTTGTGTGCCACTACAGGCATCCAGCAGAATATTAGCACAGGTATAGAGGGTGTAAATGAATTCGTGTGATTCCTTAAAACCACATGATCTACTTGGTGTAGGTAGACAGAACCCGCACGAATTGTACCATTATTAAAAATAAAAAATAAAATTTATAACTTCTTACGTTAAGGGTAAGTGATCGTGTCTAAACCACCTATTAAGTAAGAGTTCAAAGAACATTTTTTTTGAAAAAAATTTTTTTTTTTTTTTTTCATCTCTTTTTTTCGCTGCTGTGCGTAAATGAATTAAAGCACGGCGACACAGCTGGTGGGCATGACTAGCACGATATCGTTCTTTACAGTAAGTTAAAAAAAAACTTAATTTTATTAATTTAATGGAAGACTAGAATTTTTTTACTGTTGTTTAAGTTTGGTTTTGCCGTTTTTTAAGCCAAATACCGGGTATTTTTACGGCTTGACAAAATGGCAAAACCAATAAAATGCTCATCAAACCCTGTTAGTGCCTTCGAGGAACTAATCACTACATTACATAGTACCTATAAAATTAAGTCGCTACCCCTGTCCGCTGTCTGTCCCTAAGTATGCTTAGATCTTTAAAACTACGCAACAGATTTTGATGCGGTTTTTTTTAATAGATAGAGTGATTCAAGAGGAAGGTTTATATGTATAATACGTGCATAATATAGTAAAGAAAAGCACGCGGGCGAATCCGCGAGCGACCTCTAGTCTAAGATATTTTAATAACGGGTAGTATGAAATCGAAATCTTTAAAAATTAAAAGCACGTCAAATAACTTATTAACTAAACAAGGCTACAAGAAACTTTTATACAGTAAATATTCTTTCACAGTATAAGCACACTCACCCTTTTAAGAAAAAAAAAACGAGTGTCACGAACAACCCCTTAAATGCTACGCCGATAAAATACGTTCAAAATCACATCAACTCCAGGCTTCCTCGAAAAACAATCTAGAGAATAGGTACCCGACCGTTTAAAAACGCGCGAAGCAAGCAAATTGATAGGAAACACGGCTGCACGTTGCTAAAGCCGATAAACTTTACAGAAGCCGGTTTTCCGTAAAAAAAAACTGTTCCAAAACTTGTTTACTTATATAATAAACACTTTGCCCTTTTTTGGGATTCCGTAAGGAAAAATAAGGATCGGTTAATTTTCGCATTTTCGCTGTTACGGAAATTTCTAAACATTTTTATCGTAGGTATTAAATAAATATTGATCTATAGAAGTTAACCAGTCCACTAAAACCCCTTCCCATAGACCAGATATTTTTTACCATATTTTACCATAGTCTTACACCCACCTGGGACGGTCCATGACTGTACTCCAATAGTGCAGCCAATAGGATACTGCAATAGGATAGTCCCTGGGGCCTAATTCTCCTAAAATAAATCTTGATAAATCACAACCGAACCAAGGCCGAACCGTTCATTCAGACAGTTCTCAATTTCAAAAGCTGTCGAATTGTTTGACACAAAAAACAAAATCAATCATTTTGAAAGTTTTCGAAAACAAAAACTGACTGACGGTTGTGGTTCGATTGCGTTTGGCGACAATTTATTTTAGGAGAATTGGGCCACTGGTTGGTGAGCCATCCCATTTTAAATTAAATATTGATAATTATTGTCTAAAATTTTGATAACACCGGAAAGATATTACAAAATTTTCAAGTTTAGATTCTGAACTGATTTTGACGGTACGATTTGCGCGGGTTCGATTCACGCACGGAACAGATATTTGAATGGTCTACAGATAGTTGTACCGGGTTTGTGTGTTTGTTCATGTGAGCTTTGCTGTCTGTAAACACACCCACTACACGACAAGATCTAGTGTTGGGCAAAGACAAGTTTGGGGGATATGTGTGGCTTACTGGCGATTGCACAAATAAAATTTTTGCACGCTAAGGAACCTTACTTCGTCGTCCAACTCGCTCTTGGCTGGTAAAATATGAAATCTTTAAAAAACTCTAGATGAGGGTAGGGAACAATAAAAGTTAAAGATCAAAACAAACGCCCGGGGGATAAGTTTGGTTTTTTCATTACTCTGTTATAATGTTTTTTACAAGTTAACTTTTTAAATTAAGTGTTGTTTGGGTAAAAGAAATGTAGGGTTGTTGCGTTTGGCGTTTATTGTTTTACGAATTCTTTTATTTGTTTTAATATTGTGGGAGTTTTCGTATGTTTTGTACAGACTTTTTTCTAGCAGATTTCCTTATAAGATTAATCTCGTTGGCGCTTTAAGGTCACAGCTCATTAGAGCCACCCAGCATCCGACCCGAATCGCCTCGCCTCGTGCGGTTAGTATTCTTTATACAAACTTGTATGGATGTGCGCTCACTACATCATCTCCGTAGCGTCACCGGATCGCCTCGGGCGTATGTAGTCCACGCGCGGACGTCGAGTTGACTCCTCCGACGACTCCTCTGGTTGACCACGCGACGTTTACTGGTGATAACGCGGCGTCCACCCGTGAACTACCTGCTGACAACGAGTGGACGCCGAGGCGATGCGGGTCGGGTGTCGGGTGGCTCTAATGAGCTGTGACCTTTAGAGCGGCATCAGTCATCCGATACTTATCTCCGATTGCCTGTAGTCTAATTCACATAACGAAAAAAGTTTAGTTCAAGTGTAATTCTAGTTAAGTTTCGATCAAAACAACGCTTTTCGTATTCTCTTAATCGGCGAGCGCTGTCTGATATGCTCGCGTGAACTTAAGTGCAACTTGATTAGCGCGTCATGGAATTACGTGAATAGTCATGTTGACAGCATCAATAAATTGCAAATCTAATTAGTCCACCAGTTACAGTTTTGAAAAATAATGGACACATATTTTTTCTTTTGTTAAATCTATGGATATTTGGAAAGATAAAACGCATCAAAACCCGAGAACGTCAGAAGCAAGTAAAAATTGTACTTACTTGTGACGTTTTGCCAATTTTAAAAGTGTCGTATCTTCGTCAATTTTGGTTTACGTAACAAAAGAAGAAATCATCATCTGCCTAGCCTTTTCCTAACTATGTTGGGGTCGGCTTCCAGTCGAACCGGATGCAGCTGAATATCAGTATTTTACATGGAGCGACTGCCTATCAGACCTCCACAACCCAGTAACTGGGTAATACGATACTCTTGGTAAGACTGGTTGTCAGACTTTCTGGCTTCTGACCAACAGTAACGACTGTCAAAGATCTACAAATGACAGCCGGGACCAACGGCTTTACGTGCTTTCCGAGGCACGGAGGAAACTCGCTATGGTAAATGGTCACCCATCCACAGACCAACCTAGGCAAGCGTGGCTTAACCCAGAAGATCGGTCTATGCGGCTGTAATTATTTAGCCACGAGCTCCTCACACTTAACAAAAGAAGAAATACAGGTCAAATATTTTTGATAATCTAACTGACGGATTAATTAGATTTTTTCAGTCAAATGCACTATTAGCCTACTGACCGACTATTGGATCGGAGTCCCCAAATACACGTCCGACTCTGACGTCCGATCTGATTCGTAGCGATCGGATGTGTGCGGACTGTTCAAACAAATGCACGACGCGGCGGCTTTCCGATAGTCTGATGAGACTACCGAAACCGAGTATCGGAGATAAGTATCGGATGTCTGTGTTTTCCTAGCTTGGATGACTCCAGGAAATTCGGAGCGTCACTAATGGAGTTTGCCTTGATTAACATTGTTAATGAAAACACAAACTAATATCACTGCCATCAAGCAATAGCACAAGAGTGAAGCGCAGTTCAGATTACGCCATAATACATAGCAAATAGTAAATTTTAATATTATACAGGGTGTCCCTGGAAGTATGGATCAAATCGAATAGGGGCGTGGGCAATGTCATTTCAAAACATGTAGAAGTAAAAACTTGAGTAAAACTTTTACCAGACCAAAAAAGCCTTTGCAGTTAATATTTTTTTCTTATTGAACACATGTTTTCTAGCTGCGTAAAAGTATTACCACAAGAAAGGCTTACTGTTCGCTAAAGTCCTGAAAAAAAAAGATAGCTCTGATAGCTTTTTTTATGATTTTTTTTTATGCGAACTGATTGAAAAAAAAAACAATAATTGGTCATAACTTTTGAACCGTAAAAAATGCACCGAATGTTAACCACAGAATGTTCTCAGCGTTAAAAAGTTTGGAAATGACATTGCCTACGCCCGCGCCCCTATTCTATTTGATCCATACTTCCAGGGACATCCTGTATAGCAAATTTAACATTTAATTTAAAATTTTGTTAAAATTAATGAATAGCATTTTCTCTATGTCGTGCTTATAAAAACTGACATTATGTACTACTTTCTGATTTATTACTATTTCGAAGTATTATTTCAAATATTCACCATGAAAAATTCATAAATCAACGGTAAGCGAGATTATTAAAAGGGTTACAATTTGTATACAATAGGAAGAGACACATTTTGAGCATTTTATAAATTAAATTGATTGTAAGTTGCACTGCTAAACGTGTCTTATTATTTCAAATAAATGTTAAATTTCATGGTGTTCCTTTTATTTTAGATACTATGTTATTTAGAAGAAATAAATGTATCTGATTGAGCCTTTCGATTAGTACAATAAAATTACAGTTTTTTTTTGTTTTCACATTTAGCGGGTTCGAATCCCGGTTCAGACAGGTGATTATTTAAAATTCTTTGAATGCAGTTCGTATTGTTTTTAAAATAAAAATGAAGTCTTCATTCAGGAAATTTTTCTATCTACAGTATTTAAGGTACTTTCCCTCCATGTGGCAAAGTCGTGGGACGCCCTGTACAGTGGTGTTGTGTTATTTATAATATAATGTTTTAGTAGTTTTTAAATACAGCCATTTCTAAACCGTTAATTTCGTATTCTCTCTATCAGACACTTCCCAGTAACAGTTGGAAAACATTTCCTATAATTCCACATGGACAAACAAAACTTAGCTCGAACTAATACCTATTCAAAATACCGAGTTGTTCAGATACTATTCAGCAGGTATATCGTACAGTGCAGAGTTTGTATTTGTGTTCTGATAGCTTTGCAAACAAGCTGACGATCCACCTGATAGAACGTGGTTACACCTGCTTATAGAGTTACACCTAAAACACCAACCTTACAACCAAGGTTGCCAACCTTACAGACAAAGTTGTAAAGGCTTGGTGGACTCAAATTTAATTCATTGTAAAACACTCCACAACAACAAGCATCATGTTTATTTTCCCACTTTTGACATTACACCATAATCACGTCGGGGTCACCAATGTGGAGGAACTAGGTGTGGTGTTCCTCCAACCAAATGGAGGATCCTCCAACCAGGCGCAGTCTTGTGCCTGGCGGGCTACTGCCCAACGATCAATATTGGGCAGTTGTATATACGTTAAAGCCAATGTGATTTTAAATAGTTATTATACATAATGACTGGTCATTATATGTAATGACCAAATTGTCTAGACAATGTGATAAATTAATCACTTTATCCGGATATTATTCATAATAGCTGGTCATAGTTAGTCAAAGTAATAAATACGGTCCGACTTGCTTCCCCTCCCGTTAACGTTTTCCCAATTAAGGACGCGTTTGCAGAAAGCGTAGGTAAAAAGTATAATTACGATATGCGGACGACCAACACACACACAGCGTACCTTTATCTTCAAGTTAGGTCAAATCAAATGTTTGTGACCGTCGAGGGATCTATTTGACCGCTTATGTCTGCTGTCAAGCGACTCGAGTCTACTCACAATGATGGCTGACAGTAAAATGACAGATGGAAAACCAACTTTATTTTCACACAGTTAAGGTTCATCGGCCTAGCAAAATATATGAAAAAAATTCAAAATATTTTTTACTTTCCTGTGCATATTCCAACAATTTTCTTATTTTATTTTCTCTACCATTTTAACGTTATTATGTCTGTTAACTAATGGTATTGTATTTATTTATTAAAACCCTTGAATTCTTCAGGAAAATGTACCGAAACTCACCCCATTTTCAGTATTTTCGTGGGAGGAGGCTACGAAAAATTTATATTATTTAATTATAAATTAACAAATTTAAAATTGTTTTATCTACCATTTTTAGACAAAAGCGTAGTCTATCCGTAGCTTACCATAACATCTAGCTAAGTTTCACGGATTGATCGGAAAATGTACCGAAAAAAAGCTAATTAATAGCAGTTTTGAAAATACCCCCTTAACGTGAAAAATAAAAATCACAATAATATGTATACCACCCTTATCATCACGCCCCACATTATAGGGACAAAACAGCAACCTTATTAACACAATAACGTACAATACTACACGTTGAAACCAACACATTTCAACGTTTGTCGTATAGTAATCGATGTTGAATGGTGGCATTTGTCGCAAACGACGTCCTTTGTCCACACAGCTCTGCTCGCATTATGTGCAACATTGTGTGGGCAACATAGTTGTAACAATATTGGAAAGTTTCGAAGATTTATATTGTGGTTAGAACTACAATATTGGGCTCTTAAATATACAGGGTGTAAACGAATTCGTTTAAGTAATTCCATCAAACCTGGTACTCTACTGGTGACATTGTTTTTTACACAAGGGTTTTTTTTTTTCAAAATAAAACTTGTTTTTCTTTTACCGAGTAATTTTGGCGCCCCGAGTGAACTGACTGCGCGGAGCGATATTGCGTTAGTGATGCCTGTCAGCTGTGTCGCCGTGCTTTCATTAATTTATGTGTGGAAATCGAAAATGTGTGTGTGGTGTGTGGATCGAAACGTTCTATCACATAAAATATTTTCATAGCAAAAAAAAATGTTTGCTTATTTTTTTAACAAGCGGGTCTGTAACCTACGGGCCACCATGACATTTAAGCACCGGGTTGCGGGTTCAAACCCAGACATGTACCAATGTGACTTTTTCAATGTCATATGTACTTTCTTAGTTAATCTAAGACGCCACTGACATACGGTGAAGGAAAACATCGTGAGGAAACCTGGACTTTAATGTTCTGAAATCGCCAACCCGCAGTGAGCAAGCGTGGCGATCAATGCTCGTTCCTTCTCTGTATGAGAAGAGGCCTTTGCCCAGCAGTGGGACAGTTACAGGCAATTTTTTTTTTTTATTATTTTTTTGAAACCTTTCAAGGGTTTAGATTCGATATCCGACCCATGCTGCAAAAAAAAAGTTTTTTTTTTAATTGGTTAAAAATCTTTTTTTTATATAAGCTTATTCCTATGAGGGGTTAATAATCTATACCAGTAATAGATCATGTGGTTATAGGGAATTACACGAATTCGTTTACACCTTGTATATTGACGTATTCAAGGTCTTAAAGAAATCGAAATTGATGGATTTAGAATATTTTTGTTGAAGTAATTTGTTTACGCAAGCGAAAATATGCTTTATTTGTTTATCTGTTTGTAGGCTTGTTTGTGCACGCATCATGTTAAAAGTACTGACACAATATGGTTGAGTTTTAAAGAAAATTATTATGCGTATCTCGGAGTAACATTTAGTTTTTGCTTCATCGTAATCGGTTCACTCAATCAAAAGATATTACAATTTAAAGTTATCAAGAAGTCTGTTTAGTTATACCATATTGGTTTCCAACTTCCACGCGGACAGAGTCGCGGGAACAGCTAGTTCGACATAAAAATGGATAAAACTTTTCCACAATTTGTAGCTCGCTCCATCGAGAGAAAATCTCATAAAATAACGCAATCATGATAACAAAGTTTCCCTTGTACTGTATTTCCAACTTTTATATAGGGTTCCTACATCCAAAACGAATCGTTTAGCTTACATCCCTGTCTATGGTTTAGCTTTGTGATGTCGGCACGAGCTACACAACAATAGCTCATGCCATTGTTGAAATATTAACCAGTCAGCAGGGTTGGTAGCAAGGAGAGAGAGGCTACTGCAACTCTTCTGTACCGCGCAGCGGGCACCGAAGAGCGCGCGACTAGTTCCGGCCACCCTAGTATGTGGCCTGCGGGCTGCGGGTTAGATGACCTGTCGCCCGACCAGTAACAGGCCCGAGAAGCCGGAGCGCAGTGTTTCGTGCGCGTCTCTCAGGAGGACATGGGGCAAGGCCCTACAGAAGGAGAGGTCCGTCAGGGGCTGGTGGACCGAGGCCTGCCGGGGTTGCGGTGCATGCAGCTGCAAAGTCCGCGACCCCGGCCAAAGGTCAGGAGAAGGAACACCGTGGGTTTTTAGCCGGCAAGCGTCATGGCATAACCCTTCGCCTTCCCCGGGCAAAGGGAGGATTTTTTATACATGAGGATTTTTTCAGGATAAAAAAAATAAAAAACAAAGAGTTGGTAGCGCGGCTGACTGCCCAGCGTGCGCCGCACATATACTTTAGTATAACTCATGGAGGCTTTTTAATGCACCCTGATGGTTTAATGGCATAAATAAAAGGATTACATAGTATTAATTAAGATAGAGAGATGTCTCGTGTAGTGCCGAACTTAAAGAATAGCACTATCCCATCTCTTTTGTTCGTTTCGTTGTGTCATAAAAGGCGACTAAGAGATTCTCTAGAGGATGGGCAGCAGCGTTCTCTGAGTACTTTAACAACCATACTGCGATCGCCAACCCGCCTGCCAAGCGCGGCGATTACGGCAAACCCTACCCTTTGGGGGAGGCCTATGACCAGCAATGGACTGCTTTCGGCTGAATGATGATAATGAAGAGAGATACATTATGATAACAGCAGGCTCTAAATGTACGTGGATATCAGCGCTGCTTGTAAAGGAAGATGACAAAAACTTGTCAAATGAAAACATTTCTTGTTAGTTTTCTATTTCGCCAAATTTATTTAGATCCATGTCAAACTGTATACAAGGCAACCATTCGATCGCAAGAGAAGGCGTAGATAAACGTCAAAAGTGACATGCCTTTGGCACATGTATTGACATAATACATTTCGTTTACAAACCATTCAACCAACACAAACGAATAAAATTTATTGCCTGTTTCAGCGTGCCTGCCGGCCACACGCCTTTCTAAACCTCAAAATACTTTTTAATGTCTGCAGATATACATACATAAACTCACGGCTCCGTTGGTTTTGCAGAACGCTACGTGCGTCTGTTTATATTACGTATTACAGACACATTACACAATATATATATAATTAAAACATATATATCGTATATAGTATTTATTTATTTATTTGTGTTTTTTAGGTTTATTTAAAGTAATTTATAGTCTCCTTATTTATTGTTGCACCGAGAACTACCCCTCTCTTTTTTCTTGCGCTTCATGTCCATCCAAAGGTTGTCTGGAAGAAATCGCCTAGTGCGATAAGACCGCCCATTGTACATCTCCATTTTTATAGTAATGATACTTGTATATTTTTGTGTACAATAAAGAGTATTGTATTGTATTGTATTGTATTGTACGTACTATCGATCCTTACGCCTTTCGCTTCGTCCACGTTCATACATTTTGTCATACAAGCACGCCGATTGAAAGTACTACGTATCTGTCCTTTTTGAAGAACATCACCAATAACATCGATGTATGTCCTTCTAGGGTGTCGTCTACTGGCGTTTCCACTGACATTCGCCTTCTAAATTCCTTTTGTTAATCGCGCTTCTCTCATTCTTTCAACATGCCCAAACCACCTAAGCATACTCCTTTAAATTTTTTCACTACATCAGCTTTGTCTGCAGATAATACGGTAAAACCTTTTTTTTTTCTTGGGAAAATCCTCATGGATGCCCTTCACCCGGGGAAGGCGAAGGGGTATGCCGGGTATACTCTTACCGGCTAAAAACCCACGGTGTTCCTGCTCCTGGCCCTTGGCCGGGGTCGCGGGATTCGCAGCTGCATGCACCGCAACCCCGGCAGGCCTCGGTCCGCCAGCTCCTGGCGGACCTCTCCTACTGTGGGGCCTTGCCCTTGTCCTCCTGAGAGGCGCGCACGGAACACTGCGCGCCGCCTTCTCGGGCCTGTTACTGATCGGGCGACGGGTCAATACGGTAAAGCCTAAATCTTCCGTCTGTGACCCAAATATAAACTTTATATCCAGTTGTGAAGTTAAAGATGTACTTCTGTCTCTTAATACGATGCTGATCTCGACAATTTGGAGTTTTAACTTTAAAGTTTTTGACACTAGAGCACTTGAGTGTATTTGTGAGTGCTTAAGTGCCTACTTTAAACGTTAATGCTTCTTGCTCACAGTATTTATTTGAAAACAATGCATAATATGAACTAAAATATATTTTTCATAAACATGTACAATCCGCGAGGCCTAAGCTGAGCTTTGCATTTGTGTGAGAATGAATGCAGACGCGTCCTTTGCTAGGTTTAAACCGGTTTATACTGCTTTTTGGCAATCGATTCTATGTGCACTCACACAAATGCAAAGCTCAGCTTAGGCCTCGCCAATTGTACTGATTTGGGATCTACAAGATTAGTCGGAAAGGGGGTACTAACTCGAAAGGTTGTCAAAGAACCCATAATAATGACTAACTTTTGTTATACAACTTGCCCAAAAGTTAATAGTTTAAGAGAAAAAGCTGTTCATAGATTTCATAAAAATGCGCTAAAATCTATCTACTCGTACCATCAGCTATGATCAGCTGTGTTTACATTTTACGTCATATTTAATTAGTCAAGGATTATAAGCTCCTTTTTCTGAATTTGTAACCAAAGCAGGAAAGAAGATATTTTAAGGAACTAAATAAATAACAATTATTGTATTTTGAAATTTTAACAGATGCTTCATCAGTGATACTTTAAGTGGCCCGCGGATTAGCACCTCCTTTCCGATAAATCTCGTGTAAATGAACTTTATAAATAATAGATCCCACCATCCTTATTAATTCACGAATAAAAACTGTTGGATTTACACTTTTTTAGACTGTAGCATCCTTCATCACAAGGTTTTAACGTCCAATACAGATGGTAAAAAAACAACAAAGTAGTAGGTAAACCCAGCCCAAATATCGACCACCCAAGAAGCAACATGTGAAAATAATTGAATCATCAATCGTAACAAACTTCTACCTAACATCGTCCATTGTGTATAACCTAATAAAACACGAAGCAACAATACATAGAAGTTGGTCGATTACTGACTGTCACCGAGTTTTATTGGTCGGCATTGTGGTGGTCGGTGATAGTTTGATCACTGTTCCAAACTTTGATGGGCGGAGAATGAGCGACCAGATTTGGTCAATGTGTTTTATTATGTTGGGTAAAGTTTTGGAGATTAAGGTTGAGGAAGAATATCGTGTACGAACACTGATAATTAGTATAGTATGGGGGTGCATGAAAAGAGCCTCCACGAGTGACGATAATTAAGTACGTCCGGCGCACCCTAGGCAGTCAGCCTCGTTATCAACCTTGCTGACTGGCTAATCTTTTCACCACAGCATGAGCTATTTTCGTATAGCTCGTGCTGACACGAGAGGATAAGTATAGTAGAAGCTTGTAAATAAATGTGAACTGCTGGACGTAAGCGTCTCAAAGAGCGCCATCGTCATGAATGGTTCAAGGTCCGAGCTCGCGTTTGGTGTGACAGGCGTCATGGTAATCCCTTGAAAACAACTCACGCAGGCCCGCCGACGACACGACCCACTCGTGCCACTCGTTTGGTGTGGCGAATGATCTGTTGTTGCGGTCTCCATCATCTAACATAGCGACAGTGAACAGTGAACCATTGGCGTGCAATTTTTTTTTTAATGTGGCCATTATTTGTCAAAAAAAAACTATTTGCATAGCAATGGACAAATAAGACCAATTTTAGTAAGGTAAAGAAATAAGCAACATGTTTGCTTCAGCAAGGGTCCTATACAAGGTTAGTCGGGAAAGGGGTACTAATCCGAAAGCCACTTATAGTATCACTGATGACTGTTTTAAAGCATGTGTTAAAATTTCAAAATTCGAAATTTTTATTTCCATATAAAATTATTTTTATTTTTTCAAAAATTCTTCGTCCCTACTTTAGTTACGAATTTTGATGGAATGGAATGCAGCTTCTAATCCGTGACCCCAAATATGACCTAAAATGTAAACATAGCTGATCATAGCTGAGGATAGATAGATTTTAGTACATTTTTTTCTAATTTTTGAACAGCTATTTCTCTTAAACTATTGACTTTTTGGGAAAGTGGTAGAACAAAAGTTACTCATTATTATGGGTACTTTAACACCCTTTCGGATTAGTACCCCCTTTCTTACTAACCTTGTATGATGTTTTTGTGACCTTAAAAGTCAATCATAATGAGTTGAAAGTCTGCTTCATGAAATGGTTAAAAAGATATTAGTGCCTTGGTGGGCCACTTTTGTCTAATACTGTAATAAGAGGAATATAAACATTATAATTATTTCGTTTAGGTTGCCTACCTCAATCAATATCGTGCCCAAAACTTCTCACCGCGTACTCATTGGTTAGCTCTAACATTTCCACCACATAAAAAACGCCTTAATGAAGAAAATCGCCTTTATAGCTTGAAGCTACTCTCCTCACAAGGGCAAATAGTATCAAAACTAGTAAAATACTAGATACTAAACTATTCAGATAACTGTCATGTTGAAAGACTAATATTAGCACATATTTCCAGATGTTGGCACTGTATAAAGACATGACTGTCGACATTATCATGAAATACTATTAAGTTGTATGAGTTCATACATATTCTGCGTCCAAGGAATAATGTGCTGAATTTGAGTACATGTTTTACGAATATTTATGGGCTAGTAATCTTCACCATGACCATAATTTTTTTCCCTTAGAGCGGGACACCTGTAGTTTTTATTATTTTTATAAGAAGTAACCACAGGGACACAAAGACATTCACAAATAAAAAAAAACTTGTAAGTAAATAAAAAAACTAAAACTAGACTACTGAAAAATCACGTTCTAAACAAATTTTAAACAAGAAAATATTATCATTTGAAATTGTTAGATGCAAACTATTCAATATTTACCGTCTAGTAAATATATATATTTATGGAAGTTAAATATTTATAGGTAGACTAGAGGTCGCTAGCGGCTTCGCCCGCGTGTATGACGTTTATCGCGTGTTCCTCGTTTTTCGGTATAAAGGTAGCCTATGTCCTTCTCCAGGTTCCAGACGATCTCTGTACCAAATTTCATCAAAACTGGTTCAGCGATTATGCGTGAAAGCGTAACAGACAGACAGAGTTACTTTCGCATTTAATATTAGTAGGTAAGTAGGTATGTATACATACACCGTGGGCCCGAGGTACCCGAAAGATTTTAACCACGCCTTTCTGATGGTATTATGAGTCAAATGTTATATCAACGAAAGTCCAATTCAGTCTTTTTTTAATAATAAATCAATGGGTGCTAATTAAACAGGCAGGAAGCTGTAAAACGTAAAATGGCGACGAGATGTAAAATCCGTGGCCGAGTTAGTAAATTAGGTGGCAATGCAATAAGAAGGACAAGTCACAATAATTGATGATCTTTACTTGACGCTTTCTATAGAATATTTAGTGGGCGTTGTAAAAAAGACCAATTAGTTTATTAGAGGCAATGTCATTTTTCCGTTGCTTAGTTATAAAATTAGAAGTTTAATCACGTGTCCAATAAATAATTTTGTGGCTAGACTTATAATTTCCCTAAATCAATTATCTTTATTAGTTCGTTATAAACAATACCTTAGTTTGAACTGGCAACATTTATAAATTATCGTGTGAGTGGATTAGAAACTTCTCACTTCACAACCCTCCCCTACAAATAAGACATACGGCGAGAGGGATATGGTATGACAAAAGTCGCAACGCCGCGTTCATAGAACTTGTTACCATACATATTTTTCGATTTGTGAATTTCCATAAATAATGAATATTTCGAAAAATAAGCTTCATTCAACAAACTATATCCTAGCTTTTCTTCTCCAATTAGGCATCGGTTTCGAAGGTTAAAATCTTTCGGGTACCTCGGAGCCCACGGTGTATATTAAAAAATGGAAAAATGAAAATAGGAACTAATCCTGTGTCGTCTATTCTAACACGGCGCATTACGCCTTATGTATGTATCTACCTTATTTGAGTATATATACATTTAAAATATGTATATATTTGTGTTATGTTATAATATGTATTTATACCTAATTGTTTAGTTGATTCCTGATTTTTATTAGGTTAAATATTTGTACGCTGCAAACTGCCCTTTATATTTTTCTTAACAATTCTTTCCATCCAATGTTTGTCTGGAAGAAATTGCTTTAAGCGATAAGACCGCCATTTGTACTGTTCTTAATTACGTGTATTCCTACTGTTTTATTTCTTTTAGGGCCGATTTTTCAATTGTCAGATAAATTTTATCCAAGGAATAAATATGACGGTTTGATATATTTTCTATACAAAAGCTGTCAAAACGTCAAACTTATTCCCCAGATAAAAGTTATCTGACGATTGAAAAATCAGCCCTTAGTGTACAATAAAGTATATCTATCTATCTATCTATCTACGCCATCGTTTTAATGCTGTCAGCTCGGATTTCTGATGCGATTAATAAATACGCGATATTTTTTTTATTGAATTCATTGCTACGGCATGCCTTTTTTTTCAAAGCAATATTTTAGCATTTTGGGCACAGCTGGACACGTAGCTCAAAACCGGAACGAATGGTCCCGTTACTTATGGGTCAATAAATCGCTCGTGCGTTTGATCAAACAGAGCAAGATAACCCTTTTAAGCAAAATTAATAAAGTAATTAAAATTAATAAAAGTATGTGCGGTGTACCTTTGAATGATAGATTGAAGAATGATGTGATACGACAAAGTTGCGGTTTAAAAGGTGATGTAGTGACAAAAATTGAAAGGAGTATGCTTCGGTGGTTTGGGCATGTTGAAAGATTGAGTGAACGGCGATTAACAAAAGAAATTTATAAGGCGAATGTCAGTGGAAACGCCGGTAAAGGACGCCCTAGAAGGACATACATTGATGCTATTGGTGATGTTCTTCAAAAAGGACAGGTGCGTAGTACTCTCAACCGGCGTGCGTGTATGACAAGATGTATGACCGCGGACGAAGCGAAAGGAGTATGTAAGGATCGTAGCATGTGGCGTTCTACAGTTTCTGCCTACCTCCATGGGAAAAAGGCGTGAGTTTTTGTATGTAATAAAGTAATGTTTTTCTCTTTTAATAACTAAGCAAAATGTATTGATAGCACTTGGATAATGACAAAGATACTGGGATTACAAATAAGCAGCCATCTTAATATACCCCGAGAGTATCCTCTACCCCTCAAAATGTCCTTTAGGCAGGTCGTTAGATAAACATAAAGATTAAAAAGCTTATAAAGGGGACAATGCTAACGGTCCAAGTAACTACAAAAACCTCCGAAACATTTCACTAGAAATACATAACACTCCTTCAAAAATTATTAAAAAGGAACTTAAGGGTACACACACATCTACAAACTCGCACGTAGGTATTTTATATGGCTTCCGCAGAACGCGCGAGTCGTCCATGCGCCGTTTTCCATGCAAAACAGGTTCGCATTTAATTCGCGTCCGTAGACGTGTAGCTGTGTACCCACCCACCCTTATCATAAATAAATAAATCAGCCTATAACTCGCCCATCATCATCATCATTCTGCCGAAAGACGTCCACTGCTGGACATAGGCCTCCCCCAAAAGGGGAGGTTTGGCGTAATCGCCACGCTTCGCAGGCGGATTGGCGATCGCAGTATGGTTGTTTAAGTACTCAGAGAACGCTGCTGCCCATCCTCTAGATAATGCCTTAATCTCCTTTTACGACACCCATGGGAAGAGATGGGGTAGTGCTATTCTTTAAGTCCGGCAATAGACGAGACCACTGCAGGGTAAACACCTCTTCTCATACACAGAAGGAACGAGTATTGATCACCAAGCTTGCTTACTGCGGGTTGGCGATTTCAGACCAAGGTTTCCTCACGACGTTTTCCTTCACCGTATATCGCGTCTTAGATTAACTAATAAAGTACAAATGACATGAAGAAGTCAGATTGATACATGTTCATGTGATCAGCTTACAGCAGTTTGTAAAACTTTTCGCGGGTCCATTGATGCACCAAATCTGCATAATGAGCTGGCTCGATTCTTTGTACCGGACAATTACCAATGCAACAGGAAGCACAAGCTTTTTGCTGTGCCTTCATGTCGCACTGTAGCGCGAGCTAAATCGCCAATACCTCGTACTCTCACCGCACTCATCGAACTCTTGGATTATAATACGAACTGTGATCTGTTTGCAGATGATTGGAAGAAGATTTTATTAGTATGTCTGAAGCATTGCGTGAGAGATTCATGAAAGATGTCTATTTTACTATGTTTTTATGTTTCATTTCTCTAACTTTAATTACTGTAATTGGTCCAAGACCGCTGTTATTAAAGTAAAATAAATAAATAAATGCTTGGGCTTACACCCGCAATCCGGTGCTTAACAAGTGGGTCTGTAACCTCCGGGCTACCACGACATTACTACCACCCTTATCATCATCTCTATGCCCTTATCCCCCTCTAGGTGGGTTCGGCACAACATGTATTCCTCTTCCATTCTCTTCTATCAGTCGTCATCTCAGTACTCACTTCTTTCTTACCCATACCATCTTGCAGAGCGTAAATCATAGTTGCGAAATCCATTACCGCGATGTGCGTTACGTGAAAGTTTATCATCGCGACGTTCGTTGTTGCGAAAGTCGGAGTGACTAGATTAGGGCACCCCGACCAGATAGGTTAGGTTAGAACTGTGACCACCCACGCGAGAGCCGAGCATGCGAAGCGAGCGTGCCGCGGCAGCGGCCGGCGAACGCTACATTCAAGTTGGTCGCAATTACTAGGTATCGTACATCGCAGTAAAGAACTTTCGTGGTAGCGTACATCGCGGTAATGAACTTCGCAACGATTTACACTCCATCTTTCACACAATCCATCCATCTTTTCTTTGGCCTACCTCTACTTGTCTATCCATCCACAATCATATTTAACGCTCTTCTGGTAACATCACTTTCTTCCCTCTGCATAGCATGTCCATCCCACGCTAACTTATTACTCCACACCAACTACCATCCTTATTATACCATTAAAATTTTCATACACCATAAGTTTTAAAAATAAAACAAAGTTACTGAGTTACGAATAACAATCTTATATTGTATTCATGACAAAAACACATTTCAGTAATAAAACAAGACTTTTCAAGCGTTGCTTAATGCGAAATAACTTTGTATTATATTGAGAAAAGTTACGTTTTGTATAGACGAGTATTTTAGAACGAAGGTTTGGTAGGTAAAGAAAGTATTAAGAAACAAAGTATAACACGTTGAAGGTGTAAAAGTTGGAGGCGTGGGTTTGTAAATAATTTTGGTTTTATACATTACATTTGTGCTATCCATGTTAGGGGAATGTTAGGGGAAGGGGGGGGGGGGTTGAAGCACTGGGCCGGTCGATGTGGCGATGCTTGGGGGAGGCCTATGTCTAGCAATAGACGTCTTTCGGCTGAATGATAATGATAACATTACATTTTGCGTAGGTTTTATAGGAAGCGATCTAGAGAATAATGGGTGATTTACACGGATCGATTTTAGCCGTGCGGCAAGTCACCAGTCGCATCGCTTGTAAAAATCGAATCGCTACCCCATTTACACCGGTCGACAAAAATCGCATGCGACTTGTTCATTTCTAGCGGAACAACACAGCGCAAAACACACCTCATGCGGAGGGCGATCGCCTGCAACTGACCATTTACACGATCGATTTTAGTCGACCGCCGCATGCGGCTTGTCGCCGCAAGGCAAAAGTCGGATGGCACCCAACTTTGGGGCTTGCGATTTTAGTCACTAGCGGCCTAGTCCAATTGTCATTTAGACGGTCGATTTTCGCCGTGCGGCCTAACCGTGCGGCGAAAATCGACCCGTGTAAATCCCCTATTAGGTCCCTATTGTTCTTAAATTTGACACTCTACGTCACCCTTATGGCGTCACTATTAAAATACATATTACTACACTCTATTCAAACAAAGATGAAACCTGACAGCTCGATCATTTGTAAATTGTAGCCGTAAGGAGGCTGCTATAAAAAACCGTAAACGACATCACCAAGAACCGTAAAATAGCTATATTTTCCACGCTTTGTTCTTTTAAAATATTTGATATTCTTTGTATGGCAAATTTACCTATGTAGAGAAACAGCACTAGTCAACTTACGGTGAAAAGGATATAGCTATGTCTATACCAGTGCGCTTTCATGTTCATCTTGCGTCTTCGTCTGAAGCATGCGTGAAGCGCCATAGCGCATGCCTTAATACTAGTTCGACAAAAGCGCATGCCCCTAGCGCACGCTAATCCGTCTATTGTATGTCGACTGCAACTGACCGAGGCGCACCGTTGTAGACGATAAGCTGCATGCGTCTTATGGCAATCAATATTGCATGCGCTTGACGCAAGAGGAATTGAAAGTTGAAAGCACAAGATGAACATGAATGCGCATACCATATAGGTGTGAAATTCCCAAGTCTTTAAGATAGGAATTCTGTTCCGTAAGGTTTCAAAAGAATAAAATCTTCAAGTTTCTAACAATTTATTTCTGAAAAGCTATTGCTATTTTGTAGGTATTCCTATTATTCTCAAATTACTTTGAAAATATTCTTTGAAATAGAACAATTGAAGATAACGATGTCCACTCGAATTGTATAGAAATGTTGGGTTTTCTATTGTTTCCTATAAGAAATATATTGAAACAAAAGTATGCTAAAGAATTGAGAATATTTCAGAGAAGAGCGAAGGCATTTATAGAAATAGAATCAATAACTGGACTTGTAGGTCCTGTATCTATTCTACTGTAAAAACTTGATATATTATTGGTAGTGCATAGGTTGTGTATAGGTGGTGTACAGGTGTGTACAGGTGGTATATAAGTCTATTCACATCGGCAAACAATTGCACTCACACCGATAATTCAGCAATCATCAAGCTGTCTCCCCCCTAAGCCCCCGCCAGCAACGCCCTAAGCCGAGGTCCGAGTCCCACTAGGGGTCGCCCTTAGTGCTGTTGTTGTAAGTAGTCATGATGTTAGTGTAGTATAAGTAGTTGGCTTAGGTTAAGTTTTTTACTCCCCCCCCCCCCCAAGTTTCGGCCTCACCTATGGACATACGATTATTTCGGGGCCCGAACTAAGATCGAATGACAACACGCTTTGGCAGTTGTCCCTACTACCGATGTGTTTTTGCCCGTCCGAAAAGTTGAACTTGACACTTGTTTTGTTCACTCCTACGTTTCGGGCTACTTTCGGACGGGCGACTAACTCCGTTGATGGACTTAGGCAGTAGGCCCCCAAGTACGGATGGCAGTACTTCGCCGGACGAGCTCTACTACTAGTATGCTTGCAGTAGGGTCGGTTTTAAAAGGTTAGATTTGAACTCCTTCTCCCTCGCTTTAAAGGTCAAGTCGTTTCGCTATCGCCGCTTTAAGCTGTGTTAGAGCCGGCACACGATGCGTTGCGGCGCCGCACCGCAAAGATTTCACCGTATCAGCGGGCACACGAGCGGTGCGGCGCCGCAACGTTGTTATGTCGCCGCGGCGCCGTAGCAAAAAAATCGTAGAGAAAAAAAATCGAAACGAACGAGCGTGTGTCCTTCCTTGTGACGCATAAACAACTGAGCGGTGCCGCTCCGACGCAGGGTTGCCAGACGTTGAATGTTTTTCCTCGTACCAGGGTTGCCAAATATCTCGTAATTTCAGAACATAATCTCGTAAAAGTAAAAAAAAAAAAAAAAACCTTCTAGCCATAATTTACACTGTATTTACCTCCATCTGGTTTGCATTAGATATATTGGCTGTAAAATGAAACAAATTACAACTGTGATTCATATTTTAATAAGTTTACTTAAGGCGCTTCCCCCACCGAAAGTGGCGCCACTTCAGAAAAAAAACATTATTTCTGTCAACACACAACATATTGAAATTTCATACGAACAACATTTTCGTCAAGTGTTGTAGAAATTTTCGAACACCAAAAAACAACACTTGACATCCTAGGTTAGAAGTTTTAGTAATTAATGATAAAAACGGCCGTTTTTGGTACTTATCGCTAAAACTTCGAATCCAGAAGCTCTACCACCGACCATGTGGTGCAGTTAGGGGAAAGTTAGACAATCCTGCCTTGTTTATAGGGATATGTTTATGTGTACCAGGCATCGCCGGTAGTTGAAATTTTGAAAAAGAAAGACGTGGTTAAAATCTCGTAAAAAATATACGAGATTTTTTTTTTCTCGTATCTCGTACCTAGACCGCTAAATCTCGTAAAGTTACGAGATTTCTCGTACATCTGGCAACACTGCTCCGACGTCGCAACGCTCCTCCTCCTCCCCGCTTCGTCTCGGTGGTTGCAAGTCCGGTGCGGCGCCGGAGCGCATCGTGTGACATGCCACAGATATTTCTATGTAAGACGACGCAGGGACACCGCTCCGGCGCCGTACCGCCGCCGCAACGCATCGCTCTTAGGCTGTATCTACACTCACGGTTTTCCAGCATGATTTTCCTACGTAACTGAATCGATTTGTCGCTCACTCGATCGCGATCTAAATCGGCGTTGTGTATAATCCTATTTACATACAAAATGGTTTGTTCGTCCACTAACGTAATTGTGGCGGCTAATCGCGCGATTAAATCCTAACACAAAACTTGTCTAAACCCCGATTTACACGTCTGTAGTGTGTTTACTAGTAGTTAAGTGGACATAGAACTTTAAGCATTGTCTCATTAAATACCTTATAATTATGTATGTATGTAGTAATACGGTATTTGACTATTATTTTTTTATTAGAAATCTTGAAACTATTACAAAAACAATAAGCAACAGTGAAATAACAAATGAAATATTTAATGAAATGCCTAAGTCATAAACGATTTAAAATTTAAAGCGTGAATCCCCTCTATTTTTCATCGTATTTTTTTCAAAATTTTCTTTCTACACTTTTTATAAAATAATACAAAATTGTTGATCATTTTTAATAGTAGTCAATTACCTTATATTGGATAGAGTAAATTCGTTTAAATGAATTAGTTGCAGAATCTGTCGTCAAAATATTACGACGCAGACTGAAGTGAGGAGGCAGAAAAAAATTGCCAAAAATCAAAAATATTATCACATTCTTCTCAATTCATTTTGACCGAATTTACCACATATCCGGAGTCGCCTCAACGCACTATAGGTACTCCATAGCGCGATGCATACGCGTAAAGGCTGATTTACACGACGCCATTTTCTTGAAGCAATAATATAATCATTCTGTCTTTGTCTTTCTCAGCAAAAAAACAGAGATAGCATGAGAATAGCTTCAAGAAACTGGCGTCGGCGTCGTGTAAATCAGCCTTAACGCGACGAAACATGACCGCGCAAGATACGCTCAGTGTGTCTGCAGCCTAAGTGTTCGTTTACACTATCCAAGTGACAACATTTTAGTAATCATAGACACGCACTCTAAAGACTCGAAACACGTAAATGATCCAATAATCCATAACACTTAAAATTTCATCCCTAAAACACCATCTGAACCCCGACCATCAAAAACACATCCCCATTACACGAACGAGCATTGAACCCGTGATAGATTACTGCATACATTAGCACACACCGCTGTATACATAAACTTGGTAACTTCACGCTTTGACAAATTGTCGACAGCAGTAATGCAACGGGGATGTTTTTCTATAATATTGTAATTATGGGAAGTTGGGGAGTGATAGGATATTGATAGAGATGAAAAGGTGGTGTTATATGGCGAAGATTATGTATTGAAGTATGTTTATAACAAGAAGATATACATTTGTCATTGTTAGGTCTCTTGGTCACACACGTTTTTTCGCCGTAAAAACCTACGGTTAATTTAGCCGTGTGTAGGCACGGTCATCAGTGTTGTATGGACTACTATAGAAGTTTGTTGACGGACACGGCGGCCCAACGGCACGCCTGCGCTGCCGTATCCAGCGTGGCTACTCCTCCTTTGCGCACGGTTTGATTTACATAAGTGTTGTATGACAGTCTATGAGAGTTTGTTAACGGCACCGGACATTTTCGCGACGGGCAATTATTGCATGACAGTCTTCCAACGCTGATTTTGTGTTACAAAACGGATATAAATCAGTTTCAGCTGGTGGTTTGCCGTGTCGTGTACAAGCTCACACGATTTTTCTACGGCGCAGCTAATACGCCATACGGTTAAGAAACCGTGCCGTGAACAAGAAGCCTTGGGGTTAGCGCATAACGACGAAGTGGCGGCGAAGAGTGATTTACTGGTCGCAAATAGAGATTGGCAATCCACCGGGCTTAAACCCGATAAAACCATAAACACCTATAAAGCTGAGTGTATACTTGATTTGATAAAAACACATTAGCGATATTAAAAAAATATATTTTAAAAATGATTTTCATTCATATTTTGAAACAATTCTGATTGTTTCAACACATAGTGTCTCACAAAACGTAAAACCAATAAATATTTCGATTCGTCAATCTCACTAAATTGGTAGGGATTACGTTTCTACTGTGTTATTGCACAAGTTATATTTTGTATACAAAAATCATTTCCACTCGAAATTTGGGTGGAAATCAGGTTTAAACCCAATTACATCCAAAATATCCGGTTTAAACTCACCTAAGTTTAAACCAAGGTGGGTGGATTACCCAGCTATAGTCGCAAAGTAAACAAAGCGGCGCAGTTTTGTATCGGCTCTTTTGGATGCTTTAGCCGCTCTGCAGCTCTTCACGGCACACATAAAGCTCTTCGCAGCAAACTGCATATCTTCTTTAATATTTTTTATTTTTTACTTGCCTTTGGACAGTCCCACTGCTGAGCAAAGGCCTCCCCTTTTGTCTTCCAAACATCTCTATTTTGTGCCGTTTCTGACCATGCTAGCCCCGCAAACACGTCTTGATCGTCACGCCACCTACGCCGAGGTCGACCTCGACGGCGATGTCCTCCTTCAGGCGTCCAGAAGTAACGGTCTTTGCCCACCTGTCCGGGTGCATTCGAGCGACATGACCGGCCCACTCCCACTTTAGCGTGGCTGTTTCCTACAATATGCAATTATTTTCCCCAAAAAAACTAAAGTACTTTGCTTTGCCTATTATAAATGATGGAATCAGGGGTTACTTTGCGGAAATCCATGACATACAAAAATGCAAATAGAATATCTAGCTTTAATTCCGCTGAACAAGATCGCTAGTTTGGATGCAGTATGCAGCACCACCCTCCCGCCCACAAGTTTACTCGTACGCACATGCAGAAACAGTGAAAAAATAATGCAACATGCAACCAAAAAAATACAAGACACGTGTTTCGCCCCTGCACGGGGCATCCTCAAGATTGTTGACTCCTCGACCGCTAGGACGCGAATGGGGCTGTGTTTTTTTTTTTTTTTCCATTTGACTGCTGTAGGTCGTCCTAGGGGACGGTTTCTACGTAACCGGGCAGTTATTGGCGTGACCTAAAGGGTCTACAGCCAATGGGGGGAAGTTAAATACTTAACCTAAGCTAACTACTTGTACTACACTAACATCATGACTACCTGCAACAACAGCACTGAGGGCGACCCAGTGGGACTCGGACCTCGGCTTAGGGCGTTGCTGGCGTGGACATAGGGGGGGGGGGGGGGGGGAGACAGCTTGATGAGGGCTGAATTATCGGTGAATGGGGCTGTGAAGCGCGCGCCCCTCTATATATCGTCACGATTTGACGTTTGTGACATTAGTGATGATTGTGACGTTTACGTCGAAGTACCCGCAAAAATGCGTAATAATGGAATCAGAATAACATTTATTTGCCTACTTTGTGTTTTACAAAATGTCTCTGTGGGCGGTGGGCCGTACAGAGGTGAGTCAGCTAACTTATGTCCTAAAGGATCTATGTTTGCTGTGTTCTATTTATTCGCAATATGTGAGACTATACAAACAGATTACGTGTTTTATTTATATTTTCACTAACACACATAATAATGGAGATGGCACGACATTGGTCATTCTAATTGCTCCAACATACTCAACCGGAAACCCTTATCACATACATGCAAAATACTATAACTATTATTGTCGCTCAAGGAGTGGCCGGTCTCAATTAAATGTTTTGCTTTGTCTATTCCCTGCAATATTCCAATTCTAACTCGAACCATAACCCTCAGCTGCCGGGTACATAGTGTACAAAACAAACGGTACAATGTACACTAATTTGAGCCTCAGTGGTACGAAACGGCACAACAGCGCGACCTGTTGCGTTACAAACAGCTACGCGATTGTACGCGTCATTACACGACTCGAATGGAATGAGATAGTTTTTGAACTTTGGTACTTTTGACCCCGACTGTTCAAGGGTTGTGATTTTCGTGTTAGTTTGTTTAATATGTTGTGTCGGATACATCCCATTTGGAGAAACGAATTTGACAACTTTGTTTTTCGTAGATAAAGGCAGCACACACAGTGTAGACAAAGTTATTTTTCTTTTTTCCATATTGGTAAGCGCAGACAGGGTTGGAGCACATGAATCCAAATAACAGAGTATACCCCTCTGGCTCTCACATACACACGACGGAACACAGTAAACTGCTTGGCGCCGGACTTTAATGTTCAGGTGGTAGCTAGCCAGGCGGACCGTATAGATCCTACCACCAAGCGTGCTGAGTTTTGTTGAATCTTACAACACGCGTCTATTCCCAGCGTGCGGTGAAGAAGTTTTATATTCTAGCCCGTACCCACGAGGGATACTTAAACAACAGTCTATATAGGCTGTAAATGAAGTGTAATTCATTAAAACCACATGATCTAGTACTGGTATAGATTAACCCTACAAGGGGTCTCTATTTTGGTCAAAGGATTAGCATTGCCATACAACGTGACAATGCTGCCAGCCTTCTGGGCACGTTACCAGTCGACAGCGATGCGGAGGAATATTTTGATGCCCTGCTTTAGTTTATAGTTTTATTAGGATATATTTTTCTTTATTTGTATATACTTTTATTCGTAATTATGTAAATATCGTTTGTGTTAATAAAATTTATCATCCACAAGGGATTAATGAAGAAAATAAAAAAAAGTGCTTTTCTTTTTCCGAGTCATTTTTAGCGCCGAGTTAACTGACTGCGCGGAGAGATATCGCACTAGTCGTACCTGCCAGCTGTGTTGCCGTGTCTTCATTCATTTATTTGTGGCATCGAATTGTTCGAAAACATAAAAAATGTATTTGTTGTTTTTTTTACCTATTTTTCTTTAAACCTTTTTATTAGGTTTAGACAGGATCACCAAGCCCATGTCTGCAGACGAACAGATGGTAGATGGAGCAGACACGTGTTAGAGTGGAGACCGCGTTTGGGCAAACGTAGTGTGGGACGCCCTGCGGCACGATGGACCGACGATTTGAAAAAGGTGGCTGGCAGCGGATGGATGCGGGCTGCCCAAGACCGGGATGGTTGGCGATCTTTGGGGGAGGCCTACGTTCAGCAGTGGACGGCAATAGGCTGATATGAGGATCACCAAGCGATACCGCAAGAAAAAAAAAAATATTAACGTCAAGAAAAATTTTTTTTTTTTTTTATATTTGTTTTTAATCAAGCTTGGTTTAACAGTAATAGATAATGTGGTTAAAGGAATTACACGAATTCATTTACATCCTATAGACAACAGTTTTTTGTCTCCTGTGTGTTTTCCTGTCCAAATGTCTTTTTAAACATTTCAAACATCTCCTACATCTATTCTAATAACAATTGTATGAAACGGCCTCAAGTTGCAAAGCGTCCATAAAAACTGTAACTACTTTAAGTTTGGTGGCACTATGGATGTTAAGCACGGTCGATAGAATCCTAAGGGTGGTATTAGAATAGCGGAGGATGAGCGTGGATGTTTGTTTAAGGTGGTGCTACACTTAGTTAAATGTGTTTTGTGCTATGGAAGTACTAAAGCAAAAAAATCAAGATGTACGGGCCTCTTCTCAGGATGAGAAGGGTTTAGTCCTGGTGCAGACTATACACAACATTGAGAACTATATCGAGTTCCTTCAGGAGCTCGTGGCTAAATAATTACAGCCGCATAGACCGATCTTCCGGGTTAAGCCACGCTTGCCGAGGTTGGTCTGTGGATGGGTGACCATTTACCATAGCGAGTTTCCTCCGTGCCTCGGAAAGCACGTAAAGCCGTTGGTCCCGGCTGTCATTTGTAGATCTTTGACAGTCGTTACTGTTGGTCAGAAGTCAGAAAGTCTGACAACCAGTCTTACCAAGAGTATCGTATTACCCAGTTGCTGGGTTGTGGAGGTCTGATAGGCAGTCGCTCCATGTAAAATACTGATATTCAGCTGCATCCGGTTCGACTGGAAGCCGACCCCAACATAGTTGGGAAAAGGCTAGGCAGATGATGATCGAGTTCCTTCAGATGTGCAGGTTTCCTCACAATGTTTTTCTTCACCATTAACGCAAGTGAAAATCAAATTCTGATCCGCACATGAATTCTAAAAGTCAGAGGTTCGGACTGGGATTAAACTGCGACCCAGCTGCTTGGAACACAAACGTTCAATTGCTGAACGTTTGCTGGAGGCTTCTGAAAAACCTCGGATCGAAATATACGATCAATGTATTGCCAAACAATGAATTACTAAACGTCAGTTAACATCTGGGAGTAGGATGAACGAAAGACAAAATGTTTACGATTTGGGAATAGGATGAACGAAAGACAAAGTGTCAAATCACGACAATCGAATCGATCGGAGGATTTGAAACACTTTCGTGGTTGAAAACCGTGCAATCCGTCAGCTGAAACTTCGTCGTAGGCTCCCTGATCACAAACGATTCTAAAGAAATTCTGGTAAGTATAATATATGTATAAGAATGAAGTATGTAAGAGGAAGTCCGAAAGTGGCGCCGCACTGGTGACAGAAAAATTGTGTGGAAACCGGTTTGATGGTGTGGCGACATCTATCTCGCCACATGCGAACTAGCGAACTATCCTACATCGCGCAATCAAGATTTAACACGCAGATAGTACCTATATATACAACCTCCCAACATCAACTGGTGGGCAGTAGCCCGCCAGGCACAAGACTCCGCCTGGTTGGAGGATCCTCCCTTTGGTTGGAGGAACACCACACCATAGTTTCTCCACAATGGTATGGGCATGGGATGTGGAGTAATTAGGAACATGTCGTGAAGAAAGTTTTGTGTATGAATCTGGATGGTTATAAGAGTAGAGGAACACCAAAGAAACGATGGATGGATAAATGTAAAAGATGATATGACTAGAAAGAAGGTGACTACTGAGATGACGGCTAATAGAGATGTATGGAAGAAAAATACATACTGCCACAACCACAAATAAGTCGGGCTAGGGGCAGGGGATGATGATAATATAAGAATGATTAAGAAATCTATATCTCGGGAGCTCGTGGCTAAATAATTACAGCCGCATAGACCGATCTTCCGGGTTAAGCCACGCTTGCCGAGGTTGGTCTGTGGATGGGTGACCATTTACCATAGCGAGTTTCCTCCGTGCCTCGGAAAGCACGTAAAGCCGTTAGTCCCGGCTGTCATTTGTAGATCTTTGACAGTCGTTACTGTTGGTCAGAAGCCAGAAAGTCTGACAACCAGTTTTACCAAGAGTATCGCATTACCCAGTTACTGGGTTGTGGAGGTCTGATAGGCAGTCGCTCCATGTAAAATACTGATATTCAGCTGCATCCGGTTCGACTGGAAGCCGACCCCAACATAGTTGGGAAAAGGCTAGGCAGATGATGATGATTAAGAAATCTATTATCCTCTTCAAACAATCTCTGGTTCCCTCTAGACCTTGTGAGCCGAGATGGTTCTATCTCTTCATGCGACAAACGCAAGTCTGGCACGATCCTAAGACACCCTACGTTGGATATAACCCAGTTATCAGCTTGACGTATGGTTACAGACTTCGGCTGTTCCAGTTTTATAGCTCCGCGACTTCAAAATTGAGGATTTAGATAAGAAGTATGGAGTAAACTTTGAAGCTTTGAAGATGTATGTTGTTTATCTATATTGAGTTCTTTGTCACACTGTTTTAGGTGAATGCTTTCGACCAGCTAAAGAAATTCAAATTTTGATCGAGTTTTACTACATATTTCATGTAAAATATGATCAACTTTGATTCATAATTCGCGGTTATTTAATTGTATTTATCACAGAAATAATAACACTAAATAATAACACACTAACTTATCCCTTAGATGGTTGAAGGTTGTGCAAAAAAGTGGCATGCCATCTCTTTTCATTGGCATACAAATGACAAGGACAGGTGTATTATAAGCAACTTTTAAAATGACAATTGTTTTCAAGTAAGGGTGGAAGTATATAGATTTCTGTAGTATTTACGTACCTATGTATTTATTTACTTACAATGAATTAACCAGTTATCAACAGTCAACATAATATCGAGTTAATAACCACACTTTTTGAACTTTGAACTTACACTACGGGGCTCCGCCAACGAGCTTTTGTATACAGAACCAAAAAACGTTACAATTGCCAAAAACGTTTGCCAAGAAAATTCTCATAGGTACACAAAACCCCATTCAAACACAATAAACACGCTAATAACATCCTTTAAACTAATTCCTACAGCTGAACTGAAAGTTAACAGTCGCTTAAGTTTCATAGAGCGTGAAATTCTGAAATACGCGTCCAACTTAAAATTGTTTCGGCATGTTAAGCGCACTTCAGACTACGCTATAGTATCGCATATTACATCATAAGCTATAACTAAATAGCTTGACGCTCACACTATACGCTATATTGCAACCCGGTCTACTATGAATAGCAAGTTATTTGACGGCGATCAGTCGGGCGACGGACGGGGTAGAAGTGAGGCGGGGCGGGGAACGGATAATCGTACGATATAGCTCTGAGAATCGCTAGTTTATCGCGTAGAGCAATCCAATACTTCATAGCGTAGCGTTGTGCGAACGTTTCCATATAAAATGTATGATGAGCGAGATCGTTGTACTATACAATATTTGCTATCACTACATAGTATTTATAAAAGTCGCTTCCCGCTGTCTGTCCCTATGTATGCTAAGATCTTTAAAACTACGCAACGGATTTTGATGCGGTTTTTTTAATAGATGGAGTGATTCAAGAGGAAGGTTTATAATGTATAATACGTTGCACCCGTGCGAAGCCGGGGCGGGTCGCTAGTGCTATATAATTCAAACAAAATGTCTGAACAAACTTCTGCAAATCACAGTACTCATGAATATGAACAACTTTTACTATGGCACCAACTCTGCAATATAAAAAAAAACAGCTGTTCCGTACTAAAGTGCTATACTTACACGATCAACATGTACGGAACAGCTGTTTTTTTCATATTTTAGTGTTGGTCCCATAATAAAAGTTATTCATATTCATGAACTAGCTTTTACTTAACGTCAATTAAGCTCAAAAAAAATCTTAACACACTACTAAAGTTACCATAATAATATAATTCAATCGTGATTCGAAAGACACATGGCGCCATCTATGAACGTTATTGTTGTTTTCCTCGAGAACAGTGCTTTTTTCGGGATGAAAGGTACCCTATGTCCGTTTCTGTACACCTGACAACGTATATGCAAAATTTCAGGATGATCGGTTCAGTGGTTTAGGCGTGAAAATGTAACAAACAAAACTAGTTACGATTAGGATACTGTGATCTGTAGAAGTTTGTCGAGTTATTTTGTTCGAACCTTATTTATTACAGCGTAGTCTGAACAGCGCTTTATACTTATATCTCTGTCAGGCACTGTGCTGCGATAGCGTTAAGTTACGAGTATGGGGGCAGAGTTGTGTCTTGTTTAAGTGAGTTTGTTTAGACGTATTATTCTCGAAGAACAAAAAGTTATTTATGGTGTGTGTACAGTCTGCCAACCCGCACCATGCCAGCGTCACATTAAGGCCTTATTTCTTCTCATTATGAGAAGAGGCCCGTGCCCAGCAGTGGGACAGTATTGGGCTTATTATTCTATTATGCTTATCGAATGAATTGTGTAGATTTGTAGCTCGCAACTTAGTCATGTGTAAAGTTTATGATTAAAATGTACCTATTTTTTTGTTTTAGATTGGCAAACGGAACTAGGGGCCTATGCACACGACGTCTTTTCTACGCGCCGCCGCCGTCGACGTGCTTTTCAAATTCCTTACATAAATAACTTGAATCACAATCACAAGACGTCGAGGCTCACATGATGCCGTTTAAACTTGGTGCTCAGACTGATTCCTTAGCTATTATTTAACACTGGCTGTGTCCGCGACTCCGTCCGCGTGGAAGTCGGAAATCAATGACGCTATAACTAAACAAAGTTTTTGTTAACTTTAAATTGTAATATGTCTTGATTGAGCGAACCGATTACGATGAAACAAAAACTAAATGTTACTCCGTGGTCCGCACAATATTTTTCGATAAAAGTCTGCCGCATTAAGTCAGAACTTCATACGTGATGCGTGCACAAACAAACCGACAAAAAGATAAAAAGAATATTATTAAAAAAAAAAGACGAAACCGATTCTATTGGTCATCCCACCCGCTGTTTTTTTTTTATATTATGTAGGTACTAATGTACCGACCCGCCATATATATATATATCTGCCTAGCCTTTTCCCAACTATGTTGAGGTCGGCTTCCAGTCGAACCGGATGCAGCTGAATATCAGTATTTTACATGGAGCGACTGCCTATCAGACCTCCACAACCCAGTAACTGGGTAATACGATACTCTTGGTAAAACTGGTTGTCAGACTTTCTGGCTTCTGACCAACAGTAACGACTGTCAAAGATCTACAAATGACAGCCGGGACCAACAGCTTTACGTGCTTTCCGAGGCACGGAGGAAACTCGCTATGGTAAATGGTCACCCATCCACAGACCAACCTCGGCAAGCGTGGCTTAACCCGGAAGATCGGTCTATGCGGCTGTAATTATTTAGCCACGAGCTCCTCTACATCACGGTGTATACGATACACATACACATCTCCATATCTACAGATTTATTAATGTGTAGATAAGGATGAGGAGAAAATCAAGTCAAACTTTTTTACATTGGATTTTTAATGGGTTTTATGATGAGCACAGCTCTCGTATGAAAAATATAAATCTCTCGTTAACAAAATACCTCCTCACACAGTGTTTTTTAAATAACCTTTTAGCCTTAATCGTAACAGCACTTATCACAACCAACATCATAAACATCACATAAAAGTTACGATTGACGATAAAAAAATAAACAAAGAAACGCATTAAAAACTTCACTCACGTTCTCTTCTCAGCAAAATATCAAGTGGCTACAACACAAAGACTTGTCCAACAACTTGCACAAACGTAATTTAGTTTTAATAGCAACAATATGAAAACTTGCAGCGCCATTCAAACTCGTATAAAACTTGCGGATTGCCGCTAGGGGTGGCAAGAAAGCAGTTTTGTAATATACTTGCATTGGATTTACGTTTATAGAATTTCTTGGGATGACTTCAAGTTTTTAGATCATTAAGTAGCAATGCGAACTTGTGTGTAGTGCAATTTACCAGCCTTTAAGGAAAATACCGAGCGAAAAGAAAATATCAATATGGAAAATATTACATCCGAAAGGCCTGGAGTCTACTCCCTAAGCACGAAATCCGTGGTTTCGGCCTTAGTTACGAGCGTTTCCTACTGCCTATCACTTATGGACATAATACGATTATTTCGGGGCCCAAACTAAGAATGAATGACAACACGATTTGACAGTTGTCCCTACTACCGATGTGTTTTGCCCGTCCGAAAAACTGAACTTGACACTTGTTTTGTTCACTCCTACGTTTCGGGCTACTTTCGGATGAGCAACTAACTTCGTTGACGGACTTAGGGAGTAGGCCCCCTGAGTGCGCGCGACCTTTTTTTGGCTCGTATTTATCTTGTACTAACAATAATAATTGACATAAAGTTCATTCATCATCATCTTTGATCACTTTTTGCAACGAAATTGTACATAGCATATGTACAATTTCGGTGCAAAAAGTCGCTTCCATTCTATTCCGCGCCAGTGTAAATTGAGCCTAATTACTTGTAAACAATATTGTATTATAAACTTCGCTTCCGTCCGTTATGATGCGCGTCGAAGCACTTCGACGCGCTTTGTGAGGTGTGAATCATACTTTTCAAACACACATACAGAAAAATGATAATTTTATGCGCACGGGTTGATGCTACTGTTGGCACCTATGGGCCATACAACGTATCTTACGTAACGAAGTTTACCGATCATGTACGATTAAACACGAGTGAATTGAAAGTACTAAAGTACGTATTTGTTCCTTGGAGTTATTTTCAGAATACAGGATGTTTTAATTGGTTTCGGATTGAAGCGAAATTGAATATTGATCGTAACGGTAGACTGAACACTGAAGTTGCGTCTCGGATTTATATTTGGATTCAAAATAATTAATATACAATACTATTTTACGAGAAAATATACTCGTAACATAGTATTTCTCTTGTTTTTTTTAATGTTATGTAAGTTGGTATACAAGGCGAATTGGGCCCCCAATTCTCCTCAAAGAAATAATGATAAATCTCAACTGAAACAAGGCCGAGCCGTTCATTCAGACAGTTTTCGTTTTCAAAAGCTGTCAAATTGTTTGACACAAAAAACAAAACCAATCATTTTGACAGTTTTCGTAAACAAAAACTGACTGACGATTGTGGTTCGTTTGCGTTTGGTAACAGTTTTGTTTGTCGAATTGGCCCGCTGATGTTACCATCTTCACTTAGTGACCGCCGCCTATACAAGGTGGTAATTTGAGATGGTGCAGTACCTAAATAAAACCTTCTTCTTAGCGTGTCGATGACAATCTGCACTGTGTCGGCCCAGAACTCAGCAATGAGTTTAGCACTATCCGTAGCGTCCATTATTAGTTCTTATAAATAAAACCTTAACCGTTGTAGCTGCAGGACAATCTTCTTAGAAGACTGTCCACATTTTTTGAAAATATTTTGCTCTGCCTTTCCAGCTTTTAAAAAGGAGCCAACGAGAAAAGGAGCAGTTTTTACAAATCATTTTTTATGATGCCAATCGATCCTATTTCTAATAAGAATCAAAAGATTCTTCCGGATCAACAGAGGTTGGAGTACTAGAAACGTCAGAAATCGCTAAAAACTTATTTGAAATGGGATAGTAATAAGAGCAGCTACCTTAATCGTTGTGGCTACAGGAAAACGTTTGTAAGTTTTGAAAATATTTCGAACTGCATTCACAGATATTGAAAACAAAATATTTTTTTTTCGGTATCTACGTCTCTTTAAATAGAATTTGGATTGCTGAAAGTACCTACCGATTTTTTTTTTCAGTATCTTTGTATGCTGTTCGAAATATTTTCAAAAATTATGATCAGCTCCTAAGAGAGAATTATCGCGGAACATACATATTCATGGGGGTAATTCGGTTACCTCGGGGTGCTCTACCTCTGGATTTTCGCTTGACACTACTTTTTGGGACACCCGTATAATTATAGCACGGCTGGCAACCCCAGCATTTGCTCGTAGGATTCCATAGTTTGTAGTATCACCTTCATGGTCATTCACCTACCTACTTGCTATTTATATTTTATACTTTTTTATTGATGACAGATGGAATTCTAATTTAGACTTGGCTTTTGGAGATTGTTTTTTGGACACCATGGTGATGTTTTTTTGATACAAGATATTTTCTGTTTATTTTATATAGAGAAACGTTATAAGCTGAAATTTGGAATATTTCTATAGCAGAACAGTTTTTGATATTACACTGAAATGAAGCGTATCAAGTTAAATAAAAAGCATTTGTGGAACTTCTACGTGTTTCCCTTGGTGTTTAACAGTTGTGGCATGTTATCCAACTGGAATGCCAGATAAAGAAGCTGTGCCCGTCGGTAACCCCTTCTCCCTTCTTTTCACTTCGTCTCCTGCCCTACCTACACTTGTGAGATCGGCGATCGGACCTGCTGTCGTCTACTACTATGACTACGACTAAATGCTACAGCCGGTCTGTTTGCTGCCGCCGGTTTCCATCAGATGGCTGTGTGGGCCATCGACGAACGCTGTGAATACAAGAAGGAACTCGCTGACGACTGCAAGGGACGTAAAGCTATGCTGACTCTTACTCGTTAAGCACTTTATTATTGTTGTTATGTATTAGGTATTGAATGCTCTACACATTCTTTACAACTGGTGTAGCAGACGTGCTCTCAGGAGATCCTGGGGCCGTCTGTTACATTACAAGTTTATTATCACGAACTACCCATCGTCGTCGGTTCTTATGTCAGATGGTTATATAAATCGATGTACTTACCACAGTGATGGGATAGGCCGGGTTGATGATGGTGTAGAGCAGTATGTGGTTGGGCCGCGCTGGCGGCTCGCGCTTGCGGCGCGGTTCGCCCGCCATGTAGTTGTTGCCATTACTCTGTAAATAAAATAAATAACTGTTAGAATAATTATACTTTAATGGACCTTGGTCATGCGCACTGAGATGGATTAAATACAGGCAGTGACATCACAAAGTTTATTAGGTACAAAAAATGGCTACGCGCCGCCGCCGCTGCAACTCCGGAGTGTAACACAAAATAAAACCGAACGGCAATGTTATAAAGTTACAAACACACAGCGGAATGAGAACTCTCTCGCCTTACACTAAAGCTTAATTTCCATTATTGCCTAACAACGGCCATTTCAAGTTTTTAACAAAAAAAACGACTTAAAAAAACTTAATATAAATAAAATTACTATCATAAAAACTTGGTTTTCTAGGGATCTTAGAGCCCCGAGTTAACTGACTGCAGTGAGCGATATCGCGCTAGTCGTGGTCGCTAGCTGTGTCGCTTCCTTTTCAATAATTTATGAGTGGCATCGAAATGTGAAAAAAAACATTTGCAAATGTTTTTTTGGATTTTTTTATTGTATCCTTATTATATACGTGGTTTATATACGATACGATCCCTTACTCTACAGCAAGAAAAAATATAATATAAAATAATATAATAAAAACAATTTTATTTGTCTATTTTTAATCAAGTAAAATCCCGTGCGTCTTCCATCCACACTAGTATAAAAGATCATGTGATTTGAAAAAAATTACACGAATTTCTATTTTATATAGACCTGCCAAGTTGTACTGTCATCTCCTGTGGTCTTCCAAAATGTTTAGTTGGTCAAAGTCATGAATGAAAGTGGCAAGAAATAAGAGTCACTCATGACATCGAAATATTAAAGAAAAAAAATGTTTTTTTTTTGTCTTTATTAGGTGGTTCAGAAAAGAACAGGTAGACATATCGCAATGTTTTTTTCTTTCTGTCTCCCTTACGATTTCAATCCACACCAGTAATAAACCGTGTAGTATAAAGGAATCACGAATTCGTTTACAACCTGTATAATGCAAGATCACCTCATATTAGAAATGTATGGCTTTCTATATATCCGTGTGTACACCATTAATCATATTAACACCAGTCATAAATCCATCGTTTATGTGAACTGAATGACACGTTCCCCTCAGTTGGGCTTGTTACTCATACGTTACGTCACTCCCGTGACCTGCCAAGGTGTACTGTCATCTCCTGTGGTCTTCTAAAATGTTTAGTTGATCAAAGTCACAAAATAAAGTGGCAAGAAAGAAGAGTGAGATATCGAAATATTAAAGAAAAGTAAATATTTTTTTTTGTCCTTATTACATGGTTCAGAAAAGACAAGGTAGTCACAATTTTTTTTTCTTTCTCTCTCCCTTGCGCTTTCAATCCGCACCAGTAATAGACAGTGTGGTACAAAGGAATTACATAAATTCGTTTACACCCTGTATAATACAAGATTACCTCATATTGGAAATGTATAGCTTCCTATATAGCCGTGTGTACAACATTAATCATATTAACACCAGTCATAAATCTATCGTTTATGTGAACTGAATGACGTGTTCCCCTCAGTTGGGGTTATTACTCATACGTTATGTCACTCCTGTGGCCTGCCAAGGTGTACTGTCATCTCCTGTGGTCTGCCAAGGTGTTCTGTCAGTCAAAGTCATGAATGAAAGTGGCAAGGAAGGAAAGGCTGAGTAGAGATAGAATTTGGTAACAATTTAACATGACTTTTTTTTGGGAAATGATACTGTATTACATTTGCATCTTAACTAATATTATAAATGCGAAAGTAAGTTTGTTTGTTTATTACCTTTTCACGCTTAACCACTGAACCGATCATCCTGAAATTTTGCATATACGTTGTCAGGTGTACAGAAACGGACATAGGGTACCTTTCATCCCGAAAAAAAGTACTGTTCCCGAGGAAAACAACAATAGCTTTCATAGATGACGCCACGTGTCTTTCGAATCACGGTTGAATTATATTATTATAGAAACTTTAGTAGTGTGTTAAGAGTTTTTATGAGCTTAATTAACGCGAGCGAAGCCGCAGGCAAAAGCTAGTAACTAATATTTTGTAAGCCAGAAACACAAAAAAATGTAAAATCAACTTCAAAAAACTGAAAATAACAGTTCAGAAGACGGTGCTAATCCACGCTGAACCAACTGAAACAGTTAATTTTATAATATGGTACTTAATTATTTTACTCTTTCCAGTTTTTTTGAAGTCGTTTTCTCAAATTTCCAAGAAACCGGTGAACATACATAAAAAAACATACGCGTCGAATACAGAACCTCTTTTTTGAAGTCTGTTAAAAAATCGGGTGATTTGGTTAGGTTAGGCTAGAAGTTCATTTCATGTTTTGTTTTTTAAACAAGTAAGCCTTACTTTCGATAATCTCTTAGCTGATCATGCACTGCTGATCCATCATTTTTGCTGACTAAATCCTCACTTTTTAGCTAACTGTTTAAATTACGGTAATTTAAAAAAAAATAAGTTTCTAGTTAATTTGCCAATAAATTAAGTGAATTTAACCGACCAAGTACAGTACTTGACTCATCAATATACGATATAAATTTTTGACCCAAAAGTTGAGAATGCCAATGGCATTAAGTCCGCCGTGTTACCACCCATGTACATGAAGTTTAAATAAACAAATATTCGTCCAAATAATTTACTAACCTCAAAATCAGCAAGTGAACTAGCTACAAACAAATCGACCTAAAAAACCAACCACTCGCCGTCAAAATCAAATGAAACAGTTGACAAGCAAACTTGACAGGTATGCAAATCACGGATTACCTACACATCACTCCGTCTATTTCCAAACGTTAGTTGGTAATGAGTACGCAAATAAGTTCGCATTAGACTATCGTCGGGCCATAGATCATAGAGCGGACGTGTGCTGTAATTAAATGGCCGCCGACGCCCGGTTGTAAATCATTGGGAGCGCTTAGCAAGCAGATGATGACCGGTGATTCTGAGATGACGTTTACTTTCGTGTTATGCATTAGTAATAAGTACGAGACGTTACTGGATATGGGAATTTTCACGTGTGGAAGTACAACGTGTTTAGAGTTACCATCCGTCTGGATTTGTCCGGACATATTCGGACTTCTAGACTTTTGTCCGGACTTTGTCCGGCTCTTTAATTTGTCCAGATTTTTTGGCTTAGATGGAACAAGAGTAATTAAACTTACTTATGTAGTATCAAATAACTTTTTAATCTTTATTAACTTCTCATTTATCTAAAAACAAAATATAAATCTTTAACAATCAACTTAACGAAATCAAACAATAAATCTTCATAAGTTTGCATTTTGTGACTAAAATATCCGGACTTTTACTGAAATGTCAGGCTTTTTGTCAGGACTTTTCAAATTTCTAAATGGTAGCCCTAAACGTGTAACATAATTCCACAAAACTTTAATCAAGTAGTCTTTTAGGGTTGTTGTCATTTACCTCTCAGAGGAAATTAGGTAAGAATGTAAATAACTTTCTGGGTAGTCTACTCTTTACTTTTATGTTTTCAGGGTTGCGTTTCAGTGATTTTATTTCATGATTTGTCCGATTTTTTTTTGGGTCCTTCTTTTATTTTAAAATATTGCCTATAGACACTTTACAAGGGACCTTTTAATCCCCTTTCGCCTTTAGAGGTATTTTTGTAACACGTTGTATACAGGGTGTAAACGAACTCGAGTAATTCCTTAAAACCACATGATCTACTATTGGTGTAGATTGACCCCAATGGGGTTTAGCTTGATTAAATATAAAAAAACTTTTTTTTCTTATGGTCATGTTAAGCCACCTGTGATCTCACCTTTCATTGCCACTCATAAATGATTTTTCGCACGGCAACACAGCTGGCGGGCACGCCTAGCGCGATATCGCTTTTTGCAGTCAGTTTAATCGGGGCGCTAAAATGACTTAGGGCTGATTTTTCAATCGTCAGATAACTTTTATCTGGGGAATAAGTTTGAAGTTTTGACAGCTTTTGTATAGAAAATCTATCAAACCGTCATATTTATTCGTTGGATAAAATTTATCTGACGATTGAAAAATCGGCTCTTAGAAATAGAAAACCAAGTAATTTTTCATTTTTTCCTCTAAAAACCGTTTGTGCTTGATCTGTGACCAGCAGATCACGCCGACACGCGATTTGAGATCGTTTACACCCTGTATAGGTCTTACTTTAATAGCTCACGACATTTTGCATAGCGCCATTTACTTCAAAGCAGTTCCCTTCAAAGCGTCATCAGAGATATTATATGCCCAGCAACTTCCGTTTTTTTTTTAATGTAGCAAAGATTTTTGTCAAGAACAAATAAAGCCATTTTTAACCGACTTAAAAAAAGGAGGTTCACAGTTTTTAATGACGTTTTCTCTACCATTCCGAGACCAAGACAGCCAAAAAGTCAGCTAACACAATCTGTCAAAATCTCAACCCTCTACCGCCGGAGATTTCAAAATGGCGCTTGTCGCTCGCAATATTAATTGCTACAAACAACTTACTGTTTCGCTAAACAAACGTAATAACGCTCTGTATGAATATTCATCATCGCGACTCGACTACGTCGGGGGTTAAGTGAGGGTTGAAGCATAAACTTTAGCGGGTAGCTGACAAATTGGTTAATTTTACTTGTTTTATAATTTGTACAGTTACTGACGGGTTGGACAGAATTGCAATTGGATTTCGGCCGAATGCTAAACAACCCGTTTACTTAAACTTTGAGGAAATGAGTTGAATGGTAGACGTTATCCCCCTTATTACAAAAGATGGTTTAAACCAAGACTAAGGTAAACCCAGGTTTAAAATATATCCATCACTTTCTTATGTCATATAACAAAAAGAGACGGGGCTATTTTAAAACCTAGGTTTTTCTTAGACCATCTTTTGTAATAAGGGTTTTGCCCTCTCGCTCGCACATATTCTCTGAGAAAAAGCGACAGGTAATTTTGTCATTCTTTTGCAAACAGGTGACACATTTAATCGTATCATCGGACTATGAAACGATACAGGCCGGGAAAATCCTTTGTGTGTGCTCCAAACACCGCTTCATAAACACCTACTTCCCCCCTCACCCCGTAATGCCCTCATGTCGCCCACAGATACCCCAGGGCTGGAACTCATACCTGTCGCCCGATCAGTAACAGGCCCGAAAAGGCAGCGTGCCGTTTTCTGCGGTTCTCTAGAGGACGTGGGGCAAGGCCCCGCTAGTGGTGGTTAATAAAACGTATAGCGCCGAAATATAACAGACTATGTGTACATAGCGTATAGCGTTTGCTACAGCGGCTCTGACTTCGCGGTATATTATAACGCCTCAACCTACTCAATGAATAAAAGTCTAAACGCGCATAGCGGGGCCAGAACGAGATAGCAAGATAGCGTAGCGACTAGCAACAGCGCGTAAGGGAATGAAATATTATTATATTTTTTAGTGTACAGCGCGTTGCGAGATAACATTTACCGAAAATCAAGTCCGTTTAGCGTGTTGTTAAATAAAAATTATAGCGTCTCCGCGTTCAGACTGCGCCCGAGTTTTGTAACACCGCGTTATAATTATAGCGTATAAAATAACAGACTATATGAATATATTTTATAGTTTATAACACGTCTACAGTTTATAGCGGGTTTGAACATCACTAGGCCCCACAGAAGGAGAGGTCTGCTGCGAACCCCGCGACCCAGGCCACAGTTCAGGAGAAGGAACACTGGGTTTTTTGCCCGTAAACGCCTGTCCACATCTCCATGTCACGACGTCGTCAAAGTGGAACGGTACGGCAACGCGGTACGGTGCGTTGACGTAACGTGCAAATTTACGTTACCGTATCGTAACACGTTCCGCCTCTAGCCGCAAGCGCGCCCACGTATATGCGCTCCGCCCGCGCTCTCCACGCCAGCGAGTTAGTCGCCGTCCATGTTCCCCGATGCTTTAAAACCATACCTTACTGTTTCTCTTATTAAAATTCAGGATCTACATGGTCAACGATATATCTAACAATGATCCTGACGTGCATTTATACGATACAGGAACGTAAATTTGCACGTTACGTCAACGCACCGTGCCACGTCACCGCACCGTTCCACGTTAACGACGTCGTGACGTGGAGATGTGGAAAGGCCGTAAGAGTCCGGCATAATCCTTTGCTTTCCCCGGGTGGAGAGTATCCAGGAATATACAATGATAAAAAAAAGATCTGGTACTCATGACTGTTACTTATTTAATTAACATTTTCGCACGGAACATGTACGAGCGAGCGTTGCGACAGCGGTTTTACTGACTTGTTGGTTGAACCAACGGGAGACGGTAGGCGATCTTGACCTTGAAGGCGTCTGGAGGGTGAGTTTCGTTTCTGTCCAATAGGCATGTTGACCGCATCAATAAATTGCAAATCTAATTAGTCCGCCAGTTAGTTTTGAAAAATAATGGACACGTATTTTTTCTTTTGTTAAATCTATGAATATTTGGAAAGATGAAACGCATCAAAACTCGAGAGTGGGGGCTTGTGACGTCAGAAGCGAGTAAAAATTGTACTTGCTTGTGACGTTTTGCCAATTTTAAAAGTGTCGTATCTTCGTCAATTTTGGTTTACGTAACAAAAGACGGGTCAGATACTTTTTGATAATCTAACTGACAGACTAATTAGATTTTTTCGGGCAAATACCCTATTAATATTGATTCTTATGATACAGGTTATCTTAATGCTCTACTATGAACACAAAGCCAATACGTACATACATGCAACACTCGCTATCTCTTATCCCATAGACACACATAAGATTGCAAGCCGATACGATCAGTAGGTAAAACACAGTCTGCGATCTAATTTAGTTAAAGCCCTAATTTCGCAGCTACCCTCTCGGAATCCGAAGTAGATTCACGTATTAAGTTTGAATCGAAAATAGATTAGATAATAGTGTATGTGTGAGTTCGTAATCTTGTTGAAAGTTAATAAAAATATACATAGAGTGTCAAAGTGGTAACTTTAAAAATTTTATGGGGTTACTCGGTATCGGAAATTGATCAATTTTCGTAAAACAACTTTTCGTAATACGCGTTTTTTTACATTATTTATATGGTAATTAAAAAAAAGTAAAAAATAATTGAAAAAAATATTTTTATACTTTGACGTCGCTGAGTGTAAAAAAAAAATACATTTATGTGATGAGGGCAACCAGTACAACATATAACCATATAGCTTATATTGCTACAATGGTTGGGCAAACCTTCATACAAATATACCCATTCTCCTTTGACAATTACATCAAAATTTAAAACCACCAAATGATATCTAATTTAATATCTCATAAACTCTCGAAAACGGTCAAAAAGCAAAGCGGTCATCAATCTCAAAGACGAAATAACAAAATGGCACAATTTCATCGTCCATGAATAATGCATGCGATTATTTTACGCAGAACAATTTATGACTGAGCAGTTTCTGTAAACGGTATTAAAACGGATTACTTGTTATTTATGATAAACGATTGAGATGCTTAAGGTACGGATATTAAATTTTGCTTTCGAACCCCCCCCTTATTCATGAAGGTCCTTAAGAGTTTGATAAGAAAAACGATTAAGTGATCTTTCCGTTTCGTTTTATGGAAATGGACAAATGACAGGTATGATTTATCGAGGAGTTATCAATCAATCATAAAAGGTGTAAACAAATTTGTGTAATTCCTTAAAACCTGATCTACTGGTGAGACTGATTGACCACAAACTGTTTTTTTTTTTTTAAGAAAGACAAAAATTATATATTCTTTTAAAAAACTGAGTCATTTTAGCGCCCCGAATTACCAGACTGCACGGACCGATATCGCGCTAGTCGTGCTTGGGGGTCTACTGCCTAAGCACGAAGTCCGTGATTTCGGCCTTTGTTACGAGCGTTTCCTACTCCCTATCACCTACGGACATACGATTATTTCGGGGCCCGAACTAAGAATGAATGACAACACGATTTGACAGTTGTCCCTACTACAGATGTGTTTTTGCACGTCCGAAAAGTTGAACTTGACACTTGTTTTGTTCACTCCTACGTTTCGGGCTACTTTCGGACGGGCGACTAACTTCGTTAACGGACTTAGGGAGTAGGCACCCTGTGTCGCCATGCATTCATTAATTTATGCGTGGCATCGAAATGTTATATTACATAATTTTTTTTTTTCACTATTATTTGTTTATTTATTTTTTAATTGAAACTATAAGTATTAGGTGGTTTAGATATGATCACTTATCACTATCGCAAGAAAAATAAAATGTGCATGCAAAAGGGTATGTAAGTATATGTTATGACGGCTACAACTTTAATTACCGCTAAGTAATTCTAATTTTATTGCAATGACAGAACATTTAATTGAATTTATTGTGAACCTTGTTTGTATGATACAAATCATCCAGACTATTAAAAAAAACGTTCGTCAACTCGAACACGTCTATTCTTTGTACTAGTTAAAACTCGAATGTGTCTTCGAGCTGCGTCGCAGCATGCGGTCGTGGCCGATGTCTGCCTCGCCTGCCCTGCCCTGCAAAATCTGTACTGTGCTCCGCTGCGTCACCTGCGTCTCAGCATACGCTTAGCCTTGATGTCTGTTTTTCTTACAAAACTTTACGACGCTGGATTTCGCGTTGAATTTATGATATTTGCAGGACTAAAGTCAATACCAAAAAAAATCTCACGACATTGCAATTCTATTTACACGTTTCAATATCTGTTTGTACAAAGAAAACGTATTTAAAGCTCGCCCGTATGCATATCATAAAATATACCCTAAACCAATAGAATGGCTTGATCGTCAACACGTCACAAATAGAATGGAACACAGAAATTTGAATTTAAATCGTCTGTATGATAGAATACACTGCCGTCCGCTTACTAAAAGGCCGTTAAGTGAATAAACCTAATTTTGAGTTATGAGCGCGGAAAATGTTGTCCCTAGAAATTCTGATGTGTTCTGATGTGAAATTCTGAATGTTTTTGCTATACCAAATTATTGGCCTACTTTTAAGTTCATTGTATAACTTTTAGTTAGTTATTAGGATTAGGACTAGGTAAGTGTGGCGCCACACCATCCCGAAATTACGCGATCGAACTTCGTCGTCTATGTTTTTTCTATAAGGTAAAACGCGACGTAGTTTCAGCCTGGTGTGTCGCGGGTAATTTAAATAGCATTGCAGGCGTAACATGCCGAATTTCGGTCGCGCATCTTTGGCATAGTGTGTTTAGACACTACTATTGTTTGTAAATTAAAGTTTTTGTTTTTTAGTCATGCTTTTCTGTACTGAAATGTGACCATCTACAATGCATCTGTAAAAGGTCTCTGGATCTCGTAACTGACAAATGATAGTAAAATACGGACCAGACTGGTCTATGGAGAAAAAGTTGTGCTTTTACATAGTATATAAAACTCAAATTTGACAAAATGTCACTTAACGGTCTTTTAGAAATCGGACAGCAGTACAGAAATTGGTCCGAAACTATCCGAAGTTTCGCGAAACTTTGCCTTAACGAGAACTCCCTTTAGTTCCTTATTTGAATTTCCCGCTTCGGTGGCGGTCGCCGCCAATCTTACAATACGGTGATCGCGTGAAAGAAACTACGACCTTATGTCTTTGGTGTTACGGTGACTTCTCTCTTGAACCACAAAGGTATTCACATAAATATTACTGTATTTAATAATCCACTGTATCATGTGTGCAATAAGGTTTAATTTTGAAATCTGTATTCGCGTTATAACAACTATTATTTTATTAGTGAATTTTCTACTTTACCGCTCGTGAAATAAGGTTTAATTTTGTTGTTTAAGTATTGAATAAAGCTTTTGAAGGGATTACATGATGGAATATTAAGTGCGTTTCCAGTTTTATTTGAATTTAATTTTAGCGTTACTATTTTGTAGCATTATCTATAAGTTTGGATTAAGCTGGGATCATCGTGTGCGAAGATTTTATTACATGGATTTACAACTATATCGAGACGTTGAAATGTGGCCAGAATAGAGTTATTTTAAATTGTATTTACTGAACATTTGTTTAGAGAAGATTTGAATAAAATGTATTGCACGATGAGATTAATACTTTGTGTTCGCATTTATTGTTACTAGAATCGATGTTTACCGTCAGCATGTATCATCCTATTACTGGGTAACAGGCATCGAAATCTATCTATATACAAGGTGTAACATTAAATGACGCACAACCTCTTAAGCGGCCATTGTACTCATCATTATGAACAACTTTTACTATGGGACCAAACCTGAAATCGCGAAAAAAATACAGCTGTTCCCTACATTTATGTTCGCATAACTTGTCAAAATGTAGGAAACAGCTGATTTTTTTTTCGCGATTTCTGATTTGGTCCCATAGTAAAAGTTGTTCATAATGATGAGTACAGTGACCCCTTAAGAGGTTGTACACTTATTTATGTTACACCTTGTATACTTATAAATATAACTTGCTATACATAGTCGACCGGCTTGCGATATAGCGTATGGTGTGAACGTCATGCTATATTGCTATAGCTTATGACGCAATATGCTATACTATATAAGGTTGATACAAAATACCTGGACAAACTTCTACAGATCACAGCATGAATATGAACAACTTTTACTATGAGACATAGTACGAAATATAAAAAAAAAACATATGTTCCATACATTTTGATCGTGTAAGTATAGCACTTTTGTACGGAACAGCTGTTTTTTTTTTATATTTCAGAGTTGGTACCATAGTAATAGTTGTTCATATTCATGAGTACTGTGATCTGTAGAAGTTTATCCAGGTATTTTGTTTGAACGTTATATCGGAATAGTATAGCGTAGTCTGAACTTCCCCTAACAGCTCTACTAATGTTATTGTCATTGTGACAAAAACAAAAGAACACATCACACCTTTTCATTTGTCCTACATACAATTTTAATCTCAAATTCGAATACCCCATTTTACGTTACAAAAAAAACACGCCTACCCGCAAAAGCACACACTCATTAATTACCATTCTGACAGGTCATTTTACAAAAAAAAATGTGAATAAATATAATGGTAGGAAAAAAACCCCGCTGTCATTTCATACACTCGTACAAATTATTACAAACGAACCGTTAATTCAACACGGAGGGTTGAAATCATATGACATCGCCACCCCTACGTCCGTACATTGAGCGTGATGAATTGTGGGTAGTATAAAAACACCGGGCAAGTGCAAGTCGGATTCGCGCATCGATGGTTCTGTACCTAGGCTGGTATTCCATAAGATCAAATAAATAGGATGACTTCATCAAATGTACCAGCAACACCAATATTTGACCAAATATTACTGACATTTACATCAAAATGGCTGCAACTAAGATTTAGTGGATAATTTCAACGACGAAATTTTTGATAAATGCTTATGAAAGCAATTAATAATGTATTTATAACACGAGGCACCAAGATTATAAAAATAAAACAAAACGTTCAGAGGTTTAAACAACTACGAATGCTTTTTTCTCTTCGCCTTCCGGTACATGGCTATACTCAAAGCTGTTTTTGTTGTCTTTTTTTCTTTTTTAATGATAATAGCAGCACATAAAGTCGCTCCACGTTCCTCCATTTTCTCAGACCACGAAAAATCTTGGACAAAGTTATTGGACAAGTGGAATGGGCATCCTTCAAAGATATTTGTTCAAATATTGGACATCGATATTGGACAAAGATATTTGATAAGTGGAAAAAGTTTTATTTAATTTATTTGGAACAGGGGGCCAATTCGACTAACAAAACTGTTGCCAAAGGCAAACGAACCGCAACGTCAGTCAGTTTTTATTTACGAAAACTGTCAAAATTATTGGTTTTGTTTTTTAGTGTCAAACAATTTGACAGCTTTTGAAATTGAAAACTGTTGAATAAACGGTTCGGTCTTGGTTCAGTTGCGATTTATCAAGATTTATTTTAGCAGAATTGGGACCATGCACTGCTAAATCTGTTTGTGAAGATTTTTTGCTAATTTCTAAAAAACTGTGGTAGTTACAGACATCGTTTTATTTTTTCCTCTAATATTTACACTAACCTCAATCAACATTATAAAAGTCCTTCCACATCGACGCTTGAAAGCCAAAAATTTCCAAGCGATATGTTGGCAACTTTAACACTAGAGCATATAAGTTCATAATCTTTAAATGACAGTTTATTAAGCCTTTAAACTGCATTAAAAATCGTTGGAATCAAGTAGTTATGACAAATAAGCGATTTTTTAAGATTTTTTTTCAATAAAAAAAAACTTTAAAGTACTCCAGTGTAAAATTGCCAACATGTCGCTTGGTAAATATTACCTTTCAAGCGTCGATATGACACCACATTTCTTCACCCTCCGCGCTAACTGTCGTATCTAGCAATTGAAAAATTTTCAGTAGTTTGCGTTAGCTGTGGCTTTATTAATGAATTAATAACTTTTTATATTGCTCTTGTCTTACTCTTGGCTTGGTTAGTAGTTGCCCTAAAGCCCTAAGGTATCTATTTATTTATTTCTATTGATATGAAGCAGATACGTCACTCTGTGAGAATTTCTCTGAAAAATTATATCATTGCGACAATTAGCGCGGAGGGTGACGATATGACCCAGTTACTCCATTTTAAAATTTTAACCATTTAACTCGATCCCTATTGCAATGAAAATAAAGATATATTTTAAATTGTTTCACTTGCAATATAGATGGACAAGCATTATTTATATCTAAGTATTCCATATTACAAGTCAATAGCATTAGTAGTTCCTGAAATAAGCAGCTGTGACAAACAGACGGACAAAGTCACACTTTAAGAGTTTCATTTTCACAATTTTGGTAGGGAACCCTAAAAATTTGAACTGTTTCAAAAAATGTTGCGGTTGAGGGTTGAAATACAGTTGTGTACGGAAATTAAGGCTTTGTTTACACAATATAAATAATACAGTCAGTGTACAACTTTGTTAGGGTTATGTGGACAGCCATTTTGAATTTTGAATTCACATGCTTCGGGATTAGAAACCTTATTTCCATTTCACATAGTTCAATTTCTATTGTAACTTAAATTGTTTTGGGACTTTTTATAGTTGATGTCATTCTGAAATCAACTTAGTTTGTTTGTGCTTAAAGTTGATATTTGTGTAAGTTGCAATAAAATGTGCCACGACTCTACCTTGATCATATTTGTACATATGCATTTCTGGATTTGTATTTGAATTATTTTCTTGTTTCGTCCTTTGTAGACCTCTTTTTTTTTTTGCGTAGTCGGGTTATAGTTTCTTAACTTTATTTTTTATTTAGTACTTTTCCGAAACAATATGATATACATATATACTTACATATTTGTAATATGCTCGCCAAGACCTTTCTTTTGATACCAAACACGTGATGGTTATCACAGTAAAATTTTTTCGAGGTTAGAAAATTAGAATCTAGGTTTAAATTCCGTTACATAAAATTTTGATAAAATGTTACCCGGGCCATTATTACGAATCAATCAACAACTCATTCATTAAAATCGGTTCAGTAGTTTAGGCGCTACGGTGGAACATACAAACACACATATACTACTCAAAACAAAATAAGAGCCACTAGGTATTTAAGGTATACCATGAAAAATATAAAATTAACACATTGTTCAATTTACGTAAAGTTAAAACAATGTTATTGTTTACCGTTTAGGCTAGTAATTGTTGAAATTAGTGATTAATAAACATTTTCATTTGACTTTTGATAAAAAATGACAATTTAGGATAAAAAACACAAATGACAAAAAGTCACTAAAAACTAAAAAAAACTTCACTTTTTATTTGTTTTTCTCTTTTTTAATTACGGGTATGCCCTCCTCTTTTGGCTATGCACTCCTGTAGCCTGGAATGCATGCTCTCTATCAAATGGCTGACGTTTTCAGCTGGGATATCCTCCCAGGCACTTTTCAAAGCATCAATCAGTTGGTGCTGGTTGTAGACCTCTTGCGCACTCTCTCTAACCCTTCGTTTTAATTAGTCCCACATGTGCTCGATCGGATTTAAGTCCGGACTGTTTGCTGACCACGGCAACACTTGAATGTGAGAGCCTTCCAGTACAGACTGGGTCGCTTGAGCTGTGTATGCACAGGCATTGTCTTGCATCAGGATGAACCCAGGACCCATTCGCTGTGCAAATGGAATCACATGAGGCCTGATGACTTCCTCAATGTAACGCTGAGCAGTTACGGAACCTTCATTTAAAATAGCGAGTTCAGTTTTGCCATGTAAGTTTATTTCACCCCAAATCATTACATTGGGTCCACCGAAATGGTCAACCTCGTGAATGCAGGCTTCAGAAAATCGCTCGCCACGTCGCCTCCATACTCTAATGCACCGATCGTCATTAAAGAATTTTACTTTACACTCGTCGGTGAAAAGCACCATGCCCCACTCGTTTATGCCCCAGTCTAAATATTGACGGGAGAAACTTAAACGATTTGCACGTTGAGCCCTGGACAAAGGAATTCGAACAACTCGACGTTTTGAAGTTTGCTGGTCTTCGTGCAATCGGTTACGGATCGTTTGGTCACTGACGCGAGTACCCGTTGTCAACCGTAGGCGATTTTGTAACTTACGAGCCGTCACTGTGCGTTCTCGGCAGGCACTTAACCGGATGTACCGATCCTCGTGAACAGTTGTAATGCGAACTATACCCGAACCAGGTCTTCTTGCAACACTACCAGTCTCTTGGAAGCGATTCCAAGCATTTTGGATAGCTTTCCGAGAAAAATTCAGATGCAAAGCCACAGACCACTGCGAAATACCTTCTTGGATCATTGTAACGGCTTTGGTTGCAGTAATTACGTCCATATGTCTTCGTACTTGTGGCATATTAACATAAGATGTTATAAACAAATTAACTAAACAAAGTTAAACGATTATTTCAGATTACCGTATAGATAATCGAAACAAAACTTAAAGAAAAATCGAAACAAAATAACAAGAAAATTTCAAGTTCATTTTTTTTTTTAATGATGGCCTTCATTTTGGTCTCAAGTACAAAATCAAAGAGGTTAAATATCGAAGAGTTTGTAACATCAATATTTTGTTACTTATTAATTACATAACGTTCATTAAATTACACTGAAATGTGAAAATAACGAGTGGCTCTTATTTTGTTTTGAGTAGTATACATACACACATACCCTTCCTTTTGGCTTCGCCGTAGTCGGGTAAAATTGGCTGTAAGCTAAATTAGGCATTGTGATGACAATATAGGATTTCTAAGTTTATATGTCGGTGTGCCTTGACGCGCGCTCTGGTGGTGTATGTAAACTCAGAATACTTTTTTCGTGAATTTTGTACTAGACCGTTAAAAACATCGAAACTCCACCAATGACAGTCGATATGTTGCGAGTAGTTAGAAGCCCGAAAGTCTGACAACCGGTATAACCTTCGAAGATGGATTTTCCCACAGTAATTGGTTTTCGTGTAAAACCGATATTTTGACTGAAAATACTGAAAGCCCATCCTAATGTACGAGTAAGTACTTGAGTTTTTTTGGCTAATAGATTAGAATAAAGTAATAAGTAGGTACCTTTAGACTCAAAGCTGACCCAAACATAGGGGGGAAAAGGAAGAATGAATGGATGACTACATTACTTTGTCTGATAATTCCAGATTTATCACGAGTATTTTTCATTTAGTCTGACAATAAATAAATTGAATTGTAAATTGCGACACAAGCGTCTCACACTCGTTTTAGACTAAATCTTAATTAAGACGAATTTCACGCGACGAATTTTCCGTGTCGGAGATACACAAAGAAAAGGCAAAATAACGTAGGCAGATAAAGACAACGAAACTCTATAATAAAGAATAATTACTAAGGTTGGAATGATTAAAGGATTCAGTACATACTCGTAGAAATACGTCTTCGTGTGAGCTAGAATATAAAACTTCCTCACTGCACGCTGAGAGCAGACGCGTGTTGTAAGATTCAACAAATCCTACCACGCTTGGTGGTAGGATCTATACGGTCCGCCTTGCTAGCTACCACCTGAACATTAAAGTCCGTCGCCAAGCAGTTTAATGTGTTCTGTCGTGTTAATGTGAGAACCAGAGGGGTATAAGGGAATCCCTTCTATATCTCTGTTACTTGGATTCGTGTGTTTCATCTTAGACCCTGATTGCGTTTACCATCAGGTGCGATAAAAACTGTCGTTATATGTAAAAACTGCCATCACACCACGCTGCGCTCCAAAACACAAATTGCTGACGTTGCTCAAAAAACCGCTAAGCTGAAGTGGGCCTGGGCCGGCCACGCGTACCGTATGCCCAATGCTGTGCTGTGGGCCAAAATAACCACTTTATGGAGCCCTTATACAGCCAGAAGGTCTCGCGGCAGACCTCGAAGAAGATGGCGGGACGAGCTAGACAAAACCAATGACCAGTGGTCCACTTTGGCTCTAGATCGAAGAAACTGGAAGTCATGAGAAGAGGCCTTTGCCCAGCAGTGGGATGACGCAGGCTAGAAATGAAATGAATGAATATGTAAAAACTGACATTAAAATATCTAGGATGACATTAGTTGAAGGCACGCGAAAAAACGCAATGCATTGACAATTGAGGCTGTTTACAAAACAAATGCAAGAATGTTCCAATATTTCTCTTCTTCTCTCGTATCACCACGAGCTATGGCTTGAGGATTACGAGAACGGGTCATGCCGTGGTGCAGATTAGCCAGTCAGTAAGGCCGGCCATACACCGGCAGCTAGAAGCTGCAACTGTATAGTAAACTACAGCCTTCTACGTACGTACATACACAGACAGCTCGAGCAGTTGCAACTGCTTCGGGCGGTTGGCGGCACGGCGTGCGGTCAAGCAGTCCACTGACTGCTCGAGCTGTCCGTGTATGTTTATCACTGGCTAACTGCTCGAGCTGCCCGTGTATGGTTGGCCTAAGATGGTCTATCTTATCGTGTCAATGGTCCATTTACTAATTCCTGGTTATGACTGCCCGCGCAGAGATTGTCCCTCGTGCAGACGTTCAGGAATTAGGGACACACCAGCAAGTGTGACATGGATTGCTTTGAATCACCGCAGTCACGTTGAACAAGATCGGGATCCCTGAACCCGAATTTGCACATGTTTAGTAAGTTGATAGCAAGGCTGACTGCCCAGGGAGCGGTGGCTTGTACCTACAGTACGCGTCAATTAACTCTGCTGATCTGAAACCAGGCTTACAACGTCCTGTTCCTGACTTCAGAGGGGCAAAAATATTAAATAAATAAATAAATAAAGTAAGATTTATTTTACAATCTTGTACACTTTTGCGGTAAATCTTACACAGAGACCTCCTTTTAATTAAAAAATATACCTGTGCTAGGAGATCCCGCTCTTGAATATCAAATTATAAAGTGTACCAAAAGAAGATAGAGTTTAAACAAGAAACAAAACAAATATAAAATTAACAAGAAAAGAAAAAACTTAGAGATATTATCTAAATTAGTGTGTGTTTGAGTGTGTGTGTGCATGAGTGTAGGTAAGTGTGTGTGTGTGTGGGTGCGTGTGTGAATCTTATCAACTTATAATGACGATGCTTGCAGCAATAATTCAATTCACACTGATAATTCAGCCCTCCAAGCTGTCTCCTCCCCCTATGTCCACGCCAGCAACGGCCTAAGCCGAGTTCCGAGTCCCACTAGGGGTATTAGTGCTGTTGTTGCAGGTAGTCATGATGTTAGTGTAGTACAAGTAGTTGGCTTAGGTTAAGTATTTTACTTCCCCCCCCCCCCCCCCCCCCCCCATTGGCTGGAGACCCTACAGTTCTCGCCAATAACTGCCTGGTTACGTAGAAACCGTCCCCTAGGACGATATCTACAGCAGTCAAATAGGAAAAAAAAAAGCAATAATTCAATGTCATCATAGGTCTTCAGTTTTAGCCATTGAACTATTGCCTGTTTGCAGTCTTTAGTAGTCTTACGATATTTAACGCGTACTGTAATTTACAGCTTGGGAAGGCACAGTACTCGTACAAGACTTAATGGCTGCCAATGACAACGCAGTCAAAGTGGCCAAGTTCTGGGCCGCAATAATATACTAGTAATTAATTAGTTTGTCATCGAAACGCTAAGAAGAAGAACACAAAGCAAAAGTAAATGCCAGAACTCACGATGTACCTATCAAAAATTCCACATCCTCAATTAAACATCTCGCAAAACTTCCACCGTCAACTCTTAAACATCTTAACAAACACTTCAACGTTCTGAAGTCAAAGGCTTACTTATGACAAATATGAAATTTTCAAGAACACAACAAGTACACGAGAAATTACTTTACAAGTACCCACGAAGGGCTGTTACCTCACAATGGCATAGGGAAATGGCTTTGGAGGGTTGAGTATATTATATTCATGAGAGTTTTTAATTATAGATGGTTGGCGCGGTTACGGATAAACCGGTAAACGGGTACAGGTGAAAAACCGGGAATGTCGCGTTTTCTTTTTGTTATAATATGTTCTTGTCTGTTGTAGTCTTACTTCCATTCACATGATATCGTTAAACACCAGTATTATCCCAGGAAATTCCAATTTTCTAACGCACAGTAATGCAAAATGCCTCGTTTTTTACAAGCCTTTATTTAACTTGCAATGTATGTACGTTTATCCACGTGGAATTTTGCAACTGAATTTTAAATCAGTTATCTTTAACCGATTGAGCTGAAATTTGGTATACACCCTTGTTTTGGATGACAATGCATGCTTAGCTATGTGTCGTCATTCTAATTCCAATATGGTGGATCAACCAAGATGGCGGACTATTTATTTTTTCTGTACTACCGTTCTTACAGTATGGGTATCAAATGAAAGGGCTTGCTGAGGAGAACACGAAAACAGTAAAAGCTTGTTTTTAAAAAGTTTTTTTACCATTTACTTTCCCTCAGAACGGGACGCCTGCTAATTTTCATTATTTTTTTATTAATAAATAATTTTATTGCCTGTACCCTTCGTAAAATCTTGGATTTGATATCCAGCCCGCCAAATCCAAAACGATTCGATAAGTCAGTTGTCAAATAATTTGCTTCGTTATCTCATTACGAGAGTCATAGTACTCTTTCAGAGTGGAGGCGGGCACGGTGCTAGCGCGGGCGCGTGTAAATCAAAATGTATGTAGACGCCAGTTGCATTCACAGTGCTCCCGGGAGCCGCGCGTCTGAATGAGGCGGGCGCGGGCGCGGGTGGCGCGGGTGTTTCTAATGTCTCAGTCCGCCTGTATCGTTCACAGTGATATAGCGTCTGTTAGGTGACTGAGCGTGTGGTTCTAAACCATTTTGATTCACCCGCCGAAGCGTCGTACGATAGCTCGTTCGGCACTACTGTGAACACGCAGACGCCAAGACCCAACCGCCCGCGCCCGCCCCCGCACCCGCTACTGCAGTCTGATTGACCACATAGACAAAACGAAATAACAAACCGATTCGGTCGATAATTAACTTATGAAAACACTCTGAATCAGAAAGCAGATCGGAAAAATTGGATTGTCAATCGAAATCAGTCAGCAGTACCTTGTCGTTGGTCAGTGGCAAGACTGACAAGGTACATTATCTGCAATTGTAACTACCTGTTGAGGTCTAAGATGGAGCTCGCAAATCCAAGTAACAGAGATATAGAGAGATTCCCCTATACCCCCTCTGGCTCTCACATACATACGACGGAACACAATGAACTGCTTGGCGCCGGACTTTAATGTTCAGGTGATAGCTAGCCAGGCGGACCGTATAGATCCTACCACCAAGCGTGCTGGGTTTTCTTGAATCTTACAACACTCGTCTGTACCCAGAGCGCAGTGAGGAAGTTTTATATTTATACTTGCTGCACCGGCAGACGTCATCATGTCAACGCCGGCTGTCGCTGAAAACCAGCGCTGTGGCTCTGTCTCGTACGTGAGTCATAGCATTATGCTGAGCGATGGTCGGTTTACGCGGACGTGACGCATATTTTTCACACTTTTTTTTTTGTTTTTTGTGTGTAATTATGTGTATATGTATAGTATATATTTATGTGCGTCGTTTTTTTTTGGTTTTTGTGTGTTTTTATGTGTATATATACAGGGTGTTAATGAAATCGTGTAATTCCTTCAAACCACGTGATCTACCGGTAACACAGATTAACCCTAAATGGAAATTTTCGAAAACCAAGCAAAAAAAAAATTAAAAAAAAAATAATAATTTTCAATTTCCGAGTCTTTTTAGAGCCTTGAGTTATCTGACTGCAAAGAGCGATATCGCGTTAGTCGTTCCTGCCAGCCGTGTCACCGTACTTTCATTAATTTATGCGTGGCATCGAAATGTTCACTCAAATAAAATTATTTTTTTGCAAAAAAAAAAAAACTTATTTTTTTACTGAATCCTTATTAGGTGGTTTAGACACGATCGGTAACAAAGCCGCATGAAAAAAAAAAGAATTTTATTTTATTATTTTTAATCAACCTAAATCCCATGCGGGGCCTGTCTACACCAGTAGTAGATCAAGTGGTTTTAAGGAATTACACGAATTCGTTAACACCCTGTATATATGTGCGTCATGTTGGCGCGAATAAATATTTTTTCCTTCTTTCATATTGTAGCCCGTCTCTACACGGCGAATTATCTACACAACCTAATTCAAAATGGGTATACTAAGCCAGTGTTTAAGAGCATGAGCCAACAAAACGACAAATTACTCAAAAACTCCGTAAAAAAAGGTAACAAAATAACTCATCCCCATCAACCCAAAATACAAATAATTAAAATCCGTGTACGCTCAAACAGTACACGGGAACAAATTGGAGGGATGAGTTTCAACCCGTCTGCTTACTCGTCCCGTATGACCTTGCGGTGAAAAATGTACAAAAGTCGCGGCTAATTTTTATATTTTATTATACCCTCGCGTTTTAGGGTTGAGCGTGTCGAAGGGAGGTGTTTTTGAGTTAGCGTAAATTATTATGTCTCTTGCTATAAAATAAACAGATACATTAAAACTGTCACTCACATACTATAATATTTTATCTGTGAGTATAGAATACGATAATATATGAAAGCAGATACATCAATCACTACATGGTATAAAACAAAGTTACTTCCCGCTGTCTGTCCCTATGTATGCTTAGATCTTTAAAACTACGCAACGGATTTAGATGTGGTTTTTTTTTAATAGATAGAGTGATTCAAGAGGAAGGTTTATATATGTCGTGGCCAGATCATAGAATTGATCACTTCATGATGTGGCCAGCCATTTCATGAAATGGTTGCATTTCATGAAATGGCCAATACCCGCTGCCCACATCATGAAATGGCCTGGCCAGATCAATGAATAATCAGCGTTTAACGATATGATCAGCTAAACGCACGGCTACTTCATGATATGGTCAAACATTAGTGATCATATCGTAAAATTGTTACATTATTCACCGTTAGAGGCGCTGATATCGTTTTGTTTTTGTGATGCATCATGGCGGCGGACAATTATTCTGACAAAAAAGCTAATAATAATAAGTAAAGTAGGGTGACCACGCAACGAAAATTAATGGACTATTCTTGGATTTCAAAATATGACTTCATGGTAACTGCGGGTGAACTTTTCATAGAATTTTATTTGTTCGATTATTTATCTGGCTAACCTGTGAAACTACAGTACAAAATATCGATGCACGTTACTGCAAACATTTACTATTTAGTATATTGAATCATTTGGGTTAGGTTAGGTTAGAACAGTGACCAATAACGCGCGAAGGCGAGCGAGCGAAGCGAGCGTGCCGCGGCAGCGGCCGCCGAGCGCCAGATCCCCTTAATTGTTGGTGAATCAAGCTATTAAACTTTCGCGGTAACGTGCATCGATATTTTGTGGGTCGAAATTCCGTAGTCTACTCCTTTGCTTGCATGGTACGTGCTTCCTTTATTTGGATTTTTTATTAAACCTTTGATATCATGGAAACCCTACATTAATGATATGGCCAAACGTGGATGGCCATATCATTAAACGTTGACGTTTCAACGATATGGCCAATTTTAGTTGGCCATTTCATGAAATACAACCATTTCATGAAATGGCCGGCCACATCATGAAGTGATCAATTCTACGATATGGCCACGACATATACACACATCAACACAATCTAGGGATATTTTAGTTATTCATGTATTGAAAAGAAACTACATCGAAAATCTTATAACATACTTATATCAAAATGCGCAGTATTTTATACTCTAATAGGATATTCAATAAAAATCTAACTTTTTTTTTTAAAATGGCTTTTTTAGTAGAAATGATTAAAATTTCACAATAAACAAAATTAAGTAATTCTGTTTTTGGTGATTAAATTAAAAAATCCAATTAAATGAAACATAAATTGATTTCAAAATAAACATTAGTAATCTGTAAAATCATTTCGGATGTTAATAACACATCTGCAACGATTACCCATACTCAAAATAAGGTTATCGATATCTCCTTGTGGGATAAGGTCCCAGGTTCGACGAAGATGCATGAAAAGTTGACTCTCTGTCACCAGATTTTCAGGAAAATTTTGTAAAGCCCTTCGTTGGAGCATATCCTACGCGTGCTCAATTGGATTTCAACCTGAGGACTGTGCGGGCCAGTCCAGGGTTGCCACATTATGTTGCTGCGGCCACTGAGTTACCACTCGGGCCGTATGTGGGCGGGCATTATCATGCATAAGCATAAAATCTTGACCAATTTGCAACCGGTGTGGTCGGACTATAGGTTCCTGTATCTCGTCACGGTATTTTGCTGCAGTTAAGTTGTCGTGAACCCAAACGAGGTCGGTTCTCCCGCCTAGGCGTATTCCCGCCCATACCATTATTGTTCCGCCTTGATACGGATGGACTTCCTGGGGATTTCGCAGGCGGCTCTCATGACCAGGTGTTCGCCAAACACGTGTTCTTCGTGAATCTGGATGAAAACCGAACCGGGATTCATCAGAGAAAACACTCTAGCTTACTGGCGATCGTTCCAAGCCAAATGTTCATTTGCCCATTGTAATCGTCGTCCGCGATTGCCTCGTCGTAGTGCTGGAATCAGAAGAGGTCTACGAGCATGAAGGTGGACTTCGTGCAATCTCCTCCTTACAGTTGGATCGCTCACCAGGCCCTGGCGCTCCAACTGTAACTTCAAAACCAATTGCCTAGCTGGAGCGGTAGGTTTTCTTTTCGCCGTTATTTGTAAAAAATCGGTCTTGTCTTGCAGTGGTAATTCGAAGATTCCTAGTGTGCTGCTCAGCCACCTCGTCAGTATCTCAGTAGCGAGACCACAATCTTGATATGACGCTTTGACTGGTGCCAATGGCATCAGCAACACTGCACTGGATCGCGCCCGCTTCCAGCATGCCTATAGCTCTCAACATCTCTTCTCTGGTTAAATGTCGGCGTTCCGTGGTATAAGAAAAACCAACAGTATGAATTTAATTATCAAACTTGAGAGAAAATTAAAATTTCGATTAAAAAAAATTCAGTCTTTAAAACACACAGAGACGGACATTTACCGTAATAAAGTTAATTTAATTTTACCGCCACTGTTATTCTTTTTTTTTAATTTGAATTTAGAATACAGAAGAGAAATGTGCCAGGAATAAAGTGACGTTTAAATCTTTTTAATATGGCCAATACTTTTTAAGTTATGGTACTAAACCTGAAATATCCCTAGACTGTGTTGATGTGTGTATATAATACATGCATACGCGATAAGCGACAAACACGCGGGCGAAGCCGCGAGCGACCTCTAGTTCAGTTAATAAGTATTCGCAGTTATTTTCATAACGTACCTATAGGTAAGGCCGAATCGTCCATTCAGACAGTTTTCAAAAGCTGTCAAATTGTATGACACCAAAAACATAACCAATCATTTTGACAGTTTCGTTAACAAAAAATTACTGACGGTTGCGGTTCGTATGCGTTTGTCAACAATTTTGTTAAATAAATTGGGCCCCGGGTGAACCGTTCGTTTGTTTGCCAACCGATTACATAAACAACTAAGTAGTAGTAAATAAACGTAAACCTTAAATATACTAATTTGCGTACTCCACATCCTAATGATGACGTCATCTAAACAAATCGTTTAAACCGCCAACCATCTAAACAACTTCATGAAAACCTAAACAAAAACATCATTAATCAAAATTAATCTCAGCTCACGCTTGACCGGTTGAACAGCATCCCAATTTCATCACTTAATCTTAGAGATTTAAAAAGAGCGTAATTTTCAAAATTGTTCCGTAATTATTATCCTTTAATCCTAACGAAATCGTGCAGCTGACATTTGGGCCAAAAATAAATTTATTTTGGATTGTAAAGCGTACTTCAGACTACGTTATAATACATATTTAGCATAATTATAGCAAATATTGTATAGCAAACGACATCGCTCAGCATACATTTTATATGGACACGTTCAAACAACGCTATGCTATAAAGTATTGGCTTGCTGTACGCGATAAACTTGAGCGAGTCTCAGAGCTATATCGTAAGATTCTCCGGTCCCCGCCCCGCCTCACTTCTATCCCGTCCGTCGCCCGACGGATCGCCGTCATATAACTTGTTATACATAGTAGACCGGCTTGCAATATAGCGTATAGTGTGAACGTCATGCTATATAGTTATAGCTTATGACGCAATATGCTTTACTATATAGCGAAATAGTATAGCGTAATTTGAACGGCGCTTAGAATTTGCTTTGAACCAAGAATAGGTAGTATAGGTACACCGGGTGTCCCAAAACTCATGGTCATAAAAAATAGCATACTTTACGAAAAGGTAACTTCGTTTAATTTTTTTAAAGTTCAGATATTGTACAGTTTTCAAAATAATGCTTTCGACTTCGGACCGACCAAAAAGTTTTCAATTCAATTTTTTAGCAACTGCACATTGTCTGTGGCCTGCGTAATCACGTGCATGCGCTGTGGGTTGCTGAGCTTGAGCGCCATAATATTGTTTTTTGTTTTTAACCGTGCTTTCCGTCTCTGTACGGTGCACGACGAAAGTAATAGTGCGTAGGCTTGCTGGACAGGAAATTGAACGATGGTTTGCTGTCCACGATGGTTTACCAAGCTTCGCAACGTTTTGTGTCGCGTATCATGCACAGACGGACAGCACGGATGGACATACGTCGAGAGCTTTACAGCTGACAAAATTTGGCAGTAATCACAATTTGTCTTTCAACATACAACATATAATTGGACTTTATTTCAACAAATTAGGAGCCCCAACCTATCTATAAGTTTTATCATAACCTATATTAGTTCTATAATTCCTATCACAGGCATAAGTTTGTCATGACAACAATTAAGAATCTCACCGTCGACAAATTAACGACAAAACGAACATGGCGATACAGCTTTTAAGTGGGGCAAATGGTTTGTAAACTATAGTTAAAGGGGTTAAGTGGATCAGTGAAAATGTGACCGATATCACGAATTCACTATTTGACAGAAAAATAAACTATATGTTTGACCTTTTCGTTTCATCCCACAAATATTATAAAGGAGATGGCCAAATTGTGCCCCAAGTAGTACAGAAATAAAAGTATTGCAGTTAATTTAAACAAAATAAAAAAAGATTTTTGAATAGCTATTTACATTTCATAGCAGATTTGTAGAAAAGTACAAGATTAAAAGTATTTTAATGATTTCTCCGTATTAAATTCATTTCAAAGAGTTCTAAACTACCTTAAATATTGCCATATAATATTAACAAAAATCAAAGTAGGGAATAAATAGTAACTAAACGCTTGGCAGAAATTAAACAAGGAAAATATTGATTATCTAAAATATATTAAGAATACTTTTTATAATAAGTTGTCTGTAAAAACGACCTTCTATTAATTAATTAATTTATCATAATATTAAAGTGCGCTTGCGGACAGGACTATTTGACTTTAGTACCAGCAACACTCAATAATTCTATAAGTAGATTCTATATCACTTTACTCTATACCGCAAGTGTCAAAGTAAAAAAGTAAACCAAGTGTCAAAACTGTCAAACTAATAAAGCGCGACACACAATACATTATAACGCGACTCACGGACGCGACTAGCTGTCGTATCGTGACTACCAGTCTGTACGATCGGTTTCGGACTCCCCGCAATATGAACCCTACGTTTACAGCAATAGTACTCATTATATAACGGTTACACTGCGCCTCAGCTAGATTATCTATTAGGTTTATATAGTAGGGTGCCCGAAAACGACCGTGCACCCTTTTCACGACCACCAGTCGCGTCCGTTAGTCGCGATCGCGACTCACGTGTTTCGCGCTTTATACTCGATTTTGCGCCGTTTCTGTTCTTTGGCTTCGTGTTTGTGTTAGTATTTTATTTCACCTTTTTAACAATATAGTCTATGTTTATATTAGAGTCGTAGTTCCATACGAGTGCTCCACTTATTATAAACAATGTTGTATGTAAGTGAAATGGAATAAGGAAAATGGACCTGTGGTACTTGATATGGGCGAGATACACCAAGAAAGTATTGATGATCATAATTATAATATACGGTACTAACTAATCATATTAAATGTAAAATGCATAAAACAGTGCACTTTGTTTTATTTTCAGGCTGTAATATACTACAAAAGAATAGTAGTAGAAAAATCATAGTAAAATCTAAGTGACCAAACAAACATTTTTAAAGCTTCATAACTTTTGTCCAAATCTGCAGAGCTACATGTACCTTGCATATTCTTTATAAAGACGAAATGTACTTTTAAATTACATAGATTTCATCTCTGTACCGCCTGGGGTACAGGCCTATACAATTTTTGTCCATCTCCTTTCACTGCCTCGTTGGTCTAATGGTTGCAAGGGCAACTCCTGAACGTGAGGTTCGAACCCCATGTCGGGCAAAGTGTTATTAGGTTTCCGCCGGCTACATCTAGTACTTTATAAAAATAAAACTGACTTGACAGCTGTCAAAATATAGTAGCATCGACAATATATCGACTATCAACATAATACATTTTGGATTCACTAAAATAACTAAAACCGACACCTGCACAAGATATATTTAACTTCAATCCTAAATACAAGCGATAAGTATGTCGTCGTAACAATCGAGGATCTCTCCGTCGACAAATTAACGACAAAACGTACAAGTCGACACACTTCCAAGTGGCGCAAACGATTTGTAAATTATCGTTATGGATGTAACTCGCATTCGAGATTGCCAACGAGTAGTGTTGGGAACTTTAGTGTGTTTTGATCGGATGTGTTTGGTTTATGAAGTGTTGCCAATAATATTTTATACTATGGATACGTTACGTTTATGGAACACGGAGTTTATAATTCAATTATGCATTATTTTTATTGGTATTTCAAATGAGTAAGACAAAGATACGGAAAATTTACGAGAGTGAAAGATATAGCTATCTGCCACTACACCCTTGGTGTAGGTCGGCTCATGGTTTTTGGCGCGTCAATCACATATATTTCTATTTGTTTATAGTACAGCTATATTAGTAAAAATACTGATTCGGGTCTAATCTCGAAGAATATTAAAAATAGAATAAAAAAAAAAATTGAAAACTCACGAAATACCTTTTTATAAAAATTCTACGTTATTTGATCCGAATTAGTATTTTGATAATGTGATCGCACGTCGTGACGTAGGTATTCGCGAAACTTTTAAAACATTTAATGAGATTGGTGATTGGATCGAATCATGTTCTTTAATTTTAATGAGAAATTTATAAACAGGATAAAACTTTACAATTACACAGGATATGTAAGATAATGGAATTGAAAGACGTGGAGTTGGAGCAAAAAAGATTGATTAGCGTGCAAATCAAAACTGACAATTGATGGGTAGGTGTAGTCTGTACGCTATTAGATTAAAAAAAAAAGCTTATTTTCCAATTCTTTTTTTAAATACAAACACACGATATCTTTTTCAAAACTGACATCCCTAACGACGATCACTGCGTATTAATAATATTATAAAGACGCAAATTAGTTTAAGTGTGAATAAAATTAATATATTGTCAATAAATAAGCTTTATTTTATGATATAAATAGTCATAAACGCTGCGGTTTGAGACTTCGTGGTAAGATTAGTAGAATTTATTGTATTTATTTTAGATTCGCTGATCGCATGCGTATAATTAATACTTTGATACGTTCCTCGAAAAGGGTCATCACGACGGGATCATACGATTTGCAAGGTTAAGCTGGCTCATCATTTTTGACTTTCACGAGATTCTCGTCGATAGTTTTTTTTTTTGCTAAAAATAGTGCACAATCTGTTGGTCATAAAAAAAACACAAACCAACGTAGATTTAGTAACGAAATAAAATACACAACGTTAATATTCAACTTGTACGACCCCAAACATGTCCAAGTATTTTTTAACAACAAAAACTAACATCGACATTTCGAAATACCCCGAAAAACACGTATTCAGCACTATATGAGAAATCGAGTTAGTGTGTCCATAATAACATAAAAATGTTAGACTCAAGACGGATTACAAGGTCTCGGCGAGTAGGGTCACCATGCGACAGCCACACGAGACCGGACAATGTTATTTTTAAATGCGTCTTAAAATTTTCCGGGGATTTGCGTGGGGAATGCTTTGGGATATTCTTTTATATCCCGGCATTATGTCCGGTCCACTCGCACCTGCGATGGAGGTAAATCCCAGAGGTTTTTCCGTGTCTTCCTTTTGTATTTTTTATTTTAAAGTGAGTTAATATTTGAGTATTCTTTCGGGTATAAAAAAATAATTTTGTTGGTGTATATTGTTGACATTTTCGGTGTTACGTTTGGGTTGTGGTCGGATTAACCTGATTGCATTTAGGCTCTGTTAGTATATTCTTCTGAATTAATCTCTTAAAGGTACAATTCCGTGCATCGCAGCCGATCGCAGCCGCGCGCGATCGATCGCGTGCGGCTGACGCGCGCGGCTAATGCGTCAATAGTCAGAGTATGACAATGTATGGCACCGCACCGCTTCCGAAGTCTGCGACAGACGCGTGCGGCTAACGGCAGATTAGTCAGTATAGACACGACTATTGACGCATTAGCCGCGCGCGTCAATCGCACGCGATCGATCGCTCGCGGCTGCGATCGGCCGCGATGCACGGAATTCTACCTTACAGGTCTTAATATGTTGGATTAATCACACAATTTGTATGAGTCAACAAGGCAATATCTTTTTAGCGTTCTACGTTTTTGCTACCCGTGGTTTAAAAAACGCGTGTCGGTATTCGCGTGTCTTTGATTGCCTCAAGCGAAAATATGCCTAAGTTATACAAAAACAGAGATTGTAAACATATACGATGCGATGTATAGTAACTGCCGCTATAAAGTTTTACGTCAATTTTATTCATACTTCGCATTATTTTTTAGAACAAAGAAACTGTTAGCTTTGCGGCTAACAAGGTTACGAGGAAATACCGGGCTTATTTAGATACACTTTGAATTAAAAAGTGAAATCGAATCATAATGGAAAGTATAACATAATTAGGCCACTACTGGCCCACGCTGCAAGCTGGGAACGAGCCTCTTCTCATAATGAGAAGATCTTAAACCTTACTCTACCACTCTGGCCTAATGCGAGTTAGCGAACTACACAAACCATGGAGCACTTTATGAAACCCTCTCAGATGTGTAGGTTTCCTCGCGATGTTTTTCTTCGTTTGGTCTGCACCAAAGTCTGGTCTGGCTAAGCGATTGGCATCTGCGTTACGGGTCGTGGGTTCAATTCCCACACGGAACAAAAATTTGTATGGCCTACAGATGGTTGTTTCGGGTCTGGGCGTTTGTGTATGTGAGATTTGTGTCTGTAAACGCATCCACGATAGGTACAAGATAAATATTAGTATGGGACAACGTTTTCTTAGCAAAAAAAAAGTTATTGGAAGGTAATCAAAAAAAATTTGTGATAATCAAATTCTGATCCACATATGAATTCGAAAAGTCAGAGGTCCGTAATGGAAAGTAATCTTTACAAAAGTTGGGTACGGTATTAATTGCAGGCAGTGCACATGTATGAACAATTTCATGAATGCTAAAGTTCCCAAAACATGCAGGTGTGAATCTGGAATTCAAAAACTTTTGTAAGAACATTTTCTTGAAGGAACTGCGCCGTAGACGAAGTTGGTTTCCGCAATCTTTAACGCATAGAAAAGTTAGGTTATGGTATGAATGGAAATGAAAAAGCTAGAAGTTGAAACGACATGCGATCCGTAAACGTATTTATCATACATTTTATTAATTTTTGTAGGCGTTATTGACTTTAGAATAGTTTTACGTATTGATTAGCCTTCGCTGTGTGGTATAGTCTGCATTTATCGTCACCTCATCGATCACTTGCCAAGCGAGATCGAAGCAAAGAGCGGACACAATCCCTACTAATATTATAAATGCGAAAGTAACTCTATCTGTCTGTCTATGACGCTTTTACGCCTAAACCGCTGAACAGATTTTGATGAAACATGATACAGAGATAGTCTGGAACCTGAAGAAGGACATAGGCTTCTTTTATCCCGAAAAATAAGGAATATGCGATAAATAACATACTAGCGGGCGAGGCTGCGAGCGACGTCTAGTAATTAATAAAAAAAACGAAATTTTGCCAAAGTGAGCGCAGTATAAGAGGTGTTAAAATTAACAGGTCAAAACACAATATTGCACTGCAAAACTCAAATTGTAGGCGCGGCTTAAAAGGCCGCCTATCTAAAGTGGGACTGGACGGGGCATGTCTACCGTATGCTGAACGAGCTGTGGGCCCGTGTAAGACAAGAATGGAGCCCTGAGTCAGAGAGACGGGGTCACGGCAGACCGCGGAGAAGATGGTGGAACGAGTTGGATGCCTTTCTTGACAATTAGCATGAAGCTGCACAGAATCGCGACAAATGAAAGGAACAGAGGGAGGCCTTTGCACAGCAGTGGGACAGTACAGGCTAATAATAATATGAATGGATGTGGATTCGGCAATCATTGTGCCGATAGTCGTAACGGCCAATGGTCTAATAGCCAAGAGCCTCGAACAACATCTAAAGAGGCTCTCGTTGGGTGGCTGGATCAAGGGCAGGATACAGAAAGCAGTCCTCCTCGATACGGCACGTATTGTGAGGAGGTTTCTGTCTCTGGAGCCCTAACCACCGCACCGGTAGCTTGGACCCTGTTCTCGATGCCGGTGGACCCTCTATTTTTATTTTTTTAAATGTTTTTTTTTTAAGTAGAAATATTTAAAAATGTAATTTTATATTACTTTAATGAATCAAGGAGATAATAAAAAATATACAAGGCCAGATTGAGTGAGTTTTTTTTCGTTCTCCTTTTATCCCAAACACTACCTGTAGAATGGTCACCCCACACTACTTCATTTAGTATTTCGTATGTATCCCCCAGGGGGGTGGTCACTTTGAAACTCGTGTCGACTTGACCCTCGCCTCCTTGGTATCCTTATTGTATTTTTGACCCTTTCATTGGGTCAATTTGGTTTAGACTTATTTCCTGAGGGTTAGTTTTATTAAATTCTTTACATGTGAAGCGTGTATTGTGATTTTTGGGTTTAAACATGTCTTCATTTTCTTTTGTTAAAATTATTATTATTGAGTTTGAATAATATTTATTTATTTGTTAATGAAAAGCTCTCACTTAAGAGACAAATCTTAAGTACCTATAGTTTTGACAACCCTTAATGTTGATTAGATTTATAAACGTATCTTAGGACCGATTACACGACGTCTTTTCTACACGCCGTCGACGCGCGTTAACGTCAAACTCCAAATCCGAAGTTACCCGAATGAAGATATGAAAAACATTTTAATTCGACGTAACTTTAGTTACAGTCACCGTAATTTTGTATTTTTTTTAAATTGTATTTGATACCAACTCAGTGGTCATACTTATATCATGACTCAGCAAACCAAAGTAACATTGAAACAAGCTCTACGAGAATTAAAAATTAAGTCTTCATCGCTGTTGCCCGTGGTAATACTGGCATCCTATGGGAACTACTTCATATACCCGGATAAAAAGTATCCTACGTCTTAATCCAGGTCATGGTCTACTTGTGTGCCAAATGTCATTCAAATCCGTTCAGGCGTTATTGATCAACAACCATCCAAACTTTCACATTCAGAATATTAGTAGAAAGTAATTTGTAGGATTAACATCGTTAAGCAAAAGGTGCACCCAATATTAAGTAAACACAAAAACTAAACATGATAAACCACTTAACTTCTATTTCTAAACAAACCAGCAAATCAATACGTCAATATTGACCTAACCAACTATAAACGAAAGCCTATCGCTTCTATTATGAAACAGCAGAAACTGCCTACATCTGGACAGGCAGAAACAACTAATAATACGATCCACCTAACGTAATCGGCGTTCAGAACAATGGGCGCGGCACATGTCGACCGTATCGTGTGTTGACGGCCTAATGTTGCGGTTAGGGCTGACAACAATAGAAAATTTCCGTGTCAGTTTAATAGACAAAGCTGTTGTTAAACCCTGACCCTTGGTGATGCATGAATTACGTTTATCACTTAATTATGAACTACTATTTAGATGTCGGTCGCGCCCTCACCCGCTTCGATATCGTTTACCGCGTATTCAGTATTTTTCGGGACAAAAGTAGCCTATGTCCTTCTCCAGGTTCCAGACTATCTCTGTACCAAGTTTCATCAAAATCGTTTCAGCGGTTTAGGCGTGAAAGTGTCACAGACAGACAGAGTTACTTTCGCATTTATAATATTAGTAGAGCTTTTAATTAATCCTATGCTAACGGATATATTATAAATGCGAAAGTAAGTTTGTTTCTTACCTTTTCACGTCTAAACCACTGAACCGATCATCCTGAAATTTTGCATATACGTTTTCAGGTGTACAGAAACGGACATAGGATACCTTTCGTCCCGAAAAAAAGTACTGTTCCTGAGGAAAACAACAATAACGATAATAGATGGCGCCACGTGTCTTTAAAGAAACTTTAGTGGTGTGTTAAGAGTTTTTTTTTTTATTATAAATAAACGCGAGCGAAGCCGCGGGCAAAAGCTAGTACTTTATAATATAAAATAAAATTATTTATTAATAAGCGTTGTAACTAAGTAGAGATTTATGTTCAGTAATTAACTACGATACGCTGAGTTGAAACATTATTTCTTATAGGCAGGATTATAATAGCAATTGCAGTATATTTTTAACATACTTTTAATTCTGATTCTAGGTCGTCTTAACCGTTAATCGAACATACGGTTTTAAGAAAAGTAAACAACAAACAATTGGGCGTTTTTTTTTTTTTTTTTTTTTAACAAAAAGTTTTTTTTTCTTTTTTCAAGAAAATTTTACTAATTTGATAAATAGCCAGGTTAAAAAAAGAGGATTTTGCGACGTCTTCCAAAAAAGTAGGTGGGAAATATTTCCCTTTACCTTATTAAGGATTAAAAAAAAAAAGGTAAATAAGAAAAAAATATACCTACTTAAATAATCTTTGTTATTATTCCAGCGACAAATCAATTTTACGGTCACTTATCACACTTCTAAACAGCGTAGTAATTAATGACACGCATAATAGTTAAAAGGATAATTAAAATTCCAAATAGTAGGTACTGCAATATTACATGGAATTCTTATTAGCGTACTAATATACTCGTAGTAGGTTTTTAATTATATGGTCTTGTTTTTTTTTAATGGCTAAATGTTTATTTGGTTCCCGAGGAAAACAACAATTACGATAATAGATGGCGCGACGTGCCTTTCGAATGGGTTCCCTACTTGTTTTCGAAAGTTGATGATTCGATTTTTATTATATCGAACACGGTGTGTCGATAATTCAGTTGTACGATGTTTTATTCCGTCGATGCGTTATTGGTGCGATGTAACGTTTGTGCGAAAAATCCTGTTACGAAAAACCCTACAACGAAGGCTCATTTGTTCGGTAATTTATTAGTTCGAAAGTATGTAGGTTTGAAAAGCCTACTGTTGTCCGTGACATTTAATTAATAATCTTATGTTGCATTATAGAAGTTAAGGAAATACATTCCTTTTATTGAAAAAAATGTATAATTCTTGTTTATTATTTACATCAAATAAATATATTAAAATAATCCTAATCTATCTATACCTAAATAACTTAAATTAAAATATATACAAAAAAATGTTTTATCTATGTTACCTACTGTAAATTTTATTCTAAAAAACAAAATCCTAAAATAAATTGGCATACCTACAGTACTTAATCCTATTATTTTTCAGAAAAAATTTTTTTGCATCTTTTTGAACATTTCCTTAACTTTTTGCGGCAGGCGCGTCTGCTATAAAAATTACGATATTAAATATTTTTGTTTCATGTTTTGTAAAATATTTATATTTAATATGAATTAGTATGTATATGACATCTACTTATTTAAAAGTTGATTGGGTACTATGTCATTACGTTTGAGAGTGTTACCATAATAGTTTTAAGTTTGTAAAAGTAAAGCTATGTGGGTAGGAGTAAATAATACTGACATGTGTATCTAAACGTGTCATATTTTGCTCTAGTCAATCATTAATTTGTGAATAATTGTTAAGTGCAGTTCCTATTGCAACTATGGCTGATAGTGTTATCAAAACGGAAAAATCTAAATGCGGAAACGATATAATACTTATTGATGGATATGAATTTATGTTAAATAAACATGTGGATAAAAAACATTATTGGTGTTGTGTGTTCAAAAACAAAAAACAGTGCAAAAGCCATATAATAACGGAGGTCAAAGAAAATAATGAACACACCCTAATCAAAGGTATGAGTGAACATTCACACGCCCCAAGTGCCGGCTTGCAGGACTCAATTATTCTTAAAAATAAATTGAAGAGGGATGCCACTACTAGCAATGATGGTCCTACAGTGATCATCCGAAATAATTTGGAAGCTGTACCAAGCACAAGTTCGTGTTCTCTTCCCAATAAAAATGCTTTACGTCAAATTGTCTATAGAGCAAGAAAAAAAACATTTCCGAAAGAACCTTCTACTTTGGAGGAAATTGATATACCTGCAGAATACATGGTTGAAGGAGAATCGTTTTTGGCACGGCAAACAAAATACAATGATAATAAATACTTGCTTATATTTTGCACTCAGCGAAATATCAGACTTTTACGTGATTCATTTCTATGGATAATGGACGGAACATTTTGTACATGTCCTGGACTTTTTACCCAAATCTATAGTATACACGGGATGGTGGGGAATGATGTCGATAGCAGAAAAATTGTGCCTTTGGTGTATTGCTTTTTGGGAGATAAGACTGAAGAAACTTATATGATGATGTTCAAAGAACTTTTGGCATATGCTGAAGAATCGCAATGTGAATTGAACCCCCAACATATACTTACTGATTTTGAAACGGCTGTTATCAATGTCGTCAAGATATATTTCCCTGAAGCTACTCATACAGGTTGCCTTTTTCATTTAGCGCAAAATTTGTGGCGGCAAATACAGAAATCAGGTTTAGCTTCAAAGTACGGTAATGACAGCAAGTTCTCTCTTGAACTTCGCCACATAGTAGCTTTGGCATATCTTACTCCTGAAGAGATACCGGACGCCTTTAATCTTCTTAAAGAAAAGGTTTTGCCAGAAGAAGCAGAAACTATCATATATTGGTTTGAGACGTATTACGTACATGGTGGGAAAAAATCGCGAACAAAAGGTACAAAACTATGTATCTCACAAACCCCTCCATTGTTTCCACCACAGTTATGGTCCATACATAGAATAAATGAACTCGGCCTGCCAAGGACCCAGAATAATGTGGAGGCTTGGCATAGACGGTGGAACTACTTACAAAACAATAACCGCCATGGCTTATATGCGACTATACGGAGCCTGATAAAAGAGCAAATAAGCACAAATCACGCTGTTGAAAAAGCACAGGCTAGCGTTGATAAGACTCCGCCCAAGAAAAAAAGAAAAAGAGTATCCGATTCTATTGCGAAGATTTGTGCAAACCGTAATAATATGGAACTTCTTCCTTTTTTAAGAGCCATTTCGAATCACATAGAATTGTAATTACAATGTTATTATGTATTTTTTTTTTCATTTTCACTTTTTTTTTCTTAAAAGTTTCGTTAATAATACATAGAAACTATAATATTTATAGTAATATAATATGCCATACCACTGTTAAACCCGCGATGGTTTGTGTGGTATGTTTAATTGTTCAAAAAATATTTGTAAACTGTTTTGATTAATCAAAAGGTAAAAAAAAAAATTGTTTTATTTACGATTACCTAATGTTTTGTTTATTTCTTCATCTATGCTGATTATGTTCAAATTTATATCTTTTTTATTATTTTGTTGTTGTATGATTTTTTATTAAAATAAATCATTATTAAATGAGTATTTTAGGTGTTGTGTAGCAAAACGGAAGCAGTACGGAAGCAAAAATATGACGTTTTTGCTTCCGTAGTGGGCGAGGATTAAAAAAAAACTTAGAATGCCCTAGTTGCTTTCTTTTCCATGCTGCATATCGAAATAGACGATTGAGGTATGACAGTTTTGGCTTTTGAGGGTATCAGGCGATTGACTAGCAACCGATCACTGATATTGTCTACGTTATCTTTGGCCCATGCCACAGCTAAACGTGGTGAATTTGTTACCTGTCTTCCTCAATTTAGGAAAGTTGACGTGAAGATATGTATGGTATTTAATGTATTTCCCGTCTATAATGCAACATAAGATTATTAATTAAATGTCACGGACAACAGAAGGCTTTTCAAACCTACATACTTTCGAACTAATAAATTACCGAACAAATGAGCAATCGTTGTAGGGTTTTTCGTAACAGGATTTTTCGCACAAACGTTACATCGCACCAATAACGCATCGACGGAATAAAACATCGTACAACTGAATTATCGACACACCGTGTTCGATATAATAAAAATCGAATCATCAACTTTCGAAAACAAGTAGGGAACCCCTTTCGAATCATGATTGAATTATATTATTATAGAAACTTTAGTAGTGTGTTAAGAGTTGATTGTCAAATTCTAAATTAACGCGAGCGGAGCCGCGGACATAAGCTAGTTTATAATATTAGGGGGAAGCAGGGATTTGAAAAAACCCAAAAGTCATGTATCTCTGTTTTAAATGTAGCCTGCGCTTGAGTCAAATAAATTATTATTATTTCTACCACGAAACTCTTCCGTTCCGAGAATAATTTTCAATTAATATTGTACTAAAAAAAAACATACACGATTACTACAAGAAAAAGACATAGCATTCTGAATTTTTCTTCACTTTATAGTCCATTAAAATATAAACATGATTTTACAGCTTTAGCGCGAATGGAACAAGACAAGGGCTGCCAAGTGCCAAGTTTTTATTGAGACAATATTTTTTTTTTTGGGAAAAAATAATTAATGGTGATTGCAGATGACTTTTATAGTGTTACGAAAGGGGAGAACGTACGATCTTGGCGTTGGATTTTGTCAGAATGAGGGTTTTACTGGTATGAGAAAATACCTAATGAACGCTTATGAGCCCTTTGAAGAAATGAAACAATATTGGAGTCGAACAGCAAGCTAGCATATTTTTTTTTATACTTGTATTAAAACGGGTGGGGATTTTTAATAACTTTATTTTAACACTAATAAATTAATTCTTTCATGTCCGGTGTCTATTAAAATCACATATTACACAGTATGTCGACATAATAATTTATGACTCTTATCTTTTTCATTTCAGCAGCAGAGGCTGAGATATTCAGGAATTAGCCTCGAAAGTATCCACGATAAATGCTAAGGTCCGTTAATTATTTAATCGATAGCATTATTGTGCTGCCTGCTGATGACACACCATAAGTGCCGAACTCACGCGGCAGAAAACCAGTTGCGCAAACTTGTGGGCGGACACGCGGGTCGTGGGCATGCCTGCCTCCCGCTGCTCCCCGCCTCGGATCTTCGTCGGTAATCGAACCGAACTTCGGTCGCGTATAATGTGTGCTCTACAGAATACGTTGCCGTCGAATTGCCGCTGAACTTACGCCTGACCGAAGTTCGGCTGTACGCTATAACGCAACGTAATTTCGGCATAATGTGTCGTCAGTAATTCAAATAGCATTGCAGGCGTAATCATGCCGAACTTCGGTCGCGTATCTTCGGCATAGTGTGATTAGACATTAAGGATATATTAATGGGTCGAATAAAGAAACATTTGTTTAACATAATAGAATTTGTTTTAATTCCATTTTACAGATATATATGACACTTGTAAGTACTACGTGTTGGCGGTGACATGTAAGCGACTGGCGAGCTGCTGCAATATTGTCGGATCCGGGCATTCTCAAAGAGCAGATTTCTAGTTTGGTGTTATTACTAAACACGAAGTCCGCACATTTTTTTACTGTAATTGTATTTTTTTCCTAGATCAAGAAAATGTTTTTAACATATAGTAAATATGAAAACATCTTTTTCAACAATTTCCTAAGAATTTCATTGCAAAGTAATTCAAAGCCTAAAATGTTTTTTAACTGTAACAACATTTCTAATTAGCTCAAGACATTGCTTTTTAGCATATATATGTCGTGGCCAGATCATAGAATTGATCACTTCATGATGTGGCCAGCCATTTCATGAAATGGTTGCATTTCATGAAATGGCCAATACCCGTTGGCCACATCATGAAATGGCCTGGCCAGATCAATGAATAATCAGCGTTTAACGATATGATCAGCTAAACGTACGGCTACTTCATGATATGGTCAAACATTAGTGATCATATCGTAAAATAGTTACATTATTCACCGTTAGAGGCGCTGATATCGTTTTGTTTTTGTGATGCATCATGGCGGCGGACAATTATTCTGACAAAAAAGCTAATAATAATAAGTAAAGTAGGGTGACCACGCAACGAAAATTAATGGACTATTATTGGATTTCAAAATATGACTTCATGGTAACTGCGGGTGAACTTTTCATAGAATTTTATTTGTTCGATTATTTATCTGGTTAACCTGTGAAACTACAGCACAAAATATCGATGCACGTTACTGCAAACATTTACTATTTAGTATATTGAATCATTTGGGTTAGGTTAGGTTAGAACAGTGACCAATAACGCGCGAAGGCGAGCGAGCGAAGCGAGCGTGCCGCGGTAGCGGCCGCCGAGCGCCAGATCCCCTTAATTGTTGGTGAATCAAGCTATTAAACTTTCGCGGTAACGTGCATCGATATTTTGTGGGTCGAAATTCCGTAGTCTACTCATTTGCTTGCATGGTACGTGCTTCCTTTATTTGGATTTTTTTATTAAACCTTTGATATCATGGAAACCCTACATTAATGATATGGCCAAACGTGGATGGCCATATCATTAAACGTTGACGTTTCAACGATATGGCCAATTTTAGTTGGCCATTTCATGAAATACGACCATTTCATGAAATGGCCGGCCACATCATGAAGTGATCAATTCTACGATATGGCCACGACATATATAGAAACTACGAAAATATATTGCCTAAGCATTTCATTGCCTTCATATCAATTCAAGCGCAAAAAATTATAATAAACATAAACAACACCAACTTCGGCGAATAAACATTAGCACAGCCCTAAACTAAGGCGCTCTACACACGCTGAATGCGTTCATTACAGTACAACTCGATGTCAAAAGACGGAAAATTGTCTCCAACGCCAATATCTGTCCGTATAACAGCAAATAATGTTCACATGAAAGATATACTGAGTGAAGAGAAATATAGTTTTGAATAAATTGTTGAAGCAATACTTGGCGATAATATCATTCATATTGATAGACGTGTGAGAGTATTTGTTCGACTGAGTACATCTGGTTGGCGAGTGTATTTTATATTGTTTTCTTGTTGGTTATAATTGGTTGATATAATACAATATCACGCCTGTTTTCAACGAAGGGTTGGGCAGATGTGTATAGTACACCCTCTATGTTATGTTAGGAGATGTGGTTTCCGCACTTAGTCCTTTAAGTGGACCATTGTACGTGGGTCCTCACCCTAGTACACACTCATTTCGCTGTTAAGTCCCATGTAATAGGGGGCGAGCCTATTGCCATCTACTGGTCACAAATCCAGACTAGCTGCTACTCAGAAATTCTACACGGAAAAACCCAGTGACACTTTGCCCGACCCCTTATGTTTAGAAGTCGCACTTGCGACCTCTAAACCAACGAAGCGGTCAGTAATTGGTTTGATTTGACTGATATATTGATTTTTGCTATGATTGTTATCACTTGGTCCGTGGGAGGATGAACTAAGAATACCTTTCCCCTAGAGGTAAGCGAATCGTAAGAGGCGATTAACCTGGCACCACAATTGTGGTGACATGGGACTTAATACCTACCATAGGTTAAACGTGGGTGTACAGACTCCAGTAATAATAAAACACCTATGCTTAATCCTTCGGGGATTAAAAGCGTGAGTATATGTATTTACATAATTATATTGTTTTCACTAATAGTAGGAGGCATTTTAATATTGAGTTTGCTCTTTAACATTGGCCCGTTAACGTCTGAACTTGAGACTTGACAAACCATACAATGGACAATCTTGAAAGGATGATTCCATAATCACTTCAATTCGAAAACGGTTTGTTGATGGTGATATTTTATTTAGGTACTGATGCCACCTTCATTCGTCCACAGTAGCACCAGCAATCACACAGTACCTAACACCCGGACCCGCTATCCTTAGCAACAACAACATTTTACATATTACACAGGGACTAATTCAATTTTAATTTCATGACGCGCCAATCAAGTTGCAGTGACGCTGCATCCCTAAGTCCGTCAACGAAGTCAGTCGCCGTCTGAAAGTAGCCCGAAACGTAGGAGTGAACAAAACAAGTGCCAAGTTCAACATTTCGGACGGGCAAAACACATCGGTAGTAGGGAGACAACTGTCAAATCGTGTTGTCATTTATAGTTCGGGCCCCGAAATAATCGTATGTCCGTAGATGATAGGGAGTAGGAAGCGCTCGTAACTAAGGCCGAAACCACGGACTTCGTGCTTAGGGAGTAGACCCCCAGTTACAAGTAAGTTCACGCGAGCATATCTGACAGCGATCGCTTATTAAGAGAATACGAAGATCGTTGTTTTGATCGAAACTTAATTACAAGTACACTGAACCTGAACTACTTTAGTTAGGTGAATTAGCCTACTGACACTAAAAATCAGTCTTAAGTAAAATAACATCTCCAACACAAAATCCATTAACTATCTCATCAAGATTCCAACAAGAGCGCCCAGTGTTCCACCAACCAAAATAAATTGGGCAAAAATTTAATGATCCCCATAATGAGAGGCAACGATGTGATTCGACCTCCAAGCCACTGTAGCGAGCGAGGGGTTGAAAAAAAGTAAGAAAACAAGCGGCCATTATTCTTTTTCATCCACTCTAGGGTTGAATACGAAAATAGGGAGAAAATATTGTTTCGTTCATTTTAAAATTTCAATTTCAATAGTATTACCAAAGACTTATTTGATCTGGCAAGGAGAGATCTGTAAAAATTCTTTAAGATAACCTTAGCGAGTATGAGAATCAATTCTAGAATAACATACTATCACACCTGTATTTCCCGAAGGTATGGGTAGAGTTGTATAATACACCCTCATTTTACCGTTATGTTTAAGTCCAATATAATATAACGGGGCGAGCCTATTGCCATCGACCGGGCACATATCCAGACTCCGGATTGCTACTACCTAAGAAATTCCGAACGGAAAAACCAAATACCACTTTTTTATGTAAGACCACTTATTTTTAGGCAACCCTATACATAAGTACCATCGTGGTCACAACAAAATAATTTATAATTTCATAATTTTTCCAATCAAAAAACAAATGAGGAAAAATTAATCATATCAACTCGTTTGTACCTTCGATTGTGCCAAGAAAAATATAGGCAACCAATTTTTGCTGGTAACTTACATCTTGGTTTCGAAAGGTAATAATTTTTTTTGAAGACCAAATTGTCGAAGTTTTTTTTTTTGTTAATTTTATTTAAGGATAGCCTGAACCACTTTTGATAAGACTCGTTTATTTATATGAAAACTTTCAAATAAAATACCTCTCGTTAGAAAAACAGATGAGAGAAGGTCGATGTTAGGCCGGATCTTGCACTTAAAGGGGCTGAGTCAATTTGGAAATTGAGCATACGAATACTCTCTTTTAAGAAATAGCATAAAATATGATGCCTAAAGTGGGTTACGATAGATTAGATAAATTCAAAATAATCTTTAAGGGTGTGGACCCTCGACCCATCGACCACACCAATCGATCGATGCCCTCGATCAACGTCGATTCATCCATCATCGATCGACCATCTATCGACCATCGATCGACAATCGATTGATTGGTGGTGGCACAATAAAAAAAACCCGGTCAAGTGCGAGTCGGACTCGTGCACGAAGGGTTCCGTACCATTATCTATAAAAACGGCAAAAAACTCACGTTCTTTGTATGGGAGCCCCCTTAAATATAAATGTTATTGTTTTTTTAGTATTTGTTGTTATAGCGGCAACAGAAATACATCATCTGTGAAAATTTCAACTGTCTAACTATTCATGAGATACAGGCTGGTGACAGTCGGACGGACGGACAGCGGAGTCTTAGTAATAGGGTTCCGTTTTACCCTTTGCGTTCGGAACCCTAAAAACGAGGCAATGGTTGAATTTAGGTGCACTAATCTAGTTTGTCGTTTCCTATGGAGTAGAGAAGTACCCAGCAAAATGCCGCAATTATGATTTAACAAAACCTTTTACCCAGTTTCAGCTTACACTTGACTGAACATTTCAGCCTTCATTGTTTCAACAAAATAATTCTATTTATTCAGCAATTTGCTCACAAACCGACGTTGAACGGATCTTCTTAGTTAAAATAATATTTTTATAAGCCGTGGGTTTGTTGATCAACTCTTTATAACGAAAGCCACTTTGTGAAATAAGTAAATTTGACTGCCTCGCTGGTTTAGCGGTCGCAAGCGCGACTGCTGAGCGTGAGGTCTTGGATTCGAGCTTCAGGTCGGGCAGTGTTATTGTTTTTTTTTTTATATTCAATCTTTGCCCCACACTAAGATTTATCTTGTATCGTGGGTGCGTTTACAGACACAAATCTCACATACACAAACGCCCAGACCCGAAACAACCATCTGTAGGCCATACAAATTTTTGTTCCGTGTGGGAATCGAACCCACGACCCGTAGCGCAGCAGCCAATCGCTTAGCCACTGCACCAAACGTGTCGTCGAAACTTTTTCCGTGTGATTTTTTTTTTTTCAGTAGCAGCAAGGAGGATGGATTGGTGGATTTGTGCCTGGTTGATGGCATTAGACTCGCCCCCTATTACATGGGATTTAACGGTGAAATGAGGGTGTACTATACACCTCTGCCCTACCCTTCGGGAAATACAGGCGTAATGTTATGTTAATTTTACTTAAAGTTATTTGATATTACAATAGTTTTATTTTAATCTTTAAGGTGTCTTAAATGAAATAAAAAGGGATCACTTCAGTTTAGTAGGTTTTTATATTGTTGTAGCAAATGCACTGTAGTGTAGTCGCTGTCGGAATAGCACCTTTAAAGTGCACACCTTAAAGGCGCTATTCCAATGGCGACTTGCGGTCTGCGGTTGCAGTCTGTAAATTGCAGCCCGTCTCGGACTTGTACCTTTACGCAAAATCTTATGTGTACAAGTAAGGGCTCACTCACACGGGTTCCGTCATTGACGATTCGTCATAAAACACGATACGTCATGACGGATGGACGTTCACATTGCATACGGAATCGTGTTTTATCACGATTCGGCAAAATATCCGAATTGATGTTCACATTCGTTTCGTGATTCTTAGTCTTGGATGAACTATCGAACACGATGGATCCGTCACAAAAAATCACATTCGTGTTTTTTGACGAACGTGTTTTTTAAAAGACGAGACGTGATTTAAGACGTGTCCGACATTTTTCATGATTCGTGATCCGTGTGAACACGGGCATTTAAAAAGAATAGCCGCCGGCAAAAAAAAAAAACGAATCGTGAAAGAAGACGATTCGTCAAAGAAAACGAATCGTCTTCGTGTGAATGAGCTACTTAGCATGTATGTTAAGACGGCAAAAAGTTTGTGCCAGTATTGTAATCTGACAATATCGTTTGCGCACGCAAGTTGCTGTGAGTAGCCGGATTATAAAGCGTTCGATGTTGCGAAAGTTGCGTTTTCACCCCATAAAATTTTCAATACACTTTACAATAAGTGCACTTTTAGCTTAAGGACAAGACCGGCACAAAGTCACGTTTGAAACCCTTTCTCTACATATTTAAGAGAGCAAAAACTCTAAAAAATATGTTGTTACTTCATTCTTTGTCTAGAGAAAATGTTGATTAGTTTTTATTTAAAACAATAAAAGGTATTGTAAAAAAATGCAAGCATTCTTTTTAACCTATTTACTTAAATTCGCTCAAGCTAAATTAATGCGATTACAACGACTCTTTTTTTCAAAAGACAGGTTTTATTAAGCTCTAGTCCAGGGTTACTCAAAGTGGGGTACGCGAAACCCTAGGGGCTCGCCATTCGACGGCAGGGGGTTCGCGACAAGATTTTCGTAATGGTGGCTTGATGACTGGCCCTTTGCTACAACATACTTATGTGAGAGTGGGTTTTCACACCTAGTCATGATAAAAAACTAAATACAGAAATCGACTTGATACCGAGTCAGAATTCAGGTTAAAATTTTCCAAAATTACTCCTAAAATTGATTCCATTTGCGACGAGAAACAATCACACCCATCACATTAATATTAAAAAGATAAGTATTTCTTTTGGCACTTTATTTGTTAGGTACTTTTTATTGAAATAAAAAACCTTATTTTCTTCAACAGTCAATTTTATTATTTTCTTTGGGGGGGAGAGGGGATTTAATTAGTTGGTAAAGGGGTTCGCTGTCAACTTTAACAAGGGTTCGTGGAGCCGAAAGTTTGAGAAACCCTGGTCTAGTCAATTGATTAATAATAATTGTATTGCATCTACTAAGATCGCTCGCAGCACTCAGGGCGTTCGTGTGTCATTTTCCGTATTGATAATTTTTTGCTTGCGACTTGTCCTTAAGGTAAAACCCGCTAAAGGTATCCATGCTCCCCTCCCAACACTTTTAACACGTAATATACACAGTGGTAACACATTACCCTTGATACCCCAATACCCACTCATGCCCACAGTTAAACGACCAAAAAGATACAGAAAGCATCTATTTAGTTGCAATCTGTATTAACCCTGTATTGACATCCCCCTCCTTATCGCGGGGGATAACAAAAAGGGAAGCAAAAGAGGGTTATAATGTTACTGTTTTACACGTACATAACTTCGGGGTGTGATGAAGAGAGTAGATAATTTTTAGCTGGATAGGGTTGGTCATTCTGCTTATATTTTAACGGAGCTAGTAGTGTTGTAGTTTACTAGTAAGATACAGGGGCCTAATTCTCCTAAAATAAATTGTTGCCAAACGCAATAGAACCACAACCGTCAGTCAGTTTTTGTTTTCGAAAACTTTCAAAATTATTGATTTTGTTTTTTGTGTCAAACAATTTGATAACTTTTGAAATTGAGAACTGTCTGAATGAACGGTTCGGCCTTGGTTCAGTTGTGATTTATCAAGATTTATTTTAGGAGAATTAGACCTCAGGTTTAGTCGGAAAGGGGTCCGAAAAATCCGAAAGGGTGTTAAAGATCTCATAATAATGAATAACATTTGTTCTAACACTTTCCCCAAAAGTCAATAGTTTAAGAGAAATAGGTCTTCACAGATTTTATAAAATTACGCTAAAATCTATCTATCCTCTGCTATGATCAGCTGGGTTTACATATTAGGTCATAATTGGGGTCACGGATTAGAAGCTCATTTTTTTAATTCGAAACTAAAGCAGGGAGGAAGAATTTTTGAAAACACTAAAATAAAAGTAATTTTTCATGGAAAAAAGTTATCGACTTTAGATTTTTTTTTTTTATTCAGTGGGTTATAGGGTGCATTATTAGGCTCAAAATCTCGTAAAGAGATACACCACTTGATATATCAAAACAGACTGTACATCAAAACATTCTGTATATTCAAACACCCTGTAAGTATATCAAAACAGACTTCAAAGCAGCCTGTATATCAAAACAGCCTGTATATCAAAACAGCCTTTGTAACAAAACAGTCAGTACAACCTACATTTAAAAACACCTTGTATATCTAAAAATCCCGTAAATCATAAAACCCTGTACCCATATCAAGACACCTTGTATATCAAACCACCCTGTACACGTAAGTATATACATTTCACCACATACAAGGGGTGTCACAGATTTACTTCTATTTACTACCTCGGGCAATTTATCGGCGATGTTGGAAACATTATCTTTCAACTTATTTTGACGCGTTTTTTCCTCAGTGAGGCAATTTTTTGTATTTCGCTCGGAGGCATGGTATTGACAGCTGCGTTTCAAACGCACTATTGATTATCTTACACTAGCTTTTGCTCGCGGAACTGCTTCATGTATCCGAATAAAAATTATTTTATGAGTTAATCCAAGATATGGTCTATTTGTGGGGTGAATTTCATTCCAATCCGTTCAGCAGTTTATGCGTGATTGAGTAACAAACATGCAGATATCAGTGGCGAAGGCTCCATACAACTCGATTCCTACCGGCTTCCCTTTCGAAACGAGTAGTTACTGGAATTCACGCATCACACTTGAGCAAGGTAAGCATTCTTTGGTCCGGCTTCCCTTTTAAGAAAATTCACCCTACGCCACTGGCAGATATCCAAACATCTTCACATTTATAATATTAGTGAGTAAGATAGAGACATCATACATACATACAATCCCTTTCCCCATGACATTAGTCATAAACTAAACAATGCCATATCCTCTGTTTCTTTTGCTTATTTCAAATTAATTAATCTTTCCATACGTATATCATTATTCATATCAGTCATTATTAATTAAAAGATTATACCAATTGATAAAAATATGAGTAGATCTTTATTGCGATATTTTCAAATCATTTAAAAAAAGTAGAAGCTGTTCTAACAAAACACAACTACAATTTAACAAACATTATGTCAGGGATTGAAAGCCCATTCTAATTTCTCAAGAGTTACTTATTCTTGCCAAACCTAACTTAGTTTTCTCTATATTAAATTGGCTTTGAAACTTTGTAATTGTATGTGGGTGAAAAAATTCCACAAAATTAATAAAAAAATCGCAACTATTCACCTGGGTGATCTGATTCCGAGGTGAACAAAAGACACCAAATATGTCGAATTACTTCACCTAGGTGAAATTAATCCGAGGACACCAATAATACAACTTTGTCCACACAGGTGAACAAAGTGGAATTATACCCACAGTACAGCTCAATGTTGATTAGTTACCATCACGCTCCGCGCTAAGCTCTATGGATAAACGGAGCCTAAACCAGGAAATATCCCTTTCATATACAAATCCCCAATAAATATATACAGTCGAATCCAACGCTGAATATCAAAACAAAGTGCACGTATGCGTATTTTAGAAGAATTGTGCAAATAAAAATGGACCAATCAGCGCACAGTTCACACCTGCGCGTGTCGCTTTATAAAAAACTGAGCCCATTAGGGCTGTCACGAGCTATTGTAATATTTATTTTGTTTGTTTATGTATTCTTTTTACTTTGAGGCGAATGGGACCCGAGTGCATTGTGTGTTTTGGGGGTGAAAGGAGTTTGGATAAACAAGTAGTATTTGTAAGCTTTTACGTAGTTTTTGGCAGATAGCTCTGGCGGTAGAAAGAAAAATAGTCTCTTTACGTGACGTGCTACGAGTCGGTTGTCAGGTTATTCAACGTTTTTTTTTTTTATCGTGTAACATTTTGGTTTCATCCGTCGTGAGTCGTGCCTCTATGGTTACTGGTCGTATCCTCTAAGCAAGTTTATATTCGCCTGTCGAAAATGTTATGACTTAATCCACTTTTGCATTGACAGACTTGAAATCCATGCAATATACAGCTGAGTTGGGCACGGAACTCTTTTCAGAATGAGAAGGGCTTTACCTCCGGTTTCTGGATTGAGAATTCAGGATAAGCAATACTTAAGTAGTATTTGAGTACGGAATTGTCAAAAAAAATGCTTTGAAATCCGTCATTTTTTTAACAACTCCGTACTCAAATGTTACTTGTACTGTTTAACCTAGAATTCTCAATTCAGAAACCGGAGGTTACTCCAGTACGCTAGTGTGGTTTGGCGGAGCTACATACCTCATCGAGAACTTTATGAAGCCCATTTAGGTGTGCAAGTTTCTTAACGATGCATGTTTGACTTCAGCGTCACCGCAAGTGATAACCGAATTCTAATCCAACAGGAATAAACAATGAACAAATTGAAGTTAAATTCGTTTTTATTACTTCTGATAGCGATAGACTTTGGAAAAATGGTCTTACGACCAACAATAACTCAGGTTGCCATGTTCCAAGTAGTCACTTCTATAGTTTTTATAATGTAATCGTTTAGCACTCAGGCCAACGGTCCACCTGATGGTAAGAGGTTACCGTCGCCTATAAACACTTACAACTCCAAGAGGATTACAGATGCGTCACCAACTCTAAGAGACAAATTTGAAAAGTCTCACGTTCCTGTAATTTCACTGGTATCCATACCATTCAACACCCACTAAACACAGAACACAACAAAACCGCTTGGCGGTAGAAAAAAGTATGGTGGAAGCATTGATATATTAAAAAACCCATATATCAATGGGTGGAAGTACCCCAGACGAACTCTTCCACAAGAAGCTGTACTAATAATTTAAAAAAGCAAAGTGTTATCGATAGCGGGTAGCACTGGGCAATGTTGACAAGAGAAGGTAGTCGTCGATATGGATCGGCCCACCCGAGGTTATAAAGGCGGCGGTCATTCGACGAAGCGAGAGCATTCCGTGTTGATCAGCTGACGAAGTCTGACCTTTTATATCTGACTAGCTTGTCCTTATTTTATGATCTTGTAATAATTGTGTAAAGGAATATATTGTGATCTAGTTTATGTTACTAATACTAACCCAAATACAAGTACTCTCAGTGGTGGAGAGTCTATGTTGGTTTTATTTACTGTGTTTACCTTGCTCGCAATCCTGACATACCGAGATTAGCTAAAACTGTAATGATAGAATCACCCCTGAACGATTATATTGTTGTGTCATTTACATCAGAAGTGGGATAAGAAAAAACCAGTCCACATTATGATTGTATACCCACATGTAAATATTTTATGATCTTTAAAATCCCCTGTAGACGGACTGACAAAAACTTGATTTCGACTGATATTACAATGGTGAGAAATGTGAGAATGAGAAAATGTGATAAATCCGGTGAGTCACAACCATTTTATTATGTGTGAAGGAATTTTGATGAAGGAAAAATAATATGAGAGGTTATTTATTCGTGTAAAATAAATATTAAATGATATCTTTGCTTATTCATGTAAAATAAAAGAGATGTTATCTGTATTTATCCGTGTAAAATAAATGAGATGATATCTGTGTTTATTAGTATAAAATAAATATGATGGTATCTGTATTTATTCGTGGAAAATAAATACGGCATCTGTATTTATCTGTGTAGGAAAATACATTGCAAGTCGTATTAGAGTTTGTGGTGAGATGCAACCAGGGTTGATCTTTGGCACCGCCCGGTTTGGCCAGCCGGGGTTGGCCAAAGGCTTCGCCTGGGGAAAACTGAAACTCTAACGTGGCGAAGCAATTGTTATAGGGCTGGAACCAAGGCGGGATATGCCATGATATGGCTAGATCCAAGGCGGGTGATGCCATGTTGATAAAGCAGGATCCCAGGCGGGTGATGCCAAATGAGTTGGCTAAATCCAAGGCGGGTGATGCTATTAATTGATAAATGAAAATGCAGTGAAAATGAGATTCTGTTTTGAATTAATGTTTTGAAAAAGTTTTGAAAATATTGATATTTGTTTTGATTGGTTTTGTTATAATTCTTGTTGTAGAATGGTACAAAATAGTTTATTGAAATTAAAAAGTAATTTGTTATTATTACTTATGGTTTAAAATGTATTTTTTGTAGACGAAAACAGGAAATTGTATTTATTATTGATGATAATTACTATGATGACTTCCGTTAAAGATTAATTTGTCAAATTTATTTTAAATAAAAAATAATTTGACTTATTTTCGTTAAAAATGTGTTTAATATGTATTGTATTGTTGTAAAAAGGTTGGATTATTAGCGCAATATAGAAATGTTATGTTTAAAACATCATGTCAGTTTTGTAATATGAGTTTGTGAATAATTGAGATATTATTTTGATCATGAAAAGTTTTAAAGGTTATTAATTTAAGTATTATGATTTTGGGAATAATTGAGATAATATTTTAAGTGTTTATAATTATGTACTATGATACTGTGAATAATGATTATAAGATATTTAACCATGAAACATTTAGGATGTTTGTTTTATGATTTCGTGAAGAATTGAGATATTTAAGAATGTAGGATTTTGTGAATAATAATGAGATAATAATCGTGAATTATTTTAAGGGTGTACTATGAGTTTATGATTAATGAGATATTTAATCTTGAAATATTTTAAGTGTTTAACGTACTATGAGTTTGAAGTGTTTATATGCTGGTAAAATGAATTGTGAATAATTGAGATTTATAATCATGGAATATTTTAAGTGTTAAATGTACTATGAGTTTGTAAATTATTGAGATATTATGTTGTGATTTTGTGAATAATTAGGTATGAGATTTTTACGAATGAAATATTTTAAGTGTTTATGTATTATGGCTTTGTGAATCATTGAAATATTTAACCAAGAAATATTTGAAGTGTTTATGTATTATGAATTTGTGAAAAACTATAATGAGATATTTAGCCCTGAAAAATATTGTAAATGTATTTAAATGATTTTATGAATTTGTGTATAATGAGATTGTGTGTTTATGTACCTATTATGATTTATTGAATAACTAAAATTTGATGTTTAACCAAAGTAGAACTGTCTAATAGGCATCTGAGATAGTATTTTATTGTGAAAATGTTGGAAATCTAATGTGTGGATGTTTGTAAGATTTTGATACGAGAAGTTATGAACGAATATAGAACTAGGTTGATACTGAATGAATATCAACTAGTTCAAGTCACTGGTGATGAGCTTGTTGGCCGTCGATGGGATAACAAGCTCTAATCGATTCAAACATTCTTTGGATGCTCTTCGTGTTACTTTGGTCAAAGACATGAGTAACATGACGAGGTCAAAGATGAGTGATCAGGTGTGGCCGAGATGTGTACTGTATTATTTGTTTCTGTTTAAGGTCCGAAGGTGTCACTGAAGTCAGGCCTTGATGTACAATCTTGACGATGGGGTTGATGGTGCGTCAACCACCAACCACCAACACACGAGGACGTGTGTTTTGCAGGAGGGCCGTGTTATCGATAGCGGGTAGCACTGGGCAATGTTGACAAGAGAAGGTAGTCGTCGATATGGATCGGCCCACCCGAGGTTATAAAGGCGGCGGTCATTCGACGAAGCGAGAGCATTCCGTGTTGATCAGCTGACGAAGTCTGACCTTTTATATCTGACTAGCTTGTCCTTATTTTATGATCTTGTAATAATTGTGTAAAGGAATATATTGTGATCTAGTTTATGTTACTAATACTAACCCAAATACAAGTACTCTCAGTGGTGGAGAGTCTATGTTGGTTTTATTTACTGTGTTTACCTTGCTCGCAATCCTGACATACCGAGATTAGCTAAAACTGTAATGATAGAATCACCCCTGAACGATTATATTGTTGTGTCATTTACAAAAGACTATGAACCATAGTTTTTTTTTTGTTTTTTTTTTTTTAGTTTTTCTGTTTGATTTTCTAAGATATTTTATGCTTAAATTTAAGTTAAATTTTTGTTTATTTAGAATATAGGTTGTCTGGTAGATATCGCTATCAGCGATAAGACCGCCATTGTACCCTTCACTAAATTATATTGTATAAGAGCTATGTTACAATTTTGGTGTACAATAAAGTATATTCTATTCTATTCTATTCTATAGATTACATTATTTTTAAGAAATATTATGTTTTAATTTTAAGTATGTGTGTGTCCGCTTGGGCGTGACAATAAATATTGTTTCTTTATTTCTTTCTTCATACAAGACAAGCCAAGAACTTACCGCTGCACCACTCTCACATATTCTGGTAAACTTATTCACTTATCTAAATTCCTGTTCCCTAAAACAGAATAGAATATAAACAGCAGGTTGCAACCCTGACCGCCATTATCGCTGTCGTCAAAATGGCGACGCTACTTTATTATATCGTTTTAATTAATACTGCGAGTATGTACGAGTAACACGTATGACGTAATTCGGTTGATAATGTTACTGTGCACAGTTATTTTTCATTGTTTTGTTGTACAACGGTGAAAGAAATTGTAGAAATATTATAAATGAGACGTGTATATTGTTCCATATGATTTTGATAAAAGAACTTTTTTCTGTAAGGTCAACATGACACGTTACAGAAAAAAGTTCTTGAAGTTCTTCAAAGGGTCACAAAGATCGGCAATACCACTCGATACCCAAAATCTACGCTACACGTCGAGATGAACTATTTTTTTCGAATTTTATTCTGTTGTAAAGAGTGTTGTGTGTCGAATTGATGATGTACCAACGATAGCATTATTAAAATCATGATGAAGTGAAGGTCGATGAAAACACCCTTGCTTCACAAAGATGACAACTGCTCCGTCATTCCAGTGACCACGGCCGGTGTAGTTCGGTCGAAACGTAGGGATAAAATAGGTATTTTGTGCTTTTAAATGTTCTACGCGATTATATCAAACTCAAACCTCGTTTATTCAAAGTAGACTAGTATTACTTAGTTCTTTTTGAACGTCAAATTTTGGTAGTTACAATTGACTGCACCCTCAAAGCTCCCACCCTTCACCGCTTCCTAGTGTTTATGCTGTGAAGAAGAAACTATCAGAATTATCGACTGAACTGTCAACACTGTTCAAGGGTCAGTGTCAAAGTCTTCTAGTCAAGTGTCAGGGGAGTTGCAAGTCGACTGAACTGAACTGTCAGAATTATCAGAATCTGTATCTTTTAATACTGAGCTTTGTCGTTGCAAGAGAAGTGTCTTCTATCAGAGACTGTCAAATACGATCATTTTTATTTGAGAAAATAGTTTTTATTAGTACACACGGCTAAATATCTAGTTATACGTTCCCAGTATAAGTTGACCTCTGGTTGAAAGGAAAGTCTATACAATGCAAGATCACTTCATACTGGAAATTCATCACACCCGCAAATCACTGCTTGGCAAATGTTTGAGCGACCAAGACAACGGTTATAGTTGTTCATTCTACTCCACATGGTTTATTGTTGATGTATCATCATCTTCCTGCCCTTATCCCATATTACTTGGGGTCGGTGCAACACGTTTTCTACTTCCATTCCGTCCTGTCAACCGTCATGATATCACTGAATCCCTTCGCTTTCATATCATTCTTCACACAATCCATCCATCTTTTCTTTGGCCTCCCTCTTCCTCTCCATCCAGCCACATTTATATCCATAACTCTTTTCGTCACACGCGTTTCATCTCTCCTCTTCGCATGCCCATACCAAGCCAAACGGTTCCCTTTCAACTTTTCTATCACTGGCGCTATTTCAAACTGGTTTATTATTTATGTATGAAGTTTGAAATTCCCGGGCATTTTCCACAAACACAAAACATTTCATGCCTGTTACCGAAAATATGATTTTCGGGAAACCACTCGCTTTCGAACCAATCGAGTTACAAACCCAAATACATTGTTCTAAAACCGGAAAGTATAACAGGTTTAAACCGGTTACGACCGGTCCGAACTGCTTTTTCGCGTCCGAAATGTCATTATGCCCATATTGTGGTTACTTTATCCTGCGACTTTGTTCGCTTTAGGGAGAATTCACACATACCACAACCTCACCACATCGCGGCGCAAAAACGTGGTCAAGCTGTGGTTACGTGTGAATAGTGTCACTGAAGCTTCTTGCAGTTGCGTTGTGGTAACTACAAGATGTCGATGTGGTTGCATTGTCGCTAGTAGTTGCGATGTGGTTACGTTGTGGCTAGTGTTTGTAGATAGACAGATCGACTCCGGTCTTCCGAGTGCATGCGGTGTCGTTGCGTCGACGTAAGGGCCTGTCCACATCTCCACGTCACGACGTCGTCAAAGTGGAACGGTGCGGAAACGCGGCACGGTGCGTTGACATAACGTGCAAATTTACGTTACCGTGTCGTAACACGTTCCGTCTCTAGCCGCAAGCGCACACGTATATGCGTTCCGCCCGCGCCCTCCACGCCCGCGAGTTAGTCGCATTCTATGTGCTCATATGCTTTAAAACCATACCTTACTGTTTCTCTTATTAAAATTCAGGATCTACATGGTCAACGATAAATCTGACAATGATCCTGACGTGCATTTTTACAATACGGTAACGCAAATTTGCACGTTATGTCAACGCACGTTGTGTTTGCGAGGTGGACGGCCGCTAGTGCGCGGTGTCGCTGGTGGTTGCGATGTGGTCGGTATCGCCCACACAGTTGAATTCGGCGACAAAATGTGGTTCATGTAAATTAAACTATTCCGTTTTAAACAAATTAGTGCTCGCCCACGTGTTATTGTTGTGGTGTAGTTGTTTTACGTGTAAAACAAGCCATCACCGGAAAATATAACCGGTTTAAACCGGTTACGACCGCCCCGAACTGCTTTTTGCGCAACCGAAATGTCATTATGCCCTATTGTGGTTACTTTATCCTGCGGCTTTGTTCGCTTTAATTTGATTTAAAATTTGCGTGAGACCTAAAGTCTAGATTGTTCCATTAACTGAAGCGGTTTTATTCGCGGTGGGGACTATTCGGTTTTATTAAGCTTAATAATGTCCGGTTTTCTGCGTAATGTGAAATTAATATAGGTTTTAATTTTAATTGTGTGAGTTCATTTTGTGTTTTGCGGGTATCGGATGGTTATTGTTGCGGGATAATTACCGTTATTGAAAATCTGTGTAGTGATTAGTGTTGCCAGGTCCAATTTGTTGTAAATCGGTACATGAGGTTAAAAAAATCGGGATTTAGGGTTGCAGATCGGGACAGTTAACAAAAAAAAACAAGGGGTTTTAAGTCTATTTAATCTTACATAACAAGGAATCAGTTTTGCTAGACTAGTAGAAATTATGAAATAAAATCGTACTCCAAAGCCAATAGATGGCGTTCCGTGTTAAAAAAATACGTAGCGTAAATATACTTTTTTTTATGTTTTTTTTTGTCATTTTTTGATTAATCGGGACATTTAGCGTCCCGATCAGGTACAAATCGGGACGCGTCCCCAGACCCCTAAAAATCGGGACGTCCCGCGCAAATCGGGACATCTGGCAACACTAGTAGTGATACTATTTCAAATTTATTGAAAATAGATTTTTTTCTGCCTAGCTATTCCCAAGTACAGACGCCAGCACATCAAGCTACCCGAAAATGTGAAATTTTCCCAATCAACCTTGAACCTAATGCTTCTGCGATAGAAGTGAAAATCTATTAAAGAAATTTGACAGATTATAGTACCTTTATTTATTTATTTATTTTACTTTAAATAGAGCGGCCGAAACCAATTACACTTCTTAAAGATATTGCAAACTACACACAAGTAACACATTCATACTTTCCTCTCACAATACTTCACACATTCCGACAAAATCGTCTTCCATGCATCCCCAAACAAATCAAGGTCTGGGTTTGAATCCAGGAGAGCATTAAGCGCAGTCAGTGTCCGGGGTATGGGTGACTGAGAGTGTGCAACAGTTCGACATGAAGGGACTGCTAATAATTTATGTCTCCTGCTACGAAAATAATTATTAGTGACAAACAGCTTGCAGACTTGGTTATGAAGATCGGGGATTTATGTGCTGGCGTCTTTACGTTGGGGTCAGCTTCCAGTCTAACCAGATGCGGCTGAATACCAGTATTTTACACGGAGCGACTGCTATCAGACCTCCGCAACCCAGTTACTGGGTAATGCCGATATCCTAAGGTTAGACCGGTTGTTAAACTCGGTCTTCTGACTACCAGTAACGACTGTCATAGGTATTCGTATGACACCCGGGACCGACGGTTTGACGTGCTCTGCGAGGCACGGAGGGGTCTCGATGTGTAACGAATGGTCACCCATCCACGGACTGACCGCGACAAGCGCTGCTTAACCTTACAAATCATATAATCCGCGTGTTAATTGGCTACGAGCCCCCTCTTATTGAAAATAGCATAAATTAAGTAAATAAGCATAATTATCACTGATCAGTATTAAAGTGGCAATGGGCAGGCTTTGTCTGCCAGTGGCCTGCGGGCGACATCGTATCTGATGATGACTCATCATCATCATGTACGATGTCAGGCTCAGCGGAAAGTAAGAAACCTATCGCTTCCTCCATAAAAGGTTTTTTTTTTTGGAATGTGTTTTTTCCAGTTGATAGCGGATCGGAACTAAGGAGTAGCCTGTTAATAACATCCATGTTGCAGGCTACTCGAGAGAATTTCCTCACGAAATTCTGGCGATACAAACGTATGTTTGTTACGTGCTTCCACAGCTACTTCTGATAATTGACCAATCGGAAGCAATGCTTTATCTATAACTTTAGATCCATACATCAGAATTTTGTGCAATGTTGGCGTCATGGAATGACATGGGTAAAGCGCAACATACTGCTCTGCTGTTTCCTTGGCACAAATAGAAAAAAAAACTTGTGTCCACTCGATAATGCTTCTAAAATTACTTTATGACGGCATCGAAAATTTACATCAATTCCCCTTCGTTCTTCGTTTAGGTACTCCTTTCACTTAACCCTGAAAAATATTTATGTGGTCGTCCTGTTCGGTTTGTAACTTTTGGTATAAGAAATGTGCATTCTAGCCATGTGTCATTGTTTTTCAAAAAATAATCTTCTTTATAATGAGAATCAGTACATCTCCTTTTAATTTCCGACTTAAAACGTGATAAATCTCGCTTAATTTTTTCCATATCCTCGTCAGAAAATTGGCCAAATTTTAGTACGTATATTTCCAAAAACTCTAACTTTGCATTAAAATTCTTTAAATTTTCTGCCATCATAATAGTAAACAAGTGTTTTCGAGTCAAAACTCAGACGTTTGATGACCCTAGAACAAACAAGTGGCAATTTATAGCAATAAATAAGAAATCGATATTTTTTGTGTTTATTTTCCAGTCGGCTACATTAAGCTATAATTTCAAATATCGGATAAAACCGGATAAAATTTTACATTTACTGTCAAGACTAAAACACAGGATATACGAAATGAGTAAAATCAACATCGGGAAATGCCGGGAAATATAACAAAATTGCTAAAACATAAAAAAATAAGAAAAAATAATGCCTTTAAAACAGCACTTCCTAGAAAAATTGTATTAAATAGATTTCTGAGCTATTATTACTGGAAAAATATAAAAAGTATACACATTTACCTGCTTTATCACAATCCATAGCTTTCAGTTTATTTCATTTGCTAACAAATATAGAAATACAATCAAAACTTTCGTTTATGCAGCGAACACCAAACATTGATACATGCACTCAAATGAACGATCAATTTTGGACTGAGCGTCTCGCACGGTAGTTCCGAAAAAGAAACAATGAAGTATTGTTTACGTTTCTAATAACTGTTAGCTACCTGAGTACCCTTCTTTTATCTGCCTGCTTTGAATTTTAGGAAACTGAATTTTGGCCGGCCAAATCACTCAAATACCCCTGTGTGCGCCGACCCCAAGTAACATGGGATAAGGGCAGGAAGATGATGATGATAATATTGATAAACTTTTGCCTGCGGTTTCACTCCCATATTAGGGAAACTATTTCGTGCACCCAGATAAAAAGTATCATATGCCCTAATCCAAGTCATGGTCTAACTGTGTGCCAAACTTCATCCAAATCTGTTCAGCCGTTAAGGCGTCATTGATTAACAAACATCCAAATTCACAAACACGCAGACATGCAAACTTTCACATCACTTAAGGGCGCGTTCAGACGACACGCGCCCGCTAAACGCACGCCATGCGCGTCAGCACCCGCATCTATCTCGCTTTGAAATTTGTTGTACATAATTTAAGTCTTATGACACATCAATAAATCTCAAATTGCATTTGCCGTCCTAGCCGGGAGGGTGGAGGCGGCGCGGACGCTACGCGATTGCGACGCGTGTACTACGCGATAGCTGTTCGGGGGCTGAGCGTACGGGTGTACTTTACATCGATAAAAAATGTACGTTAAGACAAGGGACTAACTATTAAATTCCAAAGTTTCGAGGAGGAGGGAGCGACAAGTAAGCGACGCACGCACGATTTCGCGCCGAAAAAAATCGCGCAAATGTGAACGCAGTTTTAATAGGAAGAAGGATTTCCTCCAATACTTCATACTTATTATAACAGACCTAATCGTTAAAGTCAATATCCTAATCAAATACCAATTGGAAAAATCGTTTTAACATTAATCCTAATCAAACAATAAGGAACGCCTCAAAACGAACGATAGAGAGAGCTACGCTTGGTATTAGTGCGCGAACCAAATACCTTCGCCTTTCTGAAGTGGAGAACAGAAGGCCAATTATCGTAATTAAAAATGTTCAAAATATAGTTTCGATCTAGTCTCAATCTCATAAATATGACAAATGGTATTCTTGTTCGTTAACAAACAACATCAAACGTGACATTATATTGAAATGAGATTGAAAATTGACTGAAGGGTATTCTGGTTACATTATGTACTGAGCCATTTTGACAAGATGGAAGCCCCATTTATTTGTAGAATTTTAGTCTATGACTGTTGATATCGGTATGCTTTCGGTAATAGATTTTAAGTTGACTGAATTGACATTATATCGAGACAGACTGAGATGATACTGAAACCGGACCGAACTTTAAGTGTACCAGAATACCATTTTTTATTCAATTTATAATTTAATCTCAGTTCAGTCAACTTTCAGTCTTACTTCAAATTAATTACGAGAATTGTGCTTCAGAACGCTGAAAGGCTGGTTTCAGAGCGGCAAAGTTATTTTACGTGTACGGTATAACTTTGGGTAAATTTATTTTTATATCTTTTTACTAGCTGCACCGGTGCACTTCATCATGTCAACACCGGCTGTTGCTGAAAACCAGCGCTGTGGCTCTGTCGCCCACATGAGTCACAACATTATGCTGAGCGATGGCCGTTTTGCACGGATGTGACGCATATTTTTCTCAATAGTTTTTTAGGGTTCCGTACCCAAACGGTAAAACAGGACCCTATTACTAAGACTCCACTGTCTGTCTGTCACCAGGCTGTATCTCATGAACCGTGATAGTTAGTCAGTTGAAATTTTCACAGATGATGTACTTCTGTTGCCGCTATAACAACAAATACTAAAAAACAGAATAAGGCTGCCTGTCCACTGAAGCGGAGCGAGGCTGCGGAGCGGAGAAACGGTGAAATATTAACCAATAGGATTGCATAAAATCTCCGCTCCGAGATTTCATGCAATCCTATTGGTTAATATTTCACCGTTTCTTCGCTCCGCAGCCTCGCTCTGCTTCAGAGGACAGGCAGCCTTAAATACATATTTAAAGAGGCTCCCACTCAACAAACGTGATTTTTTTGCTCGGCTTTATAAATAATGGTACAGAACCCTTCGTACGCGAGTCCGACTCGCACTTGGCTGGTTTTTTTTGGTTTTGTGTATACATTTATTTTATTTTAGTGCGTCATGTTGGCGCGAATAAACAATTTTTCCTTCTTCTTTCTATATTTTATTATGAGAATGGACTTTTTGGTCTACCCTCCTCTAGCAATGAGTGATATAATTATCAATAGAAAAATTGTTTTAGTACCAAATGTTTTGCTTAAAAACACCTTCCTAATAACCTCAGATACAGAAATAACATATCGTCGGGGATAGTGCAAATCCGCGGAACTAGCATTGGATAATTCCGCGTGTCTGGCAAATTTAGCCAATTTTTAATTTCGCGGGCAATGCACGCAAGATCCTAATTTCTATCCTAGTTCCGCGGATTTGCACTATCCCCGACGATATCACTCATTGCAATAAAGGAATCCACATTACAAGTTGAAATGTCAGGCGTTTCTCTACAAAACGTTACCACAAAAAGAATTAAAATATAAAAAAAACCTTGGATAGTATAGCTATTTTACAATTTTTGATGAAGTCTCCATGTTTTTTTTTTGGTTGATATTTCATCATGTGACTCCTTCCGCTCTGGGCGGAGCGGAAGGGAGTGTCAGACTCTTACTGACTAAAACCCATCCTACTGCCCTTTGCCGCGGTAACTCTTTCGAACAAATTCCGCAACCCTGCCAGGCACTGGCCCTAGCGGGCCCCGTCTACAATGCTGACATCTCTTTGAAGCGCGCGTGGAAGAAAGAAAGAAAGAAGAAAGAAAGAAAATACATTTATTTAGCACAGACTAAAAAGGCACACAATATAAAATAAAGCAGAAAAAAAAAGCAAAAGAAATTAGCAGGAGAGTGTGCCTCACGGCTGCGCCAAAAAGGCCCAGTTCAGCAAAAATGCCAGACAACTAGTGCCTGACGCTGGTTTTCAACTGGACCTGAACTGTGAGGTGACGGATGTAAGTCAGCTTTACGCAACGCGCTATCGACCCGGGCCTGGTTCTGATCGGACGGCGAGCCACCCAACGCTCGCCGTCCGCAGGTCCGCGCCCACGGTGGCCGGGAATCGCCCTGCGACACCCGACGCCCGGGGCGTCTCCTTCTATTGCGGCGGCTGGGGCGTGAGGTTTGCCTCTCCCTCACGCGTTCCGCCTCCTCCTTCGCTAGCATTACTGCTTCGCAGAAGGACGTGACTGCTTCCCATGTCCCCTCGCTCCGGACCATGGATTGAACCAGGGCCGGACGCGAGAGGTCGCCGCCGCCGGTCGCCTCTACGAGGACACGGCGGTGCTCCACCCAAGCAGGGCAGACCTCCACCGTATGCTCCACCGTGTCCTCCGATGGCAGTGTCCTTACGGCTACAATTTACGAAATGACCGAACTATCAGGACTCATCTAATGGCTCTTAACACCACGTTTTATTCCGACGCTGTCGACGCGCGTCGCACGCAACTATAACGCGCTGCAAACGCGATGTTATTGCAACCAATTTACCTATTCACACGTTCATAAAATTGTAGTATGCAGACGACGACTTTTTCGCGAGCTGTCGACGCGCTCGTAGCGCGGAGTTACATCGATACAGACGCGCTGTCACAGCGCGTCTCTTTAGCTGCAAACACATACGTACAGCGTTCTGTATGAAGTACGGATGGAGTGTGCGCCGCACGCCTCTCCCCCGCCCCTTTCCTCGATGTCGGTCGGTCACATAGCGTACACACGTTTCCAGCGCGATACACGCTCCATCGCGCGCGTGCTACACGCATTTTACTTTGCAAGGAAAGTTGCTCACGCGCGTCTGTAGCGCGTGTTTTGTGAGTTTGCAGCAATGTAATCGCAAGTAATCTGCCTTTTACAAGTTTAGCAGCGCCGACAACGCGCGATAGCGAAACGAGCGTCGACGGCGCCTGAAAAAAACGTGGTGTGTTTGAGTTCTTAGAATGAAAAGAGTATAGAGGAGGTGTAGACAAACTTCCAAACATTTCGCCCCTCCTCGAACGTGCCAACTTGTACTTAACAGATTCAAAACCATATCTAATAACAGTAACTCCGACCGAAGTAAATACCATTTCCTTGTTAATACGGCTGTCGATTACGACCGCCATTACGTTTATCTCGTCTCACAAGATTGTGATTAAACGTTTTGTTACGATTATTATGTTTGGTTGTAAGGTCTTAGGGTTTAAGCTATGGTTATGGCGGCCATGTTTGTATGGGCTAGTGTATATACATCTTAGATTTTAGAGTGTGGTAACATTATCGTTTTGCGCGATAATTTGGTAATGTTTGGTTGGAGCAGTTTCATGTATACCTAATGATGACCGAAATACAAGGTTAGTCGAAAACAGGGCACTAATCCACGGGCCATTTAATTGTATCACTGATGACTGATTTAAGGCAAGTGTAAGTTATAATTTCAAAATTATTATTATTGGTTACGAATTCAGAATATGGAGCTTTCAATCCGTGACCCCAAATTTGACCTCAAAAAACAGCTGATCATAGCTGAGGATAGATAGATTTTTGCGTTTTCTTAATGAAATTTTTGAACAGCTATTATTCTTTAATTGACTTTTGGGGAAAATTGTAGAACAAAACTTATTCATTATTATGGGTACTTTAACACCCTTTTGGACTAGTACCCCATTTCCGACTAATCTTGTAATTTATTCTTATACCATATACTGAAATTATACATAAAGCAAAATTACAAACCGCTAAAATAAATAATGCATGATGTTAAGTGCGCCATAGTTTGCGGAACGGCACAACATTTACCCTCCAGGTTTGAGTTATCCGCAAATTTCCACCTGAGCAGGCTTTCCTTGCTTCGACCAACCTGAGTCCAAAATCTATTTAGAGACTTCCAGGTCAACCAAGGCAACTCATGCCCAGGTGGGAGATCCTCGGAAGGGGCAACAAACGGAGTGGGTAGAGAAGCCTTATCTCGTCACAACTGGACTAATTAACTAATGGACGCTACGGATAGTGTTAAACTCATTGCTGAGTTCTGGGCCGACACGGTATCGATTGTCATCGACACGCTAAGTAGAAGAAGAATAATCCACGGGCAAGTATCACTACGCAAGATATAGCAATCCATTGTTCGCTAAGCTGCTGCAACTTGAAATTTTGACAGGTATTTATGACAGCATTTTTGGAAATTCCACTAAAAGGGGCGAAACGAGGGGTTAAAGTTTGTAGTTGAGAGTTAAAAAGTCTTCATTCTCAGTTTACGAACGTCCATTTCACAATTATTCAAATTTCACGCAAGCGCAGCTGCGGGCTAAAGCTAGTTGTAAATACGAAAGTTTGAACAGCAGGCAGCTCCAGCAGGGTATAAAACTCACGCCTGTATTCCCCGAAGGGTTGGCAGAGGTGTATAGTACACCCTCATTTCGCCGTTATGATTTAAGCCCCATGTAATAGGGGGCGAGCCTATTGCCATCGACCGTGCACAAATCCGGGTTGCTACTGAGAAATTCCACCCGGAAAAACCCAATAACATTGCCCTACCTGGAGATCAAACCCAAGGCCTCACGCTCAGCAGTCGCGGTTGCGACCACTGGACCAACGACGGAGTCTCAAGTTTTATTTATGGTTTTCCTGTGACGTCATGTAGCTTAGGACTCTTTAAGACCAATCCAAAGACACCGGATTTGTTGAAACCGGTTCAGTAGTTTAGGCTGTACAACGACACAAACTTCCAAACATACTTGCATACATAGCCAGTGAGATTCATAACCCTTCCTCCCTTCCGCAGTCGGGTAAAAAAATAAGATAATATTCAGTACACATGCAGAATGCACACGGGGTACTTTTAAAACTACGAAGACGTCAGCTGTTCTTGACTTCGCCGCCATTTCTACTTGTCTTGTTACCCCCACACCAGATAAAAACATACAAGGGGCGTAACTTACAATATCTTTATCGATGTCCAAAGAATTTCGTCCGCCATTTAACAAGTACAAGGTTGCACAAAACGGATCTGTTTCGGCCAGTGGAGGCGTAACTCAATCCTGTCACTAAACAGGGAAGGACAGAAATATCATTCGTATAATCCGCGATAAAAGTTGAACGCGCGTTTTGTTTGCCTCTTGTACATTATGGTTAGAGAATATTCTGTTTTAGGCTCATAGCAAGCGCGTTCGCATTGGTTTGATCAGTTGCCTCGAAAATGCACGCGAATTTTAGTTAAACGTCGATTTTAACAAAGAATTGATGAAGATGAAATAAAATCTTTTAACTTTTACTTTTTTTACTTTAATTGATGTTGGTGAACACCGGCCTAAGTTATATCGAGAGAGCAAATCCCGTACTTTAGATGAATGGTTTCTATTCTATTAAACGAAATGTAAAAATACACACTGCACGATACAAGGCCTACTTCAAAAAACGAAAGCTGAAGTTTCAGATTGAAAAAAAATGAACTACTACATGTCAATAAACATTTGGGAGTAGGGTAAACGAAAGACAAAATGTCAAATCGCAGAAATCGAATCGATCGTCGGATCTGAAACATCCTGAAATTTAAATGGAACTCAACGCATATCATGACTGCTTAAGTATCAAGTGTGCTTTGAACCTTATTTACATCGTAGCGATTATCAATTTGAAAGAGTTGTTTGCCACGTTTTGCTAAGAATGGACCTTCTGAGTATTTTTTATTGTGTACCCACTCTTCCCATGTCGGCAACGAGCTGATACAGCTTGCGCTGAACGGATTTCATTCCGCGAACAAAAAAAAAGAAGATTATCCGATTGTCCGTTTTAGACGCCTTTGTGAATGACACTTTCTATGTAGGGCGTCAAAAATGACGAGGGTTTTAGTGATGACCTATTTTTATTTGTATTTAAAAGTACTTTAAAATAAATGACTACACGTTTGGTGCAGTGGCTGAGCGATTGGCTTCTGCGCTACGGGTTGTGGGTTCGATTCCCACACGGAACAAAAATTTGTATGGCCCACAGATAGTTGTTTCGGGTCTGGGCGTTTCTGTATGTGAGATTTGGGCAACGTTTTTTTTTTTTAAAGAAAAAGCATGAAAAATACAACAATAAATGTTTGAGCCACACTTCAAAAATAATGCTTTCTACCACAAAACGAATGCTTAAGATAAGATTTATTTGCTTCGCACCATAATCAATCAATAGCCATTTGTTTCTGAACGCACCTATTAAATTGTGATGGAAAGTGATCAGCGAAGCAAATCGTTTCTGCCACACGCCGGTTTCTGTCGCGGCACCGCTCGGTTCGCTCGCTCGGCTCGTGCCGTGAATGGTCACAGTTCTAACATGACCTAACCTTTCAACTATCTGTTTGTCATTTTATTTCTTAATGTACTTTGAAGTTGGAAGCATTAAAATTATAGTGCAAACTATTATTATTTTTTTACTTTTTATTTTCACGGTTGTATGTTTTACCGTTCTTAAGATAGAACAGGAACAAAAAGCTTTGAAAAAACGTATTTTTTTCAAAACCTTGGAAAAGAATCGTTTTTTTAACATTTGGGAACCCCCTTTTGTTTTCAATTTATTTTCATTTTTATATTATTGCCATGATAGAGGCTGTTGTAACTAGGGTTGCCACCCGTACTCTAATATAGAGTATTGTACTCTATTTCACGTAGGCGTACTTTATAATCTACGACAGTTATAAAGTACGCTAAAATACTCTTTTTATCTGACACCATTCTCATTTGACTCTCATCCTACTAGTTTGGACTTTTTTTGGCAGTTTTCTTACTCTACAGTCTATAGCTATAATTGAAAGATTCGCACATGTTTTCAAGGATCTGGAAGCGGTGAAAAATAGCTGAATAAACATAAATAATAAAAATACTCTTTTTTTATACATCGTACTTTATTTTTGCTATCCCAAAACACAAATGTACTTTTATTGTTCCAAAAAAAGGTGGCAACCCTAGTTGTAACACATTACGGTTAAAATACAGGGTGTAAACGAATTCGTGTAATTCCTTCAACCCTCATGATTTAACACTGATTGACCTGCATAGATTTTTTCAGAATAAAAAAAAAGTTTTCAAAAAATGAAACATGATGTTCTATAACTGAGTAATTTTAGCGTCCCGAGTTAACTGACTGCGTGGAGCGATATCGCGCTAGTCGTGCCCGTCAACTGTCGCCGTGCCTTCATTCATTTATGCACGGAATCGAATTTTTCAACACATTTTTATTTGGGAAAAAAATAGTTTATTTTATTTTTGATCAATCTAAATCCCGTGCGGGGTTAATCTATACCATTAATAGATCATGTGGTTTGAAGGAATTATACGAATTCGTTTACACCCTGTATACAGCCCTGTGACCGACCGACAGACGGACAGACAGACGGCGTAGGCAATAGGGTCAATAAGATAATAACCCTACGACACCCATTATGTATGTAACCCTAAACACCACAGCAGGTAAATTTACTCCTACCATTTCTTGAAAACTTTTAAACTAAACCTACTTAAACTTTAACCACGAGGTAAATAACCGTAATTCACTCGAGTACACACGTTTCCTACAAACATCTTCTCAGAAACTCACAATTTACGAGGCAGTTAAATTATCAGAATAACTAACGTAACGACGTTATAAATAATGCGATAATATCATAACTACAGTGATAAGCAACGTTTAATTCGCGACAATAGTCATATTATATCACCTTAATGTTTTAGCTGTCGAGGGTTAGTTAGGGCAGGTTTACACACGTCATTCTTAGTTAAGAATAAGAATTAGCCAAGTATTCACTTAGGTACTGGTACGCATAAAATTCGTGGCTGGCGTGAATATGTTGAAACTTAATACATAAACGAAGAAGCTGATTAACTGACTGACTGCCTAAACCGCTGGGGTCAGAAACTTGAAATTTTCTAAATAGGTTCCTTTTATGATGTAGGCGGCCACTAAGAAGCGATTTCTCGAAATCCAACCCCCGGGGGTGAAATAGGGGATTTAAGTTTGTATGCAAGTCCGTCATTTTTGAAGTAAGAAGCATGAAATTTAATATGAAGGTTTCTGGTAAGAAATAAATGTACACGTTTTTAAGCGTTTTTAGAAATTCTACTACTACTTGGTACTTTTAAAGTAAGAAGCATGGAATTAAATATACATACATATACGTCTTTGAGCGTTTTTATAAATTGCACCCCTAAAGGGGTGAAATGGGTTGTGGACATTTGTATGAAAATACTTATTCCACGGGTAATTAACTTGAAATTTGGCATAAACATGCTTCAAAATAAATAATAAAAGCCGAACTTTTTAGATTGACCAATTAGGTACAGAGGGGTAAACGCGGGTTTAAAATTACACGCAAGCGAAGCTGCGGGCAAAAGCTAGTCTCGATATAAATGTTTATAATATAATATGCTTGTTACGCCTACGGTTTTATAGGGAAAAAAAATACAACTCGATTTATGCATAGATTCTAGAGTAATTCTATAACTTATGCTTAAATATTTTTTTGCCTATAAAACCATAGGCGACGCATATAAATAAATAGAAAAAACTAACATTTATATCGAGATGTCAACATATTCACGCCAGCCACGGAAATAACTTTGCCCTTTTGAAGTGAGGAACGCTAAAAGCCTATTTCAGAGCAAAGTTACTTTACGCGTACTGTATGCATATTGACCCGATAAAATGTAGTGACGACACCGAGCGCCATTTTATTATTTATGTACTAGCGCCCCGCCCCGGCTTCGCACGTGTACGTTTTATAGCTTAAAACCTTCCTCTTGAATCACTCTATCTATTAAAAAAAACCGCATCAAAATCCGTTGTGTAGTTTTAAAGATCTAAGCATACACATAGGGACAGACAGCGGGAAGCGAATTTGTTTTATACTATGTAGTGATGTATTAATACATTAATCACTATACATTAATTAGTTCATCGTTAAGGCAGTTGTCCCACCGCCGGCGAGGAAGCGACTAACTATCGACTATTTTCTCGCTCAAGAAACGTACAAATAGATATACATTCCGTGTAAACAAAAGAGATGCATATATTAATAGTCGATCGCTGACTGTTCACACTGCCGGCGAGGACTCGCTCCACTAGTTTATCGCTGAGCGACAAGGGCTATCAAAGATAATACTCGCTCAGCGATGCTCGCTTGGCCGACACACCTCACGCCGAGAGATCAACCAGCGATCATTTACCAGTGGTGCGAGTAATCGGCCGTCGCACTCGCACACTCGCTTATAGCCCAGCGACAAAACTATCGGAACTACACACTCGCTTCTCGCTGCTCGCCAACTCGTTTCCAGTTTCTAGCTCTACTCGCTCATCGTCGGCGGTGGGACAAGTGCCTAACTCACAAAACGACACGATACTACTATACTGTATTAAATATAAGATTAGACAAATAAGACCCATTTCAGCAAGGAAATGTATAGAAATAAGAAACATTTTTTCTTCCAATAGGGATTTAGCACAGTATTATGCTTTTATGAACCTTATCGTTCAATCAAGATGAGCTGAAACTCTACTTGAAGAAATGTTTCCAAAGATATTCGTGGTTTAGTGGGCCACTTTTGTCTAGTATTATATGAAAGATTATGTCGAAGTAAATAGTTCATAGAAATATATGGCGCTCTGAGTCGTCACCAAATTCTAGGGCCGTGTCGTGAGCCGTGAAAAAATGGGCTTATGTCAAGATGAGCCGCCGCAGCCTTTTTCATGCTGTAACTAGCTGTTAGCCGGTTTCACTCGCATCCCAGGGTAACTACTACATGTTCCCGGATAAGAAGAATCCAGGTCATGGTATACCTGTGTGCTAAATTTCATCAAATCATTTCAGCCGTTAAAGCGTGATTGATTAAGTAACATCCAAATTCACAAATATCTAAATTTTCACCGTTTTATAGTAGGATAACGTTGCGCGGACACCCATCCATCTACCAAGCGTTCTGGATCAAACTCAAACCTCGTTTATTCAAAATAGACTAGTATTACTTTAGTTCTTTTTGAACGTCGTGACTGCCCCCAAAAGCGCCCACCCTTCACCGGTTCCTAGTGTTTATAAATGCTGTGAAGAAGAAACGGCGCTACAAACTCCCCAGCCACACAGTTCAGTCTGTCAAGTGCATAAATAAATGAGTCTATACACAAAAAAAAGTAAAATATTTATTATATTATTATGAGTCATTCTTGGCCCATATAAAGCACTGGACATTTTTAAGCAACGCCGCCATGAATCAACGATATACTGGCCACCTTTAAGAAATAATTTATTATCCTTCCTAAGTGCGCAGCTATTGGTCATGCAAATCCTCAAGAACGTCAGAATTATGTCCCACAGGAATAATGTCGGTAGAAATCGCGATAAAAATGTTAAATGATAAAGCGAAGAAACAAATAGACAAGGAACACAATTTCGTAGTCTCTTGAGGAAATGTTGCTTGCAAATGCCAAATTGGTACCGAAACAATTTGAGAATTTTGTATTTTCTTGAGCGGTGAGGATGTAAAATGGCAGTCGCTTCGCGTAAAGTATCATAAGGATTATGTTTTTTATTATTATTTATAATTGGGTCCGCTCTTGACCTCAATTCGATTCGATTTTGTTATTTCGTTTTTCTGCGATTCAAGTGACACAAGGAAGCAGTGAAGAGCGGGCGTTTTTGGGGGCTGTCTTTGAAGTTCAAAAATAATTAACTAAGTAATTCTAGTCCAGAAAGAAGAAGGGGGAAAATGATTGGTCACTTACTGCGACATGACAGCTTTATTACTCATATCATAGAAGATAAATCAGAGTGCAAAGAGAAAACGAGGTAGACCAAGAAGAAAGTACACAGACCAATTGAAGCTAAAGACAGAAAGAAGTGATAACATGATACAGAGAAATGAACGAATTGGTTCTGGATAGAGAAAGATGTAGATTGCTACATCGACAAGAGGAATTCTAATCTATCTATCTATATATAAATAAAAAGAAAAGTCCTGACTGACTGACTCATCAACGCCCAGCCCTAAACCCTTGGACCTAGAAAGCTAAAATTTTGCATAGAGGTTCCTTTTATAATGTAGATAAGGAATAACGAAGGATTTTTCGAAATTCAACCCCTAAGGGAGTTAAATAGGGGATGAAAGTTTGTATGGAAAATTGTCACTTAACGGGTTCAAAATTTCACGCAAGCGAAGCTGCAGGCAAAAACTAGTCATAAACATAAATAAAAAGCTGATACGACCATCAGTATTTCAAGTAATTCCATTATCTCATTAATTCATCACAAATTCCAAGAAAGGTGTGCCTAAATCTCAAACCTACTATCCGTATTATGTAACGATCCGTCCAAATCCCAATCATCGACCTCCCTATCACTTGTAATACGTACCGATCCGTTGAAATGTAAACATTCCTTAATCATAGCGAATGGTTTAAAACCCTATTTAGGGATCTAAGGATTATTTTAAGGTAAACAGTTTCGGGTTTAAGGGAGAGTTCACATGTACTACAACCACACCACGCAGCAACGAGAAAAAGTGGTCACGCAGTAGTTACGTGTGGATAGTATCGCTGCAGTTTCTTGCAGTTGCGTTGTGGTAACTACAAAATGTCGGTGTGGTTGCGTTGTCGCTAGTAGTTGTGATGTGGTTACGTTGTGGCTAGTGGGAGAGCGCAGGTCAACCGTCCCGCGAGAGCCGTGACGTCCCGTTTCTAGAGCTTTAGAGGATGCGTCTCGCGAAAGACGTGTGCGGGACGCCAATTGTATCGTTTTATCGTACCCTACGGCTAAACCTTCGGGCAGAAGTCGGAATTTAGTGAACGCACGTTTTGTTTAGCTAGAAGAGTGGAGATCGCGACCGCGAGTCTCGCATCAAACGAACGAAAAAATAATTTCTAATTGTATTTTTCGCCTCCCTATACTAAGACAGTTGGGTCCCGTTTTTTTTACCACGTCCCGCATTTTGACTGCTTAAGTCCCAGTAAATTCGCACATAAAGGTTGGCAAGCATGGGCGCGGGCGTGCGCGGGGTTTCGTTGCGTCGACGCAACGTTGTGTTTGCGAGGTGACCGGCCGCTATTGCGCGGTGTTGCTGGTGGTAGCGATGTGGTCGGTATCGCCCACGCGGTTGAATTTGGCGGTAAAATGTTGTCCGTATGAATTAAACTATTAATTTTCTTACAAATTAGTGCCTGCACACGTGTTGTTGTGCCACAATTCTGTGTTTTACTTTTAATGTGTTTTTATTTTAATATTTTGTCAGTGAAGTTCTAACAGTGCGGAAGTCATTTTGTGACAAAAACAGACAACACTGCAAAAGCCTCAATATTACTTGAAATGAAAAAGATCATTAGGATTTTCAAAGGTTTATAAAGATTTTATTTGTAATGATGATGATAATTAAAAACAATATTGCGTTCAGCGTAGGTTACGCTCGTTTTAAATAGTTTTTTCACTCTCTTGTAAAGTAGCCATTTTTGACTTTCGCACTGTTAGAACTTCACTGACAATTTACATTTTCTGGTATTATTTATGTAATTGTGCTTTTGTGTGTTGTGTTTTCTTTTATGTAAGTACCAAATAAATGTCGTATCTATCTCTATTTATTTATTTATTTAAACATGTTCATTGGTGGTACACAAGGCAGACTTAATGCCATGGGCATTCTCTACCAGTCAACCTTTGGGTCAAAAACTAAACACTTCGAAAGAGGTACAAAAAAAAATAATTTAAAACAAATATCTAGCTTGTTGTTGTGGTGTGGTTGTGGTTCAGTTGTGTTACGTGTGAAACAAGCCTAACTCTCATTGTTATAGAGATAAAGTGAGGTAAAGTTTAGTTAAGATAATGTTTATTTATCTCCTGCTAAGATAAGTGGTAATTTGCGCTTGGCGTAGTTAGCGTTTTGTGTATTTAGGTCTTTGGTCTAGCTTTTTCTGGATTTAAAAGCTTTGTGAAGGGAGTAAGTGCCTTTATTTATTAACGCATGACTGGGTTAGGAAGTCCAGTTTTTAAATGTTTTAGTAATTCTGTTTAGACGTGGTTCAACGAAATTTAGGATTCAGTACCGAAATGGTAAAAAGGAACCCTGGTGACTTTTGGTGCGATTTCTTCCGCCTGTCTGTCAGAGCTGCTTATTTCAGGAACTACTAATGCTATCGACTTGAAGTTTGGAATAATTTTAAATAAAGCTTGCCCACCAATATCGAAAGAGAAAAAAATATTCAATGTAATTTGTAATAGGGACCGAAGTGGGATTTGAAAATGTTAAATGGGCATAAGTACTAGTAGGCTTGCCAATCTTTAAATACGAATTTACCGGGACTTTGGCAGTCAAAATGCGGGACGTGACAAAAAAGAAGTGGGACCAAACTGTCAAAGTATAGGGAGGCGAAAAATACAATTAGAAATTATTTTTTCGTTCGTTCGACGCGAGACTCGCGGTCGCTATCTCCACTCTTCTAGCTGAACAAAACGTGCGTTCACTAAATTCCGACTTCTGCCCGTAGGTTCAGCCGTAGGTACGATAAAACGGGACACTTGGCGTCCCGCACACGTCTTTGCAGGGACGCATCCTCTAAAGCTCTAGAAACGGGACGTCACGGCTCTCGCGGGACGGTTGGCAAGCCTAGTTACTAGGTCATGTTTCGTATTATATAAAAGAGCTTAATTTGCTCATTACAAAATATATTTTTATTTATGCCGCATGGTTTTTGACTTATGATGAAGAATGTCTGTAAAAATTCCTGTATCATGCGTTTACAGAAAAAATCTTCACATGAACAAACACCCATGTAATAAAATAGATGTTTATAATAGGTATTTGACTACTATTAAAGCAAATCATTTTGCATGGAAATACTTAATACATGGTTAAAAAAATTACTAAATTTAGAAATTCAAATAATCAGCTACTTTCGTCGCTGACTGTACAAGGATTAAAATATGAATAAAATAAACAAAACAGAATTAACAAAGGAAGTTTTTTGAACCTGGTTTAGGTACAAAACGTACAGCCTATTTTTTTTACAATTGAAAGCTGGTAATTACAAACGTGCTAAGTATTATAAAATTCATTTTCCTTTTTTATTTCCTTTACAAAGGCGTTAACACCTTTTAAAAAATGTTGTTAGCGCCTTTGTGAAGGGAAAAAACGAAAAAGTTTTTTTTATAGTTAGCACCTTTGTAGTTTCCAGCCGTTAATTGTTATTTAAATTATGTTATTATTTCCTTGATTTCCACGAATTAGGAATAACGGTTGCCTAATAGGGTGTTTGAAAATTTAGTTTAAAATTTAATTATTTCTTAATTAAAATCTCGAAACTATGAAGAAAATGATAAGCAACAGTGAAAAAGCTAATTCAATATTTAATTAAATGCCCAAGTTAACAACAATTACTGTTTCTACACTCAACTGTCACTGACTGTACAAAAACGGAAAAAACGTAGAACAATTTTTCCTATCAACCAAATGGCGGGTTCAACGAAAAACATTAAAATCGGGCATCCAAGGATAAAAAAATAGTCCAGATACCATTGAACTAAAAGCTTTTGGTTATTACAAAAAACAAAACCTTTCTTACCACGCTTTTTTCGACCATACATAATCCTCTTGAATAAAAAAAGTTCCCAGAATATTTTCTTTGAAGTAAAAACGTACCTGTAAAAGAAAAAAAAAGGAATTAGGAAAATTCTAGAAAAAAGAACATTAAGAACGGTTACGCACTGCAACCGATCCGAATCCGTGAAAATACGTTCCGAAGTAGTCATAGAACTATTTGCATGGTAGTTTACGCACTAGATCCGACTCCCGTCATCCGATTTCTCTCCGTCATCCGTGAGTCTCCAATTCGGAAGAAATTGACGGACCCAAGTAGTCGTAGTACTGTTTGTATGAACGCTTTCGCATTACCTCGGATTCAAATCGGACGCCAAATGGAATGCCAAAGATGGCCCCTGAATTGCTTGGATTTGGATCAGAGATCGGATTAGTGCGTAAGCAATATCCGAATTCGGTCCGAGATTTTTGGACTCTAGATCCATATTTTCACGAATTCGGATCGGATGCAATGCGAAAAGCAATATCCGAATTCGGTCCGAGTTTTTGTATCCGTATTTTGACGGATCCGGTTCGGATGCAGTGCGTGCCCGCTCTAAGATTGATGATCTTTATTTACGTAGAAGTGTCGGGAACTATACCGTACTATTTTTGGGTTGTCGGTAGTTATTTTTTATAGCTTTTTTACACGAAACCTCTTATGCGTATAGTCAATATCAAAAGTATTTTACGTGATTGTGTTGCCATGGTGCCCTGTATTTATGGGTCGAATCGCATTTTTTTTGTACCTTTGTTGTTGTGTTTGTGAGTGTGTTGAGAGATGAATGAGTTTTTTTTTGGTTTATTTATTTATTTGCGTCTTGCTTAAATGCGCGTATAATTTATAATGTTCTATCGGGTGTAAAAAGACCCTTAACGATAACGAAAACCACGTATTCTACCCATCATTGGGATCATTTTTTTCCAACAAACCATACCTTTTTTTTTTTTTTTTTATCGTGGGAAAATCCTCATGGATACCCTTCGCCTGGGGAAGGCGAAGGGTTATGCCGGACTCTTACCGGCTAAAAACCCACGGTGTTCCTACTCCTGACCCTTGGCCGGGGTCACGGGATTCGCAGCTGCATGCACCGCAACCCCGGCAGGCCTCGGTCCGCCATCCCCTGGCGGACCTCTCCTTCTGTGGGGCCTTGCCCCACGTCCTCCTGAGAGGCGCGCACGGAACACATGCGCGCCGCCTTCTCGGGCCTGTTACTGGTCGGGCGACGGGTCCCCTAACCCGTCGCCCGCAGGCCACACACTAGGGTGGCCGGAGATCGTCGCGCGCCCTCCGGCGGCGCCCGGTGCGTCTGGCGCGGGAAGGGAGAGTGGCCGTCGCCTCTCTCTCCCTCTCCGCTCCCTCCTTGGTCGCCATCACCACCTCGCAAAAGGAGGTGACGGCTTCCCACGCACTCTCGCTCCCGACCATGGATAGAACCACGGCCGGAAGCGAGAGGTCACCACCGATCGCCGCGACTAGTTCACGGCGCTGCGTCGCCCACGCACGGCACTCCTGCAACGTGTGCAGCGCCGTGTCTTCCGGGCAGTCGACGCAGTGGTGACATCCGGGCGTCTGCTCCCGGCCTATGCGACACAGGTACTTCCCGAAACATCCATGTCCCGAAAGCACCTGCGTCAGCCGGAAGCTGAGGGCGCCATGCCGCCTCTCCAGCCACTCCTCCATAACGGGTCTTACCGCCGCTATTGCGGCGTGCCCTGCGCTGGGTTGCGCAAGTCGTTCTCTCCACTCGGCCACTAGGATCTGGCGGAGCTCACTCCGCTGAGGCGCCTCCTCGCGCTGACGATATCTCAGCGCGAGGGCCCTCGCCTCCAGATCCCAGGGCATCGATCCGGCTAGGAGGCTCGCCGCCTCGAAGGAGATCGTACGGTACCCCCTTATCACCCTGACGGCCATCGCGCGCTGCGGTCTGCGCAGGATTGCGACGTTGCGCGCCGTCAAGGTGTCCGCCCATATTGGCGCCCCATATAGGGCCATGGACCGTACGATCCCCGCGTAGAGCCTCCGGCAGGAGGTGTTGGGGCCCCCCAGATTGGGCAGCAGCCGCGACAATGCAGCCGCTGTGCCCATCAACTTTGGCAACAAACCATACCTGGGAAATCATTGGTTTTGGAGATATTGAAGGTCAAAGTACACATATTTTTTTTAGTTTTTTGCAAAAACGATTTCCAAGTCATAATACTAAACTTTCTTCCATACAAACATCATCAATAATTTCAATTTTTCCTAACAAATTACGCATTTGAAGTTACAAAAACGCAATGAATATCAAACGCACACGACCGCCTTGGCTCGGCTGTGTGGCCGCTGCACGCATGCAAACGCGCGGCATCGCCACAACCATAATTTGCGCGCTACAAAAAAAAGCGTTTTTTTTTCATGAAAAAAAATAAAAGTCGTTTCCCAGCAATTATTTTTGGTCAATGTAATTTAGTTTGATGTACAGAGTGCGTAGATTTCGGCTATGTGATGGGTCTTTTTACAGCCTGTATATAGCGAAATAGTATAGCGTGGTCTGAACTACGCTTAACTTTCCTCTTTCTAACCTACGCTTACAGTTTTCTGTGATGTCCACATTAGCGATTATACATAAGTAGAACAGTAATCCACATCTGGACTCGCTGACAGCCTACACACCATCCCCGTAGAGTTAATAAGCAACAAAACGGCAACATTGTTCAAACATAACGACACCGAGGTTTGGGCCCGCGCTTAATTAAACGGACTTCTTGCTCATATAGATGTTGGAAGTGACTACCAAGAGGCTAATTCACGTTTGCATTGCTTGCAGCTACGAATCTCGCAACCCCGGTTAAAGATCAGGAGAAGGAACACCGTGGGTTTTTAGCCGGTAAGAGTCGGAAACAAAGAGGAGTTTACTAGGATAAAAAAATAAACAAAAAAAAACTTGAAAAAAAGGCTAATTCACGTAATTTCATGACGCGCCGATCAAGTAGCAGTGACGCTGCAGTTATAGGGGATTTACACGGGTCGACCGTCTAAATGACAATTCAATTAGGCCGCAAGTGACTAAAATCGCAAGCCGTAAAGTTGGGTGTGTGGCGGCATCTATCCACGCCACATGCGAACTATTCATGCCTACATCACGATATCAAGATTTAACACGCAGATAGTATATATACAACCTCCCAACATCAACCGTTGGGCAGTAGCCCGCCAGGCACAAGACTCCGCCTGGTTGGAGGATCCTCCCTTTGGTTGGAGGAACACCACACCATTGCCATCGGACTTTTGGCGTGCGGCGACAAGCCGCATGCGGCGGGTGACTAAAATCGACCGTGTAAATGGTCAGTTGCAGGCGATCGTCCGCCGAATGAGGTGTATTTTGCGCTGTGTTGTTCCGCTAGAAATGAACAAGTCGCATGCGATTTTTGTCGACCCGTGTAAACGGAGTGGCGATTCGATTTTTACAAGCGATGCGACTGGTAACTTGCCGCACGGCTAAAATCGACCCGAGTAAATCCCCCATTAAGTTCACGTGACCGTATCCAAAAGCGATCGCCTATTAAGAGAATACGAAAAGCGTAGTTTTGATTGAAGCTTAACTACAACTGAACTTCTTTAGTTAGGTGAATCAGGCCCCAGGATGATTATTCGAAAACAAAGATAAAATTAAGAACGTCATCATCTCAAAGTCTAGAATACAGAAAGAATACAGGCGTTTAACCCGGCGGCACTTTATCAGATAGTCAGAAAATTTCTGAAGCGTGCGCGAAGACCCTCGCGCATACATTTTGTACTAGGATGACTCACAGTACACCGAGCCGTGTCCGAGCCTTGACCGGGCTGGAGCTCAGAGTTGCATACATTTTGTACCGAAGCAGGAGCTCCGTTACTTCCGGGCTGGTCATTGACGCTAACCGATCTGCACTAAGCGACAGGGGTCTTGCTTCGGTACAAAATATATGCAACGCTGAGCTCCAGCCCGGTCAAGGCTCGGACACGGCTTGGTGTACTGTGAGTCATCCTTAATTCTGACCGTGTGCGGGGTCTAGTACAAAATGTAGGAAAAGCAATTAAATTATGCTGATCTGGACACCTTTTTGGTCTAGCCGTGAGACACATACCCAAGACTTTTTTATTTGTATCACATTTTTTACCTGTTGTGTCTCTTTGTGCTGTGTCCAAATAAATGATTCTTTATCTTTATCTTTTAGGAGAAGAGCCGCGCGTCAAATATTTTCAACAAATCTGTGACCCTAGTAAAAAAGCGTATAAGTCCTTATGTAAAGGGTATAAGGACTTTATACCCTTTTTCATAAGGGGTAGTGTTGAGTAGGACATACAAGAGGCAGTACATTTGTCCCGTACATGACGTCAAAATGTAAGAGCGGCTCAACATTTAAAAGTGTACTACTTCAACTTTTATGTCGCGGTAGTCGCATTACTCGTTACTCTCGGTAAGTAAACTGTAGGGTGAGACAGAGAGGGAACGAGGCACATGCTACAATAGCACGTCATTGTCAGTGGACATTACGCGACCGCGACTCGACTCGCCGCAGTAACGTCAAATGTCATATTCGTACTCGTTACTTCAATCGTATCACCGAGCTTCAGTACGCCTCGCCTCATTTGAAGTAGTACATTGTACTGGCTCAGAGCAAAAAAGAGGCTACTCTTACAAACTCTTTTTCAAATCATGTCCTACCCAACACTAATAAGGGGTAAGTTCTTATACCCTTCATAAGGTACGCTTTATCACTAGCAGCACAGAAGTGTGCACAGTCTCTTAAAACCTCGAGCACGGTAATTATAGACACAATAGATAAGACAATTAAGTGTAGTTCTGGGATGACAGGCGGTACGCAACCGGTTAAGAACGTTTTCCTGTAGCTACAACGATTAACAGCTGCCCTTACTGCTCCAAATTTCCATCCTGTATGACCGTAACACCACGCTCACAAGCCACTTCTATAACCCCTACATCTTCGTAAACAGTTGAGGCAGGTTTGCAATTTGCATCGACGGCACAAAAGGGTTGTGTGACGCGCGAGTGAGACGAACAGAGTCAATTTGGTACAACCAACGCTAAAGGGTTAGTAATTATTTGCCGAGTTATGTTCACGGGTAAGTTCTTATGAGGTAGCTTGAGCGTTAGCTACGAAATAAGATTTGATTATTTTTTGGGTCTCGCTTAGAAGATGTCGAAAGTTTTATTTTTTACTAGCTACCCGCCCCAGCTTCGCACGTGTACGTTTTATAGCTTAAAACCTTCTTCTTGAATCACTCTATCTATTAAAAAAACCCGCATGAAAATCCGTTGCGTAGTTTTTTTTTAAACGTTGCCGCCCACTAAGATTTCTCTTGTATCGTGGGTGCGTTTACAGACACAAATCTCACAAACAAACGCCCAGACCCGAAACAATCATCTGTAGGTCATACAAATTTTTGTTCCGTGTGGGAATCGAACCCACGACCCGTAGCGCAGAAGCCAATCGCTACGCCACTGCACCAAACATGTCGTCAGTTCGTGGTTTTCGCATGTAAACCAGTCATGCTGTCCATTTTTTCAATTATTTACACGAAGAGCATGTGTTCTTTCAATTAAAACTAAACTACCGGAATAAAACCACTAACTCACGACGATCAATCTCAATTTATTTTACACACCAGCTTTACAAAAATAACTTCATTCAAGTCCATTTGTATGAGTGGAGTTCAACTAATAAACATATCAAAAAATACTGGGCAGCCATTAATGTTAGCTAAAAATATATCTATAAGTGATTCCGCTATTAAGTTTGAGGGTCATGGCCGAATAATGTGTTTTATAGGTACTTAGGGTCCTTTGCTTTTTTATAAAGGAGGGCTAAGCATTAAGTTCTTTATTAAAAAAACCGGCCAAGTACGCGTCGGACTCGCGCAAAAGATTCCATACCATTATCTATAAAAACGGCAAAAAAATCACGTTTGTTGTTTAGGAGCCCCCTTAAATATTTATTTTATTCTGTTTTTTAGTATTTGCTGTTATAGCGGCAACAGAAATACATCATCTTTCATTTCAACTGTCTAACTATCACGGTTCATGAGAACCGCCTGGTGACAGACGAACGGACGGACATATGGTGAAACGGGACCCTATTACTAAGACTACGCTAGTCTGAGTAATAGGGTCCCGTTTTACCATATACAAAAAAAAAAAAAATGTATGTCATAGTACAAAAAAGCAGGGCAGTTCAACTTCCAAGCAACTTCTGTCCTGGGGCCCAATTCTCCTAAAATAAATCTTGATAAATCACAACGGAACCAAGGCCGAACCGTTCATTCAGACAGTTCTCAATTTCAAAAGCTGTCGAATTGTTTGACACAAAAAACAAAATCAATCATTTTGAAAGTTTTCGAAAACACAAACTGACTGACGGTTGTGGTTCGATTGCGTTTGGCAACAATTTATTTTAGGAGAATTAGGCCCCTGCTTTAAGAGGTCATAGTAAGCCCCCTGCAACCGTTTTCACCGTATGTCATTGGTTTCTTGGATTAACTAAGAAAGTACATATGACATTAAAAAACATTGTGTCCTAGCCAGAACGAAATCGCTGTTATGAAATTATTTCTTATTTCTAGCATTTTTCCAACTTTGTTGGGGCTATCTTCCAGTTTTACCTGATGCGGCTGAATACCAGTATTTTACACGGAGCGACTGCCTACTCTCTAAGTCCGTCAACGAAGTTAGTCGCCCGTCCGAAAGTAGCCCTAAACGTTAGGAGTGAACAAAGCAAGTGTCAAGTTCAACTTTGCGGACGGGCAAAAACACATCGGTAGTAGGGACGACTGTCAAATCGTGTTGTCATTCATTCTTAGTTCGGGCCTCAAAATAATCGTATGTCCGTAGGTGATAGGGAGTAGGAAACGCTCGTAACTAAGGCCGAAACCACGGACTTCGTGCTTAAGGAGTAGACCCCCAGACCTCCGCAATCCTGCTACTGGGCAATGTTGACAGACTTTCGGGCGTAAATGACTGTCATAGGTATTCGTATGACACCCGGAACCGACAGCTTAAGAGCGGTTACGCACCGGATCCGATCCGAATCCGTGAAAATACGTTCCGAAGTAGTCATATAACTATTTTTATGGTAGTTTACGCACTAGATCCGACTTCCGTCATCCGATTTCTCTCCGTCATCCGTAAGTCTTGAATTCAGAAGAAATATTGACGGACCGAAGTATACGTAGTACTCGTACTGTTTGTATGAACGCTTTCGCATTACCTCGGATTCAAATCGGACATATGCCAAAGATAACCCCTGAATTGCTTGGATTTGGATCAGAGATCGGATTAGTGCGTAAGCAATATCCGAATTCGGTCCGACATTTTTAGACTCTAGATTAGTACTTTCACGAATTCGGATCGGATGCAGTTCGAAAAGCAGTATCCGAATTCGGTTCGAGTTTTTTATATCCGTACTTTCACGGATCCGGATCGGATGCAGTGCGTAACCACTATAACGCGCTCTTCGAGGCAAGGAGGTCTCGTTGTATAACAAACGGTCACCCATCCATAGACTGACCGCAGCAAGCACACCATAACCTCACAAATCGTATTAATTAGCCACGAGTCCCTGGCTCGTTCTAATGAAATAATTAAAGTATCAAATTAAAACCCATATTCCCGACTGGGCAAGGCTCTGTGACGTCACACAGTCCAATTTGTTTTACGTCCTGTGAATTCACGGTGCGGTTTCAAAGAATAATTTATTATGAAGTTAATTTGGATTCGTTATATGAGCCAGAGGGGGATAGGGATTCCTTCTGTAACTGTAACTTGTATTCGTGTGCTCCATCTTAGACTGTCTGCTCTTACCACCAGGTGCGAATAGGGAAAAGCCGATGAAGAAAAATAATTTAAAAAAAATATGTCCATTACCAACCAACACGGTTTTTTTTCTTTTTTGATACCCCGATCGGGTTGCGTTTTTTGAGTTTTTTGCTGGGAAGTTGTCAGCACCTTCTTGCTTTTGTATTTTATTTAAAAAAAAAAAAAATGTTGATGGTATGCGTGATACTAATAAATTTTCTTTTTATTTTTTTTCTTTCAATATTTGCCCGGTGTTTGGAATTGAGTACTATAAACGGCAATAGGCTCGCTCTCTACAAGTAACTGAATACAATTCGAATACTATACACGTCTGCCCAACCCTTCGGGAAATACAGGCGTGATGTTATATTAACCAAATGCAAGATCGGAGTTTTTTTTAAACAGGCGTTTAATATCACTTTATGGACACTGAAAAGCCATGAAATTAGACGCACGTTTCAAAAAAGTTGACACCACGGAGAACAACGTGCAAGAAACTCCACAAAAATCAATTTATTATGCAAGATAGCAATCAGAATCACAAAGAAGACTCACAGTGAAGTATACCTCGACACCCGGCGTCGACCGTGGCCGTTAATTGCGACGGCGGTGAACAGGTCACTAATTAGGGCAAGCTTTCATCACTACGGTTGATTGAGGCCGTGTGGATATATACGCGTAGCTTGTATGATATTGTTTTAGGTGTGAAAAAGGGCTTCTGGGTAGCGAACTGGGGAACTTGTGGCCTGTGTCGTATCTAGGAATTGCGGGGCGCAGGACTCGACGAGACGAGCGGAACGGAGTTGTGTTTAAAAAACCAATAGAATTTCGTTATTCACCCATATCGTCTCCACTCAACTTAAGTGGATACCACTGAGCGGAGATGTATCATATTTGTATGGCGCTGAGATTGAGCTGGGCTGCGGTACAAGGCGGAGATGTGAGCTTTGCCTCGCAAGCTGACGACGGCGCGCTGCGGAGACGAGATGTGTGCGGTGCCTTTCGTGTCAGATCCGCTCTAGTCAGCGCACATCTGCACCGTAGCCAGCACACATCTCCGCTACAGTATAGCCAGTACGCATCTTCGCACAGTTTCGGTGGATATACCCTAGCTGAAAAACACCTCTTCTCGTCTCCGCTTCGGACATCTCCGCTTTGGTGGAGTCCGGGCCTTAGGGGGGAGCAGGACTTGCGGGGCGCAGGACCTAGGGGGCGTAGGACCTAGGAGGCCCAGGACCAGTGGAGGTGCCAATTAGGCCGCTCAATACATAATCAATAGAAAAAATCTGCAGCAGATCTCGCGTTAAAAATGATGGTGATTTAAATGCAAATGAATTAGTTATGTTTAGAAATTCAAAGCTAAAAATATCAGATGAAATCGTTACCGTCTTAATTTTATAATAGCAAAATTCTTAATTAAATGACGTTTTTATTTAGCGTGTTTTTTTGGGGGCCCGCAAAATTTGATCCTTGCCCTTAGCGCTCTTGACCCTAGCTACAATACTGCCTATTGGAACGAACCAATCATTACCATCTGTTCTTAAGAGAACAAAAAAGAGAGAAGAGAGAGAGAGTCTTTAAAGAGAGAGTTCTCTAAATAGTATAAATTGAAGTTGCTTTTCGAGTCTGTCTGTTCGTCCTCTTATTTCTTCTAAACTACTCATTGGATTTTGATGCGGTTTTCATCTTAATTTAGGCCATTTCTTCCGTAGGTTTTAAGATCAAACGACGCCGGAGCGGATTGCTAGTTTCGTATGAATTTTAGATTTTTTACTTTTACAATTACACTGGTGTTTCATGAGTATACTAACTAACAAAGAAAGTTCAATTTCTGATTCTAAACAACCCACCAAAATTCTTTTTTTTTAACATCCTTTTTATGTCGCTCGGAGTCGTCACCACATTTTGTCTTGACGTGTGCCGTGGAAAAGCTGCCAACATTGAACGTATTTTTCCATGTTCACAAAAATATTTCCCCAAACACGCTGTCATAAATGCCAGTAGCAATTACCAAACGCTGCGTAGATTTAAGTTTCGTTATCGCCCAAATTGCCACATGGTGTAGTTTGTGAATCACTTGAATGCACGTTATTGGAAACTTTCGGGGAACACACGGATTATTTCAACGGTGTTTCGGCTAGATTGTAGGTTTTAATTAGAATCTGATTGACGAGGTGGTTTTGTATATCCACACGCCGAGTATTCCCCGGTAAGGGTAAGATAAGTAGTACAAAACTACACCTAATCTCTAATAATGACTATTGTGGCATGTACAAAATAAAGATCGACAATAGTGAGAAAAAATCTCAGATTCCAGCCTGCTAATGAACATTGTCTAGGAACCTCATAAAATTACTAAAATTAGCCAGTTATCACCGCCGTTATCAGAGAACCAGCAAAGAAAAAAAGAAGATAAATAATAAAAGAAAGACTTACAAACATAGCCAAATCCTTATTATAACGTTTGTGTTTTTTTTTTATTAAATCGGTCTAATTTTGGAGGAGGAGACAGGGGAATAGGAGATGATGACTTGATCAATTTATGCTATAATCAGTCTTCCCATAAGGACGACCGATGACCTGGTGAAGATCGCGGAAATCCGCTGGATGCGAGAAGTACAAGACCGGTCAATGTGACGATACTTGGGGGAGGCCTATGTCCAGCAGTAGAAGTCTTTCGACTGAATGATAATGATGATAATCAGTTCGAACTGCAAGTTGACTGTCACACTGGTACAGTACAAAACAACTAATAAGGGCCTGTCCATATCTCCACGTCACGACGTCGTCAACGTGGAACGGTGCGGTGACGTGGCACGGTGCGTTGACGTAACGTGCAAATTTACGCTACCGTATCGTAACACGTTCCGCCTCTAGCCGCAAGCGCACACGTATATGCGCTCCGCCCGCGCTCTCCACGCCCGCGTGTTAGTCGCCGTTTATGTGCTCCGATGCTTTAAAACCATACCTTACTGTTTTTCTTATTAAAATGCAGGATCTACATGGTCAACGATAAATCTAATAATGATCCTGACGTGCATTTTTACGATACGGTAACGTAAATTTGCACGTTACGTCAACGCACTGTGCCACGTCACCGCACCGTTCCACGTTGACGACGTCGTGACGTGGAGATGTGGACAGGCCGTAATTTAATCGATGTGTCTCATCGAACAACCAATTGCAGTTGCTCATTTTCGCGCCACACACATACAGTTTTTTTCCCGCAGAATAAATAAACATTCGTGGCCTTGATGTCACATTCAGTTCATAAATGATCGGTTTTACGAAGTTTGCCGATGCACAGCGAGGGTACAGCGCAACAGGAATAGATCTGTTAAAATAAAAAACCGGCTAAATGCGTGTCGGGCCACGTGCAGTAATAGGGTTCCGTAGTAATTGCACAATAATGCGGACTAAGAAGAGGGCTTAGTCATTTTTCAATGGAATTTGTACGAAATTTTTACTTTTCCGTTTCGTCGACTCGTGAACTTGTAAAGCCTTACTTAGCTGTGATAGTTTTCCTTTTAACTTCGTTATGTATACTACTACCATGAATTTTTTCACATATCCAAAACTAGCCGTTTAGCTGGCAGGCGGGGGGAACACTTGACCCAAAAAAATTAGCACTTTAAAGTTTAATATTTCAGAGGATCTCTTAATCGAAAAATTGTTACCACAAACTCACAACATTTTTGAAAGACCTATCCAACAACACCCCACACGAAGGGGTAGACGAGAAAAAAAAAACATCCCCACTTTAGAAGTACAGGAGGCACCCTCAAAAAAAATATTTTTCACGATTTTATTTTACCACTTTGTCGACGTGATTTATATGTATATCCGTGCCAAATTATAGCTTTCTAGTACTAAGAGTCTCTGAGCTAAGCTGCGGACGGACGGACGGACGGACATGGCGAAACTATAAGGCCGGCCATACACGGGCAGCTTGAAGCAGTCAGGATCTACTGCTTGAAGCTGCAACTGCATAGTAAACTACAACCTTCTACGTACGTACATACACGGACAGCTCGAGCAGTTGCAACTGCTTCGGGCGGTTGGCGGCACGGCGTGCGGTCAAGCAGTCCACTGACTGCTCGAGCTGTCCGTGTATGTTTATCACTGGCTAACTGCTCGAGCTGCACGTGTATGGCCGGCCTAAGGGTTCCTTGTTGACTACGGAACCCTAAAAACCTATTATTCAAATATCTTACCGTCCACATTTCCTCTTAAATGGCGTCTAATATCAGCGATAAACAGCCTCATAACTACACCAAACATAACATAAATCCCCAACAAACAAGGACATATCTAGCTCCTTGAATACGGTCGTGAATAACGCATGCTATATTAAATTCTTGGACGTTATCCTCTGTTATGAGTGCTCGGAGGATATTACAAAGGGTTGAAGACATAAGCCTTGTGAGTTGTGTACCTTGGAGAAAGAATGGCCAGTGGCCTAGTTTTGGAGAAAAATATATGTTGTAGTTTGAAGTTAAAGAATGGTAAACTTAGTAAAAGTCGAAGTCAAATATTGTTCCACTAGCTTGTGCCCGCGGCATCGCTCGTGTTAATTTAGAATTTGACAATCAACTCTTAACACACTACTAAAATTTATATAATAATGTAATTCAATCACGATTCGAAAGACACGTGGCGCCATCTATGAACGTAATTGTTGTGTTCCTCGGGAACAGTACTTTTTTCGGGATGAAAGGTACCCTATGTCCGTTGCTGTACACCTGACAACGTATATGAAAAATTTCAGGATGATCGGCTCAGTGGTTTAGGCGTGAAAAGGTAAAAAACAAACATAATTTTGAATTTATAATATTAGTTAGGATTTAAAGTAGACATGATTATTGGTGCTTTCACCAGATTCTCGATTCCAAGTAGTAGGTCCTACGGAGAAGAGCCGGCAAGAAACATCATGTGGATACTCTTTAAAAACGAAAAATGGTTTGACAGTTTTCATTGGAGTAATGTAAGAACAATACAGATTAATGTAAATACATAATTAATGAGAGAATTACCATAGCAGTTACAACAACACCATCAGCAGGATGTTTTAATGAGGATAACAGATTCATACCGATAGACAATAGGCAGTCAAATATTAAGAATTCAGGTGTAACATTTGCATGATCTTAGCCTAAGGCGTATTGGAAATGGCAAAAATTTACGTATAAAGGTGTGTCCAGACCTGGGGAATGCACCGCTCGCGAGCCGCTTGCGAAATGCGCGCGTTGCTCGCGTGCGGTTACAGGCTACGTTTGGTTCGCCGCTCTAGTGCAACTCCGGCAGGGCTTGAGTGGGGGCGCTCGTGCGCACATAGCTTCTTTCGCGTTTGAACTAGTCTTGTACCTGCTCGGTCATTTTTAAGATCGCTCCGTACTAGTTCATTTCGGACAGTGAACTAGTTCATTCTATTAGTTCTAATAGCTCTATTCGGACGTATATTCGATAAGCTAAAATATACATTATGGCATTGAAATAACGCGCATTTCATCTCATTCTTGCGAATTCGGTCGGTCGGGTTCGGGTAGCATCGTCATTGGTCGGCTATTCTCTCTCGTTCGTTCTCATTCATTCACAGACATCAAATGAATTCGTATAACGTATCTGTCAATCAATGACTGTATTTCATTTCTCGTTCGCCTTCGCACATACGATCGCACTCTATACAATGTACGAGTTCGAAAAGAGCTTTTTGAACTATTAGACCGATTATAAGTCAGCGTTCGGAAACGTTTCTTCTAGTACAGTGCGAAGATACGACTCTTATTCGTTCATCGTTCACGAACTACACAAGACTAGTTTGAACTATGACTACTATGAGCTTCAGTTGTAATCATGCTTTCGAAGATGTCGGACCATACGAGTGCCGTTAGCATAAATGCTGCGGCATCGGCTATTTATTGTAATTATTTAAAGACCGTTTTAATTAACCTGTGTAGTACTGTAATTATAGACACAATAGATAAACAATGGCGGCCGTACCGTTTTCGGTACACTTGGGCGGTTGTGATTAAAGTAAATAAAGTAAAATAAAGTATATCTATGTTTCGTACTCGATTTAAATTGTAAATTTAAATCGCGCGCCGAATGCTGGGTTCATTGCTGGACGCCTGTGGCTGGTTGATGTGTGTTCACGTCACGGCGTCCTAAGCCAATCGGAACGTATTTCCTCTTGGAAATACGATGCGTTGTCTCGGTCCCACCTTCGGCTTCGCATACGGACGCCGGCGATCGTCTCGCTCGCTGGCGCCACTAGTCGGTTGCGTTCTGTCACACACGTTACATTTAAAAGTGTCATCGTCTCTACATCGTCTTCTCTTCCAAATCGAAAACAAACACATAATCGGAGAAAACATAATTAGTGTAACGGCGGCGGTGACCAGCAACATCGTCGGCTCCTATCCGACCAAACGAGGGTAAGTGAGATCAGCGTATTGTATTCCGATTGGTTTGGGGTGCTAAGCGAGTTCATCCATCGGCCAGCTAATACGGCGATCGGCAATAACTCAGCACTCTAGCGGATTGAACCATATGTTGTGGACAGCACAACGTTTGAATCGGGTACGCAACATATTTTTGGAGGCCCCGACGAGATATCTTATTCGTATCTCGTCACCATAAAGTCGATTCATTTCTTTCCCTAAACCTATCCATCTCCTACCCTTCGTTATCGTAATAATTGTAGTAGTTGATTCCATCGTTCCCATTTATTTGGTTCTCATCAGCTATCTACAATTATTTATTCATCATCATAATCGTTCCGCCATTACTTTTCGTCGCCATACGTCATACGTCATATTTCAAAATCGATAAATATTATAATAATATTTAATTCACTCATATCCGTTTCCGTTCAAAAACCTAGTGCTGGGCACTGTATCATCAATAACTATCATCGATAACGTTTTGCATAACGAAATAACTGTTTTCAAATAGCTGTTTTAAAGTAAATTAAGGCTGCTTTAAGGCGTAAACGGACCCTTGCCTTCAATCGCTTAAAGCGGATGTATGAGGTGGCTCAGGATGCCAGGGAAAACAGTGCGATGATGAATTCGTTCCTTGCTCATTTCTCAGAAATTGATAAATTACGTAATAATTTTGAGGAAGCTCATGAAGATATTTTGACAGTTGTAGACTTCTCGTCTGAAGAAGATGAAGACAAAATGCGTGTTAGTTTCGACGAGATGTATTTTGAAGTAAAGGCAATTCATCAAGATTTAACGTCACAACTGTCAAGCGCGTGCTACGAATCGTTCCAGTCAACCAAAGGCTCGTCGCTTCAAGTGAAGCTTCCGAAAATAAATATCCCGACTTTTTCTGGCAATGTCAAGGCTTGGCCTGAGTTCTTCGATATTTTCAATTCGCTCATCCATGAAAATGGTAGTCTATCTGACACCGAACGAATGCATTATCTTCTGTCGAGTCTCAAAGGTGATGCACTGGGTCTTGTTAAAACGTTTCCCTTGCAAGGCTCTTTCTATCAAGAGGCCTTTAAAACATTAGTTTCACGCTATCGCGATAAACGTGATCTCGCTTTTACATGTTGGAAGGAGATGCTCAACGTTGTTATAAATACAAATTCTCCTCTCGATTTTCGTAGGGTTTTAGACATGTTCCATGAAAACTTAACCATCCTTAAAGGAGTAGGGCTTCCCATCGATCAGTGGGACTTCATTTTGACTTATCTTCTTCTGTCAAAGTTAGATTCTAAGACGCGATATGAGTATGAACAAGCCCATCCCTCCATTGAATTGCCTCGTTACTCTGACTTAAAGAATTTCTTGTACTCCAAGTGCGAAGCATTATTGAGAGACTCTCACTTCGCTCACAAAGCTAATAATCGAACTGCGGTGGATAAATCTCTTTCTTCTTTGCTTTCAAATACTCCAAAGAAGGCTTCCTCTTTCGTGACCACGAAAAGTGGCACTGTGAAGCGCGAGGATGTAAAGAAGCCTTTGGATGTTCAAGACCCTTCATTACCCGCGAATCCTGTTCACGCAACTCCGAAGTGTTCCTTTTGCGAACAGAGTCACTCGGTAGCTCAATGTAAGGCTTTTATTGGAAAATCTGTCGATGATAGACTACAGCATGCTCGATCTCAGCACTGGTGTTTTAATTGCTTGCGACCCTCGCACAGTCTCAAAGACTGTAAGTCTATTTTCAGGTGTCGAGAATGTAATCTACGTCATCATACATTACTTCATCGTTCGTTACCGACTGATGACGTGCCTAGTCATACTCAAAACACTTCACTCCATGGAACATCTACTATTCCTGATCGTGCTCTAACCACTCTTCGAGAATGCTCCATGGTTCTTCTTTCAACCGCGAAAATACACATCCGGGACTCATCTGGTCAATTCCAACCGTTTCGAGCCTTGATCGATTCCGGGAGCCAAGCTCATTTCATAACTGACCGCGCTGTGGAGCGCTTAGGTTATAATCGGACGCTAGTTACTCGTCAAATTCGTGGTCTCGGACAATCCGCGACATCCGTTTCAGGATCGGTAAAGATAGAGGTTGGTGTCAATGGGAAAACTCTTTTCAAGATTGACACTCTTTCCTTACCCAACATTTGTGGTGACATGCCTTCTGTAAGTCTTAACCCAAACTCGTGGCGTCATCTACAACATCTAACACTCGCAGATCCTGACTATCATAAGCCAGGCCCAATAGACGTTCTGTTGGGTGCTGAAGTCTTCTCTTCCCTCCTTCTTCCTGGCAATCTCCATGGTGATTCACACGAACCTTCTGCTATGAATTCAGTTTTCGGTTGGCTGCTCCTCGGCAACGTTAACTGTGGTAGTGAATGCTTCACGAGCTCGTTCTTTTCGATAGAAGATGACGTTCTTCATCGAGAAGTTCAAAACTTCTGGGAGTTAGAAAACATTCCAAAATTTTCTCGGCTAACTCCTGAAGAAGAATATTGTGAGCAAATCTTTGTTCAAACAGTTTCTCGTGATGCTACTGGACGTTCCATTGTGGCTCTGCCTTTCGAAGAAGGAGAGGATAATTATCCGTTTTCTGGTTCAAAGGAGAAAGCCTTCTACTCTTTAGAGAGAAAACTTCACAAGAATCCTGTTACTCGTGAACAGTACGTAGAATTCATGAACGGCTACTTAAAAGGTGGCCACATGAGTCGTGTACCTTTCAAGGAACTTAGCGATAGGATATACGTGTCTTCACTCACAGTTTCTGACATGTTTATATGGTCAGATTCTATGGTTGTTCGTTCTTGGCTTCGCTCGCATGCTTCTCTTTGGAAAACCTTTGTTTCTAATCAGGTTGGCCACATTCAAACCACCATTCCCGAAGCGCGTTGGAATCACGTTGCTTCTGCAGACAATCCGGCAGACATCGCTTCGCGTGGCATGGACCCTGAGGATCTTGTCAATAGCAAGCTATGGTGGGCGGGACCCTCTTGGCTCGTGCAGCCATCAGAGTGTTGGCTTTCAGTTACCATTCCCGAAAATTCAATTGAGATTCAATGCGAGGAGCGTGCTAAGACAGTACTTGTTACACAAGAGGACAATCACTTTATCAATGAACTTCTCGAAAAATTCTCATCTATTCGTAAAATTCAAAGAATCCTCGGCTATTGCCTTCGATTTATTCGTAATTCTCGTACTCGTGATTCACAATCTCGTAAAAGGGGTACATTCCTAACTAGATTAGAAATGTTTTCTGCGTTGATGAATATCGTCAAGCATGTTCAATCACAACATTTTCAAGAAGACATTAATCGGTTGGGTAAGGGCTTGCCTCTTTCAAAGCCTTTCCGCAAGCTAAATCCATTCCTTGATAATCAGGGTATTATAAGGGTGGGCGGCCGCTTATCGCGTTCCGGTCTCGAATTTGAACACAAACATCCTGCGTTTCTCCCACGCCAGTCAAAATTGACGAACATGATTATCGAGGCATTGCATCGGGAAAATTGTCATGCTGGTGTTAACACTATGCACTATCTCTTAAATCAGCAGTTCTGGATCCTGTCAGCAAAGCGTGCTATTCGGCATTGCTTATCGAAATGCGTTCAATGCTATCATTTGAATCCAACTCCTTTAGAACCTTTCATGAGCGATCTGCCAGCTGTTCGCGTCAACCAGGTTAAACCATTTTCAATCGTTGGTGTTGACTACGGTGGACCCTTTTCGATCAAGTCAGGACGTTATCGAGGTGCTAAAATCACTAAGGCTTATCTCTGCTTGTTCGTTTGTTTCACCACGAAAGCTTTACACCTCGAAGTCGCTTCTGAACTATCAACAGATGCTTTCGTTGCAGCTGTCCGCCGTTTCGTTGGACGTCGTGGTCGAGTTGACATCATTTATTCCGATCGAGGAACTAACTTTGTTGGAGCTAAGTCGCTTTTCGATTCGTACATGGCTGACGCCTCCCATACTGAGCAAATTGAGTTCCGCTTTAATCCACCATCGAGTCCACATTTTGGTGGTGTATGGGAAATACAAATCAAGGTTGTTAAAACTCACTTATATCGTATCGTTGGCAATCAATGTCTTACTTTCGAGGAATTAACAACCTTGTTTGTCCAAATAGAGGCTATACTAAACTCGCGCCCTCTTTGTCCGATGAGTTCAGACCCTAACGACCTTTCCGTACTTTCGCCTGGCCCTTTTTTAACTCTGGAACCAATGACGGCTACACCAGATCAAGATTTGTCTAATATCAATATTACTCGGTTAGGCCGATGGCAACTGATCCAACGTTTTCAACAAGATTTTTGGAAACGCTGGAAGTCGGAATATCTTCATACGTTAACTCAGCGTGCAAAGTGGACTAGACACTCTAAACCGCTACTTGAGGGTTCTATAGTTATAATTAAAAATGATAACACAATGCCTTTGCACTGGCCTATGGGTCGTGTGCTCAAATTGCATCCAGGTCCTGATGGAATAGTCCGTGTTGCTACTGTGCGGACTGCCCACGGTACACTTACCCGACCTCTGACGAAACTTTGTCCATTGCCTCTGCAATGCGACTAACATCATCATTTTACGTCTCACTACCTAATATAACGCTCAATCATCGTTAAATATATCGTCTTCGCTTCGTTATGTTAGGTGTGAATCTTAGTTTTATTTTTTAACTTGCGTAATTTTGCATAAACTTCCACTTTACGTTCTTACATTTCGTTTCGTTATGCAAATTTAATATAACTATATCGTACTAATAACAGTTATTTCTTTACCGACTAATTAGCAATCGTTATTCTTTGCCCAACTCTAGCAAATCAAAGATGACTATATCATTTCCACAGATTAGTGATATATGTCACCGAATCATTTCGTTCATCATTCCATTCGTTCTTCATGTATCGACCTTATCGTTTCGAAACTTTTTCGTTTATCAATTCAACCGTTTTACATATTCAAAATTTTAGTCGGAAACACAAAATATTGTGTTTGGTGGCCGGCTATGTTTCGTACTCGATTTAAATTGTAAATTTAAATCGCGCGCCGAATGCTGGGTTCATTGCTGGACGCCTGTGGCTGGTTGATGTGTGTTCACGTCACGGCGTCCTAAGCCAATCGGAACGTATTTCCTCTTGGAAATACGATGCGTTGTCTCGGTCCCACCTTCGGCTTCGCATACGGACGCCGGCGATCGTCTCGCTCGCTGGCGCCACTAGTCGGTTGCGTTCTGTCACACACGTTACATTTAAAAGTGTCATCGTCTCTACATCGTCTTCTCTTCCAAATCGAAAACAAACACATAATCGGAGAAAACATAATTAGTGTAACGGCGGCGGTGACCAGCAACATCGTCGGCTCCTATCCGACCAAACGAGGGTAAGTGAGATCAGCGTATTGTATTCCGATTGGTTTGGGGTGCTAAGCGAGTTCATCCATCGGCCAGCTAATACGGCGATCGGCAATAACTCAGCACTCTAGCGGATTGAACCATATGTTGTGGACAGCACAACGTTTGAATCGGGTACGCAACATCTATGATTGAAATTGCACATAAGGAAACAAAAAACAGTTGAACGCAACATTACTTTTTTTATAATTTTTAGACTACTCCTTTGAAGATCGACTCTAGTCGCTAAATCCAGAATTTACTGCCAAGAAACAAAACTGTGCCGTTTAAATTTTAATGTGCTATAAAATCACAATCCTACATACTTTCCTGAAACCACACTACAAATCCCAAGAAATAGGCTTCTTTATTTATTTACGAGTACGTTACAGCTTCTACGTAGATTTAAAGTTAGGTTTAGTTTGAAACTCTAAAAGTAGCCTTCAAAGTTAACTTCACTATTAACTAAGGGTAGCTAAAGTTAGGGTAGTTACTAAGTGAGAACTAACTTATAATTGAAGTTTTAGGTGACGATAGGTTAGAGCGATTACGCACTGCATCCGATCTGGATCCGTGAAAATACGGATATAAAAAACTCAGACCGAATTCGGAAATTGGTTTTCGCACTGCATCCGATCCGAATTTGAGAAAATACGGATCTAGAGTCTAAAACACTCGGACCGAATTCGGATATTGCTTACGCACTAATCCGATCTCTGATCCAAATCCAAGCAATTCAGGGGCCATCTTTGGCATATGTCCGATTTGAATCCGAGGTAATGCGAAAGCGTTCATACAAACAGTACTACGGCTACTTCGGTCCGTCAATATTTCTTCCGAATTGGAGACTCACGGATGTCGGAGAGAAATCGGACGACGGAAGTCGGATCTAGTGCGTAAACTACCATACAAATAGTTCTATGACTACTTCGGAATGCATTTTCACGGATTCGGATCGGATGCAGTGCGTAACCGTTCTGAGGGTTTGAACATGTGAAGTAGTTCACATTCATGTTCAAAATTTTAATGTCATGTTCATTTCACCATTCTATGGCTTCGTGAGAAGATGGTTGAGGGCTTCAATGCTCTCTGAAGCTCAGTTCAGACTACGCTATAATATTGCCCGCGGCTTCAATCGCGTTAATAAAGTTTAAAAAAACTCTTAACACACTACTAAAGTTTATATTATAATATCTATAATTCAATCGTGATTCTAAAGACATGTGGCGCCATCTATGAACGTAATTGTTGTTTTCCTTGGAAACAGTACTTTTTTTCGGGATAAAAGGTACCCTATGACCGTTTCTGTACACCTGACAACGTATATGCGAAATTTCAGGATGATCAGTACAGTGGTTTAGGCGTGAAAAGGTAACAAACAAACAAACTTACATTCGCATTTATAATATTCCTTAGGATAGCAAATATTGTATAGCACAATGATATCGCTCAGCATATATTTTATATTATTATTATGGACACATTCACACAACGCTATGCTATAAAGGGGCTTGGCTATTGGCTTGCTGTAAGCGATAAACTTGAGCGATTCCCAGAGGTATATCGTACGATTCAACAAGCTTTATCGTTATATCGTACGATACAATACTCGATAAAAAATAATGAGCCGTCTCTATCACCTTTCAATTGTTTTGCCATAAGATTTCGTCCATATTACACACTTTTCAGTAAATTTTTTTGAAATCCTTTTTACGGTTCCGTACCCGAAGGGTAAAACGGGACCCTATCACTAAGACTCCGCTGTCCGTCTGTCCGACCGTTTGTCACCAGGCTGTATCTCATGAACCGTGATAGTTAGACAGTTGAAATTTTCACAGATAATGTATTTCTGTTGCCGCTATAACAACAAGTACTAAAAAACAGAACAAAATAAATATTTAAGGGGGCTCCCATGCAACAAACGTGATTTTTTTGCCGGTTTTATAGATAGTGGTACCGGAACCCTTCGTACGCGAGTCCGACTCGCACTTGACCAGTTTTTTTCTAGCTTACGCTTGCTCAATCTACTAAATACTAAACAATGAAATCGAAAAATAAAAGGCAACCATATTTTATAACAATTCAAAATATAAAAAAATGGCAGCTCAATATTTATTTATATTCCTTGGACTCGTTACCAGCATCAATTGACGGTAGGTACCACAGAACAGATAAAAGACGTTAGAAGGGCCTTGTGGGCGGGGCAAGCGCGCCGCACATATGAGCAAACGCTCATATTCAACCGAAATTTGTTTTACCGGTCAACAGTCGCGCTCTTATTGTGACGGCGTACGGAGATCCGCGAAAAAAAAGAATTATGCCGTCTTGCATTATTATACCGTGACGGAAAAGAAGCTAGTTGAGTAGTGTAGCCAGAGAAGGGATTTCTTTTCACCGGCATGTCCAAAAACCTTATAATATCAGTGATATTTGTAATTATTGCAATAGTATTATGTAATTTGTAGAAAAAAACGATACATTCGCACACAGATGCAAAATTATACATTGCTTGCAATACATGGGTACCATCTTGTACTACGTGAGCGACAGCGCAATGTATTGCGTTCAATGCGAAAGTCGAATGCAGCGAGCAATTGTTTTCATTCAGCAAAATCCATACGTATCGATAGTGTTGTACCAAGTTGTAAACAATATCGGTATTAAATATGTGTGTATAGATCTACAAATGATTATTATCAGTAATATTATAATTAAAATAACTTTTTTTACTGCCACGAATTATATTTTAAATTTTATTTTTAGGTTTCCAACAGGTCCAGACAAAAGAAAACTGGATTGAGACAACTGGTAGAATTGAATGGATACCTATTAAATGTAGCACAATTTGTTCTTAACATTTTGCAGAAAATGATGCAATTAAAATTCACAGGGTTATTCAAATTAAATTATATATTATGTTAATACGCCTACGGGAAAACATTAAATATGGCCGTGAAATTCAAAATTTCTTTAGTTTTTTGCAAATTGTAGCTTTTATTTACGTTTATACTATTCAAAATGCGATTTGCGCCGGTAACGGTTATTCAATAATATATTCAATATGAAAGTCGTAAGTATACCTACTTTGCTAGGTTTACGATGCTCGAAAATAGAATTGTTTCTGAAAAAAACATGTTTTAGAGCATTACGATGATGATTCATAATCATTGACATGATTTTATTGATTATTTTTAGCAAACTTAGTATCGTTACGGGTGCAAACAACATAATTATGATGTAAAACAGACCTGCAATTAGCAAAAAACTAAAGAAAATTTGAATTTCACGGCCTCAGATTATAAAACAGAAGGCAGATAGACTGACAGGAACAACGTGAGTGCGGCCAAAAAAGCAAATACAAATTCAAAAGCGAATACAATCTCGATTCAGTATGACACAAAGAGCCGCATTGTTAGGACGTCATCGATAATTTTAATATTTATGATAATAATGCCGTCTTGCGTTTTTAAACATTGCAAAAACTGTTCCTAAAAACAAAATAAAGAAGATGGAGTATCTTTTCATAGGTTTTATTGACTATTTATCTATTTGGATATTATTTTACGTGATTATTATTAGTGACATCTTGGAACACAACACCTTAACAAAAATTATTCGGTGTTGCTTGTTTATATTGAAACATTTACCCCCTAAGTTAGGAAATAAGTAAAGAATACAGGAATAACGATATACAAAAATATTTATTTCGATTATAGTGTTTTATTTATCGAGGAGCTCGTGGCTAAATAATTACAGCCGCATAGACCGATCTTCCGGATTAAGCCACGCTTGCCGAGGTTGGTCTGTGGATGGGTGACCATTTACCATAGCGAGTTTCCTCCGTGCCTCGGAAAGCACGTAAAGCCGTTGGTCCCGGCTGTCATTTGTAAATCTTTGACAGTCGTTACTGTTGGTCAGAAGCCCGAAAATCTGACAAAACCAGTCTTACCAAGAGTATCGTATTACCCAGTTACTGGGTTGTGGAGGTCTGATAGGCAGTCGCTCCATGTAAAATACTGATATTCAGCTGCATCCGGTTCGACTGGAAGCCGACCCTAACATAGTTGGGAAAAGGCTAGGCAGATGATGAGTGTTTTATTTATCGCGTTTTTTGGTTGGTATGTTTGTAGGTATGTGTGTCCGTTTATAAGTGTCTTCGTAACTAAAACTACTTAATGTATTGTCTGTCTCTAATAATAATCATGTATGTCAGTCGATTTGCCAACATAAAGTAAATATAGTTATCAACAACATAATTACAACCATTCACGACTATACTAAATGACTGACATAAATCCACAAAATATTTCTATTTATCATCTTCTATTCTGTAATCTGAGATTAAAAATTTCTAAAGTAGGTACTTGCATTAAAATACAATCTGACTCAATGGCAGAGATTCACTTTATATATGTATATCTCTGTATGTATCTGCATTTTTCGGAGACAGTAAATTGTTTATTTAATATAATGAAATATTATGGGAATTTTGTCATTATCATGGCAACCGTACACGCACAAAGAGGCAACGTGTTCTTATAGTGCTGTCACGCACACATGTCTACAGACGTGCCTCACATTAGGGTTCAGTACAGTCTATCTGCCTTCTGTTTTATAATCTGAGCTCACGGCTATATCGGATGTTGCCCCTTAATTTGACATTATTATTTATATGTGTTGAGGAAGTTCACACTATTCGTACCCCGTTCGAGGGTCTCAAAATTAGAGCGAAAAATTGCAAAACTTAAAGTAACAAAATTACAGTAATTTTATCGATATAAGTAATCGACCTTTTGGTCGCCGTAACATGTATGAGAAATAAATTTGAATTTGCGCGTGTGTGAGTGTACGTCGAACGCAGTATTTGCGTTAGTGTGACAACTAATAGCAAACTTGAAATCTATGTGCGTGTGGTTTATTTGTGTGCGTAATGCGCGTACGTATTGGGCTCGTGCTTGTAGTAGAGTTAAAGAGTGGGAGAAAAGCGGCGACACGCGTTCTAGTACAAATCAGGAACTATTTCCTTTCTAACCTCTTTATCTGTTCTGTGGTAGGTACGCACTCGTGGCGGCTTCAAGTGGGTACTCTTGTTTTAGAAGTCGGTTATTTGAGGGTACTTCATAAGGAAAGGTATTGTTCGGTAGTGAAAGGGCGGCTTAATAAACTTAGGTTTTTTTGCGTAAGGTACATTTTTATTTGGGTTTCGAAATGGAAAAGGGGGGCAAATATTATTTTAAAAGAATAGGTACAGGTAAAAAAGTGTGGTAGCCCGGAGGTAACAGATCCACTAGTTCAACACCGGGTTGCGAGTTCAACCCCAGGCTTTTTTTTATTTTATAATAGCTTTTGCCCGCGGCTTTGCTCTCGTTAATTAAGCTCAAAAAAACTCTTAACACACTACTAAAGTTTCTATAATAATATAATTCAATCGTGATTCGAAAGACACGTGGCGCTATCTATGAACGTTATTGTTGTTTTCCTCGGAAACAGTACTTTTTTTCGGGATAAAAGGTACCCTATGTCCGTTTCTATACACCTGACAACGTATATGAAAAATTTCAGGATGATCGGTTCAGTGGTTTAGGCGTGAAAAGGTAACAAACAAACAAACTTACTTTCGCATTTGTAATATTAGTTTCTTTTTTTTTATAATTGGCCTGCGTTTGACCGCGCCATCTCGCCTGATGTAAAGCGATAATGCGGTCTACGATGGAGCACGCTTGCCCAGAAGAAACCGATTCACTCGTGTCTTGAAGACGCCCAGATTGTAGCTGTCGGGGAACACCCACTCATGCAGCGCATTCCACTGTTTGGCCGTTTTCACAATGAAGGTGGAATCAAAGTTGCTTGTACACTGCGACTGCTGAGCGTGAGGTCCTGGGTTCGATCCCCAGATCGGGCAAAGTGTTATTGGGTTTTTTCGGGTCGAATTTCTCAGTAGCAGCCCGGAGTCTGAATTTGAGCCCGGTTGATGGCAATAGGCTCGCCTCCTATTACATGGGACTTCGTAACGGCAAAATGAGGGTTTACTATACTCCTCTGCTCAACCCGTCGTGGAATAAAGGCGTAATATTATGTTCTTCGTAATCCGTAACGCAATGAACAGTCATATTTTAACTCAACATCATTAATAACTTTAAAATGAATAAATAATTTTACCGGTAGCAATACAATGCTGTAATTTCCTGAAAGCGATGGACACTTCATTTATCTACTGTAAAATTTTATCTGATGAATTAACTCGCAATAATTTTGTTTAATGAATGCAATTTAACTGAAATTACAATAAGTTGGTACCTTTTAAAGTCCATTCATTTAATAAATGATTGTTTGTATTACATTTTCACGTATTCGAAAGCTTGAATTTTCAGTCAATTTGACAAACATATTAAAATGTATCATAATACCTACTAACAACCAGTTTCTTTATCAACAACTAAAGTAATCAGTAAAAGTATTAACTTTTATTTGACCTTTAATGATACTACGGTAAGTGTGTTTCTTCATTCAAGTAACAGCTAAACTTAAATTCAAAGGAGCTGCCATTACCCAAACGTCGTAATTTTCCCCAAAAAATCGTAGGGAGCTTTTTTACACATGGCATCACTGCAATTTACTGTCAAGTAGTGCCAAATGTCAAAGTGAAAGTTGTTTGTGACGTTACTTTGGCTGTTACTTTTGATGAAGAAACTGGCCGTTAGTAAGGTACAACTACAACTTCATAAAATGATGTTTACTTTAGCTTTCACAGCAACTTATTGAGCAGTAAAAGTTGGAGGCAAAAGTAACAGTAAAAGCAACAGCTAAAAGTGTGAAGAAACAAATTTTATCGTTACTTTGACTTTGTCACGTTACTTTGTCTGTTACTTTTGATGAAGAAACTGGCCGTAAGAGAACTTGCGGCTTTGTCTGGCGTCAAGCTCAAACATACAAACGGACAAACAGACAAAAATTTCTATAAAACTACATTTTTGGCATCAGTGTCGTTCCTAGATATCGTTGCACATACTTTTTTCCCAAAATATTTAATGTACAGTTTTAGCATCGTTGTAGTATATGTATAGATATCTGTTTTAATCGTTTTGTTAATGTATTTAATTATTTGTTTATTTTTGCTTCATTAGTATATTTAATGTATTGTATGAATTCCAGTAACCAAGTATTTCAGTTCCTGAATTAACCTTGCGATGATTTCTGTGTTTCCTGTTTACTCATTGTCCTTACATATTAAATTATCATTTTTAAATGTGTCTAAAATAAAAACTTAAAAAAAATGCAGTCAGGGCTCCAGAGAAAGGAACTTCCTCACTATGCGTGCCGTAAGGAGTCATCATCATTCAGCCGAAAGACGGCCAAGACTTTTTTATTTATATCACACTTTTTATCTGTTGTGTCTCTTTGTGCTGTGTCCAAATAAACGTATCTTTCTCTACATCTAAGAAGTTACATCAATGTACCTAATCGAACAATCAATAGCAGTCGCTCATTTTCACGCTACTCAAACTTATTGCGTCAGCGTAAAGATCATTTTTTACTGCAGTACTAAAAAACACGGTCTTGAAGCTGCCCACAATTCGGAAGTTATCGGTTTTACGAAGTGTGCCGATGCGCCTTAGTTGTATAGTATTTAACATTCATTTCTTCCTTCACACCGATAATTAAGCCTTCATCAAGCCATCTCCCCCCCAACCCGAGCCAGCAACGCCCTAAGCCGAGGTCCGAGTCCCACTAGGGGTCGCCCTTAGTGCTGTTGTTGCAGGTAGTCAAGATGTTAGTGTAGTATAAGTAGTTAGCTTAGGTTAAGTATTTTACTTCTCCACCATAGGCTGGAGACCATTCAGGTCTCGCCAATAACTGCCCAGTTACGTAGGAACGATCTTTGCGGATCATATACAAGCAGTGCAATACAAGAAAAAAACATTTCTTGTTTCTTTCAACGAGATGCAAGATTCGATACGCTATAGGTACATCTTTCAGCTGATCTTTGAAGTGTAATCTAATCCATTTCTCTAAATTATTTCATCGGATTGATGTTATTTTTACCTACATATCATTGTGAGTGTTTTAACGATAGTATTAACATAAATTATTTATACCATCTGCTTGTCATTTCGTTCATAAAAATACATAATTCGTCAATACATATACATAAATTCACGCCTTTTTCCCATGGGTTGAAACGATTTGACGGTGACGTGACTGATATATGACGCCCGAGCCAGATATGAGACGTTAAACCGTAGCCCGTATATGTATGCGCCGTTCAAACCCGTAGACTTTGAGACAAACCCAGACCCCCTTATTAGAAAAGATGGTTTAAACCAAGACTAAGGTAAACCCAGGTTTAAAATATACCCATCACTTTCTTATGTCATATAACAAAAAGAGACGGGGCTATTTTAAAACCTAGGTTTTTCTTAGACCATCTTTTGTAATAAGGGGGAGAATGTTGGCAGCCCTACTTAGATACATAATAGGGTTGCCAACTATACTTTTTATTGGGTAAACGTACTTCATACTTTATGAGAACAATGAAGTCCTTAAAAATACTTTACTTCATTTGTATTGAGTTATCAAAAATAAATAAGAAAAAAAATTGCTAATCACGTTTTCTGATAACGGAACGCATAAATACTGATTTCATTTTTGAACGAGTCAGTAGATTGCTGAAAAACTATTCAGCACAGACAAAAATAATAGCAATAAAAACAAAAAATATTTTATTTTCCAACATTGTACTTTATTTTTCGTAACTTAAAAGTAATTCATTTGCTAATAAAAAGGTGGCAACTATGCCTACAAAGCAACTCTGCCTGCGTACGAGTACACCAGTTCTGCCTAGCCTTTTTACCCGACTACGGCAAAGCAAAAAGGAGAGTATATGATTTTGACGGGTATGTATATTATGTATGTATGTTCATCTGTTCCCTACTAACTTCCAAACTACTTATCATAATTTGACAAATCAGGTATCGTTAGAAGCGTCTTGATCGTACGCTGGTTATAGGCTATGTGACGTCACATTAAATTGAATATGGCGCCCTCGTAGAGTATTTTAGCCACTTTGCCTTAAAGCTTATGATCACCTACTACTGTTAGAATGTAATGTCTTGTTAGGGTAAGTGGCATACGACCACGGACCACGGCTATCCTCTGAACATCACTATGAATATGTATTAAATATATTAAAATATATTACGTGTAAATTGTTTATTTAATAGACGATAAATATTGAATAGTTTGCACATAACAATTTCAGATGATAATATTTTCTTGTATCTTTCATTTTTCAGTAGTCGGGTTTTAGTTTTTGAACTTACTTTTTATTTTTCAACTATATTCGAGTCAGCTTCCAGTCTAACCAGACGCAGCTGAATACCACTATTTTACGCAGACCGACTGTCATCAGACCTCCGCAAACCCAGTTACTGAACAATTAATCCTGCCTATACCTATTCGATATTAATTTACCTACTATTACAACAAAATTGTTTACCCAACATGTTTAGAATACTTACGGAACTAATTGGTGTTTTGTCAAACAATACGACTCGTTCCCGAGTATTTTGTACATAAATAAATATTTGCGAATGTTTATTGGCAACCGACTTAGCAATCTTATTACGGTATTGAATGACAATAGGCTGGGTTTAAGGAAGGTATTCTGTTAAGAATTAATTAATTGTATCCAGTAAATGATATTTATTTTGGTTAGGGAAGAGACACAATTAGCATCGATTCGCATATTATTCGTAGAAAATGGCCATTTTGTATGATGATGCGCTTTAGGAAGAAAGAAAGAAGTAAAATAATTTTTTTCAGCCAATGTCACAATGACCGCATAAACAATAAAAACATATAAATAATTCCGTGGCTAGCGTGAATATGTTGACATCTCGATATACACGATTTTTTTTTCTATTTATATTTATTCAAACTCTTCGCCTTTGCTTTTATGGGGAATAAAATTACAACTCCATTTATGCATAGGTTCTGGAGTTATCTCTAGAAATTATGCAAAAAAATACCCTATAAAACCATAGGCGTGTGGGATGCGTATAAATAAATCGAAAAAATAACCATGTATTTTGAGATGTCAACATACGCCATTGGCAATGCTTGTACTGAACTGTGATCGTTGCTTTACTATTAAACTCGGCATCAATGCGGTGTAAACGCGGTTTTGATCCCAGGCGCCGCTGCGGCGACGTTGCGATATTCATTCGTACACAAATATGCGGTCCGGCGCCGGTGCGGTTGCGGCGTCATGCACCTACAGGAAGCCCACGTTTTTCTAAGTGTTTTAACCTAAGTTTCGTCGTAATCGGTTAAATAAATCAAAAGAAAAAGATATAACAATCTAAGGTATTCAAGAACAAAGTTTAGTTATTGCGACACAATATTTTTTCCAACTTCCAAACGCACGGAGTCGCGGGCAAGACTGACTTTATCTTCTTGATATCATTCCTTAACATGTAGATCCTTCTCTCCATACATCCCAAGTGCCTATTCCCGACATAAGTTATAACAGCAGTCTGTTTCCAACAATGCTGCGTCACCACTATGACGCCATCTTGTACGTCATGACGTCATTACAGCTGAACTGAACGCTTGCAACACGTGTTGGCATTTCCATATTGCTGAACTGTGTACAGTGCAATTTCATTTTAAATTCTTTAAAGCAACAAGCTGTTTGCTTGTGTAAATTAGAATAAGAACATCAATCATTATAATCGGGGTTTTTTATTTGTTGTTCTGCCCAGTTTTTTCCCTGTTGGGGTGAGCGTCCAGTCTAACCAGATGCGGCTGAATACCAGTATTTTACACGGAGCAACTGCCATCAGACCTCCGCAAGCTACTTACTAGGCAATGCCAATATCCTTAGGTAAGACCGGTTGTCAGACTTTCGGGCTTTTGACTACCCGTAACGACTATCATAGATATTCGTATGAGACCCGGGACAGACTGTTTAACGTGCTCTCCGAGGCACGGAGTGGTCTCGATGTGAATGGTCACCCATCCACGGACTGACCCCGGCAATCGCAACTTAACCTTGCAAATCATAAGTTCTGCGCGGTTGATAATTAGCCACGAGCTCATCCGATTTGTTATTAATCCTTTATTCTTACACGATCAGTCTTACTTCAGTTGGTCCTGAAGCACATGGACTGATGCCCAACTGAGCAAGTATCTATCAACAAATATATCTAAATTTTTTTCATTACTTGACTTGTTCGCGTTTGACCCTCGTCCTACCTGATGGTAAGTGCAGACAGGGTCTGAGATGGAGAACACGAATCCAAGTAACAGAGATATATAGAGATTCCCCTATACCCCTCTGGCTCTCACATACACACGACGGAACACAGTAAACTGCTTGGTGCCGACTTTAATGTTCAGGTGGTAGCTAGCCAGGCGGACCGTAAAGATCCTACCACCAAGCGTGCTGGGTTTTGTTGAATCTTACACCACGCGTCTATTCCCAGCGTGCGGTGAGGGAGTTTTATATTCTACCCCGTCCCCACACGAGAAACATAACAGAACATATCTATAACATACGGCCCATCCACATCTCCACGTCACGACGTCGTCAACGTGGAACGGTGCGGTAACGTGGCACGGTGCGTTGACGTAACGTGCAAATTTACGTTACCGTATCGTAACACGTTCTGCCTCTAGCCGCAAGCGCAAACGTATTTGCGTTCCGCCCGCGCTCTCCACGCCCGCGAGGTAGTCGCTGTCTATGTGCTCTGATGCTTTAAAACCATATCTTACTGTTTCTCTTATTATACAGGGCGTCCCACGAATTTGCCACATGGAGGGGAAGTACCTTAAATAATGTAGATAGAAAAATTTACTGAATGAAGACTTCATTTTTATTTTAAAAACAATACGAACTGCATTCAAAGAATTTTAAATGATCACCTGTCTGAACCGGGAATCGAACCCGCTAAATGTGAAAACAAAAAAAAACTGTAATTTTACTGTACTAATCGAATGGCTCGATCAGATACATTTATTTCTTCTAAATAACATAGCATCTAAAATAAAAGGAACACCATGAAATTTAACATTTATTTGAAATAATAAGACACGTTTAACTGTGCAACTTACAAACAATTTAATTTATGAAATGCTCAAAATGTGTCCCTTCCTATTGTATACAAATTGTAACTCTTTTAATAATCTCGCTTACCCATGTTTTTTTTTTTTTTTCATAGTGTATACTTATTTGAAATAATACTTCGAAATAGTAATGAAGCAGAAAGTAGTACATAAAGTCAGTTTTTATAAGTACGACATAGTCAGAGACTATTCATTATTCTGAACAAAATTTTAAATTAAATGTTAAATTTGATGGTGTTCCTTTCATTTTAGATGCTATGTTATTTAGAAGAAATAAATGTATCTGAAACCTTTCGATTAGCACAATAACATTAACAGAATTTTTGTTTTTACATTTAACGGGTTCGATTCCCGGTTCAGACAGGTGATTATTTAAAATTCTTTGAATGCAGTTCGTATTGTTTTTAAAATAAAAATGAAGTCTTCATTCAGTAAATTTTTCTATCTACAGTATTTATGGTACTTCCCCTCCATGTGGCAAAGTCGTGGGACGCCCTGTATATTCAGGATCTACATGGTCAACGATAAATCTAACAATGATCCTGAGGTGCATTTTTACGATACGGTAACGTAAATATGCACGTTACGTCAACGCACCGTGGCACGTTGACGACGTCGTAACGTGGAGATGTGGACAGGCCGATAGACTCTCAACACATTCGCGTCCACCACACTTCTCATAGAGCTCATACGTCATGCCGCCATACATATGGCTAGTGGACCTTCCAGGAGGGTCCTCGGTATTACGTTTGCGCTAAGAGCGAATCCTCGAGGAGCGATCTTGGCATTAGGTTAGGTCATAAAACACGCTACTAAGTAGTAAAATAGTGTTTTCAGGGGGTCTTAGGGGGAATCTTCTTAGAAAAACCTACACTTGGGAGCAAAGAAATCGAACCACTCCTTGTTTCACGTGTCCTAGTTATTAGTTTTGGTTTCATGAATTATATAATTCAAAATACAAAAAAAACTACGCTCATTGTAAAGGTTATCAAATAACCTTTTAGGCGATATAAGTTTACAATTGATCTGTTCCATAATACCAAAAATAATAACAATTATACCCACGTGAAAAATAGAAGTGGCTCGATTTATTTGCTCCCAAGTAAATATTTAAAATGAGCCCTCCACGAGGGCACCTAGCATCATGATTGCGACTAGAAGTTGCACTCCGGGAGGGCGCATAGTCGCAATCGGCACTGAACATCTTAACTAATAATATCTTGACATTCCCACCAAAAAGCGAAAAAGAACAAAAATATAATTGTAAAACGTGCCTTGGATTCATTCCAACCCCCAATTCATTTGCACACCCGAGAAAACACGTCAAATCAAACTAAAACCATTTATTTCAATTAGAACATTTACAGGCACTTTTGAATCACACGACCTACGTACCAATAAGTCCCAAGGAAGGACTTCGTACGTTAAAGGTAACAAAACACCCATTTTACCTCACTAAACTTGACCTCACGAGGTAAAAAACGAGAATTTGGTACCTCCTGGCACCTTTTGGTACCCTTTGATCTGTAAAGGTCGTGTCTCATTCACCCGGGTCCTAAGTAAATATAGACACAATAGGTAAAACATTCTTATAAAGCGACCGAGGACGTGTTATTTGTTCTCTCTCGAAGCATTAAGGTCTTGTTTAGACGGACAACATTATTTGCGTCTGTAAATAATGATATTTTTATACTAGTTGTACCCGCGACTCTGTCCGCTTGGAGACAAATATTGTGTCGCTATAACTAAACTTTCTTTGTGATAACTTTAAAGTCTCAAGTACTGTAATTATAGACACAATACATAAACAATGGCACTGACGAACCGGTTCGTCGGTCGGACCGCTAGCGGTTAAATTCTAATATCTTTTGATTGAGCGAACCGATTACGATGTAACAGAAACTGAATGTTACTCTGATTGCATGCTTTTATTATTATCTATGTAAGTATGTATTTTGTACCTAATTGTGTCGATGGGGCTTCAAAAATATATTGGCCCGCGAGTTGGAGTTGGCTCACGGGCCGAATTTGGCCCACGCCTGATCTACCATGAGGTGAAGGCATTTATTTTAAATATTTGTTAATTTTTAACAGTCTAACTACGAACTAAACCAAACTTAGTGCGTACACGATAGACTTTGAAAACAAATATCATAACAATTCATAACGCAAATATTCTTTCCCACAATATAATGAAATAAAACAATTTATAATAAAAGCCACTACACAATACTTTGAATAATAAATGGCATCAGTAGTAAAAACAATATTTCCACAGTAAATACGGGAGGATGATTAACATAGTTCAAACAATGAGTGTTGTATGCAACCGCGGACCGATTCACTGTGAGCATTGCAATATATTGGAAAATACAGATAGAGGTATTATTGTGATATTGTTGCAAGTTCATATTTATTTACGTAGCTCATGTAAGTGATATTTCTGGATTTATACTGAATTTATTGTACCGTCCCGAACTTGAAATGTTTACTACCCTAAGGTCTATAATTGCTTGCATATTATTTTTTCATCATTTTTTTTCTTTCTAAATTGAGATAAAAAGGTTAATTTTGATATCGGTAGCGGGTAGCACTGGGCAATGTTGACAAAGGAAGGTAGTCGTCGATATGGATCAACGCACCCGATGTTATAAAGGCGGTGGTCATTCGACGAAGCGAGAGCATTCTGTGTTCATCAGCTGAAGAAGTCTGACCTTTTATATCTGACTAGCTTGTCCTTATTTTATGATCTTGTAATAATTATCTAAAGTATTATATTGTGATCTAGTTCATCTTACTAACACTAACCCAAATACAAGTACTCTCAGTGGTGGAGAGTCTATGTTGGTTTTATTTACTACATTTACCTTGCTCGCAATCCTGACATACCGATATAACTGTAGTGATAGAATCACCCCTGAACGATTATGTTGTTGTGTCTTTTACAATTTCAAGAGGGTAATTACATAATAGGTAGCATAGAATTTATTTATTACACATAAGAATTTGTGAGCTTCTAGCGACAGAAAACTTAGTGCAAAATAAAGGAAAAATTTGTTAAAAAAGTCACGACTTTTTAACCGACTCCAAAAAAAGGAGAAAGTTCTCAATTAGACGTGTGGTTTTTTTTATATGTTTGTTCAGCGATATCTCCGCCAATTGTAAATCGATTTTTAACCCCCGACGCAAAAAGAGGGGTGTTATAAGTTTGACCGCTATGTGTGTCTGTGTGTCTGTCTGTTTGTGGCACCATAGCTCTTAAACGGGTGAACCGATTTAGGTGCGGTTTTTTTTATTTAAAAGCTGGTTTTCTAGCGGTGGTTCGTAGACATGTTTTATCAAAATCGGTTCAGCCGTTTTAGGGTCATCAGCTGTTTTGTTATTTGAGCTGGGGGTTTTTTAAATTTATTTATAATGATTGTTTTTTTAATCATCTGTTTGTAGCTGAAATATTGCCCATCTGAACTGGACCTAATGTTTCCATTATGGCTCGAGTAAAATAGATTCAAGGTAACCAGAGAAGCCTTAAATAAATTCAGACGCTGAAGTTACAATAAGGTAGTCAAGAGACTTATTCATGAAAAAGAACGAAAACTCTGCCTTTTATTTGGTAACATTTCATCCTTAAATATTACAGCATTATTATTCATGACTGTCTCGTTGGTTTAGTGGTCGCAAGCGCAAATGCTGAGCGTGCGGTCCTTGGTTCCATTCCTAGGTCGGGTAGTGTGGAATTTCTCAGTAGCCCGGAGCCTAGATTTGTACCGGATTGATGGCAATAGGCTCGCCCCCTTTTAAATGGGACTGAAATAAATCGTACTGCATTACAATAAAACGTTCTAAGAAGACTGTCCATTTGTTTTAAAAATATTTTTGTATTTATTTAAAGATTAAAAAAAAGTAGAGTCAGCGAGAAAAAGGACAGTAGGTATTTTTACGATGCCAATCAATCCTATTACCCATAAGGACCAAAAGAGTCTTCCGGACTATTTCTAAAAATTCTGTCAAAACAACCAATTTATTCTTTAGATCCGATGTTGGTAAGGTTAGCCCAGAATCAATAATACACACCTTGAAAACCTGTGGGAGAATTATACAAAAATAATTTTGATAAAAGTGAACATTGTTTACAAATCTGGTTTAGAAATCACCTCAGAACCTTAACTCAATATCGCGAAGAGCTAGATCACTAATCAGACCAAGATAAGCGGATTGAAAACCGAACTATAATGCTATTAGTCTCTAGGTGAATTACACCAGCCATTCTCCAGAGATAATCTCTTAATCGGTTCTTATGACGCCCGCTTGCATAGACCACTGATATTGGATGGATTATATTTTTATCAGAAATGTCGGAACTATTGTGGTGGCTTCTCACGCCCCTTTCACACGGCAGTCCAGTTTTTTGCAGGATCCCGTTTTCTGCAGGATCCCGTTTGATGGCGAATGTGTTTATATGCTAGCGTTCACACGAGCATTCCGCATGCGGGATCCTATAAAAAACCGATCCGGTCGAATAGTGCCATTCGGTTTTGTCACTAGAAACTGGATCCGTCGTCCAGTAAAAAGCGGGATCCCGTTTAATCACAAATATATGTCAATAGCAGTGTTCACACGGCTTTGGGACCTTCGGACCAGCTTTTTGCGGGACCAGCTTTTTGCGGGACCAGCTTTTTGCGAGACCAGCTTTTTGCGGGACCAGCTTTTTGCGGGACCAGCTGCAAAACTGAACTGCCATGTGAACACAACGTCCGTCCGTCCGTCCGTCAGTTTTGCAGGATACAGTAAAAAGCTGGTCCTGCAAAAGTGGACTGCCGTGTGAAAGAAGCGTCATGGTGCGTGGTTTTACGGACGATACCACGCACAGCCACGCGCTGCACCGAGGCTCTTCCAACGGTGCGTGTCCGTCTGTGTGAGTGCGTGGTTCGAATCTATTTTGTCATTTCAAAATGCCAAGTGAAAGAGAACGCATCGCTGATGCTGCAGCTCTTGTTGTATCATTTAGTTACAATAAAAACCTATTTTCTTCATGATACCATGAAGTTAGTCGTTGACATAAACCTCTAAATCTCTGCAAAAAAGAGTACGAAAAATGGGGGCGCCACTAGTCATACATTGCAAAATTTCAACTTTAGAAATTCGTAGCCCACAAGCGGGCTCCCAGCTCACTAGTCTCTTTCACCTCTCACCTAACCTCTCCTCGAATGAGGGGTGCATCATGAGTACCTCACGAGGTAAAAGGAGCTCCCTCATCCTCGTTTATAATCGTGTTATCTTAGGTTTTGACGTGCTTGTCGCCGGCCGCAGATGTGTTGACGAAGAGCCGTTCCCGCGCCGCACCGCACAGTGTGGCTTTTTCCTAATGTACCTATGTGTCGCCATTTCCGCATCGTCACCTCGCTCTCGGTGACGGTGGCGGTGGATAAACGCTCTAAGGGAGCAGGATAAGAGGTTGTCTCAGCACCAATCCATCTAGTAAGCCTTAATCCTCTATGATCGTGTTGCCTTTATTACTAGTCGCAATTCGCGACTACAAATCCTAAAACGACATCTTAATCTTTCCCATACTACAATAAACCAAGGTTCCAATCACTACACACACACGTACAACCATAAACAAACACATAATCAGGCCATACATATATCCGTCCAGAAGAATTACTATCAATCCCGGGAGAGTGAAAAGGTTCCTTTATTTATGCACAAGTGTAGGGTTGCCAAGCGAAGTTTGAGAGAATTGTTAAGTGAGAAAATGTTACGAGTAGCACCAAAATAAACGAAAATAAATAAATAAAATACATAGTAGCCTGTTACTTTCCCACTGCTCATGCAATAGAATAGCTCCAGGCTACTGTCTATTTTTAAAGGCCTCTTCTCTTACAGAGAAGAAACGTACATTGATCGCCACACTTGTAGACTGCAGGGTGGCGATTTCATATCATTATTTCGCAGACACAGTCTAAGATGAAGCAGACGAATCCAAATAACAGAGATATAGAGGAAATCTACTGTACCTCTCTGGCTCTCACAAACACAAGACGGAACACAGTAAACTACTTGGCGCCGTACTTTTAATGTTCAGGCAGTAGCTAGCCGCCTGCGGACCGTATAGATCCTACCACCAAGCGTGCTGGGTTTTGTTGATTCTTACAACACGCGTCTTTTCCCAGCGAGCGGTGAGGAAGTTTTATATTCTAGCCTGTCCCCATAGGGGGCAATAAAAGAGAACTCCTAAGAGATATTAACAACAGCTTAGAGATTTAATAAAATTAAATATCCTCAATGAATGTTCATAGTAACTGTTTAGCAGTGCCTGAGTCTGATAGTTTTATTTTCAACTTACCCACGAACTGTGTTCCGTTCAAACATACTTGTAGAGTTTGCACTAGTAAAGGAAACTGCACTTACCTGTAACAAGATAAAGATAAATTAAACAAAATATTTACACAGACTCACTCACTCTATTAGATGTACTGTGTATCAAGTGCCTTATAATCCCTAATAATATTATAAATGCGAAAGTAACTCTGTCTGTCTATGACGCTGTGATGCCTAAATCGCAGAACCGATTCAGATGAAACTTGGTACAGAGATAGTCTGGAACCTGGAGAAGGACATAGGCTACTTTTATCCCGAAAAATATGGAATACGCGATTAATGACATACACGCGGGCGAAGCCTCGAGCGATCTCTAGTAATCTATAAATATTATAGGGGAAACAGACATACAAGCTATTTATTAATCCTGGCCAATAAATAAAAACTGACGCTTGACAACCCTGAATAACACGTCCCGATTTATAAGTCCTCTGATATTTGTAAGATGCAAGTCACAAAGATTCAATGATACAGCGCTAAATAAAACTTGTGAGGCGTGACTAGGGTGCTGAAGCTGCTGAAATACGATGAAATATATCAGATATATTCATTTTACGTAGGAATATAATAACTAAACGTAACTTATGTAGAAAGGCTGTCGCAGTCGGTGCAGATAATATAACGCACATTTTACACGTCCAATATTTCATAATATTTATATACCGTGGGTTCAAAGCACCCGAAAGATTTTACCCATCGATTCCGATGCTTAATTGGAGAAGAAAAGCTAGAACATAGTTTGTCGAATAAAGCTTAATTTAAGGTAAAAAGTCCGAGACGGGCTGCAAACTGCAGACTGCAACCGCAGACCGCAAGTCGCCATCGGAATAGCGCCTTTAAGGTGTGCACTTTAAAGGTGCTATTCCGACAGCGACTGCAAAACTGCAACTGCAGACCGCAGCCGCAGATCGCACCGCAAGTGATACTACTGTTGCAGTTTGCGATCTGCAGCCCTTCTCGGACTTGTACCTTTAAGAGTATAATTCATTATTTATGGAAATTAACATTAAAAAAATGTCTAGGGTATCAAGCCCTATGTACGCGGCGTTGCGACTTTTGTCATGCCGTACCCCACTCGCCGTATGTCGTGTTTTGTTGGAAGGTTTGTGAAGTGAGAAGTTTTCTTACCCACTCACACGATCATTTAAACGTTGCCAGCTCGACCTAAAGTATTGTTTACAAGGAAGTACTAAAGTTAATTGAATTATTAGGTTGTAATTTTTACAAAAATATATATGACCCCGTCGTTGGTCGCAAGCGCGACTGCTTAACGTGGGGTCCCGGGGGTCTAGGTACTCCCTAAGCACGAAGTCCGTGGTTTCGGCCTTAGTTACGAGCGTTTCCTACTCCCTATCACCTACGAACATAAGATTATTTCGGGGCCCGAACTAAGAATGAATGACAACACGCTTTGACTTGTCCCTACTATCGATGTGTTTTTGCCCGTCCGAAAAGTTGAACTTGACACTTGTTTTGTTCACTCCTACGTCTCGGGCTACTTTCGGACGGGCGACTAACTTCGTTGACGGACTGAGGGAGTAGGCCGCCTGGGTTTGATTCCTGAGTCGAGCAGTGTTATTGGTTTTTTCTGTGAGAAATTTCTCGGTAGCAGCCCGGAGTCTGGATTTGTGCCCGGTTGATGGCAATAGGCTCGCCCCCTATTAAGTACATGGGACTTAAACATAACCGCAAAATGAGGGTGTGTTCAGTTAGGGAACATAAATGATACCAGGCGACTCACACAGTAAACAAAGTATATTGAAAAATAAAAAACACGTAACAAATTGGTAATGTTAGCGGTTTCGCGAGCTATTGGCGAGTGTTCGAGAAGGCGAGGTGGTGGGAGCAGGCCGTAGTCCAGTGAACCTCCCCCGCAATCCTTGCAGTCCCCGCGGACATCATAGGCGCGTTCGTAGAAGCGCCGACATACTCCCGGCCCTGGAAAGCTTAACTGCTTTCAAGTCTTTCTAATTCATTGGGCTTCGGCAGTAAGCAAATTCTATTAAGCGCGCGTCGTACAATCCCTCTTGCAGTATCAACGTCAGCGACACGCGTTATTCCGTCGGTTCCCGGGAACAACATTTTGATACGTCCAAGACGCCAGTACAGTGGTGGACTGTTCTCTTCCTTCAAAAGGACCAAGTCATCTACTTGTAGGGTATCTTTAGATTTCGTACGCCACTTCGTCCTCAACTGTAGGTCTGTAATGTACTCTTGGCTCCAGCGCTTCCAAACTACTATACACATCTGCCCATCCCTTCAGGGACTACAAGCATAATGATAAATTATATTGAACATAGGAGTTAAGAAAGTATTTTGTAAATAATGAGACAGTATGAAATAAGTTTTGATAGGAGTAGAGAATTTCAATATAGACGCTAAATAAACATAGTTTGAATAAATAAGTTCCTACTTTATAGGTAGTTTTATTTTATTCTCAGCAATATTGTGTTTACTTTCGAGCTTATGAGATTTCATTTAGATTTTTATACCAAGCTGTTTATTTTTTAAGAAAGAAATGTATTCTTTGTTATTAGGTTTATAAATTGTTTTTTTCGAATCTTTTTCGGGTGGTAGACAAAGCAACCCACTAAAGCTTTAAGAAATTAATAAAGAAAAAAACGTTTATTGCCACCATAAAAAATACAATGTTGTATAGCATATGATATTTTTACATAGCGAGCAGCGTGTAGTTAAAATAATACAGTTAAGGTCAATAAAATGGTTGTCTCACTGGGGATAAGCCTGGTGATCTAAAATACAGGTTTTACCAAGATTAGACACGTATGTTACGCGCAAAAAAAAAGACGACACGTTTGGTGCAGTGGCTAAGCGATTGGCTTCTGCGCTACGGGTCGTAGGTTCGATTCCCACACGGAACAAAAATTTGTATGGCCTACAGATGGTTGTTTCGGGTCTGGGCGTTTGTTTGTGAGATTTGTGTCTGTAAACGCACCCACGTTACAAGAGAAATCTTAGTGGGGGCAACGTTTAAAAAAAAAAAAAAAAAATATTTTTTATTCTGTACTGTATTTGTTATGATGAGAAAATTAATAAAGAATTTATACAAGGTTAGTCAGAAAGGGGGTACTAATCCGAAAGGGTGTTAAAGTACCCATGATAATGAATAACTTTTGTTCTACAACTTTTTCCAAAAGTCATTCAAAAGTTTAAGAGAAATGGGTGACCAAAGATCTCCAAAAAAATATGCTAAAATCTGTCTATCCCCAGTTATGATGTGGGGTCATGATTAGAAGCACCATTTTCTACATTTGTAGGTAACTAAAGAAAGTATGAAGAATTTTTGAAAAAACTAAAATAAAAATATTTTTGCACGGAAAAAAAAGACTGAATTTTGAAATTTTAACACTTGCTTTAGCTTTAAGACAGTCATCAGCAGTGATCGGAAAAAGGTGAGCTAATTTACCTAAACTTCAAAGAACAGAGACAAAAACTGGAGACTTCCTTACGACAACATTTTTTTTTCGTGAAAATTATTCCGGGTTTCGGAACATCACTAAAGTACATTTAATATTAATGTTAATAATAGTACAGAAAACAATTAAATTCGTTTCCTATTTTTGTTTCCCAAAATTGTCACCAAACCAGATGACACGTTTTTCATTGTTTTTAAAAAAGAGATTGTTTATTGTTTTCAAAAAAGGAGATTGTCTTTTTATTTTTTGAAAACAATTGAAAGACAATCTCCGAGAAAATTCTGCCGAAAAAAAAAATGTTGTCGTAAGGAAGTCTCCAGTTTTTGTCTCTGTTCTTTGAAGTTTAGGTAAATTAGCTCACCCTTTTCCGATCACTGGTTATCAGTGATACTTTATGTGGCCCGCGGATTAGTACCCCCTTTCTGACTAACCTTGTATAATTATTTTGTATGGAATAGCTGAATTTTTTTTCACGAATTCAAGAGTTTGTCCCATAGTAAACGTACAAAATGATGAGCAATGTTCATGGTTTTCGCATGTAGAGTAACTGACCAGTCATGTTGTATACTTAAAAATTAACAGAGTTAATTAGATTGACCAAGTAAATATTTTAATGAGCAACAGCAAAAAAATGACAACTTCAAATCCTGGTTTTCTGTTTCTGAGTCATTTTAGGGTCCCGAGTTAGCTGACTGCACGGAGCGATATTGCGCAAGTCGTGCCCGCCAGCTGTGTCACCGTGCCTTCATTCATTTATCGGCTTCGAAAAGTGCGAACGATAAAAAATAATTTTAACAAAAAAAAGCATCTTTTTTTCTTATTGTAACCTTATTAGGTGATTTAGATATGATCACTTATACCTACCGCAAGCAAAAGCAACTATATTTTATTTTTTATCAAGATAAATCCCGTGTGGGATTAATCTATACCAGCGTTTCTCAAACTTTCGGCTCCACGAACCCCTGTTAAAGTTTCCAGGTGACAGCGAACCTCTTTACTAACTAATTAAATCCCCCTCCCCCCTAAAGAAAATAATAAAATTGAGTGTTGAAGAAAATAAGGTTTTTATTTCAATAAAAGGTACCTAACAAATAAAGTGCCAAAAGAAATATCTTTTTAATATTAATGTGATGGATGTGCTTGTCGCAAATGGAGTCAATTTTAGGAGTAATTTTGGACAATTTTAACCTTAATTCTGACTAGGTATCAAGTCGATTTCTGTATTTAGTTTTAATCATAACCAGGTGTGAAAACCCACTCTCACTTAAGTATGTTATAGCAAAGGGCCAGTCATCAAGCCATTATTACATAAATCTTGTCGCGAAAACCCTGCCGTCGAATGGCGAACCCCTGCGGGGTTCGCGTACCCCACTTTGAGTAACCCTGATCTGTACCAATAACAGATCACGTGGTTTTAAAGAATTACACGAATTCGTTTACACAACCAAAATATTAACCCTAACAAAGAAACTAAAAGATAAAGAATAAACTTAGTACAATGTAACATTACCATATTTGTTTTAAATCTACATCTAGTTACATTTCTGTCGCCGCGATGAGTTTTTCTTCTACTTTTTACGATGGCTTGTCATTTTGCTTTTTAAAAATGCTAATTGACTTTTTTAAAGCTCTGCCTTTATGAAGACTTTTTACGATCACTGTGAACTTTAGTGGCCAGATTAACATTTTATGGAAATATGATGTTCTAAAAATAGTTTGTACTTGGGTAAGATGGGTCAGCTTACAGATTTACTGATGTACATTATAGGTCTAGCGCTTAACTGAGGCAGTCCCCGGGGTATGGGAGCGGCACGGGAGGGGTGACATATGACTACGTGTCCGAACTTCGCTATATATATACGTGATAAATATAATGAAGATATCTCTTACGATATTTACGTGTGACAATGTAAACAAAAAAAATAAGTTACAATAATTTTATATTATTTTATATTCAATAATTATTAATATTTTCAACTGAAACACCTAATAACAAAAAATAAATCCAGAAATCCCAAATTTAATCAATCAGATTCCTAATCGCTGTCTGTACCGTCACTTTATGAATGGCGCTCGAATCACTTTCAATATCTAGTAGTAGTAGATATATAGATAGATAGAATATACTTTATTGTACACCAAAATTATAATACAGCTCTTATACAATAACATACATTGAAGGGTACAATGGCGGTCTTATCGCTGAAAGCGATATCTACCAGACAACCTTTGGATGAACAGGAAGACAATGAATAAGATAGGGGGGGTAGTCCGTGGTGTACTGCTGCAAAATATACAGGGTGTTAACGAATTCGTGTAATTCCTTCAAACCGCATGATCTATTAATGGTATAGATTAACCCCGCACGGGATTCAGATTGATTGAAAATAAAAATAAACTTTTTTTTTCCCAAATATTTTTTTGATATGATAGAAAATTTCGATGCCATTCGTAAAAGAATGAAGCCACAGCGACACAGCTGACGGGCATGACTAGCGCGATATCGCTCCACGCAGTCGGTTAACTTAGGACGCTAAAATTACTCGGATACAGAATACCATGGTTCATTTTTTGAAAACTTTTTTGTTGATTCTGAAAAAACCCTATGCAGGGTCAATCAGTGTCACCAGTAGATCACGCGGTTTGAAGGAATTACACGAACTCGTTAACACCTTGTATACTACACACAATACATAGACATAATACTTACATTTAAATTATACATATTTAGATATTGTATATATGTTTTATAATAATATGTGACGGAAAAACAAGGTAGATTGATGATGATAGATACTGGTATCATAAGGAATTAGAAACGTGTTGAGAGAAGAAATGGTCTTTAACTAATTTTTTAAAAGAATCTAATGACTGAGCGCGTCTTACTGGCATCGGCAACGCATTCCACAAACGTACAGCCTGAACTGTGAAGGATTTGTCATAGAATTTGGTAGAATGCGAGGGCATCGAAAGTCTCAAATTTTCCGATGATCTTAAGTCTCTAGTATGAGTGTCATGTAGGAACTTAAAACGTTCTTTGAGATGAGTGGGGGTTGCGGGATTGAACAAAACACTATAAAGCAATGATAAGATATGAGCATTCCGGCGAAGGCGGATTGGCAGCCACTTGAGCTTAATACGAAATTCTGAAACATGATCATATCATAGTAAAAATATATTCATAGATATCTTCATTATATTTATCACGTGTATAGCGAGATAGTTCGGTCACGTCATTTCACGTCATATGTCATCCCTCCCGTGCCGCTCCCATACCTCAGGCACTGCCACAGTTAAGCGCTAGACCTACAATTACCCGAAAAAATACTAGCATTTAGGTTAAACGGTTGCTTAACCACAGAATTAATGTTCGGAACACCAGCCTAAATTCTCTGTGGTTTAAAATCTGCCCCCAGCATGAGCCTGTATTAGCCTATTGAGGATTAAAAAATCAAAGTTCTTTACTAAGAAGAAAATTCGCATGGTGAGATATCCCGCGAAATGTTCAAAATGGCGAATTAAAGTGATGATTTGATGCTGATATTGAATATAGAACAATATGGCGGGAGCGCGACTAATAATAGGGGGTTGACACGGGTCGATTTTCGCCGCTCGGTGAAAATCGATCGTCTAAATGACAATTTTATTTCTATTATTATTATTTATAATATAATTATTTATAATTGTATGTAAATAAATGACTTTTAAACTAAAAAAAAAAATTAACTCTAAGTGGCTCGTGCCTAGTTGTGCGATAGTAGGTAGTGTGGAAAAGCGTTTTAGTTTTAAAATCATTTTAATACAACATCATACCTACTTTGTTTACTTTGTATGTTGGAAATTAATACAAACACCTTGTTGACATAAAGCTAACACTAATACATATTGTAATTAGGCTATTTACATTGTAAACATAACGTACGTAACTAGACAATAAAATACTAATTACTAGATAATTCCGATTAAGAAATACTGCAGCAAACATATTATCACGACAATGAACATTCAATTATGTATCTCTACTGTTTACCCCTTTTATAAAAAGCAACACGATATTTCAAATTGTCAAATCGCCTGACTATAAAAAAATATAGTAAAGCTTGCGTCATAAGTTATAACTATATGGCATGACGTTGACACTTTACGCTATGTCACAAGCTATGTAAAGCAAGTTATTTGACGGCGATCCGTCGGGCGCCGGACGGGGTAGAAGTGAGGCGGGGTGGGGACCGGAAAATCGTGCGATATAGCTCTGAGAATCGTTCAAGTTTATCGCGTATAGCATAGCGTTGTGTGAACTTGTCCGTATAAAATGTATATTGACCTATATCGTCGTACTATACAACGTGTTACATAATTCCCCTTAAAAAAAAATGTTAATCAAGTAGTCTCTTACGGTTATTGTCATTCACCTCTCAGAGGAAATTAGGCAAGAATGTAAATAACTTTCTGGGTAGTCTACTCTTTATTTTTATGTTTTCAGGGTTGCGTTTCAGTGATGATTTTATTTTATGATTTGTCCAATTATTATTTTTTGGGTCTTACTTTTCTTTTATAATATTGCCAATAGACTCTTCACAAGGGACCTTTTAATCCCTTTTTGGCTTTAGGGGTATTTTTGTAACACGTTGCATAATATTTGCTATATATTATGCATTATAGAACAACAGCCACGCACTCTAGTCAACTTAGAAACAGCGAATCAACTCCGTAAAAACATTTACTAAAAACTAAAAAAAAAACTTCTTCAACGACTACATTCAAGGATCACAACGATCACATTAAAATGATTGCCGCTTAACGTCAAAAATGTTGTCCATCGCTCTATTACTATTAACTTTAAATAAACACTTGTTTATGAAAGCAGCAATGGACATAATCACCTAGCCATTTGCCAAAGTGCAGCGCGGGCGAACATAAAACCATAAAGCTAAAAACATCAATAATTTATCAAACATATCACTGTAGGATAACTGAGCTATGCGCAATGATAAATTTATTAGAATACTACAAATAAACAGCGAGTAATAAAATAGATTAGAGCAGACTATACTTGGCAACAGAGCAGTGAGACGTTAAAAAAAATATTTGCGTAATTTATTTTACGGTTTTATTGCAAACTTCTGCCAAACTATATGACGTTTATGGTTTTATACGAGGTTTTTATAAAGAAAATAGAGCTTTAACGCGCTCTAATTACGATAATAGCGCTGTAGTAATAGAAAACTATATTTTTTTACGTCTAATAGTGAAAGGCAGATTTTCTCAACTAATTAAATTTTTACGATTTTTTTATTGCACATTTTTTTTAATAAAAACTGAAAAACAGACATAACAAACATCAAAACTTTTAACAACATAAATAAGTGAAAAAATTGAATTGTTAAAAATAACCCTATCATTTAGCCTAAATCTAATTGAAATAGCCACACCTATTTCTGATCCTATAACACACATACGAATCTCGATTTTTATAGTAATTACTTCTCTGTCAACATTTTACTATGTCCCAGACAGTGAATTACAACGATTGTCAAACTTTGCTGTCGATTTTTTTTTCTATTGGACTGCAGTAGGTAGTCCTAGGGGACCATTTTTACGTAACCGGGCAGTTATTGGCGATAGCCAATGGGGAGGAGTAAAATACTTAACCTACACTAACTACTTATACTACACTAACATCATGACTACCTGCAACAACAGCACTAAGGGCGACCCCTAGTGGGACTCGGACCTCGGCTTAGGGCGTTGCTGGCGGGGGCTTAGGGGAGGAGACAGCTTGATGAGGGCTGAATTATCGGTGTGAATTTACTGTCGGTGTGTGTTATACGCAGAGCTTTTAAATTAGACCCGAAATATAAATTACTTATTAGGATAGGAATTTTATGACGATTAAGAAAATCAATATTAATATTAATCAAATGAAAAGGTTATATTTTATAAAAAAAAACCTTGAGCTCTTAAACAAGTAATAAAAATGGCCTTAATTTTTTAATACTATCCGATTTTCAGGGCCCGTTTGAAAAAGTCCTAAGACTGAACACCGGAGAGTCCGGCCGCCATAAATGTCCTTACACTACATTGAATAAGAGTTAGGGATCCAAGAAATCGGGTAAAGTATAGGTCTAGTACGTAGGAAAATAGCTTAAATTGATTAAAATTGTCGGTAGCTGGTAAAATTGGGCAACGTTTAGAAGTCACCATCATGGATCGACGTACCTATTATCGGTAGCGGGTAGTACTGGCAATGTTGACAAAGAAAGGTAGTCGTCGATATGGATCAACCTACCCGATGTTATAAAGGTGGTGGTCATTCGACGAAGCGGAGCATTCTGTGTTCATCAACTGAAGAAGTCTGACCTTTTATATCTGACTAGTTTGTCCTTATTTTATGATCTTGTAATAATTGTGTAAAGTATTATATTGTGATCTAGTTCATGTTACTAACACTAACCCAAATACAAGTACTCTCAGTGGTGGAGAGTCTATGTTGGTTTTATTTACTACATTTACCTTGCTCGCAATCCTGACATACCGATATTAGCTATAACTGTAATGATAGAATCGCCCTTGAACGATTATGTTGTTGTGTCTTTTACACACCCGACGTTATAAAGGCTGTTGTCATTCGACGGAGCTGGCTTTCTGTGTCTGAAGAAGTCTGACCTTTATTATCTGACTAGCTAGTCCTTGTTATTTTTCTGTTCTTGTGTAAATTAATATATTGTGACCTAACCACTAACCCAACAATAAGTACCTTCAGTGGTGGAGAGTCTGTGTTATTTTTATTTTCTACATTTACCATGTCCGAAATATACCTGACATACAGATATTAGCTACTGTAATGATAAATTCACTCCTAGACGATTCTGTTAGCTCTTTACGACAAAATGTGATGAAATACAAGATCGATCACCAGAAAAAGCGAGCAACTGTAGCGCTACAGCAGTGTAACAAACGCGTTGCAATCTCGCCCAAATTTAAAACACACTAAATAAAATTGGGTCCAATAACTAAAAGTTTGAGCACCACCGTCTACAAGCAATAAAAATTAGTAAAACCTATCAATTAATCCGAAACATTTAATCTGTTAATTTTTAAACCCAGTCGGCATCTCAACTGCTAGACAATTGCTCGCAAATAGGTGAGGATAAAAATAGACTTAAAATCGGCCTATTGGAATGTCAATGGGCCTAACAACGATTTCAATTGGGGTACAATTGCTTTTAATACGGATTTCGGAGATTTAGAACTGATTTCTAGAGACAAAGATTTTTAAAGATAGGAGTTCTGCCTACCCTTTTCCCTACTATGTTGGGGTCAACTTGTAATGGGTATTCGTATGACGGGTGCCCGTGTTTTTGCCGAAGTATTTTATATCGAATTTCATTACGATTCGCCGTCGCGATTCGCCGACGTAATAATTTGCCGAAGCAATTTTTATCCTAATTTGATTTCGCCGAATGATTATTAGCCACCATAATTAATTGGTCAAAAAGTCAATCAGAAATTTTTAGTCGAATACTTATTTGGCTATTGTTTAATTTGCCAAATAAGTATTCGCACAACATTATTTTCACACAGGGGAATGTAATGTTAATCCGACTCAGCGCACCCTGACTACACGTGGTCAGACTCTGTCCTACCCCTAGAGTGTTATTTAAAAGCGTGGAGCCAGAAGCTCGCGAAGTAGGTCCTGAGTGGAACGAGTGCACGAGGCCGAAGCGCAGCGAGTGGGGGGAGTAGCGAGCGAAGCGAGTCGACGACCTTCCGAGTGTAGCGCTGGTCGAATGTGCGAGCGAAGCGAAGGGGCGACAAAGCGAGTCTTCTCATGGCAAAATGAGCCATCTAACAAGTGTAAAGTGGCCAATAATACAGTTGACTAATGAAACAGTGGCCAGCAGACGGTAGTCGGCGTAATAAAAACTTACAAAACAAAATTAGGGACTTTAATCATTCGGCGTTTTAATTATTCGGCGAAATGAAAAATGGTTGTCGGCCAGATAAGAATCGGCTATTAATATTTCGATATTCCAACAGAGAACCTCGTATGACACCCGGGTTCGACGGTATTACGAGCTCTCCCAGGCACAGAGGGGTCTCGATGTGCAACGAACGATCACCAGTCGACAGACTAATTACGGCAAACGTAGCTTTACTTTGCATACCGTGATAATCCGCGCGATTGTTAATTAGCCCCTCCAATTTTTTTGTGAGAATATGAGGAACCAATGCGAAAAGAATAAATACACAAATAATTTATTCAACTCTTACGCGTAACTGGTATATTATGCACGGTATGTTTGTATCATAAATTAAAGTGCCAATGGCCTCCTGACTCAACATCACGCTTTCTACCGAGTGGGTGTAACAGAGTATTACTAAGATAAAGAATAGCATTATTCTATGTTTTAGTGATAGTGCAATAAAAACGTTGAATTATCCCAAGGTCAAACGGCTGTCATGCAGCGTACACACCTAGTCAACGAAGGCCAACGAACATCAACGAACGATCGTCAATTCGATTTCGAACAAGACATTAGAAAACCATTAACTCTGATCAAAACTACAACTTTAATATTGGAAAAACCGGCTAAGTGCGAGTCGGACTTGCGCACGAAGGGTTCCGTACCATTTTCTATAAAAACGGCAAAAAAATTACCTTTGTTATATGGGAGCCCCCTTAAATATTTATTTTATTCTGTATTTTAGTATTTGTTGTTATAGCGGCAACAGAAATACATCATCTGTGAAAATTTCAACTGTCTAACTATCACGGTTCATGCGAGACAGCCTGGTGAAAGACGGACGGAGACCGGAGTCTTAGTAATAGGGTCCCGTTTTACCCTTTGGGTACGGAATCCTGAAAAGTAGTCTAGTATATGCATATCTTAAGGTGCGTGATTGCCAACTCCTAAAAATATCTTTATAAATGAAATGCCAAACTTGGCACATTATTAGAGCTCAGAACTTACCACGACATTTTACCTACACTATGCATCATAAATCGACTTTAATTATTTTGTATCCAGCTTAGCGTATGCATTATTTATTTACAACTAAACGCATAATATAAAGAACAATCAAATAGATTATATGCCTGCAATATAGAACAATGATATATCATTGTTAGTTTAGACGTCTGACTACTATATATATATAGTAGTCAGACGTCTAAACAAACAAGGAATGCACCTGTGTACACTCAGCTGGTGACGCGTGTATGACCTGCCCTTTACACATAGCAAATAATGTATTATTATTATGTAATAGGTATGTATGGAAGTATGTAATGATCGTACGTAACATGTGGCGTTCTATAGTTTCTGCTAACCCCCTTAAGAAAATTCGCGAGTTTATGTATGTATGTAATAGGGTATTAAACTACTACTAAAAATGTACAACAATATATAAAGTGCGTCCACGAGTGACGATAGACGAAAATATCGTTAACCTTGCAAATGATATCATCTGCGCAGTTGCTAATTAACCACGAGCCACCCACATGCTGATAAGGATATATGCTACTTTTATCCCGAAAAAACTTGGAATACGCGATAAATGGCCTCTCTCTTTTAATACGTATTATAAACTAGCTCCACACAGTAGTTTGGCCGAAATCCAATTTATTTTCTAGTGATGGGTGGCATAAAAATTGTCAGGCTAGTCCGAGCCCCGGGGGGCGCGTAAACATGTTGGACCCAATGTGACCCATTGGCACGTTAAATATAGTTTCAAGTTTATATGTGCCCTAATTTTGTGGAATTTGGAGCACTATTGTTTTATTTCTTTGTAAGTATTTTAGGGTTGATTTTGTGAAGGATTTTTACTGCCTGGGTGCTGCTAAATTATTCAAGGCAATGGTGCCTAATTTCAGTCTGAAATCAGCAACCGGATGACTCTTGGTATTTGAGTTCCTGAGGCCATTTGGAAACTTTTTTGTCTAGTACCTCATAACCCCAAAATGGACGGAATCGGAGAAAAAGGGTGGGGGCCAAAATGTAAAAAAAAAGTGTTTAGAAACCGAATAGAAAGGCGGTAGCATCAAAGTACGCGTACTCATTATTGTTAAAAAAAAATGACATCTGAAACGTAGACGGTTTGCGCGAATGGATTTTTTTAAAATCGAAAATAATATTCGTGTTGCAACCGGTTGCGTCTTTGAGGAAAATTCTTGTTTTTGTGTAGAGATGCTATGAAATTACGCACCATTGGTTTTACTAAATAGTCGGAAGGGAGCTTGGGGGCTAAAACGTTGTACGAGCCACTCGTGTGTGAATATGTCCGGTCATGGACTAGCGATATTCTAGGTACTTATATAACAACTATTCTAGTACACAAATACACTACACACTAGGGTCCAATTCACTTCCATTTTTTTGTTGAGATATTCTGTACGTGTACAAAAAAAGTCATATCTCTCAAAGTTTTGGTCTTACTGAGATAAAAGTAAGCTTATTCGGAGGGCAACAATATTGTCTATCGTTTATATTACAATACAATGGGTTCACATTTTCATAACTTTAAGATAGATAATATCTCAACAAAACAGCAAAATGGCTGCCAAATAACGGGGAAGTGGATTGGACCCTGGTGTGTAGTGTATTTGTGTACTAGAATAGTGCTATACCTACAAGGTTAGTCGGAAAGGGGGTACTAATCCGCAGGCCACGTAAAGTATCACTGATGACTGTTTTAAAGCAAGTGTTAAAATTTCAAAATTTAATAAAAAAAAACCATGTAAAATATTTTTTCATTTAGTTATTTTTTAAATTCTTCGTCCCTACTTTAGTTACGAATTCAGAAAATGGAGCTTCTAATTCCTTACCCCAAATATGACCTAAAATGTAAACACAGCTGATCATAGCTGAGGATAGATAGATTTTAGCATTATTTTTTTTTTGTAATTTTTGAACATCTATTTCTCTTAAACTATTGACTTTTGGGGAAAGTGGGCGAACAAAAGTTACTTATTATTATAGGTACTTTAGCACCCTTTCGGATTAGTATCCCCTTTCTGACTAACCTTGGACAAGAAGCTAGAATATCGCTAGTCCATAAGCGGACACATAGTATAAAACTCAAATTTGTCAAAACGTCACTTAATGGCCTTTTAGAAACCCGACGACAGAATGCAAGTCGTTCTATTATACTCAGACACATCTATCCACTTTCTACTATATTACATCAGAATCTCCATTGACAATTCACTCCCAACTTCAGAAACTATTCCCAACTCGTGGACAATACGCCAAGTTTAAATATAAAATGGAGTCTTAAATACTTGAGCCGTAAATTAAGAAATAAAGTCGGCCCCTAGGAGGCGCCCGGCGCGCCGCTAATTAAATTAGTTAACAAACTTTTAGTTAAACAAACAATGATTTGATAATCTTATATATTTCGGTGAGACGGGGGACGCTTTTAGACTTTGCTGATTATACAAATAAATATAATTAGGACAATACTTTCCCACTGCTGGGCAAGGGAATGAGGAGGGGGTTTAGACCTTAGTCCACGCTGGCCTATTGTGGGTTGGCGAACTGCACACACCATCGAAAACGTTTTAGAGCCCTCTCAGTTATGCAGATTTCCTCACGATATTTTCCTTCACCGTAAACGCAATGATAATCAAATTCTGATCCGAAATTTGAAGAGTCAGAGGTGCGGGCTGGGGTCAAACTCGGCCCCGCCTGTATGGAATGTATGCGTTCAACTGCTAGGTTATCATAACTGGCTAGGCTAGCTCTTCTAAACACCTAAAATAAGTGATTAAGAGAGCGAAAATCCTAGAATTTAACACGTTCAATCCAGGAGGGCACCCTATAGTCGCATTCGTTATACCGGGTTTCCTCGTGGAGGGCTCAAAATGAGCCCAAATGCAGGTTTTTCTAGGAAAATTCACCGTCATGAAACAAGGAAACACCTATTTTACGACGTAGTAGCGTATTTTTCAAGGTTTTTAATCTAATGCCAAGAACTCTCGTCAAGGGTTCACTCTTAGCGCAAACGTAATGCCGAGGACCCTCCTGGAAGGTCCACTAGCAATATGTATGGCGGCATGGCATATGAAGTGTGGTGGACTTGAATGTGTTAATGGATTATGGGTACAAACAAACGAATATCATAGATGCAAACAGATTTTATGAGGAGTTTTAAGAAAGACGTGAGTACTGAGATGAAGGCTGATAGAGGAGAATGGAAGAGGAATACATGTTAAATGCCAACCACACCTAGGTGGGATAAGAACAGGAAGATGATGATGATGATAAAACATGTAAAAATGGACGATGGTAGATCGCAGAGAGAAAGAATAGACAATCTGACGTTTACGAATGACACATGACATTGACACATGAAACTGACGAGTGACAGATGACAACTATTAATATGGACGTACGTTTATTTAGCTTCCATCATTCAGCCGAAAGACGTCCACTGCTGGATATTGGCCTCCCCCAAGCATCGCCACATCGACCGGTCCGGAGCTTCTCGCATCCAGCGGATTCCTGCGACCTTCACTAGATCATCGGTCCACCTTGTGGGAGGCCTACCGATGCTGCGTCTTCCCGTACGCGGTCGCCACTCCAGAACCTTTCAGCCTCATGGCCCATCCGTTCTGCGAGAAACGTGCCCCGGCCACTGCCACTTAAGTTTGGCAATTCTTCGAGCGATGTCGCTTATCTTGTTTCTCCTGCGGATCTCATCATTTCTGATATGATCACGCAGGGAAACTTCAAGCATAGTCCTCCCAATTGCTGTTTGGGTGACCTTACTAACAGAACTGCTCAATATTTTCTACCAACCACAAGAATAAAATAAAACAGCAAGTTTAAAAACTTGCTATAATATCAAAGAAATATTGACGTTGCCGCCTCACCGCGTTCGAACAAAGTGAATAGAAGTGAATTCTTCCACTCGAATCAATTCCACAGATAAGCAATGATACACCCTGTTTTCTTGAAACAAGACCATGAAAGTATAAAATTTCTTTGAAAAAAGTAGCAACCGATTTCAAGGATATAGAAAAAAATAAAAAAAGTCAAGCAAGGAAATGTCGCACTGTCAACTAAACCAGTCTTTCTCAAAGTGGGCGATAACGCCCCCTTGTGGGTGCTAAAAGCCTAGAGGGGGGTAACGGGTGGTAAAAGTGATGATTGCGATAGTGATTTTTAAGATTTGGTGAAGTTAATCATTTTAGTGGGCGCTAGAAAATTGTTGATTTTTAAGGTGGGCGGTAGACGAAATAAGTTTGAGAGCCTTTGCTAAACGAACTAATTACCATCAATTCTACTAATTTACGCTTGGTGGTAGAATCTATACGGTCCGCCTGGCTAGCTATCAGCCTCAAATTAAAGAGCGCCAAGCAGTTTTCTGTGTTCCGTTGTGTCTATGTAAGAGCCAGAGGGGTATAATGGAATTCCTCTATATCTCTGTTACTTGTATTCGTGTGTAGTGGTGGTTAATAAAACGTATAGCGCCAAAATATAACAGACTATGTGTACATAGCGTATAGCGTTTGCTATAGCGGCTCTGACTTCGCGCTATATTGTAACGCCTCAACGTACTCAACGAATAAAAGTCTAAACGCGCACAACGGGGCCAGAACGAGATAGCAAGATAGCATAGCGACTAGCAACAGCGCGTAAGGGAATGAAATATTATATTATATTCTTTAGTTCAGCGTGTTGTTAAATAAAATTATAGCGTCACCGCGTTCAGACTGCGCCCGAGTTTTGTAACAACGCGTTATAATGATAGCGTATAAAATAAACTATATGAATATATTTTATAGTTTATAACACGTCTACAGTTTATAGCGGATTTGAACATCACTATTCGTGTGTTCTTATGACATTATTTCTGCGTTTACCATCAGTTGCGACTAGGGTCAAAAGCAACGCAACATTAGTTTATTGTTGTAAATATTAGAAATGGATTAACTGAACTACTGATCCCGATAAATATAAGAATTAAAAAGAGAATTACAAAAAAGACGTGCTAATGTTAATGACACCAAATCCAAACTGTTTATTCGTATAATTCTTTGTTCATTAGAGCTCAAACACACCACGTTTTTTTCAGGCGCCGTCGACGCGCGTTTCGCTATCGCGCGTTGTCGGCGCTGCTAAACTTGAAATAGGCAGATTACTTGCGATTGCATCGCTGCAAACTCACGAGAAACGCGCTAAAGACGCGCGTGAGCAACTCTCCTTGGATTAAAACGCGCTGTATGTATGTGTTTGCAGCTAACGAGACGCGCTGTGCCAGCGCGTCTGTATCGATGTAACTCCACGCTACGAGCGCGTCGACAGCTCGCGAAAAAGTCGTCGTCTGCATACTACAATTTTATGAACGTGTGAATAGGTAAATTGGTAGCGATAACATCGCGTTTGCAGCGCGTTATAGTTGTGTGTAAGAAAAACGTGGTGTGTAAGAGCCCCTAATGCACTAGACACTGAATAAAACTTTCCGACGATACCTTTACTTCGTATTAGAGTGTGTGACAGCTAAACTTACCTCAGTCGTAACTAGCGACATCTGGTGGCGAGCGGGAGATTATTAACTCCCAACGTCGTAAGCTGAACCTACATAATTTTGTTACCACTTTTATTTACTATACTGAATTCAGTACCTATGTAGCCAATACATAAGTAGATGCTAGCAAAAGAAGATATATGGCAATTGACAATTAAGTCACGTAACTGGGCCAGCTATACCGGATATCCGGGACATTTGATCACACAGCGGCACTTTATTCTGCACTCGAGTGCATGGCATGCAAGGTCGTTCAGGGTTGTTACTGTTGCAAATAAATGTAAATGCATTTATTGGTCGAAAGATTGGAGAGATGCGTAGCAGTCGCGCAATCAGCTTGAATAAAAATGTGGCATGAAATCGCCAAGCTGCAGTGAGCAAGCGTGGTGATCAATGCTCGTTCCTTCTCTGTATGAGAAGAGGTCTTTCCGCTACAGTAGGACAGTTACAGGCTGATTTATTTATTTTTATTTATCTATTTAGTTTATATAGTGAAACTTATAGGGCATCTACTCGGGTCGATTTTCGCCGTGCGGCGTAGCCGTCTAAATGATAATTTGACAGGGCTGCAAGTGACTAAAATCGCAAGCCCAAAAGTTGGGTGCCATCCGACTTTTGCCGTGCGGTGACAAGCCGCACGCGGCGGGTGACTAAAATCGACCGTGCAAATGGTCAGTTGCAGGCGATCGCCCGCCGCATGAGGTGTGTTTTACGCTGTGTTGTTCCGCTAGAAATGAACAAGTCGCATGCGATTTTTGTCGACCGGTGTAAATGGGGTGGCGATTCGATTTTTACAAGCGATGCGACTGATGACTTCCGGCACGGCTAAAATCGACCCGTGTAAATCCCCCATTACAGGGAGAAGCGCTTTGCTTTCTTCTCGCCTGTGTTAAATAATTCAGAATAATCCTTTCAGCAGCCGTGAACTTAGAAAATAACGTGCACATACTACTCGAAAAAAAAAATGTTTTTCCATCTCATAACAAAACATAACTACACTACCAACCAACAACATGGTATAATGTTAAAACCACGTATCTGCGGCAACAAGCCGGTTATCGGAACAAGCTACCTACATGTGTACTTTATTCTGCAAGCAAGTGTACACCCGATACAAAACCTTCAATTTAGGGTTGCCACTGACAATAAAACTGCATAATATGTTGCTAATAAATGACAACCGTGTACCGCGAAGCTTACGGGAAAACGTTCGTTGCGAGTGATTTAAAACTATAGTAGTACGAAATTGTACGAGTAGTTGTAATGTAAATCTATGGTAGAAACCCTTTCTAACAATCGTATAGACTTCTTGCTGCTGCTCTATGTGTATAGTAGATTCGCGTAGATAACATGGGGAAGCTGGAGAATCAGATGTACTGATTACCGACCCGTAAATCAACCCGAAAATCAACCCGAAAATTAACCCGAAAATCGACCCGTGTAAATGCCCCATTACACAGACAAGCACTGCAGCAAGACTTCTAAGTGAGGTTCACAATGCAGTCAGTCACGGCTGTCACAGGGAACATCTCAATATACAGTGCGTGTCTGTGTGAGTGAGTCAATTCAGGCGATTATAGTAAGTTCAGGTAATGCTTTAGTTTATATATCTACTATGGTATTGGTTTATACGCAGAGGCATAAGGTTAATTATTCCATAAAAAAAATCCAGTATTTTTGATTCATACGGTAACATGACAAGCATACTAATTTCATTTTAGATTGAAATTAATATTTTTTGCGCCATCAAAAGACTTATTAACACTCAATATTCGAACATTCCTTTTGATTTAAAATCAAAAACTAAACCTACTCATTCATTCGAACAAAGTCTAATGAATGACATAACCATACTTTATTCTGCAAGTAACTGCACGATCTAGGGTTGTTACTTTTAGATGGAAACGTTCGACTTTTAAACCGGTAATAAATGACGACCGTCCGATAAACGTGACCGGATATCCGGCTTTTTGCATTGGAACGAAAATGCTTCGAGCTAAATTGAATTTTAAAGAAAATGTCTAAAATGGACGTCGGTTATTCGTTCGTTACTTTTAACTGGTATATTCATATTAAATACATTAATTAAGTCTCAGGAGTTCTTCAAGGAATTTCCGTAATTGTATGAGATATTATACGATAATAACATGATTAGTTGTCAATTACAAACACGAGACAAAAGATAGGATATAATGTTGTTTATCACGAAACGCCACTCAAACGAGACACTGATTTATAATTATTGTTTTGAAATCTATACAAGTTAAAAAAAATATGTTCTGCCTGGCTTTTTCCCAACTATGTTAGGTCAGCTTCCAGTCTAACAAGACGCCGTTTTTTTTTTTTTAACTTTTCCCCTCTAATATTTCTCTTGTATCGTGGGTGCGTTTACAGACACAAATCTCACATACACATACGCCCAGACCCGAAACAACAATCTGTAGGCCATACAAATTTTTGTTCCGTGTGGAACCCACGACCCATAGCGCAGAAGCCAATCGCTTAGCCACTGCACCAAACGTGTCGTCTATTTTAAAATAATTGGAATACCAGTATTTCACACGGAGAAACTGCCATGAGAACCCCGTAACCCAGTTCCAGACTTTCCGTCTTCTGACTACCCGTACCAACTGTCATAGTTACTAGTATGAAACTCGGGTGTAGCGGAATAACGTGCTCTGCGAGGCTCGGAAGGATCTCGATGTGTCGTTGTACAACAGTCACCCATCCATGGCTGACCGAGGCAAGCGCAACTAAATCTTAGAAATCGTATGATCAAAATGATAAATTAATCATGAGCCGCATGACTAATTACCCAACATTTTAATCTAGAAAATTAAAAGAAGCAACCGCATTAAAAAAAAATAACACGAATTTTAAATAACGTTGGTTTCGAAAACCCTGCAGCTGAATATTTAAAAAAAAAAGCAGTGGTTCCTTTTTCAAACTTTTTCGTAACACATGATTTTTTTACTCTCACAGCCATTTTCGAACATCAGGTTCCATTTTTAAACAAAACTTTTTTTTTATCCGCACTTTCGACACGTTGGAACTATATCCGGGCTTTTCCCAAAAACATATACATTCTATGGGTGTACCGTATTGCCCAACCCTGTGGGCAATTTTAAACCGCTGCAGTGAGCAATATTTCACGGCTAGGAATTTAATATCGGTTCATGTTTTTCGTGTTTACAACGTTGATTTAGACGGGAGTTTCATCGCGTATCGGATGACATATCGAGGAGACTACGTGCTTCGGAAATTTAAAGCCATGTCGAAGTATCGTGTCCTTTGTCATGTTATGAGGACATTTATTAAGCTATTCAACTGCTACGAAACAGGAAGAAGTAGAAATACTTCATTCTAGGGTTAGGATATAAAACTTCCTCACCGCACACTGGGAATTTTATTTATTTTATTTTTATTTATTTATTTACTTTAATTAAAACGGCCTTAGACCAATTACAATAATTAAAGATAGTAATAAAAAAACGATACATACATAAAAGGATAAGAAAAAAAATATTCTAATATACTCTTTCATAAATCCCTTACAGTGCTTCTGACAGTATATTCTTTCACTCGTTCATGATGCATTCCTCTCGCAGTACTCCAGACATTCCGACAAAATCACCTTCCATTCATCCGCAAACATATCAAAATTCGGTCTGGCTTCCAGGAGGGCATTGAGCGCAGTGAGACTTCGCGGTATGGGTGATCTTGAACGAGCCACAGTACGACTTGTCGGAACAGCAAACAGTTTATGTTTTCTGCTCCGGCGGTAATTGTTTGGAACAAATAATCGGCACAACTCGCAATTAAGATCCGGGGCATCTACTTTCCCTCGGAGGATCTTGCACATCATTATTAGTTGGTCACTAGATCTTCTGACCTCTAATGAGTTGTACCCCAGGCAACCTAAAAGGAATTTGGTTGGATACATAAAAGGGTAGTAACCATGTATGCGCTTGTATAGGTACCTTAAGAAAGCCTTTTGTACTTTTTCTAACAAGAGTGCATACGTGCTCTCGTGTGGATGCCATACACATGCACTTGACTCAAGTTTGCATCGAACCAATGTGCTGAAAATGAGCTTAATCACCCCTATGTTTTTGAAGTCGTTCGAATTCCGGAGAACAAATCCTAATCGTCGGAAGGACTCTTTAGCCAGTGATGTGAAGTGATCGTGGAAAGTAAGCTTTTGGTCGAATGTGATACCCAAATCTTTAATTGTAGTAGATTTTGAAATAATATTACAATCTAGTTTATAAATAAATTCAATGGGCTGTCGCTTCCGGCCGAAAGTCATTTGGAAGCATTTGCTGGAATTGAATTCCATTCCATTTTCGACGCTCCACTGAAATACCGAATCAATGTCTCGTTGGAGCAACAAACAGTCCTCCTCATTCCTAATCTCTAGAAATAGTTTTAAGTCATCCGCGTAAAGAAGACACTTCGCGTATTTGATGACTGTGGGAAGATCATTTACCATGAGGATAAAAAGAAGAGGCCCGAGAATCGATCCTTGACTCACTCCAGAACGCGTGTGATAGGGTCGAGAATCGTACGGCCCGAGTCGAACAAACTGCTGGCGATCGCGAAGGTAGTCAGCGAAGAAACGAAGAAGGCCTTGGGAAAGACCTAGAGCGCTAAGCTTCTCCAACAGTATATCGTTGTTAACCCTATCAAACGCCTTCCGGAAGTCAAAATACAATACGTCTACTTGCCCTCCACTGTCAAGTCGGGTGGAAATATAATCGACAATAGTCAGAAGGTTCGGAAATCAATTTTCACACCCCTTCCCCGTCCCTCCGACATGCTCCAGAGATGACGTCATCAATGGACACGTCAGAGCCCCTAGTCCCCGATTCCGACATTGAGTCCGAATCATATTCGTCAGCTTCTTCATCCTCTGAAGGCTACACTACCGTAGTCGGAAAGGGAAAGAAGCGTGCCCGCAAATCCAAAGCGGCCTCCTCCAGCCAAGTCCCGGCCAAAACCCCCAAGATAACCGTTGCGACCCCCGCATCGGTTGCCTGCCATAGTCCCGTCCCGACTACCTCCCCGCAGGCCAGTCGTCCCTCCTCCCCCCGCCCCGTCACCGGCTCGAAAACCTCGGCTCCGAGGAAAGAGCCCGCTCCTCCGCCTCTGTACATTCAGGACAAGGCGAAGTGGACCGATGTGTCCAAGTTGTGTGTTGATCGCAAGATCAACTACCTTAGCGCCCGCACCACCCAACAGGGCATCAAAGTCTTAGTCCCCACCTCAAAAGACTTCCGCGATCTCACGCGCATGCTAAGGGAAAAAAGTGTGTCATTCCACACCTTTGCCCTTCCCGATGAGCGGCTTATCAGAGTCGTTATCCGCGGCATCCCCAAGGAGATTGACTCCGATGCCATCCTCAGCGACCTTAAGTCGCAAAACATCCCCGCCTTGGAAGTCCACCGCATGCACCGCGGCCGCGGTGGCACCCCCTATGACATGGTCCTCGCAGTATGCGAACCATCAGACGAGTCTAAGGCCGTCTATAATATAAAGACCTTATGCCACCTGTCTGGCATAAGCGTCGAGCGCCCCAATAAGTCCGGTCCCCCTGGTCAATGTCACCGTTGCCAGCTTTATGGCCACTCGCAGCGTAACTGCTATGCGAAACCCAGGTGCGTCAAGTGCCTGGGCGACCACGGCACTAGCGATTGCGAACGCCCAAAAGATAGGTCCCTATGCCTTGAGCCCCCTAGTTGCGTTCTATGCGGCGAGTCTGGTCACCCGGCGAATTATCGCGGGTGTACCAAAGCACCAAAACAGCGCAACCCTAAGCTGGCTAAACGTTCAGCCGCCCGTCACCAAAGAGAGAGTCCCTCCACGGCTCCCCCCCCTCTTTCATCCCAACCCCCCGCCCGCCTCAGTCCCCAAAGGCCGTCCCCATGGAATGCGCTGAACCATCAGCAGGCGTTCCCCGCCTTAAGGCCCACTACCCAGTTGCCCCAGCAACAACAACCAACCACAAGACCCCCAATCCCGGCTATCCCCGCCCTGATGAGCTCCACCATCCCCGCTCCCACTATAGTGCTAGCTGCTTCACAGCCTGCACGTAGTCCCACAACATCACAGGCTCCCCCCGCACCCACCCCCGCACCCGCCCCCGCACTCGCTCCCAGGCCAGCGCCGACAGCGGTTGCTCCCTCCACTTCCCTCTCGTCCACTAAAGTGCTCCTTAGGGACACGATCCCCAGCCTTATCCAAACCCTCTCCTCCTGCAATACGCAGTGGGCGATCAACATAGTCTCCGCTTGGAACGCCTCTCAAGGCGATCCAATCGCTCGCATCAATGTCCTCTGCGAACTAGATGACATAGTCATTTTCCTCATCCAATAAATTCCAATGGATACAGAAAGCTGTAGAATTAAGCCCCGATCCCTTAAATTAGGCTTCTTCAACGCTAACAGCGTTAACGGTCAACGGGATGAGATCGCAATCTTTTTGCGTGATCATCAAATTGACATCTTCCTAGTGCAGGAAACGTTTCTCAAGCCCCACAACAGGAACCCTGGAATTGCTAACTATAAATTAGTTCGCAACGACAGGACCCGTAGTAGGGGCGGTGGTACTCTCATCTACTACAAACGTTCCCTGTACTGCACTCCCTTAGACCCTCCCCCTGGTCTCCAATTCCTGGAAACTTCCATATGCAGACTAGGCATGACAGGACACCAGCCGATCACAATCGTCTCGGTGTATAATCCTCCCTCCAGTAATAAGATCCAACTCCGGAGCGATCTTAAAGCCCTCTTTGACCTCGGCGGAGGTTCCGTTATCATAGCGGGCGACCTCAATGCCAAACATCTCTCGTGGAGCTGCAACTCCAACAACCACGCGGGTCGTAACCTCGAAGAGTTGAGCCCGGAGCTCGAATTCGACGTTATCGCCCCGATGTGTCCCACTCACTACCCCCATAACCCTGACCATCAGCCCGATGTCCTTGACATAGCGCTTCTAAAGAACGTAAACCTCGGTCTACGCTCTATAGAGACGCATGAAGAGCTAGACTCCGATCACCGCCCCGTAGTCCTTCACCTAGGTCCCCGGGGTGGTCCCCCGGATCCTGGACAACCCGCCCCGACCAAAACTGTCACGGACTGGGGTAAACTAGAGGAGCGCCTCAAGTCTTCCTCGTCCGTTCACTTAGATTCCATCCCTGACGATATCGTTACGATTGCCGACACGCTGGGCGCGATCGACTCCCTTACCAGTCACGTACAGTCCGTGGTGAACGAGTGTTCACGGCAGGTTCCAGCGGTGGACGAACACCGCTGGAAGCTGCCGGACGATGTGCGTGAACTGCTGACGGAGAAGAACGCGTCCATCCGTGCCTATGACACTTTTCCCTGCGAAGCTAACCGCGCCCATATGCGTTCTCTACAGCGTGCTGTAAAGAAACGTGTACGGGAGGTTCGGGAAGCCCGCTGGGACAAGATGTTGAGCGACTTAGAGCCATCCCATCTGGCCTTCTGGCAATTACAACGAAATCTAAAATCCGATTGTGTAGCTTCAACTCCCCCTCTCAATCGTCCGAACCAAAGGCCGGCCTTTGAAGATGACGAAAAGTCCGAATGTCTAGCCGACAGTCTAGAAGCCCAATGTACTCCCAGCACCCAACCCGCAGACCCGGTCCATCTTTCCAAGGTGGATCGCGAGGTCGAACGTAGGGCCACCCTCCCTCCCGATGAAGACCCCGACGATCCCTTACCCCCCATCACCGTAGACGAGGTCCACACGATAGTGAGGAATCTCAAACCTAGGAAAGCCCCCGGCTCAGACGGTATCACCAATAAGGTGATCAAACACTTTTCCGCCCCGCTCATAGTTCTCATGACCGCCATCTTCAATGGCGCTCTGAGTAATAACATCTTTCCGCAAGCTTGGAAACAAGCCACCGTTATCGGTATCCCCAAACCCGGCAAACCCAAAAGTGAGCCCACTAGTTACCGCCCCATTAGTCTTCTCAATGTAATTGGGAAAATCTATGAGCGTCTCATTTATATCCGTTTAAAGGATTTCGCTGACTCCCGTAAACTCATCCCCGATGAACAGTTCGGTTTTCGAACCCAGCACTGTTGCATTCGACAATTGCACCGCATTGTCGAACACATTAGCTCCCGTTTTATGCGCTCGTACAAAACGGGCATGCTCTTCTTCGACGTAGCGAAAGCCTTCGACAAGGTCTGGCACAACGGTTTATTATACAAACTGTACCAATTCAACGTGCCGGACCGTCTCGTGCTCATCATTCGAGACTTTCTGTCGGATCGCTCCTTCCGCTATCGCCTAGAAGGCACCCTCTCGTCCCCTCACCCCATTCGCGCAGGAGTCCCTCAGGGCTCCGTGCTATCGCCCCTTCTGTTCACGCTGTACACCAGCGACATTCCCAAACGTGGCTTGGCCAAGTTGGCTCTCTTCGCCGACGACACGGCTATCTACTATTCCGGTAGGAGTCTCGATAGCATCTCTCGAACCCTTCAAACCGCAGCCAACACCCTCGGGGTCTGGTTCCGGAAATGGAGAATAGAGGTGAATCCCGAAAAGAGCGCAGCCGTTCTTTTCGAGAGACACGGTGACTCCCACACCCACATCCGTCCCGTCCTCATGTTCGGCAAACAGATCCCTTGGGAGATGAAAGCCAAATACCTGGGGGTTATCCTCGACCACCATCTGAGTTTCCGAGACCACATCAAAGCGGTGCGCGCTCGCGCCGCTTTCGCTGTCGGTCGCCTCCACCCCATCCTTAGAACGCGCAGTAAATTGTCACTTAGAAATAAGCTGAGAATCTACGTGACGTGCATCCGCCCCATCTTGACTTACGCTAGCGTCGTGTTCGCACACGTTAAGCCTTGTCGCTTTAAATCCTTCCAAACCCTCCAGAATCGAGTGTTGCGCAGAGCCGCGGCTGCCCCGTGGTTCATGCGTAACGTCCAACTCCATCTCGATCTAAAAATGCCAACCATCAGGCAATACCTCAAACGCATTTCCAAGCGTTACTTCGACTCTGCCCCCCGCCATCCGAACCCCCTAGTCGCCGCAGCGGCCGACTACAGTCCCTCTCTCATAAGTAAAGTTCGCCGTCCCAGGCACACACTTTTAGAACCCGATGACGAAATTACCCTCCTCCAGGAGGCGAGTAAATCGACCAGCACACTACACAACAAACGCCGCCGCCCGGCATACCGTCCTCGCCGACGAGGCCCGTCGCGACGCCCCACCGCCGCCGGTCACGATCCACCGAGCTCTCCCGTCGTAGAGCCGGTCGTCTCTTCAGACTCCGCAGTCACCCCGATAATTCAGCCCTCATCAAGCTGTCTCCCCCCCCCCTATGTCCACGCCAGCAACGCCCTAAGCCGAGGTCCGAGTCCCACTAGGGGTCGCCCTTAGTGCTGTTGTTGCAGGTAGTCATGATGTTAGTGTAGTACAAGTAGTTAGCTTAGGTTAAGTATTTTACTTCCCCCCATTGGCTGGAGACCCTTCAGGTCTCGCCAATTACTGCCCGGTTACGTAGAAACCGTCCCCTAGGACGACCTACTGCAGTCCAATAGAAAAAAAAAAAAAAGAAAAAAGAAGGTTCGGAAGAAGGAATAGACGCGTGTTGTAAGATTCAACAAAACCCAGCACGCTTGGTGGTAGGATCTATACGATCCGTCTGGCTAGCTATCACCTGAACATTAGAATGCCTTTCCACCAGAGATGTGCTACCTAATTTTGCTATGGATGCGTTTGATATCCACCAATCATATTCATTGGTCTATATAGCATAGCACTGGTGGAAACTGATTCAACTAAGCTACGTTTTTTATATGCAAAAATGCGTGCTGTGGATGCATGCTATGGATGCGAGCTATGGATGGTCGCGAGTGGTGTAGCTATGTGCAGAAGGCATCCCTATTGTCGATACGTCGCATAGCTCGAGCTGCGCATCTTCCTCGCACAGCTACCTTGCGGGGACACATTTTCATAGCACATCTTACTCGCTCGGGGGCACCCTGAGCATGCATGGGTGCTTAGTAGATACTTACTGGATTCCAATATACAAAACAAGATTTTGTTATAAAATACAACCTCAATTCATTTAGAAACTCTCGCAACACAGAAACTCTGAACAGAGCACTAATATGAGATAGTTAGTTTTTCCAATTGTATCACAATACAATCTGGTCTCACCGAAAAAAAAAAACAAATAAAACAATCCCTCTCGACGCCACTGTCCCTTATCAAACCCACGCACACTGTACAAACATAATACAGTTCACAGACAAAAATAGCTCTTAAAAAATACACACCACCCTCTTTAGTGAAAATGGAGTGATAACGGAGTACGGAGGGGCTCGTGGTTAATGGGTGAACGTTCGTTTCACATCGAGGTACCTGCGTGCCTCGGAGAGTAAGTTAAACCGTCGGTCCCAGGTGTCATACGAATAGGGGGTATCCATTAATTACGTGAGGCGTTTAGGGGGGGGGGGGGAGGGGGTCGAGCTAAACTTCACTCAATCTCACGTGGGGGCGTGGGTGGTCTCGGCAAATATCACGTTTTTTTTTCCGCAAGAACTTTTCATCTATCACAAGAGCTGCAGGTCACCAGCGGACACTATGGACCGTGCGGTCCATAGTGCAACAGCTGCACCAGCGCGCAAAGTGCGACCCGTGTATTGTCACACGCCGAGCTACTGAGCTCCTGTGTGCAAGCGATAACGGGTTAGAATGGCTAAATCAGAGCGAGGTTGAAGGAGCAGACGATTTTAATGAAAATTACATGAACGTGTTGGTTCCAGTAGTCACTGTTGAGATCATACACTCGTGGATTGAATTAGAGTGAATATTTTTTTACGAATTTTAATAGTTCCTTTAAGTATTTAATTGTTTGATTTTCTCATTGTGATTCTATGCTACGTCATTAAAAATCTTAAATACTAGTCTTAAATAAAAAAATATATAACACGTGACAGTCGCCAATGGGTCATAAGCAGAGTAAAGCGACAACGGCGATCGACCAATAACAGACGTTCCGTTCCCCTTTTCACAGAGCCAGTAACTGCAATGCTATGGTACCTACACGCGACTTATCACTCCATTCTTACTTCTCTGTGTCCCATTATCGCACCCTCTCGTATAAGGCATTGATAAAGCTTCGCCAAATAAAAGCTCGATATAAATTTTCCGTATGATCTTCGATATAAATAAAAAAGAGTATTTCTTTACTTGAGAGTCAAAAGTCATCACAATTGTTAAAATTTCGGTTCTTTTTAATCCCTACTTCACTACATAGTATAAAACAAAGTCGCTTCCCGCTGTCTGTCTATATATGCTTATATCTTTAAAACTACGCAACGGATTTTGATGCGGTTTTTTTTAATAGATAGAGTGATTCAAGAGGAAGGTTTTAAGCTATAAAACGTACACGTGCGAAGCCGGGGCGGGTCGCTATATATTATAAATGCGAAAGTAATCTATCTGTCACACTTACAATTACTTGTGTACACTTTCACGCCTAAACCGCTGAACCGATTTTAATAAAACTTGGTACAGAGATAGTCTGGAACCTGGAGTAGGACATAGGCTACTTTTATCCCAGATAATACGAAAAACTCGAGAAACGACATCCACGCGAGCAAAGCTGCAAGCGACCGCTAGTGTTTTTAAATACTGGGTGTAAGGGACGTACCAAAAACTAAAACAGTGAATTCAGCTCATTATTCTGAATCCAAATAAACGGTTTTTTTTTCTCGGAATTTCCCCAATTTCCTGGAAATTGCTATATTTTATTGTATTACAACAAGTGTTTTGGCATGTAAATAAACTGAGTGTAAAGGACAAGTTACCAAAAATTGACACGGTGAATTTAGTTCATTATTTTGAATTGAAAATCCGTGGAAAATATCAACGAAATCTTTCGAATTTTCCGATTTACAGAAAAAAAAAACATTTTATTTTTGCAACGTGCTGTGTCCTAATAGGATTGCTTATTTTACAGCAGAGAAATGTAAAATTTGTGAAAAGAAAAATCGTAAAAGTCGGGAAATTCCGAGCAAAATTTCCACTTATTTTCAATTCAGAATACTCGTAGTATATGATACTAGGCTGAATTCAGTTTCAATTTTCGGTTCACCGTCCCTTACACCTGATACGTATGTAATTTTTTTTCAATGTTAAATTGAGATAGGCTTAGAAAGCCTAAACAAATAAAATAAACCTACTGCTTCCCATCCTAGAACAAAACAAGTACCTTAGCACGACATAATTTGCATTTCCATATTCATACTTCAACATAACACAGCTAAATCGATCCTCAAATCGGCCGTACCATTAAAATTTAGTCGTAAACCAATTTAGGGCTAATAAATAAACATAATAAACATCGGTACCGCTCGGTACCGCTCGGTACTGATCGTTATGTCGTAAAGACCTAGTACCGGTAATTGAAAATAATCTGAAGGTATAAAATAAAAGCTGTGATAATAAATATAAATAGGTAATCTAGTTATACGTACGGTTTAAAGTTTGATTTAACCGCTAAAGCGGTCCGACCGACGAACCGGTTCGTCAGTGCCATAAGTGCCATTGTTTATCTATTGTGTCTATAATTACTTGAGACTTTATATCTTAACTTTAAGTTTTATACACAGGGTGTGAACGTATTCGTGTAATTTCTTCTACATATTTCTCGTGGTATAAAGGACGGGATTTTGGTTAATTAACAATAAAAATAAAATAATCTTTTGTCTTGTTATATTGGTAAGCTTTCGTATATTACTCACCAAATAACATTTAATCAAAAAAAAAAAAAAAAAAATTGCAAAAAAAAAAAAAAATTGAAATGAAAGTACTGCGATACAGCTGGAGGGCACAACTAGCGCGATATCGCGGCGCGCAGTCAGTTAACTCGGAGCGCTAAAATGACTCAGGTACAGAAGTACACCATGTTTTCCCATTGTTTTTTTTTTTAAATCCCTCGCTGTGCCAGTCAGTTTCACACCAGTAGATCACGCGGAATGAAGGAATTACCCGAATTCATTTAAACCTTTTACAAATTTTCCATACATAGTAAGTTAGTAAAGATCTTAACAGTGTTGTATAAATAAGCAATTACTGGTACAGTCAGCAACAGAAGTCGTTGAACATAATTTATTTCCAATATTTTGTAATCATTATTATTTAGCATAAGTTACTGACTAAAGTAAATTATAAAACAACTTGTCATAATTGAATCACAAAAGTCGCTGAACTCGGTTAAACCATTAATTGCTGTACAGTCAGCATCAGAAGTCGATGAGCAACTCAGGTGTCCAAATAATTAAACACATTCAAGATACCAAAAACATCTATGCAACAAAACTGTTCAAATTGTTTTGAGCATCATAAAACTCCAAATATATCTGAGCAGTCAAAATGTCAAATATTTATTTACAAACTAAAAGTCTATGGTAAGTAAACAAGCTAAACATTCAAAGGTAACTAAGCAACATGTTATTCAGAAAGTCAGGATAGCAACGTAAAATGAATTGTATTTGATTGTGCTTAGAGTCGTAAATTAAAAGTTCATAAATAGATACAATGAGTACTATTGTGTCAATACAGCATTTTTTTCTTTTTCTTCATATAGCTATATCCCTTTCATTTCGTGCGTGACGTCATTGACGTGTCTTTTGTTTATAATATAATCTGATAGTCAAGTTATAGGTAAACATCGTAAGGAAATTGAAACGAGTATTTATTCCACGCGAAAGCCATTAAATTCGCAACAATCAGTTTGAATGAAACTGAAATTTTTATTTGCTACAGTTTCTAGTATATCTTCAGGAATTGAATTCGTAATAACTGCCTACAAAATATCTCGGTTCATTTTAACCATGTTTCGGATTGATAACCGTGCTCAAAAAAGTACAAAATCTGTTAAACGTCAATTTAATTACTCGGTTAAAAGATATCTGACGATGTCAAATCAGCCCGACTAAGCACGTACTGAGTTGCTATATGATTTTACGCAAGCGGTTTTCAAATGCTTCTTTTTCTATCGTGTCGGCACGAACTATACAAGAATAGCTCATGCCGTGGTGAAAAGATTAGCCAGTCAGCAAGGATGGTAACGAGGCTGACTGCCCAGGGTGCGCCGGACGTACCGAAGTATCGTCACTCGTGGAGGCTCTTTTCATGCACCCCTTTTTTTTCAAATGCTAAAAGCGCCACAGCTTATCCATGAACATGCACTGTAGCCTGATTTTAGTAGCCAGTTATCATCGAATCGCATCGAATATACAAGTCTTTAGCCAAAATCTAGCACGATACGTTTTAAAAGTCATTTTAAAAAGAACCGCTAGTGCGTGCGCTGGTATAGAAAGCCATACGCGTTACATTTTTTAGTAGCTCACCGCCTGCCTTTAATTGCAATGCCTGCATTTTAATCTTAATAATGTCACAGGACACTGTACACCTTACAGCGATAACACACTGGCAAAAGGTCGAATCCATATTGCTACAGAGACCCACTGGCAGTACGAACAGTAGCATGTACGCACATACGTGCGTTCGGTTTTGCCATGATGCATATCTTGTAAAATTTCACAGCCGCCATCTTGGATTTTGACGTTGACCTCATTTTCGTCATCAGCACCCCCCCGAAAACCACGGAAACGACACCAATGATGCTTATCTTGTAAAATTTCACAGCCGCCATCTTGGTATTTGACGTTGACGTCATTTACATTTGTATTTTACTGAATCCAGTGGTTTAGATTCGATCACTTAGCCATAGGTACAGCATGAAAAAAAAAGATTTTTTTTAAATCTGCCTTATTTCCATGCCGGGAAAATCTACACCAGTAGCAGATCATATGGTTTTAAGGAATTACACGAATTCGTTAACATCCTGTATATTTTAAAACAACTAAAATACATACGTTAAACTAATTTACCGGTTTACCAGAAGAGGTTAAAACTTTAAAATGGTCGCCCTGAAAAATTGCAATTATAGACATGTCACATTTACGCCAGCCACGGAACTAACGTGCGGTGGACATGGACATGGGGCCACGGCCTAACATCACTAATTTGTAGGCTTTACTATAAAATAACAGCATATACCTTAAAAACCACATGATCACAACTGTTTAATTGTGAAATAAATCAGAACGATGTTAGGTCAACCAGTCACATTCGTTGACATAAGATTTGAATTAAATTGATCAGCTTCGTAATTGCGCAAAAAAGGTAATTCTGTAGTACCTATCTTGTATTCAATTATGAGATTCAACAACTCATGCATTATCAAGTTAAAAAACTCGCGCATAACATGTTTAGCGACTTACGGTAAAATGATAGTAACCGACTTACGCTGTAATTATGTTTAGCGACTTACGGTAAAATGATAGTAATCGACTTATGCTGTAATGATGTTTAGCGACTTATAACATATTAATGCTTAGCGTTTTTGAAACATTGAAATGATAACCTTATTCTGTACTCTATTCTGGTAAGTGATTTATGGTCCGTTTTAGTGTTTAGGTGTTTTGTAAATTAGTATCTGTTCATGGACTTTCGTTGCTGACTGTACCATCGCATTTAATAGCCTCAGAAGCATTAGAGCTCAATGCATTCTACATTATCGATATTGATCAAATCCCGATATGTTCTGGTCCCGATAGTGTACTTGAAAATAATGGCAACATCCACAGTAGGGTTGCTTCTTTTACGGAATTTAAGCGAACCTGAGAGTGTAATTTTGCTGAACTTTGCGTTGAACACTGCTTGTGCTGTTACACAAGCATTTACAATATCACCATCTGCCTAGCCTTTTCCCAACTATGTTGGGGTCGGCTTCCAGTCGAACCGGATGCAGCTGAATATCAGTATTTTACACGGAGCGACTGCCTATCAGACCTCCACAACCCAGTAACTGGGTAATACGATACTCTTGGTAAGACTGGTTGTCAGACTTTCTGGCTTCTGACCAACAGTAACGACTGTCAAAGATCTACAAATGACAGCCGGGACCAACGGCTTTACGTGCTTTCCGAGGCACGGAGGAAACTCGCTATGGTAAATGGTCACCCATCCACAGACCAACCTCGGCAAGCGTGGCTTAACCCGGAAGATCGGTCTATGCGACTGTAATTATTTAGCCACGAGCTCCTCACAAGCATTTACAATAGTCCGTTATAATACCGATCAAATCGTCACCCTCCGCGCTAAGGCCGCAAATTCAGAGCGGCGTGGCGTGCAGCGGGGCGTTTTTGCGGGCCTTACTTAACATACAGACTAGTATTTGAAATGTCTTCGCAGCAGCGTTCCTAGCATGCAGCTAAATGTATGCACGCTCAATACAACGCTTCAACGCCCCGCTGCACGCCCCGCCGCTCTGAATTTGCGGCCTAACTGTCGTAACTAGCAATTGATTGAATTTTTCAGTAGTTGCGTTAGCTGTGGCTTTATTAATGAATTAACAACTTTTTTATGTTGCTCTTGGCTTACTCTTGGCTTGGTTAGTAGTTGCCCTAAAGCCCTAAGGTATCTGTTTATTTATTTCAATTCATTTGAAGCAGATACGTCACTCTGTGAGAATTTCTCTGAGAAAATATCAATTGCTAGTTACGACAGTTAGCGCGGAAGGTGACGAAATTGTATAAAAATTCGAGACAAATCGTAATTCGATATTTAATGCAGTATCGGTACTATACAGGGTGTAAAGGAATTCATCTTATTCTTTTAAACCGTGTTACACAGAATAACCCTATATGCTTAGAATAATAACGCCTAGAAGGATAGTCTCATACATGCTCCCTACATAAAACTGAAGCAACATTCGTAATTATGTGTGAGTGAGCGGCATGTAATTACGGAGACTGACACGCACACAGACGTAAAAAAAATGTTGCTCGAAAATATAATTTCCCCTAAATTCGGGGAAAAATTGTATGTATTTGGGCCATAGCATAGATTGCATATAAAAAATGTTACGTACGTAACTTAAGTATTGATTCTATTTTTTTCATTAATAAAAAATACTGTCACAAGTACATACTTATCGTAATACTTTATAAAAGTTTTAGTGTTGTTTTTAACTAAACTCGTAATTATACTTAGAATAATTTATTAATTTGCGAGTCTATGTCGCGTATCTATTTAAACTAGTTTAATGTATACGCGACAAACCTTCGCAAATTATGATAATTTTTTAAATATTTCAAAATCGTCACCCTACAATTTTAAGCCGGGTCTGCTGTGACAATGTGTTTGTTATTTCTAACATATAAACACGTTTTTCTACAATAAAATGGGCATCAAATACAGTAGACTCCAAGTGTTAGTCTAGTGTCTACTGTATTATGGGTAATTTTTCTTTACAACTGGCAACACTTCGTTGTAATAAATTAGGTTAAGAAAATTTTGATTTGGAGATCGATTTACGTAAAAATAATGGATTTAATATTAGTATCAATTTGTGAAATGCAATGTTATGTAATTTTTTATGTTTTCCGGATGTGCTATAGCATCTTTATACTCAAAAAATTGTCGTTTTGAATTATTTCTTGGGAGCTGTGTTCAACAGAGCGTGACATTGAGCACTGACGGCTCGATTCGCTAACTTTGCCGTATCCGGCATAGTTTGAGTTGCTTCACTTTTGGTGCTCGTACTAGGTTTCTAGGCGTTATTATTCTAAGCCTATATGTTATTTTGTTTTAAACCACGAAGCCACTTATTTTCAGAAAAGTTTCTTGCTTTTCTATTTCAGAGTCATTTTAGCGCTTCGAGTTAACTGTATGCAAAGAGCTATATCGCGCTACTTTCTTTCATTAATGCTTGGCATCTAAATGTTCTAAAAAAACATATTTTTGTACTTTTTTTTCTTATTCTTTTTTTGAAACCTTATTAGGTGGTTTAGACACGACCACTTACAATGGCCGCAAGAAAAGATTTTAATTTTTAAATTTTAATCAATCTTAATCCTGTTCGGCATTAATCTATACTAACAGTAGATCATGTGGCTTTAATGTATTACACTAATTCGTTTACACCCCGTATACATCGCGAAAACTTGAACGAAAAAAAATATTTTCCATAAAACTAAAAGAAAAAAAAACATTTGTGTAAAAAACACATAAACCAGAAAACCAGTTTAATTTAATAAATTAATGTTTAACACACTTGACCAACACCATAATAATAAATCATAAAAGTTAGAGTAACGACATAACTCATTACTAGCGATTGCTTTAAAAAACTAGTAAACGTGCGATTAAAACTAAAACTTTTATGTGTCATAAAACCGCTGAGACGTCGTATACAGCATGCTCTAGTTTAAACGGTACCGAATTCAAAATGGTACCGATATTACTCGATTTTATGTTCCAGCCGTATACCGGTTTATTGTGGCAGTCAGAACAGGATTACGAGATAAGATTAAGTTCTTGGGCTCTCTAATCATGAGGATTACGATTTATACTAAAGATGGAGGACTAGAAAAGGTTGTTTTGGATTTTTTATTGCGGAAACAGGTTTATGTATTATGTAATTCCGTTTGAAAATGATATTAAACAATATGTGGATGGAGTTTACAATATTTTTTTGTATTATAACTTTCGTGAGAAACATACATATTTACGATTTAACTTATCGAGTACTGTAATTATCAGAGATCGGAATAGGTAGAGTATATTTACCTAAACTCCGAGGAAGGAAGTAACATAGAGTGTTTAATACCTCCTCTAAAATCCCGGTATAATTTTAATGACATTTTAAATCCGAAATTTAAAAATCACGAATTATTTATTGGACTTTATTTATATATATAGTAACAAATTATTTATTGATTTGAAAAATCATATAACATTTTTAGGGTTCCGTACTATGTAAAATGTAAAACAATGTATGTAATATCTAAAACAAAGCTCTTTAATTGAATACTTTTAGTACGGAACCCTAAAAAATGTTTTATGATTCTTTAAATCAATAATTTGTAACTATAAATAAAGTCCAATAAATAATTCGTGATTTTTTAAATCCCGGGATCAAAATGTCATTATACCTAATTATTCCGGGATTTTAGAGGAGGTATTATCCACTCTATGTTACTTCCTTCCTCGAAGTTTAGGTAAATATACTCTACCTATTCCGATCTCTGGTAATTATAGATACAATAGATAAACAATGGCACTGACGATCCGGATCGTCGGTCGGGCCGCTAACGGTTAAGCACATGCATTTTTCGGGATTGTCCGACTAGTTTTGTACCCAAACGAAGCCCTTGACCCCATGCGCTGAACAGACAGTTCGGCTCGCGACCTAACCGCGTGTTCAGCTCATGATTAACAGATTCGAGTCCACCACACTTTTCATAGAGCTGATACTCCATGCCGCCATACATATTGCTAGTTGACCTTTCAGGAACTTCCTCGGCATTACGTTTGCGCTAAAAGTGAACCCTCGATGAGGCTCGTGAAAAAACGCTACTACGTCATAAAATAGGAATTTGCTTCTTTCATAACGGTGTATATTCCAAGAAAAACCTACATTTAAAATGAGCCCGGGTACGAGGGCACCCGGCATGGCGAATGTGACTACAGGGTGGGGCTCCTAGAGGGCACCCGGCACTGAACGTGTTAAGGTCTCCGGTCTGAAACTAGTCGGGCAATCCCGGAAAATGCACGCGAGTCTACAATAGTTTTCTATCAATAGTGATACAGAATTCTTCCGGCAATAGAAGTTATCCAGTCCACCTAATCCCATAGACCAGATAGTTTTCACCATATTTTACAATAGTCTTGCACCCACCTGGGACGGTCCATGACTGTACTCCAATAGTGCAGCCGTGGATAGTCCCCGGTTGGTGCCCCACCCCATTTTAGATTAAAGTTCTCAAAGGGGCCTCTGCGCGTTGGACCTGTGTCCCCGTGTATGCCTTCCAAAGGACCGGACATCTTCCACACGGAAGATGAGCCGTGATTCTGAAGAAGAAGTGATACAGAATTCATTTCTTCTGCCTCAGCCAGATCTATCCACGGTGGATAGGTTTAACAGGATACAAACCGAAGCATATAACCATCTAGGTAGCCGAGTTACCGAATCGAGTTGCACTAACCCATCGGACGTGTCTACGGTACGTTGGATAGAAGCCAAGTGCCCGTGAAAACTCCAAAAAACTTTTAACCTTGACCGACGTACTAGATAAATATGTTCAATCTGTAATGTATGTGAAAATCTTTACATTTTCTTTTAGGAGTTTCTGCATTAAAAATACATCGTGTTAGTGAAGAGGAGAGGTAATGTCTCGTAAAAAACTAATAGGATTTCTTACTGAGTTGAAGGTAAGCGGAGAGATGTGTTAAAAACGCAACCCTATTGGCTGTCCGAGACATCTCCTCTCCTCTCCGCTTTGGTGGATACTGGACCTAAGGGTTTTTGTTTTACTGCGTGATAAGTAAAAAATCCTCAAGACCTTTCCCTATAGCAATTTGTTAGCAGATCCTTCTACAATACAGGGGTGCTAATAACGCCGCATTTCGTGAAACATATTTCATTTCATATCCGTAATCAAAACTGCAAGCAGACTGCAATCGCAACAGTAAACTAAGCAACTATCAAATGCAGCTTGAAGGCAATTAGGATGCAATCAGGGCGATGACAACTGCCGACTCGATGTGCAGACCACGTGCAGTTTTGATTTCGAATAAAAAAAAATGTTTCAACAAACGCGGCGTTAGCCCCTCTGGACGTTTAAAAATACCAGCAGAAGATAGTTTGTCAACTTTTGACAACTAAAAGTTTCATAAATCTTCACATAAAAACAAGAAATCAAAACATTCGTCAACCGATCAGTCTAAAGCAGTCTTTCTCAAAGTGGGCGATAACGCCCCCTTGCGGGCGCTAGAGGCCTACAGGGGGGCGGTAAATGGCGGTAAAAGAAATGATTGCGATAGTGATTTTTAAGAAGTGATAAAGGTAAAAAAAATAGGGGGCGCTAGAAAATAATTCATTCTCAAAGTGGCCGGTGAGGTGCATAAAAAGAGCCTCCACGAGTGACGATACTTAAGTACGTCCGGCGCACCCTGGGCAGTCAGCCCCGCTACCAACCTTGCTGACTGGCTAATCTTTTCACCACGGCATGACCTCTTCTCGTATAGCTCGTGCCGACACGATAGAAGAAGAAGAAAGTGGGCGGTAGACGAAATAAGTTTGAGAACCATTGGTCTAAAGTATGAATTCAACTTTTCACTTTTTGCCAAAGCTAGCGACTTTTCTTTTGCAATAGTCGGGTCTAGCAAAAGATATAGTGACAAAGAAACTGAACTAAAAGTTTTATAACTCATAAACCGCTAAGCAATTGCACTACAAATATACAGCGTGTTGTATTTAATTTGGTTTATTTTATGGTTCAATAAATTTTGTGACAATTAAGCTATGGTTCTCGACTAGGATTAGGCTAGACCTCCTGAACGTGGAACTTGTAAAAAAATAAGGTTCACTTTTTCAGTCTTGCGCGCTTTTATCAACACACTAACGACAGGATTGACAAAAAACTACAATATGCTAAAAGTTAGATATTTATTCAAAATATTAACAGTCAGCCATCGTTTCAATACAATGTCTTTTAACGTGCACTTTTAACAATACGTGTATTATAACTTTCGCGAGACACGTTCATATTTATGATTAGTTACGGTTTACTCACGTGCATTTTTCATGATTGCCCGACTAGTAGAGAACCCAAACGGAGCCCTTAATCATGAGCTGAATATGTCATGTCCATTTCGCAAAAAAATGGCGCTTATCCCCTTTTGGCTGCTCGGCATCGATATTATATTAAGCAATAGATGGACCTTTACCTTAATTGGTGGATAAAAAAAAACAACATTCTTCTAAACAGCAGCTTTATCTAATCAATTAAAAGTTGAGGAACTTGAAACTTGCCGTTGAACAGCGTAACTTATAAAGTATAATTAAATAAGTCACTGAACAAGTGTTTCTTGGGAATATTTTAATACAAAAGTATAACAACTATTTGCAATAAACGTTAGCGTTTTTGTTAATTAATTTTGACTTTATTAGTAACAAAATGTTTAATTAGATTCTTGTTAGTATTAGCTTTAACGAGATTAAATACTTAAGTGGTATGCTTGGCTGAAGTAATACATAAGAGCGTTTAATCTTAAGCTTTGTTACTAAACTTACTTGTTTAAGGGCCGATTTTTCAATCGCTAGATAATTTTTAACTGAAGAATAAATTAGACATTGTGACACATTTTCTATACAAAAGCTGTCAAAACGTCAAACTTATTCCTCAGATAAAAGTTATCTGACTATTGAAAAATCGGCCCTTAAAGAAACAAAACGGATATGATATTACGGATATATACTGGGTGTAAGGAACGGTGTAACGAAAACTGTAACAGTGAATTCAGCCCATTATTCTGAATCGAAAATAAGTGGGTTTTTTTTCTCGTAATTTTCCGAATTTACTGGAAATTGCTAAATTGCCTATATTTTATTGTATTTCAATACGTGTTTTGGCAGGTAAACAAACTGGGTGTAAAGGACAGGTTACCAAAAATTTACACATTGAATTTAGTTCAATATTTTGAATTGAAAATCCATGGAAAATATCAAAGAAATCTTTAGAATTATCCAAATTATAAAAAAATACATTTTATTTTTGCAACTTGCTGTGTGTCCTAATAGGATTGCTTATTTTACAGCAGCGAAATGTAAAATTTGTGAAAAGAAAAATCGGAAAAGTCGGAAAATTCCGAGAATTTTTTTCACTTATTTTCAATTCGGAATAATACATGATAATAGGCAGAGTTCACTGTTTCAGTTTGCGGTACACCGTCCTTTACACCTGGTATAGTACACCCTCATTTCGCCGTTATGTTTAAGTCCTATGTAATAGGGGGCGAGCCTATTGCCATCAACCGGGCACAGATACAGACTCCGGGCTGCTACTGGGAAATTCCACACGGAAAAACCCAATAACATTTTGCCCGACCTGAAGATCGAACACAGGACCTCACGTTCAGCAGTCGCGCTTGTGAACTAAATTATAATGTAATCACTTAAATTATGAAAACACGTGAAGTCTGTCGACGATACTATTTTTAAAAGCTTTTGTTTAACTTTCCGAGTTGTATATTGTTAGTTAAGTAAGGTTATTTATTGTCTTAAGATTTTGTTGGCAACCCATTAGTCGTTGACTGGCAACACTGATTTTGTTTTGTTACTTATATCATTGTATAGCAACATTGCCTTCATATTGATAGAAGAAAGCACTTGCTTCCGGTCCGCCTTGCGAACAAGGTTTCTTTTTGTATTGTGCAAAGTTCGAATTAGTAATAATTACAATACCTATTATAAAGAGTAATTTTCGTTCAATTTTGTTTCCACCAAGACTTTTCATTCACTATTACACAAGCCTAACCAACCCACCACATACAGTGCACGCCCAAACAGATTTGGATCATATCAACAATGTATTTCTTATGTACACTAGATAAGGATAAAAAATATTATATCTATTACTTACCATTAACTTCCCTCCTCTATAACCAAATCCTTGCAGTAAATTATCTGGTATTTCATACCACTATTTTCACAACACACTGTATACAGATAGAAATAAAAATCCATTCTATTCAGACCATCTTATCTGACGCTATAAAGGGAATCCCTTTACGAATCGCCATTTTATATAATATATATTTATATAATAACGTAATGCGGAAAACAAGACGATATTTTGTGTTGAAGGATTTTTCTCGGTAAATTTATGAGGGCTCGTAAATTTTACTGTCAGTACATAGGTCGTTAGGAGTATTGTTTTATTTTTGAGGGTTGGGGGTAGTAATCAGCTTCTGTCTTACCTGAAACAAAAAAGGTATTGTTAATTTAATGTCAGTCATATTTTAATAATGAAATTGCTTGGCTTAACATTTTATTGTCTACTTCAAAAAAGAAAATTATACAGCGTGATTAGTAAAAAGAAAGTAAAAAATTACCAGTTAAATAAGGCTTCTTTAGAGAACAATTTTTTGTATTTTGTTTTTAAAATAATGTACAGGATCAAACGCTACAGTCACCAAAATTTCTGTGTTAAAAAAGAAATTACACGCTGTATATTAAGTACTAGCTCCCAGGGGCAGCAGTCTCGACAAGTATCGCTATCACTTATCGACCGAAATCGGTAGTTAAGTGATAGTGATGTATCGAGTCAGTTAAACTATAGATAGGTGATTGTGTCCTCGATTTATAGAATTGAAGTATTCGAATGCTCGCAACTCGAGTAAAGATTTCGAGTATTCATAGTAGGTACGCGAATACTGAACCGAGTACTTTAATCGCGACCTTATGTTGTTGCTGGGACCCCTCTCTTCCGAAAGATGCAGGTTGTTGTTGTGTACCTGTTTGTTTTTCTTGTGATCGGAGAGTTTGATTGTCAAGTTGCGTTTTAAGAATTATTGGTGCTTACTAATCCGAAAGGGTATTAAAGTACACATAATAATGAATAACTTTTGTTCTACCAATTTCCCTAAAAGTAAATACTTTAAAGAGAAATAGCTGTTCAAAACACAAAAATACGCTAAAATCTTTCTATCCTCAGCTATAACATTAAAAAATTTTAAGTCATATTTAGGGTCACCAAATAGAAGCTCCTTTTTCTGATTTCGTAACTGAAGCAGGAATGTTGAATTTTTGAAAAAACTAAAATAAAAATTCATTTCCATGCAAAATGATCGAATTTTGACACTTGCTTTAAAATCGTCATTAGTGATACTTTAAGTGGCTTGCGGATTAGTACCCCCTTTCCAACTAACCTTGTATATTAACATTAAAGTGACATTCGTTTCGAAGCGATTGATCTGTTAAGTGTTGGACAGTGGTAATAAGTACCGTAAATTTGCTTTTTTAAATAGTTAATTGAATTGATTTAATTTTGGCAAGATATAGTAAAGACGAAGAAGAATGAAAGGGAAGAAAAGTATAGTAGGAAGTTCTCCGACAACTTCAGAGTCAATGTTAAACTGTTCTGGAAACAAGTAAGATTGGCTCGTGGAGTTTCGGGATCATCAAGTATGAATATAATTAGAGGAGGAGATGGATGCTTGTTAAGTGAAGAATGTAAGGTTTTGGAACGCTGGAAGGAATATTTTAAAAGTTTATTGTGTTGGCAGGACAGTGTGCAAAGAGTGGGTAACTGGGCGGAAGCAAGTGGGTCAGACATTGATATGGAAGTAACAGATGATGAAAATATGATTCAGATGGATGAAATTGTAAAAGCGCTGAAAGGTATGAAAATTGGAAAAGCAGCTGGGTATGACAGAGTGTCTGTCGAAATGCTTAAGGGAGGTGACGGGGTGGTAGCAAGCCTGCTGTACCGGATCTTTAATATATGTTGGAGATACGGCCAAGTGCCAAGCGATTGGTGCAAAGCGGTAATCGTACCACTATATAAGGGAAAGGGTTCACAGCAAGAGTGTAAAAACTACCGCGGCATTAGCCTTTTGAGTGTAGTCGGCAAACTATATGCGAAAGTTTTAATTAATAGAGTGATAAGAATAACAGACGAGAAAGTATGGGATGTTCAGGCAGGATTTAGAGAGGGAATGGGGTGTATGGATCAGATCTTCTCCTTAAGATGCATAGCCGAGAAACATCTGGCAAAGCACAAGAAAGTGTATTGCGCTTTCGTTGATTTGGAGAAGGCTTATGATAGTGTGTGGAGGGAAGAATTGTGGTCAACACTATCTACGTATGGGGTGGACTGGCGCTTGGTGCGGGCACTGAAATCGCTGTACAGGGATTCCAGTGCTTGTATTAGGATAAATGGGGCGTTCACAGACTGGTTTGGCATCTCAAGGGGTGTTAGACAGGGTTGTGTAGCGTCACCATGGCTGTTCAACCTATACATGGATAGTTGTTTGACAGATTTAAAAGGGAGTGATTGTGGATTGAAAATGAATGAGTTGCCTGTCAAATGTCTTCTCTACGCAGATGATCAAGTTCTGCTTGCATCATCAGTGGAAGGGTTGCAAGACATGGTAACTGTGATGAACGAAGCATATAAGAGGAAAGGGATGAAAATTAATATAAGTAAGACGAAAGTAATGGTTTTTGAAAGAGATGCAGATGTATCTGGGTGTAAGGTAAAGATTGGAGATGAAAGTATTGAACAGGTGAATGAGTTTGTTTATTTGGGAAGTATGTTTACAAGAGATGGTAAGATTGATGAAGATGTGGAAAGGAGAGCAAATGCGGGAAATAAAGTGAATGGTGCTATGCATGCGGTTGTGGCTAACCAGTCGATGTCCAAAAAGGCACGGCTGGCTGTCCATAATGGTGTACTGGTACCAACGCTTATGTATGGAAGTGAATGTTGGTCTTGGAAGAAGAGTCATGAAAGTAGAATAAATGCCGTGGAAATGCGTTCCTTGCGAAGTATGTGCGGTGTAACTTTGAATGATAGAGTGAGGAATGGTGTGATAAGACAAAGTTGCGGTTTAAAAGATGATGTAGTGACAAAAATTGAAAGGGGTATGCTTCGGTGGTTTGGGCATGTTGAAAGATTGAGTGAACGGCGATTAACAAAAGGAATTTATAAGGCGAATGTCAGTGGAAACGCCAGTAGAGGACGCCCTAGAAGGACATACATTGATGTTATTGGTGATGTTCTTCAAAAAGGACAGGTGCGTAGTACTTTCAACCGGCGTGCGTGTATGACAAGATGTATGACCGTGGACGAAGCGAAAGGAGTATGTAAGGATCGTAGCATGTGGCGTTCTACAGTTTCTGCCTACCCCCATGGGAAAAAGGCGTGAGTGTATGTTAATTTTGGCCCCTAGAAATCAAAAAGAGAATTTGTTTATGATTGTACAGTAAGTATATCAGACAGTAAGAATGTGATTTCTAATTATTTAAAATGTTTACTTTTCTTTTTATTGACTTATCAATAAAACTGATTTGTATTTTATGACCCATATTTTGTATTTTTGCTTGTATTTTTGGAAGTGAGAAACATTAGAGTAGTCGAATCCTATGAAGTACTTGAGTACTTGACGCAGTAATCGCATCTAGATTCGAGTCAATGACTCGAGTTTTGAATCGATTCTCTTTTTAACGAGTACTAATTTATTCAAATACCATAAAGGGCCAACTCGGCACATCACTATTTAAGTCATAATGACAATTTTTTATTGATTTTTGTCGGAAACGTAGCGAATTCAACTGTCAAGTTTACGATTTAACGTCATTTTAGCGAATAACTTTGCGAGCAAATTGGAAAGCCCGCAAAGTATTCATTACGATCGATAAGTTGTGCAAGAGATTTTTTATTTGAAAATAAACGTTTATCTGCTTATAAGGTGTTGTAGTTGTAGCAGTAGTCTCAGGCTTTACCGGGTATCAAAGGAGATGTTTAACAAGCTCGTAAATAAAAAATAAAATAAAGAAATAACGTTTATTAGCAACCAAAATGAACTACGACCATCTCTTCAACGATTTTCCTCGAAATCACAAGCCAGTGCCTCTGTTTATTTTATTTTATTGAGCCGTTTCAAATATTGTTCAGCTCTGCAGCAACTTCCTTCCACGCCAACTCAAAATTCACCTTTCCTTGATGAACGGTAAATCATCTTCTGGCTAAAAACGGCCGAGCATCTTATTTAGCCAGCAACGCTTCTATATGGTTACTTGAAGGACATGTTGTACGCCTACGTCTAAAACATGAATACAAACGTAAACATTATTAAGGTACAAAGTGTACAACAAACGAAATTATAGGGCGGTTTAATTAAAAGACGGTTGGTGTCGGACTGCAACCGTGCCGCAGCCAATGATATTTTTTTTGTATATAATATCATTTGCCGCTGCGGTGCGGATGTCGTGCTGCGGACGGGTGGTTGTGTTTTTTATACAGTTGACGAGACGAGAGAGCAGTGCGTAGTCCGTACTGCCGCCGTGCGTGCACGGTACAGTACAGACAACACAGCCGCCCGACCGCACCACTGCACCGCACGACTGCAGTCCGACACCAACAGTTTAAATTTAAAGCGCCCTTAGACTCTACAATAGGTGTTGCATTGCAGGTACCTACTTGCTTTCTTACATTCTACGACAACGCACCCGTGTGCTGCCGTGAGTCGGAGTGACTATCACCCATTGTCTGTTTTGTCTAATAACTAACTAAACTATAACAATTTTCAATAATTAAAATTCACATTAAAGAGCACATGACACTTAACAAATAACAACAAAGTGACAATTGACAAATACTGTGACATTTGCTAGTGTTGCAAGGAAAGAAACTTTTATGTCCATTTATAAGGTATTTTGTACTTCAAACGATAAAGGAATATAATTTCAATGTAAAATAGGTGTTGCAATTATAGTTTTATGCAATTTATTTATATTTTATATTTTTAAATATTTATTAGGATAAAATCATCTTTACCAATCTTCCTTAAAATTTTGGGAGATTTTTCAACAGGCATCATTTCCCTGTAAGAATACTGCACTATGAATACCGTTTTTCGTAAGCTTACCAATCGCTATCTCGTGTCGAGACTGCAGCTCCAGGTATTTTCGTTCACTAAACCCTTCTCAAACAACGGGAACGTTTCATACTTTCCGATTAATTCAAACCGACATACTTTTGTCGGCAATTTGATACTAATGTTTAAACAGCAAGAATACGAAAATAGCTGAATACAATTCGTTAACCGATTAGGTACATTGTATAAAGCCCCGTTAGGAGGTGTCAGCCGTCCAACAAAATGTACATTCGCATTTATCTCTATTTATTCACGGGGCATTGGTTTTGTCGTGCTATTATGAATTCGTGACTGTGCTTGATAAAAGTAAATCCTTTAACATTGACAAAATGGCGCGCTGTTTTATTTTGATACGGCTGTTATAGTACTATTGTGTATGGCAATCATATTTTGCAGCAGAGAATACTGTATGGGATATGGTCCACTGTGAATATAGTTCAATGACTATTTGTGGATTAAATGGACGAATCGAGTGGACGTTGAAAAAAAACATTTTTCAAAATTAGTTAATATTTTATACATAGTAACAGTATTTTGGAATAAGGATTAACTAGCTGTGCTCGTAACTCCGTCCGCTTGGAAGTCGGAAACTAATATTGATAAATAAAATCTTCTTGATAACTTCAAAATTCTAAAATATTTTGATTGAACGAACCAATTACGATGAAAAGTAAACTAAATATTACTTCGAGATACGCAAAATATTTGTCCATAAAAGTCAAGCGTATTGCGTCTGTAGGTACTTTTTACGTGATGCTTGCAAAACAAACTGATAAACCGACAAACAAATAAATACACAAAAATTCCAATAAAAAAACGAAATCTGTTGGTTATCCTTTCACCCGCCCGCTATTTTTTATTTTTGTATTATTTCCAATATGCAGACGCGTCATGTCCACAGATTTATTAAAAACAAGCTTAAGCCCGCGGCTTCGCTCGCGTTTAAAAACTCTTAACACACTACAAAGTTTCTATAATACTATAATTCAATTGTGATTCGAAAGGCACATGGCGCCATCTATGAACGTTATTGTTGTTTTCCTCGGGAACAGAACTTTTTTTCGGGACGAAAGGTACCCCATGTCCGTTTCTGTACACCTGACAACGTATATGCAAAATTTCAGGACGATCGGTTCAGTGGTTTAGGCGTAAAAAGATAACAAATAAACTTACTTTCGCATTATTTTATAATATCAGTTAGGAAGTTAGGATTAGGATGGATCAAACGGTCACCGTTCAAAGACTGATCAATTTGCCCACAAAATTTAATTAATCTTGTTGCCATGTAGCCCCCAAGCACACCTCAGACACAAAAAAACAAAAAAGATGTTCTACATATTAACAGTCAACCAGGCAAGCATGAAATCGAAGCACAAAATATCGCGTGTGCAGGAAACCTAAAAAAAACCATAAAAACAAAATACAATCAAAATACCGCTCATTCGTGCAGACGTTTTAGTGTCAAAGTTTTGAAAAGTACCAGGGCGTCATAAACAAGGCAGAGGTTCACGCGATATAAAATGTGAATCAACTATGACTATGATGGTTTTATGTGCAGTCAAAAGTTTTGTGAGAGCACGTTTACTGTTTTGTTTGAAGATGGAATTGTTCGCCAAAATGCGAGACAGCAAAGTTGTATGAAACAAAACTAAACTTATACAGGGTGTTAACGAATTCGTGTAATTCCTTTAAACCGCGTGATCTTCTGGTGACACTGATTGACCCTGCATAGGATTTTTTCAGAAAGACAAAAAAAAAAAAACAATAAATTAACCATGTTATTTTGTATCTGAGTAATTTTAGTGTCCCAAGTTAACTGACAGCGTGAAGCAATATCGCGCTAGTCATGCCTTTCAGCTGTGTCGCTGGGCCTTCATTAATTTACGCATGGCATCGAAATTTTCTATGACATACAAAAATATTTGGGAAAAAAGAAGTTTATTTTTATTTTAAATCAATGTAAATCCCGTGCGGTGTTAATCTATATCATTAATAGATCATGTGGTTTGAAGGAATTACAGGAATTCGTTACCACCCTGTATATACAGGGTTAGTCGGAAAGAAGGCTCTAATCCGAAAGGGTGTTAAAGTACTCGTAATAATGAGTAAGTTTTGTTCTGCAACTTTCCCCAAAAGTCAATTAGTTGAATACAAATACCTGTTCAAAGATTTCATATCAAATACGCTAAAATCTATCTGTCCTCAGCTATGATCAGCTGCGTTTACATTTTAGGTCATATTTGTGGATTAGAAGCTCCATTTTCTGAATTCGCAACTAAAGCGAAAGAATAATTTTTGAAAAAACAATTTTATTTATAGAATTTTGAAATTTGAATCATCATCATTCAGCCGAACGACGTCCACTGCTGGATATAGGCTTCCCACAAGTAACATGTTGGGGGGGTTTGCCATTATCGCCACGCTTGGCAGGCGGGTTGGCAATCGCAGCATGGTTGTTAAAGTACTCAAAGAACGCTGCTGCCCATCCTCTAGTGAATCCCTTAGTCGCCTTTTACGACACTCATGGGAAGAGATGGGTTAGTGCTATTCTTTACGTACGGCACCCACACGGAGCGAAATTTGAATACTTGCTTTAAAACAGTCATCAGTGACACTTTAACCGCGGATTAGTACCCCTTTTCGACTAAACCTGTATAAGCTTTAATTTCAGCTGTGTCACTATACGTGACGCATCCTGCCGGTAACGAGGTTGTCATTTTTCCGTACCCATATTTGATTCCTCCAAATTACCGCTAAAAGCAGCAGATACATGTTACGTATACGGAATATAGACTTCATTTTGTTTCCGATCGTGACATGTCGTATTTGTACAACATTTTCATAAAAGCAATCAAAACGTCTTGAGGGGGAGATATTACGAAGGGTATGACATTGAATGCCATCATGAACGACAGTTCAAGGACACGCGTGCATTCGCTAAGTCTATCAAACATTGAATTCAATACTAAAGTCACGAAGTTCATAGCATTAGAATGTTGAACATAAAATCACGCACGACAAAGACTGATACAACAAGAAAAGGATGAAGAACGCAACGACAAGGTTTATTCACTCGGAAGAAAGTATCGTAACACATTCTAACATCGATCCCATCCATTAAGAGCCTATTCAAACATTCTGACAACGGAACCTCTTCGGAAATTACCAAAAACCCGATATATAGATACTGGTACCCGATTGGCCAGAAGGGGTACTAATAAGAACCTTTTTAGTGACGTTGAAGCGAATAAAAAAGTACCCTTTTGCGAGAGTTACGATTTTAGGGGCGAAGTCGATTTTATCGTGTTTTAACAGCACTTTCCTTTGTATCTTATACGGATTAGGTGCGTTGTCAGCAATGGGTGTCTGAGTATTTGCTTGTGGATTTCGGTAAAAGGAAAAAGAAAGCCTTTTCAAACATTGTATTGTGAATCAAATGAAGTCCTTTAGTCAGTTGAGATAAAACGAAGGTACTAATTAATTTATTTCAAGTATTTGATACTATAGTGCAGTGTTCCGCAAAGTGTGTGATGTACCGTGATCGTTAGTTAGTGTGCCGCGGAAAAATGGCAAGTTTTGTCAGAAAGATATGAAGATATAATACCTACCTACACTACACCTACACAGCGGTCCTTCACACCGAGCGATAATTCAGCCCTCATCAAGCTGCCCCCCCCCCCCCACCCCAAGCCCCGGCCATCAACGCCCTAAGCCGAAGTCCGAGTCCCACTAAGGGTCGCCCTTAGTGCTGTTGTTGCAGGTAGTCATGATGTTAGTGTAGTACAAGTAGTTAGCTTAGGTTAAGTATTTTACTTCCCCCCTCCCCCCATTGGCTGGAGACCCTTCAGGTCTCGCCAATAACTGCCAGGTTACGTGGAAGGGGTCCCCATGGACCGTCTACTGGAGACCAATAAAAAAAAAACAGCTGTCCTGTGGTGTGCCTCTAAAATTTTCAAATTTTTAGGTGTACAAAGTTTGCGGAACATTTCTCTAGTGTACTAAATACTGATGTTCTTTATTGGATAGCAGCAAGATACTTTTTTAATAAAAATACTTCATTGGAGGTTACTAGTACATTTGGTTGTATATTGAACGCCCGCCAATTTATAATGATAGTCGATATAATTTATAAATACAAGGAAAATCGCCCATTTTATATTCCGATAGCGAAAAACGTGTAGCGGTGCTCTAGCAGATTTAAAAAAAACACAAATACAAATTTAAATATAGGTAAAAGTTAATAGATAGGTACCAGTTCAATAAAGATCGGTAATTTAATAATTATCTGGTAATTATCACGATAAATATCGTGATTATAATCACAAGGCATATTTATCTTGTTAATTTCGAATCTCGTAAATAATAAAACGCAACTTTCGAAGAGCTTTTTATTTTAACCTGGGCCGAAATACTCAAGGATTGTTTGTCGAAGGTTGTGAAACTCTGTTGAAGTTCAAGTTCAAAATAATTTCGTGGCACACTTTGTTTTCTGCCAGCAGATGTAATCATAAAACCCCATAAAAAAATATATTGCCTTGTTCACCATGATAAAATGAGTCACATTCAAGCTTAACCACGCTTCGAAAATTTTACACGGTGTATACAGTATACCTAATAAATTCTCGACCACCCTGTATAGACACAAAAACAAAAACTACCCTCATCTACTTAACTTTAATAAAACAGCAATCGAACACACTCAATCACTGTAATTATAGACACAATAGATAAGACAATTAAGTGTCGTCCTGGGATGACTGGCGGTACACAACCGGTTAAGGCTCGCAACACACTACACTCAACTTTTGCAAGGTAAAGCTACGCTTGCCACTGTCAGTCCAGTGACCGTACGTAACACACCCCTCCATACCTCAGCAAACACGTTAAACTATCCTAAGAAGCCCGAAATTCTGACGATATCGGCATTGCCCAGTAACTGGGTTGCGGAGGTCTGATGACAGCTGGTATTCAGCCGCATCTGGTTAGACTGGAAGCTGAGCCCAACATAGTTGGAAAAGGCTAGGCCAGAGGTGGTCCAGGTATGCCGGGAGGACACGGCGTGGCACACGCTGGTAGAATGTGCCGCTTGGGAGGAGCCGCGCCGTGCCCTCATCTCGGGAGTAGGCGGTGACCTGTCGCTGTCGGCCGTGGTCGAGTCACGGTCGACGGCGAGGAGTCCTGGGACGCGGTGGTGTCCTTCTGCGACACGGTCATGTCGCAAAAGGAGGATGCGGAAAGGGTGAGGGAGATCACCTCCACTCACCCGGCCCGCAGCAGTTGCACCGGGCGTCGGCGGAGGGCGGACAAAGCCCTCTTCCAGCCCCCCTAAATGGGTCCAGGGGCGACGGACTTGGGGAAGTCTGTCGCCCCCCACACATCAGGACCCAAGGCGGCGGCGCGAAGTGTTCCAAGCGCGACGCGCTTAGACGGCGCGGGGGGAGTCTAACACCTCACTCCCCCCGCTAACCCGAGGAGGCCCGCAGTGGCGGGCCGGCACCAGCCGAGGGTTGCGGAAGTATCGTTAGTTCCCGTGACCCCCGGCGTAGGTGTGAGATGGAACACCGGGGTGGTTTTAGTCAAGAGGTGGTCTAGGTGGACCCCAGGGGTCCACGGGAGACTCGACGGGGTCTACGTTGGCGTGACAAAAAGATCTAATCTTCACATGTTATACGGTAAAATGGTAGAAATGTAGCAGCAGGGGGTCTACCGGAACCAGCTAAAATTTAAAAAGGTCTATGAGAAAAAAAGTCTGGGAACCGCTGGGCTAGGCAGAACAACACAATACACTAAATAACGCCAACAACATCCACTAGAGGGCACTGATTCAAAATTTATTACGTTCGACTTTAACAAAATTTTATAACAGCCACCCGGGAGTTATAACATAGTGTTATGTTACAGAAATCGGCGTTTATAGTTCCTTTGTTTATTGCTGCACAAAGTTTTAAGCATAAAAGGCTAGATGTTATTAAATTTTATTTTTATTATTGTATTGGTTGGCTTAGGTCACGCGAAGACTTGGATGTGGCAGCTTTTATGTTCTGGGATTGCAAAGAAAGCTGTTCTTTGTATTTTATAACACAAAAATCTAGGTCAAGTTTAGATGACAAATGCTTGAAAAACCTTTACAAATATACATTTTGTTCCGGCGCAACAGTGACAACACTGGACGAGGGGAACGGTCGACTAGTCGCCTACTTTACCGACATTACCGACATTCGTTCATCGTCCGAACGCTCGACGTTACGTTTTTAATCTGCAAAAATTCTGTACCTACTAGCGACTAAATAATTTGTAATATTGAAAATACACCGTTTAATTTGGAGTCAGAGTTTTATTCATACGAAACATTGGTGACCACGACGTGATATCCTACCAGAAGAGAGGAGATCAAACAATAAGAAGATTTTATGTATAATTGGAACAAAGATCGGAAGGCCGTTTCATCTACGGATTGCTTGAAGCCAGCCGGTCAAGCAGCCAACGAGCAGCGCCGCAGCCAGTGCTTAGCCAGGAAAGTGCCTCATCCCATTTGATTCCTACAATTCCAATTAATTCCCGAACTTGTCTTAATAGCATTGCCAACTCGCTTCACTTGTACTTTACTCATCTACCTACTTGCATTTGCAACCACAAGTTTTGCTAATTAGGTAAAAAGTTTCTAGTCATTTGCTTGCTATTCAATGTGCATTAGCTAAAATCATACAATCTAATCTAAAATCTAAGCCTATAATTATCTTCTATATAAATTAAATCGCTAGAAAAGAAAAGTAGGGTACATAGTATACATAGGTATTTTTTGCAAAGTCATTGCCATTATATTCGCTAATTCAAGCACGAATCCATATCCCCAGTTAGTTAAAGGTGCCTAAAGTTAAGTGATAATTACTTATTTATATTGTTAATGCATTCCAGCCTCGCTAACGATCAACAAGCGCGTCACACTTGAGGTCCATTGTCTACCATTGTGTGAGTCGCAGGCGCCACTGCAGCCGTCAGCTGTGATCGCCCGTTGACCTTGACATTGACGACGTGTTGGTGCCTAAGCCGGATTGCATAATTTACGTATCGTTATCCTTTTATTTAATTACCTTCTTCTATTTATTCATTTTTAAAGTTATTTTTTGCCGTTTTAGTGATAATGTCGCATACTAGTGAGCGTTTGTCAAATGTACGTGCGGAAAACGTTAAATATAGTGTACCAAGTGTTACTGTGACCGATCTAAGTCTTAAAGATCTTACCACGAAACGAAGTTCCATCAAAGGTAGAATCACTAAGTACAGGAATTATTTAAATAAATTTATAGAATCGAGCGAATCCATTTCATCGACTGATTTGTATACTATTAATCAAAGATATGAAAAGTTTCAAGAATTATTATCTTCTTTTGATGACATACAATCACAAATAGAATTGTTAAATTCCGATAATTTAGACAGTGAAATTGATATAAGAGATGAAATTGAGTTAGACATTTCGTCGTTAATTGCTCGAACTCGTGTCTTTTTGGATGAAAATCAGCCCAATAAGAATGAATTTGGTTCTGCTCATTCTGATACTAGCTGCAATCATTCATGTCACCCAAATAATAACATGAGTTTTAAATTACCTATAATAAAAATAGCGAACTTTGATGGAGCTTACTTTAAATGGCTGGAGTTTCGCGATACGTTTACCTCACTCATTCACAACAATAACAGGATTGAATCAATTCATAAGTTTCACTATCTCAACTCCTATCTAGAGGGAGAGGCTTCCCGTGTTATCAGTAATTTAGAGGTTAGTACAGCAAATTATGTGGAAGCCTGGCGTTTACTCTGTGAGAGATATAATAACGAAAAACAATTAATAAATCACCATTTGAATTCACTGCTTAATATTCAATCAGTACCTCGTGAGTCAGCTAAGTCATTGAGATTTTTAATAGACCATATATCCAAAAACTTACGAGCCTTGAATACGCTGGGTGAACCAACCGAGTCATGGGATACCTTGATCATCCATTTGGTCTCAGCAAAGCTTGATAACAACAGCAACTTCAAATGGGAAGAACATAAAAATACTTTGAGCAAGTCCCCTTCTCTGAAGGACTTTTTCCAGTTCCTTAAAAGTCGAGCTGACATTCTAGAATCCGTTCAAGTCAACAAAATCGAACGTCAAAACAATTCGTCATATTATAATAAAAATGAAAAGTCTCATACAAAATCGTTTGCAATTTCAGCTGGTGCTGGCTCTTCTTCTGCTGCTGATTCTTCTGCTGCATGTGTCTTATGCGATGGCAGTCATCGTCTTTACGATTGTTCTTCGTTCCTGGCCAAATCCGTGGAAGATAGACACGCAGAGGCAATGCGACTAAGGTTATGTCTTAATTGTTTACGTAAGGGACATTCTTTTCGTCAGTGTAGATTAGGTCCTTGCTCTGTTTGCAAAAGGCGACACAATACTTTATTGCATAAAAATAACTCTCAGGCTGTAAATGTAGCAAACCTAGAGGAATCATCTATCTCGGCAACGGATGCTGAAGATCAGCAGGATTCAAATGTCAGTGCTGACGACATAGTCAATATGTCAGTAATTGTAAACAATTGTGTGTTGTTATCCACAGCACAAGTAGAAATATATAACCCAGATACACAAAAACATGTCACAATACGAGCTCTTCTAGATAGCGGGAGTCAATCTTCTTTAATTACAGATCGATTGAAAAACAAATTGCAGTTGACTCCTCAGCCAACCAGAGTCGATATTGTCGGTGTCGGTAACATGCCTCTATCCAATGCCATACACAAATGTACCGTCCATGTAAAATCAAAACATAACAATTATAACACAAACATATCATGTCTGGTATTGCCTCATATTACGGGAAGCATACCAAACAAGTCAATAAATCTTTCACAAGTAAACTTACCATCTAATATCGCACTTGCGGACCCTAGTTTCAATCAATCCGCACCGATAGATTTGCTGATAGGTGCCGATATTTTTTGGAGTTTAATCGAACCAGAACAAATCTCTCTTGGCCCTAACCAACCAATAGTACGAAAATCAAAACTAGGTTGGATTTTAGCAGGCCCATTGTTAACTCGTAATAAATCTCAAACCAACAATTTACAGTGTAATCATGTATCAGTATCATGTAGTAATAGCAATTGTATTTCGAATCAATCGTTGAATGAACAGTTAACTAAGTTCTGGAAGCTAGAACACATTCCTCCGTCCAATATTGTAAAATCAGAGGAGGAAATTGAATGTGAGGAACATTTTGTGACTAACACTTATCGCAGCGAAGAAGGAAGGTTTTATGTTAAACTTCCTATTCTTTCAGAACCCGATTGCCTAGGAGATTCGTATAGACTAGCTAAGAGGCAGTTTTTATCATTAGAAAAACGATTTGCTAAAAATATTAATCTTAAAACCCTATATTCTAAATTTATTAAGGAATACTCTGATTTAGGACATCTGTCAGAATCAAGTATTTTAGTGCCCGAGCAATCGTATTTTATTCCACATCATGCAGTACTGAAACCTACCAGTGAGTCAACAAAATTACGTGTCGTATTTAATGGTAGTGCGAAGACGACCTCTGGTTATTCGATAAATGACATACAAATGACAGGTCCACATATTCAAGATTCTTTATTTAATATTTTACTTCGGTTCCGCCAGCACACTTACGTATTGTCAGGAGACGTGGAAAAGATGTACCGACAGGTACAAATTCAAGAAAGCGATCGTAAATTACAAATGATATTGTGGCGCAATAATGATACCGATCCTTTAAAATCGTTACGGCTAAATACTGTCACCTATGGCCTGACAAGCTCAAGTTTTTTAAGCACTCGCTGCCTATGGCAATTAGGTGAAGAATGTAATGACGAAAATATAAAAACAATAATTCAAAATGATTTTTTAGTAGATGACTTACTAACAGGCAGTGACTGTCCAGACGATTTAGTATACATAAAGAAGGCGGTAGAATGTGCATTGGCTGCGGGTTGCTTTCCATTACGTAAATATCGCTGTAATTTGCCATCCATACTATCTGATTCAATTAACAGCCAAAGCACCCTAATTTTTAGTTCCTCGTCACATACCTTAGGCGTAGGCTGGGATCCGAACAATGATTATATCCATTTTCCAAATAATTACGTAAACAATAAGCCTATTCCCACTAAACGTTCAATTTTATCAGATGCTTGCAAGGTATTTGACCCTCTTGGTCTATTGAGTCCCCTTACAGTAAAACCAAAAATTTTAGTACAAAGGTTATGGGTACAAAAGATTGACTGGGACGAACCTGCCCCTTATGATATATGTCAATCTTGGAATTTGTTTATCGATAACATGAAACACTTACACACACTACGCATACCAAGACACACTTTATGCAAATCTCCTATTCATATAGAATTACATTGTTTTTGCGACGCTTCGCAGAGTGCATACGCAGCGTGTATTTATTTCAAATCTGTGGATAGGCAGGATAATGTTATAGTTCGGTTGCAATGTGCTAAGGCCCGAGTAGCTTCTGTGAAACCAACAACTATTCCTCGTTTAGAGTTGTGTGCGTGTTTATTAGGAGCACAGCTCGCGGGCGCCGTGTGTCGCGCTATGCGATGTGTAATCGTACGCAGAGTATTTTGGACCGATTCATCTATCGCCCTTACTTGGTTAGGTGCTAGATATGATAAGCTAGACACGTTCGTAGCGAACAGAGTTGCAGCGATTCAAGAACTCACGGAAGATTCTGTTTGGAGACATGTACCCACCGCGTTGAATCCTGCTGACTTAGCATCTCGCGGTGTAGACGCAGACAAAATTAAAAATATTGGCTTGTGGTGGAACGGACCCACTTTTTTAAGGCAGCCAGAGACAGCTTGGCCTTTACTGAATATAAAAAAATATATTGATGATGATGTTCCTCAGTCAAAGGTTAACATCACTACGCATAATGAAACAAGTAAACAACAACTTATAGATTTTAACCGATATTCCAAACTAAGAACTTTAAAACGTTTATTTGCATATTTATTAAGATTTATTTTTAATTGTAAAAATTCACAAAATAGAAAAAGCGGTATTTTACAGCCTGAAGAGCTTTCAGCTTCTTTTGAAAGTTTGATCCGTCTATCTCAACAAGAAACTTTTCCAAAAGAGATAGTCATTCTTCGTGGCAAAGGAATTCTCCCTTCAAAGAATCCCTTATTGTCTTTAAACCCATTTATTGATGAAAACGATATTTTGAGAGTAGGAGGACGTTTAGAATCTTCATGCTATTCGTTTGAAAAACGTCATCCCATGCTAGTACATAAAAAGCACCGACTTACCAAATTGTTATTTGAACAAGAACATTTGAGACTCTTGCATGCTGGTCCGCAGCTGCTTCTATCGTCTGTGAGGGAGTTTGTTTGGCCTATAGCCGGCCGAGATCTCGCCCGTACAACCGCAAGGCACTGTGTAGTTTGCAGGAGAGCCAGTGGCAAAACACTCACGCCTATCATGGGAGCGTTGCCACAGCAACGAGTTAATCCTGATTTTCCATTTGCTAGTACTGGTGTTGATTTCGCAGGACCATTCTTAATAACGGATCGCAAAGGAAGAGGTTGCAAGATAACAAAATGTTATCTTTGTCTGTTCGTTTGCCTCAGATATAAATGTTTACACTTGGAAGCCGTAAGTGAACTATCTACGGATGCTTTCATATTGTCACTACGTCGTTATATCTCTCGTAGAGGAAAGCCAGTAGAGATTTTCTGTGACAATGGCAGAAACTTTCTGGGAGCCTCTAGGGAAATAGGTAATTTATTAAACTCACATTTTGCTGATGTCACTAGTTTTCTATCAGAAGAAGGAATTAAATTTAAATTTCAACCGGCTTATGCACCACATTTCGGAGGGTTATGGGAGGCTGGCGTAAAATCGGCGAAGCACCATTTAAAAAGAATTTTAGGCAATACCCATCTCACATTTGAAGAGTTGGCAACTCTGTTTAGTCAAGTTGAAGCCATTCTTAATAGTAGACCCTTATGTCCTTTATCCTCCAGCCCTGATGATTTCCAATCCTTAACCCCAGGGCACTTTCTGATCGGCCGGCCCTTAACATCGCTGCCGTCACCAAGTGTACTAAATGTAAACCCAAATAGACTTGATCGTTTCCAGCGTTTAGAGATGATACGACAACACTTTTGGGTTTACATTTAGTACACTTGGTGACGGCAGCGATGTTAAGGGGTCACGTCGGGGTCACCAATGTTTCGTATGAATAAAACTCTGACTCCAAATTAAACGGTGTATTTTAAATATTACAATATTTTAGTAGCTAGTTGGTACAGAATTTTTGCAGATTAAAAACGTAACGTCGAGCGTTCGGACGATGAACGAATGTCGGTAATGTTGGTAAAGTAGGCGACTAGTCGACCGTTCCCCTCGTCCAGTGTTGTCACTGTTGCGCCGGAACACATTTCCTTTCATAACAAAGAATACTACGCGAACGCATTAAAATACATTTCCTAAGTAAATTGACGTTTTATTGTCTAAGGGACTGAACAAACGTAACAGCATCAATTCGCATTTTACTGATACAGCATGACTGGTTACATCAGAAAACCGTGAACTCTGCTTATCATTGTGTACTACTTTTTAACCCCCGACGTAAAAACAGGGGTGTTATAAGTTTGATCGCTATGTGTGTCTGTCTGTGGCACCATAGCTCTTAAACGGGTGAACCGATTTAGGTGCGGTTTTTTTTATTTAAAAGCTGTTTTTTTAGCGGTGGTTCTTGGACATGTTTTATCAAAATCGGTTTAGCCGTTTCAGTGTCATCAGCTGTTTTGTTAGTTGCGTTGGGGGTTTTTTAAATTTTTATTTTATCATTATAGGTACTATGAGACAAACTGAATTCATGAGATTCTCCATACATTTTGTTAAATACCATTGATTACTCTGTATGGAAAAGCTGATTTTTATTTCAACGATTTCAAAGTTTGTCCCTTAGTAAAAGTTGTACGAAATGATCATTGAGTTCATGGTTTTCGGATCTAAAGTGACTAGCTAGTCATGCTGTAGAAAATGGGCGTTATTATATGAAGATGTGTAACGCATTTATTCATCTTTCCGCATTGATTCAGCTTTCGCATCAAGTGGAGTTAAAATACGTTCAAGTGTAACTGTCTTCCCTCGACCTTTTTCCATCGTGGAAAATCCGCATGAATACCCTCCGCCCAAACGCACGGTGTTCCTCTTTCTGATAGTCGGAGTCTCGACATTCGCTATAGCACGCATCGAAACCCCGGCAGGTCTTCTCTAACCATAAAAAACGACGAGGAAGAGGAAGCTGGACGAAGCGTGGACGTTTGTCCACCGCTGCTGTCACCGAAAATAGCGATACATACATAACTATGGCTGGGTGTCCACCGCACGTCCGTCATCCGAGCACCGTCATCTCAGACGCTGAGATTGTGAGTAGTTCTGGGCTACCGCTTGAACTCTGCCTGAGATTGTGACGGTTCGAAATGCCGGCAATACAAAACACGTCAGCACTTGACCACTACACCCGAGATTGCCGGCGCCGGTGCATGGATTTTTGTTTTGTGGTGGAAACCACCGAGATCGGTCGCGGTGGACACACGATCGCCGTCGCGTCGTTCCGAACTCGGTCCGGAATAATCTCGTTTCTAGGTGACGGCGGCGGTGGACAAACACTCTTACGCGGACATACAAGTATGCCCAAACCCATCCAGCTTTTGACGATTTGATGCCGTTAAATGTAATTAGTCCCTAACTCGAGGCTGCTCTTAGTAAAAACAACAATGTCACTATTACATGATGTATGTAGGTCATCATTCTTTTATTGACACAACCAAGCCGTCAGTGCGTGTATATTCCCATTATTTTTACATCAATCATCCTGTATAACCACAACGCTGTCAGTTTGAAAATAAGCCACGAAAAGTTTGGGAAATGTAAAGAAAAATATAATTTACGAAAGTATATTTTAATAGGAAAGAAGATAATGGCTAATTAACGATTTGCAAGGTTAAGCTGCGCTTGCCGCGGTCAATCTTTGGATGGGTGACCGTTCGTCACACATTGAGACCCCTCCGTGCCTCGGAAAGCACGTTTAATTATCGGTCCCGGGCTCCCGGGTGTCATACAAATACCTTTGGCAGTCGCTACGCGCAATTAGAAGCCCGAAAGTCTGACAACCGGTCTAACCATAGGATATCGGCATTGCTGAGTAACTGGGTTGCGGACTTTACGAGGCAGTACGAGGCAAAGGATGATTTATAAATAAAACTTAAATTATAAATACCCCCGATATTGAATTAGAAAACGTTATCAGGTATCCATCAAACAGCCACGAACCTCTCACCTCATCATATACTCAATGATGAGGTGACAGGGAAGAATGTTAGAGAAAAACATATTGCACCGACCAAAAGTGACCTGGAAACAGGTCAGGAAGAAGAAAAAGAAAAGAATACAGTTCTTTACCGACCGTTCTTTTCCTACATTTTACAGCCACGACAGTCAATACGGTAGTTCCCTATAATTAAACAGTACAGTAATATCTAAGAAACTCGGACGAATACCAATAAGCTGGCGGAACTCTCTAGAACAATAAGATTCAAAAGTTTTCAACTGTGTGTAAGGTAGCAAGCGATAAGCGTTTTGCCTATTTTGTCAGGAATTAAAATGGAAAATGGTAGAGCAGAAAATTCTGTTGATTCTGTCGCTTTCAACCCTCTTTTTATAGCACAGTGAGTATCTCTCTCCATTTAACCTTATATTTAGTAATGGAATCCATAAACAATTCTTGCAGAACGATTCGATTAGTCAGTTGTCGAACTATTCGATAAGCTCTCTTTTTTTCTGGTTACGAGAATCGTAGACGGACAAACCGAATCAGTCGACATCTGCTTATCGAAAAGGTTCTGATTCGGGGGACTGGAGTGCAAATGTGGAGCTGGTCCGCAAAGGATGGGACACTTAACATCATGTCCTACATGCCCTGATACGCAGAGGATCTTTTTCACGCTACTTATGATGCAATACTCATAGCTCAGTTCTAGGCAGACATAATTTAGATAGCCGTTGACACGCTAAGAAAAACCAGTGCACTGAATGAGGCTGATAGAGAATCAGAGAATGCATTAACGCTGATTGTAGTTAATATAGTACCTAAGGAATTGGTGGATAGTGAGAATCACAATTATGTGGCTAGTAGTTCTGATAATTTTCTCATAATGAAAGTATTATGGAAACATTAGTATTGCTTTCAAGTGACTTTTAGTTCGCGTCCAAACAAAATATCCAAAAGCCCACTCATAACCATGCCTAATGTTTTCGAAGTGGATTTTAGTTTGTGTCTGTAGATGTCCGTGGCATCACACCGGGCCCTATCAGAATACCAGCATGTCGCAGCATTATGCTGAGATAGGAGCCTTTAGGGCCCGCACAGGTGTACTTATTTGTTAGTTTTAACTGTTCTTTTTTTATTATTATTTTGTTATTTCCTATGCTTGTACCGAATAGATACATTTTCTTTATTTTTCTTTTCTTTAAAACCACACAATATACTGATAACGCTTCCTCCCCCACCTTGGGTCACAATTTATGAAGAATATCGCAAATGACCAAGTTGGAGGGAAACAAAGCGAGCTGTACAGAACTACGTTTAATTAATTTTAGCGAACACAAAACGATAAGGCCGCTGTAAAAGATAAGGGCTGTGGAATAAGTGTGATTGATTTAGAATTGTTTGTACAATGAGAGAACATGACTTTTAATGATAATTTTCAAGATGATGATAATGAACAAGAAGGCAAGAATGCTTATGTGGTTTGGTCATGTTGAGGGGATGAGTGAACGGCGATTTACAAGAGGAATTAAAACGGAGGATGTCAGTGGAAACGCCGATAGAGGGCTCCCTAGAAGGACATACATCGATGTTATTGGTGATTCTATTCAATAAGGACAGGTGCGTAGTACTCTCAAACGACGTGCGTATATGACAAAATGTAAACATGTACTTGAACGTATGTAAGGATCGTAGCATGTGGCGTTCTATAGTTTCTGCCTAACCTCATGGAAAAAAGGCGTGAAGTTATGTATTTATAAAAATGGCTGGGTAGAATTGGATAGCAGAAGGCCGAGAACCAGATGTTGTGTTGCAATTTGGGGAGGCCTATGTCCACGAGTTTAGATAGATAGAATATACACACATCAAAAGTGTCTAGGGATCAACATATATTTTTGCAATAACTTTTCTCCTGATTGATATTAATTAAAATTTTCTTTAAGGATTCATCAAATAAAGTGTTTTCGTTTGTCACAGTAACGATAAACCAAGTCACCTTTGCATTAATAAAGAAATTTGCCATTTTCCTAATAAAGGGATTTTTGACATTTGAACCACTAACACAAAAGTTCGAAAAAAAGACTGAAATAACAGTTTTCTTTAAAATTTTATTGGGTAACTTAAACAATTAATAATCCGTGTTTCTACCGCGAACACTAACAACACAAGAACATCGGTTTGGCATACTCAAAATGAGTTCATCCAAATCACGCTGTGGAATGGCCGCCCATGTTCGTTGCAACAACAAAAAAAGGTCTTCTTGCGACTGGATACCCTCCATATTCGGCAGAGCTCTTCTCTGTAGCATATCCCATGCATGCTCAATCGGGTTCAAGTCTGGCGACTGAGCAGGCCAGGGCAGGACATTGATGTTAGCTGCGGCGAGAGTCTGTCTTACAACTCTTGCGGTGTGCGGTCGTGCATTATCATGCATTAACTGAAATAAGGGACCGATTTGCGCTTGTAGAGGAACGATGACGTCTGATACAATCGTCTCAGCATAAATTTGAGCGTTGAGGTTGCCTCTGATCCAAATCAACTCAGTTCTTCCGCCGATCCAAATACCCGCCCATACCATGATGGTTCCACCACTATAAGGATGGACTTCCTGGCAGGATTTTAATCGCTGTTGGCGTCCAGGGGTTCTCCAGTGTCGTATACGTCTTGTATCCGGTCTCATACCAAAACGAGACTCATCAGAAAAGCACACGAAACGCCATTGTTCTTCTGCCCAATTTCTGTGTCCAAGAGCCCATTGATATCGAATCCTACGATTGTGCATTGCTATAGGTGGTACCCGTAGCGGTCTTCGGGAATGAAGGTTCACTTCATGCAAGCGGTTTCTGACTGTTTGGTCGCTAATTAAGTTCCCTGAAGAGTGATGAAGCCTCACGGCTAACATCATGGCGGTTATTGTTGGAGCTCTTCGAGTTAAGATTTGAATGTATCGGTCTTGTCTCCGTGTGGTGCAGCGATACCGTCCTCCATGGCGCTCAGCCACGGTACCAGTGCTTCGGTAACGTGTCCAAAGTCGACTGATAACACTCTGACTTGTATTCAGAGCTAAAGCCACAGTACGTTGCCGGGAACCAGCTTCTATCATTCCCACGGCTCTGAGCATTTCTTCCCTGCTTAAATGACGTCGCCGCTCCATAATAACGTTGGTTTTAATCAGTAGTAGGGAAACAGTAGCACTAATAATGTCTTCAATGCGTTGTATGTTTTTATAGGGAAAATATTGACAGCTGATTTTCATCTTTTACTCGAATTTGATTCACAGTTCCTGATTCAAATTATGAAATGCACCAAAAAGGATCCATATAAATTTATAAAATCATAAATTTATTACAAAGCCACATCTCAATCTCAAGAAATCCGCATAAAAATGCTTGATCCCTAGACACTTTTGATGTGTGTAGTTTGTTGTACACCATGACAATAGCAAAAATTAGGAACAATGTAAAAGTACGAAACGACACGATGTTACTAGTGTCATCGTATACCGTTCATGGCGCTCAAAATAGTTACCACATTTTATGGTGTCGCGTGTGAGCATATCCGTGGAAGTTTTAAGTACCACCCAATCGAAGAAAAACTCACCGTAACACGCCTTAGGTGGTACGGTCATGTGATAAGAATAATTGAAGATCATATGACCTGACAAGTCCAGAGCTTGAACACCGATCCAAAGAAGTGCGGAAGGAAGAACCCCCTTAACTTGGATGTTCCTCAACTATAACGACCAGAAGAAAGCTCAAAACGACGACCAGAACAGACCCGTTTGAGCGAGAGCCGACCCTAAATGAAATGGGCTGAGGAAGTTGTTACAACCATCGTAATTATTATCACCAGTCGTTTTTACAAGCCTTCAAATTCAATATCCACTTAGCTCCAATTTCTTCAACATCAGAAGGAATAATGGACCATCCATTTCCTCTGACCTATTTAAATAAACTATCGAAATCTTTTAATACAATATGTAACCCATTATCCATAAGAATATATACTGCAATACCGTAACCCACATCTGCCAATACTTGTGCAATGTTCAGGGTGAAAAATATTATAATTGTTCAGATAGCAGAGTGCGCATGCCCCAGTTTAATTTGAATCCCTTTAATCTCGCATACTGGTACATTTCCGTGCTCATCCCACAATATATGAATGCGAGTATAATTAAAACATCTGTGAACATTACTTATAATGAAGTTGGTCCACTTGTGGGATAATGAATCATTGCGGTTGGAAGCAGTTATAGTGTAGCGGTTGAACGCTTGCATTCTATGTATGAGGTTCTGACTTCGAAACCAGCTTCTCAGACTTTTCGAATTCATGTGTGAATTGGAATTTGATTATGACTTGCGTTAACGGTGAAGGAAGATATCGTGAGGAGACCTGCACAACTGAGAGGGCTCCAGAAAGTTCTCGATGGTTTGTGTAGTACACCAACCAGCACCAGGCCAGCGTGGTGGACTAAGACCTAAGGGCGTATACATAAAGGAAGCAGGTAACCAGCGCCGACCTACCAGCGCTTATCGGTACTGGTCCGTGCAGGTAACCGCTACATAAAGGAACCGGGTAGAAGCAGGGGCTGTTCCAAATACAAATTCGCGTAAATACAGCAACAAATGACGGCTTACCAGCGCCGATCGGAACAGGTCGGAACTTGTCGGCGAAGGTCTGAGCTTGTCGGCGCTGATTCGCCACACAGTTTAGAGACTACCAGCACCGACAAGCGCTGGCAGAGCGGCGCCGGCAATCCGCTTTCTACGTGTATACACACTAAAGCCCTTCTTGTACAGTGAAGAGGAAGATGCCCAGCAGTGGGACGGTAATTATATATGTTTTATGATTATTTGACTTTTGGCAAACAATTTTGTCTGTCCATGTGCTATCTTTTTTATTATTTGTATCTCTAGTCGCACCTGATGGTAAACGAAGACAGGGTCTAAGATGGAGCACAAGAATCCAAGTAATAGGGGATTTACACGGGTCGATTTTAGCCGCACGGCGAAAATCGACCGTCTAAATGACAATTCGGGCCGCAAGTGACTAAAATCGCAAGCCCCAAAGTTGGGTGCCGTCCGATTTTTGCCGTGCGGCGATAAGCCGCATGCGGCGGGTGTCTAAAATCGACCGTGTAAATGGTCAGTTGCAGGCGATCGCCCGCCGCATGAGGTGTTTTGCGCTGTGTTGTTCCGCTAGAAATGAACAAGTCGCATGCGATTTTTATCGACCGGTGTAAATGGAGTGGCGATTCAATTTTTACAATCGATGCGACTGGTGACTTGCCGCACGGCTAAAATCGACAAGTGTAGTTAAATCCCCATAACAGAGATATAGAGGAATTCCCCTATACCGCTCTGGCTCTCACATACACACGACGGAACACAGTAAACTGCTTGGCGGCGGACTTGAATATGAGGGTGGTGGCTAGCCAGGTGGATCACCAAGCAAAATCTATCGATCTATCTACATAAAAACGTTTTCATGGAATTTTGTTTATATCCCAACTTCAAATCATAGCTTACGACTTCTCTTAAACCATAACGATCTTACAAAGAAGCTCAGTGTAATTAAAACGTCATGCGTACACAACATGGACGAGCGCTCATTAACTTACAAACGATAATGTTAGAGATAGGGCTGACGATATGGTTATCGTTAATTTAGGAGGATTAGAGCTAATTAGTGCATCGGAAGCTCGTTGTATAATGTCTATAGATTAATAGAAGGTTAAGCAACGCTGCCGAAGTTGAGAACGATGTTTGCACATTGAGGATGTTCTGTGCTTCATGCAAATTTTGACGAGTTATGCGAACATAAATGTAGGGAATAGCTGATTTTTATACGCGATTTCAGTGTTGGTCCCATAGTAAAAGTTGTTCATAACGATGAGTACAGTGACCCCTTAAGAGGTTGTGCGTTATTTATGTTACACCTTGTATATCGTCGGCGTCTAGTGAAAAACTCGTTGTTGCCAAAGCAAAATTTTACAGGAGACAGAAAAACCGTTTCCTGAAAAGATTTTGAAAGAAACTTCAGTTTGTTTTTTGTTTATTTATAACCTACTAAATCATGTAATTCATATTTGAACATGAATTCCCGAAAGGATTTTTAAAATTCTCGATACATTTTTGTGCAAGAGAAACGGATTTTCCCAAATGCGAATTACGTGGTTTTCTTGGCAAAAGTAGGATTTTTGTAGTTAAATACGGGGTTAACAGCAGATAAACAAGTGCATTATTCAAATCAACTTCTTATTTGCATTCAAATTGAACTCAGGTCAGTAAAATATGGGTTGCGAGGTTTTCTTACTAAAATATGATTTATACGTGTTTGACCAAAATTACTATTTACGAGGTTTTCACTGGTCGGCGATGATATCTAGCCAAAGAAGGCCAGTGAACGCCAACGTTTATCGTTTGTTGAATTTGAACAAATTGTATGAACGAAGCCGGTTTCATTCGGTTTTTAGCAAGAGAATAAACGTCCGATAGTCTGAACCGAATATCGGATTGGATTCACAAAATACACGTACGATTCTCGTGTCCGATTTGTTCTGGTCTGTCTGACGTCCGATCCGAACGATCGGATATGTATGCCTGTTCAAACAAAATGAATGACGCGGGGGCCTGTCAATAGTCTGTAGAATATCGGCAGCTACAGTTACCCCTGTCCTCGGTAAAATGCCGCTTTTCTGTACAGAGTTTTTCCGTAAAGGAGCAGAATATTCCCGTAAGTTTGTGGCGGCATCTATCTCGCCACATGCGAACTATCCTACATCGCGCAATCAAGATTTAACACGCAGATAGTATATATACAACCTCCCAACATCAACCGTTGGGCAGTAGCCCGCCAGGCATAAGACTCCGCCTGGTTGGAGGATCCTCCTTTTGGTTGGAGGAACACCACACCAAGTTTCTCCACATTGCAGATGCAGCAGATGACTAGTCCATTACTGTCCCACTGCTGGGCAAGGGTCTCTTCTCATAATGAGAAGGGTTTATAACTTAGTCCACCCCGCTGGCCTGGTGCGTGTTGGCGGACTACACACACCATCGAGAACTTTATGGAGCCCTCTCAGGTGTGCAGGTTTCCTCACGATGTTTTCCTTCACCGTTAACGCAAGTGATTTGATTTTGTGGCTCTTAAGCCGGGTCCGCTGCGCCGTGTTTAAGTGTTTGCAAACAGGATAACATTGTTTGCGAACCGAATAGGGGCGTGGCCTAACAGTTTTGTTAGCAAAAACACAATAACATGTTTGCCGAGATGAATGGATAACATCCCCCGCGTTCGCCTGCGGGGAGGGGAAGTGACGCATTTTGTGTTCGCGCTCACTAGAGGAAGACGCCATCAGTGTTGTCAGGTCTCCCGATTTTCCGGGATATCTCCCGATTTTAGTAAATGTCTCCAGATGTCACGGATTCCCACTCAAAACTCCCAATATTTTTAAGAACACCACGGCTTAAACTTTCCTTATTGTTTTGCTAACTTGTTTTGATAACATGTTTTGTTAGAAAATTGTGGCTGCGTACCCGGCTTTAAAATTTTATACGCGAGTAGACCCGAATCTGCATTTTTTTAATGTGTACAAATCGCGAAAGTTTAAAATCATTTAACGCAAGTAATAATCAAATTCTGATCTGCACAGGGAAGGCAACCTTTCAACCGCTACGCCATCACTGCTTTTCCACTATTATTACACTAACAGTTAATATGATATTACCTACATTCGTTCGTTAAACCCTAAGCCGTATAATTGCTACGCGAATTAACATCTAAACGATTTTCATTCCTGAATAAATTAATTCATTTTCCTCTGAGTACAACCCTAGGTAATCTTTTAAACGGATCTCACGCATTAGGTATATTTAGACGGAACTTTGTTTTAATTTTGCGTTTGACTCACTCATTCGCGTGTAATTTCGTTCATCTGTCATTCTGGATTTCTAGGTACAGATTCTTGGGATTTTAGTATCCTGGGTCGTGATTTAGGCTGGAAATAGGTCTTGGTATAAAAGATAGTACACACGGCTTCACTTCAAGCTATGCAAAACCAGTATAAGCTGACCGTTACTTGTGCGAAAAGATTAAGTATACAAAGCGACGCCAAGATAAACTGGTTTTGTATAGCTTGATGTGTAGCCATGTGTACTATCTAACTATCAATTATTTTTGGCAGGAGACCCCTTCAGGTCTCGCCAGTAACTGCCAGTTACGTAGAAACGGTCCCCTAGGATCATCTAAAGCAGTACAAAATAAAGAAAGAAAAAAGACCAATTAAGGACAAAGGGGCTCCTGGCTTATTATCAAACGGATCTTATAATTTGCAAGGTTAAGCTGCGCTTGCCGCGGTCAATCCATGGATGGGTGATCGTTCGTTACTCATCGAGGCCCCTCCGTGTCTCGGAGAGCACGTTAAGCTATCGATCCCGGGTGTCATACGAAAACTTATGACAGTTACGGGTAGTCACCGGTCTAACCTTAGGGCCCTTTTCCTGTCATGCATATTTTCGCCCGCGCGCGATCGTCTCATTTCATACATGTTTTTCCTATCATGCGAGTAGCACGCGCGCGGAACGCGGATTGGCTGCGGGCTTGCATATAGTACGCAAATGTAGTATTGCAAATGTCCGGCTGATTGGTGTCGTCGTGCGTCGGGTCGTTAAGCTCCCTAAAATAAGGTTGAGCTACACGATGGCTGATGCATGCGTGCCGTCAGTTGGGAGAGGTCAACTCAAACCTGCTATGGCTCTTTCCTCAAAAGGCCATTCCAAACGTTGCCCTACATTGTTACACTCGCATAGTTTTATACCACAATGTCTGGACTTTAAAAGAGACGTTGACCTCTGAGTTTGTTTCGGCTTTTCTTCTCAGAGCGAGTCAGATAGGAAATGCCGGCGCCATCTAGTCTTAAAAAAAAACTTACATAGACTTGTAAAAGTGTCTGTAACAGATTTATTTACAGAAATAAATATAATTTATCATTTACGGATGATTACTTTTTTAACGTTCACCTTTGTGCACGAGTTTAGTCACTGGCGACACCCACGACACTGCAGCGGTAAACGAAATCTTTGTCCTGCGTGTGGCCAGGAGCGTGCTATCACCCGCATGCGGTCCAGATCCGCGCGCGGGCGAAAATACGCATGACAGGAAGGGGGGCCCTTAGGATATCGGCATTGCCCAGTTTCTGGGTTGCGGAGGTCTGATGGCAGTCGCTCCGTGTAAATATGGTATAAGGTGTAAATGAATTCGTGTAATTCATTAAAAACGTAAGACCAACTAAATATGAAAAAAAAAATTTTTTTTCTTCTTCGTCCTTTCGACCACGCGTTTTATGAAAGCACAGCGACACAACAGGCGTGCAAGACGAGCACAATATTGCTCCCCTCCAAAATCAGTCAGTCAACTCGGACGCTAAAATTACTCAAATACAGAAAACCATGTTCCTTTTTAAAGAAAACTTTTTTATGTTTATTCTTAAAAGATCCCATGATAGGTCAATCTATGTCACCAGTAAATCACGCGATTTGAAGGAATTACAAAATTCGTTTACACCCTGTATAGTCTTTTCCCGATACCGTTTTCCGGAATTTACATTTCCAAGACAGAATATGATCCTATTTCAAGAAACCTAATATTAACCCTATTCTCGACCCATAAACACTACAATACACGTCGATTTACAAAGCATAAAACGCATAATCAAAATAATAAAACATGTCAAGGAAATCGCTAAAACGCATACTTTAATAAAATACTCATATCTTCAACAACAACACATATTAAACCCTCTACATATACAATTAAAGTACAATTTTCTTTGGATTATCTAGATACTAGATGTCCGATTTGAAATGCATCGCCGAATAGTAAATGTTTAGACTTTAGAGTTCTCTTGCATTTTATTTGCGTAGTAAATGTCATTTTATGGACGTTTATTAACCGAATGCTATGATGTGCTTTGAAGATCTTGTCAAATAAATAAAAGGCTGGAATACTAAGGCAAGTTCCGCATGAGTTGCGATATGCTATCGCTTTTGAAGAAAGTAAACGTATACATTCACAATTTCCGATATACAGGCTGTAAACGAATTCGTGTAATTCCGTCAAACCGCGTGATCTAATGGTGACACAGATTAATCCTAAATGGGTATTTTAGAAAACCAACTGAAAAAAGAAAACAGATTAAATTCTTGGTTTTCTATTTCAGAGTCATTTTAGAGCCCCGAGTTAACTGATTGCAAAGAGCGATATCACATTAGTCGTGCACGCCAGCCGTGTCGCCGTGATTTCATTCATTTATGCGTGGCATCAAAATGTTCACTCACATAAAATATTTTTTTTGCAACAACAATATTTCTTATTTTATTACTGAATCCTTGTTAGGTGGTTTAGATACGATAACTTACCCCTACCGCATGAAAAAAAAGTATTTTATTTTTAGTATTTTTAATCAAGCTAAATCCCGCGCGGGGCCAATCTGTAGTAGATCATGTGGTTTTAAGGAATTACACGAATTCGTTTACAACCTGTATAGGGTGTCAACAAATCAAATAACAACGACGAAACGAATAATGAGTAGGTAAGTAACCTCACAAAATGGTGCAGTACCCACTGGACCTTCAAGATTAGACCCAATTGTAAAAAGTACCTACTGGACCCCATTCCAAGGCCCCATTCGAAATTCTTAAGAGTAGAATTGTTAACACCATCTAAGAGTACGTATTGTACCTAGTTAAAAAAATGTACACACGAAAATTGCAGACACATGGGAATAAATGTAGGGAGGCTTATGCCCAACAGTGGGACACTGCGAGCTAAATCAGTTCATTTTTCGGAAGTTCCATGTAAGAACACTGTAGATAACGCAAGCTGAGCTACTTTGCGTGAGGTTCAGTAGGAGCATTCCTCCTACGTGTGTAGATAACGCAAGCTGAGCTACTTGGCGTGACATTCAGCAGGAGCATTCCTCCTACATGTTACGCTACTAAGTCAGTTCCCTCTCGACCGTCTCCGTTGCCGCAAGCGTGAATGGTTGCAGGATGCGTGTGTGCGACTATTCCTTGCGAAAACGCTCTCGAAGTAAAAACAAAAAGTTTGATACGCTTGTTTTCAAAGACTGAAAAACTTGCGGTATATATTTTATTCAATATCTATGGTAGCTACTCTGGTTTTGGCGTAATAGGCCATAAAGATAGCATTCTTTGCGTGTTAAGACTAAATGAAAAACAAAGTGCATGATCTATTTGTCATCCTCACATGAGTCAACTTACAAGTAATAAATAAGATGCTTATTATAGCTAGAATTTTCTCGCAATGAGTTGCCCACCTGCCACCCACGAATAGTTGAGAGCGTGATGTGTTTCGGCTGTTGCAAGAAATTAATTCTTTAGATGTGTGACAAATGATTAACACATTTAATGATAGGTAAACGTGACACATTTAGCCTACACATTCCCGGGTTGAGCAACAAAGAGTGACACACGAATGCCTGAAATGATACCTATTATATTTTCTCAACAGCAAGTTTTAGGCTGGACATCCACCAGAGCTGTGCAAGGAATGTGTAATGCGTAATGTGTTAATGTGTACAAAATAATGATAATATACTTCTTCCAAACTCCATCTACTGACTGACTGGTAGGTGCATATTTTCAAATCCTCGCACACATTCCTAGCGACACATTCCTCGTAACACATTCCTCGCAACACATCCCTCGCTCGCATTTCTCGCTTGTTTTGTATGAACAAAAACCTCGGTCCGGTAAGCCCATATCCAGCAGAGCTGCGCAGAGCGAAGCTAGGTAAATGAAGTGATTCTATTGGTGCTTACAAAACACATTCCTCGCTACGCAGCTTGGCACAGCTCAGGTTGCATATACAGTATGACTGTTTAGTCCCTTTCATCCGAAAACCATGAATGATGAGCAGCGGCTCATCATTTTGTAAAACTTTTACTAAGGGACAAAATCCTTGAAAAAAAATCAACTGTTCCATACAATTTGTTAAGCAACATTGAATATTTTGTATGGAAAAGCTGTTTTTTTTAAGGTTCCGTACCCTAGGGGTAAAACGGGACCCTATAACTAAGACTCCGATGTCCGTCTGTCTGTCTGTCACCAACCTGTATCTCATGAACCGTGATAGTTAAACAGTTGAAATTTTCACAGATGATTTATTTCTGTTGCCGCTATAACAACAGATACCAAAAACAGAATAGATAATGGTCCGGAACCCTTCGTGCGCGAGTCCGATTTGCAATTTGCGGGTTTTTTTTACGAATTCCAGTCATTACACCAGTCATGCTGTATAAATATCAATAAAACTGAAAGTGCTGCACTAGAATTACGTTAAACTTTTTACCGAGATTGTAATAACATAAATTATACGATGATTGATGATAATGATTCAATTTTGCTTGACCTAGACAGATCTGACCCAAACGGTAGACAAAGACAAAAACTATTAGTGTACAGTATGCAGTATCCCACAAGGTGGACCGATGAACTGGTGAAGGTCGCGGGAATCCCCTGGATGCGGGCACAGGACCGGTCGATGTGGCGATGCTTGGGGGAGGCCATGTCCAGCAGTGGACTTATTTTGGCTGAATGATGATGATGATGACACAGTATAACTGGTTAGTCGCTTTACTTCCAAAAGCCATGAACTGATGAACTCATCATACTATACAACTTTTACTATGGGACAAAAACTGAATTCATGAAAAATATATCAACTATATCGTATGTCTAGTCTACATCTACACCCGTGCGCTTTCATGTTCATCTTGCGCTTTCAACTTTCAATTCCTCTTGCGTCAAGCGCATGCAATATTGATTGCCATAAGACGCATTAGCTTATCGTCTACACCGGTACGCCTCGGTCAGTCGTCAGTCGACATACAATAGACGGATTAGCGTGCGCTAGGGGCATACACTTTTGTCGAACTAGTATTAAGGCATGCGCTATGGCGCTTCACCCATGCTTCAGAAGAAGACGCAAGATGAACATGAAAACGCACTGGTAGGGTTGCCACCCGTACTCTATTATAGAGTATTGTACTCTATTTCACTTATGTGACAGTTATAAAGTACGCTAAAATACTCTTTTTACCTGACACCATTCTCCTTTGATTCTCATCCTACTAGTTAGACTTTTTTCAGCATAGTTTACTTATTCTACGGTCCATGGCTGTAATTGAAACATTCGCACATTTTTGAAAGAATCGCAACATGTTTTCAAGAATCTAGAAGCGATTAAAAATAGGTGTGTAAACATAAATAATAAAAGTACTCTATTTTTATACATCGTACTTTATTTTTGCTACCTATCCCAAAACACAAATGTACTTTTATTGCTCCAACAAGGTGGCAACCCTACGCACTGGTGTAGACATAGCTATAGGTACATTTCGTTAAGCAACATTTTGACCAATTTAAAGCGTCCCGTAGTAAAAGTTGTATGAAATATGATGACCAGAGTTCATTTATTTTCGGATATAAATCGACAAACCAGTCATGCACAAGTACCAATAACATCGTTAGCTAAATATACCTCAAAGACAATTATCACAAAAACATCCTAAACATTTAAAACGACCTCCATCAAAATATCACCAATGTCAAAGATCATTGACCAATCATAAATATAACTGCACTAATAAAATCAAAACACTATAACACTTAAAAAAAACGCTCATAAAATGCATTGCGTAAAAAAACGTCCTCTCGTGTCACCTTGTTCCCGAGAATAACATGACACACAGAAGAAAAAAACATTAAATAGTAGTAAACATCGTGATTATACGTTGTGTGGGCGACTATAAAAACGTTTTGCTAAGCGCATCTGATTGGGATCGCATGCAGCGTAAGGGTTGGTGCGGATTGTGCGATTGATGCGACTGTTGAATTTGCGTTTTTTTTTCTTTCTGTGCCTGCCTTTGACCGCCATCTCGCCTGATGTTAAGCGATGATGCGGTCTACGATGGAGCACGCTTGCCCAGAAGAAACCGTACTCGTGACTTGAAGATACCCAGATTATTATAGCTGTCGGGGAACACCTACTCGGACGGCGCATTCCACTGTTTGGCGGTTTTCACAGTGAAAGTGGAATCAAAGCGCTTCGTTCGGGTTTTTGGTGTATCAACCATGAACCGATGGGGCTTTTTCGTGCTTCTGGCGGTCCGATAGAAATAAATAGAAATTTGTCAAATATTGGGTACGATTTTTGATTTATCATACTTCCTTTCATTTGATAATTTTTGTCGGATAAAGTTTACTCAAAAACTCGACAATTCAAAAGAGTAATCAACTATTTATCAGTGGAATTCAACTACACAAATCAATCTCGGATAGGATTATTTATACTTTAATGCAAAATGGCATTACATAAGGCGGACTTAATACCATAAGACATTCTCGACCAGTCAACCTTTGGGTCAAAAAGAAAAAAAAATATAAAATAAGGATATTTGCGACTTAATTAAATATATTATGGATATCCAAACAATTATCCCTTTGGCCACAACCACTTATAGTGCCACCACTGGGAGACACTGAGAGAGAATAGTTTCAGTTTTTCTATTGCCCTGATGAATAGTAAAACATTTTCTTTAAATAATTCCTGTTAGTCACCACTTCATATTAAACAGAAGTTAGTTCCAAAATCTTTAACGAAAATAAAGACGCCAACAATAAAAATCACCGTCATTATCCGATTTCGCACACCCAAAAATACCTGACATACCCATCATTACGCAGTTCACTCACCTCGCAATTGTGACAGCAATCACGGGACTCCTGTCAAAATTCCATCAACCGACGAAAAAAAAACGCCGGAAAAAAACGTCCAGTCCGTCCCAGTTCTATCGTTGAAAAATGGTTGCTGGCATGGTTCCAAACGGTTGATATTGTGCATACGCTAAAGCGAAAGCACTGTTGATTCATAAGGAGAGGTTATTTCATGTTTTTACGCTGAGTGTCGACCAGAGCTGTGCGAGGAAAATGTGCGGTGCGAAAATGTGTAGCGAGGATGTGAAACTATGTGATCATATCCACCAGAGCTGTGCGAGGAATGTGTAATGTGTTAATGTGCAGAAATGAGCGGTGCGAGGATAGGTAGCGGACTCTTTTCGAATATGAGGGAGAATAATACACATTCCTAGCAACACATTCCTCGCAACACATTCCTCGCAACACATCCCTCGCTCGCATTTCTTGCTTGTTTAGTATGAACAAAAACCTCGCACCGCTAAGCCCATATCCAGCAGAGCTGCGCAGAGCGAAGCTAGGTAAATGAAGTGATTCTATTGGTGCTTACAAAACACATTCCTCGCTACGCAGCTTAGCACAGGTCTGGTGGATGCTCAGCCTTAAACTCGTCACGGTATTGGAAGCCTCGTGAGTTCATGTTGTAGGCGCGTGCGTGTTTTTGGCCAGTTCTACGTCACACTGTTACTACGGGAATTTGGTAAATAAAATCGATGATTGATTGGTATTTTCAAAGAATGGACGGTATGACGTTGGTGTTCGATTGAGTTATTAATGTATGGAAACAGCTTTGATCTCATTGGTATTTTATGTATGTCGTTAAATGAAATAATTTGCGATAAAGGTTGAAATTTTGATTTTGATTTGATTTGAGAATACGGGATAAGCAAATACTTAAGTCACATTCGAATACGGAGTTGTCAAAAAAAATGACGGATTTTAAAGCATTTTTTTGATAACTTTGTACTCAAATATTACTTAAGTATTTGCTTATCCCGAGTTCTCAAATCAGAAACCAGAGGTAGATCTAATTATATGTTTGAATAAATTAATATAAAAAGCTTTGTAACCAAAATTTTTATTCGGGCAGATGAAACTCAGACTTTATTGGTTAATAAAGTGTTTTTTTTTTTTTTTTTTAAAAAAAAACGTTGCCCCACACTAAGATTTCTCTTGTATCGTGGGTGCGTTTACAGACACAAATCTCACAAACAAACGCCCAGACCCGGAACAACCATCTGTAGGCCATACAAATTTTTGTTCCGTGTGGGAATCGAACCCACGACCCGTAGCGCAGCAGCCAATCGCTTAGCCACTGCACCAAACGTGTCGTCAATTTTATTTAACGAGTCAAGTTTAAGTGCACTTTTTCATGGTCAATACGCCTAAATAAACTTCCAGTCTAATCAGATGCGGCTGAATACCCGTATTTTACACGGAGCGACTGCCATCAGACCTCCGCAACCCAGTTACTAGGCAATGCCGATATCCTAATGTTACACTGGTTCTCAAATTTCACGCTTCTGACTACCCGTAACGACTGTCATAGGCATTCCTATGACACCCAGGATCAACAGTTTAACGTGCTTTCCAAAGCACGGAGGGGTCTCGATGTGTAACGAACGGTCACCCATCCACGGACTGACCGCGGCAAGCGCAGCTTAACGTTGCAAATCATATGACCCACGCAATTACTAATTGGCCACGAACACCTCTCGAACCCCCGGCCCCGCACGGGAATTAGATTGATTAAATTATTTTTTTTTGCCTTCCTTTTGGGTACAAACACAGATAACCCCCTAACTAAACCTAAACCCCCTTAGGGGGTTATCTGTGGGTACAAACCGCCTAGTAAGGATTCAGTAAAAAAAAAAGACTTTTTTTGGATAATAATTGTTTTATGTGTGTGAACATTTCAATGCCAAGCATAAATGAATGAAAGCACGGCGACACGGGTGGCGGGCACGACTAACGCAATATCGCTGTTTGCAGTCAGTTAACTCGGGGCTCTAAAATGACTCGGAAATAGAAAACCAAGATTTTGTTTGAATTTTTTTAGTTGATTTTCAAAAATACCCATTTAGGGTTAATCTTTGTCACTCACTCACACGGTTTGAAGGAATTACACAAATTCGTTTCCACCTGTATTGTCGGACACCGCAAGTCTAGCATATTTATCGACAAAATATATGTTGTACAAACGATGCCTACACCTAGTTATCCACCTGTTGAGTACTTGTAAACCTTGGCCCATTCCATTGATGTCGGCCGGCCGCGCTATTCTTATCCATGATGGCGTAAGCTGAATTCCTGGTGGCGCCAATGCCTGTGTAAGGAACACTTAGAGGAAATAAATCAGATTCTGTTTTGGGAACAGCTTTAAAACACTACATAACATCACGACTGTATTCTTAGAAGGGTTGAGCAGAGGTGTATGGTAAACCTTCATTCGTTATGTTAGTCCCATGTAATAGGGACCAGCAGTGGCGTAGCAACAAAACCAAAGGCCCCGGGGCAAAAATAAAATTAGGGCCCTATTTAAACTAAACCAAATACATTAAGGGTGAAAAACTACTTCATCATCAGCTCCTTTTAGCCCACTGCAGGGCATAATAAAGCAAAGCTACTTACTACTACGTATTATTTGTAACGCAGCAGATATTTGCAGAAGTGGAAGATTTTTTTGGATTTCAGTTCGAGCGCCGTCAGGGGCCAAAAAGTTAAAATTCTTTTTCTTTTTAATCAACTACGATATTATTTAACTTTTTCGAACGTCGTTCGTGTCGTGTTCGTGGAGGCCGAGGGGCCCCTTGAGCTTGGAGGCCCTGGGGCACCGCCTAGCCCTACGGTAGCTATACCACTAAAGACGAGCCATCAAATGGGCTCGAATCCAGACTCCAGGCTGCTAAAAAAATCAATAACACTTTTATTAATTGGTCAAATTCATAGGATAACTTTCATTCTTTTATTTCATTTATTTCGCTGCCTGGAATTTATGTAACTCTGTTCATCCTTCTGTACAAATTTTAGTATGAAAAACTAAGAATTCGTGAAAAAAAAATCAGCTGTCCCATATGTTTTCTTATACAACATTGATTATATTTAGCATGGAATGGAACAGCTGTTTTTTCTTCACGATTTCTGAATTTCGTCGCCCGGGAGTGAAAACCTCGGGAATACATTTGGTCATTGCACGGTTCCTGTGGGCTTTCATGCGGACGAAGTCGCGGGCAAAAGTTAGTCAATTATATGTATTTATGACAACTAGAAGTCGCCAGCGGCATCGCCCGCGTGGATGTCGTTTATCGCGTTTTTCTCTACCATATATTATGCATGTATTATACTTATGAACCTTCCTCTTGAATCACTCTATCTATTTAAAAAAACCGCATCAAAATCCGTTGCGTAGTTTTAAAGATCTAAGCATACATAGGGACAGACAGACAGCGGGAAGCGATTTTGTTTTATACTATGTAGGTATGATAAAGGCTAGTTCAGTGCCTACAAACTAATTTCACATAGAGCGGATCTCTTATAAGATATTAGTACCCATACGTCGTGATAAAATAAAAATGACCAAATTGCATTCAAGAGGTTTTCACTCCCGGGTGACGGTTTGGAATAATGATGAGAGAGTTCATGGTTTTCAGTTGAAAAGCAACTCACCAGTCATGCTATATATACAAATCAAGCAACCTATCTAGTTGTCAGTTGTGAATTTTCGAGAACGTTATTAGGTACATGCTTGAGACCGTAGCTACCAATTACCGGGTATTAAGTGATGTCTCAAGCCTTTGTGAGCTTCTTCGTAATGAATGCTGTTGTGTATAATGTACTTACTAATTTTACTTGGCTTCTATCGGTTTTACCTTTGTACGTAAGTTTATTTGATAGGGATGTAAGTAATTGGGGCTGTTCATTTACTAACGAAACTATATTTTTTTTAAGTCGGCTTTCTTCTTCTTTCTTAGCGGCAAAAGCTATACGAGAGTAGTTCATACCGTGGTGAAAAGATTTACCAGTCAGCAAGGTCAGTAGCGGGTCTGACTGCCCAGGGTTCGCCGGACGTTCTCGCTTCCAGCCGTGGTTCTGTCCATGGTCAGGAGCGAGAGTGCGTGGGAAGCCGTCGCCTCTTTTTGCGAGGAGGTGATGGCGACCAAGGAGGAAGCGGAGAGGGAGAGAGAGGCGATGGCTACTCTCCCTTTCCGCGTCAGACGCACCGGGCGCCGTCGGAGGGCGCGCGACGATCTCAGGCCACCCTAGTGTGAAGCATGCGGGCGACGAGTTAGGGGAACTTCGCCCGACCAGTAAGTAACAGGCCCAAGAAGGCGGCGCGCATGTGTTCCGTGCGAGAATTTCAGGATGATGGGTTCAGTGGTTGAAGCGTGAAAAGGTAACAAACAAACTTACTTTCGCATTTATAATATTAGTTAGGATTTGTTTTGTTCGGGTAAGGTAACCAACGGTAAGGTACGGTATCGGTAAGCTAAAGTAGGCAACCCCAAAAGCGTATTATGAATTACTAAGAATTTCCTTATAGAAAACCTCAATAATACCTCGCCTTACCCAATTGGGACCTCGCACTCAGAAGCTGCGCTTGCGACCACTACACAAATATGGCGGCCTACCTTTTACACTACACTGCATATTTACATAAAATTCACATTCAGAAACTACGCGAGAATTCCTAAACTGTATCTGTAGATATTAGTACACACGATAAACAAGCTACACATTTGCGATTAAACGCAAATAAATAAACTTCGTACAATACAAAGGATTAGATAGATACAGTTGTAATACGCCCACGGTCTTAAGCTGGAAACAGTTCAGCGTTTTATTAACAGTTTTATTTTGAAAAAAGCGTAACAAAAAAGTGTAAACGTCACAATAACATAATCGTGTAGGGGTAATTCTATCATTACAGTTATAGCTAATATCGGTATGTCAGGATTGCGAGCAAGGTAAATTAGTAAATAAAACCAACATAGACTCTCCACCACTGAAAGTACTTGTATTCAGGTTAGTATTATTAACATAAACCAGATCACAATATAATACTTTACACAATTATTACAAGATCATAAAATAAGGACAAGCTAGACAGATATAAAAGGTCAGACTTCTTCAGCTGATCTACACAGAATGCTCCGCTTCGTCGAATGACCACCGCATTTATAACATCGGGTAGGTTGATCCATATCGACGACTACCTTCCTTTGTCAACATTGCCCAATGCTACCCGCTACCGATAACAACTCTGAAGGTAACGAATTTGTCCGTCATTCCACTATTTTAAACGTATATCGTTCCAAATTGTAGAATAATTCGACATATTTAATTCATCTCCTAGCCTACGAATTTCTAATTCTGCTATATCGAAATTACCCAATAAAGCGTTAAGGAGCAATCTAGAGAGCAAATGTCATTAGGATCATTTGGTTTAGTGATCACAAATGGATGCATTTAGCATGCAATTGAACGCTGCAAAGCCTTGGGATATAATGCCCGTTCCGCCTCCTACACCCTCTAAAAGATGCTATAATGTGTTGGGACTAAGGGAATAAGGGGGTAAATTCGTTCAAACGGATTTACTGTAGAATGTGGGGTGCATGAAAAGAGCCTCCACGAGTGATGATACTTAAGTTCGTCCGGCGCACCCTGGGCAGTCAGCCTCGCTACCAACCTTCCTGACTGGCTAATCTTTTCACTACAGCATGAGCTATTTTCGTATAGCTTGTGCTGACACGACAGAAGAAGAAGACTGTAGAATGTGATGATATTTTAATTATTGGCAAGAATATATTGCGACGCCATTTTTCTGCCCCTCACTTCAGTCCGCGTCGTAATATTTTGATAACACATTCTGCGGCAAATTCATTTAAACGAATTTAGCCTATATTCGGAATTGTCTCAACAAACCTTTGTCATAGTTGTTATCGCTAGTGGGTAACACTGGGCAATGTTGATAAAGGAAGGTAGTCGTCGATATGGATGAACGCACCCGAGGTTATAAAGGCGGCGGTCATTCGACGAAGCGAGAGCATTCCGTGTTGAACAGCTGAAGAAGTCTGACCTTTTATATCTGATTAGCTTGTCCTTATTTTATGATCTTGTAATAATTGTATAAAGTAATATATTGTGATCTAGTTTATGTTACTAATACTAGCTCAAATACAAGTACTCTCAGTGGTGGAGAGTCTATGTTGGTTTTATTTACTGTGTTTACCTTGCTCGCAATCCTGACATACCGATATTAGCTATAACTGTAATGATAGAATCACTCCTGAACGATTATGTTGTTGTGTCTTTTACATAGTTAATTTACACATTCCTATAGCTGTTCGTTCGTACCTACACGCAAAATGACGGTCGCGAAACTTCGTGCGATTTCGTGCACATTCGGCTCACAGTAAATCGTACGAATTGTGCCCATCCTTAGTTCGTGGTAACGGAATTCACCGCTCATATCGTAAATAGAATATCTCACAGCTACACAGGTTGTTTCGACAGCTACCGATTATGTTTACGATAGTTCTGAGGTGAGCAGAGCCTCACGTAGCGTCAAGTGTATCTAACAATGTGTCGACACCAATCGTTACTAATTGTAAACTTTACAATGGACGGAGTTACGCTTTGAAGTGTTTTGACAGATCTATCAATGGTCTCTGTACTCTTATCTGATTGATTTATTTGTGGGCTTCAGAATGATTTTAGAATTAGCTAGGAAGGTCTGAATTTGGCCCTGGCTTTTCAAATTCACTGATTTGATTATTATTTGTGTTAACAATGAAGGAACACATCGTGAGGAAACCTGACAGGGCTCCAAAAATTTCTCGTTGGTTTGTCCGCCAACCTGGATTAAGCCATAGTTCTGAGAAGATGCCCATTAGTGGGACGGTAATAGGGTGATTATACTTTATGCTATGCCCATTTCAGGCGCTGGCTTGGCTGGTTATAGGAAGGGTCAAGTCTCAAAAATAAGTTCAAACTTATGAGGGACGTGATTTAGGAAAAGTAGTCAGGCCTTGTTTATGGACACGTGGAATCCGCCGTGCAGTCCACCGCGTACCGTTATTACATACAACTACAACTCAAAAAATACACGCCGAAAAATGTGTCTCCATGATCGCTCTCAAGGATGATTTCCACCAAACGGCACGCATCGCATCGGATCGGAAAGGATACGAACAGATGCGGCGACAGCCGATCGCGTCCGGCAGGATGTCGACTCTCGAACGTATCCGTTTCTGCACCTAGTCAAATAGTTTAATTCCTACCGATCGGACACGACGACAGGCGAACGGGGTCGATCGCGCGTCGCAGCATACTTTCGGCTACGATCGCGTGTCGCAGAAGACGCCTGCGGTCAAACTGCTGTGCGCGGCTTGATAATATAGACTTTTAAATACTGTGTACACGATTTAAAGTCTCAAGTACTGTAATTGTAGACACAATAGATAAACAATGGCACTGACGAACCGGTTCGTCGGTCGGGCCGCTAGCGGTTAATATCGTTTAAAGATTGTAAAATCCGTTCCGATGCGATGCGAGCCGTTTGGTGGAAATCATCCTTAATACATCGTCATATGTTTGAATTGTCCGCTTTTCGCCACGCATCACGCTCCGCGTTGCCGTAAACTGCGCCTTACAGTATCTTCCGTATACAATGAAAAACGATCAGTTCTAGCTTCTCACATGTACATAAATAAAAATCAGGTTAGTAACCTATCGCCTACAATACCCAATTTTTATCTGTCCATTCATATAACAAACAACAGGAAGAGATATAATAAATAACTTTTTCATCGCAGCAATATGTAGAAAATATAAACAAATCAAATCATGAAATAAAAGCATGCATAACACATCTCTCATATAATCTGAATTACATAAATAACTAATTGTTTACACAGCGTTCAAATGCAAGCGTAGATCCGATCTATCTTCACAGCGCGTAGAATAATTCAAAAAAAGAATACTAGAATAAATTTGTACGAGATTCAAAAAATTTAATTCATCAATGAAAATGTTTATTTTGGCTCGGGCAGCCGACCTTGACGGACGCATCTAGAGCTCTCCATTCATAAAGATCTGTGTAATTTCCATCAGCGAATGCATGTATTATAGATCTAGGTTTTGCTTGTAGATTCGCTCACGTGATTCGGAAAATAACGTGGTTATGCAAGAACTAATTAGTCATGGACTGTGCTTTGTACGCATACCAAAAATTAATTCCTCGAATCTTTGAATACTTTTGAAGATATGAGGGATAATTTTTTACATTTCTCGAAATCTATATCTATACTAATATTATAAAGAGGTAGAATTTGTTTGTTTGTTTGTATGTAGGAGGTAATCACCAAAACTACTTGTCCGATTTCAAAAATTCTTTCACCAATAGGAAGCTACGTTATCCCTGAGTGCTATAGGCTATATTTTAGTATCAAAAAAATTAGGGATCCTTAAATAAATTACAATAATGTAACCCAAGGTATCAAAAATTGGCTTAAACACTTTAGTATCGTATAAGAGTTTTTTTATTATAAATTAACGCGAGCGAAGCCGCGGGCAAAAGCTAGTTTTTTATAAATTCATAACTCGAAAACTAGAAAAAATCGCAACACTAACTACATGGGGTATTTTTGAATACCCGCGTTTTGACCATACTGTAAAGAGATCAATTGGTCTTTACTTTTATTCAACCGTTCGAGATACAACATAGGTCGGCGGTTTTTTTTAAAAGTGTACATATTTTATAATGAAGGTTTTAAACGTTTCCTCTGACTAACTTCTTGATGAATTCGTTACATGTTTTTCTTTATAATTTTTTATTTGTTATTATTCCTTAACATTATTGACCAAATAGTAATCAGTGACAATTAAAAAAAGTTATAAAGAAAAACATGCAACGAATTCATCAAAAAGTTAGTCAGAGGAAACGTTTAAAACCTTCAATATAAAACATGTACACTTTTTTAAAAAATCTGCCCAGGTACCATGGATTTTAAATAAATTAGTAAGTAATTATATTCACGGCGGCGTATCATACCATATGAAAACTCCACGCACATCTATTCCTGTACAATTGTGTACCTAGATTTAAAATAAACCTACCAGAACCCGTTTAGCCGTTCTCATGTGGTGCGGTAACAAAGGCTGAAATAGCATTTTTTTTGTTGCTTATTTACACATATATTTTATAGTCTGTTTATTTCACGAAGACGCGTCGTATGACTTTTATTATAAAGAAATAAGGTTCATATTGCAATGATTCACGCGTCTTCGTGAGATAAAAATTCTCTACCAGATTTCGTAAAAATATTTTCAATATAGTCGTTTTGTCCTCTACAGTTTTATTTTAGTATATATTTAAGTAGCGAGCCGCCCCAATTTGGTATGGGCATAATTACGTTGCTTGCTCGAGGTTTTCATTAAAACGTTTGTTTTTCGATTTTTCTTGACAGTAACTGTAATAGCTCAACTAATATAAATAAAACACTTATAAATTATATCCATAAATCTTTCCCGAGAATCAATCCATATAACAGTGAAAACCGGAACGAAATCCGTTCAGTAGTTACGGAGAAAATTGCACACATCCAGACACAGCTGCGACGGGAGACTTTGATTTATTATAATTACTGGAAGTCGCTCGCGGCTACGCCCGCATATATTTTGCGGGATAAAAGTAGCCTATATCCTTCTCAAGGATCCAGACTATCTCTGTACCAAGTTTCATCAAAATCGGTTCAGCGGTTTAGGCGTGAAAGCGTCACAGACAGAAAGAGTTATTTTCGGATTTACAATATTAGTAGGGATGTAGTGATGATGTAAACCTGTCTTAGAGTGCAATTATATCAAGTACCCACCTAATGTGTGGTCGACAGATTATAATGGTCTGTTTGTATTTTAATTTTAACCTGCGCGTGCGCTATGAACACGACTGACTTTCGCGGAATATTGTCTTCTCTTTCATATTTTGTTTTCATGTGAATTATGTTATTATGCAGAACAATTTATGCTCTGTTGGAAATGTTTCATTGGATTCATTATAATTTTCTTTGAATGAGTAAGCAGTAAGTTCCAAATAAATTGAAACAAAAAGTTTTGAATAAATCGTCTACCTTTTTGTTGTTTAATTAAAAGCGGAATTTTATTTGGCCCGATTTTAAGGGTCAAAATACACGTCCGTCCGATACTTGCTTCCGTGAGCTGGATCCGACTATCTGATAGGATTCATGTTCAAACAAATGTATGACGCGGAGGCCTTCAGATAGTCTGATCAGACTATCGGAACCAACTATCGGAGGCAAGTATCGGACGTGTATTTGGGCTCTAATTCATGCTTTAATTCTAGCAATAACGCAATATTTACCAGACTTATTGAGAAATATTGGTAGGTACAGTATGTTGTTTTTTACATTCATGTACTTTTTACATTACGTCCAAAAAACGATTCTTCTATTGTCATTGCGAATATGTCATTTTGTCCATTACATACATAAACTGTAGAACGCCACAAGCTACGATCCTTACATACTCCTTTCGCTTCGTCCACAGTCATACATCTTGTCATACACGCACGCCAGTTAAAAGCATTTTGTCTTTTCTTCCGTCAACAATAAGTCTATGGTGGTCCTGCTATGCCTATGAGTAATACCCAAAATATTTAAGCTGTGTCTCGAAATCTGACCTAATTACCATTTTTACCGCATCCTTTTACCGTCCCTTTTAACAAACGCATTACTATTCTATTATACCACTGCATCCTAATTCCGACCTTTAATATTTCCTCTATATCCGACCTCCCGACACAATTAGGTCTCATGGACTCCTGTTATAACCGTCCTATATTCCGACCAGCACAAAAGATTGATAATGTATTCTGGCACTACTAGAAATAGAAGCCACTCAGTTAAGGTACAGTCTAGACATCTAAAAACATGCCGAAGTTCGGCCGCTATTCTAGGTTTCACTCGGAATATTGCAATAGTAAAGTTGTTTTCCTGAAATGGTAGTTATTTTTAAATGGCTTTTAGGAATTCATGAAAAAGTTCGAGATGCTCAGGCTGGGCGGTTTTAGGTCAGACTGAGAATATTGATCAACAGGTAGGTATTGTGATATTAAATAGTAATTCTTTGCAATTTTGAGGAAAATAGAAGAAACTACACTGCCTGCTTAGTGGTCGGAAGCGCGACTGCTGAGCTTGACGTCCTGGGTTCGATCCGCAAAGTATCGGGCGAAGTGTTAGTGGGTTTTTCCCGTGTGGAATTTCTCAGTAGCAGCCCGAAGTCAGGAATTGTGCCCGGTTGATAGCAGTAGACTCGTCCCCTATTACGTGAGAACTAAAACACGCTTTCGCTAATTCCTCTGCCTAAGCCTTCGGGGAACACAGGCTGTGTGTGTGTAATAATATAATGTGTTAATAATCCTACTATACATAGTAAACACTTCATAGAAGTATTTGGCGCTCGGAGTCGTCGCCGCATTTTGTTGTGTCGTAAGCCGTGGAGAAAAGGTCTTAAGCTGATACATTCTACGATATATTAGACAGCAGCTGTATAAAAGACAGCGTGGGAGCAATTCTAAGAAACCCATAGATACATAATATCCGTAATTCCGTATTATCCAATTTCCTTGACTCATACTCTCGTAACACCAGTTTAATTAGTTTCTTCCTCCATTAGTTCTATACAGCGTGTAAACGAATTCGTATTATTTGTTAAAATTATTATACTGGTACCGATTAACTCCGCACGGGACTTAGCTTGATTAAAAATGAAAATAAGAAATTATTTTCTAAAATCTAAGCCACTTGATAAGGAGTAAAAAATACAAAAAAAATACATTTTACGTGATAGCACATTTCGATGTCATGCATAAATAAATGGAAGCACGGCAACACAGCCAGCAGGCTCGACTACCGCGATATCACTCCACGCAGTCAGTTAACTCAGGACCCAAAATGATTCGGGTTAAAACACCATTGTTATTTCTGTTTTTTTTTATTCTGCAAATACCCCATGCATTTTCAATCTGTGTTACCAGTACATCACGAGATTGGAATTACACGAATTCGTATACATCCTGTATATGTAAGGGGCAGTGTACCGAAAACTGATACAGCCCATTATTCTGAATTGATGATGAGTGTAATTTTCTGAATATCCCAATTTTTTAGATTTATTTTTACAATAATAATACATTTCTATAGCGTAAAATAACTTTTCCATTTTGCAAACAATTATTTTTTCCCTCTGTCAATTCGGAACGTTTTGGCGCCACTGATTTTCAATTCAAAATAATAGACTGAACTCAGTTTGCGGTCCCACACAAAGCAAAGTCCATGTTTGGTTGGTTGTTGCGGAATAATGTTGTTTTCCGAAAAAGCAGTGAACAGAGCTAGCAATGTGCACAAAATAGAGCGTGACACCACAATGTTTGCACATCGCTCGGGAAGCTAACACCGTGATTCCTGTGAGCTGGGATACGTATCAGTTCGTTCCGGGAAACTGTTGAAACTAGTCTATTTCGTAATATAGGTACAGGAAGAGTAATCAGAGCAAATTAGAGGTATTGAGAAAATCTTGAGATTTCCGATTGGGATATGCAGAAATACCGAACGTGTGACGATTCTTCGCAAAGAAACACTATTAAATCAATCAAATTAGAGATTTTGATAAAACAAAATAATTAATTTTATTGTACTATCGATTTTGTCGGGAAATTTTCGCCTTTTTCGATTGGGTTACACAGAAACTTCGAAGAACGTGCCTCGATTCTTCCAAATAGGAATACAATTAAGTCGATCAAACATGAAGTACGGCGCTCTTATTGCAAAACTTAAACCACTTAGACTGAATCGAAATCGGTTATATCAATAAGATAACAACCTACAAAAAAGAAAACTTATACAATATAGACGAAAAGGGGGTTATAATCCGAAAGGGTATTATAGTATAGAAGTATGATAATGAAAAACTTTTCCCAATAGTCAATACTTTTAGAGGAATAGCTGCTCAAAAATATCATAAAATATGCAAACGCAACCCTATCATCAGCTGTGTTTTCATATTTGTTCTCACGGATTAGTAGCTTCATTTTCTGAATTTGTAACTTAACCAGGGTTGTCGATTTTATAAAATAAATAGTACAATTTCATTTTGGCATGAAAATAAACGTTTTTATATATTTTGAATTGTAGTAATTACGGTCATGTAGTAGTGGAGAACTTAAGTATGCCTATATTGTAAATATACAGCGTGGAAGGGACATCGTAACACAAACTTCGTGAAAAGGTTCCTCATAAAGCCTTAAATTAATTTACGTAAGTCATTAATATCACAAATGATAGGTTACAGATGTTGTCATTTTTAAGCGCGCAATGTACTGCGAATGCAAACAACGAGTCACAATCACAACCGCAAGCCATTACTCCGCTAACGCGGTACCGGCGCGCGGCGCGGCGCGGCGGGCGTACAGTAAGTACAGTGCCTACACGCATACGCACGCACACATCACAAGTCTGAGTTCGGCACGGAGTCGCGTTGCCGCACAACGCTTTTGTAAACGTGAAAGTAGCATACCTACGTTTACACTACTGATAAAGAAATCACCTAACAAACACATTGATAAACCGAACTTGAAATTTAGTTCAATTGACTGATTGCTTACAACAAAAAACAAAACATTGCTCGTTCGCTCATAAAATAACATAAGTAGGTAGACCTACCTAATGATTCCGATGAGGTACCTACCTACCTACATGGCAATTAGTTGCAAACAAATTAACACTCACCTTAATCTCTCTTATTAGGAGTGAGGGACTCCTAATAAGATAGGGTTCAAAGTGGCCGCCACCAACTTGCTCACAAATCCTAGCGCGGCGCAGAGTTTCAGCGTGGACACGGGGCAATAAGGTGGGGTCTCGGACATACTCCGCACGGAGCGTCGCAAGCGATCTCGCATTTCTGCTGCCGTATTGCACTCCGTAACAAAGTCCCTATCTTGACCCCACAGACAAAAATCTAGTGGGGTCAAGTCTGGTGATCGCGCTGGCCAGGGTTGTGGATCGAACCTCCCAATCTACTGGTCACCAAAAGTCGCTGTAAGGTGTAAGGCTGTCGCACTGGAAGAGTTACGTGTGGGGGAGAGCCATCGTGTTGGTACCACGCATCCCGGAAGTGGGCCACCGGCATCTCTCTAGTTACGGGCACTAAACGTATGGTTACGACTGTTACGTATCCGAGGCATTTTCGTTCAAAACACACACAGTACAACACAGACAAAAAAACAACTCTACTGATAATAACTAATACGCTCAAATCCAAAATCACGAAAAACAACACAACCGTTTACAATGAACGCAAATCGGAAACTGAACTGATCAAAAATCGGCGAAATTCAAAATTTTACTTCCTTTACAATTTCGCCGACAAGCCGTCATAGACTCGTAGGCACCTAGATCATGCACAGACCAATAAAATGATAGACTGTGCCAACGCATTAAGTTGTACTGACAAAATAAATTGCGAAAATGGATAGGGTTAAAATTTACTAAAGATCAGATTACATCGGTTAAACAAAGGTGTTAATGCAAAAACAAATGTTTATAACAAAAATTGCCTAAAAAAAAGGTTAATTACTAAAAAAACTTATTTTTTTACATTCAATTTATTAAAATTGACAACAGTATTGGACATACTATCAGAGATCATTAATAATCCCAGATAAAAAGTCTAAATAAAAGTAGTCAATCTGATATTAATTTACGTAATAACGCATCTGTTAGATTCATAGGCACTGGCCGCTATAGCTTTGTCGATACCGCGCGTCGGCGCAGCGGCATGTCGGCTTCTTTGAGCGCGCGCTCAGTGACTAGTGCCTACACTGCCTACTTTGTTGCACTCACTTACTTTGTTGCGATAACCTCGGTTCGTGAACTTTACCAAAACAGCTGATCGGGAACACTTTTTAAGTTTGATTTTCATTGCTGTTTTACGTGAAAATTGTGAAATAATTGTTTTTTTCTTTTTTATCGCATTGGGATGGAAAACAATAATGATTTTATACACTATAAATTAAAAAAAACTGCAAAAAAAATCGTAAAAATTAAGAAAAAAGCGACGAAAAATTCCAACGCTGGGGGGTTCTGAATCATGTACTGGATCCATGGTACACGTATACGTTACGATGTCCCTTCCACCCGGTATTATAATTGAATGCCTATTAAAATGATGTAAATCTTCATGTGATAATTGTAATCTGTAATATTGGAAATAAATAATAAATAATTGGATAATGTGAATGATTGAATATAGGAATTTGTTGAACTGTGACTGATATTAATGTATACTTAAGTAAAATTTAAAAAACATTGATTCAATGATAATAATAGCAGATATATGAACGCCATGAGAAATGGCAGACATGTCATGAACCACTCTTATTTAAGATCCTGCATTTATGTATTATTTTAATTCTGTATGTATACACATGTTTGAGCAAATAAAACTTCTTATTTGTCATTTTAACACTTGCCGTAAAACAAAGTTCATTTCCACGCGGCTTATTATAGTATCTCCGTTCCGTATATAAGTAGGTATGTGCTATGATATGTATACTTACATAGACACTTGGAGATCGAATTGTCAAAATGTCAAAGATTGATTTTACAGCCTATCCTGACATAAAAGTCAGCCCTTAAGACTGTTTTAATCATTTTCGTAGCAGATGCCACAAAAATACAACAAAAGCTAATTACGTAATTAAATTACCACCGTTCTTACCAGTTAAACAAACTAAACCGATAAAAATAAACAGCGGAATCTTTTTAAAGCAATTCAACGTACAGACAGACGGGCAGACGCTGTTTTATAGCATTCTTCCAAAAATAAACGCTTTTCTCGATAGCTACAATATCTATTTGTAAGTAGAAACAAATTACAATCCGGTTTATTGTAGCGAAGATATAAAAACAGTTAAAAAGATATATCTTCTTAGTATAACACGTATGTATGATTGTACAGTCGTGGCCGCAGATGTTTCGCGTTTATGTTTTGGTTGGAGTTGAGTGAGGAAGAAACTTGTGTGGTTGGTGTTTGGCTGGGATCGATGACCTGGCTGTTATTTGGAAGTATATGAGGTGAATAGAATTTTAACTAATACGTACTTTCTAAGATAGATTTTGACATACTCAAGGATTCTTCTTGTCTCGTGACGACACGAGCTATATACATAACATAGCATGACGCCTGTATTCTCCGAAGGAAGGTTGGGGCAGAGGTGTATAGTACATCCTCATTTCTCCGTTACGTTTCAGTCCCATGTAACGAAAATCTAGACTCCGGACTGCTACTAAGAAATTCCACACAGAAAACTCCAGTAAAGCTACCCGATCTGGATTAAACACAGGACCTCACGCTCACAAGTCGCGCTTGCGACCACTTTAGTGGTCTTGTTGTAATTAGTCTACCAACAAGGCAGTCTACATTACATAATACAAGCTCATGCCGTGGTGAAAAAATAAGCCAGTCAGTAAGGTTGTTAGCGGGGCTGACTGCCCAGGGTAGGCCGGAGTTTAAAACGATTTATACTGCTTTTTGGCAATCGGTTCTATGTGCACTCACACAAATGCAAAGCTCAGCTTACGCCTGTCGGACTGTACCAGTAGGTCGAGGCTTATATTCCAACACTTAAAAACATAAATCTTCGAATATACTTAGCTAAAAAAAAAGGCTTCAATATTTTGTCTCTTGGCAAATTCAATGTTTTTAATATCATCCCCCATCACCACAAAAATCAAATTAAAACAAAAGCTACATACATTCCCCGTCGTTAATTTCCGAGACTCGAGGGTTTTCGTTTAAAATTTTAAATCAATCAACATTTTACGCATTGATTTCACTTCCATTCATTGCTACCATTTCGAACATACTCGATCTGAACTTGTTTGATTTAAATCACTTGAAACATGAGTTAAATGCATTTGAGTTCATTGCAATACTCATATTTTAAATTGACTCTAAGATTTTCGTAGGATATCGGGAACTGACCAACTTTCGTAGAACTTTAGAAATTCGCGTATTATTTTTCGAATTTCGGATTAATTTTTCTACGATATTATTATTATTGGTAGGTAGAAGAACAAGGGACTTTTGAAAATTATTTGTTGACTAAGATGTGTGATAGGATAAGTTATTATTTTGTAAACGTAATTTTTCTGCTAAAGATTTTCCCACATTACCTAAGAATGAGTTTACTATATCAATGGATTCAGTGGGCTTGTCTATAGAAATAAGTTGTGTGGACCTATCTTTACTTTTATTGGTATAAGTAACATTTTTAATCGCTTCCCATATTTTTTTATTGTTATATCCTGCTTTTCTTATAACTTTAATTTTAATGAATAATGATTTTAAACTATGTTTTTATGACATTAGTATGCCCATGAGGCTGATCACAGCATGACTTTTGTATTAATAAGACCTAATTATTACCCGTGAATCACAAATAAAAGATTTTGATATTTGTTCAAGTTCCGGTACCTTAAAGGTACGAGTTCGTAGGTAACTGTATACAGCAGCAGCAGACAACGTATCGCTCCGACACTACTGGTTTCTATGTATTTCTATGAAATACCTTCCGCACCTAGCGACACGTCGCTCGACTACACGTCGTACGACCGCAGACGACGTGTCGCCAGATCAGTAGTGCCAAAGACGCTGCAGCGACGACACGTTAAATCTTTCTCAAAAAATGACGCTACGACGTGTCGCTACGACATGTCGCAACGACAAGTCGTCTGCTGCAGCTGTATACAGTCGGCTACGAACTCGTACTTTAATGATAATTTTCTAACAGCCTGTATAAGGAGTATGAGTAACTTAATACATACATTTCAGTTAATTAAATAACAAGTTACTTACTATGGGCGCTCTCTTCGCTATTATATTAGTTAGGTATCTTGTTATCTAATTAACTAAAGTTTAGATAAAAATTAATATAGTTTTTAGGTATTTTTTTTTATTTCAATGTATTCTATTAATAATACCTAGTAGCCTTTTCAAGTTTCGCCAGTTAGTTTGAAGTAAAATAAATAAATTAATCAGCCTGTAACTGTCCCACTGCTGGGAAAAGGCCTCTTCTCATAGAGAGAAGGAATGAATATTGATCACCACACTTGCTCACGAATTTGTAGAATTTGAAGTATCCTTGTATAATTTATTGCTGATAAAGACAATCCCTTGATTTTACACCCAATTTTTAAAGTTAACATGGTACTGGTGCCAGCTCAACTAATCTTTAATGATCTAAATTACCCTAAAATAACTTATTAAAAAAGAGTACCATTAAACTGATCAACGATCAAATTGAATTTTGATTGGCGGTAAAAATGACTTGATCAGTGAAAAACACTAACTGATCAGCAATGCATAATCAGCGGAAATATTATCAACAATTTATCAGCGAGTTTAAAAAAAACACGAAAAATTACACTTTGTTTTTTTAATTTTTCTGACCTAACCGAGTCGGCCTCCGATTTTAATCGCTGACCAAATATTGATTCCGCAGATCAAATATTGATTCCGCTGATCAAAAGTTGATTCCGCTGACTATATGTATATGTATATATGCCGCAGATCAAATATATATTACGCTGACCAAATATTAATTTAGCTGAATTAGTTCCTTCTCCTTATTGACGATAATGACCTAAAGGTCCAAAAACCTAAAGGTTACATAACATCATACTTAGCGCTGTAGTTTACGCTACACCTATTATAATTTATTATTTACACGTGGACTAACACGAAGTCATAAAATTTATTTAGTACACAAATACCTAACATGTAGGTATTACATTCCTATATTTTATTATACACGGTTGGTCGGAAAGAGTGTATTAATCCGCTGAAAGTATCACTGGTGACTGTTAAAGCAAGTGTTAAAATTTCAACATTCAATAATTTTTATGGCTTAGTAGTCGTTTCGCACAAATTCGGTTCGCACGAATGGTGCGAAACGACACTTTTCAAAATGCAAAATGATTTTTGTTTTAGTTCAAAAATTCTTCATCCCTGCTTTAGTTATGATAACCATGACCTCAAATATGATCTAAAATGTTAACACAGCTGATGATAGCTGATGATGATAGATAGATTTTTATTAAAACATTAGATAGATTTTTATTAAAACATTAGATAGATTTTTATTAAAACATTAGATAGATTTTTATTAAAACATTAGATAGATTTTTATGAAAACATTAGATAGATTTTTATTAAAACATTAGATAGATTTTTATTAAAACATTAGATAGATTTTTATTAAAACATTAGATAGATTTTTATTAAAACATTATTTAGATTTTGTATTGCAAATCTTTGTTGAACTTGTCAACCGTTAAAAGAACCTAAAATAAAAAACTGCAAACAGATCGGACTTAAGGTTGTCAGTTGTCACACACAATGCAGATACTATAATATTTTATCTGCGAGTGTCTGCACATAAAAGCTTACAGTATATGAAGGTACTGCACCGACTTATGGAACTACTAATATTATTTTACTCCTTTCAGTTTTTTTTTGAAGTCGGGTTTTCACTGTTTTTAATGATTTTTATTTAATTATTTTCAGTGCCACAAATAACAATTACAATAGTGTACAAATTCGTGGACCACTACTACAACTAGAACGTCGTTTATATTGGTAATTCAACTTCAGACTACTAATAATCTATACATATAAAAGGAGAAGCTGACTGACTGACTGACTGATCTATCAACGCACAGCCTAAACCGCTGGGGTTAGAAAGTTGAGATTTTGACAGTAGGTTCCTTTTGTAACGTAGGCATCCACTAAGAAGGGATTTTTCGAAATTCAACCCCTAAGGGAGTTAAATAGGGGATGAAAGTTTGTATGGAAAATCGTCACTTAACGGGTTCAAAATTTCACGCAAGCGAAGCTGCGGGCGACAGCTAGTATTGTATAAAAAAACTAGTCAACTAAACTTAATGAAATTCATATGGGATCAACTCGAGAGTACTCCCGAACCAAAAAGAATTACTCAAATCGATAAAAATCTCAGAGAAATCGGTGTAAACACACTACATGTACCTCCTCCTTTTCAAAGTCGGTTAAACAGCAATGGATATCATACATTAAAGATACATCGCCATCGTGTAGATGTAATAATTTAAACATTTTATTAGGAACCTTTTTAGTGTGAACTTTTATTTTTACTTTGGTGACATCAGATTTTAAAAACATGGACATTATTTCCATTTGAGGAAGCTTGTCGGCCATGATTTTCGTGAATATAATTAGAATTAGATTGTTTCGACTTTTAAAGTTATTTGCTCTTTAGTTGAAACTAGAAGGTTATTATTTACCTTGTTATTGTGTTCGAATGGAAATAGTAAGCACATTAAATGTGCTTACAATATATGTACAAGGTGTAAATTAAATAACGCACAACCTCTTAAGGGGTCACTGTCACTGTACTTATCATTATGAACAACCTTTACTATGGAACCAAAGCGGAAATCGCGAAAAAAAATCAGCTGTTCCCTACATTTTGACGAGTTATGCAAACATAAATGTAGGGAACAGCAGTTTTTTTTTTCGCGACTTCCGCTTTGATACCATAGTAAAAGTTGTTCATAATGATGAGTAGGTACAGTGAGAAAGAGAAGTTAAAAGCTTGTTTATGTTTTTCCATTAACCCAGTATATCCGTGTACAGATAATAAAAAATAAAGCAACTACGAAAAATGAGTTTCCTAGTCAGAGTTACGAAGAGCAGTTGTCATGACAACACACCTACTCTCCCACGCCTAACCTTCCTCATAGATCCGACACAATTCCTCCCTCACCTGGAAATTGAAAATACCGTGACGTAAAGACCCAATCACACATTGTGTCTGAATGCGACGGTGCACCGTCAAAGGTTTCAAACGGTACTGAATGACGTACAAGGCTATTCAGTGTAACTAGCAGCTTCGAAAAATATACGAAGAGCTAGACTGATGGGTTTCAGATTAGTTTAGAATTTCAAAGTGTGTAGACAAATGTCGCCAAATCGCCAAAGAATAGATACGCCAATTAAATGTATGGAAATGACATAACAGTAGTGTCATTCTGTAAGAAACCCACCTCAATTTCGACGGTTAGCTCGATATCCATAATGTCACAGTATGGATAATAGAAGCAAATAACACACAGATAATCGACAGTATAATCAATAACGCGTAGTTTTGTTATCCACGTTGTGTCACGACAAGTGTCTAATTGACAATCGCGATCGAGGTGAGATTCTTACAGAATTGCACTGCTGATCGCTTGACCGGTCGAAAGCTTATGTCAATCCAGTACATCTCATTGTCGTTTCTAGGCTTGCTAACCGTCCCGCGAGAGCCGGGACGTCCCGTTTCTAGAGCTTAAGAGGATGCGTCCCGCGAAAGACGTGTGCGGGACGCCAATTGTCCCGTTTTATCGTACGGATAAACCTTCTGGCAGAAGTCGGAATTTAGTGAACGCACGTTTTGTTTAGCTAGAAGAGTGGAGATCGCGACCGCAAGTCTCGCGTTGAACGAACGAAAAAATAGTTTCTAATTGTATTTTTCGCCTCCCTATACTTTGACAGTTGAGTCCCGCTTTTTTTTTTTGCCACGTCCCGCATTTTGACTGCCAAAGTCCCGGTAAATTCGTACATATAGGTTGGCCATCTGACGATCATCGATTGATTTTTGTCTACACACAGGGTATTTATTGCGACGGAAATTTTGTTTGTGTTTTTTATTACAAAACTCGCTCTTGCCCGCGGTTTCACTTGAATCATAGAGGAACTATTTCATGTATCTGGATAAAGTCCCATGTAAGTAATAGGAGGGCAAGCCTATTGCAATCAACCGGGCACAAATCCAGACTCAGGGCTGCTACAGCGAAATTCCACACGGAAAAATACAATAACACTGCCCGACCTTGGGATTGAAATCAGTACCTCACGCTCTGCAGCTCCTTAATAACCTTTTTAGTGTGATGTTGCTGTGAACTTGCCCTTTGCACGAAAATACTTTATTTTCATTGCAAAATTAAAACCATTACTGATTACTTTCAACTGTCATCTACTTAATGTTTTGGTATGGCTACACCCGTGCGCTTTCATGTTCATCTTGTGCTTTCAACTTTCAATTCCTCTTGCGTCAAGCGCATGCAATATTGATTGCATTAAGACGCATGCAGATTATCGTCTACACCGGTGCGCCTCGGTCAGTCGTCAGTCAACATACAATAGACGGATTAGCGTGCGCTAGGGGCATGCGCTTTTGTCGAACTAGTATTTAGGCATGCGCTATGGCGTTTCACGCACGCTTCAGACGAAGACGCAAGATGAACATGAAAGCACACTGGTGTTGACATAGCTTATATCCTTGAACATACACGTGTATTCAAAAAAAACCTAACAACATACCTAATCCCCCGAATTATATATTACATAACCACAATCAAAAAGGGTATTACATCTGATCCGACAATAGATCACAAGTTCCCCCACCCCTCTACCCCCCCATCAATCCTCATATCAATCGACCGCTAATGGAAAGAGAGCTATAGAATATTTGGGATAAAACCTAATGCTTACATTTGACAGATCTTTTATACATAAAGATTTTAGTTAGAAATGTTTGTTTCTGGTATTTGGATAAACTGTTCAAATAGTAAATGATCTGTTTGACGACCTATTGGAGTAGTCGATGACGTCAGTACAAGATTGGTTTCGATTTATCTTAACGCTTGTTATCTGAAGATTTTGCTGTGTAGTAAGATGAACATACGAGTATTTGTTGAATGTTGATGAAGGGTGAAGATATTGTACACCTTCAGATCATTACTAAAGAGATGAGTACTGCAATTAATATACCACGTTTCAAGTCACTGAGAAAATCGACCGTGACATACAGAGAGACGGACAGATGGACAGACAGACATCGAAGTAACACCGTAAGGGTTCTGTTTTGACCTTTCAGGTACGAAACCCCTAATACAAGGTTTGTCGGAAAGGGGATACTAATCGAAAAAAGGTGTTAAAGTATCCAAAAATAATGAAAAACTTTTGTTCTGCAACTTTCCCCAAAAGTCAATAGCTTATGCTGTTCAAAGATTTCATAAAAAAGTACGCAAAAATCGTCATCGTCATTTACGATTAACTGTGCTTACATTTAAGGTTAACTGTTTGGGCAGTTAACTGTGTTCCGTCATGTGCTGACCCCTCTTTCTCACTGGGCATTCTGGACAAGTGCCTATGGCCCCGCGATCGATAGGGCCCCGTAGTTCCTGCCAGATCACCAAACGATAACCAGTAGGTATTTATTACCGAAAAAACATTTTATTTCGAAAAATCAAACGTGTATGACTGACTACAGTACTTACCTACTTGCTTATTATTATCTATGCATTTTATGTGACATTAAATAAATAAAAATAGAACTTTGCTTATCTAATTTCTTTGTCTATTGTAACTAGTGATGTTCAAATCCGCTATAAACTGTAGACGTGTTATAAACTATAAAATATATTCTTATAGTCTGTTATTTTATACGCTATCATTATAACGCGGTGTTACAAAACTCGGGCGCAGTTTGAACGCGGAGACGCTATAATTTTATTTAACAACACGCTAAACGGACTTGATACGCGGTAAATATTATCTCGCAACGCGCTGTACACTAAAGAATATAATAATATTTCATTCCCTTACGCGCTGTTGCTAGTCGCTATGCTATCTTGCTATCTCGTTCTGGCCCCGCTGTGCGCGTTTAGACTTTTATTCGTTGAGTAGGTTGAGGCATTATAATATAGCGCGAAGTCTGAGCCGCTATAGCAAACGCTATACGCTATGGACACAGTCTGTTATATTTTGGCGCTATACGTTTTATTAAGCACCACTAATTGTAACAACATAGTGTTCTGTCCAGGTTATTAGGGCCCCATTATCCTAATGTGGCCAGGGCCTCCAAAAGATTAAAGACGGCCCCGGTCGTGTGCATGCGAGAGCCAGAGGGGTATACAATCTCTCTATATATCTGTTACTTGGATTTTTGTGCTCCATCTTAGACCCTGTCTGCGTTTACCATCAGGTGCTACTAGGCTAGGGGCAACGTGACCAAGTCTAATAAAATAAAAATGTATCGCGAATTGTACCCGATGTGAACGTGGCTTTACAATCCGCTCTTTTTACTAGACTAAACTACTACTAAATTATTATGATAACCTCAACGAACTCAGAGTTTAGTCTGCCCCATAATTTAGTCAATAACTAATGCCGAACACTATGTATTGATGGCGTAATTTTTAAGAAGCTAAAAATATCCGATACTGTTCGAATACCTGAGTTTAGTGAACACTAAAGGTCGTTGTCTGTCTCGCTCTTTCGAAATAGGGTTGGCGAAAATATTATTAATACTTTTACTAAAAGTAAACTCGACAGACACCTAAAGAGTCTCTCGTTGGGCGACTGGATCAAGGGCCTGGGGACTCCCTAAGTCCGTCAACAAAGTTAGTCACCCGTCCGAAAGAAGCCCGAAACGTAGGAGTGAACAAAACAAGTGTCAAGTTCAACTTTTTGGACGGGCAAAAACACATTGGTAGTAGGGATAACTATCAAATCGTGTTGTCATTAATTCTTAGTTCGGGCCCCGAAATAATCGTATGTCCGTAGGTGATAGGGAGTAGGAAACGCTCGTAACTAAGGCCGAAACCATGGACTTCGTGCGTAGCCGTATTTCAGAGAGGAGGCGGTCGCGGGCGCGTGTAAATCAGATGTATGTAGACGCCAGTTGCATTCACAGTGCGCCCGCGAGTCGCGCGCCTGCATGAGGCGGGCGCAGGCGCGGTGGCGCGGGTGTTTCTAATGGCTCAGTCCGCCCGTATCGTTCACAGTGATATAGCGTCTGTTTGATTCACCCGCCGAAGTGTCGGACGATAGCTCGTTCGGCACTACTGTGAATACGCAGACGCCAAAACCGAAGCACCCGCGCCCGCCCCCGCACCCGCTAGTGCAGTCTGATTGATCACTTAGGGGGAGTAGACCCCCTGATACAGAAAGCGGTACTTCTTGGCACGGCGCATATTGTTAGGAAGTTCCTCTCTCTGAGGCCCTGACCACCGGTAGCTTGGACCCTGTTCCCAATGTGTGCTACTGTTTTTCATTTTTATTACAGAAATATTTAAAAATGTCATGTATTTGTAGGTATATTAGATGAATAAAGAAAATACTAATTTCTACTGGGAATTTGATTGTAACTTGCGTTAACGGTGAAGGAAAACATCGTGAGGAACTGCACACCAGAGAGGACTCCATAAAGTTCTAGATGGTGTGTGTAGGCCGCTAATCCGCACCAGACCAGCGTGATGGACTAATCCCTAAACCCTTCTGATTCTGAAAAGAAGACCGTGGCCAGCAGTGGGACATTATTGGACTGATTATGTTTCCATTGGGAAGATTATCTTCAAGCTTTGGACGTAAGCATTCTAAATATGCTTAAATTAGCACATGAATGAATCTTCTACACCAATTTGCACGTTACATTTAAATAATGACTTAATTCTAATCTATTTGATTTATTTTACGATCTTGCTTTATTATCTTTTGTTGAGGAAACGTATAAAATATAGCCGTTTAAAAGTATGCGAGTTTTTTTCTAAGGAAATAAAATTCTTTTGTTTTGTCAAGGTCAATCTAGAAATCTTTGTTTAACATAAGCTTATTCCCATTGCGGTCCCACTGTTGGGCATGGCCTTCTTCTCAGGATGAGAAAGGGCTTTCCACGCTGGCCTGGTGCTGGTTGGCGAACTACACACACATCGAGAACTTTCTTGGATCCCTCTCAGGTGTTCACGTTCCCTCACGATGTTTTCCTTCACGCAAGTGATAATAAAACGGATCCGCACATTGACCATAGATTTGTCATAGTCACACGGTGATTATGACATTGTCATAATCACCGTGCTTGTCGAACGAATTGGTGTATGTAGTGTTGTTATTACCAGTTAAGAGGAGCGACTGCCTATCTTCTCGACATAATCTCTTAGTTTTTTAAAGTGCTCATTCACACGAAGACGATGCGATTTTTTTGACGGATCGTCTTTTTTCACGATTTGTTTTTTTTTTTGACGGCGTCTATTCTTTTTAAATGCCCATGTTCACACGCATCACGAATCGTGTAAAATGTTGGACACGTCTTAAATCACGTATCGTCTTTTAAAAAACACGTTGGTCAAAAAACACGAATCGTGATTTTTTTGGTGACGGATCCGTCGTGTTCGATAGTTCATCCAAGACTAAGAATCACGAAACGAATGTGAGCATCAACTCGGATATTTTGTCAAATCGTGATAAAACACGATTCCGTGTGCAATGTGAACGTCCATCTATCATGACGTATCGTGTTTTATGACGAATCGTGAATGACGGAACCCGTGTGAATGAGCCCTTATAGGCTCTCATTTGTCCACTATATTACTTGATGGTAAGTGAGGAGGCGGTCGACGAAGGTGCACGCATGCTTAGATGTAACCTATTCACTAAAGATTTGAAAACTCCAAGGTTTATAGCTATTGGGAAACAGACTCTGGTAGGGAGTTCCACTCCTCAGCTGTACGCACAATGAACGTTAATTAACTGAAACAACACTAAAGGTACGATTTTCTATGCTTAAAATCTTAAACAACAAGCCATATTTACGACTTTCCTATTTAATTACTTATTTGGACTTACTCCAATCAGACATCCTCATTGTTTATTTTGTATCGAATGTTCTAGAAATACATTAAAATTTAAAAGCTTTTACGTCGCCTACGCATTCGATTTGGATGTATTTATCGGCGCCGGCGCCGCCCTGAAGTACGTCTAGAGGGTTAAGCAGAAGTGTGAGTGTTGGCAATAAAGATATGGATATTGACACGATCGAAATCTCTCTCACAGGTGAGACTTAGAATGCACTAAAGCGTGTTGAAACCCAGTCAACTTTTAGCGAATTGATGCTAATTAATGTGATTAGACAACATGATTAGATGACAACAGATGGGGTAGAAAGGTGATAGTGGAAACCCAGAACTGTTCGTGGAAGCATGGGCAGGCCATGCCCAAGATGGACAGACAACCAGCATTCTAATAGCGCAACACTCTTGTAATCGCTATGGCTATGATTTTGACAGATCAACAATTTCCATAACAACGTTTGTATTCAATCCGACTTCTCCACAATTATGTACCACGCAATGAATAATGTTTTTTGCACATCAACGGTCATGTTTGTTTATTTTATTTCATATGTGTTTGCTCTTGACTCTGGTCAAGGTCACAGGTAACAAAGACAAAGTCTACGAAGGAGCGAGTTTACCCAGAAGAAGCCTGTTCACTATAACTTTGAAGAGACTCGGGTTGTAAGCGTTCCGGAACACAGACGCAGGTAGTGAGTTCCACTGTTTTGCCGTGCTCATTCTGAAGGATGTTTGGAAGCGCTTAGTGCGAATTGGTGGAATGGCAACAAGGTATGACGTTGCGTGAAGAAGGTTGCGTGTTCAGATCACGTCGGGGTCACCAATGTGGAGAAACTTGGTGTGGTGTTCCTCCAACCAAAGGGAGGATCCTCCAACCAGGCGGAGTCTTGTGCCTGGCGGGCTACTGCCCAACGGTTGATGTTAGGAGGTTGTATATATACTATCTGCGTGTTAAATCTTGATTGCGCGATGCAGGCTTGAATAGTTCGCATGTGGCGTGGATAGATGCCGCCACAGTTACGTTACGCAATTGCCCTGCTGGTCAAGATGGCGACGAAAGCTATTGCTATATACCTCGTGCCGACACGGGAGAAGAAGAAAAACAAACTGCGATCACCGATGTCTGCCAAGCGTGATGATTATGGCAATTTCCAAGAGTAACCATGGAGTTTCTTGCCGGCTCTTCGACATAGGAAACGACAAATTGGAATCGTGCACTTAAATTCGACTTTTCATAAGCGCCTGTAGTGGTTAATGTGGAAAAAAAAAACTTTGATTAAAATATTTATTTCCCCTTTTCGGCCTGCTGGTTCATCTCTTCCTGCGACGTAGTCTTGGACCAGTCCCGTGACTTATCTGGCCCAAAAGATAACTGGGTATTTTTTTTGTACCAGGAGCTCAGTAACAACCCTACAGAACGTAGATTTATTAGCATCTGTCGGTCTACGCTGTCCAGACAAGACAAGCGAAAAGATATTCAATACATGACGTACACGTTTCAATGTACAACATTTTTTAACGTCTCGTGTTGTTGTTACAACAAATTGAGGTGTAGACTTTCGAGTTCCGGCGTTTTGTTGTAATTTATTTGTTTTTATAATAGTTACAGTAAGACCTAGTTCACTATAGCATAGCATCATAACCGCGAATTAGATGCACTTGCGCCTGTTTGATGCTCAAATTATTCCATACAGATAGACTTACGGGTTTTCCGATATTCTTTCAAAATTGCTGCTGCAAATTAGTATATCCCATGCAACTTTTCATTACCGAAGTACGAGGTCTATTTATAAGTTGGGGTGCTTGTCCTACCCTGGCGCAAATAAGAATTGGTAAACAGTCTAAATACAGTCAACTCGACACCCATGACTACTAAAATAGTCTGACCAATGCGCGGCTATACTTATTTGAGCTTCAAAAAGGTGGTCATAGCAAAATTGACCCATAATCCCATACTGCACTTCCAGATTTAGTTAAAACAAATATTTATTCACTGTTTGACTGAGCTGCCTTGCCCCACACTGGCAAAGTCCTCCTGGCTACGCCCATAATTTAGTCCGTTGAATTTTTGAATAGTTTTAATTTTTTTTTGAATTAATTTGAATAGTTGAAAAAACAACCCACACGAGCCCGCCGACGACATAACGCGCTCACGACTCGCGTTCTATGTGTCAAACGCTTTAGATACATACATCCATACCTACATAAACTCACGCCTTTTTCCCATGGGATTAGGCAGAAACTATAGAACGCCACATGCTACGATCTTACATACTCCTTTCGCTTCGTCCACGGTCATACATCTTGTCATACACGCACGCCGGTTGCAAGTACTACGCACCTGTCCTTTTTGAAGAACATCACCAATAACATCGATGTATGCCCTTCTAGGGTGTAGGGTGTCCTCTTCGCTTTAGATAATCACACTCTTTAAGATAAAATGTACGTAAGATCATTAGACAACACAATGTTCGCTCAGTATGTAAAATAGTAATCGGATTTTACTGAGATTGAACGAAGATTAGATCTGGCTTGAGCTTAAAAATGTTAATACGTATTATGTTAATACATGCATGAGGAGGCTTATCACATATGGAAAAAAGTATATCACTTCAGTTTTTATAAAAAGGGCCACGAGGCTAAATATCTATCATATTGAAAGATTTGCGTATACCGAGTAATCTGGACAGAATATTTGATTCGTGCAGTTTTTTTATTATTTGACATGGTAGTTACTCCAAAATGCTATTTAACATCTAGTAGTTCGATGGTTGGCAATACTTTGATCGCACATTTATAATTGTAATGTTCGTCGTTGTTTCGTTTTGATCCAAAATTTCGATGATCATGCAAGTCAATAAACAGTTAATAAAAAAAAATACAAGTACAGCTCGACACCAAGGTTTATAAACGGAACTATTTTTATGACTGATAGTGCTGTCAAGTCAGCGTTTTAACCGGCGATGAATGTGTGTTAAAATGCTCAAATTGATTTAAAATAAGCCCATCCAAAGTTGTACACTCAGCATCAAATATATCGGGAGGAACAGACTGTTCAAAATTTTCTGAATAACTAAGAAAATTAAAGAATATCTCAATGATACAAGGGGTGTTTCAGAGTGAACACTGTACACGTCAACTGTCAGATTACAGCATGGGATTTAGCTTGATTAAAAATAAAAATTGTTTTGTTTCTTGCATTTGCGATAAGTGATCGTAAGTAGAAGACTCAATAGTTTTTTTTTTTTTTTTAAATAAACAGTTTTTTGCTCAAAAATATTTTATGTGATTGCATTTCGATGACACGCATAAATGACTGAAACCACGGCGACATAGCTAGAGGCACGACTAGCACGATATTGTTCCGCGCAGTCAGTTAACTCGGGGCGCTAAAATTATTCAAAAACAGGACAATGTTTTCCTTTTGAAAATGTTTTTTTGTTGTATACAGAATGTAAACGAATTCGTGTAATTCCTTAAAACCACATGATCTACTACTGATGCAGATTGGCCCCGCACGGGATTTAGCTTGATTAAAACTAAAAAAACATTTTTTTTTCATGCGGTAGCGAGAATTGATCAAGTCGAAACTAAACCACCTAATAAGAAATCAGTAAAAAAAGTTTTTTTTTTGCAATTTTTTTTTTTGTGTTAACATTCGATTCCACGCATAAATTAATGAAAGCACAGCGACACGGTTGGCTGGTACGACTAACGCGATATAGCTCTTTGCAGTCAGATAACTCAAGGCTCTAAAATGACTCAGAAATAGAAAGCCAAGTGTTTTTTTTTTTATTTGAATTTCAGAAATCCCCAATTTAGGGGTTAATCTATGTCACCAGTAGATCACGCGGTTCAAACGAATTCGTTAACACCCTGCATTTCGGCTGTGCAATTTCAAAACCAAGTATCTGACATTTTTTTTACAACGAGTGTTTTTGCATTTTTCGACCGTCTATAAGGTCGAAAAATGCAAAAATACTCGTTGTAAAAAAAATGTCAGATACTAGGTTTTGGAATTACACAGCCGATTTGTTGCTGACAGTACCAGATAAGTTATTTTTAGAGATTAAATTTTACAATGTATGACTATCGCCGCCTCCATTGTTCGTACTCTTTTGTGCAGAGTTGTATATCAACAGGCGTTTCCTGTACATCTGAAGCTATCAAAAATACTAGACAGACTGAAATATTCACAGCACGTAACCGTTTGAAACATTGAGAGACACTAGACAGATACAATTGATCTGAACTATTCGTTTGAACTGGAATTTTGAACGGTTTTCATATTTAATTGTGGGTTGGAAATAAAAGAATTTATGTTGTACAGGTTTTAAAAAAAATGAACTCTTGGAATTTAATGGGGTTACTCTGTATCGGATATTGAACAATTACATTCGCACAACTTTTCGAAATTCGCGTATTTTTATTTTATTACTTTCCATACAAATGAAATTGTATTTTTTTTATTTGTATGGAATTTATTCAATAGGCAGTTTTTGTCTAATTTTGTTTTACTTATAAACAATTCGACAGTTTTTGTAAACGAAAACTGGCCAAATTAACGGTTCAGCTTCGGTTCGATTGCGATTTATCAACGGCTCTGTTAATAAAATTGGGCCCCAGGCCGTGGCGGGCTAAGACTTAAACCTTCTCATTCTGAAAAGAGGCCAGTTTATACCGCTGTTGTCACAAAATATGAACTGTCATTTTTTACGTTCAGGTCGCAATCGATCACGAAACACCAAAAGCCTAGCGACTCATAGGCAACTGTCAACAATATGTTCAACCAAAAACTACTTCGTAGAAACTTCTAGAAAAATCCAACAAAAATGATTGACAAAGACAATTTTTGCCTAGATACACATAAAACAATCAAAACTTTAGACAGCTTGAAATATTTTCAGTGAACATTGACGGACAAAACAGCTATTAAAAAGTTTAAATTGTAAAAGTTATAGCTTCTATATCTTCATAAAAATCGAACTCAGTGCATCTTTTACAGTCGTCTAACATGCAACCGGTTTTGATATGCTTTACTTATGTGGTAGGTAAAAAATTGGACCAAGTGATTGAAATATACGTCACGTAAAAACTGACCTTAATGTAACGAAGAAATGACGACACGCTTGGTGCAGTGGCTAAGCGATTGGCTTCTGCGCTACGGGTCGTGGGTGCGATTCCCACACGGAACAAAAATTTGTATGGCCTACAGATGGTTGTTTCGGGTCTGGGCGTTGGTTTGTGAGATTTGTGTCTGTAAACGCACCCACAAAAAAAAATGTTATTCAGCCCAGAACACATCGACAGAATAAAGAATAAAACAACATATAATATAACTTAAATAATTACGTACCTACTGAATTTTACACTTATTACGGTTCTGTACCGAAATGGTAAAAAGAACCGTTGCCCCCTTATTACAAAAGGTGGTTTTAATCGAGAATAAGATAAACCCAGATTTAAAATATATTAATCACTTTCTAACATAATATAACAAAAAGAGCCGGGGCTATTTTAAAACCAGGGTTTTTCTTAGACCATCGTTTGTAATAACGGGGTTATGGTGCGACTTCACCCGTCCGTCAATCTGTCTATCAGTCACAGCTCAAAGCTGGGGATGCATGAAAAAAGCCTCCACGAGTGACGATACTTCAGTACGTCCGGCGCACCCTGGGCAGTCAGCCCCGCTACCATCCTTGCTGACTGGCTAATCTTTTCACCACGGCATGAGCTATTCTTGTATAGCTCGTGCCGGGCTTCATTTTCACATTGTAAAATATATTTTTACTTTCATTTATGCCGCATAGTTTTTGACTTATAATGAAAAATGTCTGTAAAAATACCATTCCCTTATATCCGAAGTTTGCAAAGCAAAAAATCAGGAACAAATCAAACTGATAAAGGTTTTTGTAGATGTTACAAGAGAAATACAACGATGTCTGTGACTGGCATGCTATAAAATGAATAAGGACCCTAGGTAGGGTACAACTCCTAAATAAATTATGGTCCTACCAAATTAGTAAAAGTTAGCTTCCCTACATTCATTACACCGTATTGTATTAAATTTTCAATTAGCTAAACTAGGAGTCACCGTTATTTCGGTCTGTTATGGCGCACGCGATTCGTTCTGGCTGTAAAACTTTATGGACACATAAACATTGGCCATTATTCGGCATAGTATCTATACTAATGTCAAATTAATAACTGGTATTTTGTTGAAACAGAAATGTCGATACAAATTATATGGTTGGATTGACATGTGTGGAAAAAACATCGATAGTTACAAGCTTGGGGTATTTAAGTCAAGAGTATATAGGTTACTTCTAGGCAAGCGTGCTTCACCGTCGACCACATCATCGCTTACCATCAGGCGAGATAGTGGTCAAACGCGAGGACTTGTCACACAGGATGCGTACTGCGTCCTCCGGTCCGGTCAAATCGAACGCAGCCCGCATCCTATGTGAACATCATTTGCGTTTAATATATATTTTATGTAATTACGATCTGACTATGCGGGCACAAGCAAAGAACGTAGGGAACACACCGGTCAGGCGGTCGGGGTGGGAAGGTAGCATACGGGCTGCCCGGTTGCGGGCAGACGGGCAGCGGGCGACGGGCGGCGGTCCGAGCAGTTCATAGGGGTGATCGATGTTGCAAAAACATCAGTGATGACATCGATAATGACATCAATAACCTACATTAAAACTACAACAGAACTGTCCACCACTACATGCAATCAAATATAAAATGGCCGCTGTTTGCCCTGCCCGTCAGATCGCTGATCGTGCCCGGATCGCTGACCGGTTGCCCTGACCATGATGTTCACATAGAATGCGGGCTGCGTTCGATTTGACCGGACCAGAGGACGCAGAACGCATCCTGTGTGATAATTCCTTTACAATAAAAAAAAAAGTTTTGTCAACTCGATGTTGTTTTCCGACTTCGACGCAGACGAAGTCGCGGGCACAGCGGGGACTGCTAGTTAAGTAATAATAATCAGGAAACCACCTATTAGACTGTCAAGTAGCCATTCATTATTATGATAACTTCAAGTCCCACTCACAATCAATGTAATGTAGACAGCGACAGTCAGTGCATCCGAGTGAGGCCAGGAAGACAGCGGGAAATGTATGCAATAGGAAGAATTAATACTCCGGTATTAAATTGTAACGTGAGAATTTGTATCTGAATAAAGGCTATGTGGAAATGGTTATTGGCATTTGTAACTAACCTAGTTCTTACGTCCTTTTTGATAGGATGCTGTCAAGATATTTTTAATGGGAGATAATTTAGTCTTTTTGTTTCGTAGTTAGGCGATAAGTTTTTCAACCATTTGAACACCGATGTGTGGTGCCGGACGGTTCCGTATGGTGCCGGACGTAAAGAATAGCACTACCCCATCTCTTCCCACGGGTGTCGTAAAAGGCGACTAAGGGATTCACTAGAGGATGGGCAGCAGCGTTCTCGGAGTACTTTAACAACCATACTGCGATCGCCAACCCGCCTGCCAAGCGTGGCGATTATGGCAAACCTCCCCAACATGGAGCACAAGACTGGTGGATGTGGCCAGTGGCGTGCCTTCCATACAAGCCGAAAAGCCCGGCTTAATATCAGGAATGCGAGAATAATAAAAAAAAAAACAAAAAAAAAACTCCTGTAAAGTAGTATTGAATCATCATGTCTCATAACATAACAACTGATACCTACTGTAATAAATAAAATGTTTAAACTCCGCGCGCAATACAGCGAGCCTCCGTGACCTCCGTGTGTTGCTAAGTTGCCAGGTTTACATAAACAAAATTTTTCGCGTCGCGCCTCGGCCGGCCTACGTAACGTTGCCAAACCGCCTGCAAGATCTTGCATTACGGTCGCACGCGCTGGCTTCTTACGCGGCTTAAGTCTTCTGTCACTTTTCCTTCAATCTCATTCATAAATTGCATAGAGATATATAAGTAAATATACATAAGTGCACATAATTTGTTCGCAAAAATAAGCCGGGCTTATGACTCTGTTAGTTTAACGAAATTGAACATTACGGTAGTGTGTTTAGAAGTGCAATTTGTGTGGCATGCGTGTTTAGGCACATAGATGCCGCGATGTTTGTATTTCGATAGAAATGATACAATTTCAAATTAGTTCACATTTTGTTTTGAGCGATATTGGAGCATTTTTTTGACGCGATATATATTTTTTCAGTTTCTGTGATTTAAAGTATTGTGTAACTTTTATTCGTTTGTTTTAACGTTTGTGATTAAGTTTCTTTGTGATTTGCCTTTCTTTTTATGATGAATTCGGAAATAATTGTTCCTTGTGTGAAGTTGTGTGTGATGGATTGAAGTGTGTGCAATCGTTACTCGGGAAGGTAAATACTTTGAATTTTGCAGACAAATACCGTTTTATTACTTCACCTGAACCTACTCCTGATTTGAGTATTTCTAGTAAATCAAAGTCACAATAGGCATTTTCATAGATCGGCTTACAAAACTCTTTGGATTGTATGTACTTGTATTGTGTTGGTTGCTCTCATTTAAAGAAATTATTCTGTAACACCAGTTGCATATTTTTCTCTAATGATACGAACGCCTGGAATACATCAGGTCACGATGATTTGAATAACTTATCTGTGGCCAGGATTAATTGCTCTAAACAAATAGAACGAAACAACAAACGGCTTTTATCAAAGCTACCGAATGATAGATATGTCTGTAAATCTATCTAGTGATACCATGCCTTCAGTGTGCTTTGTTGTTTGTCATCAGCAGTAGTAAAGAAGCGAAGAATGAAGACGGCTGTTTACATCGAAAGTAATTATAAATTGTTTTTAAACTTTTGCGATTTGTGCACATCATAAAAATATAGATCGGGTCTATTATAAATTAACAATATTTTTTTCAACATTATAAACATTGCGTAATTATACTCATCAATTATTTCTGAGCCATCTATTGGCGGCGACGGGCGATTGTGTCATTTTTCCCGTCGAACTCGAAGCGCGCAAAAAAGCACCTGTAATGCTCATAGATGGCTCTTAAACCAAAATGTATGTGATTTTGCAAAATCACACAATTGTATTATTTGCACTCTATTTATTATTAGGGTGAAAATAATAGTTGTGTGATTTCGCAAAATAACGAATTTTGACAAATTTTACAGGGTTTTTTTTTCTAAAAATCTATCGGGCTTGCACTAACTTTGAACCCTAGGCACGCCACTGGATGTGGCGATGCTTGGGGGAGGCCTATGTCCAGCAGTGGACGTCTTTCGGTTGAATGATGATGATGAATTAATTTTTTGTACGAATTTCTAGTATTCGTCGATAAGTTAAACTCAGTACTAATGTTTCATTTAAATCTGACTATGAAAAACTGCCTGGTGTAAGGCGTGAGCTATGTTATGGTCTTCAAAGCTTCGCGTTCAAAAGGTTTTTTTTTTAACTTTTCCCCCTCTTGCGTATCTCCTGTATCGTTGTTGCGTTTACAGACACACACACCTTCTTATGCACAAACACTCACACCCGAAACTTTGTAGGGTCCTATACAAATAAACGAGCACCTAGTGTTGACCTTTTGAAAGCACCAGGGATCTGGTCTACTTGAAATAAAAACTATTTGACTTGACTTTGAAACAAGACTTTATGGCGATGCAGAATTCAGTTCCCTGCTGCATATTAGAAGTGCTTTCATCAGATCGCGTGATTAAATTAAAGACACCGATAATTAACTAAAAAGACTAATGACATCAAACAACTCACAGTTTCACGTTAATTACAGACAATAAGAAACTATATACTTTTAAAACATACGAATACTAGAGCAAAAATAAAATTGCAAAACAAAAAAAAATCTTTTATCGGCGCTATCGGCCCATTAATATGGAATAACGTCAAAACAGTTATAAAATACGTAATGTAGCTATTTTTTACACCTGTTGCATTGATTTATGGAGGAAACTGAAATATTGGAATGTTTAGCTACGGCTCGTTAAACGAACGGTATGGTTTTTTTTTGTTATGATTAATATAAACATTTACTTTTGTATTTTAATATTGCTTTCGAGAATAGAGTAATAAAATTCGATTGGAAAACTGTTCGGAAAATGAAAAACGAAAAAAAAGGAGTGTTATGTTATATTAACTGTAACTGTTATTGTAACTAACCCAATATGAGTGAAACTCGAAATAAAGATTTTTATTATTATTATTTTCCTTTATTCATTAAAATACACATATAAAATTACATTTTTAAATATTTCCATATAAATAAAACAAAAACATTTAAAAATATAAAAATATAGTAGCCCACCGGCATCGGGAACAGGGTCCAAGCTGCCGGCGGTCAGGGCTCCAGAGAGAGGAACTTCCTAACGATGCGCGCCGTGTCCAGAAGTACCGCTTTCTGAATCAAACCCTTGATCCAGCTGCCTAACGAGAGCCTCATCAGATGTTGGTCGAGGCTCTTGGCTATTAAGCCATTGGCTGAAACGACTATCGGCACAATGACTGCTGAGTCAACATCCCACATGTCGACAACCTCGTGTGCCAAATCAAGGTATTTGATTTTTTTATCGTTTTCGGCTTTCACGAGATTCTCGTCATGCGGGACAGTGATATCAACAATCATTGCGCGGCGCTCCGATCGATCTATCACCACTATATCAGGCTTATTGGCTACAATAGTCCTGTCAGTGATGATAGATCGGTCCCAGTACAATGTGACATGACCATTCTCGAGAACTGGGTCGGGCACATACCTGTAGTATGGTACTTCTGAGTCCACAAGGTCATATTTCAGAGCAAGTTGCTGGTGGATAATCCTAGCCACGAGGTTGTGTCTGTGCAAATACTCACCGTTAGCTAGACGAGAACAACCAGAGACAATATGTCGGATAGATTCACCGGGACAGTGGCATGCCCGACAGATGTCAACCGTGCCGTCCTTCACAATATATTTTCTATAGTTGTTCGTCATCATTACCTCGTCCATAATCGCACAAACAAAACCTTCGGTTTCCCCGAAGAGGTCACCGAATCGTAGCCAGGCCACGGACGCTAGAAAATCTACATCGGGCCCATGAAGGGCCCGGTAAAAGCGTCCGTGAAGCCAGTGGCGTGCCTTCCATACAAGCCGAAAAGCCCGGCTTAATATCAGGAATGCGAGAATAATAAAAAAAAAAACAAAAAAAAAACTCCTGTAAAGTAGTATTGAATCATCATGTCTCATAACATAACAACTGATACCTACTGTAATAAATAAAATGTTTAAACTCCGCGCGCAATACAGCGAGCCTCCGTGACCTCCGTGTGTTGCTAAGTTGCCAGGTTTACATAAACAAAATTTTTCGCGTCGCGCCTCGGCCGGCCTACGTAACGTTGCCAAACCGCCTGCAAGATCTTGCATTACGGTCGCACGCGCTGGCTTCTTACGCGGCTTAAGTCTTCTGTCACTTTTCCTTCAATCTCATTCATAAATTGCATAGAGATATATAAGTAAATATACATAAGTGCACATAATTTGTTCGCAAAAATAAGCCGGGCTTATGACTCTGTTAGTTTAACGAAATTGAACATTACGGTAGTGTGTTTAGAAGTGCAATTTGTGTGGCATGCGTGTTTAGGCACATAGATGCCGCGATGTTTGTATTTCGATAGAAATGATACAATTTCAAATTAGTTCACATTTTGTTTTGAGCGATATTGGAGCATTTTTTTGACGCGATATATATTTTTTCAGTTTCTGTGATTTAAAGTATTGTGTAACTTTTATTCGTTTGTTTTAACGTTTGTGATTAAGTTTCTTTGTGATTTGCCTTTCTTTTTATGATGAATTCGGAAATAATTGTTCCTTGTGTGAAGTTGTGTGTGATGGATTGAAGTGTGTGCAATCGTTACTCGGGAAGGTAAATACTTTGAATTTTGCAGACAAATACCGTTTTATTACTTCACCTGAACCTACTCCTGATTTGAGTATTTCTAGTAAATCAAAGTCACAATAGGCATTTTCATAGATCGGCTTACAAAACTCTTTGGATTGTATGTACTTGTATTGTGTTGGTTGCTCTCATTTAAAGAAATTATTCTGTAACACCAGTTGCATATTTTTCTCTAATGATACGAACGCCTGGAATACATCAGGTCACGATGATTTGAATAACTTATCTGTGGCCAGGATTAATTGCTCTAAACAAATAGAACGAAACAACAAACGGCTTTTATCAAAGCTACCGAATGATAGATATGTCTGTAAATCTATCTAGTGATACCATGCCTTCAGTGTGCTTTGTTGTTTGTCATCAGCAGTAGTAAAGAAGCGAAGAATGAAGACGGCTGTTTACATCGAAAGTAATTATAAATTGTTTTTAAACTTTTGCGATTTGTGCACATCATAAAAATATAGATCGGGTCTATTATAAATTAACAATATTTTTTTCAACATTATAAACATTGCGTAATTATACTCATCAATTATTTCTGAGCCATCTATTGGCGGCGACGGGCGATTGTGTCATTTTTCCCGTCGAACTCGAAGCGCGCAAAAAAGCACCTGTAATGCTCATAGATGGCTCTTAAACCAAAATGTATGTGATTTTGCAAAATCACACAATTGTATTATTTGCACTCTATTTATTATTAGGGTGAAAATAATAGTTGTGTGATTTCGCAAAATAACGAATTTTGACAAATTTTACAGGGTTTTTTTTTCTAAAAATCTATCGGGCTTGCCCTAACTTTGAACCCTAGGCACGCCACTGCGTGAAGCTCCTTGCTCCGCCATACCTCCCTGCGGCCATTAGTATCAAGTACTACAGGCTTGCGCCAGTTCTCTTTCGCCAAGGAGAGCGGAGTGAGTCCCTTGTCCACTGCGACTACATCTCTATGCATCCCCACGTCGGCTTGGGAGAAGTACTCCCTGAGACTGCACACCTCACGGTTGTGGAGGGTCTTAGCATTTAAGAAGCCTCGCCCCCCACACTTCCGCGGGATGTACAGTCTCATTACCGATGAGCGTGGGTGATGCATTCGATATGCAGTCAGCAGCGTTCGGACCCTTCTATCCAGGGCGTCAAGTTCGGTCTGAGTCCACCTGAGCATGCCGAAGGAGTACATCAGGACCGGCATGACCCAACCGTTAAAGGCGCGCACCTTGTAACCGCCCGACAAAAGACTTTTAAGTACTTTTATCAGGCGGCCAAAGAAACGCTCCCTCAACGATTGCTTCATGTCAGCCTTGTTGATGCCTAACGCCTCCGACATGCCCAGGTATTTGTAGGTCTCGGTTGAGGAGAGGGACCTAAGTTGTATGGAATCCGAGAGTTGGGTTCCCACGGATTCCATAATCCTCCCTCGCTTTACATGCATGACTGCACATTTGTCCACACCAAATTCCATCCTGATGGAATTACTGAAAGTTTCAGTTACCTTCAGTAACTCCAGCAGTTGCAAATTGTTGGGGGCAAAGAGTTTCAGATCATCCATGTAAAGGAGGTGGGATATTACCTGGCCACCTCTTCTCAACCGATAGCCTAACCCTGACCCCTCGAGCAATGTGCTTAGAGGATTCAAGGCTAGGCAAAACCACAGCGGGCTTATTATTATTATTATTATATTTTTAAACATTTTTAAGGCTCGCTTTTGGTCGCTTTTAGGGATATTTTGGTGTCAATTTCGACTACGGTAAAAATATTGCTCGATTTTCAATACTGATGTATTCAAAAACTGTACCTACATTCGAGTTGAGTGCTGTATGTGATTCAACTATTATCTCGACTGTTTTGGGGGCAAGAAAATTGTAACAACAAATATAATATATGTATATGTCAGTGGCGAAGGCTCCATACAATTCGATTCCTATCGGCTTCCCTTTCGAAACGAGTAGTCACTGGAAATCGCGCATCACACTTGAGCAAGGTAAGCATTTTTTGGTCCGGCTTCCCTTTTAAGAAACTTCACCCTACGCCACTGGTATATGTTATGTTATGTGTATGTATATGTTATATGTTATGTATGTTGTATTGTTGTTTGTAATATAACATAACATCACGCATACAGGCGTGACATCTGACTACACTAAACAGCTTCAATAATATGATAGTGTCCGAATCAACAGTGAAAAAAAAATTAAAATTAAAATGTGTCAATTCGGACACTGTGTCCGAATATATTGTATCCGAGTCGTCAGCAATATTCAGTCTTTCTGTATTCTGAGACTCAGCCTATTCATCTCATCATGATTAATGTCAAAATAATCACTAAAAGAAATATTTCTAAATATTTAGTCGAGCAAGATTGTAATTGAAGCGATGAAAAGTAACGACCTATCGTTAAATATGGATGATCACAAATGGCGGGAATATGAAGTCTAGCCAATCGAAAAAAAACTTTTTTTTTATTTTGATTAAACGGTTTAATTTAAGATTACGAGACCTGAGTTTTTGTATTATAACTTTCGTGAGACACATTCATATTTATGATCATTTACGGTTTACTCACGTGCATTTTTCGGGATTGCCCGACTAGTTTAGGGATGGTCCGAAACTAGTCGGGCAATCCCGAAAAATGCACGTGAGTAAATCGTAAATAATCATAAACCTGATTTTTATTATTTTTTTCGTTTTCATATTTTAGATAATGCTTCTTATATACGGTGCTAAATTAATTAGCTTTGATTTATGATTTAGCCGTCAAAACAAAGTTTATAAAGACAAATTCTACTGGTCAAAATATTTTTTTCTTTGTGATGTGCGATTGATCGCGACACATGTTCAGATAATTTTTTTATTCAATTCGATGAACCTGCTATGCTGAAAATAATAATTTGATGTAAGTAATTAAGCGTTTAACAACTAACATTAGTAAAATGAATGAACACTTGTGGCTAAAGATGTATTAATAAAAAAAAGAGGAGAGAGCAAATTTTTTTTTCCTTTTTTTGGCACGTGTAGAAATAAATGTAGGTATTTCATTTTGAGGCTTTTGTTCTACAATGTGTAACTAAGTCAAGGAGACTAATTAACTTAACAATTTATTCAGTAGGTACCTACTCTCTAATGCAATCACGAGCATTAATAAGCAAAATTTTAATTAGGTCAAACTGAAGATACGATGAGTCTAAATATTCAGTCGTGGTTAACAAAATCCCTCTATATCTCTGTTACTAGGATTCGTGTCTGCGCTTACTGTTAAATAAAAATAAAACTTTTTTCTTTTGAATAGGAAAAAAAAACTTTTTTTTTCTTTACTGTGATAAACGAGTGTGAACAAGAGACAATGTTGATTGAGTAAAGACAATAAAAACTTTTTTGCTAATGTCTTTTTGAAAGATCCCAACACGTGGACGGATCTTTTAAAATGTTTTTCTTTATATATTCAATAAATTAAAATTAATTATGTACAACATAAAGCACCGGAAATGAATAATAAAATTATACGAAACACTTGCAGATGTTGTACCTAATAAAAGAAAACAATATGTGTCAAAGTATGTGTCATTTCATTAGGCGTTCAACGGAAGATTGTTTTATTTTCAAAAATGCTTTAAATGTTTGTTGTAGATAGTTTTTATTGCTTCACTGGTAGTATTCAGAGTGTTTGGTAGGAAGACTGACTCAGTTTTTTGAGGAATTGGGGATTTACACAAAACAAAAATTTAATGGAAAAGAATTGATGTCAAAACAGTCATCAATTTGAAAAACACGTTTCCTTCAAGAAATGTTTACTTATATGTGATGTCTATTCTTTTTTTCCCCTTTTTTCTGTAACATGTGGTCTAGGTACACACGGCTACACATCAAGCTATACAAAACCAGTTTATCTTGGCATCGCTTTGTATAATCTTTTCGCACAAGTAACGGTCAGCTTATACTGGTTTTGCATAGCTTGAAGTGTAGCCGTGTGTACACCCATTTTTGTTTTTGCACATTATCCAGGGACTCACTGTATATTCACCCCATACCGGAGACTGGGGGTCTACTCCCTAAGCACGAAGTCCGTGGTTTCGGCCTTAGTTACGATCGTTTCCTACTCCCCCCTATCACCTACGGACATACGATTATTTCGGGGCCCGAACTAAGAATGAATGACAACACGATTTGACAGTTCTCCCTACTACCGATGTGTTTTTGCCGGTCCGAAAAGTTGAACTTGACACTTGTTTTGTTCACTTCTACGTTTCGGGCTATTTTCGGACGGGCGACTAACTTCGTTGACGGACTTAGGGAGTAGGCCCCCGACACAAAGGGTGTAAAAGAACATCGTCGATAAACCCCGTTAAATAATACAAAAAAATACTAAGTCGTTCACATCGCGTTATTTTCATATCCACAACGATATAAAACGCCAACGGAAAAAAAACGTAACTTAAAGGCTAACTCCATCATCTCGAGTCAATATTGCTAAAACTCAACTCGCCCCCAAGGTGAAAAGGGCATACAGATAAGAAAAATCTGGACTCCCCTAACCTGTTAAAACCCTCGTCATTGCTATCTCGACAGAAGGAATACGTTAGAAAAACTAAACTAGTAGTGGAACATGGAGGAGTAAGTAAACAGAATACTAACGACACGATTAACGCAGTGACTGAGCGATTGACTTTCTGCGCGTTGAAGAGGTTCCCACAGAAGACAAAAAAGCGAAAATGAAGACAACCCGTCTAACCTTATGATATCGGCATAAATGATAAATGATGAAAAATGATATTTATTTCTGTAAATAAATCTGTTACAGACACTTTTACAAGTCAATGTAATGATTTTTTTAAGACTAGATGGCGCCGGCATTTCGTATCTGACTCGCTCTGAGAAGAAAAGCCGAAAGAAACTCAGAGGATAACGTCTCTTTTAAAGTCCAGACATTGTGGTATAAAACTTTGCGAGTGTAACAATGTAGGGCAACGTTTGGAATAGCCTTTTGAGGAAAGAGCCATAGCAGGTTTGAGTTGACCTGTCCCAACTGAGCGCACGCATGCATCAGCCATCGTGTAGCTCAACCTTATTTTAGGGAGCTCAACGGCATTGCCCAGTAACTGGGATGCGGAGGTCTGATGGCAGTCGCTCCGTGTTAAATATTTGTATTCAGCTGACCCTAACATATTTGGGAAAAGGCTTGGCAGAACATAAACATTTACGTAGAAACACATGGAGCTCGGATCAGCGCTCAAAAATGTCCGAACCGAATGTAGATTATAAAACGCGAAAATGAAGACTAATTTACGTCAATGGGTGCAGTCGAATCTTCGTTTGGTGAAAAGCTCATAGACAAACATAGGATTTAAATTAGTTTGTTGGTATTTCTAAGTTTATATGATGGTGTGCTTTGGCGCGTGTTCTGGTGATGTATGTAAATTCAGGACACTTTTTTCGAGAATATTGTACTAAACCGTTGGTCCATGTATTTCTACATCAATGCTTACAGATAGTTGTTTCGCATTCACGACTCAGATAGAAAACAAGAGCGGGACAACGTTTAAGAAAGCTGGGTGGGTGATTTTTGCGAAAAACATTTGTACAAACACTGCTTATGTCACCGTGAAGGTCGTCAATTGGGTATGCAACTGTGGAAATATTGGCGCCACGTTTGACTGTACCAATGCGCTCTTATTGATTGCTGTGTTTGCCATTATTGCTAATATCAAGGTGATGGTTCTGAAATACCTTTTTTGTGTATAGATTCAGTTAAGATTAGATCTGTGTTGCTAGGGAGTTTGTTGCGCCGTTTTTTCTTCAGAGAATAAACACTAGGAAGTGGTGAATAGCTGGCGTTTTTGGGGGCTGTCAAAAATAACTAGTAAGTCTAGTCTATTTTGAATAAGTGAGTTTTGAAGTTAAAGTTGCTTTCCCAGTAGCAATATGCCATGCAACGCCACGACGATAGTCGTCCAATGAGAATAACTTCTTTTCCTATACATTTAAGTAAATGACAGAGGTATTCTATGAAAAATTATCCCTATATTGCTTTCACGGTAAGTTGATTAATTTGGCAGATGTCAGTTCATGACATGAAAATAAATTGTAATGGCGCTTGTGTATGACAATTTAATTCAACAAGTATTAAATCAATTTAAAATATTAATAAAGCGTTACCCAAAAGGTTGTTTTAAAATCAGAAACATAGAAACAATATAGTTATATGTGTTTAACGCCATAATTATATATTACATAAATGATTTTGAAAAAACCCCGACGCGTTTTCAAACTTGCGTCAGATGGTACCAGTTGCCAGAGACGTGCGTATCGATAAAATAATTTCGATAAATTTATATTAACAGAATGAATATTTTGACTATCGTAATAATTATAGACGATAGGCTCAGTTGATTGAATAATTTAAATAAGGCTCATTATAGCCCAGTTGCCTTGCAAAAGGTCGGTCAGTCCTAAATTTTGGATACGTGTTATGGATATGTGTTCTTATAAAAATTACAAATTTTGTACCTTGAGTGACCTCGGCGCGCTCTGCCATCTTGGGTTAAAGAACCCAAAAATTAGTTTTTATTAAATAACTCCATAAGGGTTTTATGCCAAAAATTATTCACATCAATTTTGTAGAAAATTAAATTCTTATTTTTCATTCCCGACTCAAAATCAGAGGTATTTTATAGGTTTTTGAAGCCCATGTCTGTCTTTCTGTTTGGCTGTCTATTTCTCTCTCTGTCTGTGTGTCTGTTTGTGGGCTTTTCATAAAAACAGCTAACATAACACATCCAAAATTCAGGACCGACGAACCTATCGAACCTAACGAAAGATAAACCTCTTTTTCGCGACCCGGCTACTGGGCTTATTATTGGTGATAAATAAACATTTATGTTCACTCATCCCATACCTGCTGGATTCATTATCACATCAGCAAGTAATCGTCTATTGTTGAAGATATGCATGCTAATTGACTTAAGAGCGTGTACGCCGTACAACATTTCATAAAAAATTTCAAGTCTTTGTTTTTCGTAATGACTGAACCGATTTTGATGAAACTTCACACACATAAGCAGGATACTTAGGTCTAAAAAGTTAGTAAAAAACATTTTCGAAATGTCTTACTTAAAAAAAGATAATTGGAAATTTCTGTTTGTATGGAAAATTTAAAAACAGTCTAATTTAACTGTAACACTATTTTTCGAAAATGTTTTCTACTAACTTTTTAGTCCTATGTATCCTGCTGATGGGTATGAAGTTTCATTAAAATCGGTTCAGTCACATCGAAAAATAAGGACTTGAAAATTTGTATGAAAAGCCGAACGGCGTACACGCTCTTAATCCTAATTACTTAAATCACAAGTATTTGAAATGTAAGTACATAAAATCACATTACAATAATTTGTCAAATTCTCGCTGAAATTTTACAAATTTTATCGATAGTTGAATCGACTACAGTCACATGTCTAGCAACTCCTATTGGCATGTGTCATTTTAATCTTCTTATCGTGAAAACAATATAACACTCCATTTCCTCTCTCCTCTGTGCCGTAACTACAACCATAGCGCGGGTGTACGATAGTGATAACAAGTTTCGCCCATTTTATGAACGCGTAACTACGGATCGCGATGATTAAGTGTTGCTGGGTGTACTTGGGTAAACAGCGTCGGAGTAAGTGTTCCTTTTTACCAAATTGGATGCGGAATTGTAAAGTTTTCCTTTTCCGAGGGAAAGCTTTTAAGTTCTGGAGTTCCATACGTGGAAATACGGAGATGAACTGATGAAGAGATATTTTAGTAGCAGGCATGTCAAAAATAGGCCAGCCCCTCTTAAGCTGTTGGGTATCGTAAAAGGTAACGTGGGTATTATTTGAAAGAGATGGACACATATTATGGTAGGGAAGTATGAGACAAAAAGTAAATATAACACTACAAAATAAACCTGTTAAGGTACAAGTCCGAGACGGGCGGCAAACTGCAGACAAGTCGCCATCGGAATAGCGCCTTTAAGGTGTGCATTTTAAAGGTGCTATTCCGACAGCGACTGCAAAACTGCAACCGCAGACCGCAGCCGCAGATCGCACCGCAAGCGATACTACTTTTGCAGTTTGCGGTCTACAGCCCGTCTCGGACTTGTACCCTTTTCAATTGAGAGCCTACACTGACTCATCATTTTGTTTATTTACGTGTAGTATATGATAAACGGGCTAAACTCAGAATAAAACAGAGGAATTTCTATGTTTTTTGTAGCGTGCTTCACGTAGTACTACGACACTTATGTCGTAGTACTACGTTGCATAGCTTCGGCAATCTTCGTGTTTCCGAATTTGTACGAATTATGCGACGAATTAATTAATTTATTATTTATACTTTCGCACTAAATTTATGAAGAGGACTTTTTTTTTTCTATTCGACTTCTGTAGAGGGGACCGTTTCTACGTAACCGGGCAGTTATTGGCGAGACCTGGAGGGTCTCCAGCCAATGGGGGGGGAAGTAAAATACTTAACGTAAGCTAACTACTTGTACTACACTAACATCATGACTACCTGCAACAACAGCACTAAGGGCGACCCCTAGTGGGACGAGCACCTCGTTGCTGGCGTGGACTTAGGGGGGGGGGGGTGTAGACATCTTGATGAGGGCTGAATTATCGGTGTGACTGCGGAGTCTGAAGAGACGACCGGCTCTACGACGGGAGAGCTCGGTGGATCGGGACCGGCTCACAGAGGCGGACTTAATGTCATAGACATATATAATACTTACCAGTCGACCTTTGGGTGATGCAGAGAAAACATGGTAGGTGCACTCAGTAGAATGAATGCGATGCGATACAATTATTATTAAATTATTTATTCGGAATTGATCCAAAGAGGAAGAAGCCGGAGTTAAAGACAGACAAAAAAAGATTGACCGGGTCGCATGATTCGTACATGTTCGGAAACACGAAGAATGCCAAAGCGCATAACTTATGTCGTAGTACCGTACACATGAAGCATATTACTTTTCCCCTAAGTCAAGATAAGTGTGTAAATCAAATAAAAACATTTCCTCCTAGCACAAAAAGTTCCCCTGTCAATACTGGGTTGGTTAAGTGTGAACAAAATCAATCCACTTGACGGACATTATCTGATGTTGGAAGCCTTTTGTTTTTCATGTTTTTGCCGCCGAAAATTTGTGGGGATTGATTCGATTTTTTGTAAGTTAGGGATAGTCTGATTTCTAAAAAACTGTGCTAGTTACAGATTTCGTTTTATTTTTCCTGTAATATTTACATAAACCTTTATTGAATCGATTTATAACAGATTTTTTGCCTTGGCAAACTTCGGAGATAACGGGGTGTGGTATTTTTACAGACATTTTTCATCATAAGTCAAAAACTATGCGGCATAAATGAAAATTAAAATATATTATGTAATGTGCAAATGAAGGCCTTTCGTATGATACCAGAATTGAACACGTAACCCCATTTTAAAATTTCAACCCTCACTTCGGAATATTCAGATCTGATCCCCCTGATCTGTCCCCTTCGGAGGGCCAATCAGGAATAAAAAAATCGATCTGTTCCCCTGTCACCAAGACGAACGGACAGATCGAACGAATTATTTCTGGTCTGTCCCCTGCTGTTCTTTGGGGGACAAACAGAAATAAAAAGTTTTGATCTGTTCCCCTGTTAGGTACCGACATTACCGACGAGAGGACAGATCGGAATATTCCCCTACCACGTTGCATTTTTTTTTTAATTCCTTCGTTCGACGTTCGTAAAACTATTCCAAATTTCAAGTCGATAGCATGTGTAGTTCCGGAAATAAGCAGCTGTGACAGACAGACTGACGAAGTCGCACCTTAAAGGTTTCTTTTCTACCATTTTGGTACGGAATCCTAACTAGCAATATTGGGAAAATAAATAAAATCACTTTCTCATAGGAGGAAATATAAAATCAATCCGTTTGATGGACACTATCTGATGATTCCACTGTTTGTTTTTCCTGATGACAATTTATCTGTTAAGCTTCTGATTGATTCGCGATTTTATTTCAGTTTTCATTGGTAATAAAATAAAAGATTATCGTTTAATTGGTGCAAATGTTTGTTGACAAATTGGGGTAAAAAGTTTTGATTTCAAGTAAGATTTTGAATAAACTTTTCAATTTGGTAGAAAGTTCTTAAAAGTTTTTCTTGGAAAAGTCTGAAATGGCTCCTTTTTACTGGCTATTCAGTCACGTTTTTTAGATTAACTTTTTGAATAAGTCGGTACTTTTACCGTTCCAAGACCAGTAGGTACACTCCAAGTTTGGACGAGTCAACATCATCAACATCCTGGTGTTCAGTCGTAGCTCGTCTGGTTCAGCTGCGATCCAACCCAAAAACTTTAGAATGATGGATGGATTTTTATCGGCACATTGACCTATAAACATATGCGATAAAAACGACAGGACATCAATTCCTTATATACCAGGTGTCCCAAATCAAGTGGTCATGGCGGGAAACTGCAGGGAATTCAATTCTACTTACAGAAACGTTGATCAATCGCAACCGAACGAAAGCCGAACCGTTCATTCAGTTTTCGTTCACATACCTCCGGTTTCTGATTTGAGAATCCGGGATAAGCAAATACTTAAGAAACATTTGAGTACGGAGTTATCAAAAAAATGACGGATTTTAAAGCATTTTTTGACAACTTTGTACTCAAATGTTACTTAAGTACTGCTTATCTTAGAATTCTCAATTCAGAAACCGGAGGATAAACTGTCAATTGTTTGACAACAAAAACAAAACCAAGCATTTTGTCCACACACATGAAAAATGTCAATTTTGTCAGTGTAATTGCCCGAGATGTGCCGTGAAATACAGTTTGGCACTTTTTCGCAGTTTTGTCATTTCAAAGGAGCAAGCGAATTTGAAAAGTCTATGACTGCAATATTTTTTACTTTAGAAGATAAAATAAAGTTTCTTTTAACTTGTTATTTTTATTATTTAAAGTACTTTTTCCCTTCATGAACATGTGTTTTGGGATACCCGAGGTACATGTACCTATACCTATCTAAACATAGCAAGATTTTCTTAGTGTCTGACTATAGTAGGTACACACAGTTACGAAGGAATGCAAATTCCAATATCGTAATTGCAGCCAATAGCAGAGAATTGCTACCTCGTCTACTAGCACGATCAATTGGCATATTTACGAAAGATCTACCTATATTAAAACGATACACTATATTTCTCAACCGTATCTGTTAGATAATCACTAATGTGGAATGTTTTATCTGATTACTTTACGATCCTGCGCAACAAGTAAAAGTGAAGTGTGGAATTTACTGTTCAAGTAAAGGTGCATTTCCACGAACGAGGCGAGACGAGAAAGTGGCGAGAATTGAAATCTCGCCGGCCCATGTCCCCCAAAAATTTGTCATCGCAAGTCACCATATGATATCATAAAGCACTCTATGTGCGCAGCGATACGCTTTAATGTAATCATCATCATCATCAACATTCAGCAGAAATACGTACACTGCTGCACACAGACCTCTCCGAAGCAACGCCACATTAACCGGTCCTGTGCTTTTTGTATCCAGCGGATTCCTGCGACCTTCTCTTCTCTTTTTTTTTCTTTCTCTTGGTATAACATTGAAGGTCATGATAGGTCATCGTGTTAGACCAACAAATATTTCAATTCTCGCCTCGCATATCCTCGCCAATCCAGCCCACTTCCACCGAAGATTTGTGAAAGAATGGAAATCTTGCCGTACAATTTTCAATTCTCGCCTAGGCTCGTCTCGCCTCGCCAGTGGAAAAGCACCCTAAGATCGACATAAATCGGCACTAGTCTGACAGTCTGTTACTTCATAAATATGATAAACACTACACTTCTTCTCTTCTCTCGTGTCGGTACAAGCTATAGGAGAGTAGCTCATGCCGTGGTGAAAAGACTAGCCCGTCAGTAAGGTTCACTGGAGCACTGGACACCATGGAGGGTATTTTAATGCAACCCAACTACACATACTACAACACGAAGATCAGGGAAGTAGCTAAAGGAGTATGGAAGAATTTAGTGAAGATTTGTACGTAAGTAGTCACGTGTCATTCTTTCGTTTCTGCCTAAGTGCCCACAAACACACTTGCCTGATTGACACTGTCCTATACATATTTATACAAGGTTAGTCGGAAAGGGGGTACTAATCCGAAGCCCACTTATAGTATCGCTGATGACTGCTTGAAAGCAAGTGTTAAAATTTTAAAATTCAATATATTTTTTTTCCAAATAAAATGATTTTTATTTTATTGAATTCTTCATCCCTGCTTTAGTTACAAGTTCAGAAAATGGTGCTTCTAATTCATGACCCCAAATATGACCTAAAATGTAAACACAGCTGATCATTACTGGGGATAGATAGATTTTAGAGACCTTTTTTTGAGATTTTTGAACAACTGTTTCTCTTAAACTATTGACTTTTGGGAAAAGTTGTAGAATAAAAGTTATTCATTATTATGTGTACTTTAACACCCTTTCGGATTAGTACCCCCTTTCTGACTAACCTTGTATACTGTTAGAGTGGACATTACACTCACTGAACATACAATACGGCCGGCTTATCTTGGCGAGTCTCAAGTTAGTTGTTGCAATGAATCTTTTGGAAACGAAATTGTCTACTGCGCAGCTAATCAGCTAATTTCAGACTCGCCAAGATATGTCGGCCGTATTGTACTATAGATACATTACAACTCGGATTACTCAGTAATTAATATTTTTACAAACATTTCGGCGGGAAGCGCTAACGTCAAGTCTCTCGTCCGTCACTCTAGTTGACAGCGACTAGTGCTGGGGGTCTACTCCCTAAGCACGAAGTCCGTGGTTTCGGACTTAGTTACGAGCGTTTCCTACTCCCTATCACCTACGGACATACGATTATTTCGGGGCCCAAACTAAGAATGAAAGACAACACGATTTGACAGTTGTCCCTATTACCGATGTGTTTTTGCCTGTCCGAAAAGCTGAACTTGACACTTGTTTTGTTCACTCCTACGTTTCGGGGTACTTTCGGACGGACGACTAATTTCGTTGACGGACTTAGGGAGTAGGCCCCCTGTCCCGTAGCCTCTAGGGATGTGACGCATCGTAGAAAAACCGCTCATCAATACGGTCTTTAATTCACGATTTTTTGCATTGTGCCTTAGTAAATGCAAAAAAATATGTACGTACCTGAAACAAAGAAATAATGTTATGAAAATCTGAAGGTATAAATATATTTTCTGTTAAAAACAATGTGAATCAATCAATTAATTTACAGATTGTTTTAGGTGTAGTCACATCCGTGCATGCTACATTTAAGGGGTAATTTTCTTGCTAGATGCACGGATGTTCTTACAACTTTCAAAATCAGAAGAAATTATTGATTTATTAAAAAACTATGACAAAAAAAAATACAACTGATTTCATTTTTAGTCACAGGTGTGTCACAGGTAGCTATATTATCTTAATCATTTTCTTAAGCGCTATGCCAAATATCGTGGACTATTAAAGTAAGAAATTATATAGTGTGTCCCTGGATAATGTGCACAAACGAAAATGGGTGAAACTAGACCACAACATATCGACAAAAAATACGGAAAAAAAGTAAAAAAAAACTTTTTTTAAATACAAAACGCTGAAACGAATTCAAAATTAATTCAAAGTAACGTGTTTTTAGCTTGATGACTGTTTTTTAAAAGTTGTTTTTTATTTGCTGTGCAAGATAAATTCTTAGTCATCATTACTGTATTTATTTAAACAAAATACACGCAAAGAATAAAAAGTTATTAATTTGTATGCTAAAAAGCGATAAACGTTTTTTACTTAGGTTTTTTTGTCAATATCTCGTGGTCTAGTTTCACCCATTTTCATTTGTGTGCATAATCCATGGCCACACTGTATGTATAGGCTCCGTTTTGATAATAATTAAACGCAATCACAACTTAAATCTGTACCCATATCTACAGGCACAAAACATAATTCGCCACACCACAGAACAGACCCAAACAAGACATCTTGACCCTTAGTTTGCCCCCAAAACCTCATTAAAACTTACTTCAATGTACGGGTCCCTCGTACCTAATCCTGTGGCGGTACATTCAGGGGTCCTCACGCGTATTATCCTTAAATTACTTTAGCGGTATTGACTTTTTTGGAAGCCGACTAAATTACAAGCCAAATAGGTTTTAGAAGGTCCACTCCAATGATACTCAAAAAATAAAATACAATGATTCTGACTCTGGAGGTCTACTCCCTAAGCACGAAGTCCGTGGTTTCGGCCTTAGTTACGAGTGTTTCCTACTCCCTATCACCTACGGACATACGATTATTTCGGGGCCCGAACTAAGAATGAATGACAACACGATTTGACAGTTGCCCCTACTACCGATGTGGTTTTGCCCGTCCGAAAAGTTGAGCTTGACACTTGTTTTGTTCACTCCTACGTTTCGGGCTACTTTCGGACTTGCGACTAACTTCGTTGACTGACGGACTTAGGGAGTAGGCCCCCTGTATCGGCAGCGTGTGTTATGTCTGCTACTGTGTACGAATCGGATCCGAAAAACATTGACACATCATTGTATCAGCAAACCCGAAGGATAGCTAATAAAATAACCGAATTTACTAATAGGATAAATAGCTTTTTAGCTGTCTGGGGTGATTCTATCATTACAGTTATAAGTTATAACTAATATCAATATGTAAGTATTGTGAGCAAGGTAAATGAAATAAATAAAACCAACATAGACTCTCCACCACTGACAGTACTTGTATTTGGGTTAGTGTTAGTAACAAGAACTAGAACACAATATAATACTTTACACAACCATTATTAAGATCATAAAATAAGAACAAGAATCTTTAACCAAAACAAAACAATTGTGAACGTCCGTCCGTCCCATTCGACGGTCTGCCCAAGAATGCCCTCTCCATTCTGCCTCTGTCAACTTGTTCTTATTTATTACAATCCGTTGTCAGTACTTCTTAATCATAAACAAGATAAATAAATAAGAAATAATTATCCAAATATGATTCTTACAATTTTAGATTATTCCTATATTTATTAAACATATTTTGCCTCACTTTTAATTGTAGTCAAATTACATCCTTTTAAATGTATTCTATTAAACGTTTTTAAATTAAACATAAATAAATTAATAAGCCTACGTGTATATAGTTTCGAATAGTAGCGGTGTAAAAGGTATGATTAGATTACCCTTAATTCTAACAATTGTTTTTCTGTCGAATCTTTAAAGTTGATAGACTGAGTGTTTTAATTATATTTATCGCTTAGCTGTCAGTAAGTAATCTAGCAAGCTTAAGTATCGTTGTTTTAATTAACTTCTTAAGCGGATACGCAATGGACCTTCTGTCCCATCTAATTCATAGCCGACTTCCCTCCGCTTACCAGACCTTGAATTCAGGGAAAATAATTTGTTGTAAACATTCAGGCGAAAGTTTCATATGAGAAATATGATATTTCTGTATAACTTTAGTGTGGGTTACGGAAAAATATTACGATTTAGGTGCCGGGAAGTTTTGGTACAAACATTTACAGTTACTATGGAGATGCTTGGGTAGACTAATTGTGGAAAGAAAAATATCGGGTATTGTTCTCACTTGTGGACAAGAGCTATATGAGAATAGCTCATGCCATAGTGAAAAGATTAGCCAGTCAGCAAGGTTGGTAGCGGGGATGACTGCCCAAGGTTTGCCGGACGTCCTTAACCAAATTCACAGCGGAATGAGAACTCTCTCACCTATTGTAACGCTAACGCGTCATCCTACGTGAGCGATCTACAAGCGACGCGAAGCGGCGCGGCGCGACGCGAAAACAACAAACAGTCGATACCTATTGAAGTGGCCTACGTGACCAAACGCACGTGGAGTGCGGTGCGGCGCGGCGCGGCGCGAGGCGAACGCTGTCAGTTGGTTTGATATTTTCACGCGAACTGGATGCGGTGCCGTACAGTGCTACTGAATGACGGCGGCGCGCGGCGAGCGGTCCGCGAGCACGTAGGACAAAGCTGCCGCTTCGCACCGCATCGCGTGTCACCGCATCGCATCGCTTCGCAATTCGCGTTGCTTTAAAGTTTAAACCACCTACGTAAGACGTCGCGTAAGGGCCTATGTACAATTGGACATGGCGTCTTTTCAACGCGCCGTCGACGCGCGTTTTCGTCAAACTCCATACATAAAAAATGAGATCAAATTTCTTAAGTATGGAGTCTGACGGAAACGCGCGTCGACGGCGCGTAGAAAAGACGTCATGTGCATAGGCTCTAAAACTCAATTACAGATAGTTCAAAAAGAAAAGTCCTGACTGACTGACTCATCAACGCCTACCCCAAAACCCTTGGAACCTAGAAAGCTGAAATTTTGCACAGAGGTTCCCTTTATAAAGTAGACAAGGAATAAGGAAGGATTTTTCGACATTCAACCCCTAAGGGAGTTAAATAGAGGATGAAAGTTTGTATGGAAAATCGTCACTTAAGGCGATTCTCAAACTGCACCGCATCACGCAGCGTAGCGCGGGAGTGCGTGTTCTTATGTTGTACCGGTAAACCGGGGTTACTTTCAAATACAGGGGCGACATTGATAGTTACTAAACATTTTGCATTTGGTTAAATATCTGTGTGAAAATGGAACTTGTGCATTTTAATTTAATATTGTAGGGAACGTTGACAGTTTTCCTATTTTACCATTCAGTATAGAGGTGTCTGCGATGTTAGATGGCGATGATAAAAAATATTAAATGACACCCCTGAATATGTAAAAAAAACGAGTTTTAGATTTTTCGATTGGGGCTACTTTGAAATTCAATGATAGAACAGAGATCATCAAAGTAGAAGCTCTACGGTCCAAGTTTGATAAGGAACATTTCTCCTTTTTGCTATCGAAAACTGTGCTCTATAGTTTTTTTTTATCTAGTCTATGTGATTTTATATATCTCAGTTAATTGAGTCTACATAAAATATTTTTGATGTAGCAGCTAAAAGCGAAAATAAATAAGATACAAACACATGAAGCTCAAAAAATTGATCAAAGTAACCCCGTTCTACGGTATGCAAGTATCTGTGTTTGTACAGAAAACACGCATAGTGCAACACACTGAAATCGCATTCACGCGCGATGTTTTCAGTGTGTTGCACTATGCGTGTTTTCTATACAAATACAGATACTTGCAAACAACATAAGAACACGCACTCCCGCGCTACGCTGCGTGTTGCGGTGCAGTGTGCGAATCGCCTAACGGGTGCAAAATTTCACGCAAGCGAAGCTGCGGGCAAAAGCTAGTGCTTATATTAATGTGCAATACAAGTAACACAATTTCAAATTATAATGCACAGTTTTGCACTGTAACGATTTAGAAAGAGTGAGCGCGTCTTCGAGGATTGAACTGTCTGTATATCGCCACTTTCTTTTACCAGCAGACTAAGCCATTTCACAGACAGACAATCTTAAAACATACTACAGTTTGCTTAACCTCAGCATCCCTTAGGCCCACCCTTTGTCTCCCAAACATTCAAATGATGCCGTTATTACATTCCGTATAATGTTCACTAAAGCTTCTAGCTTAAAGTAATCTCAAAGGTATTTTAGCATTGTACAGATTTGAGATTGTGGAGGGAATAATATCTATTGTTGGGAAGGTGTAAAATGGTGTATTCGGAGCCTTTTCGGAGATATTAGTCGATTGTTTAAACGTCTCGATGATTTTCGATGGTTTTTCTCGAACTCGAGTCGATGCAATCGCGAATAACGCTTAATTAAGAGCGTGTACGCCATACGGCATTTCATACAAATTTCCAAGTCTTTGTTTTCCGTAATGACTAAACCGATTTTAATGAAACTTCACACACATAAGCAGCATAAATACTTAGGTCTAAAAAGTTAGTAGAAAACATTTTCGAAATGTCTCACTTAAAAAAAGATAATTGAAAATTTCTGTTTGTATGGAAAATTTAAAATCGGTCTAATTTTACTGTAACACTATTTTTCGAAAATGTTTTCTACTAACTTTTTAGGACTATGTATCGTGCTGATGGGTATGAAGTTTCATTAAAATCGGTTCAGTCACATCGAAAAATAAGGACTTGAAAATTTGTATGAAATGCCGAACGGCGTACACGCTCTTAATAACCAATTCATGCGCATCGGAACTTGGACTCATCGAGTCAATCAACAGTCATCAGTCGTAGACTTGTTATTTACATTTTTGTGGTCGTCGATGACAACCGTTTGTGCAAGTGCAATCGCTGCATAAGTCTGATAATTCGAAACACATCTCGATTAATTTCTCGGAGAGCGAATCGGTTGTTGACTCGATCGAAAATTTACATGACTGCGATTCTATCGATTGTTGAAACATCTATCTACACACACCAGCATAATTAGCGGAACAGAAAAAAAACCTTTTTTCCATAATTTTGTATTGTTTATTAAAATGAATTGCATTAAAAGGACAAAAAAATAATAATCATTTCATTGAATTTGGTAATTGAAATCTTTTGCTAAAAATATCCATTGTGACAGTTTCAGCGTATATTTTCCGGAGTTATGAATTAACTATTTATTTTGCTTTTATTTTGACTTATTACTGTTTTTTATACTGCCAGGGACCTAATCAGTATTATAACTTGTTTTTCCATGCAATTTATTAATCCATTATCTTTTCCCATTGCAAATTGTGCCCAAACTTGCATGAAACACTTTTTAATCCTGTAATGTTTCTGGGTGTCTGGATTTTTTCTTCTAACCCTATGTCCTATCAAGGCCAAGGCATATTATATTTTCGGGATTGCCTGAATAGTTTCGGACCCAAACGGAGCCCTTTATCATGAGCTAAAAACGCGGCGAGGTCGCGAGTCGAACTTGACTCAACTCTGTATGTAGTTAGTTTTAATTAACTATCCCAAGACAAAAGTTAATTAAAAAAACAAACATGTCTGCTTACGCTTAGGTCTAATTAGTAGTACTTTGTTCAACAAAATCCTTTCCACTTGCCACCACAACTTGCCAAAAATAATCCTAACTAACAAAACAAGTCTAACCAAGTCTAACCTTGTCTGAAGTACTTAAAATTAACAAGATAGGCTTATGTACGGTCTTCATAGTCTCATTATATACAACGACAGCAATTTACACTAATATAAAGACAGGGAGAATGTATTTCTCTCTATTTTTGTCTCTTTCTGTCGCGTAATCAGGGTTGCCAACCGTACTATATAATATAGTATCCTCTTATTAGAGGCCCGACTACTATACAACGTTATTTTTACTTTATACGAAAACCGAGACACCCCAACAAGATTTTCATCAGAACTGCCTGAATATGTGTTTTTTTTTTAGTAAATCTCCAAGTTACACCTTAGTTTATGTCGCGTTAAGTTCCCTAAAAAAGTGTGAAATGCCTGAGATGTGCTATGCAGGGCTTGTCTAATACACGGAAACTGACCGAGCGGACCATCTCAAGCCTCAAGGTGTCTATTCCCGTTAACTGTTATGGGTAGAAACTTACTGAAACAAAATTGAAATTTATGAAAAAAAAAACAAAAAAAAATGTGGTGTAAAAAATATGTCAATCGATTCTCCTAGTGATTCTGAACAAACTAGTTTCAGGTTTAGTATATACTAAAACTAAGCTTGTATAGTAGGCGAAACTACTATATTTTAAAGGCATCAAACTAAAAGCAGTAACAGTTTTAAATGTGTAAGCGTAAAACGAAACATCAATATCGATTTCTGAACGACTGGTATTTCAAGTTGACAGTTACGTTCACTTTAACTTTGACAGATTGGCAATTTCGATTTTCGTGCTCTCGATTTTTTGTTTTGGTAACTCTACCTACTTTTGAAGTTAATTTATAAAAAAATATTCTTTTAAGAAATAAAGTACCCATTTTGGAACCTAATATATTTTTTTTCATCCTTTCGTTATCTACTATATTTTTGTGGGGAATAATTGTATTACTACTATTTTTGGCCGACAAAGAGTTGGCAACCCTACGCGTAATAGACCTACAGGTTGGTATAATAAGAATGAAGTTCATTTAGACTTATCTGGACATGTTGAATGAGTGTTGAAGGCGATAATTAATGATAAGGATTTTTTGTATTTATAACATAAACTCACGCCTGTATTCCCCGAAGGGTTGGCAGAGTGTATAGTACACCCACATTTCGCCGTTTATGTTCACGTCCCATGTAATAGGGGGCGAGCCTATTGCCATCGACCGTGCACTTTTTAGGGTTCCGTACCCAAAGGGTAAAACGGGACCTTATTACTAAGACTCCGCTGTCCGTCTGTCTGTCACCAGGCTGTATCTCATGAACCGTGATAGTTAGACAGTTGAAACAGATGATGTATTTCTGTTGCCGCTATAACATATTCTTCTCCAAGGTCTAATCTATCCTTGTACAACTGGCGAGGCGTAAGCTGAGCTTTGCATTTGTGTGAGTGCACATAGAATCGATTGCCAAAAAGCAGTATAAACCGGTTTAAATCAAGCAAAGGACGCGTCTGCATTCATTCTCACACAAATGCAAAGCTCAGCTTAGGCCTCGCGGACGGTACCAAATTTCATTAAAATCGGTTCAGCGGTACAGAGTTACTTTCGCATTATTAGTAGGGATTCATAACAGACATAAAAACTGACTGCCTCATTAATTTAGTGGTTGCAAGCACAACTAGGTCCTGGGTTCGGTCCCCAGGTCGGGCAAAGTTTTATTGGGTTTTTCTGTGTGGAATTTCTCAGTAGCAGTTCAGAGTCTAGATTTGTGCCCGGTTGATGGCAATAGGCTCGCTCTCATGGGACTTAAATATAAAGGCGAAACGAGGGTGTAGGTACTAATACACCTCTTCCCAACCCTTCGCGGAATACAGGCGTGATGTTATTATTATTGTAGAGATATCTAATGTCTACACGTATTCAGCTAGTAATCTTCTTATACGTTTTAATATGATGTAGATATTCATATTTATGATTAGTTACGGTTTCCTCACCTGCATTTCTCGGGATTTCCCGACTAGTTTCGGACCCAAACGGTTCAACTCGCGACCTCGCCGCGAGTTCAGCTCATGATTAAGGGCTCCGTTTGGGTCCGAAACTAGTCGGGTTATCCCAGTAATAATACAAATAACACTCAATTATAATCTAATAACAAATTATTTGCACTTCGTCTACAGTTAAATCCTGTATATTTTTTACTACAGCCTGTAACTGACGTTGCCAGTTATTCCACCCAACTGCGGCAGAAATTGTAACCATGTAGCCGTACAAAAGAGATGAAAAACATCGCCTGATGGACCGTAAAAACATTGCCAGACATGACAGGCGGAAATCTGTGCAAAACAACAACAATTAAAAAAATAGTTTTTAATAACTGGTAAAATGTTTTGCTGGCTGAATGATGGGGAGTGAATTTGACAGTGGGTTTTGTATAGGGATCGTAGAGAGGTGTTTGTTAATAAGTAATTAAAGACGTATTTACAAAACTGGGGGTCTACTCCCTAAGCACGAAGTCCGTGGTTTCGGCCTTAGTTACGAGCGTTTCCTACTCCCTATCACCTACGGACATGCGATTATTTCGGGGCCCGAACTAAGAATGAATGACAACACGATTTGACAGTTGTCCCTACTACCGATGTGTTTTTGCCCGTCCGAAAAGTTGAACTTGACACTTGTTTTGTTCACTCCTACGTTTCGGACTACTTTCGGACGGGCGACAACTTCGTTGACGGACTTAGGGGGCCTCCCTGACGCAGCATCCCACATAATATACCCCAAGTACTAATAAGTATTCATACTAAAATGTCTTCAATTTTTATAGCAACGGAAATACTAAAAACACTGGTTAACAAAATTTAAACTTTTTTTTGTCACATGAAAACTTATATCAAATTTTGAATATATTAGGGCCACCAAACAATAATATATCAATGTAAAAAAATTACACATCAGGTTTTCTTGTGATATCCTGACTTTCTGATCGACTTGGAGGCTTTGGCACAGGCAGTTCGGCACTATGTAGGATTTATGTGGTACACAACCTTTATGTGGAACCCAGGATTTATCTTGATGCCTCACCAGGAAATCCAATATAGTCTAAATTGCACTGTTCAATAAATGTTGTGAAATTTCGACGCTGAGATGTAAAAGTTAATTCTACACACACATAGGTAAACAAAAACTGTCGGGGTTGTTAGAACACTTTCGTGTCATATTTACGATGTAACTAACGTAAATAAAACGTAAGTTAGTTGAATTCAGTATTTATACAGATGCCTCAAAGAAATTATTCAAACAAAGACACGTAGAGGTCAGAAATGAATATGTAGCTGTCACAAAAAAACTGGATGTGATTGAAACAAAATTATTATATATTTTTAATGCGGTTACACTAACATAAACAAAAATCATCACAGAGTTCGTGTGACAAAAACAGCGTTTACCAGTGAAACCTTTAAAGTATCTCCCTCATCTTTTCCTTATCTTATTCCTCATATTATATTCTTTACAACTTTACTACACTCTGCGTAATATCTAACAAAATTCAACCACACCACAAAAAAAAACCTTCCTTTTAAAAAGAAAAAAAGGTACGCAAAGATTTACATTTTTAAAGAAATTTTAAATTTTCACACGGCTTGCGCGCACTACAGGAAAATGCGGGTTCACACTCGTAAAGTGCATAAAGAATGAAGAGGAGATACAACGGTGAGAGCTCAGACAAAAGAGTTGGTATAAATATGAGATTGTATACACTGTACATAATAAGACAGGAGTTTTACTTCCTTGAGGTAATAGTAGATGGAATGAACTGCATGCGGGAGAACCGGGCGTTATGGAGTCTTTTGGGAAAACCATGCCTGGTTTGTACTTGTATTATTTTGTTTTTTATTATTTGTTGAATAACAAATGAAAAGTTTTTTTTTTTAATTCTTACTAGGCCTGCATTTGGCCGCCATCTCGCCTGATGTTAAGTGATGATGCGGTCTACGATGGAGCACGCTTGCCCAGAAGAAACCGATTCACTCGTGACTCCAGATTTTAGCTGTCGGGGAACACCCACTCGGGCAGCGCATTCCACTGTTTGGCGGTTTTCACAATGAAAGTGGAATCAAAGCGCTTCCTTCGGGTTTTTGGTATATCAACCATGAACCGATGGAGCTTTTTCGTGCTTCTGGCCGTCCGATAGAAAAAAGGGCAGGGGGGTATTAGATCATGCATAACTGAAGCACAATCTCCGAAATGTGTCCGATAAAAAACCGATAGACTAGCAACTTTGCGCCGATGCTCAAGACTTTGGAGATTGGTCTGAACAAGGGAGTCGTTGCTGATGAGCTTCTTGGCACGCTTCTCAATGGAATCCAACGCCTCAAGCTGGTATTTGGCTAAACCATCCCAAAGGTGCGAGCAGTACTCCATGCACGAACGAACCTGTGCTTTGTATAACTTCTAGAACATACAAGGTTAAGCAGCGCTTGCCGTGGTCAGTCCTTGGATGCGTGACTGTTCGTTATACATCGAGATCCCTCCGTGCCTTGGAGAGTGTTATACGAATACCTATGACAGTTTTACGGGTAGTCAGAAGCCCGAAAGTTTGACAACCGGTCCTAAGATATAGGCATTTCCCAGTAACTGGGTTGCGGAGGTCTAATGGCAGTTGCTTCGTGTAAAATACTGGTATTCAGCTGCATCTGGTTAGTCTGGAAGCTGACCCGAACATGTTCCCAAATTGGGAAAAGGCTAGGCAGAGCAGATCCATAAACATAACGGCTACAATTTACGAAATCATTTAAAAACCTAGTAAGGAACACTTTTTACAAAAATCGTTTTATTGCATAATATTGCTAACCTAGAAAGTCTTTACTAAATACAAAAACACCAGCATTGAAAACTCACATATTAAGCAGATATATTTAAGCATCGATACCTAGTGAGTGCCATTCACTGCCTCTGATCATTTTAAAACGTAGTAAGTCAGTTTAACCACGTCGTTTTACCTAACATAAATACTTTTCAAAGGCTGGCCGATTTAACGTTTATGCGCTCTCCTGTGAAATTTCGTTTTAAGCCCTTACTAGGTTTTGAAATGGGACAGCCGAATAGTCAGGACGTAAATTTCGTTAAACAGAGTACAACACAATACATTTCGTTCCTCTAAAATCTAGATAGACATTCAAACACCAAACTGAAAACGTACCATCCCTAAGGCGGACATTTGTCAAAAATCCGACACTGTTAGCGTCACTAATTATGAAAACTGCCAGCTCGCTTGTCAGACCAGCTGATTAATTACCTCAGTAAACAGTAGGTCAACTTGATTACGTTAACGTCGAACTGTGAATACAATAGATTTGTCTTTATTTGACAAGTGACGGTGCTGTGTAACGTATACTCAATCAAATGTATTATGACACTTATTTCTTCAAATTAATACGTAAAACCTAATTAGGTTGAGTACTTTTTCAGATGAGCATGTAACGGTCAAGATCCTTGGTAGAGTATATGCTAGGGAAAGCAAACTAAATACTAACATTAATGCAGGGGCGGATTTCCCTATAGGCCAGGTAGGCCCGGTCCTAGGGCGACAAAATTTGAGGGCTTTTTTTTTTGTATTCCCGCCCCCACACAATGGGTCCCAAACAGCAGCAAACGACAACGCGGCAGGCCCAGAATGAGATGGCGGGACGAACTCGACTCTTTCCACAAGGATTGGCGCATAACAGCACTGGATAGGGATAAATGGAAGGAGGGAAGGGAGGCCTTTGCCCTGCAGTGGGACAGAAATGGCTGATAATAACAAAAAAAAATCCCGGCTGTCATTCTATCCGCCAACTCAAACTCAAACTAAAAACTCAAAAATGTGTCCATAGGATCTCACAAGCGAGACAAAAGACAATTTGTGAATAACGATTCATTGTTACTTACAAATAGAAGTGGTAAACATCAGTATTTGAAACACTGACCTCCGGTTTCTGAATTGAGAATTCAGGATAAGCAATACTTAAGTACTATTTGAGTATGGAAATGTCAAAAAAAATGCTTTACAATCCGTCATTTTTTGACAACTCCGTACTCAAATGTTACTTAAGTACTGCTTATCGTGATTGAGATAATTTTATCATTTACTGACTTTCGTTGTTTATTATTTTAATTTAATTCCTATAGTTCATTTAATTTTTCGTGATTTACAGCGAGTAGGGGGCGTCAATATTTCATAGGCCTAGGGCAGCCAAAGTATCAAATCCGCCCCTGCATTAATGAATTAAAAGGACTTTCGACCCTAGCCGCACTTGATCGTAAGCGCAGACAGGGTCAGAATGATATAGAGGGATTTCTCTATACCCCTCTGGCTCTCATATACACACGACGGAACACAGCTAACTGCTTGGCGCCGGACTTATTTAAAAATTGGTATTATTTTAATACCTACCTACTCTGCCTCGTTGGTCTAGTGGGTAGCAAGCGCAACTACTGTTATCGGTAGCGGGTAGTACTGGGCAATGTTGACAAAAGAAGGTAGTCGTCAATATGGATCAACGCACCCGAGGTTATAAAGGCGGTGGTCATTCGACGAAGCGGGAGCATTCTGTGTCAGCTGAAGAAGTCTGACCTTTTATATCTGTATAGCTTGTCCTTATTTTATGATCTTGTAATAATTGTGTAAAGTATTATATTGTGATCTAGTTCATGTTACTAATACTAACCCAAATACAAGTACTCTCAGTGGTGGAGAGTCTATGTTGGTTTTATTTACTACATTTACCTTGCTCGCAATCCTGACATACCGATATTAACTGTAACTGTAATGATAGAATCACCCCTGAACGATTAAGTTGTTGTGTATTTTATACTACTGAGCTTGAGGTCCTCAATTCGTGCACCAGATCGGGCAGTCTTATTGGGTTTTTCAGTGTGGAATTTCACATTAGCAGGCCGGAGTCTGGATTAGTCCCGGTTGATGGCAAATGCCTCACCCCCTATTACATGCGCATGCGATTATACATAACAGCGAAATACGGGTGCACTATGCACCTCTGCCCACCCCTTTGGGGTATACAGGCCTGATTATACATATACTAAAGCAAACATTACATAAAGGCTTGTTCTACTAGGTCAAGTCTTAATTGTTTAACAAAAAAAATTGCAAAAAACAAGAAACAAAAGAGGAACACTCATTATTTCGGAATTGGCACAGCGTGTTACAACGAGTAACTTGGCGTAGTTTGTGAAAATAGTTTGTTAAAAAATTCCATTGTTTCGTTTCCAAATTCCTCCCTAAAGCACAATAAAAATGTTCATTGTAGATCGGGGAATAAACATCAATCCTCATTAGAGATGGGTTCTTACTCGGATTAATACTCCAGCTTGAGTAAATTTTAAATTTAAGTAGCACAATTTTTATTTAATTTCATTTGAAAGAAAGAAAATACAGGGTGTAAACGAATTCGTGTAATTCCTTCAAACTGCGTGATCTACTGTTGACACTGATTGACACTACATAGGTTTTTTTCAGAATCAACAAAAAAAGTTTTCAAAAAATGAACCATGGTATTCTGTATCTGAGTAATTTTAGCGTCCCGAGTTAACTGACTGCATGGAGCGATAGCGCGCTAGTCGTGCCCGTCATCTGTGTAACCGTGCCTTCATTAATTTATGCATGGCATCGAAATTTTGTATCACATAAAAAAATAGAAAAAAAAGTTTTATTTTTATTTTTAAATCAATCTAAATCCTGTGCGGGGTTAATCTATACCATTAATAGATCATGTGGTTTGAGGGAATGGCACGAATTCGTTAACACCCTGTATATTCAGCCAAGGACACAACGACAGCATAAACAATAAAAAGATTAATTCGCAGTAACCGACATGCGACAAGATTCTTTAAGTCGTAAATTGTGTTTTACTAGGAATTGAGTGAAGTATCAAAATACTAATTTCATAGTGTGAGCAATGATCTCGTGTAGTGCCGAGCTTAAAGAATAGGATTTCCCCATCTCTTAGTATGAAGGTTCGATAGACAAGTCAAGCAAATGTTTTTCTGTAAGAAAATCCGAGGTAAAGGCCGGAAAGCTACACATCCATTCTTTAGTAAAGTGAGTGTTTCTAGTTATATTTTTTTACTAAAACTATCTAAACAAGCTCTCTGATATAATCGAGCAGTTGTTTACACGATTCAAGCCACATAATTTAGAAACAATAGACTCACTTCGTAGTCTTACTCGAGACGTCTAAACCCGATCTTAAAGCAACTTTTCCTTCGATAAGAATAACAGCGGCACTGCATCCGATCCGAATCCGTGTAAATACGGATCTAGAGTCTAAAAATCTCGGACCGAATCCGGATATTGCTTACGCACTAATCCGATCTCTGATCCAAATCCAAGCAATTCAGGGGCCACCTTTGGCATATGTCCGATTTGAAACCGAGGTAATGCGAAAGCGTTCATGCAAACAGTGCTACGGCTACTTCGGTCCGTCAATATTTCTTCCGAACTGGAGACTCACGGATGACGGAGAGAAATCGGATGACGGAAGTCGGATCTTGTGCGTAAACTACCATATAAATAATTCTATGACTACTTCACAACGTATTTTCACGGATTCGCTCGAAAGCGTTAACGGTGAAGAAAAACATCGTGAGGGGGAACCTGCACACCTGAGAAGGACTCCATAAAGTTCTCGATGGTGTGTGTAGTCCGTCAACACGCACCAGGCCAGCATGGTGGACTAAGGAGTAAACCCTTCTCATTCTGAGAAGAGGCTCGCCCAGCAGTCAAAGTCAAAGTTTTTTATTTAAAATAACCAGATTACAGGCACTTTTAAAACGTCAAAACTAGGTGCACGGTTCCAAAAGGTAGGTTCTATGGAGAAGAGCCGGCAAGAAACTCCATGACAATTCCATTACAGTAGTGTGCGACATAGAATGAGAATAATGCAGGTTAACGTAACAAATAAACTCACATAATAGTAACAAATAGAAAAATAAGCCTTCTAGGATTGCCGTAGCAGTTAAGAGCCGACCAGTCCCGACAGACAGCACCCGTTCACGAGTATGACGTGCACATCCGCATCGCTTAGCTCAACCATGTTGTAGGGAACCCAACGACCGGATATACAACGCCACCATCAGCAGGACATTTATGTGAGCATGACAGACTCATACTGCCAGACAATAGGCAGTAAAATGATATGATTATAGGTGTATCATTAATTGCTACAGTGGGACAGTAATGAACTGATTATGCTTTTATGCTATGCAATAAGAACTGTAGTTAAGCACCGGGTTGCTGGTTCAAACCCAGGCATACACCAATGTGACTTTTTCAATGTATAAGACATTAATTTCTTAAAGTACGAGTTCGTAGCCGACTGCATACAGCAGCAACAGACAACGTGTCGTAGCGACACGTCGGAGCGTCATTTTTTGAGAAAGATTCAACGTGTCGTCGCTGCAGCGTCTTTGGCACTACTGATCTGCGGTCGGACGACACGTCGTCTGCGGTCGTGCGACGTGTAGTCGAGCGACGTGTCACTAGCTGCGGGAGGTATTTCGTAGAAATACATAGAAACCGGTGATGTTGGAGCGACACTTCGTCTGCTGCTGCTGTTTGCAGTTGGCTACGAACTCGTACCTTTAGTTAATCTAAGACGCCACTGACATACTGTGAAGGAAAACATCGTGAGGAAACCTGGACTTAATGGTCTGAAATTGCCAACCCGCAGTGAACAAGCGTGGTGATCAAGCTCGTTCCTTCTCTATATGGGAAGAGGACTTTGCCCTGCAGTACGATTATTACAGGCTTTTAAAAAATGAATATTTATTTTTAACAAGAACTACCTAACCATGTATCATCAAAACTTTCTTGGCAATAACGGTCCTGACCTGCTTTGGCTTCGAGTACTACTTACCCCGAACGAAAAAAATAAGCGTGAAGGTCGAACTAACATCGTATTTCATTAAACGAAGTGACGTGTCTCCACTCGACATGTCCAACTAGACGTCTACAACTTTTTGCTAAAACGCGCTTCGGAATTTCTAAATTAGGTTTCCTATGTTTTTGGGCTGGGCAATTTTAGCAAAAAGATATTTGTCAAGTCAATAACGGTATCCTTTATCTTTTGTTAGGCGAAAAACATTGAATATTTAGTATGGGCGTCTCCCATTGATAGCCATAATGGATTGTACAGTAGGTATTCGGGCTATTGCCGGGGTTGAGATGCATGCCGTTGAGAATCCCGGCCGCAGGTCAGGAGAAGGAACACCGTCCCCCTTATTACAAATATGATCTAAGAAAAACCTAGGTTTTAAAATAGCCCCGTCTCTTTTTGTTAGATGACATTCATTCATTCATTTCTAGCCTGCGTCATCCCACTGCTGGGCAAAGGCCTCTCCCCATGACTTCCAAGTTTTTCGATCCAGAGCCAAAGTGGACCACTGGTCATTGGTTTTGTCTAGCTCGTCCCGCCATCTTCTTCGAGGTCTGCCGCGACGCCTTCTGGCTGTGTCAGGGCTCCATAAAGTAGTTATTTTGGCCCACAGCTCATTGGGTATGCGGCACACGTGGCCGGCCCAGGCCCACTTCAGCTTAGCGGCTTTTTGAGCAACGTCAGCAATTTGTGTTTTGGAGCGCAGTGTGGTGTTGCGTATATGGTCCGTTAGTTTGACGCCTAGAATGCTGCGCTCCATATCACGTTGGCAGACCTTGAGTTTGGACTTTTGAATGTTTGTCAAAGACCAAGTCTGGGATCCATAGGTCAAAATGGGGAGAATGCACATGTCCATGATTTTGCGCTTAAGCGACAAAGGAAGATTTCCTTTCATGAGCTCCTTCATGGACCAGTAGCTCTTCCAGGCGTTTTCGGTTCGTCTTGTGACTTCCTTGTCTTGTCTGGACTGGAAAGAAACTAACTGACCCAGGTAGATGTATTCATGGACATAAGTTTTGTAATAAGGGGGCGTGGGTTTTTCGGCGGTAAGAGTCCGGGATAATCCTCAGACTTTACCGGCCTGGGCTAGCTTAAAAAACCAGCCAAGTGCGAGTTGGACTCGCGCGTTCCGTAGGTACCATTATCTATAAAAACAGCAAAAAATCATGTCTGTTGTATGGGAGCTCCCCTTAAATATTTGTTTTATTTTAATTTAATTACTTATTTTTAAAGTGAATACATAACTAAATATTCTGTGAATATTTCAAGCGTCTATCTGTTGCCGTTATCAATATCGAGCAAAAACGAGTAAAAAATCACGTTTGTTGTATGGGAGCCGCCTTAAATATTAATTTTATTCTGTTTTTTAGTACTTATTTGTTGTTATAGCGGCAACAGAAATACATCATCTGTGAAAATTTCAACTGTCTAACTATCACGGTTCATGAGATACAGCCTGGTGACAGACAAACGGACAGACGGACAGCGGAGCCTTAGTATTAGGGTCCCGTTTTACCCCTTTGGTACGGAACCCTAAAAAAGTCAACTTCTATGTGTTCTAGATGGAAGTACTTTCTTTTAGGTTTTAACATATTTAATTCTCGTTTGATGGTCGCTTGCTTTCCACGTTGGATGGTCAGAGTCCGAAGCCGGCGAAGACCTCTGACGAAAAGTCATGTCAGTCAATCAGTCAGTCAGTCAAAAGTCAAGAATTCATGTGCGGATCAGAATTTAATTACCACTTCGATAACGGTTAAGGAAAACATCGTGATGAAACCTACACACCCGAGACGGGTCCAAAAAGTCCAAAATACGTTAAATTATTAGCAAAAAACATGAAATACATCCAAATATTTCTGTTTTATTATCTAAACTTACGATTTACGATCGTGACTAGTGTATAAACAGGTGTTCAGTCTATAAACAGGTTTCACATCTAATAGGTACCTAGACTAGTTCGGATGACCTAGATGTGTATCGATTGATCTGAATTATAGCAACGATTATGAAGATTGTATGTTCGATTTTTTAATTAAAGAGGAATCTGTGACAAAGGAATTACGATTCAAATTGTCAGTTCGGAATTTAGATGATGCGAATCGAATTTTATTTAAGGACTAGAGCGACGCAAAATGTCTACGTTTGAAACCTTTTCGCTCCATATGTAAAAGAGTGAAAATTCTACAAAAATATATGTTTTTACTAATAACTTCATCAGTAATTATATTTTCGAGCCGTTTGGGGTCGAAACACTCGGGTCGTGGGGTCCGAGTGCCCAACTCCTATATAGAGAGGTTGCAAGGCGGCTGGTCGACGCTTCCCGTGACCCGAAGCCTGGTCTCTACTTTGGCCAAAGGATTAGCATTGCCATACAACGTGGCAATGCTGCCAGCCTTCTGGGCACGTTACCAGTGGACAGCGATGCGGAGGAATATTTTGATGCCGTATTTTAGTTTACAGTTGTATTAGGATATAGTTTTCGTTATTTGTATATATTTTTATTTGTAATTGTGTAAATATCGTTTCTGTATATAATTTAAATCTAATATGTAAATAAACGGTCTGTTTTTACTTCACTGTTTGTCTTGTGAAAACGTTGATTGGTTTTTATTAAAATCAACATGAGACGTATGTTCACACGGGATCCCAATTCGGGGCCGTCGTATACGGCAACGCAAGATGTGCCGTGTGAACACAACATTCGGTTTTTCCAGATCCGATGAAAATAGGATTCGGCAAAACGTGACTGTTAACTGTGAACGTAGCGTAAGCCTGCGTTCAGATTTGCGCGATTTTTTTCGGCGCTAAAGCGCGTGCTCGTCGCCTACGAGTCGCTCCCTCCTCAGAAACTTTTGGAATTTAATAGTTAGTCCCTTGTCTTAACGTACATTTTTTATCGATGTAAAGTACACGCGCAGGCTCAACGCCCGAACAGATATCGCGTAGTACACGCGTCGCAATCGCGCAGCGTCCGCGCCGCCTCTACCCTCCCGACTAGGATGGCAAACGCAATGTGAGATCTATTGACGTGTCATAAGACTCTAATTTTAAACAACAAATTTCAAAGCGAGTTAGACGCGGGTGCGTCAGCGCGTGGCGTGCGCTTAGCGGGCGCGTGTCGTCTGAATGCGCCTTAATACGGGGCGCTAAAATTACTTAGAAATAGAACACCAAGTTTTCAATTTGTCTTTTTTTTAATAAAATGAACCATTTAGGATTAATCTGTGTCACTACTAGATCACGCGGTTTTGAAGGAATTTCACGAATTCGTTTACACCCTGCATTTATCTTCCGTATGTTAGAGTTAGTAAGGTCGTCAGTACATTTGAACAGTAATAAATCAACCGACGACACCAGCTGACAGTTCTGACTGATGTCTTGCTATTTGCATCAAGCCAGCCGGATACGTGCCCGTGCAATGTGTTAGGTTTTGTAAATAAATGTGTTGTTTTCTATGTAAATACCAATGTGCCAGATATCTAAGTCGGTTACGCTAAGCATGTTACAATAGATTTTTTGATAAAACAGAAACTACATATAAAAGCAAACATGCTGCCAGAACCAACCTACTGTCAAAGACAGCCCTCACCCGCACATTATGTGTACTAAATGGAGTGCATGAGAGAATTGATATATTTTCGTGCAATATGAGTGAATTCGCAAGAGTTTTGTTGAATTTTGTCAGTTATGTTTAAATATTAATATTCTGTGTTTTCTGATTTTATATTTTAGGTTAAGATTTTATTGATAATAATTTTATGGATTTAAAGAGTCTGACTTCAGATTGTGTTTATTATAATGGAGTTTAGTGTTGCTGTGTATTTTTATGGTACAGATTTTTATGTATTAACCGTTAGTTAATTTTTAATTTATTTGGTGTGTGTTTGCAAATAACTATTGTATTGGGGTCATCCTGTAAAGATAGTGTGTGTAAGTTTAATAATAATAATAAAGAGGCTCTCGTTGGGCAGTTGGATCAAGGGCCTGGTGCAGAGAGCGGTACTTCTGGACACGGCGCGTATTGTTGAACCTAGTCCCACCTGATAGTAAGCTCAGACATGGTCTAAGATGGAGCACACTGTAGGATCACAACTTTATCGTCATCATTCACTTCACACATTTCACCTCCTTTTTACTTTTTATAATTTACTACTATAAACCTCTTTCTCTATCACAGGCCACTTATTGGAACACACTCGATACATAAATTTAAAAAATTCGAAAAGTAAAATAGAAGGTGTTCTTGCGGGGACTCTGAAAGGAACGACCAAAGGGTACGGACGGACTGCCGGACGGCGGGATTACTAGGACTCCGCCGAGTGGACCATTACCGGGCCTCCGGCTCTTCTGCGCTGCTGAATTACCAGCTCCCCGCCGAGTCGGCCATTGCTGGGCCTCCGGCATTGCTACGCGGCTGAACTTCCAGCTCCCCGCCGAGTAGGCCATTGCTGGGCCTCCGGCACCGCTACGCTGCTGCGCTGCAAGCACTCCGTCTGGTTGTCGAGCTACGTAATCACCACCGCACGGCTAACCTTCACCTCACTTCGTGCTCGCATTACCGAGTGTAAACTTGATTGTGTGTTCCAACAGCTACAGCCCATTCACGTGTGACTCCCGGATTGAATGACTTAGTGTTTTTTTTATTTATTATCATATTATAAAGTTGTCGTGTTTAAGTGTTTCCCTTATTTGCCCGACTAGGGATAGATAGGTAGGATTCACTGATAACGTCACATTCTTTACAACTGGTGTAGCAGACGTGCTCTCAGGAGATCCTTGGGGCCGTCTGTTACATTACAACACTAATCCAAGTAACATAGATTGATGTGTAATGATGATTATGTGAGTAGTTAGCGAAAATTGTAATTCTATTTAATTAGTGTAATTGGTCTGTGACCGTTCTAGTTAAATTGTTTAAATAAATAAATAGATATAGAGGGATTCGCATATACTCCTCTGGCTCTCACATACACACGACGGAACTCAGTAAACTGTTTGGCTTTGATATGAGGTTGTAGCTAGCCAGGCGGACCGTATAGATCCTACCACCAACCAAGCGTGCTGGGATTTGTTGAATCGTACACCGCGCGTCTAAAGCTGTCCCACGGTGCGTGGTATCATCCGTAAAATCACGCACCGTGGGAAGCCACATTATGAGGGTGCGTGATGTGGATACGGCGCACCGCTCCGCACGCGTCCGCGTTACCACGGACGAGTCTCTTCCCATGGTGCGTCGGTGCGAGCTCGTGCGGCGCGGTGCGCGATATCACGCACCGTGGGAAACAAGCATCATTACAGCGTGCGATGGCGATGAGGAAATTTTATATCTCTATTTTAACCTTCTGTAAAATTTCGTGCAATAATCAAGTTTGTTCAAACTCCCCAAAGAACCGGGTTTTTTGTTAATCGTGATAATAATATAGAAATATTGTTGTATTAAAGTACACATTATTACTGATCTAAACAAACCTAACTTAGATTATCCGATCCTTATCATCCTACGCAACTTACAAAGTCAACGACACACAAATAACGCTGAGTACTGTTTGTACAACTTGTTATTGTACATAAATCACTATTTAATGGATTTATAACTTCAATTTAATCTTCTCTTTTAATCTAGAAGTATGGAAAATCCAGCTTGTATACAACAGAACTATTGTAAGGCCTGGTTTTCACAGGCCCAGTTACTGACCACCCAGTAGTCAGCAACTGTACATTCTGCTGTCTATACAGTACTGTCACTTTCCCGTGTTCTCACTACTGGTCTGCATAGGAGACAGCAGTACACAGCTACTGTGTTACTAGTTCTGGGCTGGTGCTTCTGACCCATCTAATTGCGTTCGTATGGAGCGAGTGACGACCCAGTAGCTGCCCTTGTGGGAGTGGGGGAAGGTCAGTGGACAGTCGAAACAAAAAGTTTTTAAGTAGCTGACCGATAGCAACTGACCGGTCAGTACTGGCTCAACTTTGTTTTCACGGACCCCGTAGCTGCCAGACAGTAACTGTCTTTCACTGTCCGCCAGCTACTGGGCCTGTGAAAACTAGGCATTATAGTCATTTCTCTAGTAGTTTGGTACTAATCATAATTATACTCTATTCACACAAGCGTGAGACAAAATTTGCATTTTGTCTCATGCTTGTTGCTTAAAAATGATGTACCTAGTGACAAAAATTGAAAATGGTATGCTTAGGTGATTTGGTCATGATGACAGAATGAGTGACCAGCGATTAACAAAAGGAATTTATAAGACGGATGTCAGTGGAAACGCCAGTAGAGGACGCACTAGAAGGACAAATATAGATGTTAGGCTCGGCACAAACGGGCCACCGACCACAGCCACTGGTGGCCAGCGACAGCGACTAAACACACTTTTTCATATATTTTGTATAGATGCGCCGCACACGTGTAGCCGGTGGCGGCCACTCGCTACAGCAGTGTCCGCGACTCGCCACTTGTGGTCACTACAGGCCACACAAGACGCCGACACCCGACACTGTCGCATTGCTCCACCCCCCGCTTAGTTAACCGTTAGACGTTCTACGTATTGTCTACGTCGTCTGCGTATTAACAATAGTGCGAACAAACTTTCCGTGTCGGAGTCAGTCGTAAAACTGCGCAGCAGAGAGCGGGTTATAAAATGTGGCGGCTTCCGAACAGCAGTGGCTGTCGCTCGCTTCTGACACTGTTACAAATGTGGCGGTAGCGCGCGACAGCCACCGGTGGCTGTGGTCGGTGGCCCGTTTGCGCCAAGCCTTATTGGTGATTTTCTTAAAAAGGACAGGTGCGTAATAGGTACTCTCAACCAGCGTGTGTGTATGACAAGATGTATGAACGTGGACGAAGCGATATGAGGTATCTAAGGATCGTAGCATGTGGCGTTCTACAGCCTATTTGCTGCCTACCCCCATGAGAAAAAGGCGTGAATTTATGTCTACGTTTCATGGAAGAAAGACATGGCGATCATCAAGAACTTCTCTGGTATCAATCAGTACTAAGATTGTCATAGCAGTAATTTCTTGTTCATTGAAACATTTGAAATGTACCAGATACTTTGATTTCAGGGAGCCTATTGGTGTTAAAACTACCTACCCTTTAAAAGGTCAACAGCCAGATTAAATTATCACAAATAAACATCATCCCACACCCTTCAATATTCCGGCTACGCGAGTCGTTAGCCCACAATAATACCTCCAAAAAATGAAAAAATACAAAAACTAACATTCCCGAAAACCATCTCTTATGACATACACAATAGTTAATGGAACTGTCCTCAAGACCTCACCCATCGGGGGTGGGGAGCTAACACAAGCTGACACCGCGTCAAAATAAATATGACCATTATTTATTTTAAGCTAGGTACAGACTGGGCCAACGAAGGCGACGAACCGTCGGTTCGCTGAATTATATTTTAGGGAACCATACCTGAATGGCGCGATTGCCAATGGGAATCTATTACTACGTCTAAAATGTCTGTTTCGTCTGTGACAAGGCTCTATCTCATAAAAAGTGGCCAGTTGAAATTTTAACTGATTGTGTGTTGTTTTAGCATGAATGTGGGTAAATAATAATGATACAAATGTTCAATACCAAGGCCAAAGTGGGTCACACATAGGGTTACCATATGACAGGCGTTTGCCGCATTTGACAGGCATTTTAAGGTTTAGACAGGCGTGCGGCCGGCATTGGTCTGAGACAGGCATTTTTAAATTTCCGTGACATTACAGAATTGATGAAAATCTGCCAGTTTGTGTTCTCTATTTTGGCACACAATGCGAATGTAGAACGTACGTTTTCTCTCGTCAACGCCCAGTGGAATAAAGAAAGAAATCGGCTGACAATTGAATCAGTAAAAGCAATATTAATTACACAGGAAAATTACAAAACTGTATCTTGTGAAGATTTTTACGTTTATATGTATATTAGAAAAGAAAGAACTATTAAAAAATATTATGTCCTCTGACAAATATCAGTAATAAATATCCTTCTTCATTATTATCTGTTGGCTTTTACTTATTACCTACAGCGTTTTGCTTTAGACAGGCATTTTTCTGAAAATTCAGGCATTTTAGGTACCATACACAGGCATCCCTCTATTTACATATGGTAACCCTAGTCACACATGTATACTCTAGAAATTGACAAATAAATAGGCAACTGTTTTCTTTTTAAGTACCAAATTAAGCGTTATTATAGTTTATAGAACGCATTCCGGAAGGCGAGGCGTGGCTAGGCCTCTCCCACAAGGTGGACCGATGACCTGGTGAAGATCGTGGGAATCCGCAGGTTGCGAGAAGCACAAGACCGGTCGATGTGGCGATGCTTGGGGAGGCCGATGCCCAGCAGTGGACGTCTGTCGGCTGAATGATGATGATGATGATATTTTATATTGTTCTATAGAACAAATGTCGCACTACTATAGTTAGCGTGACACGGTTTTGTTCTTGAAAGCATTCGCTAAACAACAATCCACAACGGGCGAACGAACTGACGAACCCCGTTCGTTGTCTTGATGTGTACACAGCATTAGGGTTCAATCAATCTTTGAGGCGCAATATTTCTGTTTAAACTGGGTGTATTTAATCAACAATGTTTATTACTACACTTTCGTTGTTGAGCTGAAAATAGCGTTTTGTCTTTCGTCGTGGGCGTTTAATGCCTGTTTATTTTAAGACGACTAAAGTCATCTACGCATTGTCCGTCGAACGATGGTGCGTAGGATTGGGGGAAAGCAAACCATCGTGCATTTGTGTGTACAGCAAGCCTACGCTACTATCGTTTTGCGATTAGATGGTACGGCCGTGCTGCTTTGCTCGAGCCTTGGCAGGGGCACTGCCGTACCCCCAGATATGTACAATAAAATTATTTGTTTTTGTTTGTTGCCTTGTACAACCAACCGAACGAAGGCGCACGAATGGCTTTCGCCGATTGACAACGAACGCTCGCTCGCCTCCGCTGTTGTGTCCCACCCGCTCGTTCGCGTTCGTTCACCTGTATTGGTTGGTCTGTACAAAGCATGGTATAATCATCAAACTTAATATTGACTTACATAATTATATTTCACCATATTCCTTGTAAAGTAAACAGAACAATTCTTGACATCTTAATACTTCAAACAGCAACTACATACCTGTAACAAAAACGTTAAGTTATTAGAAAAAGTTAAATCTTACGCTGAAACAAATTCAAGGCACCGACTTATGAAACTGATTATTAATTTAATAATAATTTATGGTAATATCTCTCTTTTCAGTTTTTTCAGCTCGTTTTTTCTTTTTTTTTAAGTTTTTTATTTAATTCTTTTACGTGCCACAAATTACAGACCAACTAAAACATCGTCTATACAAGATGGTAATTTGAGATGGGGCATGAAGGGCCTTAACTACTGTTGCTACAGAAAAAGGAGGAGAACATCCTGAACTTTTGGAATAATTTTTATCTACATTCACAGATTACAAAAAAAAGTACAATCCGCGAGAAAAGGGCAGTTTTCACGAAGCATTTTTATGATGCCAATCGATCCTATTTCCCATAAAGGTCAAGACTTCCGAACCAACTGAGGTCCGTGGAGTCAGAAATCTCAAAAAACTCACTTGTGATGGGTTAGTGTTGTGGCTACAGGAAAATGTTCTTAGGCGACAAATCATAATTTTTGAAAATATTTCCAACTGTTTCGAATTCATTATAACGCACTGATAATACAATACTGTTGTAACTCAAAATGTGACTTTTCAGAATCGACGGAAAATTGATTATTCACTTCCTATTATAGATTTTTAAAAAATAATACTTTACATAAAAAGTAAAGTTAAAGTATTCGTTTTTTTTTATAATCTATATATACATATAATAAAAATAATAGGAAGTGAATAATCAATTTTCCGTCGATTCTCAAAAACGTCACATTTTGAGTTACAACAGTATTGTATTATCAGTGCTATATGGTTATTAATAACCACATAATGAATACCGACAGTTCGCGTGACAAGCCTTAACTTGTACATAAAAATAACCGAAACTGTCAGTTGACACAGTTTACTTACAAACTACCATGGGAATTTCACCATAGAATAATTAATATTAGTATTTTAATGAGGAATAACAGTACTATTCGCTAGTATTTTAATTTAGATTGTTTTTTTGTAGCTAAAATTCTCACGCATAGGTTGTTTTCTCATGGTTTGTTTAAAATAATTTAATTAAATAAGAGTAATCTATATATTCGTACCTATGTGTTGGCAGATATTGTGTATAATTTTAAAAGATTTCAGTCGCTATTTTTGATTAAAATATTCACTTTTTCAGGGTTCCGTACCCATAAGTAAAACGGGACCCTATTACTACGACTCCGCTGTCCGTCCGTCCGTCTGTCACCAGGCTGTATCTCATGAACCGTGATAGTTTAACAGTTGAAATTTTCACAGATGATGTATTTCTGTTGCCGCTATAGCAACAAATACTAAAAAACAGAATAAAATAAATATTCAAGGGGGCTCCCATACAACAAATGTGTTTATAAATAATCGTACGGAACCCTTCGTGAGCGAGTCCAACTCGCACTTGACCGGTTTTTACAAAATGTTTTGGTTACACTAATTAAATTAACGCACAATTATATTTGTTACTGTACCTTCTTATTATTGACTGTTTTTAAAGCATTTATTGATTTTATTTAATTCATTGCACTGTTCATTATTTCTTTATTGTTATTTTATTCGCAAAGAGCATCTTATTGCAACTGTTGTATTTTAATGTTTAGGTTATGAATTATTTAAAATTAGTAGCTCAAATGACAAGAAGTAAAATTATATTTTCTAGTTATTAAAACCGGATGTTACGCTTTTATATTAGAATAAAATTAAAAGTACTTAAAATGACAACAGTAGAAAGTAAAGTAGTGGCCATTTTGACCTGATCGGCTCTCAGTTGTTTTGCAGTAGTTGAATGTTCAACATTACAATTACTTATTAGTTGCATTATAATAATATGTGATAATTATAAATAGCGAAAATATATCTACTCATTAAAAATATATCCTGTGGTTTAATTCGTCTACCTATCTTCTGAACTTTTCACAACTGACTGTACATGCACACATACGAATGGAAAAACTCCTCCTTTTTGAAAACGGTAAAAATACACAAAAGATTACAACACAGTAAACAGTGTATTTGCATCATTCATCGTGCAATCTGTTCTGCAACGCTCTTTGATTGTGAATGCATTTCGCACTTAACTATTTACATAGATTAGTGCCACTCCAACAAGTTCTTATTTACTCGTTAACGTTTAAGTGGCACTGCTAAATGAATTGATTACGGTAGTCAACAACATTGGATATCGTCTAGGAAATTAAGAAAATACTAACTTTTTTCTACATGGATTCCAATTTTATTATTTTATGGTTCGGTGGGTGGTTCCTATTTGTTTTATGGAACATGACGTCAATGGACAAAACGAGGCAATTTTTTTCTAATGTGTTCCATAGAACTGCATTTCTAGCACTAGCATTTCATCCGACTTCAATTTTTAGTGACGACATAGGGCAAAATGGGAATCAAATTTTTCCCAAATTGTTGTGATATTTGACACAAAGATCTGACAATTTGTGAGGGATATTTACATTGCTAAAATAATTTTTAGATACGATATAATAATAGTTCCATAGAACAAACGGGAATTAAAATGTTATATTATGTTCTATGGATTAAACGCGAAAAAATTGTGTCATTTTTTCCGATGATGTCATGTTCCATAGGACAAATGGGAACCACCCGTGCGATGCATTATGACATATGGGCAACTGACAATGCAAACATTTTCTATGAAAATACATGATTTAATGCATAATTTACAAAAGCTTACTACTTGTCATTAGTGCTTGTCGCGTAGTAAATAGGATCAGCTTCTATTCACTCGCACTGCCAGTTTCACTAATACTAAGCACTAATTCCGCATGTTTATACTGAAGGTATTAGTGTAAATGACAAGTACTAAGCTCGTGTAAACTATGCACGTTGCATTGCGTATTATAATTTTCTATACAGGGTTTAAAAAGACCCATCACATAGCCGAAATCTACGCACTCTGTACATCAAACTAAACTACATTGACCAAAAATAATTGCTGGGAAACGACTTTTATTTTTGGCATAAAAAAACGCTTTTTTTTTGTAGCGCGCAATGTGTGGTTGTGGCGATGCCGCGCGTTTGCATGCGTGCAGCGGCCACACAGCTGAACCAAGGCGGTCGTGTGCGTTTGATATTCGTTGCGTTTTTGTAACTTCAAATGCGTAATTTGTGAGGAAAAATTGAAAATTTTGATAAGGTTGTTTGGAAGAAAGTTTAGTATTATCACTTAGAATACGTTTTTGGAAAAAAAAACAAAAAAAATTTGTATATTTTGACCTTCAATATCTCCAAAACCAATGCTTTTCCAGGTATGGTCTGGTAGAAAAAAATGATCCAGAATATGTGGTTTTCGTTATAGTAAAGGGTCTTTTAACACCCGATATAATTTGACAGTTTTTAAAGATGTCACTATGGATCGCACACGCATACATGGGATCAATTTGTCTCTTACCTTCAGAGGTGGAGCGTATCTTGAATTTCTAATTGGAAGTTATAGTAACAGCTAAATAAAGTTGACAATGCTAACGAAGTCAACAAATGCAAGTTTCTATTTAATTAATTTAATCTTAACTTTTTCTAAGTGCCTGACCAACTAATGCTTAGTACACAGAATCTATAGTTCCACTGCATTATTTTATTACCCTCTCCTTTGTACGACTGGTTAATTTGGCACACCATTAAAAACCCATCAACATTTTGACAAACAAAATCAATGCAACACAACTTCAAATCACATAAACTTGAAAACGAAACACTCCTTTACTTCCAATGTCAACTCGCTTACAAATACCAAGTCGTCTAAATATACTCACTCTCTCACTGCCCAGTAAATTCAGACGATCAAAACGTACAAAATAACATCATACACATACATTTTAAGGACAGAATTACCGTCACTTGGTGACTAATGCCGTGTTACAAGCTCGCCCTTTCATCTGCCCACTACAAAATACGAGTTAAGGAGCGTTTAGATTGGTAGAGTAAGTAGTCTAGTAGAGTACTCGAAATAACATTTCTAGCTTAACGCGATAGCTCTCGACTAGTGTACACGTATACGCTTGTTTACTATGGTTCGAATCTCACCACTTCGAACCAAAGGTCATGTCTAGATTTTAGTGGTTGTATTTCGAATGTCCGGTCCGCACCTCTGACTTTCCGAATTCATGTGCGGATTTGAATTTAATTATCGCTTGCGTTAACGGTGACGGAAAACATTGTGAGGAAACCTGCACAACTGAGAGGGCTCTATAAAGTTCTCGATGATATGTGTAGTCCGCCAACCCGCATCAGGCCAGCGTGGTGGGATAAGGCTCAAATTACATCGCCGCGGAATGGAATGGAAGCGTCAGTGTCACCTCATGTCGCTAGAAGGCGCGCGAATTCGCGGGAATGCTCGAGAATTCCCGCGCATTCCAGAGAATCATCATCATAAACGCTTGGCACCGCACTACTATCTAATACTATATGAGTGTGTAGTATCATCGTACATAATGGACAATTATTTGATGTAAAAATTATGTTTCCTATAAGTACCATACTTTAAGCACTCCTGCTGCCTGTGACACAGGTTTATCCTAGTACAGGCACCTAACATTGTAAATACCTTTATGATTACTAAGATTTTTATTGTATTTTACCATTTTATGTTTTGAATAAATAGAATAGAATATACTTTATTGGACACCATTAATATTTTATTTTATTTTTTACTGTGACCGTCCCGAGCGATTCCACAGACGGCGCCGACAGTAGCTAGGGGAATTCTCGAGAATGCGCGAGAATTCCCCGGAAGACGAGCTACCTTTTTTGGCTCATATTTAGTTTGTACTTTATGCAATTGACATAAAGTTAATTATGTCATTTACAATATCGTTGCAAAAAGTCGCTTCCACTCCATTCCGCGGCGGTGTAAATTGAGCCTAAAGCTTATACCCTTCTCATTTTGAGAAGAGGCCCGTGCCCAGCAGTGGCACAGTAATGGGTTGATTATGTTATGTTAATATGTATTTCGAATGTCAGTTGAAAACACGCTATTACATCTGTGATGCCTTCATTTGGAGAGAACGCTACGGTTACCAGTCAAAGGAAAAATTACCACAATCACTACGCTTGCCTGACTGGATGGATTGGTAGGAGGACGCGGCTGCCCATCCTCTTGACGTAATTCCTTAATCGCTTTTTAGGATACCCACGGGTGAGAGGTGGCCTATTCTTTGAAACTGGGAACCACACTGACAACTACTTGCCCAATACTTTATCCATTGCCACGACCAACTTGCCTTAGCTTTTGTGTGATCCGAGGTTGTGATTACAGTAACTAATATAAAATTGTGGTGCTAACCAAGTAGGTATGTTTTAACGTGGTTAGGTTATTTACGTCACCTCAAGACGCAAATAAATATCTCTTCTCTCTTTCTTTCTTCTATGACAATCCCTTATGGGTACTAGAATATGATCGATAGTCGAATGGCTAATCTAGAAATCACCATATAGAATTGGGCAACGGGCTTTACGGCTTACGGGCTAGTAATTGTATTCCAGTCATCATCTACCTAGGCTTTTCCCAACTATGTTGGGGTCGGCTTCCAGTCGAACCGGATGCAGCTGAATATCAGTATTTTACATGGAGCGACTGCCTATCAGACCTCCACAACCCAGTAACTGGGTAATACGATACTCTTGGTAAGACTGGTTGTCAGACTTTCTGGCTTCTGACCAACAGTAACGACTGTCTAAGATCTACAAATGACAGCCGGGACCAACGGCTTTACGTGCTTTCCGAGGCACGGAGGAAACTCGCTATGGTAAATGGTCACCCATCCACAGACCAACCTCGGCAAGCGTGGCTTAACCCGGAAGATCGGTCTATGCGGCTGTAATTATTTAGCCACGAGCTCCTCTAGTAATTGTATTCCAGTACTCAACCAAATGTAAACGCGTCTTAAGAGAGAGTAACAGCAGGATTAGTCACTCATTTATTGGACTTTTTATGGATAAGATATTTATGGAAATTTTGCATAAAAATTCCATCTGGATATCAAAGTGTTTTTCTTGACTTGCTGATCGTTTTATAGTTATTTTAAAACTGAATTCAGGAAATTATTTTGCATGGCTGCGATCCATAAATATGCCACGTTGCAAATAAAAATGGAAGTGAAATTAATCGGAACGAAAATAAAGATCGTTTGTGTCAAGGCGAGAAAGTAAGAAAGTGATTATAATGTTGCCGATCGATAGTCGAACATCGATAGCAGTACGACAGTCTATCGATAGTTTAACGGTAGTATGACTATCGATAGTATCGATAGCTCGGAATGGAGACAAAAGTATTGACAGAGTGCAATACTATTAAGTAATAGTATCGTTACAATCGATGGTGTCGATGCCTACTATCAGTAGTATCGATACTATCGAAACTCAGAAAAACAAAACTATCGACAGTATTGATGTATTTCAATAGTATTGACGTGAACCACGCTATCGATAGTAGCAATACTCGTACTATTGATAGCTTTATTGATGGATTAGCTGGTTTTCGATTTAAACTATCGATAGTGAAACTTTTGATTGTTCGGCAATACTAGTGATTACTAGATATTTGTATGAAATAACTCTTGGGTTACAATTATATCAACTCTAGAACTAAAGGAACCTTTTTCAAAGGAAATTCCTCAAGAAGACCGTGACTCTTGGTTGTAGAGGGGGTAGTGTGAGATTTTTACTCACTACAACATTGATGGCCAACATCGGTACATGCAAAGGAGCTCCTGGATCTCCGGTGACACGAACCAGTGCAGGAACTATGTACCTTATGAACTAGCAACCTCATCTCTATCTTCAGCCAAGTACGTTTGTGTTGGCTTCTAATCTAACCAAATGCAAATATCTGGTATTTTATAGCCTGAGACTTAAGTCTAATTACTGTCAGACGGTTTTACTACGACGCGTCGCATCCCTAGCGGCTCACACTCAACATTAAGTCGCTGTCAACAGGCAGCGACACACTAGAAAGCTGATGCTGGTGCTTTCCGCCGTAATCTCTAATCTCTAAATAGTATAAAGGAGATGTTTCATTTTGTATGGAACTCCGGCCATAACATGTACCTTTTAGCGAAGCTGGGAAACTAACCCCTGAATAGAATAAAGTAAAAAAAAAACATATATCAAATGTAATTACGCACATAATAAAAATTAAAAATGCTTTACGTTTATCGTGCGAGTTATGACAGCCATAATGAGAGGTTGTAGAGATGACGTTTGACGATACTCAAGTGTGTCAAAACAAACGGTCATTTTAAATTTTTCGTTCAGAAGTACACTTCAGAGTAGTAGATTAAATATTTTTTTAACGATGAAATCGTCACACTTGCTTATAATTAGTCGAAAAGATGTATAAGGCCTCATTTACAGAGACGCGGGGCGTCGCGCGTCGCGTTGTGCGGCGCGGCCCGCACTGAATTCAAACATAATTATGGCGTTGTATGAGAGCGTTTACGGAGAAGCGATTATACACGCGTTTGCTTGAAATGCAGGCGGAGCCCGCGGATGGCACCGCCGCGTCCCACGCGATTTTTATAGCGGCGGCGCACGCAGCGATGCGACCAGCTATTCCTGCAATTCTCCGTCCACTGTAAAACGTAACGTCAACCGCGGCGGGGCCCGCGGCGTCGCACGCGCCGCATCTTCATAAACAACATCGTACATTCTCATATGTTTGTGTTTGCGCGAGTGATGATGCAGGCCGCGGATGCACGCGTCGCCGCTCCATAAACAGACAAATCGTACGACGCGCCGCGAGACGCCACGCCGCACGCGACGCGCGACGCCCCGCGTCTCCGTAAATGAAGCCTAAGAGAATATTAATAATTGTTAATAGTACTTACAATAAAACATCACTTTTATCGTCTACGTGATATTATGTTTTGATGTGACATGATTTCAGAACGAAAGGAGGCTATGCAAACTATGTGAAGCCATGTTGAATAGATTATGGTAATAACTGAAAAACTAATACTTTTCGTGGACAAGAAATCAGGCTTAAATTCACGAGGGAATATTTTTCCTCACTTCGTGGTATTTTTTCCTCTTTTTCGATATATGTAACATCTCTTTTATTTCGCATTTCTCGTCTGTCTGTTTGTCCGCTTACTTCTTCTAAACTACTTAAAAGATTTTGACGCGATTTTCATTTTAATTTAGGTAATTTCTTACGAAACGTACCCGAGCACGTTACACCCGTTACGTTAAACCCGAGCGACGCCGGTGCGGGTCGATAGATTTTACTAAAATATTGAGTGCTGTGTACTTTATGCTACATGTTTTAGCAAGTATAATTTCCATCGTCATAATAAATAACAACTCATAAATTTTCCATTCATTAACGTTAAAAGGACTTTCAAGAAACTCCACGCACTTAGCCTCGAAATTCTCCTATTCAAAAGAGCACGAAAATAACATGGTACATATTTTCACAACAGAAGCCATAATATGAAACCCTACGCGTACAAAACAGATTCCATATTACTTACCGAAACCTATTTTCATTCTGTAAGCAGACGGTAAAAGCATTTACCGCCAATTAGTAACTCCGGCATGGTGAACATACCACTCAATTTTATATGAAATACTAGCTGTTGGACGCGGCCCTGCTTGCGATATTGATTCTCCCTTGGTTTTATTTTTCCAGGGTCCTTACACACCGATTCTTGAGATATATTCCATTTTGTTCACATAGGTGATACGAGTATCACCTGGGTGAACAAAGTGGAATTTTTAGTGTCCTCATATCACCTCGGACTCATTTCACCTAGGTAGTATCACCCAGGTGAAGCAATTCGACATATCGTCACACTCCGCGCTAACTGTCATAACTAGCAATTGATAATTTTTCAGAGACATTCTCACAAAGTGACGTATCTGCTTCAAATGAATAGAAATAAATAAATATATACCTTAGGGCTGTAAGGCAACTACTAACTTAAAAGAGTAAGCCAAGAGCAATATAAAAAAGTTATTAATTCTTTAAAATAAATCCACAGCTATCGCAACTACTGAAAAATTATCAATTGTTGTTACGACAGTTAGCGGGGAGGGTTATATTTGGTGTTCTTTGTTCACCTTGGAATTAAATCACCCAGGTGAATAGTGGCGACTTTTTTTTATTAATTTTGTGGAATTTATCAGCCAGTATGCCCTTTTCTATCATACATTTTTATCAACCGTCATGTATTCACTTCCTTCTTAGCCATATCAACCTTCACACAATCCATATTCCATACATATTTTCTTTGGTTTGTCTCTTTTCTGATAGCCATCCATATTCATACTTAGAACCTTTCTCGTATCATGCTCCAGTAGGATGACGAATACCCAATTCTTTCCTTTCGGGCATTATGTTAACTCTCTCTCAAACAATCAAAATCTTTGACAGCTTAGCTGTGAACATCTTACAAACAAACAGACAATGTATTCAGTATTTATATCGGTAATATTAATACAGTTGAACAGTGACATCTAGCGGCAATAACACGTGATTACGATGTCTCGTATCAAATCTATATGCGACGCGTGGGCAGCGAATGTTTGTATAAATAGTCGTTTTAGATGTTGCATTCATTTTGTATTGCAATGAAAGTGTCGTCTCGCATACTGCACGATGTTTTGCACCTTTTGTAAATTGGCAGTGTGGATGAAGGTAGTGAAAGATTATCTCATCACTCTTCTTGTGTAGCTAGAATCAGATGAGTACGAAACAAATATACCAACATCAAAGTCCTTTTAAAGTCTCTTGTTTGAAAGAAAAAGAAAGAATGAAAAATGATTTGTTTTAAACTCGCACAGGGAGGAGGGACGAAAAGCATGTGACTATGGCAGTGATGAATATAAATGTTGATAGATGGAGGGGAAGAGGGAGACCAAAGAAAGGATAGATAGATTGTGTGAGAGATTACAACAATACAGGGGACCATTCTAGTAAAGGTACAATTCCGTGCATCGCGGGCGATCGCAGCCGCGCGCGATCTATCGCGTGCGGCTGACGCACGCGGCTAATGCGTTAATAGTTGTGTCTATAATATACTGACTAACCTGTCGTTAGCCGCACGCGTCTGTCGCAAACTTCGGAAGCGGTGCCATACATTTTCATACTCTAACTATTGACGCATTAGCCGCGCGCGTCAGCCGCACGCGAACGATAGCGCGCGGCTGCGATCGGAAATGCGGAATTGTACTTTAACAGAAACTTTTATCAATTGCAACTGAATCGTTCATTCAGGCAGTTTTCGTTTACGAAAACTATCAAAATGTTTGGTTTTGTTTTTGATGTCCAACAATTTGAAAGTTTATGTAAACGAAAACAGTCTGCATAAGCGATTCAGTTGCAATTAATAAAAGTTTCTGATAGTAGAATTGGCTACGCGACTAGACCCGAATCTGGGGGAGATTCGGGTTTAGTCGTGTAGAAACTTAAAAGGCACTAAATACATTTTTCATCCCGACGTTACGGCCAAATTAGTGTCGACGGGACGGTTTAGGCGAGTGTTAAGACGTCGTTAGTGTAGTGTGTCGAAGTACCGATGATAACTTAATAAAATAAAAATCAAGATCGAGTCAGGGTAGATGAAAATACCCTTGCTTCACGAAGATGAAATCGCGAAAGTTTGAAAACATATGTGAGGCATGATATGAATGAAAAGGGAGTAAATGATAGCGAGATGGATAATAGGGAAGAATGGAAGAAGAAAGAAAACATTTTCCGCTGACCCCTAAGGACAGGCAGAAGAAAACAGGCAGTTACAGAAGTTGACAATATACAAAAAAAAAAGACAACAAAAATTAAAACAATATGCACGAAGCCAAAAAAAGACTCCAATCTCAGCAAACTGCTGCGAATAAAATATAAAAAAAAGTTTAATAAGGAACTTAATACAATGAACAATATAAACTCTAGAAAGAATATCATCTAGCTTGGGCATATTCTTCTAATAGATAAGAGTATTAGCGGGCCTATTACTGTCCAAAGTTCCTTCGCAGAATGTTGCTTAGTCATGATGATGAGGACGCGGGTCGTTGACGCTGCAGCTCGTCATTATTTAGGGTCGTAAACTTAAGAGCCCATTTAAAGCATATTAAAGGAACCGTTAATTTTGTGTCTAAAATGTACCCTGACACATGTACACACGGCAAAGTAATTACGTATGCAGGCAAACAATGAACAACTGTATATGCTGTCAATTTTCATTATTATTGTGTGCACTATAATTATTCAGCATGTTTGGTTAGTCGCTTTACATCCGTAAACCATATCCCGGGTGTCTCAGAACACGTAAGAAAAATATTAAAGTAGCAAATTTTACTTAAGGACCGAGTCACATCGGAACGGCAGCGGCCGGCGGCGACGCCAGCGACCCCCGGCGTTGCCGCTGGCGGCCTCACGCGACCTCCAGACCCCACGCGCCTAGTCTCCTCTTGACTAGTTTAGTTTCTACATTCAGCAAGGAAACTCGTGTGTTTGGAGTGAACATAATGGAATTGGTTATTGCAGCACTTATTGCGGAAGAAGAAAGAAACAAACAAAGGAAAAAGGGATATATGGGTCCATCCATGGGGGTGAGGAGCGCGAAACCGCTTGCGTCGCCGCTGGCAGAACCACCGATAAGACGCGCGCGGCCGCTCGCGTCACCACGGGCTGCCTCGCGACCTTTTCAGGCGATACTGGTCTTTTAAGTATGTAGATAAAGTTTAAAATTATTTCACACTGAAAGTGCTCGCCGCGTCGCTGCCGGCCGCTGCCATTCCGGTGTGACTCGGCCCTAAAGGAGACTACATATTTGCCATATGTAATCGCTATATTCATGACCACGTGTTTTGGGTCAAACAGTATAACTTTTTATGCACTACATGCTCAGACGACTGATGACGAAGATTTGTTCATTAAGCACACGAACACCTCCGTTGACCTGATGTAGTTAGTTGATCCATCATAATGATCTGTTATAATATTTTATATGCTAAAGTTATTAAAAAGTAAACTGCTGACTATGCTTCAGTTGTTTACTTCATATTACTAATTAGGTCTCATGACGTCAATCGAAATTCATCGTAAGCATTTCCGGCGTAACACAGTTCAGATCGGTTTTGGACTTTGATGTGGACACAATTTCTTTGTAATACTTAATTTTGTATTAAACCGTTTTAGTTAATCTAAAAAGTCGTTTTTTTTAAAGTCTCCAACATCCCACCCCGTAACAGTGGTGTCAGAAGTGGGATGTTTGGTAGATTTTCGCGAGTTCTTAACCAAACAATAAAACACGTGTCCACTTCGCCGTATCTCAAACAAAATCTCTTGCACATTTTCGCTCGTGCCAACCAACAAGAACTCTGTGTCAACAAGAACTCTGTGTCAACAAGAACTCTGTGTCAACAAGAACTCTGTGTCAACAAGAACTCTGTGTCAACAAGAACTCTGTGTCAACAAGAACTCTGTGTCAACACGAACTCTGAACTATCTCCCGTCGCTATCTCTTAATCACTGATTCCCGTCGCTGTGTCCATCCACGATTTCTGTCTCTGTCGCCAATCGCAAGTTCCTGGCGTCGCGCTGTTTCCTGACTACGAAGGTGCTACATTTGACCTGGAGAAGGTCATCGCCGAATACCGCAGATTTACCGGTCCTGTCACTCGTCTCTGCGTTCTGCTGCCATGCTGTTCCAGTTCCTTATTCTGTTGTGAGTAAAGTTGTCTCGCTATAACGTTTATTGCCATATCTGTTTAGGAGTCTATCGCTTAACCTTTTATAAATTAAATTTTCATAAAATGTCTCTCAAAGGAGAAGGCAAATCTGTCCCAATGATTTCTGAACATTATCCTATGAAAGTTCTCTGTGACTTTATTGATACGTATAGTGGAGAACGCGACGTATTACCTGCATTCTTAACCAATTGTAAGAATGCTCTTGAATTAGCGTCAGAATCACAACAAGAACTTTTACTTAAATTCATCATTTCTAAATTAAGAGGAAAGGCCCAAATCGCATGCTCTAATAGGATATTCGACAGTTTTGAAAGCCTGAAAGATTTCCTAAGGCAAAATTTCGGCGAACGCAAACATTATAACCATTTGCTATTAGACTTACAGTCATGTAAACAGGAAGTTAATGAAACTGTTGCTCAATACGTACTAAGAATCGAAACCTGCCTCACAAATCTCCAGGCTGAGATACACAATTCCGATACTCTAAAAAAGGAGTTAGCAGGTCGTATTGCTATGACTGAAGACCTTGCACTCTACACATTTATGATTGGCTTGCATTCAAATGTTAGTAACATAGTACGTTGTCGAAATCCAAAGACGTTTAACGCTGCTATCAATATTGCTATAGAAGAGGAGAAGATTTTAAACACCCAAAAAAGCACACTGGTCCAGGTTAAATCAAAATTTTGTAAAATTTGCAATATAAAGGGTCATTCAGAAACGGAATGTTATAATAAAAGACGTGTCGATACTCGACTCCAAGTGCAACGCATGCAATTTAATAATAGTCCGTCAACGTCGAACTTGAGACATCCAAGTAATGCAACACCTATTGTTTGTAAATATTGTAAAAACGTAGGCCATGATATTTCAGAATGTCGAAAACGACAGTTTAACAATTCTCGGAAATTTCAGCCAAGGAATTCTTTTCAACAACAACATTGCATAGAGACTCGTGAAATGTCATCACCACCGCATATCCAAGAAATAGATAATAATTATGATTTAAACTAAATGCCGGGTTCGCGTATAAGTGCCAACGCGAATTCCTAGTTGAAGGCACTACTAATAATAATTCTATTTCTAATACTACTAAATCCAATTCTATTTCTACTAAATCAAATTTTATTACTAATTCTACTAAATCGAATTCTAATTCTAATGTTAACAAATCAAATCCTATTTCTAATATTTCTAAGTCAAATTCTATTTCAAACTCCAAACTGTTATCTTCTATTTCGGCTTCAAGAAAGCCCTTCGATAACAGCAACAAATTGTCATTGTCTTCTATTTCGGACAAAAGTCCCACTGGCAATGCATGTATCCCAAACAAAAATGTACGCGTACAGTCTACTATTCCCACTGGTTCTGTTACTACTAGCTCTAACTTAGATCTTATCGATAGTCTGTTCGATAACTCTGAGGAATGCCCTACAATCTACGATATTTCTCAAAATAAGAAAACCTCATTACCCTTTATCGAAGTACAAACCTCAAATTCAGAAAGACCTTTAAAGCTTCTAGTTGATACAGGAAGCTCTATATGCCTCGTAAAAAACACAAGCTTATCAAAAATACCAAGTCTCGATTCAAATAAAGTTAAGTTTAAGGGAATAAACGATATCGGATCTTACACTGAAACTAAAGGTAGATTTATGTTATCTATCATACACAATAATAATAGCGAATTTCCTTTCTATTTTCATGTTGTAGACAGAGTTAACCTTGATTATGACGGAATCTTAGGGACGAACTTTCTTTCAAATTATTGCGCTTCTATATGTTATACAACGTCTCAATTACAATTACCGGGTAATCCACCTGTTTGTTTTAAATTAAACACTGAGTTAGTTTATATAATCCCAGGTCGTACTGAAATGATGATTGAGTGTTTAGTTACAAATCCCGAATTAAAGGAAGGTTTGAGTATGACAACTAAAATAAAAGATTATCCGAAATTGCTATTTTCAAAGTGTCTCACTCGTGTAAAATCCAATAATAAAATTAACATATCTGTCTTAAACACTTCTGAAAACGAAGTAAGTCTAAATCCAATAAGGTTAACATTAGAACCAGTTTCGTTTATCTTAGAACCAAACTCCTCTGTATCTTACGAGTTAGCTGAAAATACCTTTTCCTGTTTTCCAACCACTTCAACAGACTTAGATCATGACAAGAGAGTCCAAAATGCATTAAGATGTGGTTATATGAATAAAGAAGAAGAATCATGCTTACGTCAGTTATGTTCCGAATTTAATGATATTTTCTATTTAGAAGGTGATATTTTAACTGCCACTAAAACCCTTAAACATGAAATCCGTACCACGTCCGAAACTCCTATACATGCCAAAAGTTATCGTTTTCCCGAATGTCACAAAGATGAGGTTAACAAGCAAATAAAAAACATGTTAGATCAGGGTATCATTAGTCCATCGATCTCTCCTTGGTCAGCTCCTATCTGGGTAGTGCCAAAAAAACAAGATGCGTCCGGAAAACCAAAATGGCGTATAGTAATAGACTACCGAAAACTTAATGAGATCACTATCGGTGACGCTTATCCTATACCTAACATCACGGATATCCTAGATCAACTTGGACATAGTAAATATTTTACCACCCTTGATTTAGCATCTTCATTCCATCAAGTCTGTACTAAAGAATCGGACGCTGAAAAGACAGCTTTTAGTGTTCCGGGTGTCTCTGGTCAACCAGGACACTACCAATTCAATAGAATGCCTTTCGGTCTAAAAAACGCACCATCTACTTTCCAAAGGCTCATGAATATCGTACTTAGTGGGTTACAGGGTATTCACTGTTTTACCTATCTCGACGATATTGTTATATTTGGTCATGATCTAACCTCACATATCTCAAAACTTAAGTTAATTTTCGAAAAACTACGTCAACACAACCTAAAACTTCAACCCGATAAAAGCGAGTTCCTTTGTAAAGAAGTTCAATATCTAGGCCACATAATATCTGAACACGGAGTGAAACCCGATCCTAAAAAGGTAGAATGCGTACAAAAATTTCCAATTCCCAAAAATCCTCGAGATATTAAGTCATTCCTGGGTCTAGTCGGCTATTATCGACGTTTTATAGATAATTTTTCCCATATAACGAAACCCCTTACAAGTCTTTTGAAAAAAGATTCTAATTTTAATTGGCTTACTGAACAACAAACAGCATTCGAAACCTTAAAACGCAAAATTACCACGGCACCAATCCTTCAATACCCTGATTTCTCTAAACCCTTTCTACTTACGACAGATGCTTCCAATTACGCCGTTTCTGCTATCCTATCTCAGGGTGAAATAAATAAAGACCTCCCTATTGCTTATGCTTCTCGCACCTTGAATAAGTCCGAAGGTAACTATTCCACTACTGAAAAAGAGTGCCTCGCAATAATATTCGGTACAAAAGTCTTCCGGCCATATTTATACGGTCGAAAATTCCAAATAGTTACTGATCATAAACCACTGCAATGGTTATTCAATTGTAAAGATCCTAGTTCCAAGTTAGTCCGCTGGCGTCTCAGACTGGAAGAGTTTGATTACGAAATTGTCTATAAAAAGGGTAAAATAAATTGTAACGCTGATTCCTTATCTCGTAACCCAATCCTCGCCGTAGATCCCGATACTCCTTCTACTTCTGAAATATATGAAAAATACCTAAGAATTAGTCAACAACAACAAATTACCTACGACACTGTAATAGAAGAACATAATGAATCATTATTGAAAACTAAATGTAAAATGATTACTTATCCCTCTGCAATCGACTTGGATGACTCAATCCCATATTGTTCCGAAATTATACAAATCTCCAAATTCGACGAAAACATTCCTGACATAAGAAACGTAGAACGTGAGTTATATACATTTCAAAGCACATCTAATGATAAACATATATTTACACATTTATTTTTACGCGTTCATCATTATGACGAAATGTCTTACAAAAATATTTTTAACATGTTAAGAGACTACCGAGATATGTTAGTTACAGAGTATTCAGAAGAAAAAGAATTTTCAATATCCGATTTTCAAGATCCCTTTACAAAATTATCATTTACTAAAATTTATAATATTATAGGATTTTTATTTGACAAAACAGGTGTCAAAATTCATATCTATCACAATAATATACTATTTCCAACTCCCAGTGAAGTTCTTCGCATTTTGAAGGACAATCACGATTTACCTTCCGCAGGACATCCAGGCATCTCGCGCATGTACGATAGGCTGAAAACCCTGTTTTGGTGGAAAAATATGCGCCAAGATATAGAAAATTATGTTAAGAGTTGCAAGTCCTGCCAAGTTAACAAACCATTGCGCCAATCCAATAAAGCTCCCATGATCATAACTTCCACAGCTATTAGACCAAATGAAAAACTATATTTAGATATCGTAGGGCCACTTCCGGAAACAAGAGTAGACCAATACAGGTTTATTCTAACTCTCCAAGATGACTTGACGAAATATTCTCAGGCCTATCCTATGCAGACATGTTCCGCTCAAGAAACCGCACAACGGTTGGTTCATTTCATCTCACATCTAGGAATACCTCGAAACATCGTAACAGATCAGGGCACTAACTTTTGTTCAGAAATGTTCAGACAGTTAGAGAGACTTTTCGGTATTAAACATATATACGCATCTCCATATCATCCTCAAACCAACGGTGCATTAGAGAGGAGCCATTCCACTTTAAAGGAATATTTACGATCTTATGTCGAGGAGAACTCTCATACATGGGACTTGTATCTGAATACTGCAATGCTAGCATACAACACAAACATTCATTCGACGACAGGTTTTACCCCATTTGAACTCATATTCGGTCATAAACCTTACATACCAAAATCTATTGATACTCTCGAAAATAATACATACACAGATTACATACGCGCTCTCAATCATAGGCTGTATTATAGTAGACAAAAAGCACTGAATAATATTCAACAATCAAAGGAGCGCTCTAAACAATACTACGATTCCCATTCTCGTCCTATAACCTATAACGTTGGTGATATGGTATATATTCGATGCCATCACAAACAAAACAAAGCCTTATCCCCAGTGTGGAAAGGTCCCTATAAAATTATAAAAATAAATGGTAATCATACAGTTACATTACAAGTAGAAAAAAAACATATTCGCCATCACTATGACGAAATAAAACCTGCGTTCTAATAATAATTTCTATAATATGCGTTCTTATGTCTATTGTTTACAGATGTTCGGTGTCAACTTACGCGGACAAGTTCGTCACAGAATTCGTTAACAGTCCTGGGTTATATTTCGATCAGTTATTAGATATAAAATTTACTAGCGACCATTGGAATGTTATTACCTACGTAGATCTTAGTCACATACAACCACACTTGGAAAATGTCGAATATTTATTCAGTAAAGTATCTAAATATTGTGATTCTGCATCATCAGCTCAAGTTAAAATTGACTGTTTAAACTCATTGAATTCCTTAAAATCACAGCATAGTAACAATGTTAAAAAGTTTTCATCCATTTCATATCTTGTACAAGTCAATGAAGTTAAACGTTTTAAACGTGGTTTAATCGATGCAGGCGGATCTTTATTAAAAACGTTCTTTGGCACTTTAGATTCGGATGACGCAAATAAGTTTACAAACGCTATTAACAAAGTACAGTCAGATGAAAAACAGTTAACTATTCTAATGCGCGATAATATTCATGTCATTAAGTCTACTATTTCTACATTCAATAACACAATGTCGAAAGTTAAAGATAATGAGAACCGTTTGAATCATAATCTGAATAAAATCGAAAAGGCTTTTGATAGTCTTTTATGTACCAATGATAAACTAGAAATCAAAACCCAATTAACGTTGTTACTAAACTCTTTAGAAAGCATCATTATAACATTATCTTTCGACATTGATGATATAAATAATGCCATATTGTTTAGTAAAATAAACGTTTTGCACCCGACAGTACTAAGTCCTATGCAGTTGTACAAGGAGCTCGAGTTACACGCTAACCAATTACCCCGACATGCTGATTTACCTATTCCATTGACGCTACAAAACATGAATGAAATAATAAATGTATCAGATATCATATGTTACTATCATTATAGCAAGCTGATACTTGTATTAAAAATACCACTGGTTCTTTCTCAAGTTTATAACCTATTTCATAATATTCCCCTACCTATTTCTTTTGACAACCAAACTGCAAATACTTTTGTCTTAATCGCTCCTCGTAAACAGTATCTGGCAATAACGGTGGATAGATTATTTTACTCACAATTCGAAAGTATTAGTGAGTGCAAAGTGATAACAAATCAGTGTTATGTGTGCGCGTTAAACAATGTGTACTCAACAATTGCAAATCCTACGTGTGAAACAATTTTGTTAACAGATGTCGTCACTAAGTTACCAAAACCCTGCCAAACAAGAATTCTGCGTGGCTCTGTTGATTTATTCCACAAAATTTCTAATAATCGGTGGATTTTTGTACAATCCGAGCCAAGTAAAGGACATATAATATGTAACGGTGATTTGAAAGATCACGTCGAAATCTTGTTGGGTACAGGAATTCTACATCTTCCAAAATCTTGTAAAGCGTTCTATAAAACTCTTACCTTTGTACCAAATGACAGCATTACTTTCAACATAACAACTAATGTATCCAATTTTAATATATTAAATGATGACTGTTGCGAAAACTTAAAGCTAAACAAAACTTTACACGAAGTGCCTCTTATAAAATTAAGCGAGTTCAATAGTTTTGATTCATTATTAAAAGCTAGTACTCATCTTGACGATTTCGAAAAACAATTGAATAAAATTGAAGAGCCTTCACATTTAGAGAAGTACAGCACGCATTATCTTTCATTAACTTATACACTGTTGGTGATGTTCTTGATTTTACTTTTGTTTAAAGCCAGAAAATACATATGTACTAAACCAGCAAGTTGCTGTGTTAAAATATACAATAAAAACGATACTAAATCTCATGTTTCTAAAACTCATGATAATACGGTTGCCTATATTTCAGACTCTTGTGAAAATGAAAACGACAAAAGCTCTGTAAAATCATTACCAACTCCTGTAAAACGTAACACCATGAAGTAAGTTTCATGAATATTAGTTAAATATGTTCTATTTCTTGTGTTTTCTATAATTGTCTTTTTAATTCTATCTTTTTATTTTTCTAAGTTATAATAATAGTTATAGTGATCTTATTGTAATGTCCACATCAAAATCTCTCTTTATTCAGATAAATTTCAGTCTTTCTCATCACATCTCATTTAATCCGTGATGATCAATCTTATCGGGGGGGCTGTTATAATATTTTATATGCTAAAGTTATTAAAAAGTAAACTGCTGACTATGCTTCAGTTGTTTACTTCATATTACTAATTAGGTCTCATGACGTCAATCGAAATTCATCGTAAGCATTTCCGGCGTAACACAGTTCAGATCGGTTTTGGACTTTGATGTGGACACAATTTCTTTGTAATACTTAATTTTGTATTAAACCGTTTTAGTTAATCTAAAAAGTCGTTTTTTTTAAAGTCTCCAACATCCCACCCCGTAACAGATCCCTTCATATTTTGAATTCATGAGTAAACAAACTCTACCTAATGATACGTTGTTACGGATATTTGTATCCCTTTAGGCCGTGGGATCGCGTGACATTGCGCAATTAGCGTGCAAGATACATAGGCCGGCCGCCGGACGGATGGGTGACCGAATGGGGACGGAGTATTATCCCTTCCGTTGGGTACGGAACATCTTACATCATGTATGTTTTCAGGTTGTTTTTGGTATTGTTACTTCCTTGACAGTGTTTGTTTGTAATATGGTTGATTTATCCTTTAAGTCTCTTCAGGTAAAGATACTTTAAGATACAAATTGATTAAAAATTCTATACAGACTGAATGATGAGCGTTTGTGATAAAATTTTGTAGTCTGTGTTTCAGTCTGTGGATGGGTGATCATTCTTTACACATCAACACCCCTTCGTGCCTCGGAGAGTAGGTTAAGCCGTCGGTCCCGGGTGTCTTACGAATACCTATGACTATCATTACGGGTAATCTAAAGCCCGAAAGCTTGACAATGGCAGCCTTAAATACTTATTTCTCTTCTACGCATATACCTTAACCATTGTACACACATCAAAAAAAGTTTGCGATCACTTTGAAAAATTATGTAGCCTTTTTGAAGCCCAATTTTCTAATTGGGATTCAAAGCGATAATTATCATGACAAATATAGATTGATAGTCATCTAGATAAATATAAATCAGATTTCAGTTGGACTTTGAATTCGGAATCTTCACCTATATAATTATGCTAGTGATCGCAAACTTTTTTTAATGTGTGTAGCTACAGTAAAACGTTCTTGGGAGAAAGCCCATGTTTTTTTTTTTAAATGTAAGCTCTTAATTTACAAATTAAAAAAAAAAAAATGCCGTCAACGGGTAGTTTTCACAAAACGTTTATGTAATGCCAATCGATCCTAATTCCCATGAGGGTAGGGTTACCATCCGTCCGGATTTGTCCGGACATGTCCGGACTTCTAGACTTTTGTCCGGACTTTGTCCGGCTCTTTAATTTGTCCGGATTTTTGGCTTAGATGGAATACAAATAATAAAACCTACTTAACTTCTCATTCATCTGAAAACAAAATATAAATCTTCTTTAACAATCAACTTATCGAGCATTTACATTTTGCGACTAAAACGTCCGGACTTTTATTGAAATGTCAATCTTTTTGTCAGGACTTTTCAAATTTCTAAATGGTAACCCTACATGAGGGTTAAAAGACTCTTACGGACCAACTAAAGGTTGGACTACTAGAAACGTCAGAAAGCGCAAAAAACTAATTTGATATAGGGTAGTAATAAGGGCAGGTACCTTAATAGTTGTGAACTACAGAAAAATGTACTTAGAACACCATCTCAAATTACCAGTCTGTATTTCTTCAATTTTTAAACTTAACTCTAGTTTTCACAGTACTGAAGCTTTAAGTAGAGCTTAAACTTCTGTCCACTACGCTAGTGGCAAGCTTAATAAACATGATTACTTTCATTTTACGACAGCTCTATTAGACTGGCCAGCAGCTGACGTTATTCAGCCAGTCGTTAGGGCATGTCGAAAGCCCCAATGGCGCCCTAAAATAAAAACATGGAGCTTAGGAGTGACGTCAGAAGTCTGATGGCTATGTTTAACCTTAGATATAATATTATGTTACGAAAATTATGTTTGATATTTATGATTAGTTACAGCGGTTACGCACTGCATCCGATCCGAATCCGTGAAAATACGTTCCGAAGTAGCCATAGAACTATTTGTATGGTAGTTTACGCACTACATCCAGCATCCGTCATCCGATTTCTATTCGTCATCCGTGAGTTTCTAATTCGGGAGAACAATTGACGGACCGAAGTAGCCGTAGTACTGTTTGTATGAACGCTTTCGCATTACCTCGGATTCAAATCAGACGCCAAACGGATATGCCAAAGATGGCCCCTGAATTGTTTGAGTTTGAATCAGAGATCGGAATAGCGCGTAAGCAACATCCGAATTCGGTCCGAGATTTTTACTCTAGATCGGTTATTTCACGGATTCGGATCGGATGCAGTGCGTAAAGCAATATCCGAATTCGGTCCGAGTTTTTTTTATCCGTATTTTGTCGGATTCGGATCGGAGGCAGTGCGTAATCGCCCTTACGGTTCACTCACGTGCATTTTTCGGGAATATCCGACTAGTTTCGGACCCAAACGGAGCCCTTAGTCATGAGCTAATCACGCGGCGAGGTCGCAAATCGAACTGGTCGCAACTAATCCTAAATATGAATGTGTCTCACGAAAGTTATAATACAAAAAAGTATGTTTAAGTCTGAGTTCACCAATAGTTATTCTCTGTTTTTAACCGACTTCAAAAAGGAGGAGGTTCTCAATTCGTCTGAAAGTTTTTTTTTTTGTGTATTTTTTACGCGATGTCTCCGCCAATTATGAATTTGATGATTATTTTTTTGTTTGGTAGGCCATAGTTTAGAGATGGTCCCATATAAATTTTATTGAAATTGATTCAGCACTTTTTGAAAAAATCATTAAAAACAACAAAAAAAAGTACACAAATCGTATTAGACGACGTTCTAGTTATAGTGCTGGTCCGAGAATTTGTACACTATTGTAATTGTAATTTGTGGCACTGAAAAGTATAAAATAAAAAAACTTTTAAAAAAGTAAAAACCGACTTCAAGAAAAAAAACTAAACGGAGTAAAATAATTATCATTTAATAAAACTATTAGTTTCAGAAGTCGGTGTAATTTTACGCTGAAACAAATTGAATGCACCGACTTCTGAAACTGATAGTTTTATTAAATGATAATTAATAATTAATATAATTAATAAATTAATTATTAATTATTTTACTCCGTTTTTTTTTTGAAGTCGGTTTTTACTTTTTTTAAAGTTTTTCAGTTAAACAACTGCCTAAAATCACTAAAATTCTAGTATATCTTTCGAGTAAACGATTGTTTAACTAGAGAATTAAAGTTAGTGAACACCATCCTAAATCGTATTGATATACAGCATGACGTAGCTTCAGATCCGGAAACCATGAACTCTATTCATCATCCTGTGCAACTTTTACTATGGGAAAAACTTTGAATTCATGAAACAAAATCACCTGTTCCATACATTAAGCAACTTATTTTTCCAAATTTTGAGTTTTGCCCATATTAAAAACTTAACTGCCTCGTTGGTATAGTGGTCATACGCGACTGCTGAGCGTGAGGTCTTGGATTCGATCCCCAGGTTTGGGTTTTTCCGTGTGGAATTTTTCAGTAGCAGCTCACAATCTGGATTTGTGCCCGGTTGATGACAATAGGCTCGTACTGGTACTGGGACTTAAAACATAACGGCGAAATGTGGGTGTATTATACACCTCTGTCCAACCCTTCGGGGAATACAGGCGTGATGTTATGGTATGTTTGTAGAAATTGTACACTGTACAACTTTTACCATGAAGTCTGAACATCCTTCTGTACATTGTATTGTTTTCGGATGAATAACGACTAACTATTCATGCTGTATAAGCGAGAAGTTTTGTTACGATTAAATTACAAAATTAACTTTAGCCTATGATGTCTCACTGCAGGGCAAACACTTCCCTAGCCTTTTCGCATTAAACTATCTACTGGTACCTGGAACCAATCCTCAAATAGCATTCAAACTCATCCCGCCATACCTTTCTGGGTCACCCAAGAAGACACACCACTTTTTGCTTTTAATTAGAAATGTTTTTTTCAAATTAAAATAAAACCTTCTCTTTTAGACAAATTGCAAATGCAATGCAAGTCCCAAGTCACAAGCATGCAAAGGCACTAAGAAAATTAGCATTCATCTTCTGAAACCTCATTAACATTCTATGCTCACAATCAGACTGTCTTCCTTTTGTTGAGTTTTTAATGATATTACGTGAAATATTCTCAAATAATTTTTACTTGACTATTTCGCTTCACAAACGGGAAATTCGAAACGTGGGCCGACCCTCCATTAGGGCTCACGATTGGTGAAGGTCACGGCGAACCCTTGCAATCATATAAGAGGCTCATTTGGAAGGACCATTCTTATGTGATGATTTTATTCTTTTGTTTTGAAAAAGCCACAAAGCATTACAAAAAAATTATTAATTTAATTGCAATCAAGCAAAAATGTAAGCGCTCTTCCTCTCTCCTACTAACATATGCTGCGCCCAACAGGGTCCATAGGTAATTGATTCATACTCTTAAGCCTACCTATCACATGTTAAAATAACACTATGGTATGGAATAAAGTATTGAGTATTGAATAAAAACTTTACCTGCAATAGGCGAATTCTTAATAAATAAAAAAGTTGCATTAGCCTGGAGGTTTATGGACCCATGTTCTGAGAACAAGGTTACGGGTTCAAATTATAACATGAAACAATGTGACTTTTTAGTGTCATAAAGTTAATCTTAGACGTCACCAACTAACGGTGAAAGAAAACATCGTGAGAAAACCTGAACTTAATGGTCTGAAAACGTCAATACGCCGTAAGCAAGTGTGATGATCAACTTTCGTTTCTTCTCTGTATGAGAAGAGGCCTTCACCTTGCAAGGGACAATTACAGGCTGGAATTTTGTGAACAATTTTGAAGGGAAAAATATTATCTTACATTAATCATCCGACCCCCAAATTCGTTTCGGTAACGAACCAATTAGAAAAACTCAAATATGGACTAACATAAACAAAAAAGAAGGTTATTAATCAAACAATCAACTAAATAATTCAATCAGTCGTTCCCCAAATTGTATAATCAATATCGTTGTTACTGAAACGAAAGTTATTAGATATAGCGTGTAATCGGTGTAATAGAATAATAGAAGCTTCTCGCTTTTTGGAAGGCAATGGGTAATGAGTAAAGATTAACATTTAGTAGGTAATGGGAAAAAGAATTACTAAAATATTAAGAGCACTGCTTTAATAATCATTATCTAGATAGGCCACTACCAAAATCTAAATACAACGAAAAGGCGTATACCATGCATGTGCATTAGTCCTCCCGCACTAGTGGCGCTGTGACATACAAAAACATCTTTACAATGTGTAAACAAAAAATAAACAGGAAAATAGACACCGTCTCAATATCACAACAATCTCTGTGATCTTTAAATCCGATTTGCCATCGAGAATGCGACTTTGAACAGCACTGGTTGACATTGCTTGAAGATGTGCTCAATTTGTGTGCGAAAAAGTGCTACGAAATAGAATGTTATAAGGAAAAAAAGGAACAAAATCCAGCTATAGATATAATGAGGACATCCATTAGATTAATCACTCAATCAATTTAACAAAACAGAAAATACTTCGCGTGAGACACCGCCTTTCAGTACACCCCAAATTGATGTCCCCAAAACTTGTGGGCTCACAAATGTCGCTATTATACACAGAAGCTTACAGTACTCTTAGATTCGTATCATTACATCGTTTATCTTTTTTTCCACAGTAAAAAGTGTAAAAACACAAACAAATCACTTATACTGAGGCATAGAACTAAGGAGTGCTTTCTATCTCATACCTTTCGTGACAAAATATCGTGTTAGGCTGGTATTGTAAACGTAATGGGGGACTTCCCGCGACAAACGCGCCGGTATTTACAATACGCCTCGGTTCGCCCAATAAGATAATAATTCATTTCTTTCAACTTCTTTTATCACGCGATGTAATTAAAGCAAAGTTTATCTAGACGATGTTATCTTTTTTGGAATTTTATTAGGGGATTATCTAATTTTGTTGCTAATTTGATTGTTTCTAATTTGTTTTACGTTTATTTTTCCGCAAGGCTTGCGTAATCTCCAAGCAAACACGTTACAATAAAAAAACGCTGCGGTAGGTTTTTGTTTTCATCTTTTTAAATTCACTCATTTCAAGTCTTTAGAAGAATAAAATTGTGCATATTTAACGACGAGCATAAACGATGAGATGGACAAAATTTCTTAGTTTAAGTAAAGCATACACGGAAAACTGTCATTCATTTTACCTACAAAAACATTTCTATAATGAGACAATATTTCGTGACATACCTTAGCCAAATGACCTTCTTCCACTCCATCGATCCAAACAAAAATAACAAATGGACGTTAGTCATTAGTAGATGTTACAAAACGTATGAAAGTTCAATCATCTATAATGGACGATGACAGACAGACCGTTCAGCCAGACGGGCAGATGATATTGTTACTCAGAAACGAACTAAATTGGCACAGGGAACGAAGTATATACTTATAATAGGGTAGATATGCGGTGAATAAAAAGTAATTACGGGTTGATTATTTAGCGGTGGTACTTACCTATTACAGCCGACCTTGTGACGTTTACTCGTTAAACGCTCAGGTGTCATAATACGTTATCACAGTTTTTTCGATTACATTAAGTACTTTGAATATCGTCGCTGAATAATTGAACTGTAACAACTTAACAGATCAAATCTCCGCAAGCGCAGTTTTGTGGTAGACTTAGCACTGCAATCGGTAGCTATTTAAACTTAAATGCTTCTTGTTTTGAATTCAATAGCCAGGTCAGACATAGTGCTACATAGCACTTTGAATTACAGACTAGAGTAATCATGTTTAGTTATTGATCGGGACTATGCATTCTTAGTAATCTACAGTACTACTTTATACCCTTATTGAACAGCGAGTGTACGATACACCTGTGCCTCTTTAAATAATAATGTCATAAGTCATAAACGTATATATAATAAAGTAATTCGCGGATCGAAGACTCGTTAATATTCGTTCGTTAATCATAATATGAAGAAACAATGCAAAACTGCAAATAAAACAGCACACAGTGACGCAGAAGAACCGGGTACGAAATAGCCGTCATAAATCATGACACTACCCAGAAAGTAGATTTGACACATAATCCAGGATAATGTAAGTAAGAAGTGAACGAAGAAAACAAAGAGAAACAAGCTTTTTAGGGTTCCATATTCAAACAAGGAAGTTATCATTTCGTCGTGTTCGTCTGTCAAAGCAATGTGTTCCCTCCCTTCTTATATTCCAGGCGTTCATTATTATGTAAATTAGTTAATATATACTTTTACCAAAAAGATTGTGAGATGCGGTTTACACTGCACAGTAAGACAGTAAGTAGGCTACAAAAAAACGGTTTCAAGACGATATTTTAATCGACAATTTACTTTAAGAAATCGTTTTTGAAAATTGAGTTTTGTGTACAGAGATTTTCACTGTATAAACTCTGAATGACGAACAGAACCCAAGTTGTTACGAGTATGATGCGACACGACCAATTTTTTTGCTAACAATAAAAGAACAACACACGATTTGTCTAAATTACGACTAGCTGTGTCTGAAAGCAGTCTTAGATCCAACATCTGTCATCTTTACCGAACGTAAAAATAATAAATATGTGGTAATAAATCTCTTTGAAAGAATCATATGATCGTAAATTATAAACGACTATTAAAATCTTAGCATTCTTAATGTCAGCAGGTTTTAAGTATGTTTAAGATGGAAAGAAAACATCTGCTCATTTGATATTATGAAACTATTAGCTCGGCTAGGGATGTCTGAAATCTAGATCGAGTTAGTGTTTTATTGTAATTAAATGCAAATGTTTCTGTATAATCATCTGTTTATTCTTTACGCGTGTTATTGTTTGCAATCGATGAACAAATCTTTTAGACTGTAGCATTTTTTTTTAGTAATGTTTTTTGTTTTGTTTTGTGTACAATAAAGAGTATTGTGTAATTTCATGTGTCACCTGGCCTTATCTTTATTGAGTAACCTTAATACTATTACTATTTCAGTTTCGTGACACGAAAGAACAGCATCTCACGAATTCATCAGCTTAGTCATCCCAACTGTGTTAGGTTCGGTTTCCAGTCTAACCAGAATTCCGAAAAAAATTATTCATCACCTGGTTATCCCAAACATTCCGAAGATAATACAGCAGAAGTTTCAAAACTACCCGCATATTTCAAAACTATTTGTACACTTTTTCATCAGGAAGCGACCGGTTCATTGAAAGGAACTAGTGCTTCTTTGAGCTGAAGTAAGACAAAGTACCAAGAATTTTCTTCAAAGAAGAATAGATAGTCAACTTCAAGAAACAAAATTATACACCTAACAATGTTTAGATCTAAATTGTAGAAGCAGTACGCTTAGGTCTTAGTGCTTGTAAATTGAACAATTTCCATGTACTTAGTAAGGAGAAATGAGGTTATATATTATATTATGTAAAGTACTACCCTCATGTGCGCATCGTAAATTAAGTTTGTATGTCCTAGAGACCTATTAGGTATATCGATTTTGTTTACCATATCTTGGAAGCATATGCTGATGTTGTTTTTTAAAGAGTACATCAAAAATCAAGAGATTATTATATTATAAATATCGTCGATGGTTTACTAACCAGTTTGTTCTTATTGGTAGAAATTGCAATACTAGGTACTATTGTAGTTATTGATTTGCAATTGTAAGGCACATAATCCTCTCTAGTTGAACTACTAATACATTCTAAATTTATCTTTTTTTCCAGATCCAGAGTCCTTTATCCGAATCGCACGCCTGAAAAACCCATATTTAAACAGCTTTATCTGTTTCACTTCAACTGAAAACTTAAATAGGAGAGACCTCGTTCGAGTTCCGATAATTGGGTACTGTTAAATTTGACGTGAATTTCTGTTTTAAATGCCACATGAAACCCGTTCGGAATAATGTTTAAGTTTCAGGGATAAGCTGCAAGTTTAACTGTTTGATGTGCGACTTACTTGTTATGATATGATTGAAAGATGTTACTTCTATTACGGATTTAGCTATAGATAGTAAAAATATTACAGTGTTGTCATAATATTAATCCTTTGCATGATCCCTATACATTCAAACTAACAACACATGAATACTTTGTTTATTTTTCTTTATGCATGATCAGCCATTGAGTAAATAAGCTATAAAAGTTTAAAAAAAATAAACATATCCGGATTTTCATGATCATATTTTTAATACTTTTGATGTGTTAAATTATTTATATCGTTTGGAAAATGCATTGCTCTTATACGTGTAAATATTTCAGTACGACAAGGTAAATGATGAAGATATACATTATTAGCGATCGGATACATGCGGGATGGCTTTAGAAAGTCAGTAGTATTCTCATCTTTCAGCAAATCACAACTGTCAGATGAACATTGGTGTAACAACTGTCATAAATGCAGTCTTAACACTCGACCTTTCGCTTTCCGCATCTTATCTCCCCTAGCTGTCATCTTCTTCACTAACAATCATCCGAAAAAACTAATAATTTATTTCTTAAAACCCAATAAATATCGATATCCCCGCCAGCCCTATTCCGATTGCGTCTAAAACAGACTGGACGCAAGTCCAAAGTAAACAGTGCAACGGATAACATCTCAGCTAGGATTATGATGAATGGGTATCAGTGTATGCCAGCAAATACCGGAGAACGAGCTGGTTATATTGGCGTAGGAGCTGATTGAAACGGTACTGATGACCATCTCATCATTAGAAGCAAGACGGAATGTCGTGTAAAAAATGAAAGTGCGAGAATCAGCTGCGTCTGAAATTGCCTATCAATCATTAGAATATGACAAAAGAAACAATTGATGTGGACAAGCTGCATGAAATCCAATTAAAGAACGCAAAAATGAATAGAGAAGAGAAGATATTGAGGAAGTAAAACTGCACCTGCAATGTTGCTTCCCGGCTCTTCTCCATAGGACCAGCTTCTTGGAACCAAAGACTAAGCCATGAGGGAAAGAAGGGAAGTTATAAAGGTTAAAAGTATAAAGCTGCCCCTGCACGATGTTAATGCGACGAATTGTTGCCATTAAATTTTTTATATAATTTTAGATTGCTTCATTTATTTATTTATGTATCGTACATTGAATTTATTTATATCTTTATACATGCTGCACCGCTCGACGTCATCATGTCAACGCCGGATGTCGCTGAAAACCAACTCTGTGGCTCTGTCTCGTACGTCTGTCACAGCATTATGCTGAGAGATGACTATTTTGCACATCCTGGACGCATATTTTCCGAACAGTTCTTTTTATTGGCGTTTTATTTTTCAACTCGAATATTATTTTTTTCTTCTGGTTTTCACCTGCAATGTTTCTTATAGGACCAACTTCTTGGAACCGTGCAAAAAAAACTAATATCGTTTCACAAGTGTGTGTAAATGTCTATTTGAAACTTGAACTTGAATGTTGACTATATAGCCGTTGCACTGTTGATCTAAATTGAATATTACAGATAAGATACTTCGGTAACGACATACCTATACCTAGAATATGTGTTCCCTACTAAAGTCTCAGCATTGATCACGTTAAGATGGAGAGAATATTTCTGCAGCCAGCAAGAATAGCTAGAAATGTGCTTCAAGAAAATATAACAGGAAAATCTCGAACTTTAGTCATATCTAAACAAAAAAAGACCAGAATTGCTCATAACATAACATAAAAATACCTTCCAACAATATAACTCGAAATGCCACTATATTGTCTATAATACATAGAGAAATAAAATTGGCAGTCGCATCGTTCGATAATGAGCTGTCAAGTGATTAATCTAACGTCATCAAAGATTATGGAAGTGAGGGGCTGTTGGCACTTGATACAGCCGCCATGACAGATGATGTGCTACCTATCACCGGATTATAATTTGGAATAATGATATCATTTTTTAATATTACGTTTGAAATATTAGTGCAATTTAGAAGGTCAAGCTGACCTTCCTTTTTATGATATAACGGAACGTCTGGTTTTGCCATGCAGAATTTAGCCAACATAACATCACGCGTGTATTCCCCGAAGGGTCAGGCAGAAGTGTATAATACCCTCATTTCGCAATTATGTTTAAGTCCCATGTAATAAGGGGCGAGCCTATTGCCATCAACCAGGCACATATCCAGACTCCGGGTTGCTAATGAGAAATTCCACACGGAAAAACTAAATAACACTTAGCCCGACCTGAGGATCATCACCACCAGACCAGTCAGAGGTGAGGTAGAGGCAGTGTCTCAGAATTTAGCAAATTTTCTTCTACGAAGTTTTCGCTGATGAAAGCCGAATGAAAATCCTTTAAGTACTTCTTCGTTAAGCCAGATTATATAGGTGTGTTATGGTTAGATTTGTTCACGTTTGTTTGGTGATTCAACTAAATTTTGTTCATTAAATGTTAAGTTAAAAGCATTTCAAGGTTTTAAAAGTGCATTGTCACTATAACCAGTTTGTCTTCATTATCTTTTCTTTTTATCATATTAAAACATTGTAGGTCCTTAGCAGACTATATAGCATGACTGGTTAGTCACTTAACATCCGAAAAACCAGAACGCTGATCATCATTGTCATCATCATCATTCAGCCGAAGAACGTCCACTGCTGGACATAGGTCTCCCCCAACAAGGGGGCCGTAATCGCCACGCTTGGCAGGCGGGTTGGCGATCGCAGTATGGTTGTTAAAGTACTCACAGAACGCTGCTGTCCATCCTCTAGAGAATCCCTTAATCATCTTTTATCACCCACGGGAAGATATAGGGTAGTGCTATTCTTTAAGTCCGGCACTAAACGAGACAACTTTTACTATGGGACAAACGCTGAATTCATGAAAAAACAAACAGCTTTTCCATACATTCTGTTCAGCAACATTGATTATTTTGTAGGGCAAAACAGAAAAAACCATTACTGTCCCACTGCTGGGACTGGTGCTTCTCATTCTGAGAAAATTTTAGGCCTTAGTCCACCACGCTGGCCTAGATTTTATATGGAAGAACAGTTTTCTTTTTCACCAATTAGAAATTGGTATTGTACAGAATAATGAGCAGGGTTCATAATTTTCGGGTGTAAATATAGTAACCAGTCATCACTACATAGTATAAAACAAAGTCGCTTCCCGCTGTCTGTCCCTATGTATGCTTAGATCTTTAAAACTACGAAACGGATTTTGATGCGGTTTTTTTTAATAGATAGAGTGATTCAAGAGGAAGGTTTATATTATAATACATGCGTATTATAGTACCCGCGCAAAGCTGGGGCGGGTCGCTAGTGCTGTATAAGAAATACGAAACACAGGTTTTAACACAGGATCCTTAAATCTTCGCTAACCCCTTTATATTATCCCCTATCCCATGCAGTCACACACGTAATTATCAATCAAGCTCTAACCATTTCCTTCCCGAATAATGATCAGCGCTATTCAGCAACACACCACAGCTTCCGTCTATACATGACCTCAATCGAAACCTGAAGTACACAACACGGTGCGAGTAATTGTACAGATGGCAAAGGAGATAAGTATACAAACAACAAAATTTGCATTTGAATAATTACTATGCACTCAGATGGGGAGATAGATATACTTTATTGAACACTAAAACAAATAAAACAGAAGGAATACATATAATTAAGAACAGTACAAATGCAGCTTATCGCTTAAAGCAATTTCGTCCGGACAATCATTGGATGGAAAGAATTGTTAGTAAAAATTTAAAGGAGTTTGCAGCGTACAAATATATAACCTAATAAAAATCGGAAATCAACTAAATAACTAAGTATAAATACATATCATACCACAAATATGTACATACACTCAGTTACAGTGATGATGATGATGCCTGAGCAGTGCATATTTAATAGCCTGGACACTTAATTCTTTCGCTGTGTGTACGGTATGACATTTACAACATCTGCTTTTTAACAGAGTTTTGCATGTGCTGATTGGCCCAGTCATTGCTATCAATTGTTTAGTATGTTTACTGTCTTGGTCATAAAAAGTTATCACCCAAACATTAACAATAACAATTGCCTCGATAGTGCATCGATGATTAGTTGACTACATCACTATTTTGCCGTGTGTACAAGGAGGAATATTAAACGGTCTGTTATATGAATATTGAAATGTTTGTCAGTTGCCTGGACACTTAATTTTTTTGCTGGGTGTACGGTACGGCAGTTACATCTGCAGTTTAACGAAGCTCTGTGGGTGCTGATTGACACAGTCATTGCTATCAATTGTCTATGCGTAAATTTATTACGCATACAATAACAATTGCATGGTGCATCGATGATTTTTAGCTGTATACGTAACTATTTTGCTGTGTGTACAACCAGGAATATTGAACTACCCGTAATAATCGAGATATTGACCTAAATATGCATGATTCGAATATCGAATGCACCATCATAGATTGTGAAACGCATGCGTCGTAAACAAGACATAATGGAACAAGTTCGCGTTACGATCGAAGTTTTATGTCTCCTTAAATACTTCTGACAATGTAGAATCAATGTCTAAATCGTTAAATTTATGAGCTGTTCAGAATATATCTGCATACATATTAGAAATTACTTAAATACAAACTATACTCTGTTTAACGAAAGATGAATCCTGACATAGCGGTCTTTTCGTAAAGTGTAGCATATAGGAGACTGCTATCGAAAAAACGACAACGAAACAGTCGACAAACCAAAATGGTTGTACTCATATCACTATGAACAACTTTTACTATGAGAACAAACCTGAAATCGCGAAAAAAAAAATCTGCTGTTCCCTACATTTTGACGAGTTATGCGAACATAAATGTAGGGAACATTTGTTTTATTTTTCGCGATTTCAGGTTTGGTCCCATAGTAAAAGTTGTCCATAGTGATGAGTACAATCTCCCATTTCGGTTTTTCGACTGTTTTCAATTTCACCCTGTATAACCAGTTTTGTTTTTTAAAATATTTGATATTCTTTGGTATGGTAATGTTTTGAGCAAAACCCCAGGAATCACATTACTTTGGAAAGGGTGTAAGGGCCTGCTTAACAATCTACAATGATAACTGTTCTAATAGATTTTCTATGAAGAAACTATCAAATGTTTATATTTGTCTCTCAGTTAAAGAGTTAATTTTTCGTATTTTGCAGTTGGCTTTCAACTGAATTAGATGCAGTATTTTCAGTAATTTTCAGGCTTCTATCTGTATGTCATAGATGAGGCACAACACCTGAACATCGGCGGCTTTAGAGCGTGGCCAAGAGCGGTGCCGCTGCGGCGTACATAGAAATATCCATGGTATGGTACAAGGCACACTCCGGCGCTGCATCGGACGCGCAACCAGCAAGACAAGGCGAGAACGTAAGGCCGGTTTGTGGTCACGACCGACCGTCTGTCCGTACGTCAGTCGATCACATCAATATCTATGATGTATGAAACGGTCACAGTGCTACACTGACGGTACGCATGCGTTCGAGGACCATCGGTCGAGCGCGTCCGTCCTGCGTACGTCAGTCGACCGACGCGCTATAGGATTGCATCGGCCCGGTGAACCAAGCATTCATTGTGTGATTGTACCAATGCACACGTATCTGAGGTCAGCACAGCACTACAAGCAACATTTCAATGGTCGGTCGGTGCTAGTGTTGCCAAGCCCGATTTGTTGTAAATCGGTACATGAGGTCAAAAAAATCGGGATATAGGGTTGCAGATCGGGACAGTAAACAAAAAAAAACAAGGGGTTTTAAGTCTATTTAATCTTACATAACAACTAATCAGTCTTGCTAGACTAGTAGAAATTATAAAATAAAATCGTACTCCAAAGCCAATAGATGGCGTTCCATGTTAAAAAAATTACGTAGCGTAAATACACATTTTTTTATGATTTTTTTTTTCATTTTTTGATTAATCGGGACATTTAGCGTCCCGATCAGGTACTAATCGGGACGCGTCCCCAGACCCCTGAAAATCGGGACGTCCCGCGCAAATCGGGACACCTGACAACACTAGTCGGTGCGTATCGTTAGGGCCGTGGCTATGCACTGACAATCGATCGTGGTCGAACGCATTGCGTACACCCCATACGCGATGCGTTGCTGGCACCTTACGTGCTTTCTGGGACATAGAGGGCTATCTATGTGTCAAACATCGTCACGGATCGAAAGATTTAATTACCGCAACGTTGCCTAGCCGTATAGATTGATTGATCGATAGGCGTGGTAGATATTTAATCAGGGAACGCCTAAAATAGTAAACACCCGTTTCTGAAAGACAAACCGTTGCAAAAATTTACTAATCAGCAGTCAAATCTGTTAAGTGTGTTGTGATTGATTGTTAGTATTTTGGTAGACCAATCAAATTCCTTGATAAGGGGGTAAGCAGATTCCGATTTTAGCGCGACGTCCCGTTTTACAGACTTCTCAAGACCCATCCCGCCAGTACCATGACCTGGACGTCTAAAATCCCGCTACTTCACCTACGTAGGTAATATTGGCGCCGTAATATAAAAAGAATGATTTAGTTATATTTGTCGGTGATTTTATTTAAGGAGTCTTATAAGAATTAAGGAATTTTAACCATTGTTATGACTTTCTTCTAAATCCCAATTTTTTCGTCCCAAACCCGCTTTTTTATAATTATAAGTTCCGATATTTGGAAAACCGATTCTTGCAACAATAGGGGTAAGTATCAATAAAATTGAGTATTTCAGTATTAATCCAATTTGTAGCAACTAAAAGACGAAGCTGCGTCGTTGGTCTCGCGGTCGCAAGAGCGACTGCTGAACATGAGGTCCTGGCATCCCCAGGTCGGGCAAAGTGTTATTCGGTTTTTCCGTGTGGAATTTCGCAGTAGCAGCTCGGAGTCTGGATATGTGCCCAGTCGATGGCAATAGGCTCGCCCCCTATTACATGGGACGTAAACATAACGGCGAAATGTGAGTATACTATTACACCTCTACCAACTCTACGGGGAATATAGACGTGAGTTTATGTAAAAGACTGGAATAAGATTTAGGAGATAATCTCATCAAAGCAAAAGAAAAAAAGGAACAAAGATATTTTAAGATATCCTAAATTCTGGACTAATATCGATGATAGAAACGCCTATTGCCACTGGCAATAGCCAGTAATTCCGAATTCGTAATATAGATAATCCAATTTTGCATTATTATGATTCGAAAAAATATACCTTTTTTTTCAGGGACATAATCAGATTAAAAAGGGTCCGAGCCTATTCTTCGTAAAAACCTGACGTATAGGTACAGTTCGTTGGTTTTATTCAGTCTAATGGTTGTGATATAATTCGATGGGAGTTCTAATAATTGTTACTGCTCATTTGTGGAACATCTAGTAGTTTCATACATACATACGTGAACTTATGCCTCATTTCCATAGGGGTACGCAGAAACTGTAGAACACCATGCTACGATCCTTACATATTTCTTTCGCTTCGTCCACGTTCATACATCATGTCATACACACACCGGCGTTAAGAGTACTACGCACCTGTCCTTTTTGAAGAACATCACCCATTGATGTATGTCCTTTTAAGGCGTCCTGAGGGCGTTCAAATATGACGTAAAGCAATTTGGGGGGGGGGGGGGGGGGGTCTTGTAAAACGTTACAATGAGTTACAGGGGCGGGGGGGGGTTCGAACAACGCGTTACGTTACATACATTGTTTTTTATTTTTATTTAAATAAAATACTAAAAACTATCTCCCAAGTTGGCAACCCTTTTCGTTTATGTTCTACGGGGAATCCTTCGAGTGTATTGTAAGTCATTTTTATTTTGTTTTCGTTGTCAGTACCTATTCGTTAGTGTTGTTAAAGTGAGTTCATACTGTAATATCCTCAAAAGAGGGAGATTTGCATCATCAGGTGTTCTTGGCCTATAAGGCTCTCATGCTGACTTGCCAGCGTAACTGTGCCAAAAAAATGCTGAGTTTTACGTAACGTTTAGGGAGGGGGAGGGGGGTACAGAAAAACGTTACGGCGCGTTACATGGGTGGAAGGGGGGGTCAAAAACCTTCAAATATTGCGTTACGTAAGTAATACTTGGTAAAAAATTGACAAAAAATACTCGACTTTTGGGCTCAAAGTCAAAGTTTTTTATTTCAAGTACCTAAGCCAAATTACAGATGCTTTTAAAACGTCAAAACTAGGTGCACGGTTCCAAAAGTTAGGTCTTATGGAGAAGAATCGGCAAGAAACTCCATGGATTTCTATTACAGTTTCACCCAAATCCCTGAAATCCCAAATTCCATACCAGTGAATAAAACTGAAACAATAACGTCCTAACAAGAAACATCAAAGCTGCGCTCGCGCCTAACACCGTCTGATATATGCCAGAGCAGCCAGTACGCATGCGCGACATGTTCCCGCTAAAATTATCCCGCATACCTTTTATGAGTCATTACGTGTCTGTTTATGTTTATATGCCATTTTATAATGTTTATTTGCAACAATTTGTGAGATGTTCAAGATTATGTGTCACGCTAGATATTTAAGTGTCGCAGAATCATCGTGTTTTCCGGAGTGAGCTTCTAGTGTCATACATAACATGACGTAACGTAATTAGCCCATTACTGTCCCACTGCTGGGCACAGGCCTCTTCTTAAAATGTGAAGGGTGTAGGCCTTAGACCACCACGACTACACACATTATTAAGAATTTTTCGGAGGAGCTCTCACGATGTTTTGCACATAAAGTCGAAGTCTGAAACGCAGGCCGAAATCAAACTCAGAAATATCTTGCTTGAAAGAAAAGCGTTCAACCGCTACGCTATGCTAATTAGTAGCTAGGCTTTCAGACCGTTTACATAATTATTCATACATCGAAGAAAATTGGAAAGACTAAATAAATCTATGTAGTGTGGTGTCCAGCTTAGAAAAAGTCAACTTGACTCATGCCCTGGGTGTCACAACACAAGAGTACTTGTATTAATTAGCTATGAATAAGTTATTATTGTTGGAATATAAGTACGAATGCAAACTATTTGTATAATACTTTGTCAATATAGTTTTATTTGTATCTGTCACTCTAGGAAAAATTCTGTACTGTCAATGATGTGCTCCTGACTTTTAATATACTAGTTAAATAATTGTCTAGTGTTTCAATTTATTTCAACACCCTGGGTGTCACAAGAGTACTTGTATTAGCTTTGAATAAGCTAGCAGCATCCGCCTATAAACTGACGAAATTATATATTTTGCAATCCTTATCGACAGCAACGCCAAAACTGAGGATGTTTTTCCACGACATACGACACGACAAAACGTGCACACCGGGTTGCTGGTTCAATCCCAGGCTTTCTTAATTAATCTAAGACGCCAATGACATACGGTGAAGGAAAACATGGTGAGAAACCTGAACTTAATAGTCTGAAATCGCCAACTCGCAGTGAGCAAGTGTGGTGATCAATGCTCGTTCCTTCTCTGTTTGAGAAGAGGCCTTTGCCCTGCAGTGGGACAGTTCAGGCTAATATTATTATTATTAAAATAGGTGGCTGTTTCTTTTCTGTGTCCTCGGAATCACCACCATGTTAATAAAAAAATACAGTAGCATCTCACGACGCCACTATTTTAACAAACGACATTTAAAAGGTTCATAGAAATATATGGCGCGTGGAGTAGTCACCACCTTTTGTCGTACACGAGCCACTCGTACATTTTTAAAAGCTCAGCTAATTTCTGTACTTGTGTAACCTAAATTAAATTATAACTTATAATATTGATGACTATGCGGTCCTTGCGTAGCAACCAACATTGTAACTTTCATAGCAATTAATAGATCATATATTTTTAATGTATCAAGCGCACCCACATCTACCACCAACAGTTGGGCAGTAGCCCGCCAGGCATAAGACGCCGCCTAGTTGGAGGATCCTCCCTTTCGTTGGAGGAACACCTCGTTCCTCCACAAGTTAAAACACCGATTTTATCAAAATCACTTATCATTCACAAATGCAGGAACGCACTCCTACACGACGACGTGTTGTGTCGAGTTCCGTGGAAAACGCACTAGTACTATGTCATCATCCTCCGGATGACACGGCTGTAAATCGGACAGCTATGTTCAATAACGCACATGTTCTAACATATCTATGCATATGTATGACTTATGACATAACAGTTGACTAACTCTCAATACAACATTGTATGACTTGGCTGACGAATCGATTTTAATGCAGCTAGAATTGAAACACAAGAAACGTTTTAAATGCACTAAAATCGTATTATTACACATGCATCACACCTTATTCAAATAGGAGTCTTTCTACAGAATACCACGTGCTACAATGCTTATGTATCTTAACTTGCATGCGACTTTCGTGTGCAAACGGTTTGTGCAAACATTTGCACAAACGGTACTGAGTGAAACACTCTAGATACCGAACCGAATATCTCGTACTGGGGCCTAATTCTCCTAAAATAAATTGTTGCCAAACGCAATCGAACCACAACCGCCAGTCAGTTTTTTTTTCGAAAACTTTCAAAATGATTGATTTTGTTTTTTGTGTCAAACAATTCGACAGCTTTTGAAATTGAGAACTGTGTGAATGAACGGTTCGGTCTTGGTTCGATTGTGATTTATCAAGATTTATTTTAGGAGAATTGGGCCCCTGTTCCATTTTCCGCAATTTTGATTCATGATACCTTTCATATGAATTTATATGTATTTCGAACCAAACTTTATACTTTAAACTTTATGCCTATACCATAAACCATAACTTAACAGTTTCTACTACTCTGTCAAGATTTGAAAATATTCCTTTTGCTCGAACATAAAATTTCAAAGACAATATTTCTTCCTCGGAAAAATATTCAGATATTTCAAATTTCAACTTTATGTACAGGGTGTACATCATGAAATCGAATGGTGTTTATATTTTATTATCGATGGCATGTCGGGAAGGCTTCAAACGGACTCGCTTTCAAATGAACCTGCCAAACTGAACAGTTTTACATAATACTGTGTTTACACAATATTCTGTGAATCAAAATTGTTTGTTGTAAAATTATTTAATGTCATTTAGATAGGCTTCGTTTAGTATTCATGTTCAATTGGAGTTTTTAAATTTTCAAGACACTTACGAGAATCGAAAATGGTAAGAAAGACATCTGTCAAAACTTAATACAGTGTTCAAAACTCATTTATTCAAAATAGACTAGAATTACTAAGTTCTTTTCAGGGTTTCGTACCCAAATGGTAAAACGGGACCCTATTACTAAGACTCCGCTGTCCGTCCCTCCGTCACCAGGCTGTATCTCATGAACCGTGATAGTTAGACAGTTGAAATTTTCACAGATGATGTATTTTTGTTGCCGCTTTAACAACAAATACTAAAAAACAGAATAGATAATGGTACGGAATCCTTCGTGCGCGAGTCCGATTCGTACTTGGTCGTTTTTTTTTTCAAACCGCAACGCTAATTTAGTTTGTAAATTTTACTGATTTTTAAATAAACTGTGCTAACTGCGTTTTTCGCTTTGACAAGTTTTGCTCTCGATCAGACAAATTGTAATTACAGTTTTTTTTATCAATAAATTCACCTGGTTGCCCTACTAATTGCCTTGCTATCCACTTCAGAGACACCCTACCTTCAATCATATATACAGAAGCTTGAAATGTATATCAAGATCGCACCGTTCAATTGTCGGTGCCTACCTCACCGGGAAACAGGTGTAACCTACGTATCTATGTTATGTTACTCAAATGCTATCAATCGCAGGAATTCTGTACGTTCCCGCTACCTCCCACCTGCTTATTTACGAACGGAATGCGGCTCGTAACTTCACTTAGATAGTACATGAATAATTTTGATAAAATGCTTTATTGCCGTCATACACGGTAGAAATAGGGCTGCTGGTAGTTTTTGAGACGATTATTTTTGGGTAAAGTTATTTTTTTATAACATTTTTAAATGAGTAAAGCTGTTTTCCACGACAAAACGTGGTGACGACTCTGAACGACATACAGGGTGTTTGGTAGAAGGACCAACACAATTTTTTGGGGGATTAGAGAGGTCATCAGCTAGTTATTACCCAAAGACCCCATGTCCCAAGTGTCACCGTAATGAAGATGTGTTTTTTTTAAATTACCCAAAATCTCGCTCTTATGTAACGAAATATATTTTTTTGTATTCTGCAATGTATTTTTACTCTAAATAAATCATTATTTCATACAATAGGTTTCAACAAAATGACACATGCGCTTCCAAAGTCAAAAAATGTGTCAATGTATGAAAAAAATAAAACTTCTAAATTCATAAAAAAAAATAAACGCTATTTTTAATTTAGGTTTAGCTAGCAATAGCAATACGATATTTACTATTTACAGTATCGATACAAAGGCATAGGATATATATCGTGTATCGATACAATGAGTTCCGATACATTACGAAACGATATATCGATACAAAGCGACGTATCGGGCATCGCTAGATCAGACCCTCACATGGAAGGGAAGCGTTCAACCGCTAATCTTTTTTTTTGTATTTTAATTGCTCTTGACTCTGGTCAATGTCAGAGGTGACAGAGACAAAGTCTACGATGGAGCGAGCTTACCCAGAAGTAGCCTGTTCACTCTAATTCTGAAGAGATTCGGGTTGAAAGAACGTTTGTCCACCGCCATCGTCACCGAGAAACTAGATTATTTCGGACCGAGTTCGGAACGACGTGACGGCGATCGTGTGTCCACCGCGACCGATCTCGGTAGTTCCCAACATAAGACAAAAATCCGTACGCCGGCGCCGGCAATGTCGGATGTAGTGGACAAGAGCAGACGCGTTTTGTATTGCCGGCATTTCGGTCCGTCACGATCTCGGCGGAATTCTAGCGGTAGCGCCGAACTACTCATAATCTCGGTGGCCGAGATGATGGCGCTCGGATGACGGACGTGCGGTGGACACGCAGTCATAGTAGGTAATGTATGTATCGCTACTTCGATCAGCAACGTCATCTCGTTCTCGGTGACGGCGGCGTTGGACGGCCTTTGCGTTCGGGAACACAGACGCAGGTAGTGTGTTCCACTCTTCTATCACTTTATTTGTTTAATTAATATTGGTAATATGATATAACAGAAGCATTTGATAATCGACAGCCCTATTACCCACCTCAATACGTAATCGATCTATTTGAATCGAAATTTGATTTCTGTAGTACATTGCTCAGTTCCAAGGTTGGTGTATTGATCAAATGTTCTAGTTCGGCGCGATGTAGGGCAGGACTGATTTGTGATACCTATTAAGGTATATAATATTAGTGATCGGCAAGCCACGCCTGGCACGGACATAATTTTAATCAAACAATTTTTGGGTGGGTCTATTGGGGACAGTTTTCTGTGAACCTAAGTAATTCATTATCAACTGTGTCAGTAACAGTATGACGTAATAATGTCAGTCTTTTGAAAACAGAACTTTTTTTTTCTTTGTAACATCACGCCTGTATTCCTCGAGGAGTTGGCAGAAGTCAATTCAAATCACAATTTAAATATTTCACATAAACCAATACAGGCGCCGAAAAGTCGAATTTAGGTGCACGGTTCCAATTAGTCGTTTCCAATAATTCCAATGGAGAAGAGCCGGCAAGAAACTCCATGGTTACTCTTTTAAAAAGGATATCTTTAACAATTTACGTGAGTAGGTACAATACTATGATTTACGATAGTTATGCGAGAACAATGTAGTCTTGACCGCAGACAGACCTGTGAGTAATGAAGTACCAAGTCTTGAATACAAAATTAATAAAAAACAAAAAAAAACAATATGAATAATAGTTGACGACACGTTTGGTGCAGTGGCTAAGCGATTGGCTGCTGCGCTACGGGTCGTGGGTTCGATTCCCACACGGAACAAAAATTTGTATGGCCTACAAATGGTTGTTTCGGGTCTGGGCGTTTGTTTGTGAGATTTGTGTCTGTAAACGCACCCACGATACAAGAGAAATCTTAGTGTGGGGCAACGTTTTTTAAAACAAGTAGGTAAATTACATAATTCTATAGGGATGTCCACGAAGTTCTCACATTTACAAAAGATTAAATGAAGCTAAACTATATAAAATAATTGACATAATTAAATGTCATCAGGTGTATATTACACCCTCATTTCGCTGTTATGTCAAAGTCCCATGTAAGGGGGCGAGCCTATGGCCGTCAATCGGCCACAAATACAGACTCCGGGCTGCTATTGAGAAATTCCACACGGAAAAACAACAATAACACTTTGCCCGACCTGGGGATCGAACCTAGGACCTCACGATCAGCAGTCGCGCTTGCGACCGCTAAACCAACGAGGAAGTCAAGTTTTTTTTTTGTTCCTTTTGGTTTAGTGGCGTTCTACATATAAATAAGTCTTCTCAACTCTGTGATACTAAAACTATTTGCCTCGACTCCTAAGTCTATTGTTAGTTATAAAGAAAAAAAAATGCAGTACTTAGGGCTGATTTTTCAATCGTCAGATAACTTTTATCCGGGGAATAAGATTGACGTTTTGACAGCTTTTGTATAGAAAATATGTCAAACCGTCATATTTATTCCTTGGATAAAATCTGACGATTGAAAAATCGGCCCTTAATCAAAAAATCTCAACACAAAAAAAACATGTTTGATGATATGTCTATGGTCTATGCCACAGATATTAAAAATATTTGTTGCCAGCATCAATTCTGACACACCTCCAAATTCGAAATACAAATATGACTCATTCAGCTTTTAGCGCTTCTAGACGATAATTTGTTTCCTAGGCTCTTAGGATGCATTCCAAGGTTATGATTTAAAACATTGGCACCAGATTCTACCAATTGTCATCGCGGGAGACAAAAGAAAATTTGTTTTGGCGCCAACGCGGCATCGGACAGCTCACTGAGAAATGTAGAGTTTTCTTTTTAAGAATAGTTGTTTGATGTTTATTAATAACTTACCTACTTAATTGTTTTTCCGAAAGTTTTCCTTTCCTTTTTCGTTTTTTTTTTTTTATTGAAACGTATTCAAGTACTTACTGAGTTAAATAGAATTTTGACTGATGTTTTTTTTTTGTTCGAAAAAAAATATACGTTAATAAGTACCTGTAAATCCAATAAATAAAGGAAATGAAGTCACTTCTAACAAATAAACCGCATTCTCTACTAATATGCCATTCTTTATTTAAATTGTTTCAAATTAGAATAAATCAACAAAATGAAGTCAATCCTATCAAAAAAAACTACTACTATACCATTCTTTATTTAAATTGCCAACACTAATTCCCAAATCCAACCTGTTTTAGCATAGCAACACAAATTCCAAATAAAAAAACTCGGTCACGACCGAAAAGGGCGTAACTATTGTAAACGCGCATTGTCCAATAGCGTCGACGAACTATCTGGCTCGTAGACGAGTCGACACGCCCCTTGGCAGAGTGCGTGCGCGTGATTCATTCGGAAATGTCAAACGTGAGACGTTACTCGTACGAAAGTCAGACAGCCGACGGCGGTGTGACAAAACACAATTTTACTGCAAAATTTGAAGAAACAAAGTTTCATAGCGTGGAGTGAAAACGTTGGGAATGCAATTTGGTAATTTTTATTGTATCACGACGTATAGCTACTATAATTATAAGAGAGCCGATCTATGCGAAATTATTTTGTAGGCACTGATATTAAGCCTTAATTGGGTATATAAAATTCGTGATAAATATAATTGACTAGGTTTTACCATGTCAAAGCACACAGGAAACGTGCAATGACCAAAAATGCATTCACGAGTTTTTTAAGGCGACGATAGCTGACAAAGGGCGATCAAAAACTCACACATTAATTGCTGTTACGGTATTGGTTAGATAGAAGTTCACAGCACAGTCTGGATCCGCTCTGTCGCATATTTACTGTAGTTTTGTTTCTATTGCGTCTATGTGTGCGTGAGATTGTTATCGTACGTTGTGTGAAGTGGACATTCTGTTTTAATATATTTTATTGTTTCACATTAAAGACATGCGCGAACGCCGAACGCGTGCACGCTGATTTATTTCTGACTAATCCGCTTAATTTTTTTGCGGGCAAAATTCTTTAACATTCAAATCTATTGAATAAAAAGATTTGTGGTAATTTTTATCTGTCTGCGCCTCTGTATTTTTTTTTTATCAAAACTTGTTCATTTAACGTGTTTCTTGGTTAATCATAATTACAGTTAAATATGTGTTTATTTAACATGTGTTTGTTTTTTTTTTTTAGCAAAGAGACACTTCTTGCGTCGCCTGCGCATGTTGTCTTGTCCTGTCAAATAAAACACACGCAACAACAAGGCATAGCAATGAGTTATTTGAACTGCGAACACGTGTTTTTTATTTCATTCATACGACGCGAAAACTCAATCGAAACAACGTTTGGATACACATAATTTTTACTGGAACGATCCGATAAAAGGCGTTGTTATAACCAATTAACATGTTTTTGTAGCAACACGTAAATTTATGATAGAAAGTCCAGTCAAGAATATACCGTTTGAATAGAATCATGCGCATATCGGAGCATCAAGTTTTGTTAGTAAATTGGAAAATTTGCATATAACAGTTACCGCTTTGTTCGTCACGAGCGTTAAAATGAAGATGCTTCTTTTATTTTTATTCTGTGTCTAGGGAATTGTCTATGACTATCACATTTGAATACTTTTTAAAAGAATTAAAAGGCAGCCTTCTTTAACCCTTAATTGGGCAAGCGGTTTTAAGAAAAAAAACAATTTGGCATTTTTTAATAAAGAAGAAAAAACTTTTTTTTAAGTATAATTTTTATTAAGTATACCTACCTAAAAAAAAGTATTCAAGTATTCAAGAACATAGTAAAAAAAAATATTTTTATTATTTAAGTATTCAAGAACATAGTAAAAAAAATGTTATTTTGCCCGGTTTAAAAATAAAAATATAAGAAAGAAGACATTGCGACATATTCCAAAAAAGTTGGTGGGAAAATAGTTCCTTGTGCCCGATAAAGGGATTCAATTAAGAATTCTAAATCAATATGATCAAATGGTTGTCATACTTATTTCTTAATTAATACATACTTTGTATTATACATTATATGCATCACGCCTGTGCTCCCTTAAAGGGTTATGGAGAGGTGTATGGTTTACCCTCATTTCGCCGTTATGTTTAAGTCCCATGTAATAGGGGGCGAGCCTATTGCCATCAAAAGACTCTGGGCTGCTTCTGAGAAATTTCACACGGAAAAGACCAAATAACAGTTTGCCCGACCTGGGGATCGAACCCAAGACCACACATTTAGCAGTCGCGCTTGCGACCGCTAGACCAACAAGGCTGTATTGTTTCTTATTTCTTAATGTTGGACACGCATTAATAAATTATTTTAAAACTTCATAAAAACAAAGCATGCAATCATGATTCAATATATCATCCGCAATTCAGAATCAAAGCATAATTACACAAATCTGTAACCAGTTGCACAAGTTGAACAACTTCTATGATTAGAGATTGTAACAGATGACGGCTGTTACGATTAATTGATGCCACCACATCTGTGCCGGTTGTAAGGATCTAAATTGAATTGTAGAATAATTGTTATTTGATTGCCATTTTATGGTAAAAATATTAATTGGATCTAACTTTTCAATTTCGATTAAGGGCTGATTTTTCAATCGTCAGATAACTTTTATCAAAGAAATAAGTTTGAAGTTTTAACAGCTTTTGTTTATGGACAAAATGTCAAATTTATTCGTCACGACGATTCAAAAGTCGTCCTTTAGTGTCTAAACACACTATGCCGAAGATACGCGACCGAAGTTCGGCGTCCATGTTTTTTATAGACGTAATTTCAGCCTGGTGTGTCGCGGGTAATTTAAAAAGCATTGCAGGCGTAATCATGCCTAACTTCGGTCACGTATCTTCGGCATAGTGTGTTTAGACACTTTAGTTGTAACATCTATATACAGCGTGTCCCAGAAAGTAGTGTCAAGTGGAAGTCCAGAGGTAGAACATCCTTTGAGGTACCCAAATTACCCCCATGTATGTTCCGCGATTTTTTGTAGTTTTCGAGTTATGAATGTTTTTCATGTTTTTTAATCAAACTCTGACTATAACGACATTTTCGATCATAGTGATGTGAATAGTTGAGATACATGACTCATTTTTTTTTCTAAATTAGCTGATTAGTGGCCCTATCGAATGCATAAACATTTGATAACATGAACACATGAATAAAACATAGATGTAACGAATGCGTTACAAAAAAATATTGAATTGTCATAAAGTTAAAATCCTGCATGTTTCCTAAATCTTTGTGGGTGATTTAAAAATAAATCTCCCTAAACTTTTTTTGTCAAATGTATTCTAAAAACTTATCCATTTTATCAGCTATTTACCCTGTAAATTTCATCGAGCTATCTCTACGACATCACACTAAAAATTTAATTCAAAGCATACAATATCGAAAATTCCAGTTGTAAAAGGGTGAATGAAAAATTGATTAAAACTAACTAATAACGTCTTTTTCAATAACGCTCGACGCAAAAAGAGGGGTGTTTTAAGTTTAACGTGTGTGTCTGTCTGTGGCATCGTAGCTCCTAAACGGATTTTGATTTAGTTTTTTCTTTTGTTTGAAAGGTGACTTTATCGAGAGTGTTCTTAGCTATGATTCAAGAAAATCTGTTCAGCCGTTTGAAGATCATCAGGTCTTTTCTGGTTGTTGAAGGGATATGAGCAACTTCTACTGGTCTGATCGATTCGAAATTTACTATCCTGTGACTTCAAAGATATTACAATAACATGGTAACCTTGACCTGATACTCAAACATCATCTGAAACAGCATGATACCCAACTTACAGTAGAGGTATTGTGTGCCTATTGATTCTTTAAGTTTATGATAAGTTGTAATGACCTCCTTCTTGTCACATGTCTTCAATATCATTGAAGTCACAGGATAGTAAATTTCGAAACGATCAGACCAGTAGAAGTTACTCATATCCCTTCGACAACCAGAAAAGAGCTGATGATCTTCAAACGGCTGAACAGATTTTCTTGAATCATAGCTAAGAACACTCTCGATAAAGTCACCTTTCAAACAAAAGAAAAAACTAAATCAAAATCCGTTTTGGAGCTACGATGCCACAGACACACAGACACACACGTTAAACTTATAACACCCCTCTTTTTGCGTCGAGGGTTACTAAAAAGACGTTATTAGTTAGTTTTAATCAATTTTTCATTCAGCCTTTTACAACTGGAATTTTCGATATTGTATGCTTTGAATGAAATTTTTATTGTGATGTCGTAGAGATAGCTCGATGAAATTTACAGGGTAAATAGCTGATAAAATGGATAAGTTTTTAGAATACATTTGACAAAAAAAGTTTAGGGAGATTTATTTTTAAATCACCCACAAAGATTTAGGAAACATGCAGGATTTTAACTTTATGACAATTCAATATTTTTTTGTAACGCATTCGTTACATCTATGGTTACAAATGTTTATGCATTCGATAGGGCCACTAATCAGCTAATTTAGAAAAAAAATGAGTCATGTATCTCAACTATTCACATCACTATGATCGAAAATGTCGTTATAGTCAGAGTTTGATTAAAAAACATGAAAAACATTCATAACTCGAAAACTACAAAATATCGCGGAACATACATGGGGGTGATTTGGGTACCTCAAAGGATGTTCTACCTCTGGACTTCCGCTTGACACTACTTTCTGGGACACGCTGTATATACCAGAGGTTCTCAAAATTATTTCGTCTACCGCCCATTTTGAGAATCAATTATTTTGTAGTGCCCCCTAGTTTTTTTAACTTTAGCGCCTCTTTGTAATCACAACCGCAATCATAACTTTTACCGCCCTTTACCGCCACTCTGTAGGCCTCTAGCGCCCACAAGGGGGCCGTAAAAACAGGAACTACAATACGCGTCAAATAACCTTACTCCTCTGAAGTGCGGAACAGAGGGCCTACTCCCTAAGTCCGTCAACGAAGTTAGTCGCCCGTCCGAAAGTAGCACGAAACGTAGGAGTGAACAAAACAAGTGTCAAGTTCATCTTTTCGGACGGGCAAAAATACATCGGTAGGAGGGACAACTGTCAAATCGTGTTATCATTCATTCTTAGTTCGGGCCCCGAAATAATCTATGTCCGTAGGTGATAGGGAGTAGGAAACGCTCGTAACTAAGGCCGAAACCACGGACTTCGTGCTTAGGGAGTAGACCCCCTGAACGCTGAAAGGCTGGTATCAGAGCGGTAAAGTTATTTTACGCGTACTGTACTTAGATTCCGAATTTTTGATTTAATAACTAGACAAAATTAATAAAAAAGACTCGGTTATGACCCCTTAAGTTAGGCTCTTCACAGGAATCCTGGAACCTATATCAGTTCGTAAATAAGACAGGAAACAGCTGTGTTACCCTTTTTGTCGCCATTGGCATTATAATCTTGTTTAAACTCTCAATCACCTTAATTATAGACACAATAGATAAGACAATTACTTAAGTGTCGTCCTGGGACGACGGGCGGTACGCAACCGGTTAATATCATGTCAGTAAGTACAAAACATTATATTCAAATATTTGCTGCCTAATGTACACAATTTCTGAAATTATACAATTCTATTCATACTATAAAATGTACCACCGATTTCTTATGAATACAAAATAAGTTCACTTGTCTGCTTGTCCATAATAGAAACGAATTAATGTTGAAAATCTAAATTAACATTTTATTTTCAGATTCTACGCTAAAATGATATTTATTGTATTGGCAATAGCTTACATTGTCAGCGCCAATTGTTTTAAATCAATCTAATTTAAATATCACCATTATCATTGTTTTAACCTCAATAAATATGCATTAGGTAAAAGATAAAAACAGCAGTTCCCGCGAAATAATTGAATTCTATTTTTAAAGTTTATTTTATACGCTGATCCAGATTGCCAACTTAGAAAAATGCAACATAATTCTCTTTTTAAAATCGCGCTTGTATGTTTTTTTTTTATTATTTGACCCTCTGACCGCTCAGGTCGGTCATAGACTTGAAAATCGTAAACAAACTTTTTTAAGTTTCTTTTCGCTCATCGTTTTTGTATGCATACGTTTGCATACATTTAGTTTTGCTTTATTTTGTTGGCGCAAGCTATGTTCCGCCGGCAATTATATCCGTTTGAGTATGTGTAGCAAACTTTTAACTCTTTTTGGGGAGGGGGAAAGAAGAGGACAAAAATACTTCTTTAGGCGGCACTGGTGATATGAACGTCACAGTAATTATTAATTATAGTAGAGTAGAGTGTAGACATGATATTCTGCAATTTATTTAAAAAATAAAGTACACGCTTCCTAGATACTTAATAATTATAAATAAAATGTGTAATTGTCCTAGTGTCTAGTTGCAAATAAAAGTATCCGTATTCCGCAATAATAAAGCTATCGTAGGCAGTTTAATTTCCATCATTATTGCATAAAATCATTAATTACGGTTTTCATTGTTTTATTTATCGCCTATTACATTATACATATAAGTAATAATAGTAATTGATTTATTTCTCATCACAATATAAAAACTACATTTAGCATAGTATCAAGAACAGTACTTATCGATAGTATTATATTGTAGGACACTGGTGCCTAAACAAGACGTAAGGCCTATATTTCAGGACACAGGTCTCTCCAGCCCTAAGGTTGGAATTATAATACATAATAAAAATGACTGACTCAGTCTATCGATCCATCAGTAATGTTTTTTTACTATCAGGGTCTATTTTGTCTATTCTTTACAAGTAGACTAAACACTTCAAAAATAGAATCAATTGGAATAATAAGACTTGTGATTCTACGCGAGTTTGATAGAAGCCGTTAAAGAGCAAAGGAAATATTTTTCCCGCCTACACTATTTATGAAGCTTTCATAACGCGATAAAAAAGATATAAAATATTTTGGTGTCATTTTTTTCCTAAGTCCTTTTTATACAAGAATAAACGACGCTTGATATGTGTGTCAAGATCGTTATTGTGTTTTCTGCTACCGGTATATCGAATTCATTTATTTATTACGCTGTTTGAAATTAAAGTTTAAGACATTTATTTCTCAAAAAGAACAATTCATTCACTTATATTGAGAAACACTAGTTAGCCCAAGTTTAAATTACAGGGGTTTTCCAGAAACAAACAATGAATACCTACTGTAACTGTAATACACTAGGTAGGTACGACAATATGGAATTATCGAGGCGTTTCGCGCAGTGAAGCAAAAAATATTCCAAACAGGTTTACATTGAACATCAATGGGTTAATCACTCATTCGTGTCAATCGAAACAATAGTGCACAAATTTATTTTTTCCGGGGTCTGTTTTCAATTTCAGACAGATTTACAATCAAAATAACTTCGTTAGTTTCAACCTACAATACAAAGAGAAGCATATTAATGTTCAATTATCAACACAATTCATTTAGTTGTAATCTTCAAAGTGGAGACAACTCTTGGAACACCTTTGAAGTTAGAATTAATAATTATAGTGATACAGAGATCATTTAGGAACTTTAGTATGCAATAAAACTAATTGAGGAGATATTATATGTGTTAATAATTGGTTGATTTAAATGTAATTTCATATCTATTTAAAACAAGTAGGTATAACCTTTAAAATGCATTTCGTTATTTTTTTCCAGATCTTTGGAAATAGAGATACATTGTGCATATTTTAATTTCTACTTGGAATTTCTACATTTTTATTGGTTTTCCCACTTCCCAGTCAACTTTTAAACTTCCTTCTATTTCTTAGATTACGAATTTACCAAATTAAAACCTAGAGCGAAAATACTCAATCAAATTTTCAAATCAAAACAGGGTATGACTAGGCATAATAAATGTTGCAATAAACATTTTATGGTCGTAAATTAATTTAATACTCTTTGATCTCTTGTAAGACATAGTCATCAAAGACGCATCATTTAAATTAGACGAAATTTCGCGTCTCATTTATGTTTAAAAGACTTTTTAAGTTTTAACTATTATTTTTAACTTACACAAAATGACAATAAAAAGTCCCATAGACACAAAATTCTTTTTTTTTAATCGAAAATTCAACTCGTTTTCATTATGGTAACTACCTACAGCTTGTGTACGAAAACACTGTATTTTTTCTATGCCTACCCACTCTTCAATTTTAATTTAATCATAACAATGGTGTAATAAAAATCATTCATTACAACGTCGAAACTTCAGACTAGAACTATTTTTGTTATAACATTGCCATGAGTTAGGTACTATGAAATACCTGCGCCGTACTTCGGATAGTTGCATTTTATATTATCCTTGCGAATGAGTAGGTAGATGTTATTGTAATGTTTAGATAGCGTGAAATCAAACAATCACCATAAAATGCTTTTTCCGATATAAACGGTATAAAGTAGAAATATCATAGTTCGAATCCACAATTAAAATGAGCCGTTGCCGTTACCGGCGAAAAATAAAAAAAATATTAAGCCCAGACAGAAATAGCATAGACAATTAGTTTACTATTTTTAAATCAGTTAGGTGTTCGACTACAAATCCAGCTGGTGTCGTGGTATTGTTACCGACCTAGAAGACGGGAAATGCCGCTGTTTCCCGCGAACAAGAACACCAAAAGGCCTAATGACCGAGCGATGTCAATCACATTAATTGACAGTGTCTGGGCAAGAAGTTATTTTCGTATATTTCGTGAATGTCGCAACGTAAAAAAAAGCCCTAGCGACAAATTAAAAGCATGGATGTGAAAATTAAAAATCTATACCTAACACATTTTTTTTATTTAATCATGTGTCAACAAAACGTAACCTCAAAACGAGAAATCAACAACGTAACGTGATCATGACAAGACGCGTAAACTAAACGTTGTATCAGTCAACAAACGATCATTATCATTAATCGGATGATTACAGGAACTATTACAAAAGCGTTTCGTGACTGAAACACGAACATGGAACGGGAAATGTACAAAACACGGCCATTTTCGTCGGGTCTACGTAGATATAGGTTTGACAATTGTGTACAAAAATATTGTAACTCACCCTTTCGACGTCCAGGTCGGTCCCTGTACACAGTCTCTTGCCACCACTTCCGTTGTAAGCCATTGCGCACCACAAAACAAAACACAAATCACACCGAAACGCGTTTTGTTGGAAACGAAACCGACAATACCTTCTCTTACAGCGGTCGCGAGCAGACTGATTGAACGAATGAAATATATTGAGTCGGGAACGAATGAGGAGCGGGACGCGCAGATAACGCATTGCCATAGGCAAATTATAACTACTGAATTGGTACATTTCTCTAAATATTTAACTCAAAATTAGATCAATAATTCATTAAATGCAAAATAATTTGGAAATAAACTGAAATAAATTTACAACTGGTAAAACTGCAGTTTCAGTAAATAATTTTAAGATACAAATAACCATTAATATTATAGTAGCTTTTTAGGATAATTACGTAATGCCAAATTACCGCTAATCAAAAGGTCGTTGAACTACCAAAACGTCATAATTGTTATTGTCTGAACTTCGCTGTTTTTTTGTAATTCGTTGTTTATATTAAACAACAACAAATAAAACAAGCAATGAGTGTTAACGAAGAGGAGGAGGAAATAAAAATAGAGTATTTCGAGTCATTCGAAGTAGATCCTCTGTGTAGAAATAGTGGAAAACTAACGTTTGAAAATGATTGTATGGATCATTCTATTTCATCAAATATACCCGACGAAAATATAAATCAGCAAGTAAGTACTACTAAAAACTGTAAAATAGATATAAAAATATAAAATAAAAACTTTTTATATTCGTATTTTATTTTTTAAATTGTAATTGTTAGTCACGTTCTCAGCAGTACAATATCTAGGAATTCTGGCATTCTGCCATACAGACATCAATACCATGCCCTACGCGTCTAGTAAAAAAAATAATCTACAAATAGAAAGTTTTCATTTAGGCACTAAGTCACTGCTTTGCTGTTATTTGAAATATTTTTGAATGAGTGATGGCGGACGAGAGGTTATATGTAGACGGCTGTTCCTGGCTGATAATTCATCAGTCTCGGTACTCAGTAGGTGTTGTAAATGATGACTATAGGATTATATCAGCGGTTCTCAGACTTTTTTTCTCATATACCACTTTCAAAATTTAGCTGGTTCCGGTGGACCCCCTGCAGCTACATTTCTGCCGTATTACCATATAAAATGTGAAGATTAGATCTTTTTGTCTCGCCAACGTAGACCCCCGTTGAGTCTCCCGTGGACCACTGGGGGTCCATCTGGACCACTTTGGGAACCTCTGAGCTAGATGATCAATTAATAGCTCAGGATAATTATGTAGTTATGGTCTTAAGTCCATAGTTACATTTCGAGGTTTCCATAATTTATGACCTTTCTATTGGAAATAATTCTAGATTTGGCCACGCAGGGTTTTTTTGGACCTGATTTCCTCATATCCTTTAACTCATTGAAAACCAGTTTCAGAAACACAATAGATAAACAATAGCTGCCGCCGCTGATTGATGGTGTTGGGACATTAGCGGCTAATTATAATTTATATTTGTTGATGATTTTCAGGCATTAAATAATGTTAACAGCAGCTTTGAAAATCATGAATCTGCAGTAAATGATGAAAATGATGATCCTGTTGTAAGTATTCAATTATTAAACTCTCTCTCTCTTGATTTCAAGATATATGGATCTTAACATTTCCCTGAAAACTTTACTTGGTGTCTGGCAGTTAGAAAGGAGAAGAAGAAGTAGAAGAAGTTAGAAGTTTAAGTAGCATGTCATGCTCACTTAAATGTCCCGCTGATGGCGGTTTGTCTGTTGGATAATTTGGTTCCTTAGAAAATGGTTGAGCTGGGCGATGTTGATACATTTGTCATGTTCGTAAATGTGCGCCGTCAGTTGGGACCGGTCATCTCTAGTCTGCCATGGCAAATCTATTGTAGGCACTCTTATTAGCATAGCATGTCTTACATTGTTCTCACATTTATTTTTCTTATTCAAAATGTAACCTAATTTTTGTAAATATTTGTTCAATTATAAACTACTCTTTGTAGTTTATTGCCCGTTCTCCATAGGAATTTACACTTTGGAACATGACAGTAACTTCTTTTTTTCTTTTGACAGTTCAAAAGTGCCTGTATGTTGTCTAATTGAAATAGATGCTTTGACTTTGACTGATTTAAATAATCTGCCTAGCCTTTTCCCAACTGTATTGGGGTCAACTTCCAGTTAACCAGACATGGAACAACTGCCATCAGACCTCCGCAACTCAGTTATTGGGCAATGCCAATATTATTAGGTTAGAATGGTTGTCAGATTTTTGGGCTTCTGACTACCGTTAACAGTTGTTAACGGTAGTCACCGTCAGTCCCGATAGATATTCGTATGAAACCCCCAGGACTGACGATTTAACCTGCTCTCCAAGTCATGGAAGGGTCTCGATTTGTAACGAATGGTCACCCATCAACGTACTAACCGCAGCAAGCGCGGCTTAACCTTGTAAATCGAATGATATAAACATTTTATTTTTCAGGTATCAGAAAACGAAGAAACTTGGTACAAATTAGTGGACAATTCCGGAAGATATGTCTGTAAATTCTGCGACCACTCATATTCTACAATCCAAACTTTACGGAACCATGTTAAAAACAAACACTTCAATAATTACAACCTTATAAAAAGATTGACCGCACAAAATATTAGGAGATGCAAACTAAAATGCCATGTGTGCAAGAAGAGATTTAAAAACACCAACGAATTGCAAGAACATATACAAAATCATGGTATCGCTAACATACAAAAATCTTGCTTCGTATGCCATGCAACGTTTGATGAAGACACAGAACTGTTGACTCATATGTCTAGCAAACATCAATCAATAACAAAAAAGCTACACATCTGCTTATTATGCGGTTACAGCACTTCAAAACTGTCACATTTCAAACAGCATCAAAATACTCATTCACGGACCAACCTAAAAAAGTGCTCTTATTGTGAATACACAACGAACCATCCACCGAATTTGACGATACATGAACGTATACATACAAATGAGAAACTTTATTCTTGTAGTTTCAACGGTTGTGAGTACCGATGTACAGCAAAGTCTGGGATGTACAGCCATCGGTTAAAACATGAAAAGGAGAAGAATTTGGTGTACTGTGATAAGTGTAGTTATAGTACGGTTTATAAACAAAGCTTGAAGAAACATTTGAATAGTCATGTGAGAAATTCTGTTAGAACTAGGTTTTGAAGTAAGAGAATTCTTAAGACATGGACTAGAAAGCGTTTGTTTATAAAGACTATTTCAGAAACAATAATAAACACATACAGAATGTCCTAATACTCGATGTCAAGACAAATGATAGGGCAGTTCATAACTTTTCAGGAAAAATAAATGGTTTTCGAATTCCAAATTTCCATTAATACAATTTTACCACTTATATCTAACAATTATGTTTTTTCTATACAGGGTGTAAACGAATTCGTGTAATTCCTTCAAACCGCGTGATCTACTGGTGACACTGATTCAGTCTACATAGGTTTTTAGGAATCAACAAAAAAAGTTTTCAAAAAATAAACCATGGTATTCTGTATCTGAGTAATTTTAGCGTCCCGAGTTAACTGACTGCATGGAGCGATAACTTGTTGTGCCCGTCAGCTATGTCGCCGTGCCTTCATTCATTTAAGCATGGCATCGAAATTTTCTAGCACATAAAATATTAATTTGGAAAAAAAAGTGTATGTTTATTTTTAATCAATCTAAACTCTATGCGGGGTTAATCTATACCAGAAATGCACAGACAGCGGCCCGCGGGCCGCATGCGGCTCCCCATCAATATACGTGCGGCCCGCCATGCGCTAGCGAATTCAACTCTTTTATGCGAAATAAGTACGTTTAATTTTTTCAGTAATCTTTATTTCAACTTTTTTGGTTGTTTTTAATAGTAGGGCCCGCCTTCGTGTTCATAGTCTGCATCAGTGGCCCCTAGTCTTTATAAGTCTGTGCATCCCTGATCTATACAATTAATAGATCATGTGGTTTGAAGTAATTACACGAATTCGATTACACCCTGTATAAACTTGCATGTGAACTAAGTCGATTTTAGAATGACAACAAAAATGATTGAAAAGGTCGTACCTACTTACCTATAACAATTTTTAAGTTGCAATATTAATTAAACTATGCGTAATAGAATTAAGGCTCATATTTCCGGAGCATGTTAATTCTAAATTTAAAATGGCTTGTTTATACTCATACTTCAAATATTATAAGATTTTGTACCATATCAGTATTACTAGTATAAATAAACGTTGATAACTAATGCACCTGACATGTTTGGCTTAAACTAGCATCTTGATTGAGATAGTTATAAGTCCCAGCAATCACTTGCAATGAACATTCTGTAAGGTTTGATAACGAATCTTAAGCACTCGTAAATGCAATTATATCATAATAGCTAAAACAGTGACAATTAAAGTTTATTATGAACTTGGAATTTGAATGGTTTTGGTGCACTTTTTTTTCATTTTTTTAAAATAAATCTTTGCTCCACAGCAGCCGAGCGCTCTGCCATTGCGCCAATCGTGTCGTAGTATTAAGTGTAATGAGTTGATAAAGGGGTACAAGGTTCTGTTTCACACCTAAAACAAACATAGCTTGTACCCCTTTATCAACTCATTACAAGTGGCGCCCCACGTTGGGCGCCACAAGATTTGATCTCAATTACAAACAATCGTAAATAGACAATTTGACAGTTTTTACCATAGTGTATATTTGTGCGGACGGGCCTCTGCGGTTAGCAAGGAGGTTCGAAATGAGATGTATGTTTTATAAGTTAATAAATAGAGTTAATTTGCACAAGTTGACTTCTGCAACTGCAACCGACTTTCAGGGCGAGAATCAGAGACCTCAATTTTACTTTGCAAAGAAAGTGTTTCATAGGAATATGAATCTTAAAGTTATACTAATAATGTTCCTTTTAGCATGAAACACTTATTCACATTCGCTTATATGAATGTGAACATTATATGTATGAGAAAAAGGTTTATATTCGTATGAAACGCTTACTTAGCAAAATCTAAGTGATGTCTGTGAATCTCGCCCTCAATCTAGACCAGGGGTGTGCAAACTTTTTTCCTCAGGGTCCAAAAAAACCCAAGAAATTTTGCAGGGAGCCAGATCAAAACAAAATGCATTTTGTTATGCCAAACATAACATTTTTGGCTCAAATAATTACGGCTATTTGTTATGGGCGTTATGGCCATACACTCTTGCTCTAAAAGGGAGGTTTGGCGGGCCGGATTAAAACCCTCCGCGGGCCGGAGTTGGTCCACCCCTGATCTAGACAGACATAGCAAGAAGACTTCTGGAAATTCTACAATACACTTGCTTTAATAACTTGTGCAATTTAACTTGCTAATGGATTTAGGCGCTCAAGACTAAATTCTGTGTTTTTAACATAACTTCACGCCTGTATTTACCGAAGGATTGGCAGAGGTGTATAGTACACCCACATTTCGCCGTTATGTTTAAGTCCCATGTAATAGGAGGCGAGCCTATTGCCATCAACAGCGCATAAATCCAGGTTTCAGGCTGCTACTGAGAAATTTCACACGGAAAACCTCAATAACACTGCCTGACCCGGGGATCGAACCCAGGACCTTACTCTCTGTGTTTTAAATAAAGACGAAATAAAACTAAATCACAACTAATGATAATTGTTTTATTTTTATACAACTTTTCTTTTAAAACAACAAGATATACTTATCTAATTATTTACATTATGCTTCAAGCAAGTTAATGATTGTATTACATTGTACTGCATTTTAGAGTATTTCATGTTTTTTACTCGTGATAAAAAGCATGGGGGTAGCCGGGACTTTCTCCAGGGTTGGACAAAACCTTAGCTCTAAGGGCAAAGCAGCTCATACAAATAGTGGTGCCGATTCTGATATGCATAAACTAAACTTAATTTAGGGTATTGCCATCTTTTTCACTCTCATGAAATAAGAAGAGACGGACGTAAATAAGAGCTGTCGAATTTAGTTTAAAATTCTGACACGTCAGAACTTGTCGACTTCAATTCAAATTTAATTTTATGGCTCCATCGTTAGAGCACAGTGTACCTACTTACTACATACAGTGGGTCAACGCCCATACATTTGACAGATCCTATGAAATGTCAAAATTATGTAGGGGCGGAGGTTATGTCCCAAGTATGCAGTATGGCTATTTGGGACATGACCTCCGCTCCTTCACCCCGCAACCCCCCGCACGATTGCTCTGCGACAATGTTCTACGTTGACCGACTGTAAGGAGTAAGATATAGGTAGACGTTTGTCCACCGCCACCGTCACCGAGAAACGAGATTATTTCGGACCGAGTTCGGAACGACGTGACGGCGATCGTGTGTCCACCGCGACCGATCTCGGTAGTTCCCAACATAAGGCAAAAATCCGTGCACCGGCGTCGTCAATCTCGGATGTAGTGGACAAGAGCAAACGCGTTTTGTATTGCCGGCATTTCTGTCCGGCGGAGTTCTAGCGGTAGCGCCGAACTACTCACAATCTCGGTGGCTGAGATGACGGCGCTCGGATGACGGACGTGCGGTGGACACGCAGTCATAGTAATGTATGTATCGCTACTTCGGCAACGTCATCTCATTCTCGGTGACGGCGGCGGTGGACAACGTCCTTATTCGATGATTCTGCCAACGACAAAGTTGAAAAAGACATTGTGATAAGTACGTAATGTATTACACTAAACAAAAACTATTGACCGGTGTTTGTAGCGTTGAAATCAGATGAGCATGCTGCACTTGTCGAATTAAAACACGTTGAAGTTCAAGGCGTAAACTATTGACATCTCTAACTTAGTTTTTATCTATCACCGTTCTTTTCTCGCGCTGTCTGTTAGTAAACGATAACAATTCTTTAATTTTAGTTGAGTTGATGAATAAGAGAATCGGTACCGGTAAATATTTATCTTTTCATTAAATCTGGAAGTGCAGAATGGGGTTGTGGGGAAATTTTGCCCATGCCTACCTATGAATAGCCGGGCATTGCATTGGTCTGCCTATTTTAGTAGACATGGATGTCGAGTTGACTGAATCTAGACTATTTACCCATTCTTTCCTGAACCAGGGTGGGGCCCTGGCTACGCCCGTGATAAAAAGTACCTACAGGAGATTGAAGAATTGTGATTTATAACTCGCAGTTATAATTAAGAATATGAAACGAAATGTTTCACTAAACGCGGCGTTAGTAGCCCCTTTGATTCAGAACTCGTCACACTGGGCTCCAAAATAGGCATAGCTTAGGGCCTACCCCGCCAAATACTTAATTAGAGGGGGGAAGGAAATTCGCCATTTTTCGAGACAGTCTACCCGGCTATACCAATGAAAAGAAGTATACTACAGCAGCCATTATCACTACTAATAACCTGCTAAAAAAGCACCTATCTACAATCAAATATCGGCGCACGACACGATACGTCAAAATTTCTATAAACCCTTTACTCACGACACTACACGTCACGTCTTAGAGCTTGTCCAAATGAGGCGATTTACGCGCGCGTAGACAATCGCGCGATTGTGAGATAGTAGAGGTTCGTACATTCCTTCCACATACATGAATTCCGTTCTACGCGCAAGTTAAGATACTAGCACAGTATATACATAGGTATAAGCTAAAGCAGTACTTCAACTACCTACAATCGTCCGAATTGACACACTCACACAGACAGGCACTGCGACAAGACTTCTAAGTTATCATCGGAATACAGTCACATACAAAAAGTGCATTATACTCGTTATACAGTGCGTGTCTGTGTGTGTCAATTCAGGCGATTAAAGAAAGTTGAGGTACTGCTTTAGCTTATATACATATACAGTAGATATCTACTGTGATACTAGGGACGCCATTGCACCGTCCAGTACACGCGCGATGGTTAAAGTGAAAAGACGTAGTGTTTTAAGAAAAAAAGGAACAGGATGGCCCCGAATACTCGCGTGTATAACGCATCACGTGGACACATCTAAAGCGCGTATACGCGCGTCGTCTTACGCGCGTGAATCGCCTTATTTGGCCAAGCTTTTAGAAATATATGGCCCTCTAATGATCACTATACTTTGTCGTGTCGTGTCGTGACCGAGGTAAAAGGTCTAAAAGTGACTTTCTACAATGTTGGTCTGATTTGTTCTTAATAAGTCTATAATGTAAAACTTGTTCCAACTCAGTGAGGTTTCGGTTTGTGTCCATCTACATAGAAGTTTCTAGTTGCTTGTGGGAGTTGTACTTCCATTCCTTCCAAATCTTTTGTGAGAACTATTTGACATCCTGGAAATATACAACATAGCATTATTGAAATAAAAATTGGGTTTTATCACGTCACGGAAGCGGGACACCATGTGAGCCAGGTTAGAAACTCTATTTTGGCCAAGAGACAAAAGTCATTGTTTTCCATTTTTAGGGTTCCGTACCCAAAGGGTAAAACGGGACCCAATTACTAAGGCTCCGCTATCCGTCTGTCCGTCGGTCCGTCTGTCACCAGGCTGTATCTCATGGACCGTGATAGTTAGACAGTTGAAATTTTCACAGATGATGTATTTCCGTTGCCGCTATAATAACAAATACTAAAAAACAGAATAAAATAAATATTTAAGGGGGCTCCTGTACAACAAACGTGATTATTTGCTCGTTTTTATAGATAATGGTACGGAACCCTTAGGCTGAGATCTATAAATCGAACTTGGACTTAGCTTAGACTTTGCTCAGACTTTACTTACGTAATACTTTGCTAAGTGTATGCTTAGCATAATCTTAGATTTGGAATTTATAGACGTATCACGTTGAGACAATGCTGAGCTTAGCTAAGCATTCGCTAAGACGGCCGATGTCAAAATACAAGTTAATGTTTCGTTTCAAGCATTACATTCTTGATTTTTCTTTATAAATGTTTAACAATGATAACATGTAAATAATCTAGAACTATGCTCATATTTCTTCTATGTATTATTATTATAAGAATAAGCAGAAATTGGCATGCTTATAAGTGTTTTTTGTTTTTTTATAAACGAACACAATATTATATTCGTTGAAACGGATCGCATCGTTTTGACATCTGCAATTTGTCGAAAAAAAGTAACTTAATTCATTTTTATACATTTTAAACTTAGAAAAACTTTTTTATGAGATGTTATAATACCTAATTGTTTTTATCTTAACTAATTCAGAATTGGTTATCAACATCAAGGAAATCTTTTCTAATCTGGTATTACTGAGTTGAGTCTGGTCACTTGATAATACTAAAAAATTAAAAAGTTGTGTAAATATAATGATGGTAAAGTAAAGTTTGGACCATTATTTTTTGTTAGGATAATAGTAACCTAAGTATTTGCTAAGTCGTCGATTTTGTGAACTTAGACTTTGCTAAGCATTTGCTAAGCACGCACTCAGATGAATTCAAAGACGGCTCTATAAATACTGACTTTGTCATAAGTCTAAAGTAAAGTCTGAGCAAAGTCCAAGTTGGGTCTATAGATCTCAGCCTTAGTGCGCGAGCCCGACTCGCACTTGGCCGATTTTTCACGTTGGCAATAGACTAAAATTACTCAGTTCTTATATTACAAAGGACAGCCCCCGAAAACGCCCGCCCTTCACCTGCTTTGTATTCTTTTAATTTTTATTTATACAAAACTGAAATGAAATTATTTATTCTGCAAATTAGATATTTTATAAAAATCACTTTCACAAGCTCGTTTGTTTTTTTTTAAACTAGATGTTGTCGGCATTTGCATTTCAAACTCTTCCGCCTTATTATAAAAGATGGTTTAAACCAAGACTAAGGTAAACCCAGGTTTAAAATATACCCATCACTTTCTTATGTCATATAACAAAAAGAGACGGGGCTATTTTAAAACCTAGGTTTTTCTTAGACCATCTTTTGTAATAAGGGGGAGGGAGTCAAAGTTCAGACATTTCCTGTAGCAAAAATGTATGTGAGGACCATGCAGAGCTAGAACTATCTAACGTAGCTGTCCTACAGATACCTGCTTAAAAAATTGTTAAGAAACTATGTCCTGAACTTTTACTTTTAAATGCTTAAATATTGTTTTTAATTATTATTAAAATAGTATTACTTTTCATCATTAACTTCATTTAAAATTCAGTCTTATAACCTTGACATAAGGCTCAATTTTCTTTATCTCAATAGACAGAAGACATAAAAAGCATGTTTTAAAAAACATACACACAAAAAATGGCTGAAATTGATTCAGTTCCCGATTCTTAGCAAACTACTTTCAGGGTTTGCATTTATCATGTTACACGTTGTGTAGACACATGCTTAAAATAAATTAGGTAATTATGCCATACAAACCTAGCCTAGAATTTTCTTTGAGAAACGGTGCCATATCTAAAAGGTCATCTTCTTTTTCCTCAGATGGGGGGAGCTTATCAAAATAGTCCATTGGTACATACACATGGCATGTCGTGCAAGCTAAAGAGGCTTCACACGCACCTGAAATAAAGTTCAGAATTCAGTTTTGTGGAAATCCTTCCTTCTTCCTGGTTTTGTCCTCGCTGGCTACCAGGGACGTTAGCTTTTAAGTTGATATCAGATTGCTGATAATGATAGATTATATGTAGAAATTGAAAGGTTTTTTTTTCGCTTGGTATTTTTTACCCTATTTATTATATGACGGGGTCTAAGATGGAGAACACAAATCCAAACATCAGAGATATAGTGGAATTCTCACATACACATGATGGTACACAGTAAACTGCTTGGCACCAGAGTTTAATGCGAGGGTGGTAGCTAACCAGACCCAAGCTGACCATATAAATTCTACCACCAAGCATGCTGGATTTTGTTAAATTTTACAATATACGTCTATTCCCAACATGATGTGATAGATAATAATAGAAAATTGTTATTTTTTTTGTATTTTTCTTTGCTTTTGTTACCCTTGTGGCATCAGCAGGCTTACTCCCGACAGCATCGAGTTTTGAATCGAGTCGACTTAGTGTCAATTCTTACTCTTGAAATCGACAAAACTGCACCACCGTGCTGAGGTTTGATTTAAAACTAACAAATATCAAAAACAGTCATTAATTTTTATTCGAGCCAGTGCACAATTGTGCACTTTTGACGATTTCAAGAGTTAGGCTTAAAACGCACTAGCGGCCAGCCGCAATGCGGCTGGCCGCAATATATACGGTCTGCCGTAACGGCACGCCGCATTCCGGCTAACCGTATCGTCTCGGTTCTATTGCGGTCCGCCGCAAACGTCAGTGCTTCTAGAAATATTGCACAAGATGGACGTCGAAGAACTAGCTGCAGTTATTTACTTATACTATCGTAGAAAATGTCTTCGAAAAAGTGAGAAGGAATCGAATTTAAGAGGTGAGTCCTTAAGAAACACCTAAAAAGGCACTTACTGTTTTCGAAATTTCTATAAATTCTCCGCATGGAATTACGTAAAAAAAATAATGAAGAACCTTAATAGATGTACCAACAGTTTCACCGCGAGATATTTGCGAAATCATCATTAATTTCGAGAAAAAAAAATGTTAAATTCCCTCAAAAACATCTAAATCGACCTTTTCTATTTGCAGAATTTACTTAATTTTAAAGGAATATATAAAAATCTATTTAGTTTAACCGTGACACGAAAGTATGAATAACAGGTCTACCGTTTTATTATTTTAATAAATCAAACCAAATGAGAGTAATCTACGTCTCAACATTGTTAATTTTTTGCGGAAATTGTTTTCCGTTCCCCATACATTTTAGTATGGAGCAATACTCTCCCGTAATTTGTTTTATAAAAGAGCACGCACGCGAAAAATTTTCAGTGCCATCCTAGAATCCAAGGTGACAGCACGTCCGTTTGTAATTCGAGCCGAGCTCTCAAAACATCTACGCACAAGGCTTATGGGTGGGTTGCGAGTGTCGTGATATGACTGCATTTTTTCACTCTTCGAACAATAAGACAGACGACTCTGACAGTGACCAAATTGACACATTTTAATTTCAATATTTTTTTCACTGAATATTCGGACACCATCAAATTATTGAAGCTTTTTAGTACAGTCAGATTAAAAAGTTTTATTATGTGGCAAAAAACGCGTTACCAAAACTATTTGTGGCTTTAAGGTGGCATCTTTCAGTAATAAATAGCTTTGTGAACTCACCACTTTGAACTGCACCAAAAGTATTCTTCGAAACGCACCAACGATGAAACATAGAGAAGAGCATGAAGGATTCGTAGTTAAATTATATCGATAAACGTTTTAAAATTCAGCTGCCCTTATTGTTTATTTATTAAAACTACTAGGAAAGCAGAAATGAACTGCAACTAGGTGCTTAAGCGACTTACCTCCGGTTTCTGAATTCAGAATTCTAGGATAAGCAGTACTTAAATAACATTTGAGTACAGAGTTGTCAAAAAAATTACGTATTTTAAAGCATCTTTTTGACAACTCAGCACTCAAATACTACTTAAGTATTGCTAATCCCGAATTTAATTCAGAAACTGGAGGTAAGTCGCTTAAACACCTAGTCCCAGTTCATTTCTGCTTTCCTGGTAATTTTAATAAATAAACGACAGTTCAATTTTAAAACGTCTATCGATATATTTATCACGAATCCTTCGTTCTCTTCTCTATGTTTCATCGTTGGTGGGTTTCAAGGAATACTTTTGGTGCGGTACAAAGTGGTTGCGCTTCGAGGAATACCCCATCTTTATTTACCCGACTGCCAAAGCACGTATCTATCTATGTATGTGGGTTTATAATATTATTTATTAAAAACGGCTGCTTTAGTTATAATCTGGTTAAAAACTGTTTTTTTTATAACTATAGGCTGGGCGGAGAACGGATTTCCACAATTATTAAGGTATCGTTGAAAGTTTTTTATCTGACTGTAGGTACAAAACAGCTTTTTTTATTGGTGTCCGAATCATCAGTGAAAACAATATTGAAATTAAAATATGTCAATTCGGACACTGTGTCCGAATATATTGTGAGTTTTATATAGGTATATATATTTTTCACTTTGAGATCACGGCTCATCTTCCGTGCGGAAGATGTCCGGTCCTTTGGAAGGCATACACGGGGACACAGGTCCAACGCGCAGAGGCCCCAGTGAGAACTTTTTCACTTATTATTAGTATAATGCTTTCCTTATTTTACCACGTTTCATAGCTACGTCAAGGCCGTGGGCAGACTTGTCAATTTTGACGTTTGATAGCTTGTCAGCTGAAGGGTTTTCTATTTCTTGTTAATATATTTTTCTGCATATTATTACTATTTCAGATAGAAATGGGAAAACGTAAAGAAAATTATAAAAGTTTCATCTTGATTGTATGCTTCCGGAAATAACAGATTCAAGATTAGACAGAAATATGGAAACAAATGAGCCCAATTATTTGATTGAGGCAATTAAAAAACGAGAATCTGAAAGAAAATCAAAGAAACGGAACAGCGAAAATGTTTTATCTGATGTCAGCAGCCCCAAACAATAAATAAATAAATTAAAGAAAATAATTTTATCAAGCATTAATTTTTGTATGTACACACGGCTACACATCAAGCTATAAATTTCCAGTTTACACTGCCCTCTCATTGTAATGAAATCCTATACAATGCGAGATCAGCTTATACTGGAAATGTACAGCTTGATCTGTAGCCGTGTGTACTAAGATGTACCTACCTATAATTTTTTTATAATAAAATATAATTTTAAAATATCAAACTGAGAAAATTTTTTTACTATACCCAGTAATTGAGTTATGTACATTAATTGTTTTTCATTACAAATCAATCACACATTATCTCGTTTTCATTTTTATGTTGGCTTTTATCTTCCCTCGCAACATTTACATACCCTAAAATATTCCCAAACAAAAATTATGTGTCATTATATTCGAAAATAGAAACACAGAAAATCAACAATAATATATTACAGTAATTATTCTAAGTTTAAATTTGTCAATACCGATTACACTGTGACCCCACCCTTTGTTCACGACACCAATACTATGGGCACGCGTGCCTCGCGGTGCGGTGAATAAATAGCTAATACATTGCGCGTTTTTTGCAACATACTTACTAGTCCTTCAGAAGCGAACGCGCACTGAAGGTTTATTTAACCCGGCGTGCCACAATATAAACCTTCGGTGCGCTTTTGTTTTTTGGTATGTGTACACTACATTGTGTGATGCAGCTGTATTAGTAGAAATGTCGAAGTGTGGGTTCGAAAATAAGTTCTCACGCTCGCAAACCATCCTCTTAAACACTTCCAAGTCCCCGGCTGTACAGTGTCTAGCGACTTGCGGCTAACCGCGCCGAGTGCGTGTAGGTTATGCGGCGCGCCGCATCATTCAACCGTCGCGGCTCGCCGCAAGTCAGTGCGTTGAGATCATGCGGTTTCATATGAAAATCGATATGCGGCTGGCCGCTAGTGCGTTTTAAGCCTAAGCCTGCTGATGGTAAGTGCAGACAGGGTCCAAGCATGCTGGATTTTGTTAAATCTTACATCATATGTCTATTCCCAATGTGCAACGTGGATGTTTTATATTCTAGCCCATTCCCACACAGGAATGTTCTATTGAAAAGACTATCTGAGCAGATTTATCCAATCGTAGGCAACTCCCTAGATGCATAGGTTGTGGCAAGTGACCCACCCAATATTTTCCTTCACACTTATGTGAATTTAATGGTCAGGAGTAGGGCATAGAGAACCGGCCCTATTTTAGGAACCGGCTCTTTCGGTTCCAAACTCAAGCCGGAACCGGGTACCCGGTTTTTTCGGTTCTTTCGGTTTTTTGATAAATTCTAGTTGATAAGCTATGCTATCTTTTATAATTATAGATTTTCTACTATCAATACGAATAAAAGTACAGTATCCATCAAATAATTGAACAAGTCAAATGAAAGTCAACTCAAAATAAATCAACAAGCTTGGTAAGGTAACAAGAACTTGCGTGAACTCTACAATTGTAAACATAAAAGTGGTAAATAAATGATACAAAAGAACAACAAAATGAAATTAATCTATTATATTGAGCATTATTGGGTTACCCAATTATTAGATATTTATAAAAGGAACGTAAAAAAATAAGTGCGTCTAAGGTTTTGTTGCTTAACGACGAACGGAGTCTATGCAGACTATGTCGGCGAAAGAAAATATTCGTTCCGGCTCCACACTGGTGGGTGGAATGGATTGTAAATGGTGGTAGGCCAGCGATAGGTACCGTCCTCGCTGTCTCTGACCACCATTCTCGAACAGAGCCATTTCTACCCTCACTGTGTAATATTCAGGACATTTGATGTCGATTCAGGAGCAGAAGCAATAGCTTGACTTATTTCCTTATTAAGTTCCTCTTCATTTGTTAAAGAAGATACTTGTAAGTCATCGTATCTCCTGAAATCAGTCGTAGGTACCTACAAGAGGTACACTTCGTTTTGTGCGTTGAATGAGAACCGAAAGAACAGAAACGACCGGTTCTCCGGTTTACAGAACCGGTTTTTTCAGGGACCCTCAGAACCGGGAATTCCCTGTTCTTTTGGAACTGGGAAAACCCAGTTCTGAGCCCTAGTCAGGAGTCGCCTATGTTCAGCAGATACATTTGCTAAAAATTTAAATTCAAATTGAATAGATTACAGGATTAATTCTATAACAATGTTTTATAATACATACCTTCCATAGGAATCTCATGTCTATGTGCCAGATACATAACATTGTCGCCAACTTTGCCTCTTACTTTAATTTTATTTCCATCTTTGTCTACATACACTATATTTACACTGAAAATGAATTAACCTTCATTAAAATAAGAATATAAGATAAGATATTATTTATTTATACCATAATGTAGGAAGGCTAAAAAATACTCAAACATACATAGATATTACAATATAAACAATATACCTTTAAACCTCGTTTGATACAACTTTTTAGCCTAATTATCTCATTTTGTTTATAATTTGAAGAAATCTTTACTGATAACCAAATTGCACCACAAATTTACAATTTTATAATACTTACACCTCATCTTCCGACTTCGGATCCTGCCATTCGTATTCGCCGTGCCGTAACTCTGTAAAAACACGTAATTAAATCTATATTCCAACAAAATACGCGTAAGTAAATAGCGGTGTAAGAAAATTACTTGATGTCACATGAATTCTCCTTATTTGTGTAGAAACTGGCGCCTTGAAAGGCTTTAATTTTTGCAGAATTAAATAATGTTTTAACATAGACTGCAACATTATGTAATTACATGAACATAATAGAGAAAAAGATGATTTTTTACAATTTGTTTGGTTATAAAATTATCGCGAAATAAATATGAGATGTTGCAAATTGACATTGACAATAATGACATTTGATTGACAAATGACAACATTGATGTTTAGAGCGTTCGGATTTTTGCTCGAGTCAGTAAACAATAAAAATCGAGTCGGGGTAGTTCAGAGTGGCTGACAGAAACCGCGCAAAGAACTCCACCACGCTTTCAGAATTTCAGTCGTGCGTTTACTGTGACGTCATTCATATTAGCCCATACTTCCTTATAGGCACACTCACATCGCGACCCAGCACTGTTCTATTCTAGCCCTACCATGATACTAATACGAAATTGCCAATCTACATTCTACAATACGCGTAAAATAACTTTGTCGCTCTGAAACAGGCTTTCAGCGTTCTGGGGGCTTACCATGACCTCTTAAAGCAGGGCAGAAGTTGCCTGGAAGTTGAACTGCCCTGCTTTTTTGTACTATGACATCGTTAGAGCAGGCCTGCGGCAGGCCTGCTACGTTGACGTTTACGAAATCCGTTCACCTGTTTTTTTTTGTATGGACTTTTCGTACCATGAACAAGCTTATCCGCTCAACTTGGTTGAATAGTCGTTCACCTTTAGTCATGGTACGATTTTTAGCGATTCAGAAGCAGGCCTGCTTTTGAACGGATATTGACTGGCTGGCATTTGAACGTTTTCATAAGACGTCATGGTAAGCCCCCTGAACGACTATTGAACCAAGTTGAACGGTTATGCTTGTTCATAGTACGAAAAGTCCATACAAAAAAAGGTGAACGAATTTTGTAAACGTCAACGTAGCAGGCCTGCCGCAGGCCTGCTATAACGATGTCATAGTACAAAAAAGCAGGGCAGTTCAACTTCCAGGCAACTTCTGTCCTGTTTTAAGAGGTCATAGTAAGCCCTCTGTCCATTTAATCCAGTGAATTAATAATCTTATTGTAGTACTTTATGTACTTATTATACATAAGGCGTCGTCCTATTAGAACGCGAATGCGCGATCATCGCGCGAGTTAGCGATGTGATCATCGAGTGCTCGCGCGATGACAAAAACTGGGTGTCCTAATAGAAAGCGAATAAGCGTTTATCGCGCGAATTTAAACGAAGCGAGCGGCAGTGGAGTCTGCTTTGCAGTTTGCATGGCATCGCCGCTAAGCTTGGATGTCGAAGAAAATATGTGGATGGCGACGAGATTATCGCGTGAACGTCATTTAGAACCCCTATTCGGCTATTCAATATCAATATGTTTGATCACGCGTTCATACGAACTAAGTTCGCGCGAACTTGCGATGATCGTGCATTCGCGTTCTCATAAGACGACGCCTATGTACGTAGTACTTATTACTTCTATGCGCCTAATACTTCCAATGACACTTCCATGCACAGCACTCACAAAAATTAAAAACTCGTTCCGTGATGGACTTTTTTGTCAACCTGTACAATATCCGAACGACACTTTTGATGCTGAGTTGTGAGTTACCATCATCTAAAATAAAGTTTCAAAAACTTAAAAGTTCACATTTCAAATCACGTCCCGTATGATAAGAAAGCGAATGATTTTGGGTTAGGGATTCTTGTGTTAATAGAATTAGATAACATTAATGTTCTATCTATTTATTCAGTTTTATTTGGTAATAATTTTCTTAAAATTCAATCAACTTTTCACGTGTTGTAGTTGGTTGTTGATGTAAACACTGTTTATTAAATGTCAAATAATCTTGAAAAACGTCAATAATCGTCGCTAAAAAGGCCATTTTGGCCATTTTTCATAATGATTTATTATACAAAATTATTGATTTTTAGCACAAAGGTGTCGGTTAAGTATGTATAGTGGATCGTATCAAACTGTTGTTTAGCTTTTATAGATTTAAATATAGTGTAAAGTTACGGCCATAGTAACTTAAGTTGTGAATTTTCGGTGATTGAAACTATGTTAAAGATAAACTAGGTGAGTTTTACGACTAAATGACGTGTATTTCTCAATATCTTTGTGTCTACGACATGAATAACCTTTGTATTTCATTGCTGTTATTATATATTCATATTAATTTACAACTTTACCGAAATTTTTGTTTTAAAACTTTGTTTTGAAAAGAAAGTCATTTCTCATAATGTAATATATTTTTATTATCAGTTCGTCCTTGAATTTGCATTGCTGAGTTAATTGTAGTATTATCTCCAATGGGTATTTCTTATAAGTGTTCATATTAATATGTAATTTGAAAATGTTGCCCTTTATTGGAAAATCTGTGTTCATATCAATGATCTATTTTCGTAAATAATACATTAGGGTGTATGTGACAATTACTTCTTCACTAGAGGTCACTTGCGGCTTTGCCCGTGTGGATGTAGTTTATCGCGTATTCCGTATTTTTCGGATAACAGTAGCCTATGTCCTTCTCCGGGTTACAGACTATCTTTCTACCAAGTTTAATCAAAATCGGGTCAACGGTTTAGGCGTGAAAGCGTAACAGACAGACAGTTACTTGCGCAATTATATTATTATACAAGGTGCAACATAAATAACGCACAACCTCTTATGGGGTCACTGTACTCATCATTATGAACAACTTTTACTATGGGACCAACATGAAATCGCGAAAAAAAAATCAGCTGTTCCCTACATTTATATTCGCATAACTCGTCAAAATGTTTATTTATTTATTTAATTATAGAGTAGCAGCAATATTGCTGATATGTCTATTTCACACAGTGTTGAACATTCAGGGTCTTATTACAAAAGATGGTTTAAACCAAGACTAAGGTAAACTCAGGTTTAAAATATACCCATCACTTTCTTATGTCATATAACAAAAAGAGACGGGGCTACCCTAAAACCAGGGTTTTTCTTAGACCATCTTTTGTAATAAGGCCCTCATAGTTTATTGATCATAGTTCACAGTTTTATTGTTCACAATTTTTGACGAAAGTTTATTAGTTCTTAGTCACCAGTTGTCGAGTCTGTTTTTAAACGAATTTGTAGAGGTGGCAGTTACAACGTCTTTAGGAAGTTTGTTCCAGTTGTGGGCCACCCTATTGTTGAGGGTGTGATGTTCAGTGTTTGTTTTCGCTAGTATACGACACAGTTGTTTGTCGTGGTTTCTCCTTGCTCTCGGGGCATTCACCGTTTCAAAGATGCAGTGAATATCAGGAAGGTTGTACTTCGACGAAATGATTTTGTATTATTCGATGAGGTTGCCCCGGAGACATGTAAGAAATGTATAAAAAATGTAAATAAATGTATAAATGTAGAGAGAGAAATGTAGGGAACACCTGATTTTTTTTTCGCGATTTCAGGTTTGTTCCCATAGTAAAAGTTGTTCATAATGATGAGTACAGTGACCTCTTAAGAGGTTGTCCGTTATTTATCTTACATCTTGTATACATAAACTAAGAAATAGGTTCAGCGGCTTAGGCATGAAAGCGTGACAGATAGAAAGACAGTTACTTTCACATTTATAATATTAGTAAGAATTACAAATCTCGAAATTATTACAAAGATAATAAACAATAATAACGGTTAAAGATCTTTATTTTCTCAAAAGAATAACAAATTCACTTACAGAGAAAACATAAACTTATTATGTGTAACAATATGCCATCAAGCGTAGCTTACAGTTAATCATGCATGGTATTTAATTTGCTTAAAATTTAACATTATCGTACACTATCTACATACAGTCAATAAAATAATCTTGACCTAACAAAACAAAACAGAAGTGGGTAGTTCTACGCAAGGAGTAGTGAAGTTGTGAGCGACGCGGGTATGGCGCATAACATTAGTTGCAGCGTGTTTACTAAGGCCTATACCATAGTGTGATTATATATATAATAATGAAATAACCAATGACGTATTTAATAAAATGCCCAAGTTATAAACAATTTAAAATAACCAATGACGTATTTAATAAAATGCCCAAGTTATAAACAATTTAAAATAACCAATGACGTATTTAATAAAATGCCCAAGTTATAAACAATTTAAAATTGTTGACAAGACAGAGACAACACTACTACCATGTGACGTCAAACCTTAAAAACTTCATAGTGACTTGACATCACTCTGTACAATATCCGTTTTGCGTGACAAGAACAGAAAATGCCTCCTCAACAAACTTCAATAGCATGTATCTCCCATATTTCGTCATCATTTTTTTTTTACTTTCTTGCCATGTTCTTTCTACAGTTTCTATTGGTTTTCTAATATTTTTAAATAGTATGCAAATACAATAAACTTAAATAATTGAAGAATAAGATATAAAGTTTCCTAAAAACATTAATGTGTAATTGTTCTTATAGAACACAATTAATAAAAAAGTTAAAAAAAATCCCATCTGCACTAAACTCTGATAACACCTAAGATCATGCCTGGAGAGTTAGGCCACACTTAGCGGCTTCCTAAATGCTTGGGACATGTCTTAACTTTTAGTTATCATCATCATTCAGCTGAAAGACGTCCACTGCTGGACATAGGGCATCACCACCACATCAACCGGTCCTGTGCTTCTTAGCACCCCATGCCCCGCCGTTACCTAGGCCGCTGCCGTGATCAGGGCTCGCAGAGCCGCCAGGGAATAGGGGCTGTTTCTTCTTTGTGCTATCCATACTGGGGGGGGGGGGTTTGGCGATTACAGTATGTTTGTTAAAGTACTCAGAGAACGCTGCTTAGTGAATCCCTTAGTCGCCTTTTATGACACCTATGGGAAGAGATTGGGTAGTGCTATTCTTTACATCGGGCACCACAGGACATAAAGAATAAAGTAAATAAACTTTTAGTTAAGCTCTGACTTTTCCGAGTTTAGTGCAGACAGGCATGAATGTTTTTCGCAATCTTAATTTTGTTAACCTTTTATACAAAAATGTATGGTTTGACAATAGAACTAAATAGCTCTAGAAGTATGAGTTCAACCTCCAAAAAAAATGATGATTGTTCAGACTGCCTCCTTGGTCTAGTGGTCGCAAGCGTGACTGCTGAGTGTGAAGTCCTGGGTTCGATCCCCAGATTGGGCAAAGTGTTATTGGATTTTTCAGTGTGGAAATTCTCAGTAGCAGCCCGGAGTCTTGATTTGTGTCCAGATGATGGCGATAGGCTCGCCCCTTATTACATGGGACTTAATAATGGTAAAATGAGGGTGTACAATACACCTCTGCTCAACCCTCTGGAAATGCAGGCGTGATGTTATGTTATATTAACAAAATAAATTATCTTCATTCCAGGTTATAATAATAAAGTAATAATGGCAGATATAGAAGTTAAGGTTAAAATAGAACCTGTTGAAACAAGGAAAGATCCTACCTCATTTTTACCCGAGGAACCGATGTCTTATGAAATTAAGAAAAAAAAGAAAAAGAAAAAAAAACGTCAGGAGGATCCGTTCAAAGATATTGATGATAAATTCGATGTCAAAATTGAACCGTTGTCGATGTTGGATCCTGAAGTTAAAATAAAAGTTGAGGATATTGAGGTGGAATTGGATTTTAATGATGTAAGTATTGTATTTAATAAAAACTTAGTTTTTAATGGTTCACTACACTGAGTTCTCCTGAATCAAGTTATCACAAATACTCAGACCAGTCCCCCAATTCAGAACCTTTGATTAGCAGTTATCAACAGATTCCCACTTATTACAAAAGGTGGTTTAAACCGAGACTAAGATAAAACTACATTTAAAATATACCCATCACTTTCTAAAATAATAACAAAAAGAGACGGAGCTATTTTACAACCAGGGTTTTTCTTAGACCATCGTTTGTAATAAGGGGGATTGGGTTTGTTATCTCTTCCATTTACGCTTCTCGTATATAATTTTGTTAATTTATCTCGAGCTGAGACGAAAATAATGTATGGATGTACGGTGAATAGACTCTGTACCTCATAGCACAGCGACAGTACTCATACTCATAGCGTACTCATACTCAGTACTCATAGCGACAGTGCTGCCGCGGTGTATTTTTGTATGTATAATTAATTTAACTACTAATATAGAATAAGTAATTTACTAACAAATGAGTCATAGTTACTTGATAAATAAATGAATTGAATTGAATAGCGCCATATTCAAACACACAGCCTCTTTTTTTTCATGGGGAAACTTTCATCGTTACCCTCCGCCTGGGGAACACGGAGGGTTAAGCCGGACTCTTACCGGCTAAAAACCCAGTGTTCCTTCTCCTGACCCTTGACCTGGCAGGCCTCAGTCCGCTAGCCGGACGGGTTGGCCCTTGCTCCACGTGAGAGGCGCGCGCGGATCTCTACGCGTCGATCTCTACGCGCCGCCTTCTTGGGCCTGTTACCGATCGGGCGACGGGTCCCCTAACCCGCCGCCCGCAGGCCACACACTACGGTGGCCGGAGAAAGTCTCGCCCTCCGGCGTCCGGTGCATCTGGCGCGGGAAGGGAGAGTGGCAGCCGCCTCTTTCCCACCCTCTCCGCTCTCTCCTCTTTGGTCGCCATTACCGACTCGCAAAAGGAGGTGACGGCTTCCCCCGCACTCTCGCTCCCGACCATGGACCGTGCGTGATGTCCTCGATTCTGAATGCGCCGTGTCCTGGTAGCAGTCGACGCAGTGGTGACAACCGGGCGTCTGCTCTCGGCCTATGCGACAGAGGTTCTTCTCGAAACAGCTATGTCCCGAGAGTACCTGCGTCAGCGGGAAGCTGAGGACGCCATACCGCCTCTCCAGCCATTCCATGTACCTACTCTTTCAGAGTGGAGGCGGGCGCGTGTAAATCAAAATGTATGTAGACGCCAGTTGCATTCACAGTGCACCCGCGAGCCGCACGTCTGCATAAGGCGGGCTTCGGTGTTTCTAATGGCTCAGTCCGCCCGTATCGTTCACAGTGATATAGCGTCTGTTAGGTGACTGCGCGTGTGGTTCTAAACCATTTTGATTCATCCGCCGAAGCGTCGTACGATAGCTCGTTCGGCACTACTGTGAACGCGCAAACGCCAAGATCCAAGCGCCCGCGCCCGCCTTCGCACCCGCTGGTAAAGTCTGATTGACCACCAGCGTGGTGAGACGACTGTGAATGCAGCTGGCGTCTACATACATTTTGATTTACACGCGTCCGCGCTAGCACCCGCGCCCGTCTCCACTCTGAAAGAGTACTTACAGGTCTTACCGCTGCTTTTGCGGCGTGCCCTAAGCACACAGCCTCTGTCTTAAGTTTCTATGAGTGTGCATGTATACTTACTATCTGAACTAGGTATGTTAATACTAGATCACCAACCACTGGTTTGACAAATCCCCTATGAATTGATCCAGTGTTGTGCAGCCTATCGTTTCAAAAATCTTGTCTGGGTGTAAATATTTTGCCACTCTGTTTTGTTCCCTGTTAGGGCACTCATTGAAGTGACTTTACAGTGGCGGATATAAATATATGGTCAGTATGGTTATGACCATAACCTCTGAAGTCGTCGCGTTGGTCGGCCGAGACCAAGTTTTACTTTAAAAACCGCTACGTAAAATGAAATGAAGTCCAAGAACGAATCACCAAAAAATAAAGAAAATATGTCACTACCAGCTACGTTTGCAGTATCGCGTACTCTCTACTTGGCTCGTGTGTATTCAATAAAGCAAAAAACAAGGGAAAACATGAATTTGTCATTTAAATTATATTTTTTTGTTGCCCCATAACTGTGTTGGTAAAATTTAAAAAGATCTCTTGATTGTGACTCCAACTAGCCGTGACCATAACCTAATTTGAAGGCTATATCCGCGCCTTTGCGGTGCCGTGTGGTGCCAGACGTAAAGAATAGCACTACCCCATCTCTTACCATGGGTGTCGTAAAAGGCGACTAAGAGATTCACTAGAGGATGGGCAGCAGCGTTCTCTGAGTACTTTAACAACAATACTGCGATCGCCAACCCGCCTGCCAAGCGTGGCGATTATGGCGAACCCCCCCAACATGGAGATGCTTGGGGGAGGCCTATGTCCAGCAGTGGACGTCTTTCGGCTGAATGATGATGATGATGATTCGCGCCTGTGACTTTACCCATTACGGATAATAGATATAAATATCATGTTTGTGACTTGAATCTGAGGATTCAGTCCAAACTACAGACTATTCTGAAAAAATCTTAAAAACTTGATCAATCAACATGTAACAAGTTTCCAATTTCTCATTCCAGTTTACAGACAACAGCGGCCTGATGCTCGAAGGTCCTCACAGCGAGGATAGTCAAGAGCCAGCCGTGAAAATCGAACAACAAAACCATGACGCCGTGTTACTAACATTCGAGAGTGTCATCAACGAAAAAGCAGCTCTCGAGGACACCGCTATGTTTCCATACAATGATGACCTGCCTCTCAAATCAGCACCAACACACGTCTGCAAAGTCTGCCACCTAGTCTTCCAATCCACGAAAACGTTGCGCATGCACCAGAAACGGAAACACAAGTCCTTCAGAAAGTCGTTCAAACATATCTGTGACTACTGTGGCATGTCTTACGAAATGAAGAATAGTTTAGTTGCACATATTAAAAGGAAACACGGACCGGACTCCATGCCAGATGACCGTGAAGAACGGACTTGTGAAATATGTGCTCTAGTGTTCAAAGGCATGACTCGGCTACGGATGCATATGAGAAGAAAACACGGATCGTTCCAAGAATCTTTTAAACACATTTGTAAAGACTGCGGTTTAACTTATGATAAGTACAGAAGTTTGATAGTCCATATACAACGTAAACATTCTAACGATAAGAAGCCTGAAATGAATCAATGGTACAACTGTCCGTTCTGTCCAAAAATTTTTACTAAAAGGGAAACTTATGCTAGACATGTGCAGAGAAAGCATCATGTGTCAGACGATAGTATAAAACAAGAGAATGTGACCGATAATTATTTGGAAAATTGCAAAAATGAGCAAACGGGCGAAATAACTTGTAAAGAATGCCCACTAGTCTTTTCTTCCGTTAATTTCTTGAAACTTCATATGAGAAGAAAACATAATGCTTTAAGAGACGATTTCAGATTGAAATGTAGGATTTGTAACTTATCTTACGATAAGATTGAGAGTCTAAAAAGGCATGTAAGAAGAAAACACGATAAAGGTTCTCATTGTGAAGTGTGCAACAAACAGTTTGATACACGAGAAATGTATTTAAACCATTCTCACATGAAAGTTATAAAGGAATGCAATATTTGTGGACTAATTTTCGCGTCTCAGGGCGGTTTAGCCAAACATTTGAGGTGTACACACAAAATTGACACCCCAAAAACCGTGTTTTGCAATATTTGTAATGAAGGTTTCCACGATAAGCGACAGCTGAAACCGCATTTTATGAAAGTGCATTTAAAAGTCTCGTACACCTGTCGATACTGTAAAAAGGTTTTCAAAGCGAAAGAGAGCTATCGACGTCACATATTATTTAAGCACCCAACAGTTAATCATTTTAATGCTCAGATGCAAAAATGTGAACATTGCAGCGCAACATTCAAAGACGAATTTGAGCTTTGTCGCCATATAAATATAGTTCACGGACGACCAGAAGACATGACAAGGGATGACAAAGAAATGTTAGAAATTAAAAAGGAAGATGTCGATTTTAAAGATGGTTTCCAGTGCACCAAGTGCCCAGACACGTATTTAACATGGGAACAATTAAAATTACATTACGAAGCAAACCATCACAATATAGAAGAAACACAATGTCAGATCTGCGGAGAAATACTCCCAGGAAATGAATTACAAAAACACATAAAGAATCTACACACAGATACTGAAATGCAATGTAAATACTGTGAATTTAAAACAAATATTAGAGTAAGTTTAACGCAACATATGTTGAGACATAAAAACGCTGAGACGATACACTGCGATTACACCGGTTGCAAGTATAAAACTTTCTACGATGGTGCTATGGAAAAACATAGAAGGAAACATGCTGACCAGGGAGTCAAACTCCAATGTACGCAGTGTCCGTTCCAGACAATGAATAAATACATCTTAAAATACCACGAAGAAGCACATGAAACTGGGAAAAAACGGTATATGTGTGATCAATGCGAATATGCAACGATCCTACCCGCTAATTTAGTGCAACATAAATACAAGCATTCTACGGAAAAGAGGTTTAAATGTGAAGTGTGCCCGTTTGCAACAAAATACAACACATCACTTCGGTTCCATGTTAGGAAAAAACACTGTGATCTCCCAACATTCAGTTAAATGTTTATGTTTTTTTTATTAAAGTATTTGGTGTTATAAATTTTATGAGTTTGTTTGAATTTTCCATAGACATATAGATGCATACTGACTGAGCAAGCAGCCTCGCGAGACAGCCGCGCGAGGCAATTCCTCGGTCGGTCAGGACGTGTCTCGCCCGAGGCATTCGCACGCGCTGCCTCGCACGCGCTTCCTCGCCCGAGCGTGACTCTGCCCAAGCCGAGAGTTGTCGGTTTTAGTCGATGCTCAAAAGCGCCTCAGTAGGTTTGCTCAAGACGGTTGTATTTTGCCTCGCTTGTTTGACGAACGATGGAATCATTTGCGTCATGGATGAAGAACAGTGTCTTAAATTAATACAATTATAAGGCGAATTTACGGCCTCATGACGGTCTTAAGCAGAACTGGCTATAAGCCGCGTTAGGCGCGCGCAGTCTCAGTTCGACTCACGTTAAACTGAGCGCTCGATGCTGGCTCAGCCTCGCCGTGGCGCGCGCGGCATGCTCATGCAAGAAATCTACAGACCGAGGCGGCCTCGCGCGGAAAACGTCTGAGGCTGCCTCGCGAGACTGCTCGTTCAGTCAGTACGCGGCTTATAACTTCCACGAGTGACGAAACGTACTTTTTTTTTTTTTCTTTTGGACTGCTTTTAGGTGGTCCTAGGGGACCCTTCCTACATAACCGGGCACTTATTGGCGAGACCTGGAGGGCCTCCAGCCAATGGGGGGGGGGGGGGGGGGGGTAATATCATGACTACCTGCAACAACAGCACTAAGGGCGACCCCTAGTGGGACTCGGACCTCGGGTTAGGGCGTTGCTGGCGGGGGCTAAGGGGGGGGAGACAGCTTGATGAGGGCTGAATTATCGGTGTGACTGCGGAGTCTGAAGAGACGACCGGCTCTACGACGGGAGAGCTCGGTGGATCGTGACCGGACGAAACGTACTTACGTATAGGCTCAATTTATATTGCCGTGGAATGGAATGCAACGGAAGCGTCAATTTCGCATCGTCGCGCGAAACGGTGCGCGAATTCGCGAGAATTCTCAATGTTTCATAGACGCTTTACGCCGCACTGCACGCCACTTCCCGCCTATTCCACAGAAGACGCCGACAGTATCTACGAATCCTCGAGAATGCGCGAGAATTTCCCGGAAGACGCGCGACCTCTTTTTTGCCTCGTATTTAGTTTGTACGTTACACAATTAACATAAAACTCAATATACTATGTAGATACTACAATTCCGTTCCGCGGCAATGTAAATTGGGCGTAGTCTTTCTATCTCACGAAGGCGGTGTTGTAACTTTTATGTCTTTGGTATAAGGTTCAAATTGTAATAATTCACGCGCCTTCGTCAGATACCTCTAAATGTTTGACAGACGAATTGGTGATGGCAGTTTGTTGATAACAGCCAGGAGAACGTAGGTTGACCTGCTTTTTTAGGGGTCCGTACTCAGCAAGGAATCCTTATAGTTTCGCCATGTCCGTCCGTCTGTCCGTCCGTTCGCAGCTTAGCTCAGAGACTCATAAGGCTCTACACCAAAGCTGCCGGCGCCGGCGGCTTTAGGGACTACTCACACTTATTCAGCTTATGTCCATAAAAAACGACGATTTTGTATGGAGACGCGTACGCATCCGTTCAGCTTTCCGCGTAGGGTTACCATATGAAAGGCGTTTGCCGCATTTGACAGGCATTTTAAGGTTTAGACAGGCGTGCGGCCGGCATTGGTCTGAGACAGGCATTTTTAAATTTCCGTGACATTACAGAATTGATGAAAATCTGCCAGTTTGTGTTCTCTATTTTGGCACACAATGCGAATGTAGAACGTACGTTTCCTCTCGTCAACGCCCAGTGGAGTAAAGAAAGAAATCGGCTGACAATTGAATCAGTAAAAGCAATATTAATTACACAGGAAAATTACAAAACTGTATCTTGTGAAGATTTTTACGTTTATATATTAGAAAAGAAAGAACTATTAAAAAAAATTATGTCCTCTGACAAATATCAGTAATAAATATCCTTCTTCATTATTATCTGTTGGCTTTTACTTATTACCTACAGCGTTTTGCTTTAGACAGGCATTTTTCTGAAAATTGAGGCATTTAGGTACCATAGACAGGCATCCCTCTATTTACATATGGTAACCCTACGTCAATTCTGCTTTCGCTTTAGTATAAAATGAGGACAAATGTGTTTTTATCATGCGAGTGCTATAGATAGAGTTCAGCGCTGTTCTGCCGCGTTCAGCGCTGTTCCGCCGCATCCAACGTCGAACGCAGCGGAACAACGTTGTACATGATGGTTCACGACTCCCAATTTTGTTAAATTTTGCAATATCCATCCGAAAATGCTCTTTATATTTAATATTATTTTCTTTTATTTGGTGTACCAATGTCGCGTATTCTCCAAACACATTTCTATTTCTCCAAAGTGGGTCGACCCAGTGTCGTTTGTGATTTAATTCTTTACGTTAAATCTTTTCTATTTCTTCTGCAAGAAGTGAAACGCGTCTCCGTACAAAATCGTTGTTTTCTATGGACATCAGCTGAATAGAGCTGAATAAGAAGTGTGAGTAGGTAGTCCCTAATGCGAACATAAATGTAGGGAACAGCTGATTTTTTTCGCGATTTCTGGTATGGTCCCATAGTAAAAGTTGTTCATAATGATGAGTACAGTGACCCCTTAAGATATCGTTAGTGTCTCACCAGTCATTCTGTATACGAATATGATATGAAATAATAATTTCACCAAACGCGGTGTTATTAGCCCCCCTGTTTCTCGATTCAAAGGGGAAAAGTTATGGTACGCGTATAATAACTCTTCTGCTCTTTCGGCGTTCAGTAAGTACCTACCTAAGACTTTCAGCGTTATGTTCCTCACTTCAGAGAGGCAAAGTTATCTTAAGCGTACTAGGTATTTAACAGGTTCCCTGTCAAGACAGCAGACACAACAGTTAAACAATGCACTTGTTCATATGTGGTTCATGGGACAGGGAAAGGGTTAGGTTCTATGATCGTATCATTGACTATCAAACGTTGACCTGTGATCATGGTCCTAACTAATAGATACCTACCTATCTAAAGATTGTCATAAACAAGTACGCAGTGCCTAATGTACAGACAGCACATAAAACTACTACAATCTGTCAAATTTCTTTAATAGATTTCATCTTTATCGCAAAGTCATTAGGTTCAAGTTTGATTGGGTAAATTTTACAGTTTTAGGTAGCTTGATGTGTTGGCGTCTGTACCTACAAGGGGGAAGGGGAGGTCCATAGGCCGCACAGGCAAGAAGCACAGTTTAAGATATTGTTAAACTGTGCAAGAAGTGTCGTCCTTTAGGGTCAAAATACACGTCCGATAGTTACTCTGGTCTGGTCGGATTCATGAAATACACATACGATTGTCGTGTCCGATTTTTCTGGACGACGACGACGCCCGGACGATGCTTACGATTCTGACATCCGATCCGATAGTCTGATCGTACGTGTAATTCATGTTCAAACAAGTGTATGACGCGGAGGCCTTCAGATAGTCTGAGACTATCGGAACCGACTATCGGAGGCAAGTATCGGACGTGTATTTGGGCTCTTAGGCTTCAGAAAATTTATTCTTTATCATGGTTAATTAGAATACCTAAATGGGGCCTGTCGCGCCCCATGCAAAACCTTACGATATACCAGTTGTAGGTATAGTACCTCTGCCAGGGTTGCGGAATTTGTTCGAAAGAGATACCGAGGCCCTGGAACGCAAAGGGCATTAGGAGGAACACGGATGGATTTTTAGCTAAGATAAAGAATACCACATCTTTGGGTTTTAGTCAGTAAGAGTCTGACACACCCGCTCCGCCCAGAGCAGAAGAAGTCATTTGATGATTTCCCATCCATAAAAAAAGGTAAGTATAGTACTTAGGTACAAAATATAATTCTTTTATTACACAATAACTTTTATAATTGTAGTTAACGGCGATAAGCGCTTAGCTCTTGAAGTCTAGATTACGGATAAAAATAGAAATAAGGTAGCCGTTAACCCTATTAGCGAGTTTTTATCACTTGTTATAATAATGTGATAAGAGTCGTACCTACACACGTTCTTTAAAAGCATTTCTCGGTAATTCTGTTGTAGAACAAAAATAGATTGTTTCCAGAACACAGTAATAAAAAATGCAATGTACTTTGTACACTGTCAACTTAGGTTTCAATTTTAAAATTGCTAGCGTGAAGATAGTTAAGTAGATAATAACGCCATCTTTTGAGTGATATGATAACTATTCAGGTCAGCGTTCAGCAGACTAGAATCTAACAAGAAACAATGAATGCTAAAAAGTTGAGATTGTGAACTTATTAATATTTACGCATTTTAATCTATCTAATCATTTGTTAAATAAATTATGTAATTATGCATAACACGTGCGTTAGGTACATAATTTTTCGGATTTTGTTAGACTTCTTTGTACTTTTATTGCGTTGAAACGTTAATAGATGGCGTTAGTGTCTTCGCTTTGGCGTGAACTATGATCGCATTTGTGGCAAACGTCAAATTTGATTCATAGTTTTTTTTCTTTTTTACTCTCATGGATCATGCGTAAGTGCGAAAGTAATAGACGCGCTGCATCATGACGGAATCCAAAGAAACATCGCGAATTATAACCACTTTGTTTTAATTTAAATGTGTAAACATTGCAAATAAATTGGTTTTCACGTGTGTCTGCGATAAATTAACTAAATTTGTACTATTGAATTGTGCGTTTGTGGAAAGCAACGATGGATCTTCTTGGTCTTCCCGTTGTTATGATTGAGAACATTATTTCGTATTTATCTTACGATGAAATCGCGAAGAATAGACTGGTGAGTAATAATTTATGTACTTTATTAATAGGAATGAGCTTGTTAAATTAGAAAATCGTATACTGAATGTTATAGTCATGAATTTCAGTTCATAAGTTTCACGTAACGAGTACCTAGTAATGTTCTAGGCGTTTCAATGCACTACCTATGTACGTATTTATATACTTCTATTTATAACTGCTGGGTAATTGGTAATGTAAATTCTCTATGCTCTTGTACATCTTCCGGCAGATGATATCGACGTACTTCCTGGTCCATTCATTCTATTTATTTTGTAATGTACACAATGTTGATGCTACATACCAAGCCCCATTCATGCTACTTTAATTTTGAATTATAGCTGCACAATGTTTTTTTGTATCTTCTACATAGCCAATGTCATAAAATATATCCAAGACAATTTTTAATGGACCAACATATAGGCTTTACAAAGATACTCTGTGGCCTTTAGTAAGGAATAAAACCAAAAAAAACTTCCTTATTTTTTAGCTAGGTATTGTCAAAAAATAAACTCACAAACATTATGTAAAAAATCCATTTACCGGTGCAGGAAATATGCAAAAATAAACACAAACAATGCTTCTGTAAAAGTTTTAAAAATATCAAATATACAAGGTGTAACATACCTAAATAACGCACAACCTTTAAGGGGTCACTGTACTCATCATTATGAACAACTTTTACTAGGTATGGGAACAAACATGAAATTGCAAAAAAAAAATCTGCTGTTCCCTAAAAAAGTAGTAAGTAGTAAAGTAGGGAAAAGCAAATTTTTTTTTTCGCGATTTCATGTTTATCCCATAGTAAAAGTTGTTCATAGTGATGAGTACAGTGACCTTAAGAGGTTGTGCATTATTTAAGTTACTCTTTGTATTCACTTTTGATATGCTGTATCATGTTTACAAAATCACTTCTACTTCTGCCTGCCCTCATCCCAAATTACTTGAGGTCGGTGCAAAATGTTTTCTTCTTCCATTCTTCCCTATTGTCCATCCCGCTACCATTTACTCCCTTTTCATTCATAACATCTCTCACACAATCTATCCATCTTTGGTCTTCCTCTTCCCCTTTATCCATCAACATTTATATTTATCACTCTAATGTTTACAATGTCTCATTGGTCTAGTGGTCCAAAGCGTGACTGCTGAGCGTGAGGTCCTGGGTTCAATCCCCAGGTCAGACAAAGTGTTATTGGGTTTTTCCATGTGGAATTTCTTAGTAGCAGCCCGGAGTCTGGATTTGTGCCTGGTTGGTGGCATTAGGCTCGCCCCCTATTACATGGGACTTAAACATAACGGCGAAATGTGGGTGTACTATACACTTCTACCCAACCCATCGGGGAATACAGGTGTGATGTTATGTTTACAATGTCACTCAAATCAAATCAAATCATTTATTTCTTTGCAAACATGGGTAAAAGATAAATAGATGTTTTTCTTAAAAAAATAGTTCTCCATATTTTACCGTCATATGGGTATGCAAATAGTAACATAACAAACATAAAATAGATTAAAATCATTGAAACTACAATACAATAAAAGAATAGAAAGAATAAAAGTATGTCAACCATAATAACATAATTATATACATATAACATAACATAACACTACATAACAAAATAACATAAAAACTATTTTTAATTTTTCTCCTCTTGCATTAATCTGGCCTACAGTGCTCATAATAAAAAAACAATTATCATATTGTTAGCAATATAAATAACATCTAGTTCCTACCTTTTTTTATTCTGGCTTGGTACCAAAACTAATATGAATGACTTTGAATGAATTTTTCTATTTTGATCTTGATGTAATAGTGTAAGAAAAAGCAATGCAGTAGTTGATAGACATGTTTATATCATAAGAATAATTAATAATACGAGTACAGAAGCAAAAATGGCGCGCCAAACGCGTCCATGGTCACTATAATACCCTACTGTCTCATGTTGGTTTAACCAACAAGTCAGTCAGGGCTTGCGCTTGGCGCTGCAATGCGATGTCAGCTCAGTAAAAACCTATTCAATGAATTTTGATTTTATTATAATTTATAATAAATAAACCACATGAGGCGTGTTGTAAGATTGAACAAAACTTAGCACGCTTGGTGGTAGGATCTTTACGGTCCACCTGGCTAGCTACCACCCTCACATTAAAGCCAAGCAGTTTATGGAAATAGGTATGTGAAAGCCAAAAGGGTATAGAGGAATCCCTGTTTATCTGTCTCATGGATTTTTGCATCCACGCATCAGGCGAGATGGCGGTCAAAAGCAGGCCGAGAAAGAAACATAAAAAAAAAAATGTTGGACTAGGGTCAAACAAGACCAAGTCAAACAAAAAAAAAGTCAAATAGGTAATATCACTTCCTGAGAGAAGTTAAATAATCAGCTTCTCTGTCCAACCTTGACATGCAAATAAACAAACCTTCTCATTATAATAATGAGTCATTTTGTAGATATTATTGTACACAACATGTTATTGCTTCGAGAGCAACAGAGTACTTAGGATTGAGTACAACAATCCACTTTTGCTACCGTTGATAAGTAAAAATAACAATTATCTGGTGTAAATAATGCCAAGAATTGACAGCTTCACCTTGAAAGCATGAAGGAAAAATTAGTTGACACTTTATTTACACCTGTACCCAATAAAGGTCACAGCTCATTAGAGCCACCCGGCATCCGACCCGCATAGCGTCGCCTCGTGCGGTTAGTATTCTTTTATATGAACTTGTATGGATGTGCGCTCACTACATTAACTCCGTAGCGTCACTGGATCGCCTCGGGCGTATGCCGTCCACGCGCGGTCGACGAGCTGACCACTCGGTGACAACTCGCTGCTCGCATGCTTGCCTTGCGTTGCTGCGCATTGCCAACGCACAAGTCCCGAGTGAACCGCGCGCTGCCATCGAGTGGACCCCTCCGACGACTCCTCTGGTTGACCACGCGACGTTTACTAGTGATAACGCGGCGTCCACCCGTGAACCACCTGCTGACAAAGAGTAGACGCCGAGCGATGAGGCGATGCGGGTCGGGTGCCGGGTGGCTCTAATGAGATGTGACCTTAAAAATGTGAGGGGCTCGTGGCTAATTAACAGACGCGCGGATAATACGATGTGCAAGGTTAAGCTACGCTTGCCGCGGTCAGTTCCTAGATGGGTGACTGTTTGTTACACCCCTCCGTGCGTCGGAGAACACGGTAAGCCGGGTAACATACCGGAATTCCTATGATAGTTGTTACTAGGCTTGCCAACCGTCCCGCGAGAGCCGGGTCGTCCCGTTTCTAGAGCTTTAGAGGTTGCCGCGAAAGACGCGTGTGCGGGACGCTAATTGTCCCGTTTTATCGTACCTTCGGCTAAACCTTCAGGCAGAAGTCGGAATTTGGTGAACGCACATTTTGTTTAATTAGAAGAGTGGAGATCGCGACCGCGAGTCTCGCTTCGAACGAACACCGCTCACGCGGCTCGATCAACGTCGTCCCGCTCCCTTCCCTCCTACAACTTTTCTCCGAAATTGAGTCGCTTTAACAGTTGGGTCCCGCTTTTTTTTGCCACGTCCCGCGTTTTGATTGCCAAAGTCCCGGTAAATTCATACATGAAGGTTGGCAAGCCTAGTTGTTACGGGCAGTTAGAAGCCCGAAAAGTCTGACACCCGGTCTAATCTTAGGATATTGCCAAGTAAATGGGTTGCGGAGGTCTGATGGCAGTCGCTCCATGTAAAATACTAGTATTAAGCATCTGGTTACATTGGAAACTGACCCCAAATTAGTTGGGAAAAGCCTAGGCAGAACAATACCCAATAAAAATGGTGAGTTTTGCAATATGTGTAAATAGTACCAATGGTCATTGGTCAGGGTATGTGGGTGTAGTCAGGGTCTTGGAGTTATAATAACTACAATTATACAAGGTGTAACTTAAATAACGTACAACCTTGTACTATTTATTCTGTGGAACAACCTGTTAAGGGGTCGCTGTGTAAACAAATTTGCTGTTCCCTACATTTTCGCGAGTTATGCGAACATAAATGTAGGGAACAGCTGTTTTTTTTTCGCGATTTCAGGTTTGTTCCCATAGTAAAAGTTGTTCGTAATGATGAGTACAGTGACCCCTTAAGAGGTTGTGCGTTATTAATGTTACACCTTGTATAATTAATATTTAAAATATAATCTAAAACCTTATCTCACCTCTTGTGTTGCCATTATTTTTTTCTGCTAAAGCTTTTCACACTAAGATTTCTCCTATATTGTGGGTGGGTTTACAGACACAAATCTTCATAATTATGCAAAAACCCGAAACAACTATCTGTGGGACCTACAAATATTTGTTCTGTGCGGGAATTGAACCCGTAGTGCATAAGCCAATCGCTCAGCCACAGCACCAAACGTGTCGTCAAAATATATTTAATTTTGTGTAAAATACTTCTGAATTATTACCAATTTTTTTCATCGGGAAGGGACCTTTTACCTCCCAATATCTGTGTCATATGTCTAGTTTTCACAGGCCCAGTAGCTGGCAGACAGTGAAGGATAGTTACTGTCTGGCAGCTACTGGGTCCGTGAAAACAAAGTTGAGCCAGTACTGACCGGTCAGTTGCTGTAGGACAGCTACTTTTGTTTCTACTGTCCACTGACCTTACCCCACTCCCACAAGGACAGCTACTGGGTCGTCACTCGCTCCATACGAACGCAACTAGATGGGTCAGAAACACCAGACCAGAACTAGTACCACAGTAGCTGTGTACTGCTGTCTCCTATGCAGACCTAGTAGTGAGAATATGTCTGGAAAGTGACAGTACTGTATAGACAGCAGAATGTACAGTTGCTGAGTACTGGGTGGTCAGAAACTGGGCCCGTGAAAACCAGGCCTTAGAATACATAAACCTTCTAGACTTCTAGTTATGACAATCCTTTGTTTTACTAAACAAAACTGTTACTATATTTTCAGGTTTCCAGAACATTCAACGACATATGCATGCGGATGTTGAACCGTGGCTTCATGATGATAGAGCGACGACACGCGATGGCTCTCAAGAATGTTAAGGCACAGCTTCCTAGAAGGGAGTCAGAGCGCAGGTATGCATAGTCCAGAAGAATCTTTCAAGTTACATATTTTTGAACTCATTTGTTTGCAGTCCTGTTATTACACTATTCAACATTGCTATGATACATACAGATGGTAGGATTGCTAGAGATCAACTACTACTACTCCATTGACACTGCTAGTAAAAATGAGCGAGAAAGAATATTTACGCGTCATTCGTTCAACGCAGATGTGTGCAGTCTGTAACTGTAGACCAAACTTAAACAAAAACATGGATCAGTCGCTCGACAGATTTGACGACGCTAATTACCGTTTGGAGGTTTGTATGAATGATACACGTGCGCACTTTAATGCACTAGTCGAGCAATAAATCTACTAAATATTAAACACAAACATGGTGACTTGTTAACGAGGAGCTCGTGGCTAAATAATTACAGCCGCATAGACCGATCTTCCGGGTTAAGCCACGCTTGCCGAGGTTGGTCTGTGGATGGGTGACCATTTACCATAGCGAGTTTCCTCCGTGCCTCGGAAAGCACATAAAGCCGTTGCTCCCGGCTGTCATTTGTAGATCTTTGACAGTCGTTACTGTTGGTCAGAAGCCAGAAAGTCTGGCAACCAGTCTTACCAAGAGTATCGTATTACCCAGTTACTAGGTTGTGGAGGTCTGATAGGCAGTCGCTCCATGTAAAATATTGATATTCAGCTGCATCCGGTTCGACTGGAAGCCGACCCCAACATAGTTGGGAAAAAGCTAGGCAGATTGATGGTGACTTGTTGGCATAATAAAATTATGTACAAGGTACACACACATTGGAAACGGACGTTGGAGGGGTGTGACATGTTATCGTAGTTGATTTCTAGGTTAACCGGTCATTACCGTTTAGCCATCGTTGACGCTAGGTCATTACCGTAGCCGGTAATGACCTAGCGTCAACGATGGCTAATAGCGTACCCTCACATTAGGGTTGCCAACCGTGCTATATAATATAGTATCCTACTATATTAGAGGCCCGACTACTATATTTCTGAAAAAAATAGTAGGCGAAACTACTATATTTTAAAGGCATCAAACTCAAAGCAATAAATAATATCTAACACATCAAAGAAACGTCAATATCTATTTCTGAACGATTCTGGTATGCCAAGTTGATAGTTACGTTGACTTTGACAGATTGGCAATTTTGATTTTCGCGCTCTCGAGTATGTAATTTGAAAACTACCTACTTTTGAAGTTAATTTATAAAAAAATATTCTCGTAAGAAGTAAAGTACCTATTCTGACACCTACTATATTTTTTTTCATCCTTTCGATACCTATCTACTATATTTTAGTGGGTAATCATTTTAGAACTACTAATTTTGACCGACAAAGAGTTGGCAACCCTACCTCACATTGGCCGTATTTGTACCAATGTAATGCCTTGGAGCCAATACCCCAATGTGTGGATGAGTCCATGGTCCGAATGATGCTTAAAAAAAAATTAAATTTAAATTTAAAAGCTTTTATTGATTTGCACACATTTTACAAAAAAATTAAACCCACCAAACTGTGTGACAGTTTGTCGGCGGGAATAGCGCTCAATGAACATTTGGTAAAAAATTTGACAGTTTTAGTTATTAGCTATTAAATATTTATATTCATGCAGTTTATCTAATCTACTCTCAAACACAATATGAAGAGGTAGCAGTGCATACTTATGTATTATTACTTATATATTAAAAATCGCTTGGACAGCGATGTCATACAAAATTGCCCATTCAATCTTGGAGCCAAGTTTGAACTCAAAGTTGAGTCCAGTGTGTGGCCGCGGATCCGCGTCTTGCGGACCGTTTCTACGTAAACCGTTGCTGGCGGGAGATTAGGGGGGAAACAGCTTGATGAGGGCCAAATGGGCTTGATGACATTGCATACATCTTCTGTTTTAGGAACTTCTTTGTCTACTAATGCATGGAGATAGAATAGAGAGATTATGTATATTTTAAATGTTTCAGATACCATCACTTGTCCCGCCACTGCGACATCCTGACTTCCATAGAGACGCGCATATCTATGCTCAACATGACATACTCCAAATTCATAGACAACGGACTCTGCTGTTTCATACCTGGAAAGGTTAGTTCACGATCTTTTCAATGACAATAAAATTATATATTACTAGCTTTCGCCCGCAGCTTCGCTTGCGTGAAATTTTGAACCCGTTAAGGGACGATTTTCCATACAAACTTTCATCCCCTATTTAACTCCCTTAGGGGTTGAATTTCGAAAAATCCCTTCTTAGTGGATGCCTACGTTACAAAAGGAACCTACTGTCAAAATTTCAACTTTCTAACCCCAGCGGTTTAGGCTGTGCGTTGATAGATCAGTCAGTCAGTCAGTCAGCTTCTCCTTTTATATGTATAGATAAATTATAAACATCAGTCATTTAGAATTAACATGCTTTGAATTAGCAGCCTTAATTCCATGATATAGAATTCAGTTTCTATTGCAATTAAAATTATTTTTTGACCTTTTCAAAACTTATTGTCATGCTGAAATCAACTTACTTTGCATGTTCTGAAAGCTGACATTTGTGTTAATTGAAATAATAGTCATTTCCGGCTATAGGCTAATCTTTTCACGACGGCATGAGCTATATTTGTATAGTGTGCCAAAATGAAAAAAAAAACACAGAATACTCTTTGTGTAAAGAATGGACATTCATACGAGATATAGCGTCAGCAAGGATGACCTAAATTCACTGATCGATTGATTAGGGAAGTAGATCTATAGCCACAAGTCCTTTGAACGATTTGGATACCTTGGCCAAGTGATCTGAGTTTAAAAAAAAAAAATTGCATCTCAAAATGCAGAAATTCACTGTTAACTCAATTTTACCAAAAATGTATTTGAAATTTCCTGAGTGACAATACTTAAGTTCGTCCGGGGCACTCTGGGGCAGTCAACCCCACTACTCGTACTAACCTTGCTGACTGGCTAATCTTTTCACCACAGCATGCAGAGGCGGACTAGCAGTCTTGGCCGCTCTAGGCGCTCTATCTGCCCTAGGTCGTGAAGTACCAGCCGCCCCTTTCTCAACTCCATTACTGAGCTAAGATTTTGTTTCCGCGTTTGGTCGCCCCCTCTTATCTGGCCGCCCTAGATCCGGGTCGGCCTTATGGGAAGTCCGCCTCTGACAGCATGAGCTATTCTCCTATAGCTCGTGCCAACACGAGCGAAGAAGAAGAACCTAAATCAGTTGGCTTCCAAGATATCCATATACCTACGATAAAAACTAACATCGTTTAAAACGTCTCCCACAGGTAATAGACGAAATAAGACGCGTTCTAACAATAGTAGAAACATCAACGACTCCGCCGCGAGCCCACGAAGTTCTGCAAGAACTGCGCGATATATCCAGCATGGCCATAGAACACTTTGACGACAAGATATCTCCAGCATTCAGGAAGAGGCTGCAGCAGGGAGCCGTGCAGCCTGCACCCAGACCTGCAAACGGTAAGACATTAGTAGTAGAGTGACTGTTTCGTTGGTCTAGTGGTTGCAACCGCGACTGCTGAGCGCGAGGCCCCTCCCAGGTCTTGCAAAGTGTTATTGGGTTAATGGTACCTATACATATATTGGGTGTAAAAAGACCCTTAACGATAACGAAAACCACATATTCTACCCATCATTGGGATCATTGTTTTCTATCAGACCATACCTGGGAAATCATTGGTTTTGGAGATATTGAAGGTCAAAGTATACATTTTTTTTAGTTTTTTTTCAAAAATGAATTCCAAGTCATAATACTAAACTTTCTTCCAAACAAACATTATCGAAAATTTCAATTTTTCCTAACAAATTACGCATTTGAAGTTACAAAAACGCAACGAATATCAAACGCACACGACCGCCTTGGCTCAGCTGTGTGGCCGCTGCACGCATGCAAACGCGCGGCATCGCAACAACCACAGATTGCGCACTACAAAAAACAACGTTTTTTTTATGCCAAAAAATAAAAGTCGTTTTCCAGCAATTATTTTTGGTCAATTTAGTTTGATGTACAGAGTGCGTAGATTTCGGCTATGTGATGGGTCTTTTTACACCCTGTAGATAAAAAAAGAATTTTGAGAAGAGAAATCAAAATGCATTAAAATACTTTAACATTTGTTCATATTTAAATGAATAAAATATTGAATTTTTTTTTTTTTGTCTGTATTGTGAGAGGCTTCGTCATACCGCGGCATGCTGAAGCATTCCGCGGTATGGGAATTATGAGTCCTAAACGGTGTTAATAAGGTTCAAAATTATTTGAGCTTAAAAATATTCCTTGCCGTGCCGTCCTGCCAGTAGGCGCAGGCCCTTAGGTACTCCGAGGCGGCACGGAGGGTCCTCGATGTGATAAAAATAAAAACTATTGTAAGGTCATAAACAATTATATTGGTTGTATACAAGGTTAGTCGGAAAGGGGGTACTAATCCGAAGCCCACTTATAGTATCGCTGATGACTGTTTGAAAGCAAGTGTTAAAATTTCAAAATTCGATATATTTTTTTTCCAAATAAAATGTTTTTTTTTTGGTTTTTTCAAAAATTCTTCATCCCTGTTTTAGTTACAAATTCAGAAAATGGTGCTTCTAATTCATGACCCCAAATATGACCTAAAATGTAAACACAGCTGATCATAACTGGGGATAGATAGATTTTAGAGATTTTTTTTTGAGATTTTTGAACAACTGTTTCTCTTAAACTATTGACTTTTGGGAAAAGTTGTAGAACAAAAGTTACTCATTATTATGTGTACTTTAACACCCTTTCGGATTAGTACCCCCTTTCTGACTAACCTTGTATAGGGACTGCAATCCAGCAAAGTGAGATCCCGCAATCCAGTGGGATCCAGAATAATTTTAGGCTCTGCGGGATCCCGCAACAGCTTGCGGATCCGCAATGCGAATCCGCAAGTACCGAATGGTGAAAATTCATTCACGCCTTTAATTCACCTAGCAACGCCAAAAAGAGATAAAGTGACTTATTATTTGATATTTCTAAAGTGACATTATTTTTGATTGATTTTAGTAAGAAAAATTAAAATACTATTAGTAAACTTAAACTAAATTCAAACGATACTCTTTGTGAATAAAGAAGACTGATTAGTTCAGATAAAGATTAGGTTTAATATTTTTAGTAAATTAAAGTACAAAAACTATAATTACTACAAAGTACCAAATATTATAAGTATCAAATATTGATATAATTATGTGTTATTGTTTTTGGAGTCTTTAATAAATAATAAGTAACAAAGTAACCGAACTGTAAAATAATTATTCAATTACATTCAGTAAGGTGTTGTTGATTTGTGTATTTTTAATAAATATTTGATTATAACCATAACAAAGTATATTGTTTTGAATTCCATAAAACAACTTTAACCCATGCGGGATCCTGTGGGGTCCCGCTGGATTGAAGTCAATCCAGCAAAAATCCCGCGGGATTGAAAACAATGCTGGATTGCAATCCCTAGTTGTATATTCGGGTGTACTTTGGAACACACGCACATCATTCATCATCATTGCGTTTATAGACGCAAATCGTCACATGCACAAAACGGCCAGACCCGGAACAACTATTTGTACCTAGGCCATACAAATATTTATTTCGTGCAGAAACGCACGACCCGTAGCGCAGAAGCTAGTGGCTCACCCACTGCACCAAACGTGTCGTCAAGATTTATAATCGTATCGCATTATTATCTTCGTATTTATAACGATATTATTAATTAAAATTAGAGATGTGCCGACTATGACTTTGGCCGACTATACGACTAGCCGATTAGTTGGTTGTAAAGAGGCCGAGTAATCGGCCAAGCCGATCACGGTTTCGTCGGTATTCGACAATTTCTGTAACGTTTCGTTTACAGCTTCTTCGCGCGCAAGTCACAAACAATGCCTGCGGGCGTGTCGGGACATGTTTTGTTTACTTCGCATTGTCAAGAATCAGGGTTTTTATTTAATGTAATATCAATCAATCAATCTGCCTAGCCTTTTCCCAACTATGTTGGGGTCGGCTTCCAGTCGAACCGGATGCAGCTGAATATCAGTTTTTTACATGGAGCGACTGCCTATCAGACCTCCACAACCCAGTAACTGGGTAATACGATACTCTTGGTAAGACTGGTTGTCAGACTTTCTGGCTTCTGACCAACAGTAACGACTGTCATAGATCTACAAATGACAGCCGGGACCAACGGCTTTACGTGCTTTCCGAGGCACGGAGGAAACTCGCTATGGTAAATGGTCACCCATCCACAGACCAACCTCGGCAAGCGTGGCTTAACCCGGAAGATCGGTCTATGCGGCTGTAATTATTTAGCCACGAGCTCCTCTTTTCTTTTTTATTTAATGTAATAATTCCTCCAATATACATTTTATTGAGAAATACATACAAAGTAAGAAGCCGGATAGTCGGCGCTCTTTGCCGAATAGTCGGCGCTCTTTGCCGAATAGTCGCCGACTACAAAAGTGGCCGAATAGTCGGCTTTGCCGACTATTCGGAAGATCACTAATTAAAATCCTTTTTTTTGTCCACAGCCGTTCTAGCCCCACTGGTGATACGTCAGGAGATGCTCCACCTGCGCCGGCGCTCGATCCTCAACGCGAAGCTGTCTCTATACCTCGCATCACAGTACAAGAAGTTCTCTAAACGGGTAAGATAGTTCTATTTATCTCTCCTGAGTTTAATTGCGGAATACCTATATACAGGGCGTCCCACGACTTTGCCACATGGAGGGAAAGTACCTTAAATACTGTATATAGAAAAAATTACTGAATGAAGACTTCATTTTTATTTTAAAAACAATACGAACTGCATTCAAACAATTTTAAATAATCACCTGTTTGAACCGGGAATCGAACCCGCTAAATGTGAAAATAAAAAAAACTGTAATTTTATTCTACTAATCGAAAGGCTCGATCTGATACATTTATTTCTTCTAAAAAACATAGCATCTAAAATAAAAGGAACACCATGAAATTTAACATATTAAAATTTTGTTCAGAATAATGAATAGCATTTTCTCTGACTATGTCGTGCTTATGTACTATTTTCTGCTTTATTATTATTTCGAAGTATTATTTCATTATTCACCATGAAAAAATAAATAAATCAACGGTAAGCGCGATTGTTAAAAGAGTTACAATTTGTATACAATAGGAAGAGACACATTCTGAGCATTTAATAAATAATTTGTTTGTAAGTTGGATAGTTAAACGTGTCTTATTATTTCAAATAAATGTTAAATTTCATGGTTTTCCTTTTATTTTAGATGCTATGTTATTTAGAAGAAATAAATGTATCTGATCGAGCCTTTCGACTAGTACAATAAAATAACAGTTTTTTTTTATTTTCACATTTAGCAGGTTTGATTCCCGGTTCAGACAGGTGATTATTTAAAATTCTTTGAATGCAGTTCGTATTGTTTCTAAAATAAAAATGAAGTCTTCATTCAGTATTTTTTTCTATCTACAGTATTTAAGGTACTTGCCCTCCATGTGGCAAAGTCGTGGGACGCCCTGTATAGCCTTCTTCAACAAAGAATACATCAGAACTAACTATTAAACGTCAAGCCTCGTATCCACTAGGCAACAATTGACGCGAAACATGTGACGCTCAACATGTTCGGCAACATTGCCAGATGACGCCTAACATGACGCTGATGGAATTAGTACGCATGAGTTTGTTGCACGTTGTCGATCATCGTGTTGCTACATGCTGAGAAAGAAACATGTTGAGCAACATGTAGCGCGTCAATTGTTGCCTAGTGGATACGAGGCTTCGCATTTAGCGTATGCGCCGTAATGTAGTAATGCGCACGTAGGAAACTTCTAACTCTAGTACGCTCGGCGTAATAACGTAAAATACGCAAGGTGAGATCGCGCAGGGAATTTGTATTTAGCGCGATCCATACGCGTAAGGCAATTTGTCCACCGCCGCAGAGAACGAGAACGAGATGACGTTGCCGAAGTAGCGATACATACATTACTATGGCTGCGTGTACACCGCATATCCGTTATCCGAGCGCCGTCATCTCGGCCACCGAGATTGTGAGTAGTTCGGCCCTACCACTAGAACTCCGCCGAGATCATGACCAGTGATCGGAAAAAGGTGAGCTAATTTACCTAAACTTCAAAGAACAGAGACAAAAACTGGAGACTTCCTTACGACAACATCTTTTTCGTGAAAATTATTCCGGGTTTCGGGACATCACTAAAGTAGGTAGGTACATTTAAATATTAATGTTATTAATTCAGAAAACAATTGAATTCGTCTCCTGTTTTTGTTTCCAAAATTGACACAAAACCAGATGACACGTTTTTTATTGTTTTCAAAAAAGAGATTCTTTATTGTTTTCAAAAAAGGAGATTGTCTTTTATTTTTTGAAAACAATAAAAAACGTGTCTACTGGATTTGTGTAAATTTTAAAAATTAGAAAAAAAATGTTGTCGTCTTGAAGTCTCCACTTTTTGTCTCTGTTCTATGAAGTTTAGGTAAATTAGCTCACCTTTACTCACTTTAAACCGCCTACGTACGACGCTAAGATATGCTCAATGTATCTGCAGCCTTAGTGTTGATTTTGGTTTGTTTATAGGTCTCGGAGTACAAGAAGGTGGCGTGGCGACAACAGAAGACCATCAGAGAACTTACTAAAAGGCAGAGGGATCAGGACGCGGCTATTGGTAAGGATTTTAAATTTTGACGTTAATACACGTGTTTTTGTATTTTTGGACACAGTTTTAATACATTTTTAGGTTGTCAAAAGACGGTGTGCCGCGTGTTAACGATACTAAGGGCGTAATTATATTTGGTCGTTTACCCAAATTCAGATACCTAAGTCTAAAGTAATTTGGATACCTGAATTGGGGCAAACGACCAAATGAAATTACGCCATTACCAATGGGGTAATGGCGTAAGCGAATCTCTATACACAGCGGGAGGATTTTTAATACGTTTAATTATAGGTCTAGCGTATAACTGAGTCAGTGCCTGTGATATTACAGTGATATCTTCATTATGTTTATCACGCGTATAGCGAGATAATTTGGACACGTCATGTCACGTCATATGTCACCCCTCCCGTGCCGCTCCCATACCCCAGAAACTGGCTCAGTTATGCGCTAGACCTATAGCTTCACTTGTAACTAAGTTTGTTAAAAAAACCTCGGGATTCGATTTTCACCCACTTCCAACTGTATGTAATTCTGATAAATATACAAAAATATGGTACCATCGAGGTCATGTCATGATTGAGCCGGAAGGTGGATAATGGAACCCCTTAGAGTGGTTACGCACTGCATCCAAAATAGCCCCGTCTCTTTTTGTTATATGACATAAGAAAGTGATGGGTATATTTTAAACCTGGGTTTACCTTAGTCTTGGTTCAAACCATCTTTTGTAATAAGGCCCATCGAGTTTGAGGCATGATCACCATGTTTGTCATACTAATTTATTATCCTAGAATCTTGTTATTAGCAGCATGCTTTACGTTGTATGAGGGTAGGAGAGAATAAAACGAGAAAATATAAAACTAATTTCTGTTTTTCTTGTTTCAGCTGACTTGAAGAAGCGCATAGAGGAATGCGACATAAAATACAGTGAATTGACACACACTAACCAAGCTGTTGGAGGGAAGGCTATCGCTGGTAAATATACCTATTATGATACAATATATACCTGTGACGTCGGCAAAATGACTTCAGAACTCTGCCGAAAGAGGAGGTTTATACCAGGTAAGAGGGTTGTTGCATGCATAAAAGATTATCAAAAGTTGCAGCAGGTGTTTGTTTTTATTGAAATAAAAAAAAAGATTAAGACTTTATTCCGTTCACAAAAAAATACATTTTAATATTGTTTTTTTTTTCCATTACCTATTTTATTGTTCAGGTGTACAGAAACGGACATAGCGTACCTTTCATCTCGAAAAAAAGTACTGTTCCCGAGGAAAATAACTATAACGTTCTTATGATAATAGATGGCGCCACGTGTCTTTCAAATCATGATTGAATTATATTTTCCCGAAAAATACGAAATACGCGATAAACGACATCCACTCGGGCAAAGCCACGAACGACCTCTAGTATTCTATAGTTAAACAACAAATAATAGAAACAGTTATTTCAGATAAGTGTAGTGGTACAGAATGCGCGCCCTTAGTGCGCATGTCCGACTCGCACTTGGCCAGTTTTTAGCATCCATGCATCCATCCAAAATTTAAGTGCTGGGTACTTGTCGGTGTAGCAACCTCCATCTTTCTCTATCCAGAGCCAATTCCTTCATTTCTCTGTATGTTATCACTTCTGTTTTTTCCTTCAATTGGTCTGCGTACTTTCTTCTTGGTCTACCTAGTTTTCTCTTTGCTTGTAATTTACCTTCTATGATGTTAGTTATAAAGCTGTCGTCTCGCAGTAAGTGTCCAATCATTTTCCCCCTTCTTCTTTCTATATGTTCTAAAATTAGTTTTTTTTCTTTGACTCTACTTAGAATCTCTTCGTTGGTGACTTTTTCTGTAGTTTTTAGCATAATATAATTATTACTACTTGTGTATAACTAAGTTTAGCACTACATTGAGAGGGAGTATCTTACCAATTCCTTATGATTCCAGCGAGCGCTGCGGGTGAAGTGGCGACCACATCTGCACAGCCGTTGCGTCACTTCTCCAGCCAGATCAAGTTGGACCTGTCAGTTCTACCCATTGGGACCTCCAAAAGGAATAACAAACGTAAGTTAACAGAAATATGGTACACATTGCTTCGATTAATATATTTAACCGGTATCGTCCCGCGCGACGATCCGGATCGTCAGTGCCATTGTTTATCTATTGTGTCTATAATTACAGTGCTACACAGGATAAGAAGAAATTAAAAGAATAACTCCTAGGTAATAACACTGCCTCGTTGGTGTAGTGGTCGCAAGCGCGACTGCTGAGCTTGAGGTCCTGAGTTCGATCCCCAGGTAGGGCAAACTGTTATTGGGTTTTTCCGTTTGGAATTTCTCAGTAGCAACCCGGAGTCTGGATTTGTGCCCAGTTGATGGCAATAGGCTTGACTCCCATGGGACTTAAACATAATGGCGAAATGAGGGTGTACTATACACCTCTGCTCAACTGCCTACGGGGAATAAGGCGTGATGTTATGTTATAATAACACCCAACTCGCTATCAATCCGTAGAATAGGGTATTTGACTGAAAAAATCTAATTAGTCCGTCAGTTAGATTATCAAAAAACATTTGACCCGTATTTTTTCTTTTGTTACGTAAACCAAAATTGACGGAGATACGACACTTTTAAAATTGGCAAAACGTCACAAGCCAGTACAATTTTTACTTGCTTCTGACGTCACAAGCCCCCACTCTCGAGTTTTAGTGCGTTTTATTTTATCTTTCCAAATATTCATAGATTTAACAAAAGAAAAATACGTGTCCATTATTTTTCAAAACTCTAACTGACGGACTAATTAGATTTGCAATTTATTGATGCTGTCAACATGCCTATTAATATACACTTTACATCCGACAACCAGAAACTTTTTTCATCATTCTTTACAACTTTTACTATGGGATAAAGTGCGAATTCGTGAAAACAAAATCAGCTGTTCCATACATTTTGTTAAACGTTCAGCGGTCACTAATGAGACACAATTAATTAATCTATTGTTATCGACTGAAATCAGTCTGGCGCAACGGACAAGAGGATAAGCAACATTGATTATTTTGTCTAAAAGAGCTGTTTTTTTTTTCAAGAATACTGGTTTTGTCCCCTAGTAAAAGTTGTACCTACACCTACATAATGATAAGCAGCATAGTCCATGGTTTTTGGATGTCTAACCAGTCATGCTGTGAGGCAAACAATTTAAAAAGGTTAAGTTTTATTCCTTGCAGTATAAAAAGTTTTCAAAATGTTTCATACATTTTTAAAAAGTCGTGGTGGCCCAGACGTTACCGATCCGCTTTTTAAGCACCGGGTTGCGAGTACAAACCCAGGCATGTACCAATGTGACTTTTTCAATGTCATATGTACTTTGTTAGTTAATCTAAGACGCCACTGACATACGGTGAAGGAAAACATCGTGAGGAAACCTGGACTTTAACCCCCCTATTACAAAAGATGGTCTAAGAAAAACCTAGGTTTTAAAATAGCCCCGTCTCTTTTTGTTATATGACATAAGAATGTGATGGCTATATTTTAAACCTGGGTTTACCTTAGTCTTGGTTTAAACCTGTTGGGATCGGGTTAGAAATTGTAAATAGGCACGATTTCAGAATAATTAATATTTATTGTTACGAGAATACAACCATGTTTTTTAAACCGAGTGACAGAGAGTTCTATAGACAACAATAGACAAGCCCACTACAAAGAGATCTTATTACAAATATAAAATTTATTTCTCAACAAAACCATCTTTTGTAATAAGGGGGTAATGGTCTGAAATCGCCAACCCGCAGTGAGCAAGCGTGGTGATCAATGCACGTTCCTTCTCTGTATGAGATGAGCCCTTTTTCCTGCATTGGGAATATTATTTAAGTTTTATAATAACGATGGCATTTCCCTGTTACGCTCAACTACTTACTAGATGGAGTTACAAAGTTCTTTTTGTTTTTTTATTATTGGCTTCCTCTATGTTCTGGTGGTCGCAAGCGCGATTGCTGAGCGCGAGGCCCTGGAATCGATCCCCAGGCCATGCAAACTATTATGGAGTTTCTACAAAAATGACTACTAACAAAAATTTGTTCACAGTACTGCCAAACATGAAACCACGGAAACCTATGATCAAACTCCCGAGCCTATCCGAAGGCGACTCAGGACCGCCCCCCAAACTTCAAAAGATAGACGAAAGTCGCTTCAGCGCCTCCCCATCGACTTCAAAGGACAAACAAAGCCCGAAGACCAGATCACAGTCAGCTCTAGCAAAGATAAAAGGTATAACCAACGAAATAAGACTTTTAACTAATCTTTCAAAGAGTTTTGACAATAAACTGAAGCGTCCTCTCGGTTTAAGTGGTGTTGAATTAAGTGTACCTGATAGTAAAAAGCAGAAAATAGATTAAGTTTACGTTTGAATTGATTTTGAACTGTATGTCGTTGTAATAGGGTCGAAAATCGGATGTTTTGTAAGAAAGATTTGATTTTTATATTGAAATATGCTAAAAAGATTACATAAAAAGGTCTTTCTCGATAGTTAAACGATTTTGTGAAGATATTTTAGTTATTATAGTGTATGGGAAATTTGCGATAAAAAATTACTATAGTTTTCAGTACAGAGGTAGAAATAATAACAGTAAATTGACAGTAAATAGTAACAGATCTTTATTTTCGGTAGGTTTAAAAGAAATCTTATCGGTTAAGGTACACACACGGTGCAGAAACTATAAGATATCTGTATCTGAGCGCATATCTTACGATATCGCTCTTCACACGGCGCAGATATATGTGTATTTTTGCGTTCGGTATCTGAAGACACCGATATGAACAAGTTCTGTCAGATACAAAATATACGTGAAGATAATAATTATCTGCGGATACAAATTGAGGAGTGTCTGATCGAAACGTCATAAAAAATCTTCAGAAATGACCAAAAACTATAAGTTATAATGAAAATAAGTTATAACTTTTTTGTTGTAAATAGCTTGTTTTGATCAAAATTCAGAATTTTCGGGTCAATTTTCATACAGAAATCGCCGCTTTTGGCTGATAAAAAAAATGGAAAATGTAAATAGCGAATTTTGAACAAACCTCCTCAAATTGTATTAACTGAATTAACGGTTTTCATACTCATATTTTTTTGTGTATCTGAAATAAGTTTTTATACGCAGATACTCGCAGATAAAATTTTATAGTATCTGTACCGTGTGTGGCCGCCTTTATATATTATTTAATATTTTCATATTATTCTACCTCTTTACAAAAAAAGCTTGTGAAATTAATAACGTACTCCATTATGTTTAAAACGTGCATTTTGTACTCTTAATGTAAATAAACTAAAACACGTATTTACTCTTATGTTTTATGAGCCTAAAGGCGCTTTTTTTCCGAAAACTGTTCCGAATCGTAATTTGAAAGCAAAATTGAAAATGGCTTTAAAATGCATATTTGCAATTTGACAGAACACTTAATTGCTTTCAAGTTTTGAATCGGGCAGTTTAGACCAAAAGCTTTAGTGTATTTAGTGATTGCAATGTGAAAATTCTATACTACTGACATTATTAGTGCATAATTTGACGGAAAAATGACGCTAAAAATGTAAGTACAACTTAGAAACAATTATTATCTATAAACATTTATAATTAGATTCTAACTTGATTTTCGAATATTGTATTTAAGCGTCAAATTGACAATTGTATCGTCAAATTGACGATTTTACCGTCAATTTGACGGTTTATCTTCAATTTGACGATTTTACCGTCAACTTGACGATTTTGCCATCAAAATGGCGTAAATACCGTCAATGTGACGTCCTCTTATAAAATTGTACATAAGTTATGTATTCAGAACATAAAACGCAATAAAAAGCAATAACTAATTGAGTTAAACGTTGTGAATTTTATTTTAAAAATAAAATATATATTATTTACTATCCGCCAGTGACCGAAAATGGTAAGTTTATTCTATAGATATTCTAGATAAACACCAGAATTACAGATCAATCCACAACGACTCACCCAGTCTTTGTCTAAGTCGATACTGTGCAAGTGTGCTTTATTTATTTATTTATTGACACACCAACGACTTATTCACTAAATCATTACATTAAATATATTCTATTTATTTAATGAAGAGGAAGCCAGGATGAAGGAGGAGCTCGTGACTAAATAATTACAGCCGCATAGACCGATCTTCCGGGTTAAGCTACGCTTGCCGAGGTTGGTCTGTGGATGGGTGACCATTTACCTTAGCGAGTTTCCTCCGTGCCTCGGAAAGCACGTAAAGCCGTTGGTCCCGGCTGTCATTTGTAGATCTTTGACAGTCGTTACTATTGGTCAGAAGCCAGAAAGTCTGACAACCAGTCTTACCAAGAGTATCGTATTACCCAGTTACTGGGTTGTGGAGGTCTGATCGGCAGTCGCTTCATGTAAAATACTGATATTCAGCTGCATCCGGTTCGACTGGAAGCCGACCCCAACATAGTTGGGAAAAGGCTAGGCAGATGATGATGATGATGATGATATTCTATTTCAACAATATTGAAAAAAACGTGGCGTGTAAGATCTCTTAGTACGGGCGTTAGTCCAAATCCGTACAGTGTGGCTGTTTGAATCATTGGAGTCACCTATGAGATACCTAAGACCCTACTATAAACCTAGCCCTACAATAACTACCCAACACCCTAGTAATCCTAACGCCCTAACCCCACCATACAATCCACACCAAACGTAAGTTACGTTGGTTTTACGTGAGGGAAGTCTGTTACAAGGAGAGCTACGGTAACAGACGGAATTTGGGTAGGAATAGGGGTTTGTGTACGTCGTGCAATGTATACAGGAAATGGTTATCTCACTGCCGATCCTACAGACTCATAGGATCGATAATGGCTAAAGGTGTCTTGGCCACAGTGATGGGAGTTACGGTAGATGAATCAAAGTCGACTTCAGCTTGATGATTGTTTTATTACACTAGTTATCTTAATTATATTATACTAATTTTGTGGTCAATATAGGTACACTGATAATAACTATTTACATGTGTGTTGTGTGTGTCGTGGCTCGAGAGGAGCTCGTGGCTAAATAATTACAGCCGCATAGACCGATCAAGCCACGCTTGCCGAGGTTGGTCTGTGGATGGGTGACCATTTACCATAGCGAGTTTCCTCCGTGCCTCGGAAAGCACGTAAAGCCGTTGGTCCCGGCTGTCATTTGTAGATCTTTGACAGTCGTTACTGTTGGTCAGAAGCCAGAAAGTCTGACAACCAGTCTTACCAAGAGTATCGTATTACCCAGTTACTGGGTTGTGGAGGTCTGATAGGCAGTCGCTCCATGTAAAATACTGATATCCAGCTGCATCCGGTTCGACTGGAAGCCGACCCCAACATAGTTGGGAAAAGGCTAGGCAGATGATGATGATGTGTGTTGTGTGTGTATTGAGCCGATGAAGCGAAGATCTCACTGGGTCACTTCTTAGCGCTAACGGTACTATTCTGTGCTAACGGTGTGCCGGTGTTGCCGGCGCGTGGACCAAATGTGTGTCGATCTTAAGAGCGGTTACGCACTGCATCCGACCCGAATCCGTGAAAATACGTTCCGAAATAGTCATAGAACTATTTGTATGATAGTTTACGCACTAGATCCGACTTCCGTCATCCGATTTCTCTCCGTCATCCGTGAGTCTCCAATTCGGAAGAAATATTGACGGACCGAAGTAGCCGTAGTACTGTTTGTATGACCGCTTTCGCATTATCTCGGATTCAAATCGGACATTGATTTACTTGGATTTGGATCAGAGATCGGATTATGTGCGTAAGCAATATCCGAATTCGGTCCGAGATTTTTAGACTCTAGATCCGTATTTTTACGAATTCGGATCGGATGCAGTGCGAAAAGCAATATTCGAATTCGGTTCGAGTTTTTTATATTCTTATCTTTCACAATAAGGAGTGGGGTGCGTCTTCGTGGTTTGAACGCACTATAATACCGTAACATAATTCAATAGAATAAGGTTTCCGGTTTCGGTGCCTGCTTTTCGCATGCTGTATCAATTTTTAGCAAAAATTATAATAACACAAAGTAGGATTGACTTTTTTTATTGGTCGTATAAACTACGTCAAATTCCGCCTAAATTATTTCTGTAGCATTTTTTTATTACCTTTAAAAGTTCGGGGTTAGTGAAAATATTTTTGTTGTATGTATAAGAATAACTAATATTCGAGTATAGAAATGAAACTCTTGCGCCAGAATCGAACAAGGGCATGATAATAGCCTACTGACTCGCGTTGGTTTAACCAACAACTTAGTAAAGGCTTGCGCTGGCCGCCTCGCGCTCATGCACGTTCCATGTCCGCTCTTTAAGAACTTTTTCAATTATGTATGATATTATAGTGAATCAAACTTAATTTCTACATATATTCTAGTATAAAATATTAATTAAATAAATAAATAAACGCCATAAGTACTAACCCTGGCGACATTCGTGGGCAACAGCGGGGTGTTGCAGGCTGAGGGGGGAACGGCGTGTTAATGTTGTGACGTTTGCGGCACGCTCAAAGGAGATTTTATTCTATACTCGCATTTATTCTTATGGTATATAAGGTCCTTTTTTACCATATTCTGATAAAATTATCAATTCCATAAACCATAATGTTTGTCCTGTTTTGTTTCAATAAGAAATTACGAAATCTATATTTCCCAGGGTGTTTAAAATTTACTCTAAGAATTTTGTGGGGTTACTTGGTGTCAGAAAAATTTAACATAAAAAAAGTAACAAAAAAAAAATACGAGAATTTCGAAAAGTTGGTCTGCGAAAATTGTTCAATTTCCGATACAGAGTATCCTCAGACCAAATAAAAAACCAAGACAGAGCGCTGTCAACAGTGACATGAGGCCGGTGTCGTAAACATGTGTGCACTTAGTGAGGTGTAGTTTGATTGTAGGTTGATTGAAAAATGCTGTGAATGTGTGCGTGTATGCGTGTATGCAGAGCGGTGGTGTAGTTTGATTGTAGGTTGATTGAAAAATGTTGTGAATGTGGGCGTGTATGCGTGTATGCACAGAGCGGTGGTGTAGTTTGATTGTAGGTTGATTGAAAAATGTTGTAAATGTGTGCGTGTGTGCGTGTATGCACAGAGCGGTGGTGTAGTTTGATTGTAGGTTGATTGAAAAATGTTGTGAATGCGTGCGTGTGTGCGTGTATGCACAGAGCGGAGGTGTAGTTTTGGCATGCTTCACTGTATTCTTCGCAGCGTTCTGTCTTGGTTTTTTATTTGGTCTGAGAGAGTAACCCCCAAAATTCTAGCGAGTTATTTTTTTAACTCCATGTTTACCTACAGGTACTATCTCTCTTTGAAAAAATATCAAGTACAATGTATGCGCAAAAAAAACAGTTTATGGTAAAACAGGGTACAAAAAAACTTTTTATTGTTTTGTTTATATTAATGTATTATTTTTATAGTGTAAAGTACACTCTAAATATGTCTAACAGCCGTCATTGTTTTATATTTATTTGTTTAAGGCTACAATTCTACTAACTTTTCAAACTGATCTAATAAAAGAACTACATCATATTCAATTTCAATCAGTTTTCTTTGAACTTTCCTCCAAACCTACATCTTTCAAATTCTCTACACTCATTATATTTATCTTCTTAAACAATTATGCGAGAATTGATAAATATATTTACTTTTCTTTTCAAAATATACATCATGATGATTCCATTAATTCTCATATCCAAAAAATACACTCAGGATCAATGAATTCGGATCACCAATATAAACCTTAATATATCAGAAACTAAGAATGATAGCATAAGCAAATAAAAAGTGTTTTATAGACTACTAGCTTTCGCCCGCAGCTTCGCTTGCGTGAAAGAACCCGTTAAGTGACGATTTTCCATACAAACTTTCATCCCCTATTTAACTCCCTTAGGGGTTAAATTTCAAAAAATCCCTTCTTAGTGGATGCCTACGTTACAAAAGGAACCTACTGTCAAAATTTCAAGTTTCTAACCCCAGCGGTTTAGGCTGTGCGTTGATAGATCAGTCAGTCAGTCAGTCAGCTTCTCCTTTTATAAGTATAGATTTAATAATATTGAAATAAAATAAAAAAAACTTTTTATTTACTCTTACGATCCACGATATCCACGATATTTTGCATAGTGCCTTAGTAAATGCTAAAGATGATGTATCTACCACAAAAAAATAAATCTGATGGTTTAAATGTATTTTCTGTTAAAAAAATAATTTAATAAATCAATCAATGAATTAATTTACTGGTTCTTTTAGGTGTAATAGCGTGCACGGCGCTAGCTATCAATGCGGGGCCATTTTCTTGCATGGATGTTATAACAACTTAGAGGAGTTACCAGTAACGAAATAAATGACTTCTAAAACAATTTTAACAAAAAAAAAAACAACTGATTTTTAGTGTTTCTATATTATCTTCAGCATTCACTAAGACGCTATGCAAAATATCGTGGATTATTAAAGAAAGACCTTATATTAAGTTTTATGTTGGTGGCCTTGATTCATAGCTCCCGAGTGTACACACATTTAGGTTTAGTTTTATTTTATTTCGCTGTTTAAGTTGGTAAGAATGTTTCATAGTTTATGCTAATTAATGTTTAGTAAATAAATACAAGGCAATAATATGGAGCCTCGATTTATGTTGCTTAGAAGCAAATCTTTTTAAATTAATGTTGAACTACATTAATTTAAAAAGATTTCGCGCCGATGTAAAACTGTTACTAAAATTAAATTTAAATAAAATCGTGGTAAAATATTTATTTGATACAGATGCTATTTAAATTTAATTAATAAAATATGTAATCTGAGCAAGACTTATTGATATCGTGTTTGACACTAAAGTTTATTTTAAATTTAATAATAGTTATTAATATTTGTTTATACCAATAATAGTTACTTCTTTAACGCACTTAATTTTGATTCAACTTCGAGATCTGCTTACCTCTTTTAAAATAATAAAGGTGAGCATAATTAAGTTCGTTTTCAAAGAAAATATAGAAGTCTTTGTTTTTACAAAATAAATATATCTTTATAACAATTTAAAAGTACCTGTAGTAAAAAAAAACGCGCACAAACGATTAAATGTTTAGTCGATTTTTTTTATCGAGTGTCTCTTAGTGTTTTGACGTTTGTTGCAAATCGTACATTCGCTTCTAGGGCAAAATATTTTATATAATAACTGACTATTTAATCGCGGATGTGTTATTTTTCTAATTAGTGGTATCAGTGTTGCAATAGCAATAAATTTGTGAAAATCGACTATCTGGATAGTTGTCGGTTCTAAGAAACTAAACTTGGTGACTAATACGGTAAACAAATAAGTGTAATTCCTTTAAACCACATAATCTTTTACTGGTATAGATTAATCCTGCACGGGAATTAGATTAAAAAAAACTTTGTTTTTTAATTTTCTTGATAAAAAAAAATTACATGATAGAACATTTCAATGCATAAACGAATAGAAGCCCAGTGATACAGCTGGCGGGTACTACTAGCTCGATATCGCTCCGTGCAGTCAGTTAACTCTGGGCGCTAAAATTATTCGCCAGTACTTTTTATTTTTTGAAAAAAAAGTTTTTCCTGTAATAATCCCACGCAGGGTTAATCAGTGTCACCAGTAGAACACGCGATTTGAAGGACTTATACACGAATTCGTTTACACCCTGTAGTAAGTTGATTACTAAATATTTCTTACGTATTGGGATGTGAATAATATCTTTTATATTTACTAAACTATATTAGTGTACTTATAGTGTTCATTGTAAACTATTTTTAATATTTAATGCACAGAACTGAATGATTAGAAGCTTCTATCAAGCCAAATTGACAATAGGAATTGAAGACGCCTATTCTATACGATACGATTGACAGTTGCGATTGAAGTCAATCAAAGCATTTTGTATAAAAAAAACTTAATATAGTAGATAAAAGTATGTTTTAATAAAGGGAGTGCCTCTGCTGCCGGCGCCGGTTGCCATTACAAGTGCCGGCGCCGGTTACTAAACTACATACACTGTTTTTTTACACCTTCAAGCATTCTTCAAACTCTTCATGAGACGATTATTCGTCGCCCTCTTTCATTTTCACAATAAAAACAAATGAGAAACTTAAGGGCATGTTTGTAAGGTTGTTTAGGTTTCCAAAGCAGAGTCGACGGAGCCCCGTCCTACTTCTGTCTGCAGAGTTTAAAGTAACACGAAGGGGATGACGCGGTCTTCGTTCGCTCGCTTTGCTCGATCACTGTAGCCCCGTCATCCCCTTCGAACCTAATCTATCAGTGTCAGGGTTCCCCAAATAAAAGAGCTCGCTTCGCTCCCTCTTGAAATTAGTCAGTTGGAAAACAAGTTACAGTGTTTGGCTCAAAATCTAACCTACCTTTAAACTAACATACCTACCAAACAACTTATTACCGCCGCCGGTGTCCATTTTGGGTGGCGGCAGCCGATGTTTTTAATGTCAACTGCCGGCAGTAATGTAGGTACTGCCGGATGCCGATGGTGTTATTTTTGGGTTACGGCGCCGGCAGCGGAGGCACTCTCTTTAATAAACCCTTGTACTAACAATTGTAATTAAAATGGGCGTATTTAAGTATCTATAGGTACTAAAATTGTTTAAAAAGTATTATATCAATACTCTTGATTAGTGAAATAAACATATAGTTATTTATGAGTGTTTTATTTTATCACTAGCTGTTGTCCGCGGTTTCACTTGCATCCTAGAGGAACTACTTCATGTACCCGAATGAAACGTATCCAATTTCCTATTCCAGAGGTCTACCTGTGTGCCAATTTTCATCCATATCCGTTCAGCTGTGGCGTGATTGAAACAAACATCAAAATTCACTAACATCCAAACTTTCACGTCTATAACGCATCATCCTACGTGAGCGATCTACAAGCTACGTGAAGCGGTGCGGCGCGACGCGAAAACAACAAACAGTCGATACCTATTGAAGTGGCCTACGTGACCAAACGCACGTGGAGTGCGGTGCGACGCGGCGCGAAGCGAAGCGAACGTGATCAGTTGGCTTGATATTTTCACGCGAACTGGATGCGGTGCCGTACAGTGCTACTGAATGACGCGGCGCGCGGCGAGCGGTCCGCGAGCTCGTAGGACAAAGCCGCCGCTTCGCACCACATCGCATTGAATTCGCGTGTCACCGCATCGGATCGCTTCGCAATTCGCGTCGCTTTAAACCGCCTACGTAAGACGTCGCGTTATTAATTTATTAGGAAGTAGGTTAGGATTATCCTAGTAGGATACTAGAAGTTACCTAACACTAAGATGATACCTGGGGGCCAATTCAACTAACAGAAACTTTTATCAACATGTAGCAACTGAATCGTTCATTCAGGTTCCTTATCGTCACCCTCCGCGCTAACTGTCGTAACTAACAATCAATAATTTTTCAGAGAAATTCTCACAGAGTGACGTATCTGCTTCAAATTAATAGAAATAAATAAATAGATACCTTAGGGCTAGAGGGCAACTACTAACTAAGCCAAGAATAAGCCAAGAGCAATATAAAAAAGTTATTAATTCATTAATAAAGCCACAGCTAACGCAACTACTGAAAAATTATCAATTGCTGGATACGACAGTTAGCGCGGATGGTGACGATATAGTGTATAGTCTGCATTCAGACAGTTTTCGTTTCCGAAAACTGTCAAAATGTTTTTTTTTTGTTTTTGTTGTCAAACAATTTGATAGTTTTTGTAAACGAAAAAGACATACTGCGCCGACACCCTGTCTCAGTGATCGCATCTGATAACAGATACCTAAGCAGACCATAAATTGCGAGAATCTAATTTATTTATTTATAGTTTCGCAGAAAATTAGTACAGAGGCGGCTTTGCAAATGCTTTAGGCATTTTCTACCAGACGGCAGAGAAAACATGGTAGGTGCACTGAAAAGAATTTGGGTACCTATGTGATGCGATACAATATTAAAAATAATCACAAAGATAACTGTAAAACATTTAATTGAATCAGGTCTTAATGTTCATTCTTAGTCAAAATCCTTGACCTACCCCAGAGGTTGATCGCTCGCCTTCCAAGCAGGAAGTTCTGAGTTCGATCATGATCTCTTACTCTCCGAATTCATGGGCAGATCAGAACATGACAATCACTTGTGTTAACGGTGAAGGAAAAAACATCGTGAGGAAACATGCACACGTCCTGAGAGGGCTTCAAAAAGTTCTCAATGGTTTGTGTAGTCCGCCAACACGCACCAGGCTAGCATGTTGGACTCTGGCCTAAACCCTTCTCATACTAAGAACCCCGTGCCCAGCAGTGGGACAGTAGTGGGCTGATTATGGCTGTCCCATTTCAAAACCTATACCTTAATTCCATATCTCAGATAATTTATGTAAACAAAGAAATGTCATTGTCAAAATGACAGGTTAGTGGTACAAAACATTTTATCATTAAATTTTTACTAAGTAATCATTTAAAAAATTAAAGTGAATTATAAAAACAATGCAAACAAAATACCGTAGCCAAACAATGTCTTGTGTAGTGTGTCGGAGACGCGCCTTTTAATCATTTTAATCAGTCCTTTTAAGTCCAATATTAGACTTCTCAAAATCGGACCAAATTTCCACTTGGAATAGTTTACAGTCCTTTTCATCCAACATGTGGCAAGACTTGCTAAACTTACAAAATTAATCTATGAATGAGAGTTATGTGTTGTTGAAGATGTAAGTAGTTAAATAAAACATCTGATTCAAGATCTGATTTCAAATCAGTAGCTTCGATTAGAATTAACTATTATGAAATATTTTTTCATGATGTGTCTGAATCTGAATAACTATCACTTTCAGAATCAGATGAAACAATGACAACAACAAAATGAAAAACTTAACACGATGATAATATAGCACAATAACAAAATTAACAAACACGCAGCGAAAACGGGAAAAGAAAACGAATGTATTGTTATGACGCTAAGAAAACAACTTTGAAATTTTGTGAAACGAAATTTGAAAATGTTTGGTACTCCTACAGTGTTACCAGTATCATAAAATACTTTATACCAGAAAATCTTCTTTTTTTAATAACTTTGTTTAAAACTGAAAATTTATAAAAATAATTACGGTATGATCTTTTTTAAATTATTATTTCTAAAATCAATACATAAAAGAGAGTTTAACCTTTTTTTCCGGCATTTTTAGTGAATTACCATTAATAAGATATTTTTTTGATCTGTTATCCCCTTTGTTTACATAAATTATCTGAGATAGGAATTTAGGGTATAGTAAGGCCTTAAAACGAAATTTTACAGGAGAGCGCATAAACGTTAAATCGGTCAACCTTTGAAAAGTATTTATTTTAGGTAAAACCATGTGGTGAAAGTGACTTACTAGGTTTTAAAATTATCAGAGGCAGTGAATGGCACTTACTAGGTATCGATGCTTAAATACAAGGTTAGTCGGAAAGGGGGTACTAATCCGCAGCCCACTTGTAGTATCACTCATGACTTGGGTTGCCAACCCTACTATATAATATAGTATCCTACTATATTAGAGGCCCGACTACTATATTTCTGAAAAAAATATATAGTAGGCGAAACTACTATATTTTAAAGGCATCAAACTCAAACCAATAATATACGTTTCAAAACGTGTAAGCGTAATACGAAACGTCACTATCTATTTCTGAACGATTCTGGTATGTCAAGTTGATATTTACGTTCACTTTGAGTTTGACAGATTGGCAATTTTTTATAAAAAATATTCTTTTAAGAAATAAAGCACCTATTTTGGAACCTACTATATTTTTTTTTTCATCTTTTCGTTATCTACTATATTTTTGTGGGTAACAATTGTATAACTACTATTTTTGACAGACAAACAGTTGGCAACCCTACTCATGACTGTCTTAAAGCAAGTGTTAAAATTTCAAAATTCGGTAAATTTTTTTTCGATGTAAAATGATTGTTATTTAGTTTTTTCAAAAATTCTTCATCCCTGCTTTAGTTACAAATTCAGAAAATGGTGCTTCTAATTCATGACCCCAAATATGACCTAAAATGTAAACACAGCTGATCATAACTAACACTACTACAACTAACAGATAGATTTTAGAGCTTTTTTTGAGATTTTTGATCACCTATTTCTCTTAAACTATTTACCTTTGGATAAAGTTGTAGAACAAAAGTTATTCATTATCATGGGTACTTTAAGCCCCTTTCGTATTAGTACCCCCTTTCTGACTAACCTTGTATATCTGCTTATTATTTGAGTTTTCAACGCTGGTGTTTTTGTATTTGGTAGAGACTTTCTAGGTTGGCAAGATTATGCAATAAAACGATTTTTGTAAAAAGTGTCCCTTACTAGGTTTTCAAATGGGACAGCCGCATGCGTTAGTCCTTGACCTAGGCACAGTTAAAATAAAAAAAAACATTGTGAAAGGATCAAATGAACCAATTTCAAAATACACGTCATTACAAACTTAATAACGACAACAAAATTACAAAATAATCGTGTATTTAAGTACTAAATTGACAAACTTGAAATTGCGTTATAAAGATTTTATCGATTTCGACAGATATTTTCGGAAGGGTGAGAGGTGTTTATTTAAATTTTTGCCTAAAACTTTCAGAAAACCTGGAATTTTGTTGTCATAATCAAAATTCTTTCTCTAGGAAGGAAGTGAACTGAAATGTGTGATACACCTATGAATACAATTTTTATAGAGAAACTAGCCGTGTGCCTGATGGGATTTCCCATACTTCAAAAATGACAAACTTTCATCCCCTATTTAACCCATTTAGGGGATGAATTTACAAATAATTTTTCTTCGTGCTCACCTAAGTTATACAGGTGTCCCAAAAAGTAGAGTAAAGTGGAAGTCCAGAGGTAGATCACCCTTAGGCCTCATTTTCGGAGACGCGGGGCGTCGCGCGTCGCGTTGTGCAGCGCGGCCCGCACTGAATTCAAACATATGGCGTTGTATGAGAGCGTTTACAGAGAAGCGATTTTACACGCGTTTGCTTGAAATGCAGGCGGAGCCCGCGGATGGCATCGCCGCGTCGCACGCGACGTTTATCGCGGCGGCGCACGCAGCGTTGCGACCAGCTATTCCTGCAATTCTCCGTCCACTGTAAGACGTAGCGTCAATCGCGGCGGGGCCCGCGGCGTCGCACGCGCCGCATCTTCATAAACAACATCGTACATTGCCATATATGTTTGTATTTGCGCGTGTGATGATGCGGGCCGCTGCACGCGCCGCCGCTCCGTACACAGAAAATTCGTGCGACGCCCCGCGTCTCCGTAAATGAGGCCTTAGAGGTACCCAAATCATCCCCATGTACGTTAGCGTCATGAATAGTTGAGACAAATGCGTGTTTTATTCATCTAATTCAGAAAAAATAACTATTCACGTCACTATGATCAAAAATGTCATTGAAGTCAGAGTTTAGTTAAAACATGAAAAGAAATCATAGCTCAAAAACTACAAGAAATCGCGGCTTTCTGGGACACCTGTATAAGGAACTCCTGTGTAAAATTTCATGCTTCTAGACCCACCGGTTTAAGCTGTGCGTTATCTGTCAGTCAGTCAAGTTTTATTAAGTAGATATCTAATTAATTTTCGACATTAAGGACCGTCCATTTATCACGTGAGGCTTGAAAGGGGGGGGGGTTTGGCAAAAATCACGAAATATCAAATGGGGGGAGGGGGGGGGGTGTAGTAAGATATCACATGTATTTATTTTTTCGTCAAACGCGCGATTTTAAACCGAAAAGCGAAAAATTTTATGCCAGTCATAAACAACCTGCAACCTTTCTGTCTAGACATTTTATCATGGTCCTTAATTTCAGAATAAAATTAGAAAACTTTATGCCTAAAAGATAATATTCTAAAAAAATTAAGATTATTTTTAGGTACTAAAAAATACACGTGATTTTGAGTGGGGGAGGGTAGGGGGAGCGGTAGGGGGTAGTCTTAAACCTCACCACGCATCACCAAGAAAGGGAAGAAGGGAAAGGGGGGGTTAAAAAATGCTAAAAAACATCACGTGATTAATGGACGGCCCCGTATTGAAATATTTTATACCTACACTAGCGACCCGCCCCGGCTTCGCACGTATACGTTTTATAGCTTAAAACCTTCCTCTTGAATCACTCTATCTATTTAAAAAAACACATCAAAATCCGTTGCGTAGTTTTAAAGATCTATGCATCCATAGGGACAAACAGAAGCGACTTTGTTTTATACTATGTAGTGATGTAAGATACTTCCTTGAGAATATTTGATTTAACTTTTGCAAAACAGCATCAAAATTATGACCAATGATTCTCGAGATAATCAAGAATCTCTAAAATACATGCATGCCCAATTCTCCTAAAATAAATTGTTGCCAAACTCAATCGAACCACAACCGTCAGTCAGTTTTTGTTTTCGAAAACTTTCAAAATGATTGATTTTGTTTTTTGTGTCAAACTAATTGATAGCTTTTGAAATTGAGAACTGTCTGAATGAACGGTTCGGCCTTGGTTCGGTTGTGATTTTTATCAAGATTTATTTTAGGAGAATTAGGCCCCAGGTCAAACTGAGAACTTCATTTTTGAAGTTGGTTAATAATAAAAAGGCATGCTGCGTTGACCCCAAATATCCAATCCACTTAACACCCCTTCCCATAGACCAGATATTTTTCACCATATTTTACAATACTCTTGCACCCACTTGGGACGGTCCATGACTGTCCTCCAATAGTGCAGCCGTGGATAGTCCCCGGTTGGTGCCCCACCACATTTTAGATTAAAGTTCTCAAAGGGGCCTCTGCGCGTTGGACCTGTGTCCTCGTGTATGCCTTCCAAAGGACCGGACATCTTCCGCACGGAAGATGAGCCGTGATTCAGAAGAAAAGGCATGCTGCGCTGATCCCAAATAAATTAGGAGTATGGCTGAAGGGTGGTGTTGTAGTGGTATTTTTTAGATTTGCCCAAACATACGAACAGACAATTTAGTATTTTTATTTAAATCTTATTTACATAACATAACATCACGCCTGCATTCCTCGAAGGGTTGGGCAGAGGTGTATAGTACACCCTCAATACGCCGTCCCATGTAATAGGGGGCGAGCCTAACGCCATCAACCGGGCACAAATCCAGACTCCGGGCTCCGGGCTGCTACTGAGAAATTCCATACGGAAAAACCCAATAACACTTTGCCCGACCTGGGGATCGAACCCAGGACCTCACGCTCAGCAGTCGCGCTTGCGACCACTAGACCAATGAAGCAGGCATCTTTTATTTAGAAAGAATTAAATTATAAGGTTTCATTTAATAATTACAAAAGTACTTTCGATAACATATATTTTGAAAAATAAAAACATAATTTTGTTTATTTATTCTACATTTTCGTTGTACAATATTGCACTTAATGAGAATCACACAGTTTGAGTTTAATTAGTAATTTCTAAACTATGACTAAGTTATAAACTATTCTTAATTATTGCACAAAACATGACTGAATTTTGATAAATAATCACAACATTTTTGTACAAAATAAATATCGTCATACTTAGAGCAACGCGGTCGACGACTCTGAGTGGGTTTGACGGAGAATGTGCACTTCGCTTAGTGTTCATTTGACGCAAAATGTGCATTTCGCAATAGGTGTAGGTACTTCTCAATATCGTCATACTTAGAGCAACGCGGTCGACGACTCTGAGTGGGTTTGACGGAGAATGTGCACTTCGCTTAGTGTTCATTTGACGCAAAATGTGCATTTCGCAATAGGTGTAGGTATTTCTCAATATCGTCATACTTAGAGCAACGCGGTCGACGACTCTGAGTGGGTTTGACGGAGAATGTGCACTTCGCTTAGTGTTCATTTGACGCAAAATGTGCATTTCGCAATAGGTGTAGGTATTTCTCAATATCGTCATACTTAGAGCAACGCGGTCGACGACTCTGAGTGGGTTTGACGGAGAATGTGCACGTCGCTTAATGTCCACTTGACGCAAAATGTGCATTTCGTAATAACTGTCACTTCTTAAAATAAGCACTTCGCAAAATGTTAATTTGACGCTAAATGGGTATTTCGCAATAACGGTCACTTCTTAAAATGGACATTATGCAAAATGTGCATATTTTGTCATTTTTGCGTCGTGCATTCTGCGTCAAACCCCTCCCGAGTCATCGGTGGCCGGGTTTAGTCGACGTCTTTTGACGTATGTCAAATTTGACAGCACTTATTGACGTCCGTCTCTTTAATATTTAATCAAAATGAAAAAGATGGCAATAGCCGAAATTAAGTTTAGTTTTAAACCTAGCAGAATTGGTAGGTACCAATAGCTACAAATGTTTTTATATTCTTGTTTCCATTTATAAATCATTATTTATGACCTAATTACGGTTTACTCACGTGCATTTTTCAGGATTGACAGACTAGTTTCGGACTCAATGAAAATGGAGCCCATAATTAGGCTCGCCAACCTTTATGTACGAATTTACCGGGACTTCGGCAGTCAAAATGCGGGACGGCGCAAAAAAAAACGGGACCCAACTGTCAAAGTATAGGGAGGCGAAAAATACAATTAGAAATTATTTTTTCGCGACGCGAGACTCGCGGTCGCGATCTCTACTCTTCTAGCTAAACAAAACGTGCGTTCACTAAATTCCGACTTCTGCCCGAAGGTTTAGCCGTAGGTACGATAAAACGGGACAATTGGCGTCCCACACACGTATACCGCGGGACGCATCCTCTGTCTAAAGCTCTAGAAACGGGACGTCCCGACTCTCGCGGGACGGATGGCAAGCCTATACCCATAATGCATCTTTTATAAACAGTGCAGTGGGACAGAATAGGCTGATATGGTATGCAAAAATAAAAGATCGGTCTGCCTTATGGTGTTGTAACAAAAAAGTGCGTTAGCTCACTGATTCAAACCGATTTCGTTGTACTATGAAATTCAATTGCGTTTTTACGCATGAATAATCCATGTTACTAATGCTAAAGAATTACGATTTCTTTACAAATTGCAACGTCCCCTAATTAATTCGAACTGATAGGTAACATCAACACAATGTATGCTGGATGGACTGGTTTTACCTTTCTACCGCCTTTTTTCATTGATAAAATAATATGAATCGCGACCTCGCCGCTTTTTCAGCTTATGTTTAACCTCTACGAGTATGATATGATACTTCAGTCCGTACTCTGGGCAGTCAGCCCCGCTATAGTAGGCTAATTCACGTAATCTCATGACGCACCGATCAAATTGCAGTGACGCTGCAGTTAAATTCACGCGAGCGCATCTGATAGCGCCTATTAAGAGAATACGAAAAGCCTTGTTTTGATCGAAAGTTAACTGCAACTGAACTTTTTAGTTAAGTGAATCAGGTCCCAGCTATTCTCGACACGACCATAGACAGCCTGTCCCACTGCTGGGCAAGGGCGTCTTGTCAGAACAAGAAGGGTTAAAGCCTTAGTTCACCACTTTGGCCTGGTGCGGGTTGGTACATACATATCACCGAGAACTTTTTGGAGCTCAGGTGTGCAGGTTTCCTCACGATGTTTTCTTAGATTACTAGGAGAGAATTTAATGCGTCCGTATACCGTATCGATGAGTAGGGATCTTCCTTCCTTTGTTCTTTACATCAATCCCTTGACCCAGCTGACTTACTAACGCCTTTTGAGATATTTATCAAGGCTCTTGGCTATTGTCGTAGGTAATCCAATCAGTAAATTAGTTACGATTGTCGGTGGAGTTACTGCTGAGTCATTTCCTTTATACATTGTTGTTTTTATAAAAGGACAACATATATTAGTGCGGTGGCATATTAAAATTAGCAATTTAAAATGAAAATAATGGTTCTATTTTGTTAAAATAATATATCCTTGAACTAAAGGTACTTTTTACAATTATTAACTTCTCACAACAAAGTTCAAAAATAATGAAAAATAGCGAAAATATCGGACGTTCCTCAATGGCGGTTTTTTATTTGGGTACTCTCTCATGGCGCATGCGCAATAGTGAATGCCGCTCTTTTTAACCCGTAGATATTGAATTCGACAGATTCCATGAGGAATTTGATTATCACTTCCGTTAATGGTGAAGGAAAAACATCGTGAGGAAACCTGCACATCAGAAACGGCTCCAAAAGTTCCCGATGGTGTGTGTAAGTCCAAAAATCCGCACAAAGCCAGCTTGGTGGACTATTAAGGCCTAACTCATCTCATTTGTCTGAATGAGATGAGTTAGGCCTTGATAGTCCACCAAGCTAGCGGTAGCTAGCAGTGGGACAGTAATGGGTTGATATGCTATTACGGAATGGGAATGAACAACCAGGCCACCTCATTTGAGATAACTTTTCCCAACACTGGGATCGTGCTACAATAATAAATAATTGTGTAATAACACGTCATTATGCATGTCCTTTGTGTTTAGTTAGTCCGTAGTCTAATACCTAGATATATATAAAATAATCTTAGCAGAATATCAATGAAGTATTTAATAGTTCTAAAAATTTCATTATTCTTCTGATGTAGGCGTAAGGCAATATAAAATTATTATTTAGATATCAAACGCCTTATAAGTTAGTCTAAGCACCATTTTTGATAAGGCACACCTGTTTATTTTAGAAAGTAGATTCATTTTCGAAAAAATCTTCCTCCTTCGTAACGATACACAAAAAGTTACATATTTAATTTTGGAAAGTGTCCGCCATTTATGATTTTATGAAGTATTCATTTTTTAAATATTATTTATTTAACCTTAGATTATCATAATCATGATTAATATAACAAAGTATTCTCTGCCGATGATGAAGCGTATTACGACACTATTTGTGATATTTCATAACCAAACATGGCCCTAATCATTGCTAAATTGACACAAAATCTCGATTTAGTTCCAATGATGACAATCTTCCACTAGGGCAGAGTTGCTTAATTTTTCATTTTTTCGTTTGCCCAAATGTTGATAAAACTGAGACTGTCTTTGATTTTAAACGACTCAATTTGACAACAGAAGCCGAAGCTTATTACTTCATCAATAACTATGACGAAGTAACGTTCAGTCACGTGATTTAGCTGTCAAGTGAAGTGACTACTTTGTTTTATTATACCATGGGCATAATGAGATTTTCGTTAATATATTCAGTTCTTTAATTTAATAATCGTAAAATCGCCATTTGTAAAATATTTACCTATGTTCAGTCGCATTTTGTCTTTAAATTCACTCTTCGGCAAGGTCATCTTGATTTAAAACTTTCTTTACAAGTTTTTTTGACATAGGTAATGAAGATGACAGCTGACAAAAAAATCCAACACGGGTACAATACGGCCGACGTATCTTGGTGACTCTGAAGTTAGTTGTTTGGCTGCGCAATGAATCTTTTAGAAACGAAATTGTCTACTGCGCAGCTAATCAGCTAACTTCAGACTCGCCAAGATACTTCAGCCGTATTGTAAACTATTGATTAGATATATAATGCAAGTTTTGAGAACATTAGATTTGTGGTTCTCAAACAATAAGCTTTCGATCGACATCAGAACACAAGTAGGTACCACTCCGCATAAAATCTAGCTTTCCAGTGAGTCTCCACTCTAATTAGGCTATGGACAGGCAAGCCAAAGAACTTAAACAATTTTAAAAATAGATCGTAGGTATCTTCAAAAGTGAGTAGTCCAAGTCCACTTGCAAACGGCGTTATGTGATTGGATAAAAAAGAACCATATACTCACGGACTAGTTTCTAGTCCGTGCATATACTGAAAAAAAAAAAATTGTTCCGTTCCGGAAAATTAAGCAAGATAGCGAGTTTTGCAAGAGTAGTCAACATTTGATACCGATTTGCTCAGAATATAGCAAGTTTTGGCGCTGTATTTTTGATGTATATGAATTTATTTTAAATACTATTGAATAACTATATAATTTAATAAATAAATAAATACTGGTCCGTTTCCCGCCATTATCTAAAAATCACAATAATTGTCACATAGCGCGGTTTGCAAGTGGACTACTCAAGCTTAGAATACAGTATTCTGAGTAGGTACTCAAGTATTTCGCTAATAACTGTCAAATATTTTCTAATCAAACAATGGTTTGAATTTTGAAAACGGAATACATTCGTGGGAAATGAACGGAAGTTATTTTAATTAGCAAATTAAAATGCATATTTCTAAAATAATGTCGTTATTTCCTTAAATAGTCCGTTATGTAACATGTTAGTAATGTCGCTCGCGCGCAATGACATATGACAACTTTCTATTTTCACTTCCATTATATCATTTACAACTTTTGTTCTACGCGTTTCCTCGAAGTGGCCATATTGTATAAAATGACGTGCGATGTTTTTCTTTGGCGCCAGATAAGCTTAGGCGTTGAACCGTTAACATACAGTCTAGTTGGACCAAAGAGATTTATTTTGTGTAACATTTTGGCAGGTAAATAATTATTTCCGTGTATAATTTTAAGTTTTAAAAATTTATATTTTAAGCAAAGGTTTGTTTGTTTTTAAAAATAAATATTGTATTATTGGTTTGTGTTTTATTTTAATACTAACCTATCTTGTCATTTATGTACAAATAACCAGAAAAAATACTTATTACTAAATAAATAACATTCACTTGAATATTTACAACTTTTACACTATTTTTTTACATTTAAAATATTGCTGACTTGTCTCGATAAATTCTAAAACTAATACAACACAATAATGTTTAATTAATTCTAAATTAACACAAAAATCAATATAATAGTTTCAGCGAAAAATAAATCATTTTTTCATCCAAAACCATTAAATTAATTTTGATAAAAAATCACTTTGAGACGTCACATTTTTTCCCATACCATACAAATTCCATACACATAAACAACTCTTCTATATCCCATACAAAACACGGAAATCACAACATTTCACTACGAATCTTCTCCTAAACGTTACTGTGTACGTTATCGTATGAAATATCAGCATGGAATCCGTCAGGTCCAGCAGAATACTTCACTTGCTGCATTCTACCATCAGGTAAAAGAACGTGGTAGGATCCTCGAGTCTTGTCACCGGATTTAGCCTCGTGATGCCCGAAATCGTTGCCTGTGTGGTGATCACGGACCCGGTATCCAAATTCGTAGTTCGCTGCGTAGTGGATCTGGAAGGAAAGAATAGGTACTGTAAAATGTATAATGTATCTTCAAGGGGGTTAATAACATCACATTTGGTGATTTGTAAGGGCCCAGGACGGACTGCATCCCGAACGCAACTGCAATTACCAAATCGTCGTTGCAAATTTAGAATCTCCCATGTGTAAAAAGTATCTTTCCCAGAAAAACGAATTTTTGATGAACAAAGTAATGTAATGAACACTAAGGATATTTTTAAAATGAGATGTGTGTCTGTGAATTATGAAGATATTTACATGGGAGTTTTTTTAAACGCTATAAAACCGTTATACGAATTTTTGAAAAACTCATTTTCTACAAAAAATTCACATAGGAGATTTTAAATTTGCAACGACGAAATGCAGTTTGAAGGCGGTCAGGATGCAGTGCAACTGCGTGACAACTGCCCACTGGATATGCAGTTCACTTGCAGTTTCCATGTTGTATCAATAATTGAAATATGACTCACGAATTGGGGCATTATTAGCTCCCCAGAAGAGAATAATGTTAGAAAAAATACTAGTTTTTTACGTGAGCTATGTAGGTAATAACAAGTCAAGACTCGCTTGTTACGATTATACGATTGGTGTACACATTAACACGTTCAGTGCCGGGTGCCCTCCAGGAGGGCACCCTGTAGTCGCATTTGCCATGATGGGTGCCCTCGTGGAGGGCTCATTTTAAATGTAGGTTTTTCTTGGAAAGTACACCGTCATGAAATAAGCAAACACCTATTTTACGACGTAGTAGCGTATTTTCACGGTTTTTAACCTAATGCCAGGAACCCTCCTCGAGGGTTCACTCTTAGCGCAAACGTAATGCCGAGGACCCTTCTGACAGGTCCACTAGCAATATTTATGGCGGCATGGAGTATGAGCTCTATGAAAATTGTGATGGACTCGAATGTGTTATGATATCTTTGTCATGCTTCTCTATGATTGGGAGTGGAGGCGACACAGGAATATATAGATGAGCAGTAGCTATATTTGAACACTGAACTCATTTTGAACTGAACAACGCCTTGGTTTCAACTGTACACGGCCACACATTGGACTCAACTTTGAGTTCAAGCTTGGTTCCAAGATTAAATGGGTAATTTTGAATGACATCGCTGTCTAAGACCCATCCACTTATGGCTCCAAGACAAGGCTAATGTGAGGCCGCGGTATAATGTTGTGCATGTATATTTAAATAAATAAATAAACACCATAGTGAGAAAATTTTGTTGTCTTTTATTAAGCGGATGTTAAAAAGTATAGAATGATCGATCCATCTTGGGGCCGTTAAATTTCCGCCAAATATACTCGTAATAATTTAATTAATTCCCATCATTACTTCCCTAGATGTATGCCCCTAAACGGACATACATCGAAGTTATTGGATACATCTCAAATTGGATACATTGGATACATCTTCAAAAAGGACAGGTGCGTTGTATTCTCAACCGGGGCGTGCGTGTATGACAAATGTATGTACGTGGACGAAGCGAAATTAAGGAGTATGTAAGGACCGTAGCATGTGGCGTTCTGCAGTTTCTGCTTACCCCCGTGGGTAAAGGCGTGAATAATAGATATTATGTTATGGTAATTAGGTACCTGTGATTAAAATAATGTTATACTATCCTTCGTATCTTTATCTTTTGTTCTGTCACTAAGAAATCAAATGAAATATAAGAAAACTTCCTGGTTTAGAGACACGAAGTATGTAATAAAATATGCTAGATAGATTTATAATAATTATAAATTATGAACAGTTTAATGTAACATTATTGTTACATAGGAAATACATTAATTGTATTTAACTGCATAGAAAACCTTCCGTGTTGTGGCAAGTTCCCATTTGTTTTGATAACATCATTCTAACAAACGTACCGTACCATGAAATGATGATAAACTAAGTATGATGGCGCCTGGTGGCTATCTTACTGATTTAATTCCTCATTTGAGTCTTCCTATACTCGGAACGCACTTCCTATAACTACTTAGAAAGGGATGGGTTCATTTTCAAAGTGAAATATTGCGTAGGTAAATTAGGGAATTAGCTTATTGCATGCCAAAAAATTGCATGTAAATAGTACGCTGAGAATACATTTGCAAGTGAAATGACATGCCTTTTAATGGCACAGTCTTTAATAGCCTACTGAAATGGTATGCCTGTAGCTGTGTGACGCGTTCAGACGTGCCATTTGGTACACAACTCGCACTTCCCGCCAACCCTGCCGTACATTGCATGCCAAAAAATTAAATGCTGTGCAATGTACTTGCATGCCTTTTTATGTATACACGTTCTAGTAGCTGGCATCAACAAGCTCCTTGCATGCTATTGTGCAAGCTACAGGCATGTATATTCCCGGCTTTAAGTGACCCGATCAATCTTTCTTTGTGTGCCTTTATAAATATAATAATGATTCCGGCTCCGTCTTCTTTAGATCAATTTCGGATAGGTCACATTGACACCACACTTGCTGGACGAATTGGTGATTGCAGCCTGATGTTAGCAGACAGGAGGAAGCTGCTGCCCATTTTCTTGACGTCATCCTTAGTCACCTTTTATGAGACCCACCGTGAGAAAGTAGGAAGGTCTACTAAGATAGATTTAATTCATTCGTTGTCAAATCTATTAACAAGATTTAGGGCAAGTTTTTGCATGCTATTGCTTGCTTAGTTCGTACATCTTGCAAAAGTCGACTTCCTGCACGCGTGTCCATAGCTTTAAAGACGGCTGAGCAAGTCAATTTACGCAGTACAAAAGGCTAGAAGATTTGGCGCTTTTTAAAATTATTTTTGTTTGGATATCATCATCACCGTCCTGCTCTTATTCCAACTCATTTGGGGTTGGCGCAGCGTGTGTTGTTCTTTCATACATATCTATTAACCGTCGTCTCAGTAGTCACCCCTCTTTCTAGTCATATCATCGTTTACATTGTCCATCCATCGTTTCTTTTGTCTTCCTCTAATTTTATAGCCATCCACATTCGTACTCAAAACTTTTTTTTTAACATATTACGTAAGGGAACGTTATATCACAAAATATCATGACTTTACGATATATCTCAACAGAGGTAACTCGTCCCCATGAATATATTAGACAGTACTTGTTTAATTTGACAAATTTCACCTATCAAGTGTCTTCGTAATGAAATAGAAACTACAGAATGATTCGACAATTAGTTGACATTAACTTGACGATTATATACTTTAGATGGCAGTGAAATTATGTAATTCGACAAAGTGGCTGTTGAATTTTGGAAATAGTAATTATATTAAGGAGTTTTCTCTGAAATTATTTAATTATTGTGTAATTTGAACGCTGAACTGTCAAGAACGACAATTTAATCAATGAAGTACATAATACATAATCTACCTTTTATTATGAACAAAATCCACAAATCAATAATTTAGTTTTTTTTTAAATTCAGGAATACCAAAATTTTTATTACTTTCGAAAACTAATATAGACAGACAGAGTTAGGTATTTCTTGAATTTAAAAAAAACTAAATGATTGATTGGTGGATTTTGTTCATCATAAAAGGTAGATTATTCGTTATGTAATAATCGTTTTCGATTCTTGAATAACTTAGCTTTCTAAATTGACAATTAATTATTTTTTTCAAAAAAATCTACTTAATAAAAGATGGCAAAATGAAATAATCAAAAAAGAAGAACGTATGAATAAATAATAACTCCTTAAAGTGACATAATTTATTAGGTAATAAAGATAAAATAAATTAACTTCAACTTAACTATGTAACATCTAGTGCATTTTAATATTATTAAATTACTTAAAAACATCTTAATTCTACGGCTGCATTTGTTCATATTATTATTGGCAACGTTTTGGCAAATAAAAATTCTTCGGCTGCAAACGGCATCATGATTATTTAAAAGTATTTTTAAATCGGTATCTGGCAGTTTGTGTTTAAGTTCTAATAAATCATATTTTAAAATTCTTCTAATAGGGTATTTGATCTCGAAAATATAATATTAAGCAACTGTGAAAAAACCAATGAAATCTTCAATAGAGATAGAAACAATTTAAAATTGTTCACAAGACAGAGACAACACTACTACAATATGACGTCATACCTTAAAAACTTCATAGTGACTTGACATCACTCTGTACAGTCAGCATCAAAAGTAGCTGAACATTTGAGTTTTTAAACTTTGCATTAATTAGATAACTAATTGATAGGAAGCAAAAAAAATAAGGCATACTTAGAGCTATATCTAGCAGCCCTAGGTATCTATTAAACTTTTTGTTTTAAAACAATTCGTTTTCGAATTAATGCCAAGTTTAAAAACTCTACTGTTCAGCTACTTTTGATGCTGACCGTACAATATCCGTTTTGCGTGACAAGGACAGAATATGCCTCCTCAACGAACTTCTATAGCGTGTATCTCCTCTATTTTTTCATCGATATTATTTATTTGTTGGAGATTTTTAATAGTAGGTGGTCAAATACCCTAAGAGCGATTACGCACTGCATCCGATCCGAATCCGTGAAAATACGCATATAAAAAACTCGGACCGAATTCGGATATTGCTTTACGCACTACATACGATCCAAATCCGTGAAAATACTCTACGTAATAGAGATCCAAATTCAAACAATTCAGGGGCCATCTTTGGCATATCAATTTGGCGTCCGATTTGAATCCGAGGTAGTGCGAAAGCGTTCATACAAACATTACTACGGCTACTTCGGTCCGTCAATATTTCTTCCGAATTTGAGATGCACGAATGACGGATAGAAATCGGATGACGGAAGTCGGATCTAGTGCGTAAACTACCATACAAATAGTTCTATGGCTACTTCGGAACGTATTTTCACGGATTCGGATCGGATGCAGTGCGTAACCGCTGTAATGGATCATCCATTTTGTTTTGATTGATTGGGCAAGAAAATATTTCGACATTAGAATCTAACTTCAAAAGTATGCAGTTTGTATCATTTCAAAATTTCATTCTACAAAAATGGAAATAAAAAATTTAGAATTTTTCACACTTGCTTTAAAATCGTCATCAGTAATGATTTAAGTGGCCTGCGGATTAATACCCCCTTTCCGACTAAGCTTGTATATATTGTCTACCCATATTTGCAAATAAATTACTTGAATTTGTATGTCTTTAAAATTAGTTCACAAACTTGCTTATAATTCTGTACAATCAATCCAGAAACTAAGTATCTATCAACACTATTTTGAACACAACCAATATTAAAAGCCTCGGAGATCTCATATTCGTTCCAACTAATTAATAGTGGTGTATCAATTTATTTAATTTACGGAACTTCCTCAACTTCCTTGGCCTCCTATTTGATCTATGTTTCTTAGCTCTCCTAGGGATTCTCTGCCTCGGTTTGGTCAGAGAAGGGTACTGAAATACATCTAAATGCTGCACGTTAACGTGATGTTGACCTGCGATATTTTTCAACTGAGATTCTGTTAACATGTAAACAGGTTCTAAAGAATCTAATAAGCTAGAAATTTCAGGCTGTCGATGAGGTGGTCCATATTGTTGTTTTGGTCCTCTAAATTGGTATTTAGGTGGCCCATATTGCTGATTGGGGGTTCCATAATTTGTATTGGGCGGACCGTAATTTGTACTGGGTGGTCCATATTCGTCACTGGTTCCATCAAAATGAAAATCATTAAAATTTGGATGTTTATAACTGGCGTATCTGTTTGAAAAGCTATTTTCTGTGTCGAAATTTTGGTTTGGATTTCTTTGTCTGTTAGTTCTAGTGAATGGTGTAGGACCTTTAAAGCTGTTTTGAGAGGGATAATCTAGATCTGGTGGGCTAAATTCGTAGTCTGGATCGTAATCTCCATCGTAAGAATAATCTTTGCTATTGGAATCATCTTCATAATAATCGTAATCTTTTGCTTCACCTGCAAGATGGTCATCGTAAAAGTTTATTTTACGTTTCCATTCAGCTGGTGTTGGTAAAGTTTCATTTCTATCTGTTGCAACTTGTGATGTTTTATTGAGAGCATTAAGACTTTTATTAACTGTATTAATTTCATCTAAAGATACACCAAAATCAATATCATCATTTGTATTGTTTGATTTAGTTTGAATTTCATTTTTATTTGAAGTGTTTTGTACCGGTAAAATTTCGTTGCCTAAAATAAATAAGCCAGTATCTAACTGACGTTTGACCCTACGCTTTTTAATACTTACGTCATCATCCCCGTATGCTGAGACTCCTGTACCATCATGAGATAAATGCTGCACTCCTGAATGTTCAGCCTGAAGATATTTTACTCCATCCGTACTCGGTTGTGTATGAAAATTTAAAGGCTTCTCATAAACTAACCCTCCATAACTTGGCTTATCATGAGCTGCAGAATACTGAACATTTTTTCCAAAATTATTACCCTGAATGCTTTGTTCTACTTCTACTTTGTAATAATTGCTTTTTGTCGTAGCTGGATCAGCGTAAATAAGAGGCAAAGGTGTTGGTGTTTGTGGTACTGGATACGTTTTAATTTCAGCTCCTTTATCCTCTTCTATATCATCAACGTCTTCTGTTATTGGCTTGTGGTCATTATAGTTTGCATATTCATTGGCGTATGGTCCAGTGAAGTCATTTTGTACATTATATTTACCGTTGGCTGCATTATGATTGTTTAGATAGAAGAATAAATCAATTGGTGTTTCAAGAGTATTTTTTCCAATTTCCTCATTAAGATGTGTCATGGTATTTAATTCTGTTATTTGCTCTTGTGGTGTTTTTGTGAGTAAAGTATTCAATGCATGTATGTCTTCAGCTGAGTGGTATAAATTCATTTGATTATATAATTTCGGATATACATACTGTGTTTTACTTGGTATTACTTCTGTGTATAAATTACTTCCTGCTTGTTCTTTTTCCAAGTTATTCAATCCGATGTTTCCATTAGGTTTAATAGTCACACCCTGGTCATAAGTAGTACCTGGTGAAGTATTAACTTTACGTTTCTTCTGCACATTATGGTAAACTGAACCAAATGATCTGTGATTCCTATTTTTATCTACAGCATCAGCTCTTGTCAGTTTTACAGGCTCAAGTTGTGGTCTGCTTCTTAAATTTGGTCTGTCCTGTCTTGCTTTTACTTTTTTATCTTTTTGAGTGGCTTGCATTTGTTCTAGAGCAAGTTGGTGGTTTTCTTGAGATTCGTGGTAAGCCTTCATGTAGCTGTCGACCTGTTGTGGTGCTTTGTTCCATCTTTGTATCTGTGCTCGATGCTGTCTTACTCTTTCTGCGTTGAACATTGCTTGCTGGTGTTGGGCGTGGAGCTTCGCATTTTGTTGAGAATTCCCTGCAAGAGGGTTTGCGAAAGCCAATGGTCTTTTGTCATCTATCCTTGCTTGCTCGTTGACGATCTCATGGACGGATGGGGCGCTGTTCTTTGCAGTTTTTGTAGTTGTAATGTGGAGTATTAGTAGTATTGCTGCAGCTTTCATCTGGCCTGTTTGTCGCATCTTGTCTGAAACAAAGGAGAGGTTTATGTAAATATAAAAATTCTAAAATCGTTGTGTAATTTTGTACTAATCGTTTTTTTTATTTTGCTATTAATAGCAAAATACACTTAATCTAACACGTAATCCGAATTGTTTATTTATTCCAGACTGAAATATATATCTAGACTAAAATTGCGAATACCTAAATATATTTTAAATAATCTAAAATTATAATGTTATTATTACCGTTTGTAATTGTTTCACGATGGATATACAGGGTGTAAACGAATTCGTGTAATTCCTTCAAACCGCGTGATCTACTGGTGACACTGAATGACATTGCATAGGTTTTTTTCAGAATCAACAAATTTTAGCGTCCCAAGTTAACTGACTGCGTGGAGCTACATTGCACTAGTCGTGCCCGTCAGCTGTGTCGCCGTGCCTTCATTCATTAATGCATGGCATCGAAATTTTCTATCACATAAAAATGTAATTTGTGAAAAAAAAGTTTATTTTTATTATAATCAATCTAAATCCCGCGCGGGGTTAATCTATACGCATTAATAGATCATGTGGTTTGAAGGAATTACACGAATTCGTTTGCACCATCTATACTCATCGATTCAGTTATTGCAAAAACGGCTAGGTGAAAAACTTGTGGTCTCTATTTTATTTTGATTCTGAGTTTTCTTCTATCACATGGTACATATACAGGGATGATATGTACCATGTATTATAGTAAATAAATGAATAATAAGCATTATAATGTCTATTATTTCGACGGGTGCAAAGTAAAAAATTGTATCTGCAAACTGGTTGTTTATAGTTGTCATTTTTTACTTTGCACCCGTCGATTTATTTACTTTTAATTTTTATTATTCATCATCAGTGTCATGTGTCTGTTATGACACCACATCGCTGTCTTACCTCCCGAGGAACACTGGCATAACAGTTATATCTATGACACTTTTAATAGTAAAAGTGTCTTAATAATAACACAGTGACATTACGACTTAATTTAAATATTTATTAGATATAATAATTATTACGTATGACATAACATGAATAAATATGACATGATTTATGTCCTTATTTGCTCTGGTTTCCTTACATTCTAATATAATTATGTATGCTTATAAATATGTAAAATGTAAATAAATTAATGTTGATTTGTATCCGGTCTAAATTACCCACAGGTTAAATATTATTTCTAGTAGCTGTCGTTAGCTTGTTAGAAGAGACTCTCAAGGAAGATTTGTACGTTGGAAATACATAGGTATAGGTGCATATCGTTGAAAACATCGGGAATGCATTTTGGTCATTGCACGGCTCCTGTGGGCGTTTGTGTGGCTGTGGGAAGTCGTTGGCAAAAACTAGTCAATTATATTTGTTACTATTTTATTATGTTACTAATGTTATTATGCCCAAGAAAGGCTTAATTTCAGTACCTACAAATTAATTTCTAAATTTTAAAAATTACCAAGTTTGTATTTTCGAGCTTTTTACTCTAAGGCGACGATATTTGAATCTGTTAACGGGGCGGCCGGACTTAGGCTACATAGGCTTCTTAAAAATAGGGTTAAATTTTTTTTTTTATATTTCTTTCTTGGCCTGCCTTTGACCGCCATCTCGCCTGATGTTAAGCGATGATGCGGTCTACGATGGAGCACGCTCGCCTAAAATTATTATGCTTCTAGTGACCACTATTTATGCTTATAGTGACAACTTCGTTTTTTTTTGTTGACTGTATCGCTTTTGACCCTTTTTTCATCTATACGGTCCGCCTGGCTAGCTAACATTCTCACATTAAAGTCCGGCGCCAAGCTGTTTACCGTGTTCTGTCGTGTGTATGTGATGGCCAGAGCAGTATAGGGGAATCCCTTTATATCTCGGTTACTTGGATTCGATTGCTCCATCTCATTCTCAGACCCTATCTGCACTTATCATGACGTGCAACTAGGGCGAAACGCGAACCGGATGTCACCACTGCGTCGACTGTCCCGAGGACACGGCACTGCACACGCTGCAGGCGTGTCCTGTGTGGGCGACGCAGCGCCGCGAACTAGTCACAGCAGTCGGTGGTGACCTCTCGCTTCCGACCGTGGTTCTGTTCATGGTCGGGAGCGAGAGTGCGTGGGAAGCCGTCGCCTCCTTCTGCGAGGAGGTGATGGCGACCAAAGAGGGAGCGGAGAGGGAAAGAGACGCAGCTGCCACTCTCCCTTCCCGCACCAGACGCACCGGGCGCCGGAGGGCGCGCGGCGATCTCCGGCCACCGTAGTAGTGCCTGCAGGCGGCGGGTTAGGGGACCCTTCGCCCGATCAATAACAGGCCCGAGAAGGCAGCGCGCAATGTTCCGTGCGCGCCTCTCAGGAGGACGTGGTGCAAGGCTCCACAGAAGGAGAGGTCCGCCAGGGGCTGGCGTACCGAGGCCTGCCGGGGTTGCGGTGCATGCAGCTGCGAATACCGCGACCCCGGCCAAGGGTCAGGAGAAGGAAGACCGTGGGTTTTTAGCCGGGAAGTGTCCGGCACACCCCTTCGCCTTCCCCGGTCGAAGGGCATACATGAAGATTTACAACCAAAAAAAAAGCGCCTCTCGCGAAGAATCAAATAATAAAATAAAAATACAACTTTTATAATTTAAGGTCTCTTAGCATTTTGACAATCTACATAGTTCGTAGATTGAAATACGCATAATAATTATCTTATAACAATGACATAATAATTATTATGTCAATGACATTATTATGAGGTCATATGACAATGTTTGATTTAAATAAGACCTAGTTTAAGACCTTGTTTGGTTACTAGGTGACTAATAAAAGTAATAATGATCATTTTAATAGAACATAAATTGTTAGGTACCTATTAACTTAAATGCCTACTAAATATTAATGTAATGTTTATGTATGAATGTTAAACAAGGTGTAAAATAATTAACGCACAACCTGTTAAGCGGTCACTGTACTCATCATTATGAACAACTTTTACTATGGGACAAAACCAGAAATAGCGAAAAAAAACAGCTGTATCCTACATTTCGACGAGTTATGCGAACCTAAATGTAGGGAACAGCTGATTTTTTTTCGCGATTTCTGTTTTGGTCCCATGGTAAAAGTTGTTCATAATGATGAGTACAAGAACTCCTTAAGAGGTTGTTCGTTATTTATGTTACACCTTGTACATTAAGTTCGTTAGGTAATAAATAATGTCTTCCGACTTTTTCTAATTTATTGCTAGGGCTATCTGCTCTGTTTAATTAATTGGCCATAATGTTCGTAACAATATTTATGAGAAACGCAGAAATAGTAACATACATAACATAATCAACCCATTACTGTCCCACTGTTGGGCAAAGGCCTCTTCTCAGAATGAGAAGGGTTTAACCATAGTCCACCACGCTGGCTTAGGGGTCTACTCCCTAAGCACGAAGTCCGGGGTTTCGGCCTTAGTTACGAGCGTTTCCTATTCCCTATCATTTACGGACATACGATTATTTTGGGGCCCGAACTAAGAATGAATGACAACACGATTTGACAGTTGTCCCTACTACCGATGTGTTTTTGCCCGTCCGAAAAATTGAAATTGACACTTGTTTTGTTTACTCCTACGTTTCGTTCGTTGACGGACTTAGGAAGTAGGCCCAACTCTTTCGAACAAATTCCACAACCCTGGCAGATGCATAAGTACCTAACTACTTAAAATAAAAAAGTTTTACTTTCTCAACGTCTAAAATTACGTTAATTTATTAATTACAATATTTGTTTAAATGAATAATGTTAATTTCAAATAATTAATTGTACATATAATGTGTTATGTAAAAACATTATAAAATGCATAATACATTGCATGGAGAGGTTAAATTCAAGTTCTTAGTTTAATGTACAGTCGGAGAAATAAGTGTTAGCGCTTTGATTGTTTTTGCAAAAAATAAAATTCATTTTTTTTCATTGTAGCGGTGTTTGCCGTGTTAAGCGGGGGTTAAGGGATTAAGACCGAAATATCCACAAAAAAAAATTGTTCACTGAGAGAAATTCGTTTAGTTCTCTAACAGAGATCAGACGCCAAATTAATCGTAGTTATAGCACAGCAAATAAAGCCAATGATCAATATATTTATGTACAAATCATCGCCTTAGAGTGAAAAGCTCGGGGGCGAGAGCCACTCAACGAAATTAGTTTGTAGGCACTGAAATTAAGCCTTTATGGGGTAAAAAGATACGTAATAAATATAAAATTTTTTGCCCACGACTTCCCACAGCCACACAACCGCCTACAAAAGCCGTGCAATAACCAAAATGCATTCCCAAGCTCACTCTAAGGCAACGAAATACAGAAGTACAAATAGAATGTCACTGACGTGCCAAAAGTTTCGATTCAAAAACATGCCATTTGGTGCATCTTGCAGTATAATATCTACAACTTTTCTTCGCGACTATACTCCTAAGCGCAATGACCATGGTCCATGAGTTCATTACTTTCACTGACCGCCGTTCATACTTACATATATAAAACCAGTTTATACGTCCGTTTGTCCGTTATAGAAACACACGGATGACGGGTAGGGGCGTGCACGTCCTGCGAGAGTGGAAGAGTTGTGTTTGAAAGTCTTGATTTCCTGTTGAAGGCGGTGGTAGACGACCTTGAGTTATTATGGAATTATAATAGTTTTTATTAAATATCTTTGAAGAATACTTAAAGGGGATAGAACCTTTGTGGCATAGCCCCCCCGCTGCCATTTTAATTTTTTTTCCAAGTGGCGGCGCACGATTAGACTAACATATACGGGTAGAGGATACTTAGACAAAAAAAAAATATCAGGGATATGGTGCCGTAAAGTGTCACGTTGCTGAGATATTTGAACTTAAAGATTTTTTTTCAAGATTGCAGCGCACTTTGTAACTGGTAAATATGGATAGAAAACACTCAAAAAAACAAAAAATATTCAGAGATATGGTGCCCTAAAGTATCACGTTGCCGAGATATTTTGACTTAAAGTTTTTTATTGCAGCGCACTTTGTAACTGGTAAATATGGGTAGAAGACACTCAAACAAATAAAACATATTCAGAGATATGGTGCCCTAAAGTATCACGTTACCGAGATATTGTATCGAGATAATCTTGAAAAAAAATCTTTGAGTCAAAATATCTCGGCAACGTGACACTTTAGGGCACTATATCTGTGAATATTTTTTGTTTGTTTGAGTGTCCTCTACCCATATATGTTAGTCTCATCATGCGCCGCAACTTGGAAAAAAAATGAAAATGGCGGCAGGGGCCTATGCCAAATTCCATAGAAAAATGTTCGAACCCCTTTAGATTTGTTTGGCCTAGCCTTTTCCAAACTATTTTGGGTCAGTCTCCAGTCTAATTAGATGCGACTGAATACCAGTATTTTACACGGATCGACTGCCATCAGACCTCTGCAACCAAATTACTAGATAATGCCGATATCCTGAGGTTGGACCGGTTGTCAGATTTTTGAGTTTGACTACCCGTAACGACTGTAATAGATATTCGTATGACACCTGGGACTTACGGCTTATTTATAACTTAGATTTAGGGTAAGGGTAATAGAATGGCTAGCTGCTCGTCGTGGTTGTTATTTTGTAGTCATAATGGTGCTCCCACACTGCTGTTAAAAATGTTTACAAACATTTTCTAACACTAACAAATGTTAGGAAAAGATAAAAATATCAGATAATAATGAATCTAATTTGTCTAATATAGATTATTAGATAATGTTTCAATAGATTTTTGCAGATATTTTTTTATTTATGTTTGTTTAGAAAATGTTAACGTTTGTAAACATTTTTAACACCGGTGTGGGAGCACCTTAACTTTTCTTCTATAATTGTGTACACGTTGTTCAGATGTTTTCTTTTATATTCTACTTATTAAAATGATTTTTCAGGCTTTGTTCAATGTGTATTTGTTCAATTTTCATTTATTTAAAGAATAATTTTCCATAGCATAATTATGAGATCCCAAAGAGTTTACGTCTCATTTTATATTTCAAACAACATAAAATCAAAAATAGAAATCCTCTCAATCTATAATTCATAGCCAACATTGTGCAAAGAATTATATGTTCTTAAAGTCATAAAATGACATGATGCACAACATTGTAAATGAAAGTGCAGACGTGCCTGCGCATCTCCGCTTCCCGTATGTTTTCACTCACGTCCGGTGCGCAAGCGCTTATAACGTTACTTAATTTACTATAATAAGTGGTTCTATAATACGTCTATTAAAGTTTATCTTGTCAAGATCATAATAATATCAACACTTCATTGAAATATTATCAATGCGATTATCATACTAAGTTTTTTTTTAGATCTTAATTATTATTATTGAATTGTATTTTTTTGTTCGATAATGATTTAAGCTTCGTAATTAGTTAGTCCTATAAGTTGTCTGCAGACTTTGATCGAGTTTGATGATAGATTTGATCGATGTCGATCAAAAAAATCTGACAGTAGAATCAAGTTTTATTTGTAATTCATTGTCTAAATAAAGATCGACAAGATCAGTAGAGATTTGACATTGTTGGATACCAGAATAGAACTTTCCTGTGCTCTATGGTTTAATGTCAAAGTGACATTTCGATTTCAATAGCGTTCTTATTTTGAATCCGTTTATTTTGTTGCATTTGTAATGCGTCAGCAATCGTAAAAAATGGAATGTGTCGGTTTCTGTAATCTATTTTTTAAAACAAAAGACAAATACTCATTGTAACATCGAAATGTACAGGAATAAGCAACATTTTTGCTTCCAGCAGAAATTCAACAAAGTGTTATGCTTTTATGAACCTTAACGGTCAATCAAGATGAGCTGAAACTCTACTACAAGAAATGGTTCAAAAGATATCTGAGTCTTGTTCTATTGTTGCATTAAAATAATATATTTAGGCTCTTAGTATTTTTATTACTAAAAAAATAGTTATCGCTTCAGTGAGCAACTGGGCATTGAAGATAGTGTTATACAGGGTGTTTGGCAGAACGTTGAACATACGAAAATGGTGGATAGGTGGGGTCATCTGCTACTTACTCAGCCCTAATTTATGTGGCCCTGGAGCAATGGATATTTAAAAAAAAATTTTTGCTTTTTTCTAGTTTCACCACTTTCTTAACTTTTTTAATCTTTAATGTTGGCAGATTCTTATAAAATTATTGGTTTATTCAGATGTTAGCTAGAAAAAGTTATGAGTCCTCAAACTTACAGAAAGATGTAAAAAATACTTAAATCATAATTTCATCTGCATTAAAAAAAAATCCATTGCGCCAGGGCCAAATAAATTAGGGCTGAGTAAGTAGCAGATGACCCCACCTATCCACCATTTTCGTATGTTCAACGTTCTGCCAAACACCCTGTATTTTTGGAATGTACTTATCAACTTCTAGACAATGATCACACTGATCACTCATAATCAGTTTTTTTCATGTATTGTTTATGTACAGACGCCAGCACATCAACCTACTACAATCTGTCATTTTTTTTTAATAGATTTTCATCTGTATCGCGAAAGCATTAGGTTCAAGGCTGATTGGGAAAATTTGACAGTTTCGTGTAGCTTGACCTGCTGGCGTCTGTACCACAGATATACATTTTTTTTTTTTATTTTCACTAGCCTATATAACGCGGAGTAATGCAAGAATTCCTACCTTATCACACACATCAAAATCTGTTCAGGCGTTTAAAAGTTATGGCAGAATAAAGAAACGCACACACATACATACATACACACTCCTTTTTTTGGGCAGTCGAGTAAAAATACGTTGTTGCGTGGCTCTTGGTTAAAGATATATTAACTTAAGTAATATCCTGAAATAACTACTTAAGTGAAACTTTATCATTTAATTACTTGATATGAATGAAGACATATTAAACGACGTTGCGAAAACTGTCGTTTTACTTACGAAGTAACTGTTAAGTAATCATTTAACTCTAATTACTTAACTCAATTAGTATTTACTAATATGGAACCGATATGAATCTGCTCTCATTCCTATTTATAATTCGGTATGTAAAGTATAAGTTAACCTAAGCATGTTGATTCCAAAATCATTTCGAAATTTTAGTACATTCGGCTCGCTACATGTCTACGCGTAGGTGCTCATTGTGTTGCTCCGCATCGGTGCCACTGCGGCGAAGCTGTCGACGGCCTCGGACACCATGGCCTGTCTTGCTGCAGGAGTGCAGGTCGCATAGCACGGCACGCGAACTTAAACGACATAATCCGTCGCGCTCTTGTCACCGCCGGCGTGCCAGCTGTATTAGAACCTAATGGCTTGGTACGCGACAGTGGCAAGAGACCTGACGGTATGTCGTTATTGCCATGGAAGATGGGTAGGCCTCTGGTGTGGGACGCGACTTGTGTCGACACCCTTGCTCCATCCCATCTTCCTAGCTCGGCGGGCTGTGCTGGCGCTGCCGCTGCGGTTGCGGAGACCCTCAAACGGCGCAAATATAGTAACATCATAGGAAATTATGACTTTGAGCCGTTTGGGGTGGAAACGCTCGGGTCATGGGGTCCGAGTGCGCGTCTTCTTTTTAAGGAAATAGGAAGAAGACTGGTCGACACTTCACGTGACCAGAGGGCTGGCTTGTTTTTCGGCCAGAGAATTAGCGTTGCCATACAACGTGGCAACGCTGCCAGCCTTCTGGGCACGTTACCAGTGGACGACGAGGCGGAGGAATACTTTGATGCAATCTTTTAGTTTATATTGATAGTTTAGTCTACGTTTTTACTTTAGATTTAGTTTAGATTTATAATTTTAGTTTTCTTAACCTTATTTTGCTATTTCCAGCTCTTAAAATTATAAGATGGTGCTTATTTTTACATAAGTACACGCTTGACATCTATTTGATCATTTATTTCACGGATTCGCCGGAAAAGGCTAAATACGTTCGGATCAGTCTTCAATTTAAAAAAAAGTTTCTGAATGTCAATTTTAATTTATGTGTCAACTTTTTACCTCAACAGCTGAAACCTAATAAGGAAATATGGAAAACCTCTCCAACACAGCACAGGACTGGTGGATGTGGCGATGCTTGGGGGAGGCCTATGTCCAGCAGTGGACGTCTTTTGGCTTCTTCTCTCGTGTCAGCATGAGCTATACGAAAATAGCTCATGCTGTGGTGAAAAGATTAGTCAGTCAGCAAGGTTGGTAGCGAGGCTGACTGCCCAGGGTGCGCCGGACGTACTTAAGTATCTTCACTCGTGGAGGCTCGTCTTTTGGCTGAATGATGATGATGAAGGCACGACTAGCGTCAAACGGGTTTTTAACGGGTTGTTATGATGACAACGAATCGATATCGTAACAGTATCGTCACTAAGCTCCAATTAACTTTCCGCGTGTGGCATTTTTAATAGGCATGTCGGTACAGTCAGTACAAAAACGTAATTGAAAGTAGTGTCGTGGGAAAGACAAGCGCGTCGCGATTGTGACGTTTTTTATTACATTTGTTACAAAATATCTACTGTTTTGTAACTTTGAACTTTTCTTCGCGACTGTATCTTTAGAAAATATCGCGCGGAGTTTGTTGACGTGTGACGTAACGGATGACGGTGGTATGACGTCATAAATAAATTTTATTAAGGTTCTAGTTTTTGGGGAAATAATAGAATAGAAATAATTAAATATTTTTTAATTGATTACCACGTTGGTTTAGTGGTCACAAGCGCGACTGTTGAGCGTGAGGTCCTAGGTTCGATCCCCAGGTCAGGCAAAGTGTTATTTGGGTTTTCCGTGTGGATTTTTTGAGTAGCAGCTCGGAGTTTGGATTTGTGCCCGGTTGAGGGCAATAGGTACGCCCCCTATGACATGGGACTTAAAAATAACGGCGAAATGAGGATGTACATCTGCCTTACCCTTTGGGGAATATAAGCGTGATGTTATGTTATGTAGAGTAAAATCCGGTTCATTATAAATTAGCTACATCGATAAAAAATGTCTTTCTCAAAGTTTCAGGCTATCTCTGAGCCAAGTTTAATTAAAATTGATTCTGGAGTTTAGTTTCATAATCGGTTTTGAAAGGGAATGGAGGACATTAAGCAGAGAAAAAGCGGTATGATAAGGAAGGAAGATAAGAGAAATGGACAAGCTTAAAACCATTTGGTGTAATTAAAAGCTTACCAATTATTAATTAGTACCAGTTGCCAACCTCAACCGTCAATCAGTTTACGTTTACGAAATCTGTCAAAATATTTGCTTTTGTTTTTGTTGTTAAATTATTTGACAGTTTGTGTACCTAAATGAAATGTGTCTGCGAACGGTTTGGTTTCGGTTTGGTTGCGATTAACCAACGTTTCTATTAGTAGAATTGAGGCCGTCAGCGCAAAAGTGGCCTAAATCACATTGTTTCGTATTAGAGTTATGTGCTGTAAATAATATCAAACATGCTAATAAAATAAAAAATAAATAAAACATAATATGACAAACTACAGTTAAGCCATTTTTTTATTAAAATTAGCATGTTTGTTATTATTTACCGCACATAACTCATAAAAGCACAGATGTAGATATATCTGTGCATTTTATAGATATATAGATATATTTGTGCTTAAACGAAACAATGTGGCTTAGACCACTTTTTTATTTATTTATTGCACAATGTAGTTTACAGAAAACTTATAGGATAGGTTATTCCAAACATACATAGATCCTGATAGGGTATTGCAAGGCATACAATAATAGAATTTTGCGCTGACGGCCTCAATTGGTCGCCAGGTTAGCACGTAGATATAATTTTGGCATCAGGATCTCAGTTGAAATACTGTCTAAATCTGGGGCCTAATTCTCCTAAAATAGATCTTGATAAATCACAACCGAACCAAGGCCGAACCGTTCAATCAGACAGTTCTCAATTTCAAAAGCTGTCGAATTGTTTGACAAAAAAAAACAAAATCAATCATTTTGAAAGTTTTCGAAAACAAAAACTTACTGACTGACGGTTCAGTTCAATTCAGTTCAAATTATTTATTACAATTCTTAATGTACATATACAGGAGGTAAAATATAATTAAAAAGAAACAATTATGGACCCTGTCGGGCACAGCAAAATTATAAGATAGGGTGGCGAGAGGAAGAGCGCTTTTATCCATTTTTCCATAACTCTAAAACAATTTTATTAGGTAGATTGTTCTTTTATTGTAATTATATCTTTAGTTTATACAGTTTATTATTTATTCTTATGTTTGATTATATAATTCGTTTATTTAATCTATCTAATTATAATTTGTAATGTTATTATATTCCAGTTTTATTTTATTTAATGGGTGCATTTTTTTTCTTTAGACCGTTTTATTCCGTAACACTAAAGTATATTGGAAATTAGGTAGATTATTTTATTACATTTATTATTTAAATTAATTATTTATATATGTAGGTATATAGGTTGTGGTTCTATTGCGTTTGGCAACAATTTATTTTAGGAGAATTGGGCCCCAGATGATTTACATTGGCAATAACATGCCTACGATCAATAAATCTTCAGTAACACCCAACTATGACTAGACCTTTAGACATCTTAGCCTTTACACGATTTAGCTGTGCAATTATTCACGATCGTGGCTTACGTTCACTTTGTAAAGGACATTGTTTATATAAACACCATTAAAGTAATAACTATATTGTATTTTTCATGCCGATTCATTTCACAAAGATAACACTATGTATTATAGTTAAATAATTAAAAAAAAAAAATGTTGCTATTGCATTGGGTTTTACCTGTAGGTAATAATAGCTGTAAGTTGTAATAAATAAATAAATAACATAGTCGTAACGGCCAATGGCCTAATGGCCAAGAGCCTCGACCAACACTGGATAGAATTACACTGTCCAAAAATCCTCTCCACCGATCGTCACTATTATCCCAGAATTGTACGTGAAGCGATTGAAATTAAGAAGTACAAGAATTTCAATCGGGAAGATGGATACAAACTATCAACTTCATGGAATCCGGTCATCAGCAAGTGTTATCGTCGACGGGACGGTTTAGGCGAGTGTAAAGACGTCGTTAGTGTGGTGTGTCGAAGTATCGACGATAACTTAATGAAAAATCAAGATCGAGTGAGGGTAGATGAAAATATCCTTGCTTCACGAAGATGACAACTGCTCCGCCACTTCAGTATTCCCGTGACCACGGCCGGTGCAATCCGGCCGAAACGTCGGGATAAAAGGTATTTTGTGCCTCTATAGTTTTTTACGCGAGTAGAGCCGATCTTACTTTTATAATGATGTTCATAATGGTGAGTACAGTGATCCCTTCAGACTTTGCGCGTTATTTATGTTACACCTTGTATACGATCAAAGTATTGTCAAACAACGAACTACTAGATGTCAATTAACATTTGGAAGTGAGGTGAACGAAAAACAAAATGTCAAATCGAATTTATCGTCGGATCCGAAGCACTTTCGTGTTTGGAAAACGTACGATACTCGTAAATCTGTTACTGACACTTAAGTCAATGTAATATTTTATTAATTACTCAAGTACTGTAATTATAGACACAATAGATAAACAATGGCGCTGACGAACCGGTTCGTCGGTCGGGACGTTAACGGTCAAGATTAGATGCATTTTCTATCTGACTAGCTCTGAGAAGAAAAGCCGAAACAAAGTCAGAGGGGCTTACTATGACCTCTTAAGAAAACGCTCAAATGCCAGCCAGTCAACTTCCGTTCAAAATCAGGCCTGCTTCTGAATCGCTAAAAATCGTACCATGACACAGTACAAAAGGTGAAAAAGGTGACTATTGAACCAAGTTGAACGGTAATGCTTGTTCACGGTACGAAAAGTCTATACAAATAAAAAGGTGAACGGATTTCGTAAACGTCAACATAGCAGGCCTGCTCCAACGATGTCATTGTACAAAAAAGCAGGTCAGTTCAACTTCCAGGCAACTTCTGTCCTGCTTTAAGAGGTCATAGTAAGCCCCAAGGTCTCTTTTAAAGTCCAGAAATTATGGTATAAAAACTATGCGAGTGTAACAATGGAGGGCAACGTCTGGAATGGCCTTTTGAGGAAAGAGCCATAGCAGATTTGAGTTGATACCAACTGACGGCACGCATGCATCAGCCATCGTGTAGCTCAACCTTATTTTAGGGAGCTCAACGACCCGACACACGACTAGGGATTGCAATCCCGCAAAACGGGATCACGCATTCCCGCGGGATCCCGCTACTTTTATTAATCTGCTGGATCCCGCACATTAAAGGCGCGGATCCCGCAAATTAAAAATTTGGCGCTAAAACTTTCGCGTAAATCGCGAGTAGCACGAGCGCCAAAGTTGTCACCATAGGTTGATATCATAGTAATAGCACAGTGTACCTACTTACTACATACAGTGGGTCAACGCCCATACATTTGACAGGTCCTATGAAATGTCAAAATTGGTAACACTTGTCAAAGGGTTGTCACATAAAACAAATTACACAAACTTTATCAAACAAACGTCCAAATTAATTAACGTTTTATAGAAACAGTGACACGCAAAAAGAAAACCACGCATGCGTAATTTTGACGATTGACAAAATAATGTAAAGGTATGTAGTAGCAGTTTCGCCATCTTACCCTGGAATATTCTAACAATATTTAAAACTACAAATTTTGTCGAGGTAAGTCGCAGTGGCTAACGCTTGCAGGGGTAGGTAAGAGTTATAAATTATTCGCAAGTCTACGATGGTGTCATAGAAAATTACTTATTATTCATGGTTATTACTTCTATGGTTTTCGTGGGTGCTGATGCCGGAAATAAAGCCTAAGTATTCCTCGATCATATAAGGCGGTCAAAAAAATTTACCAGTTAAATGAGATTTGCCAGGTAAAACGTGGTCCCTATCTTGGTGTTTGAGAATTGATCTTGTTTTTGTAATCAGCGTCCCTGAAAATCATGGATTTGACACCCATGACGGCTAATTTGATTTTTTTATGGCCGCCATCTTGAATATAGATTTTGACCTCATTTTCGGCATCAGCATCCCCGAAAACCATGGAAATGACACCCATGATGGTTAAATTGAAATTTTAATAGCCGCCATCTTGGAAATGGATTTTGACCTCATTTTCGGCATCAGCATCCCCGAAAACCATGGAAATGACACCCATGACCACTAATTTGACATTTTGATTGCCGCCATCTTGGATTTCGATTTTGACCTCATTTTCGGCATCCGCACCCCAGAAAACCTTGGATTTGACATCCATGACGACTAATTTACTAATTTTCATGCCCGCCATCTTGGATTTGGATTTTGACGTTATTTTCGGCATCAGTGACCCCGAAAACCATGAAATTAACACCCATGATGATTAGATGAAAATTTTCATGGCCGCCATCTTGGATTTGGATTTTGACGTCATTTTCGGCATCAGTGACCCCGAAAACCGTGGAAATGACTTCCCACGAACAATCATTTGAAAACGTATGTATGCCGCCATCTTGGATTAGTAAACAGACTTTATAATAAAATTCTCGTAATAGGTACACATACATATCAATAATAAATTAATATAATTTCTATGAACGATATCAATCAAATTTGAAATCAAAAAGTGCGAGCCCTGGAATTTATGTCCCGAGTAGCAGTATGGCTACTCGGGACATAACCTCCGCCCCTTCACCCCGCAACCCCCCGCACGATTGCTCTGTGACAATGTTCTACGTTGACCGACTGTAAGGAGTAAGATATAGGTAGACTGTGGTAATAGCATCTAAGAGAAAGTTGTGACTTCATTATTAGTCATTATATGAATAAGACTGAATTAAAAATATAAAACTGTTGTTATGAGTAAAGGTAAAATTAAACAAAACTACTAAACGATGCCAAAAATTTAAAGATGAATCTAAGAAAACGGATTACTAATTCTTAAGTATACTTACTTAATAGAAAAGAAATAATTTATGTTGCTTAATGTAAGAAATGTTTAATAAAAGTTGCTACAGTTTCAATTTGATTTTATAACATAATTTCAAAGATGCGGGATCCCGCGTGATCCCGCGCGGGATTGAGTAATCCCGCATATCAATCCCGCGGGATTGAATGAGCTGCGGGATTGCAAACCCTACGCACGACGCCACCAATCAGCCGGACATTTGCATCATATTCCGGGATAAGCAAAATGGCGGCCGCGTGGCACAATGTTATGTCACACACCCATTTTTGCAAGTCGTATATTCATTGCATTAAGTAACTTAATCACACAAAAGACTACCAAAGATATATTCCATCCATCTATTTTTATCTATTCTCAAGTTACACTAGTCTATGATCAAGCAATGTCATTGTCGTATTGTTATACAAAAAGTCTTCCGGATTGTGAGTCGCCATTTTTTATTGTATAGGTAGTTCCTTGATAAAATCTTGATACTTAGGTACGCGATGTTTGGTATTTTTGTCTGCTTTCATTCAATTGAATAGAATTAGATGATAGAAAGCGAAGAAGGCGAGGATCGAGCTCAGTGGCGTGTAATTGGAGAGACTTATGTCCAGCAGTGGACTACGATTGCAGTGTGTACGATACGATAGCTTTGAATCATCATCATCATCTTCCTGCCCTTATCCCATGTTACTTGGGGTCGGCACAACATATTTTCTTCTTCCATTCCGTCCTGTCAACCGTCATGGTATCACTGACTCCCTTCTCTTTCATATCATTCTTCACACAATCCATCCATCTTTTCTTTGGCCTCCCTCTTCCTCTCTTCCTCTCTATCCATCCACATTTATATTCATAACTCTTTTGGTCACATGCGTTTCATCCCTCCTCTTCACATGCCCATACGATAGCTTTGAATGCAGACCGAAATAATTTTCAAAATGTATGGACAGTCTCTTAAGAACATTTTCCTATAGCCACAACGATTAATATAGCTGCCCTTATTACTTACCCCATCTCAAATAAGTTTTTTGTGATTTCTGACGTTTCTAGTACTCCAAACCTCAGTTGGTCCAGAAGAGTCTTTTGATCCTTGTGGGAAATAGGATCGATTTCCATCACAAAATTGTTTTGTGAAAACTGCCCTTTTTCTTGCAGATAGAAATGATTCCAAATATCAAACTTCAAACTTCAAAACTCATTTATTCAAAATAGACTAGAATTACTTAGTTCTTTTTGAACGTCAAAATTTGTTACATCAAAGACAGCCCCAAAAAGCGCCCTCCCTTCACCGCTTCCTAGTGTCTTCTTCACAGCAAAAAAAAAAAAAAAAACAAATATGGTCTCTTATGAACGTTTTCCTATAGCTACAATGGTTAAGGTAGATCCCCTTCATCTGCCAGGGTTGCGGAATTTGTTCGAAAGAGCCTTGGAACGCAAAGGGCATTAGGAGGCACACGGATGGGTTTTAGTCAGTAAGAGTCTGACAATCCCTTCCGCTCCACCCAGAGAGGAAGAGAAGCCCTTAAAAAAAGATAAAAAAGTTCCCGTTCATGTCCGATCTAATTTACTACCCTGTTTATTATAAAATTAACAGTTTCAAAAGTGGATCCATCTATGCTGAACCATATTAAAGACTTCTGGGGCCTAATTTTCCTAAAATAAATCTTGATAAATCACAACCGAACCAAGGCCCAACCGTTCATTCAGACAGTTCTCAATTTCAAAAGCTGTCGAATTGTTTGACACAAAAAACAAAATCAATCATTTTGAAAGTTTTCGAAAACAAAAACTGACTGACGGTTGTGGTTCGATTGCGTTTGGCAACGATTTATTTTAGGAGAATTAGGCCCCAGTTTCAGAAGTGGATCCATCCATGCTGAACCATATTAAAGACTTCTGAAACTGTTAATATTGTAATTATCTTTATTCTTTGCACTTTTTACTGGAGTCGGCTTTTCTTTTCTTTTTTGAGTTATTTTATTTTATACAATTTTAAAACTACCAGTTCACAAATAAAAGAACAATAAAACATTCTGAACAATGCATCTAAAATTATAATTAGGTACATTACTTTTTCCCGTATTCTCTTACATAAGTTATTATAAAATTATAATTCAGTATTGTATTGTCTATTGTTGCTTATTTCCCCGTTGACGGGTGACATTAGTATGACATAACATCAGTTACCGTAGTTTTAGTATTGTCAGTGAGAAAGTTAATTCCTTTGTGATATGAGGATGAGCAGAATCGTAAGAAGAGTCAACAATAGGTGCTTGACGAGAGTATTTTTAAAATAGACGCATTTGGCATTGATTATTATAATAATAAATAAAACTCATGTGAACTTTCTAACAATACGCGCCGTGTCCAGAAGTACCGCTTTCTGTATCAGGCTCTTGATCCCGCCGCCCAACGAAAGCCTCTTTAGATGTTGTTCGAGGCTCTTGGCTTATAAACCATTGGCCGTAACGGCACAATGATTGCTGAACCAACATCCCACATGGCGACAACCTCGTGTGCCAAGTCTTGATGAAATAATAAATAAAGAAAAATAAAAATACAGAAAAACAATAGGGTAATGGACAAATGACTCGATAAAAACAATAGGAATAGTATGAATAAGGACCGAGATCAGACCGAATCTGCAGGCGGCATGGTTAGATGGGGCCAGCCTGGAATTAGCAGGCCAAAATATGGGGTGCATGAAAAGAGCCTCCACTCCTGACGATACTTAAGTACGTGCGGCGCAACCTGGGCAGTCAGCCCCGCTACCAACCTTGCTGACTGGCTAATCTTTTCACCACAGCATGAGCTATTTTCGTATAGTTCGTTCTGACACGAGAGAAGAAGAAGAAGCATCTCGCGAACGCAGCCATAGGTCCTCAGAAGAACCATGTCATAATTTTAATTTTGTTTTCAATTTATCCAGAATTTTTCTAGGTAAATACTTTATTTGTTTATAATCATCAATTTGCAATTTTTTTATTTTATTTGTTGTGTATTTTATACTCAATTAATTTATTCACCTGACAGACAGATCTGTGTTGTTGGGGAGTTTGTTGCGCCGTTTCTTCTTCACAGCATAAACATTAGGAAGCAGTGCAGGGTGGGCGTTTTTGGGGGAAGTCTTCTATATAAATAAAAGATAAGTCCTGACTGACTGATTGATTGACTCATCAACGCCCAGCCTAAACCCTTGGACCTAGAAAGCTGACATTTTGCGCAGAGGTTCCCTTTATAATGTAGACAAGGAATATGGAAGGATTTTTCGAAACTCAACCTCTAAGGTAGTTAAATAGCGGATGAAAGTTTGAATGGAAAATCGTCACTTAACGGGTTCAAAATTTCATGCAAGCGAAGCTGCGGGCAAAAGCTAGTTTGTAACATTGACATTAAAAAACCGGCCAAGTGCGAGTCGGACTCGCGCACGAAGGGTTCCGTATCTATAAAAAAGGCAAAAAAAACACGTTTGTTGTACAGGAGCCCCCTTAAATATTTATTTCATTCCGTTTTTTAGTATTTGTTGTTATAGCGGCAACAGAAATACATCATCTGTGAAAATTTCAACTGTCTAACTATCACGGTTCATGAGATACAGCCTGGTGACGGACGGACGGACAAACAGCGGAGTCTTAGCAATAGGGTCCCGTTTTACCCTTTGGGTACGGAACCCTAAAAAGAAGTAAGTAATTCTAGCCTATTTTGATTAAAATGAAGTTTGAAGTTGATTGAATGGTAAATAGCTCTACAAGGTTAGTCGGAAATGGGGTACTAATCCGCGGGCCACTTAAAGTATCACTGATTACTTTTTTTTCATAATTATGAGTACAATGACCTCAGGTTGTTAGTGTTATTCCAATAACACTGTATAATCTTTTATTGTCTGACTATTACCACTAATTACCTATAGGTGTAGCGCTTAACTGAGGCAGGGCCTGGGGTATGGGAGCGGCACGGGAGGGGTGACATAATTATGACAACGTGTCCGAAATATCTCGCTATACACATGATAAATATAAATAAAAAAAAATACCTCAGGTACTGCCTCAGTTAAGCGCTACACCTATGATTAACCTACTTACATTAAATATATCTAATGTCAAAAGTTCACCACTTGACATCTATTACTACAATAAATCACCGATCGCATTACTTTACATAATCACCGTTAGAGATCGGGTCCATATTAAAGTACTTTTTATCACAATTTCGTGAGACACATAACCTAGTAAGATGTACATGTTATGTTATTCAATGGAATCACATTAATTCAGTTTTTTGGTTAGGGTTGTCACTTGTGATATGTGAGGTCAATAAACTCTTCGTATAATGTTATGATATTCTCCAAATATTATTTTCTCAATAAACGTGAAGTTGGTAGCTTCTAATTTTTACGTCTTGTTAGGTTTGTGTCTTGTTTATAATTATTCTAACTAATATTATAAACGCGAAAGCAAGTTTGTTTGTTTGTTACCTTTTCACGCCTAAACCACTGAACCGATCATCTTGAAATTTTGCATTTACGTTGTCAGGTATACAGAAACGGACATGGGGTAACTTTTATCCCGAAAAAAAGTACTGTTCCCGAGGAAAACAACAATAACGTTCATAGATGGCGCCAGGTGTCTTTCGAATCATGATTGAATTATATTATTCTTAATTAACTTAATTATATTATATTAGTCGCTCTGTTGGACACGATTCGTCATAATTCAATGGAACCCCTCTTATACCAAAAGATGGTCTAAGAAAAACTCAGGTTTTAAAATAGCCCAAATAACGTTAGAAAGTGATGGGTGTATTTTAAATCTGGGTTTAGCCCATAAACGCCTTTCTGAATATCTTCATTCATTCTTCTTTCATCGTCTTCTCAGCTGTGATCAAAGATCGTGAGATATTTAGGTTTAATAAAAGGCAACACAATGTGTGCCTTAATTATATATTTGTTTGTTACTTATGAGATTTATTTTATTTTGTATGAGATTAAGTTAAGTTGTGCATTAAATAAAAACAATTTAAAATTAAATGAAACTTGATATAAAATGAAATCAAAACCGCGACAGCCCTACTAAATTTAAAAGCAGAATGCCACGCGTTGTGACGCAACCGGACCGGAAATGATGTCATGACGTAACGTAATGGCTGCTTGACTGCTCTTCACTTCCGGCGCGACCTGACCGATCTCACTTCATTTTGTATTACGGGCAGGATTTGATTAAAACAAACAAAATGTGAAACGTGCGCAGTCACTGCCAGTTTTAATAATTACCATATTATAAAACTAACAGTTTTAGAAGTCGGTGCAATTTTACACTACAGGGTGTTAACGAATTCGTGTAATTCCTTAAAACCACATGATCTACTACTGATGTAGACAGGCCCCGCACGGGATTTAGCTTGATTAAAAATAAAAAAATAAAATAATTATTTTTTCATGCGGCTTTGTTACCGATCGTATCTAAACCACCTAATAAGGATTCAGTAAAAAAACAAGTTTTTTTTTTGCAAAAACCATATAAGTATGTTTTTTTTTTAACATTTCGATGCCACGCATAAATTAATGAAAGCACGGCGACACGGCTGGCAGGCACGACTAACGCGATAGGTATCGCTCTTTGCAGTCAGATAACCCAAGACTCTAAAATGACTCAGAAATAGAAAACAAAGTTTTTTTTTTTGAATTTTTTTTTCGTTGGTTTTCAGAAATTCCCATTTAGGGTTAATCTGTGTCATCAGTAGATCACGTGGTTTGAAGGAATTACACGAATTCGTTAACACCCTTTATAATTGAAGGCACTGACTTCTGAAACTGTTAGTTTTATAATATGGTAATTATTTTACTCTTTTTAGTTTTTTTAGCAGTCGGTTTTTACTTTTTTTTTAAAGTTATTTTATTTTTCTATTTTTAGTGGTATAAACACTTGCACGTTTGTGTATACAAACGTGCAATTACAGCAATCCCGAGTAATTTGCTGTTATCCACTGAAGAGTTCCATTGTCAATCTCCGAGGGTCTTCATCAGATCTTCACCAAATTAAAATGGGACCATTTCGGAAGAATACTCTTTCAAACAAAAAAAGAATTTTGCAAATCTGTCTTTACATGACGGAGTTATGCCCGAACATACATAAAAATAATTACATCATTCACATAGCAGTAATCAAAAAAATGCTCACAAAATAAAAAGTACTGAACCAAATTGGATGAAATTTTTATGGGACCATATGGCAAGTATACTGCATCGAACAAAAAAGAATCACACTAATCGGACTAGAAACCTCGGAGTAATCGGTGTACATTCATTAAAAAAAAACTGACCGATTTGAGAACCTCCTCCTTTTTTTGAAGTCGGTTAAAAAGTTAGTGAAGGAACATAGTTGTCACTTTAATTTTCTATTTCTTGATTATTGCTCGATCGTGTGGTGCTGGACGTAAAGAATAGCACTACCCTATCTCTTCCCGTGGGTGTCGTAAAAGGCGACTAAGGGATTCACTAAAGGATGGGCAGCAGCGTTCTCTGAGTACTCTAGCAACCATACTGCAATAGGCATGTTGACAGCATCAATAAATTGCAAATCTAATTAGTCCGCCAGTTAGAGTTTTGATAAATAATGGACACGTATTTTTTCTTTAGTTAAATCCATGAATATTTGGAAAGATAAAACGCATCAAAACTCGAGAGTGGGGGCTTGTGACGTCAGAAGCAAGTAAAAATTGTACTTGCTTGTGACGTTTTGCCAATTTTAAAAGTGTCGTGTCGTATCTTCGTCAATTTTGGTTTACGTAACAAAAGAAAAAATACGGGTCAAATATTTTTTGATAATCTAATTGACGGACTAATTAGATTTTTTCAGTCAAATACCCTATTGCCCACCCGCCTGCCAAGCGTGGCGATTATGGCAAACCTCCCCGACATGGATAGCACAAAGACGTGTTTGGGGGAGGCCTATGTCCACCAGTGGAGGTCTTTCGACTGAGTGATGATGATAATGATAATAATAAAATTATTGTTCACATTTCACCTACTTTCTTATCTATACAAGGTGTAACATAAATAACGCACAACCTCTTAAGGGGTCACTGAACTCATCATTATGAACAACTTTTACTATGGGAACAAAGCTGAAATCGCGAAAAAAAAAACAGCTGTTCCCTACATTTTGACGAGTATGCGAACATTAATGTAGGGAACAGCAGTTTTTTTTTCGCGATTTCAGGTTTTTGTCCCATAGTAAAAGTTGTTCATAATGATGAGTATAATGACCCCTTAACAGGTTGTTGGTGTTTTTCAATTAACCCTGTTTATTTAGTTTATGGAGACGCAGCGATAGTTATCATCAGTGATCGGAAAAAGGTGAGCTAATTGACCTAAACTTCAAAGAACAGAGACAAAAACTAGAGACTTCCTTACGACAACATTTTTTTTCGTGAAAATTATTCCGGGTTTCGGGACATCACTAAGGTACATTTAATATTAATGTTAATAATACAGAAAACCATTAAATTCGTTTCCTATTTTTGTTTCATAAAATTGTCACAAAACCAGATGATACGTTTTTAATTGTTTTTAAAAAGAGATTGTCTTTTATTTTTTGAAAACAAATGAAAGACAATCTCCGAGAAAATTCTCCCAAAAAAAAATGTTGTCGTAAAGAAGGCTCCAGTTTTTGTCTCTGTTCTTTGAAGTTTAGGTAAATTAGCTCACCCTTTTCCGATCACTGGTTATCACGCATACGTTGACCTATCGTGGTGATTAACGAAGGCAATATTCCGTGACGACTGACCACTATGCACTCGTCGAAGTTCATTACCTTGTCAGTTCGGAACAAGTCTTAAATTGACGTTTTGCATCCTGGAATATATTACAAAAAAAAAAAAACTTTCACTTGCTCATTTTGGATCCTAGTCGCACCTTAAGGTAATCGCAGACACGGTAAGATGGAGCACAAGAATGAATATTTACAAGACCGTTTTTTTTGGGGTCATTGACTGTTATAATTACAATCATTACAGTTTTTTAACATGATCTATACAGTAAGTAAAATAACATAGGGCGTTCCCTTAAACCTACCACTACATCATTAATACGATAAAATAAAAATACAAAAAAAAGTTTAACAATTCGAAACGGACTGTTTAAGACCAGAATTGTAGTGTAGATTCATCTGCCTAGCCTTTTCCCAACTATGTTGGGGTCGGCTTCCAGTCGAACCGGATGCAGCTGAATATCAGTATTTTACATGGAGCGACTGCCTATCAGACCTCCACAACCCAGTAACTGGGTAATACGATACTCTTGGTAAGACTGGTTGTCAGACTTTCTGGCTTCTGACCAACAGTAACGACTGTCAAAGATCTACAAATGACAGCCGGGACCAACGGCTTTACGTGCTTTCCGAGGCACGAAGGAAACTCGCTATGGTAAATGGTCACCCATCCACAGACCAACCTCGGCAAGCGTGGCTTAACCCGGAAGATCAGTCTATGCGGCTGTAATTATTTAGCCACGAGCTCCTCCACCACTACATCATTAATACAATAAAATAAAAATACAAAAAAAAAAGTTTTACAATTCGAAACGGCCTGTTTACTCGTAAGACCAAAATTGTAGTGTAGATAATGTAGGTTAAAACCGATATTGCCGTGTTTTCCAAATTGATAGACAAGTGTGCATGAACAGTAAGCATTGCTTTTACGTAGCAATTTTTAATTTTTAATTTTTGGATTTCTTTTTATTTTGGTTGGTTGGTTTTTTTTAGTATGTACGGGCGCGGTTAGTTAAAATACTGTATACTACTTGATTTAAAATTACTTTAACAAAAAATAACATCTATAAAACCAAGTGAAGGGTACAGGCAACATACAAAGAACAGGAAATGTCCTAATGAATAGATTTTGAGAAAAACGCAATTAAAAGTTTAGAAGTATATTATAATTTTTATTGAGATCATTGTATGAATGAACTTTTAGGTACTTAAAATTAATTAAATGTTTTATATTTGTATAATTTTGTTGTTGACATTGGACTTTTTAGTTAATAAAATTATTTAAAAATTAAAAATAGAAACAGAAAAAAAATGTGACATTCCCTGTTCTTTGCCTGGTACTGGTACGGTCAGCATCAAAAGTAGCTGAACATTAGAGTTTTTAAGCTTTGCTTTAATTAGATAACTAATTGATAGGAAGCAAAAAATTTAAGGCATACTTAGAGCTATATCTAGCAGCTCTAGGTATCTATTAAACTTTTTGTTTTAAAACAATTCGTTTTCTAATTAATGCCAAGTTTAAAAACTCAAATGTTCAGCTACTATTGATGCTGACCGTACCATTTAAGTGTTTTTTTCTTCTTTATTTTGTGCACTTTAAGGCGGCTCACACTGTTTTATCTATGCAGATTTATGCATTACGCCCAACAGCTTATAAAATAGGCGTGGGACTTGATCTATAGACAAGTTTTATCGATTAAGTTTCGCAGTAGGATTCGATATCATACTGCACGGTTGAGTGTTGTAAGTTTAAGTAAGAGATTATGTTGTTATCGAGTAAATGTTGATAACAATATATTGAGAAATTCGAGTAACTGTGTCCTGAATAAGTAAGTTGCAGCGATCAGGTTTCGACAGCAGTTTTTTTTAATAATCATTTTATTTTATTTTTTAGGTTTTGTATCAAAATGGTGAAAAATCCCTTGTGATGCGAGTTTGTCCATCCGTCTGTCCGTCCGCCCGTCCGTCTATCAAATCTGCTTATTTCAGGAATTAGGTAATGCTATCGACTTGAAATTTGAAATAGTTATTTTTATTTTCATTGCTACGCAGACCGAAGTGGGGAGTTATTATAATTGGTTTACTAGGTCTTCGTTTGTACATGTATTATAAAATAAACTATGTTTTTATTTTCATTTATGCCGCATGGTTTTTAACCGACTTCAAAAAGGAGGAGGTTCTCAATTCGTCTGAATGTTTTTTCTTTTTGTTTTTTTTGTATGTTTGTTACGCGATATCTCCCCCAATTATGAATGGATTTTGATGATTCTTTTTTTGTTTGGTAGCCCATACTTCAGAGGTGGTCCTATATACATTTTATTGAAATTGGTGCAGCACTTTTTGGAAAAATCAACAAAAACAAAAAAAAAAACACAAATCGTATGTAGACGACGTTCTAGTTGTAGTGCTGGTCCGAGAATTTGTACACTATTTTATTTAATTATAATTTGTGGCACTAAAAAGTATAAAATAAAAAAACTTAAAAAGTAAAAACCGACTTAAAAAAAAACTAAACGGAGTAAAATATAAAACTACCAGTTTCAGAAGTCGGTGTACTACGCTGAAACAAATTGAATGCACCGACTTCTGAAACTGGTAGTTTTATTAAATGATAATTATTTTACTCCGTTTAGTTTTTTTTGGAGTCGGTTTTTACTTTTTTAATTTATGAAGAGTCCATTCAAGATACCATCAAAATATATAACCATTGGTAAGCAAAACGATTTAGGATATAGGAACCGGGCATTAGTCGCCTTTTACGAGACTATGGGAAAATAAGGTGTGACTAAATCTATTACTCTATTAATTTAATAGTTTATAATAATACGGTATTAAATGCTTTACTGGCGAGTTAAAAATACGGTCATTAATTAAGTTTTCGACAAGCAATTATACAAAATTATACCCCTTCAGCGTATTAACAAAAAGCTCGTTCGATAATGATTGCAATGGGTTGACATTTCACGTAAAGCCTTGTAACATATACAAAGGCTCTGGTTCGACTGTGAGCGATAAGATCCAAATTATTGGATTTTCCCTGTATGAGAATCATGGGAATAGTTTTTTGACTATCCATCTCTATCTAGTAGCGTGAGTGCGGTATCTATACATATAAAAGGAGAAGCTGACTGACTGACTGACTGATCTATCAACGCACAGCCTAAACCGCTGGGGTTAGAAACTTGAAATTTTGACAGTAGGTTCCTTTTGTAACGTAGGCATCCACTAAGAAGGGATTTTTCGAAATTCAACCCCTAAGAGAGTTAAATAGGGGATGAAAGTTTGTATGGAAAATCGTCACGGGTTCAAAATTTCACGCAAGCGAAGCTGCGGGCGAAAGCTAGTAATCAATAATAATCGATACTATCATATTGATAACATTATACAGCGACAACCAAATAACCTGACTATGGCGGCTACGATCGCAGAAATCTACTGAAAATTACCTACCAATAAATTAAATTACAGCAGGAAGTAAGTCACACAGTTCACGAAGCTATTTAAGGGCATTATTGGAAAACAACGTGCCACAATTCCGCTGACACTGTTACCTCAGCCCTACCCCGCAAGGATGCGCCTCAAAACGCCTTAAAGCGAAAGTTGTACGCCTTGAGCTTATGAATCCCGTTGCAATGCACTCTTACGCATACCATGTTAGATTTATGTTAATACTAAATGATATAAAACAAATTTAAAGTCGCTCCGTGTAAAATACTGATACCGTATCTGGTTAGACTGGATGCTTTTCCATTTTCAAATAGCAATAATAGATAATAGGTACACAAGGTTAGTCGGAACTAATCCGTACACCACTTAAAGTATCACTGATGACGGTTTTAAAGCAAGTGTTTAAATTTCAAAATTCAATAATTTTTATTTCCATTTAAAGTACAGGGTGTTAACGAATTCGTGTAATTCCTTCAAACCACGTGATCTACTGGTGACACAGATTAACCCTAAATGGGAATTTTTAAAAATCAACTAAAAAAAAAAATTCAAAAAAATTCTCGATTTTCTATTTCTGAGTAATTTTAGAGCCTTGAGTTATCTGACTGCAAAGAGCGATGTCGCGTTAGTCGTGCCTGCCAGCCGTGTCGCCGTGCTTTCATTAATTTATGCGTGGCATCTAAATGTTCACAAAAATAAAACATTTCTTTTGCAAAAAAATAATTTCTAATTTTTTTACTGAATCCATAATAGGTGGTTTAGATACGATCGGTAAGAAAGCCGCAGGAAAAAAAAAAACAAGCTAAATCCCGTGCGGGGCCTGTCTACATCAGTAGTAGATCAAGTGGTTTTAAGGAATTACACGAATTCGTTAACATCCTATATAAATAATTTTTATGTTAGTTTTTTCATAAATTCGTCCCTACTTTAGTTACGAATTCAGAAAATGGAGCTTCTAATTCGTGACCCCAAATATGACCTAAAATCTAAACACAACTGATCATAGCTGAAGAGATTTTAGCGTATTTTTTATGTAATCTTTGAACAGCTATTTCTCTTGAACTATTGAGTTTTGGGGAAAGTGGTAGAACAAAAGTTATTCATTATTATGGGTACTTTAACACTTTCGGATCAGTATCCCCTTTCTGACTATCCTTGTATAAACTGCATAGTGATATAACGTAATAATTAGAATAATTGTCGCGTTTGACCCTTAATGGTAAGCGCAAACAGGGTCTAAGATGGAGCACACGAATCCAAGTAACAGAGATATAGAGAGATTCTCATCTACATACGACGGAACACAGTAAACTGCTTGGCTTTAATGTTCAGGTGGTAGCCTAGCCAGGCGGACCGAATAGATTTTACCACCAAGTGTGCTGGGTTTTGTTAAATTTTATATTTGCACACGTGAGAGGGCTTCAAAAAGTTCTCGATGATGTGAAAGTACTCCTTCAGAAAGGTCATAGCTTTTCAGTCATTAGTGAGCCCCCATAACCTCTTTTACAGAGAAGTCTCTTTTTATTTATTTGACATTTAGCATACATTATATGTGCTAAAGTAAGGCCACAGTGTACCTACTTACTACATACAGTGGGTCAACGCCCATACATTTGACAGGTCATAAGAAATGTCAAAATTGGTAACACTTGTCAAAGGGTTGTCACATTAAATAAATTACACAAACTTTATCAAACAAACGTCGAAATTAATTAACGTTTTATAGAAACAGTGACACGCATAAAGAAAACCACGCATGAGTAATTTTGACGATTGACAAAATAATGCAAAGGTATGTAGCAGCAGTTTCGCCATCTTATCCTGGAATATTTTAACAATATTTAAAACTACAAATTTTGTCGAGGTTACAGTCGCAGTGGCTAACGCTTGCGGGGGTAGGTAAGAGTCATAAATTATTCGCAAGTCTACGATGGAGTCATAGAAAATTACTTATTATTCATGGTTATTACTTCTATTGTTTTCGTGAGTGCTGATGCCGGAAATAAAGCCTAAGTATTCCTCGATAATACAAGGCGGTCAAAAAAAATTACCAGTTAAATGAGATTTGCCAGGTAAAACGTGGTCCCTATCTTGGTGTTTGAGAATTGATCTTGTTTTTGTAATCAGCGTCCCTGAAAATCATGGATTTGACACCCGTGACGGCTAATTTGAATTTTTTTATGGCCGCCATCATGTATATAGATTTTGACCTCATTTTCGGCATCAGCATCCCCGAAAACCATGGAAATGACACCCATGATGGTTAAATTGAAATTTTAATAGCCGCCATCTTGGAAATGGATTTTGACCTCATTTTCGGCATCAGTACCCCCGAAAACCATGGAAATGACACCCATGATGATTAAATTGAAATTTTAATAGCCGGCATCTTGGAAATGGATTTTGACCTCAATTTCGGCATCAGTACCCCCGAAAACCATAGAAATGACACCCGTGACGACGAATTTGACATTTTTGTAGCCGCCATCTTGGATTTAGATTTTGACCTCATTTTCGGCATCCGCACCCCAGAAAACCTTGGATTTGACATCCATGATCATTAATTTACTAATTTTCATGGCCGCCATCTTGGATTTGGATTTTGACGTTAAATTCGGCATCAGTGACCCCGAAAACCATGAAATCAACACCCATGATGATTAGATGAAAATGTTGATGGCCGCCATCTTGGATTTGGATTTTGACGTCATTTTCGGCATCAGTGACCCCGAAAACCGTGGAAATGACTTCCCACGAACAATCGTTTGAAAATGCCGCCATCTTGGATTAGTAAACAGACTTTATAATAAAATTCTCGTAATAGATAATATCATAATAAATTAATATAATTTCTACTATGAACGATATCAATCAAATTTGAAATCAAAAAGTGCGAGCCCTGGAATTTATGTCCCGAGTAGCAGTATGGCTACTCGGGACATAACTTCCGCCCCTTCACCCCGCAACCCCCCGCACGATTGCTCTGTGACAATGTTCTACGTTGACCGACTGTAAGGAGTAAGATATAGGTAGACTGTGGTAAGGCTATGATTAAAAAAAAGAAAACAATTAACATTAAAAAAAAAATGTCATTTTCTGTCACTATTATCTCGAAAGTACGCAGAGATAAGCAATAAGTTTCTTGCAGCCAAATACTCAGAATTATTAGTTTTCTAACATATATGATTGCCATCTCGACATCGCTTACGGTTTTTGAGAAATTGAATAAAATGTAATCATTCCCATACAAAAAAAAAGAAACATTTTTTTACAGAAAAGTATTTGAAGTAGGACAATAATATTTTTTTGCCTTATCTGTTATCATTGTATCAACAATAAAAAAAAATATCAGCGGTCTACTATCAATGTCCACTTTTTTAATTTGGGACCAGTGTGCAGCGTGGTGGATTAAGGCCTAAAATCCTTTCCCTGAGAAGACGCCCTTGCCCAGTAGTGGGACAGTGGGCTAATTATGCTATTAGAAGCTTACGATTACGATATAATTTTGATGACCCGAATAGTTCAAACTAGATTAACCCGTCGCGTCGCGTAGACATAAAAATATTCTAATTTATCACTTCCTGTGAATGTTGTAAGTTTGTTAATTATATTAGGATTGGTAGCATGCATGGTATACTTAAGCCATGTAGGATTATAAGTATTACAACATAGGTTATGTAGAAATAGAAATTCAACTATAACCATGATTTTATTGACTGAAGGTCCGGTTACAAATTTAATCTTATTTGCACAAATTGTAATTTGCACATGTACCTAAGCAAATACAAGGTTAGGCGGAAATGGGGTCCATGGGCCACTTAAATTATCACTGATGACCGTTTTAAAGCAAGTGTTACAATGTCGAATTTCCATGATTATTATTTTAGTTCTTTCAAAAAATTCTTCCTCCCTTCTTTAGTTACGAACTCAGAAAATGGAATTCTTAAATCCGTGACCGCAATTATGACACAGCTGACCATAGCTGAGGAAAGTTAGATTTTAGCGTATTTTTATGAAATCTTTGAAGAGCATTTTCTCCTAAATTATTGACTTTTGGGAAAAGTTGTAAAACAAAAGTTATTTATTATTATGTGTACTTTAACACCCTTTCGAATAACTTTGTATAAACGGTATTTCGCGTAGTACCAGTAATACCGATAATATCTTTTGTGCAAACTTTTGCACAAGCTGTTTGTGCATGTAAGTCGGTGCATGTAGCTGGACCTTAACAAGTAAAATGACAGATATTTTTTTATTACATTGCACTGACTCTTTATTCTAGGTACACTTATTTAGGATTTTTTGGGTACCTTCAAGGTAGTATTCAAGGGCAAATGAAAGTGAAAATACTTGCGTCTCTATCGAGACAAATTTGGGTTATCTGCCTACCACACAAGACAGCTTGTGTAATGATACTATATGTAAGTACAGTCAATAACACGTTAGTGTTTTACATAGAAGTAATAAGTACTACGCGTGTTTTATGACTATTAACATGACTACTTTTTACCAACAGCTACCGTCGTTATACCTACTAATGATAGGATTTTAGATTTCTAACCATAAGAGGAGAGAAAGGGGAGATTTACGTATTTATTATTATAAAAAAATACCTTTGAAATAGTCTCTACTAGTAGTCGCCCGCAGCTTTGCCCGCGTAGATGTCGTTTATCGCATAAATATTTCGCAGTTTTCGGGATAAAATTAGCCTATCCTTCTTCGGTTTTCAGACTATCTCTGTACCAAGTTTCATCAAAATCGGTTCAGCGGTTTAGGCGTGAAAGCGTCACAGACAGACAGAGTTACTTTTGGATTCATAATAGGTATTAGTAGGGATTAGGGTCGGACTATAAGCATTCGGAGATTTTTTTTTCCGAATATTCACTTATGTATACAAGGTTAGTCGGAAAGGGGGTAAAAGGGGTAAAAGGGGGAAAGGGTGTTGAACTAACTATAATAATGAATAACTTTTGATCTAACATTTCCCAAAACGTAATAATAGTTTTACACTCAGTTGCAAGAAAGGTCCATTAAATTTTAATGCTCTCATTAGAATGTTAATGCTCCATTAACCTCTTCTGTCCATTGCATTGCAAGAAGCTAGATTTAATGGAATGATTAACTATCCATTAAAATTAATTTTTGATGTGTCAAACTTCCCATGATTTCAATATATGATAATTAGTAAATGAAGAACGAACTACAACCTAATTAGTGTTCATGCAATAGCCATTAATTTAATGGAAACATTATTCTTAATGACGGATTAGTTAATGATCACCTAACGGTATCTTTCTTGCAACTCAGTGTAAGAGATATAGCTGTTCAAAGATTTAACAAAATTTATGCTAAAATCTATCTAGCCTCAGCTACGATCAGCTGTGTTTTTATTTTAGGTCACATTTGGGCTCACGGATTAGAAGCCCCGTTTTCTGAATTCGTAACTCAAGCAGGGGTGTAGAATTAGAGAATGAAGACACTAAAATAAATATAATTTTGCATGGGAATAAAAATGATTGAATTTTGAAATTTGAACACTTGCTTTAAAACAGTAATCAATGATACTTTAAGTGGCCCGCTGATTAGTAAACCTCGGACGGAATATCCTTGTATATTAAGTATGTTATATTAATCTTAACGATTCTCCAAGACAGTAATCGTCACGTATCGACCCGATTATGGATATGAAAACATTTAACTTTACATTGAAAATAAAATTTGTGGAATCACTAGAAAATGTATGCGTATTTTTCTTGAACGTTAATTTTTAATAAACCGTGTCTTCCGTGATTAAATCCCTATTATCGCTGATTAAACAAGCTTTAATTACAAAAGTAGCTGTAAAAATTTACTCGAATATAAATATACCTACAGGAAACGGGAACATAATTTCGTTCGTCGAATTTTAATACCATTGAAAGATTATTACATTGGAATTTCCGAAACGGTAAAAGGTTTTTTACAGATACAGGAAAAGAAAAGTAGTACCTACAGGCTATCAAGGATATTGCCAACGAAGAGTGGGGTACCTATAGTAAAAGGCGACCAGTAGGTAGGCTAACCAAAAAATCATGGATTCTGAAAAAAATTATTAATTAATTAAATTCTCAATTTAGAAACCGGAGGTATAAAGCATTTTTTTGGCAACTCCATACTCAAATATTACTTAAGTATTGCTTATCCTAGAATTCTTAACTCAGAAACCGGAGGTATTTCACGTAATTTTAAGACGCGCCGATCAAGTTGCAGTGATGTTGCAGTGATGCTGCAGTTAAGTTCACGCGAACGTATCTGACACCGATCGCCTATTAACACGTTCAGTGCCGGGTGTCCTCCAGGAGGGGGCACTCTCTAGTCGCATTCGCGATGCTGGGTGCCCTCGTGGAAGGCTCATTTTAAATGTAGGTTTTTCTTAGAAAATATCCGTCATAAAACAGGCAAAAAGACCCTCTGAAAACACTATTATACTACATAGTAGCGTGTTTTATGGTTTTAAACCTAATGCCAAGAACTAGTGTCCGACCGAAACAGGATTTTTAGCCGAAACAGAAACCGAAACTGAATCTTCGGCGCCGGTCTCAGTTTCGGCCGAAACCGAAACCGAACCTTAGTTAGACGTGTAAAAAATGCTATTCTATTGTACAAGGTGGGGCAAAAGTAATCACCCGATGTTGTTTTGCTGTAAATTTTTTTAGGAATAAAAATGGTTGATGCTGCTTGTGGATTATGTTTATTTAATGTATTAGAATTTTTTCCATCAAGTCGTGAAAATGATATCGATCAAATGGCCAGTTATTACAGTATCAACAAAAATTACAATAAATTGTACTAAATTCGGTAAAATTTGTCAAAAATCAATCAGCTGGCAATCACACAGGAGTCCCGAACTCACCCGAAGTTAGCCGGAAGACGCGCGACAATTCACGAACACTAAGTTTCGGCGCGGCCGAACTTTCGGCTGATTTTTGGCCGAAACCGAAACTGTAGCCGAAACAAGATTTTTTGGCCGAAACTGGCCGAAACCGAAACCGAACCTTCGGTCAGACACTACCAAGAACCCTCCTCGAAGGTTCTCTCTTACCGCAAACGTAATGCCGAGGACTCTCCTGGAAGGTTCACTAACCATATGTACCTATAACGGCACGGCGTATGAGCTTTACGAAAAGTGAGGTGGACTTAAATGTGTTAAGAGAATACAAAACGCATTTCGATCGAAACTTAACTGCAACTTCACTGCAATTGAACTTCTTTAGTGAGCTGAATCAGGCCCCAGACGGGCTAATAACGTCATGCTTATGGTTAATCATGATTCGTTTCATATTCGAAATCATAACTGCAAGTGTACTGCATATCTGTTCGGCAGTTGTCACGTCGTTGCACTGACTGCATCTTAACTGCCTTCAAGCTGCATTTGGCAGTTGCATAGTTAGCAGTTGCGATTGGATGTGCAATCAATTAGCAGTTATGTTTACGTTTTAGAAACGAAATATAATTCACCAAATATGACGTTATTAGTTCTTCAGGAGATTAAGTCAAGAAGATACTCATCTAGCCATCATTAGCCGCCTGCTATCTATTACCTAACTATAGAAGAGCACATTGAAGACATAATTAGCCCCATTACTGTCTCACTCTACAGTGAGAACTACCGCTAAGGCCTCTTCTGAGAATGAGAAGAATTTAGACCTTAGTCCGCCACACTGGCCTGGTGCGGGTTAGTGGACAACACACAATCGAGAACTGTTTGGAGCCTTCTCACATGTGCAGGTTTCCTCACAATGTTTTCGTTTACCGTTAACGTAATAATCAACTATTTCCTTCCGTTACTCTTTTCTCCATGTATGATTTGCGGAAACTATTATCATTAGTAATGTCATGCTTTGTAAATTTTTACTGCCTATTTATTTAAAGAGACTTTCGCTCGTAAAAATTATTAAATGTTTTTTTTAATTCAGATGCAACGCAATGGAATGGTAGAATAAATAAGTAAATTCATCTAATATGATAATTTAATAACATTTTCATTCTTAATTTGTGGTGCGAATTGCTTATGTCACTGTCTGTCAAATTATCATTATGTTAACGATATTCAAAATTTAATTATGTCTTATTATCTAAAAATGCAATGTATTATTATAGATTAGCTATAAACAGTAATAACTGCTTGTAAATAAGATCAAGTTCAAATTATTTGCTAAACTTTTTCTACAACATTTAAAATTGATAGAAGTTTTATTAATACCGCGAAAATGCATCAAAATCATCTTTATTGTATCATAATACTTTTTGTATTTGAAATTTAAATGAAAAATATTGTAATTTGGTCTGTTTTATAACTTATAAGTAGGTAAGTAGAAAAGCTTTATATAAAAAAAAATGTTCTCCAATAAATTATACAAAAAAATTGTTCTTTATGCACAAATACTTACATAATATGATAAATCCAGCGCATGTGAAAACGAACTTGTTAAAAAAAGAAACTCCTCAAGTCACAGATTCACAAATGACAGTTCTATATTTAAATAATCACGATCGATAACTTTTTAAATGCAACGTGCGTACGTATTCAGCCTCGTTGCAGCATAAAATAGGTACTGGCCGTTTGGAGGCATGTTTTTCGTTTTAAACCGTCGACCTCGTGTGTGGAGGTGGATATGATAAGATTCTAATTTCAAGTATCTTACTTTTTCGCATAACTTGGCAACCATTGCGCGTTTATTACTATGATGTGGTTAAAGAAATTGAAAGAAACCGGCAATGAATATCGTATTTTATGAACATTCGTTCTTTGTTTGATTGTTAAGTTAGTTCTTGGTAGTGTCAGTACATGTTCGGTCCTTGATGTTACTCGTCCAATGCTGTTTTTCTTCAGCATACAATTATTTCTACTTTTAAGAACAGCAATGTATAATGTGGGAATGTTTACCAAGTGAATGTTCTAATTGTAAAATAAGCTATTATTTTTTTGGACTCTTTTGCATAAAGCTGCAATTATTTTTTAATAACTTTATTTGAATACAGACATTGTTTATTTACAGGTACCGAAACTAATTTAAAAGTTCTCTGGTATACAATTTTGGGTCGTAAAACATATCCTATAAGAAAAATAAAACATTCGTAGTTACGAGAGACGAATAAAACTGTAGTGAGATTTGTCTGAAATAAATGATTTATTATTATATTATTATAAACTACTGACTGCCTCGTTGGTTTAGTGGTCGCAAGCGCAACTACTGAGCGTGAGGTCCTGGGTTCGATCCCCAGATCGGGCAAAGTGTTATTGGGTTTTTACGTGTGGAATTTATCAGAAGCAGCCTGGAGTCGGGATTTGTGCCCGGTAGATGGCAATAGGCTCGCCCCCTATTACATGGGAATTAAACATAACTGCGAAATGAGGGTGTACTACACCTCTGTCCAACCCTTCGGGGAATACAGGCGTGATGTTATGTTATTATAAACTAGCCGTGTGACTGATGGGATTTCTCAAGAACCATCCGATACTTTTATTTTCAGGTCAATCCGTGACATTACTCTTTTACTAAATCTAAATCTACCCTGAAATCAGTCAAAACGTATTTTTTATTAGATACTTACTTTTAAAGTTCTTCAGAAGCTTTAACCAAATTCCACGTTCCTAACTTCATAAATGACGTACTTCCCATACTAACTTTCGCCCCTTATTTCACCTCCTTACAGGGGATGGTTTTCCAAAAACGCTGATACAACAGACTTCATTATAAACAGAAGCCTAAACACCAACTTCCGTATTTCTAGCTACAAAAATGACGAACTTCCATTAAAACTTTCATCCCCTATTTCACCCCACTAGGGGATGAATTGAATAAATGATTCAACTAACTAAAGAAGTTCAGTTGCAGTGTTGTTAAGTTTCGATCAAAACAACGCTTTTCGTATTCTCTTATTGGCGATCGGTGTCAGATACGCTCGCATGAACTTATCTGCAGAGTCACTGCAATTTGATCGGCGGTGAATTAGCCTACAGATGAGGGGCCGTCCATTAATCACGTGAGGCTCGAAAGGGGGGGGGGAGGGCGTTTGGCAAAAATCACGAAATATCACAAGGGGCGAGGGGGGGTGTAGTAAGATATCACGTGTATTTATTTTTTCGTCAAACGCGCGATTTCTAAACCGAAAAGCGAACATTTTTATGCCAGTCAAAAACAACCTGCAACCTTTCTGTCTAGACATCTTTTTTCAGAATAAAATTAGATTATACTTTATGCCTAAAAGATAATACTTATTCTAAAAATTTTAAGATTCTTTTTAGGTTCTAAAAAATACACGTGATTTTGGGTGGGGGAGGTGGGGTAGTCTTAAACCTCACCACGTATCACCAAGGGGGAGGGGGGGATTAAAAAATGCTAAAAAAACATCACGTGATTAATGGACGGCCTCAAAACAGACAAAAATTATAAAAAACTTCTGTTCCAGCATCAGTATTGTTTCTAGTAGATGTAGCATTTTTTTTTGTTAGTGTTCAATGTACAGTTTTGCTTCGTTACGATTTTATTATTATACTTACGTAAGATAAGTACTTAATTATATTTCAGTCCGTCAACATCACTGAACATAGGACTACCAATAAACCATCTGGGAGGATATTATACACATCACCACGCTTGGCAGATGGATTGGTGATGATATTACACAAATCGCCACGCTTGGCAGACAGACTGGTGATGTATGCTGCTATTAGCAGACAAGAGGACCTTGCTACCCATCCCCTTGACGTTAATCACTTAGTTGCCTCATGACACCTATACGGGTGATGAGCAGTGGTTTGAAAACACGATTGCCGCTGTCGAGTTCGATTCCCGTACGGAACATGACTGTATTTGTATGGCCTAGAGCAGGGGTGGACAAATTACGGCCCGCGGAGGGTCTTTTATTCGGCCCACCATCCCTCCCTTTTGGAGCAAAAGTCTATATAAAATGCTTTTTTTTTATTCTGGGCCCCTACATGATTTCTTGCGTTTATTTGGCCCCTGATCAAAAAAATTTGCCCACTCCTGACCTAGAGATATTTGTTTCGAGACTGGATGTTCGTGGATATGTAGATGTTTGTCTGTTAACGCACCCACGAAACTGGAGTATTTCAAGTGGGGGGAACCTTTTAATCAAACACAAAAAGATCACACTCCAAAAGAAACAAAACATTATAAAAGAAACAAAATTCACCTCTATTTACTAAACTATGACGTCACAAGGTCTTTGAACATCGATAAAATTATAAACTTTTGAACCATAGACATTCCCACGTCGCAACTCACGCTTGACCGATAATCGCAACAATGGCGCTATGTCGATCACAATCTAGTTTTTAAGTCATGGGAGTTTAATTTCACTTTTATAAAACAAAGAAAAACCGAAGTATGGTTTAAATTGTGCTGGGAACACGTTTTGTTGATGTTTTGAGGTTGTTATCCACTAGGAGTGGCTGGTTACTGTCTAATGGCACAGTATATACAAAGTGTAACACAAATAAAGCACAGGTTGTGCGTTATTTATGTAGTTTCCAAATTGATAGACAAGTGTTACAGTAAGTGTTTCTTTTACGTATCAATTTTATTTGTATTTTTTTGATTTCTTTTTTTTGTATGTACGAGCGCTATAGTATTGCTGCTTAACGGGAACATCTTTCGTTAGTTAACATACTGCATATACAAGATATAACAACATAAATAACGCACAACCTCTTAAGCGGTCACTGTACTCATCATTATGAACAACTTTTACCATGGAATCAAACCAGAAATCGCAAAAAAAATCAGTTGTTCCCTACATTTTGTCGAGTTATGCGAACAAATGTAGGGAACAGCTGATTTTTTTTCGCGATTTCAGTTTTAGTCCTACAACAAAAAAGGTGAATTGAGAACCTCCTTTTTTTGAAGTCGTAGTCGGTTAAAAAAAGCCTGTTACTGTCTCACTGCAGAACAAACATTGATCAAAATCTTAACAACGCTTGCTCACTGCGTGTTGGCGATTTGTGACAAGTAAGTGCAATTTCCTCACGATTTTTTCCCTCAGCGTATGTCAGTGGCGTCTTAGATTAACTAATAAAGTACATACGACATTGAAAAGTCACATGCGTGGGTTTGAAGCTAGGCTGCACACAGGCTGGCTAGCACGACATTATCTAATCAACTTTTATCTAAGCATGACATTAAAATGCAATCCATAAATATTACCATAACAAAGAAGTTAGAGCAAATTTTCCAAATTTCACCGAGCATAAATAGACGCGCGTTACGTCACAATGTGCAAGTAACCTTACAATTACGATTGCGTAATTTTAACTTCATAGTTAACGACAATAACCACAGTTTATGAGGGTCGCGCGACTAATTAAAGTTAATCATTATATTATATTGTTGTTATTTTATTTCCACGCGGCAATTTGTAGGTTTGTAATTGTAAAAAAGTACATTGATTGAAGTACTGATAGACTGTTTATGTTTTGTCAGCTCCGCACATTTCCTGCGGTACTTCGTGAGGCGAAATAGTTGGGCAGCACACGCGACCTTAGTCCACTCTCGAAGGTCTAAGTTTTTTATTTCAAATAGACCAGATTACAGGCACTTTTAAAACGTCAAAATTAGGTGCACGGTTCCAAAAGGTAGGTTCTATGGAGAAGAGCCGGCAAGAAACTCCATGAATACTCTTTTTAAAATTGTAGTACATGACAATTCCATTACAGTAGTGTGAGAAATAGAATGAGAATAATGCAGGTTAATGTAAGAAATAAATAAATATTGAAAATATTCAGATGCGGCTGAATACCAGTATTTTACACGGAGCGATTGCCACCAGAGTTCCGCAACCCATTTACTGGGCAATGCCAATATCCTAAGGTTAGACCGGTTGTCAGAGTTTCGGGCTTCTGACTACCCGTAACGACTATCATAGGTATTCGTATGACACCCGGGACCGACGGTTTAACGAGCTCTTCGAGGCACGGAGGGCTCTCGATGCATAACGAACGGTCACCCACCTACGATATGATCCACGTGCCCTCCCTCTATCGTTTCTGTACCTATATTTATTTATAAATAAACCTGGTCATTGTAAGATATTATTTCTATTAATAGCAACGTTGGCTTTTATAACATTGCGTGTTATTGAATTATTATGAAATTATCTACGCTCAGTTGAAGGAGATCGTCTTAATGAACCGTTGAATTACTAAATTGATCTATAGTTATTGCACAGTATCATCATTCAGTCGAAAGACGTCCACTGCTGGACATAGGCCTCCCCCGAGCATCGCCACATCGACCGGTCCTGTGCTTCTCGCATCCAGCGGATTCCCGCGACCTTCACCAGATTATCGGTCCACCTTGTGGGAGGCCTACCCACGCTGCGTCTTCCGGTACGCGGTCGCCACTCCAGAACTTTTCGGCCCCATCGGCCATCCGTTCTGCGAGCAATGTGCCGCCCACTGCCACTAAGTTTGGTAATACTTCGAGCCATGTCGGTTACCTTAGTTCTCCTGCGGCTCTCATCATTTCTGATATGATCACGCAGGGTAACTCCGAGCATAGCCCTATCCATTGCCGTATGGGTGACCTTGAGCCTTCTTATGAGGCCCATTGTGAGCGACCACGTTTCAGTGCCGTATGTAATCACTGGCAACACGCACTGGTCAAAGACTTTCGTCTTGAGGCACTGCGGTAGTTGGGACGAAAATATATTACACATATTCTCTGTTACCACAGATATAAACGTTTAACCTGTTTACTGTAACAGCTGTTCTTAGATGGTACACGTTACACGTTGGTACTTCTCTTTCTAACCAAAGTGTTAAACTATGCGAGAAAAGGAAAGAGCTTGTGACGACTGTATCAGGGTGCCACAGTGTAACACGTAACGTAGGTAACATTTTTTAAGGTAACTCTCTTAAGCATGAATGGAGAAAAGCTTGTGAATATCTTATATTTTCGTGTATGTCGGTTTTTTTATCTCGTGGAACAGGAACTGTTTTTTCAGTTAGTTTGTCACAGTTACAGTCTGTTATTTTATGATACCCTGTAATGTAACAGACGGCCCCAGGATCTCCTGAGAGCGTCTGCTACACCAGTTGTAGAGAATGGTGTAGAGCGATCATTACCTAGTACATAAATAACAATAATAAAATGCTTATAGAATAAGAGGCAGGATAGTTTTACGTCCCTTGGGGTAGTCAGCGAGTTCCTTTTTGTAGTTACGGTGTGTCCGGTGGCCCTCATAGCCATATGATAGAAACCGGCGGCAGCAAACAGACCGGCTGGAGCACATTTAGTCATGACGGTAAAGGTGAGCCAGTCCGATCGCCGATCTGGTAAATGTAGCAGGGCAGGAGGCGGAGTTGAAAAGAAGGGAGAAGGGGTTACCATCGGGCGCAGCTGCTTTAATAGAATGTGGCTGCTCAGGTTGCCCAGCTCACATAAGACAAACCCTCAGAGTCCAACATAAACAAGGTGTAGCATGGAGCAGTGTACAGAGAATGGTTTATGTAGCATTTCACATAATTAAACAGCCAATTGTTTTAGATTTCAATATTATTTATGTACCTTATCAGAAAATAATTATAAATCACGTTTATCAAAATTCCACTTCCATGTCGTGTTACAATTCCTAGCCAAGTCCCTCTTCCAAATTCGAATCTCAAAAACATGGTGGTATAAAAAAAGTATATCTTCAATAGCAAAAAGGTAAGATGACGATGATGATGACGGTGATACTACAACCTAGAATACATATTTAGCTGTTACGATAAATATACCTCACTTCTGTCAACGAGTCAACATATCCCGAGGATGCGACGTGGAGGGGCGAAACACGTGTCGCATTGGTTCGGTTACATGTTCCATTATTTTTTCACTGTTTCTGCATGTGCATATACTTGTGGGCGGGAGGGTGGTGCTGCATACTGCATCCAAACTAGCGATCTTGTTCAGCGGAATTAAAGCTAGATATTGTATTTGCATATTTGTATGTCATTGATTTCCGCATAGTAACACCTGATTCCATCATTTAATGTAGATTGGTGTCATAAATATGCCAATATAATATTAGTCATTAGACCAAATCTTAATGCAGAAATCGCTCTCAAATTCATGCGTTCTCAATTATTATTTACGAATAAACTAGATTTCCAAATATATTGTTAAAATTTGCAAAAAAATGCTAAGTAGCTCTCTTAGGTGTTATTTTAGTATACATAACGGCTCAAAAATCTAGATTTTCTTTTTTATGCACTAAATTGGTGTCTATATTTGGTCAAAAAATTATATAATTATCTGAATTAATTATTTAGCAGTAGGTTGTTCCGTTCTGAAATAGAATTATGATAATTTTATTTTTAATTCAACTCGGAAATTTTGAAGGCTTGTGACACTATAAATTTGGGCTTTTCAACGCATATCAATTTATGAGTGTGCTTGGGTTGGTGACCTTTCTTGTTCCGTCCTATAGCCCAGTCTAGTCGCCAGGTAGATTTACCTTGCCGGGGTCAAAGTCAAAGTTTTTTATTTCAAATAGACCAGAATTACAGGCACTTTTAAAACATCAAAACTAGGAGCACGGTTCCAAAAGGTAGGTTGCATGGAGAAGAGTCGGCCAGAAACTCCAAGAATACTCTTTTCAAAATAATAGTTCATGACAATTCCATTACAGTAGTGTGAGAAATAGAATGAGAATAATTCAGGTTAATGTAAGAAATAAACTCACATAAGAGTAACAAATAGAAAAATATGCCTTCTAGGATTGCCATAGCAGTTGAGGGCTGACCAGTCCCGACAGACAGCACCCGTTCACGAGCATAACGTGCACATCCGCATCGCATAGCTCAACCATATTGCAGGGAAGGGGTTGCGGTACAGGCAGCTGCGAATCCCGTGACCCCGAAGTTTTTAGCCATAAGGCATAACCCTTCGCATTCCCCGGGCGGAGGGTATCCACGAGAATTAAAACAAGATAAAAAAAAAAATGGTTTTCGTTGCAAAAAGTCGGTCAGTCCGGAATTTTGGATGTGTTATGTTTAGGTGTTCTTATGAAAAATTCAAGTTTTTGACTTTGAGTGATCTCGGCGCGCTTCGCCATCTTGGAATAAAGACCCTAAAAATTAGTTTTTATAAAATAAGTCCTTTTCTATGGGTTTTACGCCAAAAATAGTTCCGACCAATTTTGTAGACAATTAAATTCTCTACAATTCTTGCCTCAAGTATTCTTTTCTATAGCTAATAATTAACGACATATTGTGCTTTAAGTTGACTAAAACACAGTTATTAATTAAGCATTTCTTATTTTTCAATCCCGACTCAAAAAGAAAGGTTTTGAACGTCGTTTGAAGCCTATGTTTAACCTACGACGCTAAAAGAGGGATCGACGGGTACTTCAGGTAGTTTTTCTGCCTCTACATACCATAGGTATTATAAAATGCTACATACAGCAAGTTTGCCAATCAATTAATCATCAACATTAAGGACATATTTACAAAACTGCTATGAATTAGCATTTTTTCATTACATTTTCCGATCAACCCGTGAAACTTAGGTAGATGTTATGCTAAGCTACGGAATGACTACTCCTTTGTCTTAAAAAGGCGGTGAAAACATATTATTTAAATTTGACAATTTAAATTTGAATAATATTAATTTTCCGTAGCCTCCTGCCACGAAAATACTCAAAAAGGGGTGAGTTTCGGTACATATTCCTGAAGAATTCAGAATTTTATTAAATAAATACAATACGATTAGTTAGCGGACATATTTACCTTAATAAGATGGAGAAAAAAAGAAAAGAAATTGGAATATGCTCAGGAAAAGAAATTAAAAAAAAACTATTTTGCTAGACAGATGAACCTTAACAAAATAAGTATAAGGTTGGTTTTCCATCTATCATTTTGTCGTCCATCATCCTGAGTGGGTTCGAGTCGCTAGACAGCAGAATAAGCGGTCAAATCGATCCCTCCACGGTCACAAAGATTTAAATTGACCTAATTTGAAGATAAGTACGTTGTGTGTAGGCTATCCGCTTATCGTAATTTTACTTTTTACCTACGCTTTCTGCAAATGCGTCCTTAACTGACAAGCATGCAGTGTGTGATTGCCTTTAATTAAAAAAAAAGAAAAAGTTTTATAATTTTTATTGTTTATGACGTAAAATATCAGTATGTAGTATTAGAACGGTAATTTCGAGTTCTCTCTCACCGGCTCGTTGGTCTAGGGGTATGATTTTCGCTTAGGGTGCGAGAGGTCCCGGGTTCAAATCCCGGACGAGCCCAAATCTTTTTGGGTTTTTGTTTGACTGCTTTGATTCGTTTATCCGTTTTAACTTGTTTTAATTTGTATTTATTCGTAGTTATCAGTACTAATGTTAATATGAGTGACATGATTGTGTTGCTATTGATAAGAAAGATTAAAAATTAAGTTATTATTGCAGCTGGTAGTATTAATAATACAATAAATGTAAAATATACTACCGTTTTTGCTCGTATAATATGGTATTTTTCAATAATAAAATATAGTTATTACCTATTTCAAAATCGATGTTTTTATAAATCACAGTATGTAGTAGCACGGATTAAATAGTACAAGGTAGTAGTTGAGTCGAGTAGTGTAGCGCCATCTAGTGTCGTTTAACAAAAATATATATTGATTACTTCCTCACGTCTCGGATAGATGTCGCTACCTGCAGTGTGGTATCACTGGCGGAAATATTTTTTGTATTTTTTTGCAATAGGTATTTATATTTTTCTTTATTTCGTTGATATTTTAGCAGTTAAAATATAAGTACCGAAGCAAACACATTTTGTAAAATTTTACACCCTGTAAAACTCTCCAATCATGTTCTCCTGTAGTTTTCCTTCCACCCTAATATGTTAGATCATATTCATCTGTATAGATATTTGCGTCGTGAAGAAGTAGGTTAACCACTTCGCTTGCATTTGGTGTGGCAAAAGCTTAATGTGGGCATCCGAGATTTTCTTCTGCTGCTCTTTTCTGCCACCAGGGCGGTGCCACTGAGCGCCGAGGTAAAAATTTTACGAAACCGTCAAATTTCTTGTGATTTTTACCGTCATAATAATAACAATTTTACTAATAATTTTATTTAAGACCAATTCTACAGTCTAAATATCTGTTTTAATAGGTATCAGTTCTGTAATTTTACCTCGGTATACAGCAGCGCTGTCTAGCGGATTTTCAGCCTCAACTCGAACCATTTAAGCAAAAAAGTAATAAAAAATATTCATTAATTTGTAAGAAAATAAGTATTTATTCGGTGGATTTAAAAAAAATACAAAAACAATTACAACTATTAAAAACTATAACATAAATACAAGTACCTAGCCCCGGAGCTATATAATTAAATTGATGATTGTTTTTTTTACAAGTGCTAAATCGCCAGGTTTCCAATTTAACCCATTTGTGAAACTAGCTGTATTTATTATTATTAACAATGTGTAGGTAAAAAAATAACGTTAAAGAAACCCATTAATTAAAGCGAAAGTAAAAATAGCTAAAATAAAATAATAGCTAAAAAAAGAATCACAAATTTATCTTTTGGTTTGTCATAGTTTAGAAAATATGCAAAAGGTAACTATAGTTTTCATTTGTGCGTCATAATTCGAAAAATGACGCAAATTTTTAGTGAGCTTTATTTTTATACGCTATTCTTATTTCACATAATTAAATAATGAATATTCTGTTTATAATGTACAATGTTTTCCAAGTCAAGTTTAAAAATCAAGAGCAAATAGTATTTTTTTATTTTATTTACTTGCCTTGATGAATTATTTTTAAGTTATTTATATGCGTCAACATTGTGATGTAAGCAAATAATTAAAAAAAATGGAAAATACAAAAAAAAATGAATCATTAAACAAAATCGCGTAAAAAACTCGTTTAAACTATTACCATTCCCTGGTTTTCAGTCAGCTTAGATTTAATTCAAACCTAGTTAGGAGTGAATACAAATAAATTTAATTTTACTACAGACGCATTTTCTCGCATGGCTTCCTTTTACCGTAAAAGGAATAAGTCAAGCGAGACATCTAAAAACTTTAACTAACACTTTAATCACGATCAGTTTTTACATTGATAATAATCTAGGAAATGTCTGATCAAGTGATTCTGATGTTAATTACCGTTTTACCGGATGCATTTATTTAATAGGATAATTCAAATCCGTATACATAATCTTGTGTGTTTTATGAATTTATTTTAGTTATTAAGCAGTGTTGAGTGAAGTAACTTTTCAAATTATGACGCTTATAATTCTAGTTGCTCAAAATAAAACAAATATACAAAAAAAAAACAAGCAAAATAGAAAACAATTGCAAAGTCGAAGATAAGTAAAAAAAATAAAATGATTTCATTAAATTTTGCGAGCAACTGAAATTGTTGGACAAAATATAAGTCAGTTAAATGCTAGACATAAAATAGTCGTCGGCAGGGCAGGGGTCATTCGTATCAATAGGTTTATATCTATAAATCTTTCCTTTAGTGCCTATAATAATATTATTCTTATGGTCGAATGCCAGTCCCGTAATTTTGAATCCTAGCTGTCCAATTTTGACGGGCAGAATACTCTTAGTAAATAACCTGAACAAAGATCCTTTTACGGCAACGATAGCTTCATCATTATTGTTTAATTGTAGTATATACTTCAATTCTCTTGTAAAACCTTTATACTGAATTGGTTCATACAAATCCATTGAAAAGAAGTACAGCCTACCATCAACATACTCGTAAAATGCGTTTCCTTTACTGTCTAAAATAAAGCTGTAGGCTTTAGGAATTTTCTCATATCTTTTAACAGCAGCAGATCCATTCATAAATTTAAATATTTCATGGTTAGCTCCGGTAGCAATGTACATTTGATTTTCAGTTTTGTCAATGAAGATGCTGCGGACATCATCGTCGCCTATTGGCCGTTCCGCAGTTATTTCTGTTCTTGAATAATCATATGTAACAAGTCCTTGGTTAGTGCCAATGTATATCACGTTATTAAGTGTATCTATAGCGACGCATTGTCCAAGCAATTCATCAGACACGGGCAGCTCTTTGATCCCCAAAGATCCATGCTTCAGCAAATGTATTCCTTTGGTGTAATTCCTTTTATGAAGAATGAAGAAGATGTGGTCAGTTCTTGGGTCAATGACCATTCCTGTTGGGTATCCATCGATGGTGGCGATTAAATGTCGCTTGTAGAATTCGTTGCCAATTTTGATCCTCTCACACTTTTCTGTGTTATATCCATATAACAAAAAGGCGAAGAATGGTAGGATTTTTGTCAGGCTCCTCATTGTAAGCTTAGGTTCATGACAACCGTTTGTGGTATCTGTGGACAGAAGATAATGTTAAAGTATCCTTGGCAATAGCTAGAACGTAAAGTAAATGTAAACTTAGTATTTATTGGTTAGAAAAAGAGGCTATGGATTTCGAAAAAAGCTAATCAGCACATCATCAGGCTAATTCTACTAAAAAATTGTTGACAAAACGCAACTAACCACAGCAAACATTATGACAGATTTTAATTAAAAAGAAATTAACAACTTTAATTGCATAATTGACCCCAGATTCCTTTTAAGAAACTATCACCAATATTTCAATCATGATACTGCTATTACCACTTTTCAATAAACTATTGCATATATTATATTATTGGGGGGTGCATGAAAAGAGCCTCCACGAGTGACGATACTTAAGTACGTCCAGCGCACCCTGGGCAGTCAGCCCCGCTACCAACCTTGCTGACTGACTAATCTTTTCACCACAGCATGAGCTATTTTCGTATAGCTCGTGCTGACACGAGAGAAGAAGAATAAACTATTACGTTTAATGATCTATGAGAAAAAAACCTAAACAACAAAGGCAAAGATATGATACAAGTGGCTGTTGATGTTCGTTGAATAATTGATGACGAGAATGACGTAGGAACGTTATACATCGTTATATAAATATCATAATATAACAAGATGACAGCATTGTTTAAAATGACGATAGACAAAAGACTTATACAATAAATTGATTCAACGGTGTGACTAGCCAGGATTATGATTACAAAAGTAGTTATTATGATGATAGTGAAGAATAACATACTATGGAGCCGTAATGGGAACGGATGTCAGGATTCATAGATTGAAGAAAGACAAAATATATTTATTCGCGCCTTGAGATGATGCACATAACCACCGAAAAAATAACAAAAGTAATATAAAAGCAAAAGGAAACGAACAATTAAAAAAAAGGATAACATTTGAAAAAGAACGATTTTTCAATTCCTAACAAACTTTAATTTCTGGAATGGTTTTCAAATAGGTATTTAATTTCTGAGGGACTATCTAATTCATAAGTTTTACTGAAATTGTAGAATTTTGGCAGATATTTTTGACAGCGAGTCATGTTACCAGAAGAGTGTAAAGTATGAATATGGATAGATATACAAGTAGAGGTAGGCCAAATAATAGACGGATGGATTGTGTGAAGGATGATATGGGTAAAAAAGGACTGTGTACTGAGATAACGGCTGATAGAGGAGAATGGAAGATGAATACATGTTGGGCCGACATAATGGGATAAGGGCAGGGAGATGATGGTTTTCGACTTCAAGCTACGCTCATAGATCTGGCGAGCAATAAGAGACCTGAATTTATTATAAGAACGCCTGATATTTCGGTGTTTTATACCAGGTTTTAAAAAAGCAGCTGGAGATTTTCCAAATACATCCATCTATCTGAAGCCTTCTCAGCGTTTGTATGTATAGTACCTAATACAGATTGGTAGTTCGTCAAGCTAGTATTAGAAATGCTATTAATTTCTTTCAGGGCAAGAGTTTGAGTTCTTTGTGGTTTTACCTATACAATTATAGTCGGACAGGCGTAAAGGGGGAAAGGCCATTAACGTAGCTATAATAATGAATAAACTTCTATTCTACAACTATCCCCAAAAGACAACAATTTTATAGAGATAGCATATCAAGCTTTCATAAAAAATATTCCCAAAATCTATCTATCACATCATTAGCTGTGTTTACACTTTAGGTCATATTTGGGATCTAACCATTTTCAAAATTCGAACGAATTTTAAAATCACAAAATTGTCTGGACTTTAAATGACCTGCAAATGAATAACCCGTGTACAACCTTGTCAACACTTTTCTGAAGATTTGAAAGCTCGTAAGCATAGAGATAGATGGTGGAGTGTCGAAGGATCTCAAGATGAACGCACCAAAAAAGGTGCAAAGGTATGTAATCATCTCGGTACCGTATTACTTATAACCAGCTTTATTAAGTGATCTAATAGTGCTCAACTGGGAAGAATCGGTTATTACTGATAATACTATTACAGCTTATAGTCCTTACAAAGTTATAATCAATCGGTCAGTGCGTAGTGCAAAGATTGTTGATATCACAATTCTCAAGGATGAGACCTATGTAAAGATAGAAATAGAAAAGGTAACGAAATATACCGGCTTTGGTCATGCGGTTTCCAGAATGTAGAAATGTGAATTCAACAATTATTGATTCGATAGTCTAGACAGCGAACGGTTTAATAGATAAAAAACACGACTTCTCTAAAAATACTGAACTAAAAAGTCAAAAATACGTTCTGCTGGACGGGAACAAGATACCGCAGGAATATTTTACTTGGCGTAGACAAATCCACCATGAATCCAAAGAAGGAAAATACCTAACTACGTATGCATTGTACAGTTGAAGACTTTATTTACATAATTACAAATAAAAGTATATACAAATAACAAAAAATATATCCTAATAAAACTATAAACTAAAAAAGGGCATCAAAATATTCCTCCGCATCGCTGTCCACTGGTAACGTGCCCAGAAGGCTGGCAGCATTGCTACATTGACAGTTGAAAGTTAATTTTTTAAGCTTATCAGCAAATTATGAATATATCTGAAATTCTGATGCAGATGCGGGACATTTTTATTGGAAAATATAATTTTTGTGTATCTAACAGAAGGTCCTGGACAAAGGGCGAATGGAAAGAATTTTAATTTAAAAAAAACTCAAACTGTCCCACTGCTGGGCACGGGCCGCTTCTCAGAATGAGAAGGGCTTCGGCCTTAGTCCTCCACGCTGGCCTGGTGCAGTTTGTGAACTACAAACACAATCAAGAACTTTATGGAGCCCTTTCAGATGTTCCTCACGTTTTCCTTCACCAATAACGCAAGTGATATTCAAATTCTAATCCGCAGATGAGTTCGAAAAGAGGTGCGGGCTGGGATTGCTTTCACTGTTTTTAACTTTGCTTTGCAAGAAAGTGTTAACAATCCAGGAAATCCTAAGATTTGTCACCGAATGTCACAATAGCTTTGGATAACTATTTTTGGTTGGGAAAGGTCCAAATTGAGGCCAAGCGAGAGCCGAGCAAGCCGACGGAGCGTGTTGCGGTCGCGGTTGCGGCGGGTGAGCACCTTTGATTTGTTCTTTGTTTAAAAAACGTCCAGTATACGCATTTAAAAAAAAAAACTTTCACTATTCCAGTACACTTTCGTATTCACAAAATTATATATTTAAGTTAGTTATTTCAAATTAATAAACGCGAATTTAGTTATGACAAGCTTATTTATACACAACGCTTAAATTTTACACAACCGATACTTTACAAATAAAAGAAAGAAAGATAGAAAAGAAAGAAAATTTTTAATTTGACATAAATCTAAACTACTTACCGTAACGTACAATGTTAGTACAAAATAGCACAAAAATAAAGCTATGTTGCAGTTAAAGTGAAATTTCGGTTATTTTTTTTTTAAACCGATTCCAATTTTTTTTCTATCTATAATTTAAAGAAAAATATATATAATTATAATACCTTTTCGTCCGTCCGGTTTGCCCGTTTGTTATGAAATGCTGTTGACGTGACTCGAGTCAGAACTCTTTATAAAACATTTGCCATTGTGTCATGTGTTCGCCATGCTTGTAAACATACTCCATGTTGATATTCTGGCCAGTAAATACGGGGTGCTGGTTTTAAGACTAGATAGAATCCGTCCATCGACCTAGCATTTTGCCTGAGTAGGGTAGGGTGAATATCAGTTTATTCTTGAAACGCGCTCCCCTTGGAAATCAAGATGGCCACCCCAATTGTTACTCTATACTTAATAAAAAATAAAACCGAATTCTAAAAACGAATAAAATAAAAAGAAGTTTGTACCTTCAATTTGGTTCCCAAGAATTTTAATGTAATTATTTTATTTAGTAATTTTTTTAAGGCGGTTTTTTTATTAAAATGTTTTTTTTTTACTAGCCTTTTTTCAAACATGGTTATACTTACCAAAGACGCTGCTCGAACCCAATCGCATTATGTGTATGTACTGCTCGTCATTGAGGTGTTCCATTATTTATCTCCGAAGTTCTTCATCAAATCTTCACTAAAAATGGGATCATTTCTGGAAATAACTCTTTCAAACCAAAAATAACTATTCAAATTGGTACATATGTGTCGGAATTATGCCCGAACATATGTAAAATATACCTATATCTAATAGACGAATTGAACACCTCTTTTTTGAAGAAGTTGGTTAAAAACCTAAAGTCATCCGTGTGGTGCCGGACGTAAAGAATAGCACTACCCCATCTCTTCCCGTGGGTGTCGTAAAAGGCGACTAAGGGATTCACTAGAGGATGGGCAGCAGCGTTCTCTGAGTACTTTAACAACTATATTGCGATCGCCAACTCGCCTGCCCAGCGTGGCGATTATGGAAAACCCCCCCAACATTGTTTGGGGGAGGCCTATGTCCAGCAGTGGACGTCATTTGGCTGAATGATGATACATAAAGTATGCGAAATCTTTCACAAGGAATTGGCAGAATCATCTCAGCATGCACTGATAGCATCTTAACTCCCTAACTTTGGGGTGCATGAAAAGAGCCTCCACGAGTGACGTTACTTCAGTACGTCCGGTGCACCCTGGGCAGTCAGCCTCGCTACCAACCTTGCTGACTGGCTAATCTTTTCACCACGGCATGAGTTTTTCTCGAATAGCTCGTGCCGACACGATAGAAGAAGAATCTTAACTGCCTTCAAGTTTCTCTTGCAGCGTCAGCAAGCACTTGCAGTTATAATTAGGAATCGGTCTGCCTAGCCTTTTCCTAACTATGCTGGGGTCAGCCTCCAGTCCAACCAGATGCGGCTGAATACCAGTATTTTACAAGGAGCGACTGCCATCAGACCTCCGCAACCCAGTTACTGGGCAATCCCAAGGTTGGGCCGGTTGTCAGACTTTCGGGCTTCTGACTACTCGTAACGACTGTCATAGGTATTCGTATGACACCCGGGACTGACGATTTAACGTGCTTTCCGAAGCACGGAGAGGTCTCGATGTGTAACGAATGGTCACCCATCCATGGACTGACCGCGGCAAGCGCAGCTTGACCTTGCAAATCATATGATCCGCTCAGTTGTTTTAGCCACGAGCTCTTTCACAGTTATAATTATGAATAAAATCATCAAATGTGACAATTTTAGCCCCCCTGTTCATCGTTTAGGACGTACATTCATCTTAGAACCATTTAATCAGATCATGTAAAATTGATATGATACCTCGAAAGTGTACACTTTTAAACCAAAAAAAAACACCCGCACATTTGAAAGTTAAGAATTTTTTTTTTTTTTTTTAAATCGTTGCCCCACACTAAGTTTTCTCTGGTATCGTGGGTGCGTTTATAGAAACAAATCTCACATACACAAATGCCCAGACCCGAAACAACCATCTGTAAGCCATACAAATTTTTGTTCTATGTGGGAATCGAACCCACGACTCGTAGCGCAGAAGCCAATCGCTTCGCCACTGCACCAAACGTGTCGTCATTTAAAAAAACCATACGCATTTTTTTAAGTCGGTTCTAAATTAGAACACGCTGTATATACAAAATTAAGTGCTTGTCTAATAGTGATCTAATATGTGTAATTATCATTGGAGGGTCTCATAATTGAAAGATAAAAAAATAACACTACGATGAATTAAAAACCTACTCATTAGTTCCCAGCCCTTTGGACGTTGCAGTCTTGTGAATATTTGACCAATTTCGAAACAGAAGGTATGTGTTACATTATCATTTATTATTTTTGACACATACAGCACTGGTAAGTCGCTTTACGCAAAATACCTCTTTTTAACCGACTTCAAAAAGGAGGAGGTTCTCAATTCGTCTGAATGTTTTTTTTTATAACCAATGTGCACAAAGATGTTTTGGAGGCGGACATTGCAGAGTATATTTATACTATGGTATAATAATAAGCTACGCCAGGTATTCTCTTCCCGCAATGGCCTAAGACTACGTCATGAATGTCACGATCAGTGCTGCCATTGATTAACATCTTCAATACAATAAAGGAGATTTTTAATTCATAATAAATATTAAATAAATTGATAACTAGCCTAACTATTTTCTATTTCGTGTTATTCATCTATTTAGTTAAAAAGTAAACTGTATAAAATTACTAGTTCAAAATTGCTTCTCTAAAGAAGTAAATGTGAAAAAATGCATCTTGTTCGGGTAATTTATTTATACATAGTGGAAGCACTCCCAGCTGATGACGTAGTCTTAGGCCAATCACGTGACCTAGCTGTCACGGGAAGAGAATACCAGTGAAACATATTACTAAACCATGATTTATACCAAAACGAAAGAGAAAGTAACGCCTATCAGGATTAAGATGGCGAGAGAACGTAGCTATAGTACCTTTAAATTGTTTGTAAATAAGGCGCATTTCGATATATTTCTCGACGACAGCCTGTGGCCGAATAATGTTTCTTTTAGGCGTTTTATAAATATAAAGGATAAAAATACAGTCGAAAATAATGACGTGTAACTTAGTCACATTTAATTGTAAAACCGTGAGACGTTCGATAGATAGTTATTATATATTAGTTAACACTATGAGTCTGGTGACTTGAAATAAATGATTATTTGTATCTCTTTGGAAATCACGGCTCATCTTCCGTGTGGAAGATGTCCGGTCCTTTGGAAGGCATACGGGGGACACAGGTCCAACGCGCAGAGGCCCCTTTGAGAACTTTAATCTAAAATGGGATGGGTCACCAACCGGGAACTATCCACGGCTGCACTATTGGAGTAGGTATAGTCATGGATCGTCTCAGGTGGGTGCAAAACTATAGCAAACTATGGTTTAAAGTAACCTAACACGATGAGGATGACGGGGGTTTCGTTCGCTTGCTTTGCTCGCTCACTCTAGCCCCCGTCATCCCCTTCGAACCTACCCTATCCGTGTTGGGGTGCCCCAAATTGCCGAGCCCGCTTTGCTCGTTCTTGAAATTAGTCAGTTGGAAGACAAGTTAGAGTCTATGCACACCACGTCTTTCTAACGCGCCGTCGACGCACGTTTCTGTCATACTTCATACTTAAAAAACGTCATTGTGATTTTTTACGCATGGAGTTTGACGGAAACGCGCGTCGACGGCGCGTTAAAAGACGTGGTGTGCATAGGCCCTTACAGTGTTTGGCTCAAAATCTAACTTTATTATTATCTTCCAGTATGTGATCATATCGCTAGGAATATTATCGGGCGCCGCCGGAGGTCGACTAGGGCTTCAAATCAGCGTTAAAGAAGTTGACATCACGGTCCAGTCATTGGAGGGGCTCGTGGCTAATTAACAACTACCCTGATCATACGCTTTGCAAGGTTAAGCTGTGCTTGCCGTGGTCAGTCCGTTCGTTCATCAAGACCCCTCCGTGCCTTTTGGAGAGCACGTTAAGCCGTCGGTCCCGGGTGTCATACAAATACCTATGAAAGTCGTTACGGGTAGTCAGAAGCCCGAAAATCTGACAACCGGTCTAACCTTAGCATATCGGTAACTTAGTAACTGGGTTGCGGAGGTATGATGGCAGTCGCTCCGTGTACTGGTATTCAGTCGCATCTGGTTAGACTGAAAGCTGACCCCAACATGGGTAAAGACTAGGAGGAAGACATCATTGTCCACTCAAGCAAGAAGTCATTTCATAGGGCGTTACTTATAGGAAGCAGGTAACCTGCGCCGACCTACCAGCGCTTATCGGTACTGGGAGCCTACTCTCTAAGTCTGTCAACGAAGTTAGTCGCCCGTCCGAAAGTAGCCCGAAACGTAGGAGTGAACAAAACAAGTGTTAAGTTCAACTTTTCGGACTGGCTAAAACACATCGGCAGTAGGGACAACTGTCAAATCGTGTTGTCATTCATTCTTAGTTCGGGCCCCGAAATAATCGTATGTCCGTAGGTCGAAACCACGGACTTCGTGCTTAGGGAGTAGACCCACCCCATGGTCCGTGCAGGTAACCGCTACATAAAGGAAGCGGGTAGAAGCAGGGGCTGGCATTTTTTACCAAAAATACGCGTTGTTCCCTTGCAAATACAGCAACAAATGACGGCCTACCAGCGCTTATCGGAGCAGGTCGGAACTTGTTGGCAAAGTTCGGAGCTTGTCGGCGCTGGTTCGCCACACAGTATAGAGACTACCTGCGCCGACTAACTGCGCGGACCAGCACCGACAAGCGCTGGAAGATCGGCGCCCGCAACCAGCTTTCTACGTGTATACGCACATATACATGTGTGAGGAGTAATGTTGAATGAATCGATTGCTTTTATTCATCAAAGTTATCATGACGAATAACTACCGGAAGTTATTCGTCATGATAGTTCGTGTAGTTCCACATACAATGTCGCCACTCATGCACTTAGTTTGTATATAATTTTTTTTATTTTTTATTACCCTCTGTCAGTTTACTGTCATTACTTCATTAAGTTTAAAGCTAAAAAGCAACTCAATTGATATTTTACGTATAGGGGTCGTACTGGAAAGTAAAAGGGGGGGTGGGTTGCTAATCTCTTCGGACGAGGCCCTTCGAATAATTATGATAGAACTTCACTTACAGGTAAGTTCGTTTAATCACTAATTATACTCGGGCCTCGTCCTCAAGATTAGCATATTTACACATGTAGATCTTGAGAGATTGTCGTAAAATATCAAATGAGAGAACAGTTGTGAATGAACTTACTGTTATTATTTTATGACGAAAATAACTCTTAGTTAAGAGTTAATTATGCTAGAAGCAAATGGATGTTTATTAGATTCATTATAAATCACTTTATTGTAAAATCTTGCAAAAGATTTTGAATTATCTGACCAACCGGCAGTTTTTCTAATATGATCTAAATTTACACCTAAACTATGCGCTTTTGATGTACTAGCATGTCTAGTACTGTGCGCGGAAAATATCGAAACATCAATACCACATAATGCTAATGTATGTTTGATCCATCTGGTTAAGGTTTGAGAAGATACCGCATTATGAGCTTTTTTCAGGCTAATAAACAATAACTCATGTTGGCGTAAGGTCTTTGTTATATCAAAGTAAGAACAAAGTACTTTTGCGTGACAAATCTCTGGTTTGTCTTCAAAATATGGGAGAACAAGCTTTGGTTGTAGGGATACAGGCCGAGATGTTTTAATAAGATCAGGGATTTTTATTGAAATTGCGTTAGGAAGAATGACAATATTTTCAATTAGTATTTTTGAAAATGTTTGTACCCTGTGCGCCGTTACTAAGGCGAGTAATATAATTATTTTTTGGGTATTTTTTTCTAATGATAGGTTCTCATTTGGAAACCAAGTAACTAGAGTATCTAACACTATAGATGTATCCCATGTAGAATCATACTTTGGTACCGAGGGCCGTAAACGATATACTCCTATAAGAAAACGTTTAATGAGATTATCTTCGCCAATCTGACGTCGAAGAATAAGAGCCAAAGGAGAACGGTAAAAATTTAAAGTACCGTACTGCGCACCTGACTGGTAGCTTATATTTAAAAATTCAATAATTTTTGATACCGATGTATTATAAATATATAAACTACCTACTTCTTTGGCAGAAATGAAACCATTTCTTCAAACATGAATCATACTGCTTGAAAGAATTTACAGAGAGCGATGCCAGCATGACGTCTATGGCGGAGGGTGACATAGTTACCCTTCTTCAATAGAGATGCCCGGATAACATGCCGGCCACCAGGGTAGTCTGCCGATGTATTTGGCGACTGCATGGTTGGATCGGTCGTAAAGGTACTATAAGTATTCCTCTAGCTTTATCTGAGATTATCCGTATCAAAAATACGCGTTGTTCCCTTGCAAATACAGCAACAAATGACGGCCTACCAGCGCTTATCGGAGCAGGTCGGAACTTGTTGGCAAAGTTTGGAGCTTGTCGGCGCTGGTTCGCCACACAGTATAGAGACTACCTGCGCCGACTAACTGCGCGGACCAGCACCGACAAGCGCTGGAAGATCGGCGCCCGCAACCAGCTTTCTACGTGTATACGCACATATACATGTGTGAGGAGTAATGTTGAATGAATCGATTGCTTATTATTACGAACTAAACGTAAATGTTGATTGAATGAATGAGATGGAAAATGAATGAAAGAAACGTATGGTTATGATGTCATTGGTAATTTAAATAGTTATGTAACAGACTTACTGTCTCAATATTTTTCAACATTTAACGTACCTTTAAACTTATGGTCAGGTACTTCTTTCAATGGGCTAGACTATAAAACGTCTTCATCGCAAGCTGGGAATAGACGCGTGTTGTAAGATTCAACAAAACCTAGCACGCTTGGCGGTAGGATCGGTTCGCTTGACCAGTGTTGCCAACCAACTGTTATCGTAAGAAATGCGCTAAACCATCCGCGAAAATGCATTAGGATTGTGCTAATTCTGTTAAAAGAGCACCAAAAAAAAATGGTTTTTAGTATAGCTTTTGAAGGTTTATTACTTAGATTAACATTTTAATATCTTTAGTTGGTCATTCAGTTGTCTGCGCAGACAACAAGCTTGTTAAAAGTTTTTACAGCCTAGTTAACAAAACTGATTGCATTGCATTTATTACCTATTTAAATTTGTAGAAATTCAAGCTCTCTTGTGTTACTATATTCAAGCCAAGTGCGAATAAGATATGCTACTGTCAGGTAATAATTAACTGTGTTTCTGAATGCGGATTGGTATAAACCAAAGACGTAGAATCACAGATTACAGATTCTAGAAAATGCACGAGTTAGGGCACTAGACACCGTAATGGATTTTTGAGCGCTAAAATATCAAGAAGTGCACTAGATCTAGTGCCGAAAGCACTAAGTTGGCATCATTGCGCCTGACTCGCTACCATCTGAACATTAAACTCCGGTGCCAAACAGTTTACTGTATAGGTATAGGGGAATCCTGCTTTATCTCTGTTACTCGGATTAGTGTGTTCCATCTCAGACACGTACACCGTGCGAGCATCTGATACTTACCTAATTTTTTTTTTGTCAAGATAAAACATGAAATCAGAGAAATTATAAATCTATTAAATATTTTAAATTATTGTCATCATGTGTCCATCAAAATTATGTGTCGAGTTTATGTTGACAACAGTAATAACAATTTTTTTATTATTATTTTTGAAGTTATCTAATCCACATATCAAGGGGGGTCCCATAGACCAGATGTTATTCACCATATTTTACAATAGTCTTGCACCCGCTTGGGGCGGCCCATGACTGTACTCCAATAGTGCAGCCGTGGATAGTCCCCGGTTGGTGCCCCACCCCATTTTAGATTATAGTTCTCAAAGGGGCCTCTGCGCGTTGGACCTGTGTCCCCGTGTATGCCTTCCAAAAGACCGGACATCTTCCGCACGGAAGATGAGCCGTGATTCAGAAGAGATACAAATATAACTATTTCTCATAAGCTTTTAATGGGGAATCGCTAGCCTCATAAAATACATTCTAATACCTGTGTTAATATAGTTTAGGATAAGTGCATTTCTTTCATTTGTTTTGATGATAAACGATATTGGAAAATGAAATAAATATACTACGTTATTCAGCCGCCTACAAGGAGGACCATAAAAAAAAACAATAATAAAAAAAACAACAAAATCGATTTAATTCTACAAATCATTCGCAATTAGTCGAGCTATACTTATAAATAATACCATTGGTCGAAACATAGAAACTATCCTCATCGAATGCAACTCCTGCAGGAACAAACTCCAAATCCATGAGTTTTGATGGAATTATGTTATCAGGCTTTAGCAAATATAGACCATCATTCGTAGCTAATATAGCTCTATTTTCAGTGTCAATGGCAACAGCTCTTGCAGAATTTTTAGGGAGCCCAGCAAATTCTATAGGTTCTTGAAAACCTTTAAGCAACACTTTAACATATTTAGAATCGCATTCATAGTAAATATTGTCTTTGTCGTCAACTGCTAGAATGAAAGCACATGGTACATTCTCAACTTTCCTCTTTTCATTTCTCTGTACATCTATAATAAATACTTCGTTTTCTGGAAAAAGTACTGCATATAGTTCTTCTTTGTTATTTGGCTGGAACAGCTGAACTATGTCTTCATCTTTGAGGCTTAGAAATTGAGCTTTATCAGTAGCATTTAGGAAATATAATCCATCATCACTGGCTAAATAAACCTTCTTATGTTTCACATCAACTGCAGCTGCTTGCCCGTTAATGTTATCAATTTTGATTGGTTGGTTTTCTCTCAATATATATTGTTCCATCTTCGTTTGTATGTTATCGTTCTGTAGGCTGGCAAGGTCTATCAGAGTGAAGTGGAGATCTTTATTTATCGGATTGTATATTAAGTTCGTTGGCAACCCCTTTATTGTTAAAACAGCTGATCTGTCGAACGCCATTCCATCGTACATGTATGAACAGTTTTCGGAGTAAACTGTTCCTATTACCATCAGGAATAGTAGAAGCAGCATTTTGATCTGTAAATTAGAGAGGATAGAGTTTAGTTTTCCGTGTATCAGAGGAATTAGTTATGATTTTTGTTCGCTGGTGGGTGGGTTGAAGGTATGATGGTGATGACGCTATTTAATCAACTACAAAGTACGTAAAGGTTTCAGATGATGATAGATTGAACTTCTGTTTATCGTGTGGACAAAACCAATTTAATAAAAAGGTATTAAATGTTTTAGAGATACATATACAAGGTTAGTCGGAGGGGCCACTTGAAGTATCTCTTATGACTGTTGCATGTGTTAAAATTTCAAAATTCGATAATTTTTATAACCATACAAAAATATATTTTTTTTAGTTTTTTCGAAAATTCTTCATCTTTGCATTAGTTATTCAGAAAATAGAAGTTCTAATTCGTGACCCTAAATATGTCCTAAAATCTAAACGTAAACACACCTGATCGTAGCTGAGGATAGATTTACTAATATTCGCGTATTTTTATGAAATCGTTGTACCTACAGCTATTTCTCTTAAACTATTGACTATTAGGGAATGTTGAAGAGCAAAAGTTATTTCTTATTATGGGTACTTTAACACCCTTTCGGATTATTTAACCTTTTCCGACTAACTTCGTATTAGATTTAGATAATAAAACTCAAAAGAGATTCTATATCTTTTTTTCGAATTTGTTGGGACCAGATCGTGGTTCCTTTTTAGGGTTCTCTACCCAAAGGGTAAAACGGGACCCTATTACTAAAACTCCGCTGTCCGTCCGTCCGTATTTCACTAGGCTTTATCTCATGAACTGTGATAGTTAGACAGTTGAAATTTTCACAAATGATGTATTTCTGTTGCCGCTATAACTATAAATACTAAAAAACAGAATAAAACACATATTTGGGGGGGCTCCCATACAACAAACGTGATTTTTTTGCCGCTGTCCGTCCGTCCGTCCGTCTGTCACCAGGCTGTATCTCATGAACCGTGATAGTTAGACAGTTGAAATTTTCACAGATGATGTATTTCTGTTGCCGCTATAACAACAAGTACTAAAAAACATAATAAAATAAATATTTAAGGGGCCCCATACAACAAACGTGATTTTTTTGCCGTTTTTATGGATAATGGTACAGAACCCTTCGTGCGCGAGGCTGACTCGCACTTAGCCGGTTTTTTGAGAGATCTTTCTCTGTGGTCAGTGTGCTTCTGTATCGTGGGTGCGTTTATAGCCACAAAAGTCATATTGAAAACGGTTCAGACCTGGAACAATTATGTTCACTTCATCATGAGTCGCATCTGATGCCTCAAAGAATTCTTCATCTTCCTCTACCGAATTGCTAGTTTGCATTTCCGTTCTCTGTCTATTCCCCTCCCCTCCACCGTCCAAAGTTGTTTCATTCACTGGGGGAATTGAATTCTGTACTTGTGGAGTAATATCTTCAAATTCAATAGAGCAATCACGAGGCTCTTGGAAATTTTTTGCAGTGCCTTGGAATGCAATTAGTTGATTTTTATGCTTTTTAATATTACAGGAAGTTATGCAGTCTTTGACAATATATACAACTCTTCCAATTTTTTTAACTATGACACCTTTATGCCATGACCCTTGTTTATTAATGTTGGTTTTTTTATACAACACATAATCCCCTTCCTTAAAAAATTTAGTTGTTTTCTCGTTTAACACCTTAGACTGCAAACACTGTTTGTTTACAACGTTTCGAGTGAGAGTGACAGACGCCGCTAAGAGTGGGTTAGGATTAATTAAATCTAGTCGTGATCGCAGTTTGTGTCCGAAAACTAACTGGGCAGGTGAACAGCCCGTTGCTGAATGTGTGGAATTCCGATAATCAAATAGATATTTAAACAATTTGTTATTGAATCCCTTAATATTATCACTACTTAACATACATGATTTAATTCCCTTCTTGACCACCTTCACGTAGCTTTCTGCCTGCCCGTTACTAGCCGGATGATATGCCGGCGACGTTACATGCGATATACCGTTTGATACACAAAACATTCTGAATTCTGAGGAAGTAAACTGAGTGCCATTATCACTAACTATAGTGTGCGGCAAGCCAAATCTTGCCATGTATTCATACATTTTATTAATCACCGATAAAGACGAAGTACTCGTTCCCATATCATACGCTTCTACCCACTTCGAGTAAGCATCCACAATAACTAAATACGAACGGTTATGTATGGGGCCGAGAAAATCAATGTGAATACGATAGAACGCCTGCGGTGGGTGTGGCCACAGAGCTGGCGGCGCGCGCGCAGGTAACTGTCTCAGCTGTAAACAGACCTCACAATCCGCAATCATTTTTTCTACGGCATTATCTATTCCTGGAAACCAAAACCTGCTGCGTGCTTCCGCTTTCGTTTTCACAATACCTAAATGTGATTTATGTAGCTCTGATAATAATTTTGTTTTAAGCGCATCTGGTATGACTACCTTGTGTCCTCGCATAATACAACCGTCTTCATACGACAACTGGGTTCTACATAAGAAGTAAGGCTTAATTAATATATCCGATAGTCGCTTCGGCCAGCCGTTAGCAATAAATGATATAACTTTAATTAATAGTGGATCTTTAAGAGTTTCAGCCCGAATTTTACTAAGTGTAACCGGTAAACTACCATCGATCACGAAGTTCACATACGACGCGCGGTCTTCTACAGGTACTAAACTGCCGTCGGTCTCGTAACCACAGCCCCCACTAGCCACCGTTGACTCATTGTCAGGCAGGCTGGCGCGCGATAAATAATCAGCGCTGTTGTCAGCACTGCGTATATATTCTATGGTGTAATTGTAACCACTAAGAAACAATGCATAACGCTGCAACCTATTAGCAGATACCTCCGGAATTCCACGGTATGGACCAAAGATCGATAAGAGGGGCTTGTGATCGGTACGGAGCACAAACGGGACCGCCCTTCCGTATAAATACTGGTGAAAACGTCGCACTCCGAATATAATAGCTGTAGCCTCCTTTTGTAACTGTGAATACCGCTTCTCTGCTGCATTCAATGTACGTGAGACAAATGACACAGGACGTTCTACTCCGTCAGAACCTATCTGTGATAAAATAGCTCCTAATCCGCTTGGCGAAGCGTCTACCGTTAAAATAATTTTGGCATTCTGATCAAAATGCGCAAGAACCTGATTTGAGGTTAAACATTTCTTAATTGCATTAAATGCATCATTATGTGTCACCTCCCATTTCCATTTATTGCCCTTTTGCAATAAAGAATAAAGCGGACTCAATATTGAGGACGCGTTAGGGACAAAGTTCCTATAATAATTTACTAATCCTAGAAACGACTGTAACTTATTCACGTTTGTGGGAATAGGTGCCTCGACTATAGCCTTGACCTTTTGATCTGATTTTCTTAAACCATTCTTATCTATAGTGTATCCTAAGTATTCTATTTGATTCTCGAAAAACACACACTTATCTTTACGAAGTGTTAACCCTGCGTCTTGCAGTCTTTGCAAAACTGCACTCAAACGTTCTAAATGTTGCTCTTTAGTTGCTCCTGTTATACAAATGTCGTCAAGGAAACATAAAACACCGTCCAATCCCGATAGTAAACACTCCATAGCCCGTTGAAAAATAGCAGGAGCACTAGCGAGACCAAAAACTAATCGCGTATAGACAAATAAACCGCGGTGAGTATTAATACACGTTATATTCTGAGATGCCTCGTCTAACACAAATTGTGAATATGCTTGCGTTAAATCCAATTTGCTAAACTGCTGTCCCCCGTGCAATTTTGTAAAAAGTTCTTGAGCTGACGGCAACGGATACTGTTCGACGACCAGCTGCTTGTTTACGCTTACAGAATAGTCAACACACAACCTAAGTGAACCATCGCGCTTCAATATAGGCACAATGGGTGAGGCGTAATCAGAATACTGAACCGGTCTAATGACACCTATACGTAACAAACGATCGAGTTCACTGTTTATCTTATCTTTAAGTGCAAATGCAATAGGACGCGCTTTGAAAAAAACTGGTTTCGCGTTTTCTTTTAATTGCAACTTCACCTTATACTTTGTAAACTCACCCAACTCGTTTGAGAAAACAGACGGATATTGTATTCTTAACTGTTCTGCAATTTTACTAGATTGACAATAATTTATTTGCAACATTTGCAAACCAAACAAACTAATAAAATCTCTACCTAAAATTGGGGGGCCACCATCGCGTATCACTCGCACATTAACTACCTGCGTCTTGTCCAAGTATGTTAAGGGCAATTGCACTGTTCCTAAACAACGTATAAGACAACCTGTGTACGTAAACAATTGATCCGTAGGTGGTGATAAAGGCAACAATCTAAAATATTTTTTGTACACTTTCTCAGAAATCGCTGTAACTGCTGATCCGGTATCTACTTCGAACTTTAGCTTAATACTTTTTATCGAAACTACTAAGGTCATAGGTTCACCCTTGAAAGAACATATTTTTGTTGTCTTACCGTCATCGTCACTCTCGCCCGAGCCGCCTGTGCCTACGAAGTTAATTTTTTTGCACATTCGGCGTAGATGACCTTTAACATTGCATTTTTTGCATGTGTAACTAGCAAACCGACATTGTGACGTTTTATGGTTTTTAAAACCGCACACTGAACACTTTTCTTTGTTAAGGCTGACTTCCTTTGTGGTGGCTTCGATCTTGTACAGCGGCTCACCCGACGGCTGCGCCTGTGCCGATGCCGTCGATGATGCTGCAGCTCCTTTGCGTGCACTGCGTACGCTTTCCGCCAACTCCACTGCCTTGGCCAGTGTTAGCTCTTCAAGGTCACGTGCGAAAAGCTTGTCTTTCTCCGGTCCCGGCAACATACCCATAACAAAACGGTCACGCAGCGCCTCTTCTACATTCAAAAATCCGCAATGTGTAGTAAGACCACGAAGCCTCGCAGCCCACTGCGAAAACGTTTCTTCCAGAGCTTGAGTAGCAGCATAAAAATTATACCGCTCACCAAATCCACATTTTTTTGGAGTAAAATGTTTGTCGAGAAGTGTGAGAATGTCTTCGTATGGCACCTGCGTTAGCTCTTTCGGCAACGCTAAATCGGCCGCTAGTTGGTAAGTGCTGTCGGTGAGAGTGCTCAGCAATATTGCCCGTCTTTTCACGCCCTGTGGATCTATGACATTGTCGACGTCGTTCGCAATGTACCATTGCAAAATTCTTTGTTTGAAATTTTGCCATGTTTGGGTATTATGGTCAAAACAAGACAAAATCCCGAAGTGAGCCATCTTTTAATAATTCGCGGATCCTCGTCGCCACTGATAAGTATGCAATATATAATTTATAGTTGAAATGAAAAGACAGGTGGCTGGAAGCAGACTGACATTTTATTGACAAGACATTGCTCATAAAAGAGAACCACGAAGGCATAGAGCTACCGATCAAAGAGTAACTATGTAACAGCCGGGTCAGTCTACCCCGAAGGAAAGGCAAACAGTGGAGGGGAAAAAACTGCGAACTATGCCTAGGGTAGACTACAAGCGCTTTTACTAGTTTTTAAGTTAACTTTGTCAAGCTAGGGGAAGGGATGTTACATAGTTACTCTTTGATCGGTAGCTCTATGCCTTCGTGGTTCTCTTTTATGAGCAATGTCTTGTCAATAAAATGTCAGTCTGCTTCCAGCCACCTGTCTTTTCATTTCAACTATAAATTATATATTGCATACTTATCAGGTTCCGAAGGGGATGACCGTCATTCCCTTCATTGTTATAAACTCACGCCTTTCTCCCATGGGAGGCAGAAACTACAGATCGCCACATGCTACGATCCTTACATACTCCTTTCGCTTCGTCCACGTTCATACATCTTGTCATACACACACGCCGGTTGAGAGTACTACGAACCTGTCCTTTTTAACCGACTTCAAAAAAAAGGAGGTTCTCAATTCGTCTGAATGTTTGTTTGTTTGTTCCGCGATATCTTTGCCAATTATGAATGGAGTTTGATTATTATTTTTTTGTTTGGTTGGCCATACTTCAGAGGTGGTCCCATATAAATTTAACGAAATTGATTCAGCGCTTTTCGAAAAAAATCAACATAAACAAAAAAAAATACCTTCTATAATATAATATAATTTCCTTCAACAAAAGTTTTGATGAGGACTTTCAATCTCTGTTTTAACTGTCATCACAGAAACATTAGCCAAGAAGAAAGAAGATTGTATGTATTTGTAAGGAGCCGTCATGATAATTATACATTAATACCTATTCTTAAAGAAAATTACCTAGCTGTTGGAAAGATTACGCAACCGTTTAAAGGGGAATGCCAAGATCCGGCCAGTACAGAGTAGTATGAACTGACATGCCGTAATTTTGATAATTCGCATTTATTTTTTGTAAGATTTATACAATATAAATAAAGTCTGGGGAAGTGCACCGTCGAATAGTCATTTTAAATAGTATTTTAATGTAGTTTTGGTTAGTAAGTTTCAATGTTTTTTTTATTTGAATAGAAATGTTGCACAGTATAAAAATAAAGTTATATCGATACTAAAATTACATTTATAAATCGATTACAACTATGAAACAAATGTAATTGTAAATAATTATAACACAAGAATATCATGTTATTTAGGTAAACAGGTACTTATTTATTTTTTATTCACGTTTTCTTTTTTGAGAAATGTGTTATATGAATATTGTGCTCTTCCATTAATAGCTACAAGTTATAGTACTAAGCTTTATTAGTAACTAGCGACCCGCCCCGGCTTCGCACGTGTACGTTTTATAGCTTAAAACCTTCCTCTTGAATCATTCTATCTATTAAAAAAAACCGCATCAAAATCCGTTGCGTAGTTTTAAAGATCTAAGCACACATAGGGACAGACAGACAGCGGGAAGCGACTTTGTTTTATACTATGTAGTGATAAGCCGTTACGAATAATACTAGTAACCACTATAACACAACAGGTTTGTCACTATTCTTGTGATTTATCTTAAACAGTCTACTTTTCTTATACGAAACAAAATAAATAACATAATATTTTATTAAGCTGAGTATGTATAGGTACCCAAGACATTCAAGTGTTAGTTAACATATTTAATTAATCTCTTTGATTTATACTAATTTAAAATTAATATTATGAAATAATTTACAAACATGCCACTATTACTATATCAACTATTTATTTTGCGGATTAAGTATATTTATTTTTTTATTTTATATTCTATTCGATTAAATGTATACATACTTGATAATCGATTACGTTTAAAATCGAATGTTGTTATGATTTTATTTTAATGGCGACAACACCTTTGTCACAATTAAAATGATTTCACTTAAATTGTTTCTTACGATTAAATGCGACAAAGTAAGTATCTGTATCGAAGTAAGTATAATCATATTTTATGTTATCGTGAATACAATATTATGCATTCCGGTTGGACAAGATTTTTGTTAAATAAAATACTTTGTTTGGTAAAAGTATGATTTTAATATAATTTGTTACTATGACATGCATGTTTTATCATCGTTGCCATGGCAACGTCAATAAACGACAAATTCAAAATAATATAAGATTTATTTTGCTTTGGTTTTGGTTTGGTTATTTAGGTATTATTCTGACCAAAAATGGTTTAATTTTGTTATTTATACAATTAAATGCTTTAATTAAACAATAATATTAAGATTTTTACAAAAATATTGAAGGTCTATCAATAGGACATAAGATTTAAAAACCATATTCATGAAAATGTAGACGGAGTATAAAGAAAATGTTAGTTCGACTTTCGAATTACTTTTCTTCCCTATGTTAAAAATCTACTATTAAGGTCAACTTTATCGACCTATAACTTTTCTTGGTGTACTTCCAGCGGAAATGTTTTTATTGTAATACATTCTACAATATTTTCCCTTTTTAATAAGATGTGTTTCATCCTTGTTCTTTCTGGCCGAGTCGTAAAAGAAATCTTGGCATTCCCCTTTGTAATCTTAAACCGTGTAATTTATGGCACTAAAACTTATTTAATAAATAACTTTAAATAAAAGTAAAAACCGAACCAAAAAAAGCGTAAATTAACTACCATAATATAAAATTAACTGTTTCAGAAGTCGTTGCAATTCTACACTGGAATAAACAAAAGCCACCGACTTCTGAAACTGTTAATTTTATATTATGGTAAATTATTTTACTCTTTTTCGTTTTTTTTAATGCCGCGTTTTATTTTTTTTTGAAGTTATTTGAAGAACATCGATGTATGTCTTTCTGGGGTGTCCTCTACCAGCGTTTCCACTGACAATCCGCCTTATAAATTTCTTTCGTCAATCGCCATTCACTCATTTTCCACATTCATACATCTCGTCATAAGTGCGCCCCGATTGTGAATATAAGTGATAATGTGTGATAATTATATCTACAAATTAACCTTGTGCTAATAATTATTTAATAAGGGTCACACTGATAATATCAATAAGCTGATCAATAATAAACCTTTAATAAACAAATCGTAACTGAAAATACTTTAAAACTGTTCATTCCGTTTTTATAGTGGCCTAAGGCTGAGCATCTTCTAGAGCTGTGCTAATCTGCGTAGCGAGGAATGTGTTTTGTAAGCACCAATAGAATCACTTCATTTACCTAGCTTTGCTCTACGCAGCTCTGTTGGATATGGGCTTAGCGGAGCGAGGTTTTTGTTCATACAAAACAAGCGAGAAATGCGTGCGAGGGATGTGTTGCGAGGAATGTGTTACGAGGAATGTGTTGCTAGGAATGTGTGCGAAGATTTGAAGATATGCGCCTACCAGTAAGTCAATAGATGATGTTTGGAAGAGGTACCATTTGTACACATTAACACATTACGCATTACACATTCCTCGCACAGCTCTGGTGGAAAGGGTGTAGGATCACACCTTTTTCATCATCATTCACTTCACACATTTCACCTCCTTTTTACTTTTTACAATGTACTATAAACTTCTTTCTCTATCACAGGCCACATATTTGGAACACACTCGATACTCAAATTTAAAAATGCGAAAAGTAAAATGCAAGGTGTTTTTTTTGGGATTCTCAAAGGAACGACGAAAGGGTGCGGACTGCCGGAGGAGGAGGCGGAGTGCTGGTAATCCAGCCAGCCTTCACCTCCCTTCGTGCTCGCATTACCGAGTTTACAGGATTGTGTGTTCCATCAGCTACAGTTCATTTACGTGTGACTCCCGGATTTACTGACTTAGTGTTTTTTTATTATTATATTATAAAGATGTCGTGTTTTAAGTGTTTTCCTTATTTGTCCGACTAGGGATAGATAGGTAGGATTCACTGATAACGTCACATTCTTTACAACTGGTGTAGCAGACGTGCTCAGGAGATCCTGGGACCGTCTGTTACATTACAAGGGTCACACAGTTTCACATCCTCGCTACACATTTTCGCACCGCACATTTTCGTCGCACAGCTCTGGTGGGTGTCCAGTCTAAAACTGAGGCTAATTAACTGCCGTGCCGATTATACGATTTGCGAGGTTAAGCTGCACTTGCCGCGGTCAGTCCGTGGATGGGGGACCGTCCGTTACACATCGAGACCCCTCTGTGCCTCGAGCACGTTAAGCCGTCGGTTTCGTGTGTCATAGGAATATCTGTGACAGTCGTTACGGGTAGTCAGAAACCCGAAAGTCTGACGATCAGTCTACCTTTAGGATATCGGCATTGCCCAGTTATTGGGTTGCGGAGGTCTGATGGCAGTCGCAAAACACTGATATTCAGCCACATCTGGGGCCTAATTCTCCTAAAATAAATTGTTGCCAAACGCAATCGAACCACAACCGTCAGTCAGTTTTTGTTTTCGAAAACTTTCAAAATGATTGATTTTGTTTTTTGTCTCAAACAATTCGACAGCTTTTGAAATTGAGAACTGTCTGAATGAACGGTTCGGCCTTGGTTCGGTTGTGATTTATCAAGATTTATTTTAGGACAATTGGGCCCCTGGTTAGACTAGAAGCTGACCCCAACGTGATTGGGAAAAGGCTAAGAGGCCGGTAGGTACAACTGGCGAGGCGTAAGCTGAACTTCGCATTTGTGTGCGTGCACATAGAATCGATTGCCAAAAAGCAGTATAAACCGGTTTAAACCAAGCAAAGGACGCGTTGACAACTTTTACTAAGGGACCAACTCTGAAATATAAAAAAATATCATCTGTTCCATACAAAAGTGCAATACTTAGGTACACAATCAAAATGTATGGAACAGCTGATATTTTTTTTTATATTTCAGTGTTGGTCCCATAGTAAAAGTTGTTCATATTCATGAGTACTGTGATCTACAAAAGTTTGTCCACCTCTTTTGATTGGACCTTATAAATAGCACTACAATTTATGCTCACTGTTCACTTCATTACACTGACTCAATAGGTTTTATTCTTTTCAGCGTAGGCTTTCTATGCTAACGTGTTGAAGGGAAACATCAGGACTCAGGTTACCATAAAAAGGGTTCCAGTCATGCTGTAAAAATCTAACGGCGACAGATAAATAGCTCACTAAACCCTGATAAGTCCCGTACAAATCACGACTTACCTACTTTAAAACACAACACAACTTGATTCTAAGAAATCCAATCAGTTACTGTATAATTATAAACACGATATTGTTTATAACATATTGTCTTTATCAATGTCCCACAGTCGGGGTTGAATGCACTTGTATCTAAATGGGGCCAGTATATATGTATAAATAATACTAGTTAGCGAAAAACGTTTTTAGGAATTAAAAGGCCGTTGTATCACTTTCCCTTAATAATTTGTACAGTCCAGCCGAACTGTATATCTATTTTATGTAAACAAACCGGCAATACATTTTTACGTTTATAAACTCTTTATTTAAATACACTTGTGAGCAAAGAAATAAAGCCACTCCTTTTTTCACGTGCCCTGGTTATTAGTTTTGGTTTCATGAATTATATAATTCAAAATACAAAAAACTACCTTCATTGTAAAAGTTATCAAATAACCTTTTAGGCAATATATGTTTAGAATTGATCTGTTCCATAATACCAAAAATAATAACAATGATACCGACGTGAAAAATAGAAGTGGCTCGATTTATTTGCTCCCAAGTATAGATTTTAGAACAGGGGGCTTACCATGACCTCTTACGAAAACGTTCAAATGCCAGCCAGTCAACTTCCGTTCAAAAGCAGGCCTGCTTCTGAATCGCTAAAAATCGTACCATGACAGCACTAAAGGTGAACGACTATTGAAGCAAGTTGAACGGTAATGCTTGTTCAAAGTACGAAAAGTCTATACAAAAAAAACAGGTGAACGGATATCGTAAACGTCAACATAACAGGCCTGCTCTAACGATGTCATAGTACAAAAAAGCAGGGCAGTTCAACTTCCAGGCAACTTCTGCCCTGCTTTAAGAGGTCATAGTAAGCTCCCAGAATTTGAATTTAATTACAGTTTGTAGTCACTTCTATGGTATAACATTATTATTATACTATGAGTGACCATAGGACCTTGTATTTAAATTGATATAAAATTGACAAACTCGAAATTATAAAACCTGTGTTAACATAACATCACCCTTGTATTCTCCGAAGGGTTGGGCAGAGGTGTGTAGTATACAGTTTACCACCAAAGATGTGCTATGCAACGTTGCTAATGCTATGCTAATAATATAATAATAATGCTAATTTGTTTGTTATGCACCAATCATATTCATCGGTCTACATAGCATAGCACTGGTGGAAACTGATTCAACTAAGCTACGTTTTTTATATGCAAGGATGCGCGATGTGGATATGTGCCATGAATGCGAGCTATGGATACGTGCTATGGATGGTTGCGAGTGGTGTAACTATGTACAGAGCATCGCGCCGCCGCTCCCCGTACCTTCCCTATTGTCGATACGTCGCATAGTTCGATCTGCGCATCTTCCTCGCACAGCTACATAGCTTAGCATCAGTGGAAACGGCCACATAGTTTCGTAGCTTAGCTTTTACATTCTCGCAGCATAGCTGCATAGCACATCTCTGGTGGAAAGGCACCCTAAATCCCTTCTCCTTTTGAGGCGGGCCTATTGCCATTAACTGGGCACCAATCCAGACTCAGGGATGCTACTGAGAAATTCCACTAGGAAATTCGCAATAAAAGTTCGTCCAATCTGGGGATCGGACCCTCACGCTCAGCCGTCGCGCTTGCGACCATTGGACCAACAAGGCAGTCAGCCTGTGTAACAATAATCTAAAATGTATGATAGTTTATTTCATAAATTCCAAATCGAGTTTGGCTGCAGTATACTAGTGGTACTATTTTGAACAAAAGATATAGGTATAGATACATACACACATCAAAAAAAGGTTTGCGATCACTAGCATAAGCTGATATAATTTTTTAAATTGAACTTTATCAACAATTGAACTGTTTTATTGTTTTATATTCTAAATCTATATTTTTAAATAAATAATCTAAAATGAAGAAGAAATCATAATGTAATCTACCGTAACAAAAAAGATTTCGATTTTTCAAAGTGATCACAAACTTTTTTTGATGTGTGTACATACTTAAACTCACGCCTTATTCCCGTGGGTGTAGGCACAGAAACTGTATAACGCTACATGCTACGATCCTTACATATTCCTTTCGCTTCGTCCACGTTCATACATCTTGTCATACACACACGCCGGTTAAAAGTACTACGCACCTGTCCTTTTTGAAGAACATCACCAATTACATCGATATATGTCCTTCTAGGGCGTCCTCTACTGACGTTTCTACTGACATCTGCCTTATAAATTCCTTTTGTTAATCGTCGTTCACTCATTCTCTGAACATGACCAAACCACCTGAGTATACTCCTTTTAATTTTTGTCACTACATCATCTGTCAAAAGGTTTGTCGCGTTAAAATATGATTAAGGTTACACAGGTCCTTTATAGCAGTTGAAACCCTAAAAATGGTTGTCAATGGGACATCTAGCAGATAAAATTAACATTCAGTAATATTGTTTGTTAATATCACATCTTAATAATTAAACAAGATAGTTAAATTCCAAAAATTAACTTGTTGACGATAACGAATCGATAACACAATCTTAAAGAACGTTTTACGTATTAAAATATTATTTTTTGCCGCAGTTATTTTTCCTGTTCAACTTCTCTTGTTATAAGCAACATTAAAGTTCTGATCAATTATAATTCAAAAATGACACTTTATGAAAATAATTAATTAGTAACTTTGCTTGATGACGATAACGAAACGATAACACAATCTTAAACAACGCTTATTAAAATACTATTTGATGCCAAAATAATTTTTCCTGTTCAACTTCACTTGTTTCACAAAAAAAGTGTTCTAATCAATTATAATTGTAAACTGTCACTTTACAAAAATAATTAATTAAGACTACTTTACTTGTTGACGATAACACATTCTTAAGGAACGTAAAATATTATTTTTTCTAAAATATTTTTTCCTGTTCAAATTCACTTGTTTTACAAAAACAAAAAAGTTCTAATCAATTATAAATTCACATCAAAACTGTCACTTTATAAAAATAATTAATTAGAACACAAATTCACTGTAATTAGTAATTAATTAATAAAAAATAATTACCAAAACTTTTTGAAAACTTTACTAATTTTAATTATTTTGTTTTCTCCTTTTGTTTATGTGTTTGTGTTGTATTTGTAAATGTTAATTATTCTTCTATTAACAGCTATATATCTAGTTGCGGAAGGAAGTATACTGTGTGTTTCCATTGTATAAAAATCGTGGCTAAGTGAGTGTTGGATTTCGTTTCGACAGGAACATTGAAAATGCCTTGAGGTGGTTGAATTTAGGCTACTCCAAGTACCTACCACAAAATTGTAGTATTAATTTAAACTTTTCCTTTTTATGGTTATTTTTTTATGGTTACCCAAAGGGTAAAACGAGACCCTATTACTAAGTCTCCGCTGTCCGTCCGTCCGTCTGTCACCAGGCTTGTATCTCATGAACCGTGATAGTTAGACAGTTGAAATTTCCACAGATGATATATTTCTGTTGCCGCTATAACAACAAATACTAAAAAACAGAATAAAATAAATATTGAAGGGGGCTCCCATACAACAGACATGATTTTTTTGCCCTTTTTATACATAGATAATGGTGCGGAATCCTTCGTGCGCGAGTCTTGGCCGGTTTTTTCTTTTGTTTTTAAAGTAATTTTATTTAAGGCTACAAATGTGTAATGTGTACCTAAATGAGTATTTCTCGGGTCCATATTTTATTTAAAATATCTGACGCGCCCGCGCAATGCTCACGCGCACAATTTTCTTCCACGCTCCGTCGGATAATCGCGTGCACTGGTTGTATAACTGGCCTCATGCAAGGTGAAACTGGAGTACGTAACATGTATGCCAGGGTCGGGCAGGGTCTACTGCGAAATTGAAGCCTGGAGTATGTTTGGAATTTCGGTCTTGGTCGTGTTTCGACAGACTTTGCTGAGCTAGGTTTTGCCTGCAACTCTGCTTGCGTGGAGGTTGTGATCATCATAGCTGCATAACTTAATGTTAGGTAATGTTTTATACTCTGTTGTATAATATTAAAATATTTAACAAATTTTTCAGATATATAAAAAAAGTGAATAGACAAACAGACGTTGCAGTTGTTTAACATTATTGATGCGCCGAATATTTTACCGAATAACCGAATACTATTCGGCTTGACTCTTACCTAATCGAATATTTGGCAGGCGTAAATGTAATTCGTTATTACTTTACAAATAGATAGTATGGTTGAATTGTTATCATCTCCGTCCATTGCCCTAATATTTTAAAAGCTAAATGATAAAAAACGTTTACGAACTTTGGTCGTGTCAAATATGTTAGATATTGTGTGATGAAAGAAAGTCGAAAACACAATTTTTTTATGAGTTCACTTGTAAAGTCGTACTATGGGTACCTACAAATATACTAGACCAGAGGTGGGCAAAACTTTTCATTGAGGTCCAGAACGCAAGAAATTCTAATTGGGCCCAGAAGCATTTTGTTTTAAATTATGGGAGTACCTCCACTTCCGGCGCCGGTTGCCATTACGAGTACCGGCGCCGGTTGCCCCTACGAGTGCCGGCGCCGAGTACCAAACTGGCTGCCGACGCTACGCCGACTTCATACACTGTTTTTATACACCTTCAAGACATTTTCAAACTCTTCATGAGACGATTAAGTACCTATTCGTCACTCACTTTACTTTTACTTACAATTAAAACAAATGAAAAACTTAAGGGAATGTTTGTAAAGTTGTTTGGGTTTCAAAAGGTTGTTTGGGTTTCTAAAGCACTGTAGACGCTTCTGTCTGCAGGGTTTAAAGTAACCTAACACGAAGGGGATGACGGGGGATTCGTTCGCTCACTCTAGCCCCCGTCGTCCCCTTCGAATCTAACCTATCCGAGTCGGGGAGCCGCAAAGAGAAGAGCTCACTTCGCTCGCTCTTGAAATTAGTCAGTTGGAAGACAAGTTACAGTGTTTGGCCCATTTAACCTACCTTTCAACTAACATACCTACCAATCAACTTATTGCCGCCGCCAATGTCCACTTTGGGTGCCGGCTGTCGATGTTTTTAATCTCGGCTGCCAGCAGCTATGTAGTCCCGGTTCCTAATGATGTTATTTTTGGGTGCCAGCGCCGGGAGCGGAGGCACTCTCTATAAATTAATGTACTGCAAATGCGGCTATTTGTTATGACATTTTATAATGAGGATACATAAATATGTTTCCAAGGGTCTCACTCTTGCTCCAAAAATGAGGGTTGGCACGCCGGATTCATTAATGTGGGGTTAACCGTCAGCCACCTTTTATGTCACACGGAAAGAGGTTGTCTATTCTTTTCCAAATTCTCAACTTCTCAACTTAAAGTTAATTTCATCTTTCTCTTTCATTACAGGCTAATCAAAGATGTGGTCAATATTCCTAACAACGTTCCTAATAACAATAAGCGCGACGAGGAAATTCGTGAAAAACAATCAAAAGAACACCACAATGTTTAGAGATGAGCAGATCATCTTCTCATCAGCATTTAACATCACCAAGTTATTAGTACCAGCTGACGGTCAGAAGTATTTACAGGCAGAGTCTTCTGATATACCCTCTATCTTCTTTACTGTGGCTGATCCAAAATTAGAAGGAGGCAGCTGTATCTATGTTCTAGAAGGATTCGCAGCATATGAAATTCTAGAAGGAGGAAGAGATTCAACAGCAGACTACAGCTTTGACAAGGACATATACTTCGGTGCACGTGATGGCCTCTACAAATACCACCCTGACAGTCTCTCAGCTAAGAAGTTCGGTCCTTTCAGAGATGATATCATTCAGCTACAAAAGTCAAATGGAACAGATACCATTTATATACTAAATGCTGAACATAAACTGTATAAAATCGAAAGGAATGGAACAGTTAAAACTAAAATGCAAAATGTTGGTTGTGCTTTAGAATTTGTTCTCGATACTTCAAATAACATTTATTATGTTTCATGTGGTGACAGAATGCCTCATATTATCAAATCTGATGGCAATGTCCTAAGTCTAACAGCCAGCGTTATAGAAGATTTTAAAGATATAAAATTGTTAAGACCTGCATTTATTATGGAGAATTGCATACCTTTCTTTGGCGATGGAATATTATACATTTTATATTCTAACGGGACTTATGAGAAAAAAGATTTGATAATAAAAGAAAGACCAACTGCTTTTAGCGTAGATGCTGCTTTATATTTAGTTTCAGCATTAAATGGAAAAATATATGAATTCAATGTTATGGAAGTACTAATAAGATCTATGTTTAGTGTAGCAACCGAATGGCCGAAGGATGTGACTAAAATTATTATGTCGATTATAGAGACGGCCAAAGATAGTATATTTGGGTTTAGTAAGGATAAATAGTTAATATGGTAACTCTCACCGCTGGTTTCGAAAGCCTTCAATCAACGCCTCTAGAACGAACACATACGCTAAAGCGGATCGAAGGCGTACCGAAGGCGGATTGAAAGCAAACCAAAAACAAACTAGTGTTCGTAAGAAAATCATGCTAGACAGAGTTTCGCTATTCGTTAATGTTTCGGTTTCGGTTCGCTTCCGCTCCGCTTTCGCAGCCATGTGACTTAAACACTAACAATCAATCATATTAGTTAATGTGAGATTTTACAACAAATTCAGGGATCACAGATTTGATTAGGCTTTTCGAAAGTAGGGGTAAGGTTGCAACTAATTCATGGTCTTAAACTTCGACTGCACCAAATGCAGCACGTTTCGCAGCAGCAAACAAACAGCAGCAAGTGTGCAGCTACAAAACTCCTTTATTTAAAATAGACTAGAATTAGTTGATGATGATGATGATTCAGCCGAAAGATGTCCACTGCTGGACATGATCTTAATTGGCATAATCGCCACGCTTGGCAGGCGGTTTGGCGATCGCAATATGGTTGTAAAAATACTCAGAGAACGCTGCTGCCCATCTTCTAGTGTAGTAGTAGTAGGTGGCAAACTTTTTTCATCAGGGACCAGGAAAACGCAATAAATTCTAAAGAGGGCCAGAGTTTCAAAAAATAATGCATTTTTTTCTGCCAAAACTAACATTTTTGGCTTTAATAATTAAGGTTATTTGCTATAGCAAAACACACTTGCTCTAAAAGGGAGGGTTGGCGGGCCAGCTTAGAACCCTTCGCGGGCCAGAGATGGCCCGCGGGCCGTTGTTTGCCCACCCCTTCTCTAGTGAATAAATTACTTAGTTAGAATTAATTTGTAGTTTTGAACATCAATGCTATAAAAGAGAGCGTCCAAAAACGCCCGCCCTTTATCGCTTCCAAGTGTTTATTCTGCGAAGAGGAAATGGCGCCACAAACTCCCCAGGATCACAGATCTGTCTATACTATACACAAAAAAGACTAGACATGACTCCCATGCTCTGCCAATAAATTAATTAGTCAAACAGACTAGAACTACCCATGTTCTGCAAATAAATTAATCAATGAAACAAGCAAGATTCGAAACTTTATTTTTCTTACGTCTTGTTTTAATTTCTGTAATAAATTAAACACTTTTATTTAGCTTGCTTTGTTGTCTACTCTACAAATATTGCAAGTTTTTGAGCAGTACCCCAAGTGTCAGTTTTTTACGTTACTACTGTAGTTGCGTCACGTCAAAAATGTCAAACAAATTTTTAGTCACACTATTCGCCGCTATAGGCGCTGCCTAAATTTTCATACATTTTTGGCGTGATGCAATTACAGTAGTAACGTAAAAAAACTCACACTTGGGGTACGGATTCGTGTTATAAGAACTCGCTGAATTTTTGCATACACTGCATACTGCATCCAAGCTTGAGACCTAGTTTGACGGAATTAAATTGTATCTCAGGAGTTGTCAAAAGTTTAGACCAAACTTATACATACAAGTGAAAGTTACTAATAATTATTATCACTCTTTATTATTGGTAACAGTGCATAATACATTTAAGATTCTATTACAATAATCTTAGATTTACAGACAATAGCGTACAGGGTTATTCTTTTATTTATATTCAATATTTGGTATGGATATCTATTTCAAAATATTTATTTACAATTTCATCTGTTATAGGAAACTTTATTGTATCTTTTTCTATTACTTATATAATATTTGGTTTTCTTAAAAAAATAAGATCGATTTCTATTTTAAATCTAGTATCGACTTTCGATTTATTTATGGTTGATGACTCTCTATCAAAAAATTGTTCGATATGACTTGATATGGTAGTAAATTTTGTAAGAATTTACGCGCGCAAATCGCTCCTTGACCTGGTAGCAATGGACTGGATAGAATCAGTCTTATCGTCGAGATAACTCTTGAGTTCTGTAAGTAAATCATTGAAAAGTAAAGTAAGAATGTTGTATTCATAAATCTTCTTGTTGTAAGCGTAGTACTGGATGAGAGTAGCTTCCATAGCATAAGCTGAAGGTTTAGCTTGGAATTCAAAATCTCCAAATTCAGTGGACCCGTTCTCGTAAACGAGGTAAGATTTGTTGTCGATAACCACAGGGAGACCATTTTCCATGACGAAAGGTGGTTTCAAGATGGTTATGGAACCTGGGTTTTTGGGAAGACCTTCAATTTTCTTGACTTCATCACCAACTAACGCGTAAACTTCCTTATCGGTTGTGTAGTAATATAAATTGTTTTGGTAATCCAAAACTATCTGTTTAGCGTTCACCACTTTGTCAACAATTTCTTTTTTCGTTCCCTCTTCTGTTACTTTGTAGAGAACAAGATCATCTGTCAACGCGTATATGACGTCACTGCCGTTAACTTTAGCGATGCCGATGAAGCTGTCAGTCAATGATCCATATTTCTCAGCTTTGATTGTCTTAGCATTGTAAGTATAAATTCCGTCCTTAGCAGCGAAGTAAGCAGTCTTAGTATCATCATTAGCGGCAGCGGAGTCTCTACCGTTGTCGAGTAGTTTGGTTGCATGTCCACCCTTCAGCATGAAAAGACCTTGGTCGACTCTTTCTCCCTTTTCGTTGGTGTCTGCTGCTACAAAGAAAACGATGGCATCCGAGTCTGATGATTCATTTTCATCTTCATCGTCTGTATCGTCTTCAAAGTTTAACGCGTTCAGAGGTACTAGCAGGTTGACAACTTCGTGTTCAGAGGTGTATACGGCCAAGGATTCGGGGAACAATTCGGCGGTAATGACGACGGTGCCGTCATCATCGTTAGAGGTTGGAGCGGTACACGCTAACCCCACCAGGAGAAATGTTGTGAAGAATGTTAGTAGTTTCATATTGAGACCTGGAATCATAAAAAAAACATAATTATTGGGAGGGAAATGATTTGACTGATTCTTCACGGGTAAAAGTGAAGGGTGGGTGTTTTTGAGGGCTGTCTTTTTAAGAATTGAAGTTCAAAAAGAACGAAATAATTCTAGTCTATTTTAAATAAATGAGTTTTGAGCTACATAACTGAAGTAAACATTTTTATTTCTTATTTTAGTTTTCTTGTTAAGTTTAATCTTTTAATCGTTTTAGAATTAGAGAAATTAGATTTAAAATTATGTTGTGTTGTTAAAATATCATGTATCTGTAATCAAAATGATGCGTGAAATTGTTTTAAAATTAATTAAAAATAATAGCAATTACTAATAAGTTGTTGTAATCATTGGCATTGCTTGATTTTCATAATCACCAAGCCTGGTGATGGTGATTATGAAAATCACAACCAATTGGCGTGGTATTATGAAACCCATGTTTAACAGTGATCATTTACGGATAGATACTACATTATATTTATTTATTAGATATACAAGGGTGTAACATAAATAACGCACAACCTCTTAAGGGGTCACTGTACTCATCATTATGAACAACTTTTACTATGGGACCAAAGATCACATCGCGAAAAAAAAAACAGCTGTTCCCTATCTACATTTATGTTCGCATAACTCGTCAAAATGTAGGGAACAGCTGATTTTTTTTCGTGTTTGCTCGTTTGGTCCCATAGTAAAAGTTGTTCATAATGATGAGTACAGTGACCCCTTAAGAGGTTGTGCGTTGTTTATGTTACACCTTGTATAATTATATCTTATAGTTACCTAATAATTAGTCATTATTATTAACTTTTTTGATACATAGTTTCGGCATGTGTGGGTTGCAGCTTAAATCAGCGTTAGATGGTAGATCTGGACCAGGGGTGAGCGAACTGTGGCCCGTGGGCCAGCGCTGGCCCGCCAACTCTCCATTTTAGAAGAGTGTATGTAATTATTTGAGCAAAAATGATAATTTTGGCAGAACAAAATGCATTTTTTTTACTCTGGCCCCCTGCAAAATTTCTTACGCTTTCTGGCCACCGATGAAAAAAGTTCATAGAAACGTTTTTATCGGCGGCCAGAAAAAATTTTGCCCACCCCTGATCTAGATTGACATGCTAAGCGGCCATTTTGCCTGTTTTTTGTTATCTATTTCATATAAAACTAAGCTTATCGTATTATCTATTTCATATAAAACTAAGCTTATCGTATTATCTATTTCATATAAAACTAAGCTTATCGTATTATGTGCCAATAAATGATAACGATACGTTTGGTGCAGTGGCTGAACGATTAGCTTGTGTGCTACGAGTTGCGGGTTCGATTTCCGCACGGAACAAATATTTGTATGGCCTACAGATAGTTGTTCTGGGTCTGGGTGTTTGTGCGTGTGAAGATTTGTGTCTATAAACGCACCCACGACTAGGAGAAATCCTAGAGTGGGCAAGGATTTTATTAAAAAAATACTCATAAAAAAGAACTGCATTTTCCTTTCTATTTAAATTGTGACGTCATTTTGGCTAAGGTGAATGCTAAGAGCGATTACGCACTGCATCCGATCCGAATCCGTGAAAATACGGATATAAAAAACTCGGACCGAATTCGGATATTGCTTTACGCACTGCATCCGATCCGAATCCGTGAAAATACCGATCCAGAGTAAAAATCTCGGACCGAATTCGGATGTTGCTTACGCTATTCCGATCTCTGATGCAAATTCAAACAATTCAGGGGCCATCTTTGGCATATCCGTTTGGCGTCTGATTTGAATCCGAGATAATGCGAAAGCGTTCATACAAACAGTACTACGGCTACTTCGGTCCGTCAATTTTTCTTCCGAATTAGAAACTCACGGATGACGGATGCCGGATGTAGTGCGTAAACTACCATACAAATAGTTCTATGGCTACTTCTGAATGTATTTTCACGGATTCGGATCGGATGCAGTGCGTAACCGCTGTAAGAGTTTTTTTTAATTTGACTTTTGACCTTTACAGTAAAATTTGTTATGTTGTTTGCAATAATTTGTCTGCGCTAATAATAAAATTACGCCTTATAGATGTTCAATTTTAACGTAAAATATAAAAAAAAAACGCTAACAAAATGAATTTTGCGGGCCTATTGATTCACCTAAGTATGGCGTTTCCCCTTTTCTTCCCCTTCGTTCTCTCATTATTCTCGAAACTTTTCTCACATATTTATCAAGTTTACAATATTTATATTATTGTCAACATACGCGATAAACTTTACCATTACCCATAATATTATCTAGCTTCAAATTATATCAAATGAACTTCTGAACTCTTGAGATTAAGACTTAAAATAGGTAAATGTAGTTTATTCGTCTTAATTGTAATGCTATCGGATTAAGAACCTTAATTTCTGTTGTACATAGTTCAATTTCTATTGTAAATAAAACTATTTTAAGACCTTTTCAATTGTTTTTGTTATTTTAAAATGATCTAAGTTCACTTCGTGTAACTTGACATTTCAGTGTGTAGTGCAACACGCACTACGGAAAAGGAGGATGGGCGTTCTGGTACTCATGTCCAATCAAAATGAATTTACCATCGTAGGATAGCTCTTTTTAAGAGTACAAAAAATTACTATCGCAACAAACCCGTATCAATTGTCCGTTTTGAAATATAGTCTTCAGAAGATACTGGATATTCAGTTCGAAATAGAATTTTAAAAAATCGTATCTCCGGTTTAGCTTGACCGATTTTGATGATATTTGCACAGATTTTGAGCTAAATAAAATTCGGTTAACGGATGAAAATCACAACAAAATCGGTTTAGTATTTATTCAGTTAGGGGTGATCTATCTATTAAATAAATCAGACGCGTTTTTTTATGCCTAAAAATAAAAGTCATTTCCCAGCAATTATTTTTGGTCAATGTAATTTAGTTTAATGTACAGAGTGCGTAGATTTCGGCTATTCGGGTCTTTTTACACACTGTATACTTACATACAATAAATGATAAAACTTACTTCGAACTTGTTTTATTTACCTAGATAATGAAAAATATTAATAATTATTATTGTAATACCATGCCAACATGGAGAAAAATGACAATAAAAGTATGTGTACTTAAAAGGATGTACCAAAAATAAATAACTTTCAAGCAGGATTACTTCGATTGGACAGTGAATTGGGACTAGCGCCATGGTTATTCTTAATCTACACAAAAATAATTTTCCAACGGTATATCATTCATTCCAATTGGTGCCAGTACCAGACTCCGTACATTTGTGCCCATCATCCTTTAACGACATGTTGCATATCCATGACATGTCCCTTTTATGCTTATTACCCACGGTGCGTGATAGCGCGCACCGCGACGCACGAGCTCGCACCAACGCACCATGGGAAGAGACTCGTCCGTGGTAACGCGGACGCGTGCGGAGCGGTGCGCCGTATCCATATCACGCACCCTCATAATGTGGCTTCCCACGGTGCGTGATTTTACGGATGATACCACCAGTGGGAAGCCAGCTTAACACAATATTACACAATTTGCCATAGCGGCGTTAATTTTTGTGTTATCGGCGGTTGTGTGTAGTCTGCCAACGTGCACCACGACAGCGTGGTGGACTAAGGCCTACATCCTTCTCATTCTGAGAAGAGACCCGTGCTCAGCAGTGAGAACTAAGTCATGAGCTTCTTCTTCTCTCGTGTCAGCGCGAGCTATACAATAATAGCGAGTGCCCGTGTTTTTGCCCAAGTATTTTATATTGAATTTCATCTTAGCCGTATACTTATTTGGCTATTGTTTAATTTGCCAAATAAGTATTCGCTCAACATTATTTTCACACAGCGGAATGTAATGTTAATCCGACTCAGCGCACCCCGACTACATGTGGTCAGACTCTGTCCTACCCCTAGAGTGTTATTTAAAAGCGTGGAGCCAGAAGCTCGCGAAGGAGGTCCTAAGTGGAACGAGTGCACGAGGAAGCGCAGCGAGTGCGGGGAGTTGGCGAGCGAAGCGAGTCGGTGACCTCCCGGGCGTAGCGCTGGTCGAGTGTGCGAGTGAAGCGAAGGGGCGACAAAGCGAGTCTTCTGGCGGAGCAAACCCAGAAACACTTGCATGCTTGCTTGCATGATGGGAAAATGAGCCATCTAACAAGTGTAAAGTGGCCAATAATACAGTTGACTAATGAAACAGTGGCCAGCAGACTTGTCGGCGTAACAAAAAGTTACAAAACATCATTAGGGACTTTAATCACTCCGCGTTTAAATTATTCGGCGAAATGAAAAGTGGCGAAAGGTTGTCGGCCAGATAAGAATCGGCCAATAATATTTCGATATTCTAACAGAGAACCAAAAATAGCTCATGCTGCAGTGAAAAGATTAGCCAGTCAGCTAGGTTGGTAGCGGGGCTGACTGCCCAGGGTGTGCCGGACGTACTGAAATATCGTCACTTGTGAAGGCTCTTTTCATGCACCCCAAATGTCAAAAGTCATGAGCTGAAAATGTATAAAAATGATTTTTATTTCTGTAAATAAATCTGTTCCAGATAGTTCTACAAGTCAATGTATTTTTAAGACTAGATGGCGCTGGATTTTCCTGTCTGACTAGCTCTGAGAAGAAAAGCCGAAACAAACTCAGAGCTCATGGTCTCTTTTAAAGTCCAGACATTGTGTTATACTATAAGTTACTATGCAAGGGTAACAATGTAGGGCAACGTCTGGAATGGCCTTTTGAAAGAGCCATAGCAGGTTTGAGTTGACCACGCGCGCATCCATCAGTCATCGTATGATTATGCATTTATGCTATATTCATGTATATATGCAGGCGTCTGACGTGACGTCTGTCATAATTATGTAGGTATTGTATTCTCACACTTAGAGAATACAAGGAAAATCAGTTTCCACTTCTCAGAAGGAAATACCTACTCTATTTACTTATCTATAGTAGAGATTTCTTGGTGGTAGGATCTATACGGTCCGCCTGGCTAGCTACCACCCTCACATTAAAGTCCGGCGCCAAGCAGTTTACTGTGTTCCGTCGTGTGTATGTGAGAGCCAGAGGGGTATAGGGGAATCCGTCTGTATCTCTGTTACTTGGATTCGTGTGCTCCATCTTAGACCTTGTGTGCGTTTACCATCAGGTGCGACGAGGGTCAAACGCGAAAAAGTCAAGAAAAAAAAAGATACAATAATGATGAATGAGATCAATCCTAATCCTAACTTCCTAATCCTAACTTATATTATAAATGCGAAAGTAAGTTTGTTTGTTTGTTACCTTTTCACGCCTAAACCAATGAACCGATCATCCTGAAATTTTGCATACACGTTGTCAGGGGCCTAATGGGGATGAAGCAAAATTCTTGACCACAATTTTTTATTTTAGATTTTGAAAATATAGAGTAATCTAAGAAACCATTTTAAATATTTTTGTTATTTTCATTGTAATTATTTTTTTTATTAATTATTTAAAATTCAATATCATTTCTGATCTATGACGTCATCAGTGGCATAAAATCTTTGGGCCTTTGCCTCAATCCATATTCTAAAAACTGTAACAGTGATGTCAAATGTCAATAGTGTCAACTGTCAAATCAATGAAATAATAACCTCAAATCATTATTTTCCTTGCCTTTAATTCATAACAAACAAAATACCACATTACGCCGCTATTGAAATTAATCTCGATCGTACGCCCTTCATATTATTTACCGACCAACCAATCGCCATGAGTGATACTTTTATCAAAGCTGACTCGCGGAACCTTCCGAAAGTTGAGTTCCCGAACACGAACAAAAATTTTGTTAGGGCTATTTTTAGTGTCGTTCTTGCAGGTAGAAACAAAGCACTTCCTATATTCCATCGTTATTGCTTGACCGTCTCAATAAAACACTATAATAGTAAAAGTTGAATTTCTGTTGAGGATTGAGGTTATGTTTACTGTTTATTATTTATGACATTCACGTCACGTGACCACGTCTATAATTTTTTTATTTACAATCGTAGGGTAGGCAAAGGCATTACTGCCATACTGCCAGCAATGACGTCATTTGGAGGATAAATTAAGGTCATTCACATATAACCCGAAATACTAATAATCCATGATTATTTTCCATTTCTAAATAGTGAGATGTGATCAGTAACCTTATTCCTCGAAATGGTTTTCATATCTTAACAGATTTAAAAAAAATGCACAATGCCCATTCTCCTAAAATAAATCTTGATAAATCACAACCGAACCAAGGCCGAACCGTTCATTCAGACAGTTCTCAATTTCAAAAGCTATCAAATTGTTCGACACAAAAATCAATCATTTTGAAAGTTTTCGAAAATAAAAACTGACTGACGGTTGTGGTTCGATTGCGTTTGGCAACAATTTATTTTAGGAGAATTGGGCCCCAGGTGTACAGAAACGGACATAGGGTACTTTTCATCCCAAAAAAAGTACTGTTCCCGAGGAAATAATATTATAAATGCGAAAGTAAGTTGGTTTGTTACCTTTTCACGCCTAAATCACTGAACCGATCATCCTGAAATTTTGCATATACGTTGCCAGGTGTACAGAAACGGACATAGGGTACCTTTCATCCCAAAGAAAGTACTGTTCCCGAGGAAAACAACAATAATGATAAATGGCGCTACGTGTCTTTCGAATCATGATTGAATTATATTTTATTACTTTAGAAACTTTAATAGTGTGTTAAGAGTTGATTGTCAAATTCTAAATTAAAGCGAGCGAAGCCGCGGGCAAACGCTAGTCTGGGAGTCTACTCCCTAAGCACGAAGTCCGTAGTTTTGGCCTAAGTTACGAGCGTTTCCTACTCCCTGTTACCTACGGACATACGATTATTTCGGGGCCCGAACTAAGAATGAATGACAACACGATTTGACAGTTGTCCCTACTACTCGTACCATTGTGTTTTTGCCCGTCCAAAAAGTTGAACTTGACACTTGTTTTGTTCACTCCTACGTTTCGGGCTAGTTTTGGACGGGTGACTATACTTCGTAGACGGAGTAGGCCCTCTGTTATAATTCTGAGCTAGTAAGTGTATAAACGCATCGCCCGAAGAATTTTAATATAAGAATAGAAAAATTCTGTAAATTTTATCAATATGAAACTTATCACACATTATTCACACATGCAAGGCGGCTGGTCGACACTTCCCGTGACCCGAAGGCTGGCCTCTACTTTGGTTAAAGGATTAGCATTGCCATATAACGTGTCAATGCTGCCAGCCTTCTGGGCACGTTACCAGTCGACAGCGATGCGGACGAATGTTTTGATGCCTTTTTGACATAGAAATGATATTTTATTAGGATATATTTTGCTTATCCTTTGACCAAAGTAGAGGCCAGCCTTCGGGTCACGGGAAGTGTCGACCAGCCGCCTTGCAATATCTTTGTATAAGAGTTTATATTTTTTTTTTTATTTTTATTTTATTCTTTATGCACAAAAAATAGTACAGAGGCGGACTTAATGCCTTAGGCATTTTCTACCAGTCGACCTTAGGGTGATGCAGAGAAAACATGGTAGGTGCACACATTATTATGATACGATAATATGATATCAAACTTAAGCATATGGGTATCTATAAAACTTTTAGAAATACTACATTAAAACACACAATACAAATAAATAATACGGAATACATAATTATAAATATATTCATACAATATAAAAATTATAAATACATACATAAATATATAACAATACATATATAAATAATAGGACAATTCAGCGTTGAGATGATTCTGCCAATTTATTGCGAAGGTGCTCACGTATTTTAACTTTAAAAGAGTACCGACTAGTGGCCATCCTGATTTCCGAGGGAAGCGCATTCCACAGAAGAATAGACTGGATGAAGAAAGAAGAGTGCATGAAGTCAGAACGGTGAGAGGGACATTGTAAGAGACGGTTGTGTGAGGAGCGAAGATTTAGTTCGTGACTGGAGCATAAATACTGGAAGTGAGAAGTTAGATAAGTAGGGGAAGTGGGAGAGTCAAGAAAGGAGAAAAGAGTAGTCAACGCCCTTTGCACCCTACGCTGGCGAATAGGCAACCATTTAAGAAGTGATCGATATGCGGACACATGATCATATTTACGTAGATTGAAAACGAATCGAATGCAGTTATTAAGAAGACGGTCGAGTTTGTTGAGAAGATCTGCATTCAGGTCATAGTAACACACATCACCATAGTCAATTAAGGGAAAGATTAAGGTCTGCACAAGCATTGCTTTCGTATTGGATGGAAGTAAATTTTTTAAACGATAGAGAGACCGCAATGTTCCTGTAACTTTTCGGCTGACTTGAGTTACTTGGGTACGCCAATCAAGGTTCGAGTCGATGTGCAAGCCAAGGTCTTTAATATCGGAGCCAAGGGGAATGATCGTTCCATTAAATAAAATGAGTGGTAAATTAGGACTGTCCACCTTGCTCATATTTCGGTGGCTGCCTACAATTATCGCTTGACATTTCGTAGGATTTACCGCTACACCAAACCTATCAGACCAACGCTTGATCGCTTCCAGGTCCCTGTTTAAATTGTCGATTGCCTCAGAAATACCATCAACATTCGCCTGACAGTAAAGTTGCAGGTCATCGGCATAAAGATGATACGAACACTGAAGCTCGGGAGTTATGAAATTTATAAAAATAGAAAACAAAAGAGGAGAAAGAATACCGCCTTGTGGAACGCCAGTTCCTAAGTCACACCAGCGTGATGAGGACTCACCAGTGCGAACCGACTGCTGACGTTCCCGAAGATAAGAAGAGAACCATTCCAGCGCCTCGTCAGAGACCATAAGATGGGAAAGAATGGATAGCAGGATGTCGTGATTAACGGTATTAAAGGCATTAGAGAAATCGACTAACACCAAGACAGTTACTTTGGTGTCCTCCATACCTGCCCTAATATCGCCAGTCACTTTAAGGAGGGCAGAAACTGTACTATGCCCAGGCCGGAACCCGGATTGGAAAGGACTAATTAGGGTATTATGGAGAACGAATTGGGAGAATTGCTTATAAACACAGGCCTCGAGCACTTTGGAGAGGAAAGGAAGGATGGAAATGGGGCGGAAGTGACTGGGAAGTGAGGGACTGGAAATCTTAGGAAGGGGACAAACATAGGCTTTACGCCACAGTGAAGGGAAGATTCCAGAGTCAAGGGAGAAGTTAATGAGGTGAGAGATTGCAGGAAGGAGATGGTCTAGAATTGTTATGATCATACGGCGGGTAATACTATCACACCCTACCGCCTTTGATTTGATGGACAGGATGATCTTTTTAATCTCACCGGAGTCGACTGGAAGGAAGCGAAAGGGTTCAATATTGGGACGCGTTAGACCAGATACATAACTGAGGGTTTGTGATTTGGTTAGATGATCCAGGGTAGAGACAGTTGTGAAATGGCGATTGAGATCGTCTAAACAAATTGTGTTCGGAAGGTCTAAGTGTCGCGGTTTACCGATGCCTAGAGTTCCGAGGAATTTCCAAATATCGGCAGACGAAGAAGTGGAGATATTATCTAGAATATGGCGGCGTTTGGCGTTGCGTATCATCTGATTACACCGATTCCTAGCAGCCTTGAATAAGGTCCAGTTATCCTCTATCCGGTCCTTTTTATATATACGAAACGCGCGGTCCCTACGTCGCATTGCCATCCGAATACCCCTAGTCATCCATGGCGCAGGCGGGCGCTTTAGCTTCACTTTCCTGACAGGAGCATGGACATCATAAAGTTTACCAACAACGTTGTTGAAGTAGCTAACCTTGTCATCAACTGTGGTCGCTTCCACTAGGGGCTCCCAGTCCATTCCGGATGCATCTTGACGTAGTTTCTCGACATCCATACGCGCAAAACAACGCATGTACAGAACCTTAGGATTGGGCTTAGGTGGTTTCAGGATATAGGAAAGGAAAATAAGGTCATGATGAGAAAAGCCAGGAGCAACATGTTGACCATGAGAGGAAACAAGGGAAGGATTGGAGGTGAGGATGAGATCGAGCCAAGTGTCATCACCAGCAGTATTTAAATGTGTAGCTTGTAGTGGCAGAATATGCAAGCTAGCTGACTCGATGAGATGCAGGAGTTTAAGGGGTCGAGGGGAATTATTGGCTAGGAGGTTTGTATTGAAATCGCCCATGATGATGTGATGTGCATACTCTGAACCCAAAGATTCCAGTACCGATTCAAATTCAGTGAAGTAATCAACAGTAGGAGGACAGTAAATGACACCAACAATGGTTTTAGCTCCCTTGACACACACCTCTAGGAAAAGAAACTCTGCAGAAGAAGAATTGTTGGAAGAAGTAGCAACGATCTTATAGGGAAAGTCACTGCGAAGATATATGGCGACACCACCCCCTCTTCTACCAATCCGATCATTCCGGATAAGAACAAACCCGGAGAGAGGGTAAGTGGTTGACAGAAGACTAGGCTTGAGCCAAGTCTCGGAAATCAGAATAGCGTGAACATTACTGTCATTAAATGCGTCATACAACTCACTGTAATGACTGGGGACACTTTGTGCGTTGATATGACACACATTCAGCAGCCTGTCAGAGTGATGACTAAAGTTTTGTCGCAAAAAGTCACCGAGCGTGTCCGTTAGAGACCTAAAGCTCTCATCACCAGAGGAAGTAGCAGAATCATTGGCAGAATAAAAAGAATCATTATCCGAAGTCATAAATAAATATTATGTATATAAAATAGATAAAATAAATAAGTAGTTAAAATTATAGTTTTAAAAAAAAAGACGATTAACTGGTGCGTGAGAAACTTGCATCTCTGCACCACCCGCCAGCTAACATAAACACAACAAAAACAAAAGGAAAAAAAGATCACAAACAAAAAAAAACAAATCACAAGCATTAACCTGCAAAACACAGAAAAAGTACCGCGACTAACTCAATAAGCACTAAGCACAGAACATTCTTATGATTAAATGACGCATAAATCGTAATAATTGAAAAAATAAATAAAGGTAAAAACTATTTCCATTGCGCCCACACAGACATGACGTAGCGCATTACAGAACGCCCAACATATCTATGCAGGCTCGCCACTTAATCCGGAACGCACCCGATGTACGCGCGACCATTACAATAATTAATACTCTGTGCATTTTGAGTTTGACGTATAACCATAAATTATTTATAAAACAAAGTTGTCGGTACGTGAAGAGAACGAAAACTATTGGATAAACAAATCAGAGAAAGTAAAAAAAAACACAAGAAACAACTCAGGATCCAACGGCCCAACGGTAAGTTTTGAGTCTTATAAAAATTATAGTTTAACACAAATGTATACAAAAGAGATTACTTATTTCCGTGTCTTGCTTCTCAGATTGCCTGCCTCGATGCCCGTCTTTGTCGAAGGCGGGGATGCACACGGCGCCTTCGGGTACTTCTCCAGCAAGGGACACAGTTCATCGATGGAAATGATCTTGTGCCGACTCCCATCAGCTGTTTTTATAACGATGACACCGTCTTGAGTCCAACACGATCGCATCCCAAAGTGCAAACGCGCCCTGCTGAAAATGGATTGCCTAGCCTTGGTCAGGAACTCCTTAACAATGATGTTGGAACCTTTCAAGCCTGTCTTCGCCCTCCAGACTGAAGATTTCTCACCCAGACTTGAAAACTTGACCAGTATTGGCCTATGATGTTCGGCACTGGCGGCCCCAAGTCTATGGCAGACTTTTATAGAGGAAGCTGCGAGGTTCTTCAGTTCGAGCTTATTATGGAGAACATCCAGGATCAGTGCACTGCTGTCTTCCTTGTCAGATTCAGCAAGTCCTTGGAAAATCAGTGCTTTCCGCCGGTGCCTGGTTTCTAACCCATCAACCTGTCTTGCACACTCGCCAATCTGCTTCCGTAGCAGCCCAAGCATACTAAACATGAGTTCTCTAAAGGTCCGGAATTCCTCGGCTATCTTAGCCACTGTGTCCTTAGCCGGCCCAGCACACTGGATTTGTGCTTCAAGCTCACCCATCTTCCTCAAGAAGCTGTCCTCAAGGCTCTTCTGCGCAGACAAGATCTCAGCGAGTTGAGACATGGTGGAATAATTAGTGCCAGTGAAAATTAAGTGGATGTGTAAATGATGAGCTGGCAGGTGGTGTTATAAAAATGTTTATTGTCACATAAATTTGCTGCAAACGTAAGTACTTGTTTTCCAAGTCTTATAAACTTTGTATGGAAGCAAATTAAAGGAAAAAATCGAATATTTCTATTTTAAATAAAATTTCAAAATCAAACATATGTCTGTACTTTTTTGACACCTACCGCCGAAAAAATATTTTTTAAATATTTTATACAAGGTGTAACATAAATAACGCACAACCTCTTAAGGGGTCACTGTACTCATCATTATGAACAACTTTTACTATGGGACTAAAGCTAAAATCACGAAAAAAAAAACTGCTGTTCCCTACATTTTGACAAGTTATGCCAACATTAATGTAGGGAACAGCAGATTTTTTTTTCGTGATTTTAGCTTTAGTCCCATTAACATTAGCTTAAGACGTTGTGCGTTATTTATGTTACACCTTGTATATGACTACTATTAATGGTTCGCACTGTAATCAAACAAAATCCATTCGTTTCTGAACGCACCCTTAAAACGAATGTTGGAAATGGATCGGCGAAGCGAATCGTTTCTGCCACACGCAGGCCGCGTATTTGTGTTACACCTTGTATACAGCGTGTCCCAGAAAGTAGTGTCAAGCGGAAGTCCAGAGGTAGAACATCCTTTGAGGTACCCAAATCACCCCCATGTATGTTCCGCGGTTTTTTGTAGTTTTCGAGTTATGAATGTTTTTCATGTTTTTTAATCAAACTCTGACTATAACGACATTTTTGATCATAGTGACGTGAATAGTTGAGATACATGAGTAATTTTTTTTTCTAAATTAGCTGATTAGTGACCCTATCGAATGCATAAACATTTGTAACCATAGATGTAACGGATGCGTTACAAAAAAATATTGAATACTCATAAAGTTAAAATCCTGCATGTTTCCTAAATCTTTGTGGGCGATTTAAAAATAAATCTCCCTAAACTTTTTTCGTCAGATGTATTTTAAAAACTTATCCATTTTATCAGCTATTTACCCTGTAAATTTCATCGAGCTATCACTACGACATCACAATAAAAATTTCATTCAAAGCATACAATATCGAAAATTCCAGTTGTAAAAGGGTGAATGAAAAATTGATTAAAACTAACTAATAACGTCTTTTTTAGTAACCCTCGACGCAAAAAGAGGGGTGTTATAAGTTTAACGTTTGTGTCTGTGTGTCTGTCTGTGGCATCGTAGCTCCTAAACGGATTTTGATTTCTTTTGTTTGAAAGGTGACTTTATCGAGAGTATTCTTAGCTATGATTCAAGAAAATCTGTTCAGCCGTTTGAAGATCATCAGCTCTTTTCTGGTGGTCGAAGGGATATGAGCAACTTCTACTGATCTGATCGTTTCGAAATTTACTATCCTGTGACTTCAATGATATTGATTACATGTGACAAGAAGGAGGTCATTACAACTTATCATAAACTTAAAGAATCAATAGGCACACAATACCTCTACTGTAAGTTGGGTATCATGCTGTTTCAGATGATGCTTGAGTATCAGGTCAAGGTTACCATGTTATTGTAATATCATTGAAGTCACAGGATAGTAAATTTCGAAACGATCAGATCAGTAGAAGTTGCTCATATCCCTTCGAAAACCAGAAAAGAGCTGATGATCTTCAAACGGCTGAACAGATTTTCTTGAATCATAGCTAAGAATACTCTCGATAAAGTCACCTTTCAAACAAAAGAAAAAACTTAATCAAAATCCGTTTAGGAGCTACGATGCCACAGACAGACACACAGACACAAACGTTAAACTTATAACACCCCTCTTTTTGCGTCGAGGGTTACTAAAAAAGACGTTATTAGTTAGTTTTAATCAATTTTTCATTCACCCTTTTACAACTGGAATTTTCGATATTGTATGCTTTGAATGAAATTTTTATTGTGATGTCGTAGTGATAGCTCGATGAAATTTACAGGGTAAATAGCTGATAAAATGGATAAGTTTTTAAAATACATCTGACGAAAAAAGTTTAGGGAGATTTATTTTTAAATCGCCCACAAAGATTTAGGAAACATGCAGGATTTTAACTTTATGAGTATTCAATATTTTTTTGTAACGCATCCGTTACATCTATGGTTACAAATGTTTATGCATTCGATAGGATCACTAATCAGCTAATTTAGAAAAAAAAAATTACTCATGTATCTCAACTATTCACGTCACTATGATCAAAAATGTCGTTATAGTCAGAGTTTGATTAAAAAACATGAAAAACATTCATAACTCGAAAACTACAAAAAATCGCGGAACATACATGGGGGTGATTTGGGTACCTCAAAGGATGTTCTACCTCTGGACTTCCGCTTGACACTACTTTCTGGGACACGCTGTATGTATAAGAGTTTATTTTCTTTATTTGTAATTTGTAATTATATAAATAATGTTCGTGTAAATATTGTTTGATAACATTTATTAATATCCCAAAATAATAATGTACCTAAAAAGGTTTCAATAAAAAAGGAAAGCAAAAAGAATTTTGCATTTTTTATATGATCTCCCTTCTCTTTCTCGCATATTTGAATGAAAGCACAGCGACATAACTGGCCTGCACGACTAGCGCAATATCGCATTTTGCAGTCAGTTAATTCGGGGCGCTAAAATGACTTGTAAATAGAAAATCAACAATTTTTACCCGACTACGGCGAAGCCAAAAGGAAGGTTGTCCGTAGTCGCACGCACTGCATACCTACTATGATTATATGGGTGCCAGGAACACCTCCATTAAACAGACATGGTATATAGTATACAGTGGGTGCGACCACGGATCTACCTTGACCGTTTTTGTACCTATGCATTTCTGGATTACTATTTGAATTATTTTTCATCACCCCATCTCGGAAAGAGTATTTTTGCTCTTCGATATCTGAGTGCAAAAGCCGTTTTTATCCGCTAGAGGATAAAGTAAATTGAATTTAGAACATCGTGTGCACCAAGTTTGTGAATTCAAAACTTCATTAAACCTATTTACTTCTACCTCCATGGTGCCGAATTTATCATACAACATTTTTTCATTTGTTAAAACTCAGACTCGGAACCTACTTGGTGTATTACTTTTTTTTTAATTTGCTTTATGCGCGCCTATTTCTTTTCACGTCTTAATGTTAAAACCTTAGGTTAAAAACAAGAAACTTGAAAACAAGTGAAAAACCTAAAATGAGTGATTCTAGCGACGAGGAAGTTTTTTTTTTTTCATCAAGTCATTTCCTCGCTGAGGTGGGATGAAAAGTTACGTGTTGCACTCGAGTGCAAAGATTTAATTTTAGACTCCTAAGCTTGCTCGGTCATCAAAATTGAGCACGCGGTTAAAAAGCAACTTTGCACTATTGTATAACAAATAACTATTCTTGTTTTGTCCCTTTTAGACCTGTTTTTTACGTAGTCGGGTTGTAGTTTTTTTTACTTTATTTTTATAAAATTGTACTGTATAATTTAAAAAAAAAATAGTGTTCGTCTATGGCACCAGTAGATAACGCGGTTTGAAGGAATTACACGAATTCGTTTACACCCTGTATAGTCAGAAAATATGTTAATTGTCAAAAAACGAAACACTTAGGTAGCTTTAGCATCATAAGGATAGGATAGGTATTATCTACATACAGAAATTGACAATACAGTCATAACAACATTCATTTTAGTTACAGTACCGTACTCGAGTTTATATAACAACTGTTGGCCTGTGAACTCTTTGTCTATCTGTAAAGGCTATCCGATAGCATTAGGGTTAATCACACAAGTCTGCAAACAAAATGGTTCCTAAACTGCAAATCGACACCAGTAATTTACACTACGCTAACTGAAATTTTGGAAAACTATTTTTTTCCGTTTTTAATGACGAATAGGGTTGAGGAGCTCGTGGCTAAATAATTACAGCCGCATAGACCGATCTTCCGGGTTAAGCCACGCTTGCCGAGGTTGGTCTGTGGATGGGTGACCATTTACCATAGCGAGTTTCCTCCGTGCCTCGGAAAGCACGTAAAGCCGTTGGTCCCGGCTGTCATTTGTAGATCTTTGACAGTCGTTACTGTTGGTCAGAAGCCAGAAAGTCTGACAACCAGTCTTACCAAGAGTATCGTATTACCCAGTTACTGGGTTGTGGAGGTCTGATAGGCAGTCGCTCCATGTAAAATACTGATATTCAGCTACATCCGGTTCGACTGGAAGCCGACCCCAACATAGTTGGGAAAAGGCTAGGCAGATTGAATGACGAATAGGGTATTTGACTGAAAAAATCTAATTAGTCTGTCAGTCAAAAGAGTTTCCGAACAACCTAATAGTTTAGTGATTTTATTGGGTGCCCGTGTTGTTGCCGAAGTATTTAATATCGAATTTCATTAAGCCGACAACGATTCGCTGACGTAATCATTGCCGAAGCAATTTTTACCCTAATTTAATTTTGCCGAATGATTAATAGCCACCATAATTATTTGGCCAAAAAATTATTCAGAATTTTTGTTTTAATCGAATACTTATTTGGTTATTGTTTAATTTGCTGAATAAGTATTCGCACAACATTATTTTCACACAGCGGAATGTAATGTTAATCCGACTCAGCGCACCCCGACTACACGTGGTCAGACTCGTAGAGTGTTATTTAAAAGCGTGGAGCCAAAAGCTCGCGAAGGAGGTCCTGAGTGGAACGAGTGCACGAGGCCGAGTGGGGGAGGTGGCGAGCGAAGCGAGTCGGCGACCTCCCGAGCGTAGCACTGGTCGTGTGTGCGAGCGAAGCGAAGGGACGACAAAGCGAGTCTTCTAGCGGAGCAAACCCAGAAACACTTGCATGTTTGCTTGCTTTCTTGCTTGCATGATTGCAAAATGAGCCATCTAACAAGTGTAAAGTTGCCAATAATACAGTTGACTAATGAAACAGTGGCCAGCAGACTAGTCGGCAGAACGAAAACTTACAAAACATAATTATCGACTTCAAACATTCGGCGTTTTAATTATTCGGCGAAATTCAGTGGCGAAAGGTTTTCGGCCAGATAAGAATCGGTTGATAGTGTTTCGATATTCCAACAGAGAACCGATTTTATTATACTGTTGAATTGCGTTAACTAGCAAACAAAGATTATAATTAGCATAACATAACGCTTATTTACTAGGAGCTTATTGAGTTGTTTACTAATAGTATAGTTATGTAGTCACTTTTATAAAGTAATTAATAACGTAATATTGTGTTACTTGTAAGAAACAAGTTTTTTCTGTGAAGTACGAGCAAAAACTAATGATCTAGACGACACAATAACTTTAATGAACACTGAGGGCGTATACACGGGGGGCAGGGTGGAGGGACGACAGCTGCCCCTTCTAGAATTTTCCGATATGAAGCTTTATCCTTATGAACTAAAACCACAGTAAGTTTATTCAAGATTTAACATAAATAAGTGTACAACCTCTTAAGGGGTCACTGTACTCATCATTATGAACAACTTTTACTACGGGACCAAACATGAAATCGCGAAAAAAAATCAGTTTTTCCCTACATTTTGACGAGTAATGGGAACAATAAATGTAGGGAACAGCTGTTTTTTTTAACCGACTTCAAAAAGGAGGAGGTTCTCAATTCGGTTGTATTTTTTTTTTTTCAACTTCAGAGATATGGAACGGAACTCCTCATCGGATCAAAGCAAAATTCTCAAATTACTAATATTGCGTTGTTTATATTTGTTGTTGGGAACTGACTACTTGAAAAGAGGAGGGGGTGCTTGTCCCCCCCTCCCCCTTGGATTGTTTTCATTATATCGTGTAAGGTATCATTTGAAAGGACTTTTTATGCCCGACTACGTCAAAGCCAAAAAGAAGGGTTATGAAGGAGGGGGTTAAAATTATGACACTAAAACGTATTCCATAAAAAATAAACTTTAAAAAAAGTAAAAACCGACTTCAAAGAAATACTAAAAGGAGTAAAATAATTACCATAATATAAAATTAACAGTTTCAGAAGTCGGTGCAACTCTACACTGAAGCAAATAGAAGCCACCGACTTCTGAAACTGTTAATTTTATATTATGGTAATTATTTTACTCCTTTTAGTATTTCTTTGAAGTCGGTTTTTACTTTTTTTTAAAGTATATTTTTTATCGCGATTTCAGCTTTGGTCCCATAGTAAAAGTTGTTCATAATGATGAGTACAGTGACCCCTTAAGCGGTTGTGCGTTATTTATGTTACACTTAGTATAATAAGCTAAAGCAGTACCTCAATTTACTATAATCGTCTGAACTGACACACTCTCACAGACACACACTGCAACAAGACTTCTAAGGTATTATCGGAATACAGTCCCATACAAAGAGTGCATTATACTCAGTATACAGTGCGTGTCTGTGTGAGTTTGTCAATTTAGGCGATTACAGTAAGTTGATGCTTTAGCCTATATTATGTCTACTGTGCTAACACTAAGTGTGGCGACACACCATGCCGAAATTACGCGACCGAACTTCGGCGTCTATGTTTTTTATATAGGTAAAACGCGACGTAATTTCAGCCTGGTGTGTCGCGGGTAATTTAAAAAGCATTGCAGGCGTAATCATGCCGAACTTCGGTCGCGTATCTTCGGCATAATGTGTTTAGACACTTAGTCAGAAAATCACATCTTATTCCGAATATTTTATTCGTAATGAATCTATTAAGCGAAACGAAACAACTGTGTGTTTAGTATTCATAGCCAGCCGAGTAACCTAAACGTTATATAAGAAGGAAACCTATTAATCAGCATTTCTGTCCTACCGCTGGGCATGGGCCTCTTCTCAGAATGAGAAGAGTTTAAGCCTTAAAGTGAACACGCACCTAGACGCGCCGCAGGAGCCGCACGCACCGCAGTCATCGCATTTTATAAATCTTTACATGAAATCGTTTGCAACGACGTGCACCTGTCCGCGTTTTACGACCCGCGTTTCAGTAAAATGCTGTAGGTATACGGATTCCACCAGCGCGTGCGGATGACGTCATCCGTATCGTATTTTGTAATATATATTTTTCTTTCTTTTTCTTCATCTAAGAATAGGCAACCGACAATAACAAGATCAAGTTCCATAGTACACCACGTACGTTCGTTCTGTACAGAAAATATTTATATGATAAGATGTAATTTTAAGAGGTACAGAAGTGGATACGATTCCGACAGCACTGTGCGTGCGGCGCGTTCGGTGCGTGCGGCGTGTTCGGCGCGTACGATGCGGATTGCGCGAGACCATGAGAAAATGCGATGATTGCGGCGCGTGCGGCTCCTGCGGTGCGTCTATATGCGCGTTCATCTTTAGTTCATCACACTGGCCTGGTGCAAGTTGGCGAACTACACACCCGATCAAGAACTTTTGCTTAACAAATACAGGCGTAACTTAAATCTACCTACATTCATAGTTTAATAATATGCTACACCAGGTAAGTACCTATTCACTTCCCACGAAGTTCAAAGACTACATCACGAAGTCACGATCAGTGCTGTCATTGATAACATCTTTAATACAATTAAGGAGATTATAATTCATAATGAATCTATACTTCTATACTAATATTATAAAGAGGTAGAATTTGTTTGTTTGTTAGTATGTAGGAGGTAATCTCCGAAACTACTTATCCGATTTCAAAAATTCTTTCACTAATAGGAAGTTACGTTATCCCTGAGTGCTATAGGCTATATTTTAGTATCAAAAAATTAGGGATCCGTAAATAAATTACAATAATGTACCCAAGGTATCAAAAATTGTCTATCTATACTAATATTACAAAAAGGTAGAATTTGTTTGTTTGTTTGTATGTAGGAGGTAATCTCCAAAACTACTCATCCGATTTCTTTCACTAATAGGAAGCTACGTTATACCTGAGTGCTATCCTAATCCTAACTAATATTGTGAATGCGAAAGTAAGTTTGATGGTTTGTTACCTTTTCACGCCTAAACCACTGAACCGATCATCCTGAAATTTTGCATAATATGAATTTTCGCCTACATTGTCAGGTGTATAGAAACGGACATAGGGTAGGTACTTTGAATTAGCGATGGGCGATTGTTGCAAAAAAAACAATCGACTGAATCGAAAATTGTACTGTTGCGCATTCGATTGTCGATTTAGTAGTTCCTCGCCACAATTATTCGAATAACAATCGACGAACTACTAAATTTGCGCACACTGCAATCCGCTATGCATGTGAGTGTGTGACGTGCGTATGCGTTGACCTGCGGTAGCGGTGTGCGACTGCGTGCGATGTGCGATGTGCGAGCAGTGCGAGAGACCGCGCGGCTGCGGGACGATGTTGCGTCAATTGTTTTTAAGTATTACTTCAATTTGTTTACTTTAGTTGTTCTTTGAGTTTTTTAGACCAAGGTCAGGCGCGCGCGCTGTTACCGTTTGACGCGATGCCTAAGAAATCGTTGGTGTGGGATTTTTTTGAAAAATTTAAAGAAAGGAATATTGAAAAAGTTTAATGTACTTATATTCTGTTCACATTGTGTAGTCTATCACAAAAATACGACCAACCTAAAGGACCATTTAAAAAGGAAACATCCGTTGCAATTGGTAGTGGAGCACGGACTTTTAACTATTGAATTGTGCCGCAGCGGCAGCGCACGACGCACCACCTTTTAGTAATTACTTATTTAGTAGTACGAGTATAGTAATACGTGCGCTGCGCCACAATTGAATACAAATTAGTATATTAGTTAGATACGATTATGATTTAACCCAATTCATACAGAATTGATTTATATATGTACTTACTTTATTTTTAATTTTTATTTTACCTGTAATTGCATAATGTTATTATTGTAAAAAATTTGATGATTTTCGTTGTATAGAATCAATTAATTTATTCACTTGACAGACATATCTGTGTTGCTAGGGAGTTTGTTGCGCCGTTTCTTCTTCACAGCAAAAACACTAGGAAGCGGTGAAGGGAGGGCTTTTTGTGGGATGTCTATAATATTGTAAAACTAACGTTCAAAAAGAACTAAGTAATTCTATTATAGTCTATTTTGAATAAATGAGTTTTGAGTTTGAGTTAAAGTTGATACGATAACCGTATCAGTGATTGTCACCTGCTGCGCGCCGTTAGTCGATAACAATCGACTAACATCAATTGTTATCGACTTTTATCGACTGGACTGAACAATCGACTAAGTCGATTAGTTTTAGTAATAATCGCCCATCGCTACTTTGAATCCCGAAAAAAAGTAGCTCTCGTAGTTGTCCGAAATAAAATGATTTTATTTATTATTTAATATCCTAAACAATCCTGGTTATTTTTTTTTCTAGGCCCTGTCTCAACACTGTAGAATGAGGTCAAAGTTTGAAAAATATTTTTTCGTGTAGTGCATAAATATTTATAGCAATCACTATACCTATCGCACTGCACTGCTGGGTGTAGCATGTCCCATAAATTGTCACCACACCAGGTGTTTGTTCAGAAAATTGCATTGAAAAATTATCAAAGTTCTAAAGGTGGTCCAAATAAAATTGATAATACTATTATGTACATATTTCTAATTACTCCATATATAATGATAACGTTCATACTCAGGGAATAGTGGATGCTTGCCCAGAGGACTACCAGTGATTGCAGAGTCAATTGTCTACCTTTATGACACTACAGCCCACGACGGATTTAGGTTGACTAGTTCAACGGTTGTTACCAACTGCGGATTGTTGGAGTCTGCACGAATAGTAGAAGGGTGCACCCCCTATAGGTTCCTGTTTGGGGAAGCTGGGAATTGTGCGCTTCTCCTATGATACCTTTATAATTATAATAAGAAACCGTTGCCGTTAAAAAGAAGGAACTATTTCCCTATAAAGAGATGGAATATGTTGAGTAATTATATTTCAATTTTAATTGGATCGCCTTTAGGACTTTGATAGTGTACCTAATTACCCATTTTCTGAGCAAGCGCCCGGTGTGGTGACAATTTATAGGGAGTGTCTATACCTAAGAGTGATCTACAGTAGAATTATTAGGATAAATATTCATTTAATGCTGTACTACACCAACTATACGAACAGTAATTTTTCAAACTTTGACCTCATTTTACCGGGCTCTGACAGAGCCGAGAGGAAAAAAAATATGCAGGATTGTTTAGGATAATAAGTGTGATAAATACCAATATGAGTCGTTTCGGTTGGATCTGGGTTTTTTTTGCCCATTCTCCAAACAGGAAACGAATTCAATTGTTTTCTGTATTAATAACATTTATCCGCTCACACGTTTGTTGCCCCCTTCGCCTATGTACTCGCGGCTTTTCAGGGGGCCCAGCTAGTGAGCTGGCGAGTCACCGTCTGCCAACACAATACAATTTTAAATTTGAAAGGTAGACGCCGTTTTCTTCCGGCAATAGAAGTTATCTAATCCACTTAACACCCCTTCCCATAGACCAGATATTTTTCACCATATATTTTACAATAGTCTTGCACCCACCTGGGACGGTCCATGACTGTACTCCAACAGTGCAGCCGTGAATAGTCCCCGGTTGGTGCCCCATCCCATATTAGATTAAAGTTCTCAAAGGAGCCTCTGCGCGTTGGACCTGTGTCCTCCGTATGCCTTCCAAAGGACCAGACATCTTCCGCACGGAAGATGAGCCGTGATAAAAAGAGAGATACATTAATATTAAATGTACTTTAGTGATGTCCCAAAACCCGGGACAATTTTCCCGAAAAAAAAAATGTTGTAAATGTGAAGTTTAGGTAAATTAGCTCACCTTTTACTGGTCATAAGACTCAAATTATATACGACAAATTTCAAAGCGATTAGACGCGGCTGCAGGCGCGCGTGTCTTTAAACGCGTCCTTCTGAAAACCACGGGATAGAAAAAATAAGTGGGAGTGCCACGACGCTATCGCGCGTCAAACACAATAGAGAATATGCATGTAAATATTTTTTTCTCATAATCAATAAAGCACAGTAATTTAAACCCAAGAAAAGCATCAAAAGTCGTATGTTACTATTGTTTGTTGCTCAAAACAATATAATTATTTAACTTCAACAATTTTCTTATAAAGTTCAAACAGCCTTTATTGTCGCGGCCATAATGTGACGTCATAATCCACGATACTGCTTTGTATACATGTGTTTTTAGCCACTAATCATATACATTAAATTATTTCTTGTGCTTTATTCAAGCAGAAATCGCACTTACTAACTTACCTCAGTGAGAAATCAAACAGTTTTCCAAGAAAAGTTTATTTAGAGATTTATTCTCATAGATTTTGATGTCACTTCTGGCATTTTCGAAGACGACGCGTTTCGAGATTGGGTTCCGTTCCACAAAAAAAAAGTAACAAAATAATGAATTGTAAAATAAGTAAAGCGCTAAAAAATTTAAAAAACAATGCAATTTGTTTCTTGACTCTTGTACAATATATCGGGTGTAAAAAGACCCTTGACGATAACGAAAACCACGTATTCTACCCATCATTAGGATCTTCTTTTTCGAACAAACCATACCTGGGAATTCGGGTTTGGAGATATTGAAGGTCAAAGTACACTTTTTTTTTTTAGTTTTTTCCAAAAACGATTTCCAAGTCATAATACTAAACTTTCTTCCATACAAACATTATCAAAAATTTCAATTTTTCCTAACAAATTACGCATTTGAAGTTACAAAAACGCAATGAATATCAAATGCACACGACTGCCTTGGCTCGGCTGTGTGGCCGCTGCACGCATGCAAACGCGCGGTATCGTCACAACCATAATTTGCGCGCTACAAAAAAAAAGCGTTTTTTTTCATGCCAAAAAATAAATGTCGTTTCCCAGCAATTATTTTTGGTCAATGTAATTTAGTTTGATGTACAGAGTGCGTAGATTTCGGCTATGAGATGGGTCTTTTTACAGCCTGTATTTAAATAATGTAAGAGTTTTGAATTACATGCATATTCCATTATGCGGAGATGTACAACACTGGCTCACGCAATTAGCTACTTGGTCTGACACGACGTCTTGAACTCATACGTATCATATTAGTATCATGCCTTATTGTGCAATTTAAACGTATAAGAATGATAGCAGAACAAAAAATGTGTCTCACAGAGGTGTATGAAGTATAAAACTTTGATTTCTTTCAATATAATTGTTAAGTTGCAAACCGTTATATTATTTTTCTGGTTGACATTTATTTATAAATAATTATATTGACTAGAGTTCTACACACGATTATTAGTACACACACATGTAACACATAAGATTATAATAAACTACTTATTTATTGCTTTTAGTAGTATTTCATATTTTATTGTACGTATGTAATCTATTTATTTATTTGTGTCGTTAATGGCCGTGGCATCACTTTGGTCCTATCTGAAAACCAGCGTTGCGACATTTTGTTTTTTTTAAATGTCGCAGCATTATGCTGAGATAAGAGCCTTTTTTGGCCTCGTGCAGGTAGTTTTTATTTTTTATTGGTTTTGTAAATTATTTTTGTAACTGCCTGTGTAAGTCCAAAATAAATATTTTTTCTTTCTTCTCTTTATGTTAGTTTGGCGACACTGGTTCTCGTATTTAGGAAGTATAAGGACACTTCCACTAGTTTTTTAGGGTTTACGGAACCCTAGGGTAAAACGGGACCCTTTTACTAAGACTCCGCTGTCCGTCCGTCTGTCACCAGGCTGTATCTCATGAACCGTGATAGTTAGACAGTTGAAATTTTCACAGATGATGTATTTCTGTTGCCGCTATAACAACAAATACTAAAACGCAGAATAAAATAAATATTTAAGGGGGCTCCCACACAACAAACGTGACTTTTTTTGCCGTTTTTGTAGAACGGAACCCTTCGTACGCGAGTCCGACTCGCACTTGGCCTGTTTTTTTTATTTCGTGATATACAGGATGTAAACGAATTCGTGTAATTCCTTAAAACCACATGATCTACTATTGGTGTAGATTAATATGCACGGGATGTAGCATGACAAAAAAAAATTAAAAAACCTTTTTTTTTTTGAGTTAGCGGTAAGTGATCGTAAACCACCTAATAAGGATTCAATAAAAAAATGAAAATACAAATATTAGAAAAAAAAATGTGATAACACATTTCGATGCCACTCATAAATTAATGAAAGCACGGCGACACAGCTGGCTTACCCGACTAGCGCGAAATCGCTCATTGCAATCAGTTAACTTGGGAGTCTAAAATTACTCAGAAACAGAAAACAGTTTTTTATTTGAAAATTGTTTTTCGTTGATTTTCCAAAAAAGCCATGTAGGGTTAATGACACTAGTAGATCATGCAGTTTGAAGGAATTACAATAATTCGGCTAAACCCGGTACACTAATCCATAATCTAGAAAAAACAGGAGCTTACCTCAAACGTGTTCACTCAATGACAGATGAATACAAACTACATCGGATAATATATGCTCACAGTTAAATATATATAGTTAAATACGATAAGTCTGACTTAATTACTGGTTTATCAGTTTGTTTGTCACAATATTTATATTATGTTTGACCTTGCTTTTGTTCAAGTTTTATTTAGAAATAGCTTTCTGTAATTGAAGTGCGAATTTTGAAAATATTTTAATACATAATTTTGTATTCTACCTACCCTTTTCCCAATTGGGGTTAGTTTCCAGTCTAACCAGCCAACTCCCTAAGTCCGTCTACGAAGCTAGTCGCCCGTCCGAAAGTAGCCCGAAACGTAGGAGTGAACAAAACAAGTGTCAAGTTCAAGTTTTCGGACGGGCAAAAACACATCGGTAGTAGGGACAACTGTTAAATCGTGTTGTCATTAATTCTTAGTTCGAGCCCCGAAATAATCGTATGTCCGTACGTGATAGGGAGTAGGAAACGCTCGTAGCTAAGGCCGAAATCATGGACTTCGTGCTTAGGGAGTAGATCCCCAGAACCGGTTGAATACCAGTATTTTACACGGAGCAACTGCCATCAGATCTCCACAACCCAGTTACTGTGCTATGCCTACCCAAGTAACAAAAGCTTCTATAACCAGGGTGTTATAACACCAAATAGTGATATAGTAGGCCTATAGTGGTAACCATTGTGCCTGCTTGTACTATAAAGGTTTTTAAAAGAGCGTTTTGGTTCTATAAGATTAAAGAGCATTTAAGTTCTATAATTTAGCTCTTAGAACGTTTACAGGACCATACAAAAGAATCTTTAAAGTGTTGCACTGTAATAGATATGAAAAAAGCGATTATGGTACTATTTAGTACTATAGACGACCTTTCTGACACTTTTATGTATCTATTTTGCACTAATAATGCGTAAAAATAACTTTTACAGTACTAGTATTGTAGAAGTATCGAAAACATTATTACAGTATCAATCTGCACTATAAAAGTACCTTGCACAACCATTACGTAACCTTTTAGCTCCTTAAAAGCTCCCTCAACATCGCTATGGCGCTAATTCTGTAAAAGTCATGAAAACTCTTCTATAGTACTAAATAGCTCTATAAGTGAGTTTGTGTTACTGCTACAGTACTAAAGCGTGACATAAAAGCACTAAAATTAATAATTAATGGACTAATTCGTTTTCGGTGAAAAATGGCTGCTGTTTTCTGCCATGATAGCACATTAGCAGCACGGCTGGAGCCAATGTGTACTATAGCAGCCATAGTTGGGACAAGTCATTATTTTATTAAATAAAATTTAGTTAAAACACGAAAATTATGAGGGCGCATTGTCAAATTTGAAATCAGCATAATTATTTTATCGATACAATTATTTTCGCAAGTGCAAGTTATGGCAGAATTACGATCCATGAATGTTTTGAAGTTGTCCTTTTTATTACATGTTACGTTAAGCAACATTTACCGATATATTTTCACAACACGAACAAAATGTGTGATAAAAAAGATCACTGGAATCGTTTACGGTGCAAAATAGCACTATAAAGATGTTCTAGTTACTTTTATAGTGCAAATTTGTGACATAAACGATGCAGAAACACTATTTTAGTACTAAAAAGCGTATCTCGACACTTTTACTTTTCAACTATAGAGCTGATTTATCACCGTGAGAGCCTGTATGTAATGTTTATAGAATAAATCAGTGATAAAACTAGGGCCTATTTGGGGTTCTGTAAACGTTTACAACACCATTATAGTACTAATCATAAACACTAATTAGCACGCTACAAAACGTTCTCAGGACTTTTATAGTATCAAATTTTGTTACTTGGGTATCTATTATATATCCGGTTATCAAACTTTCGGGCTTCTGGCTACCAGTAACGACTATCACAGGTATTTTTATGACACCCGGGACTGTTTAACTTGCTCTCCGAGGCACGGAGGGGTCTCGATGTGTAACGAACGGTCACCCATCCACGGACTGACAGCGGCAAGCGCAGCTTAACCTTGCAAATCCCCCTAGCTCCTATAAAATAAATATAATTGTTATCTCTTTTTGCCATGTTGGTAAACAGGCCGTTGGATGACCCATCTGATGTAATTGTGTGTAGATTATTCTAGATTTTATACAGTGACTGCCAGGGGATATATAAACCTCGAGTAATCAGAATTGTGCATTGTGATCTTATCCAATAATTCTCATACACACGCGTTTCTAAAAAACCCTGAAATCAAATCCTTTCCATAATCATCTTGCATTCACTTTGGTATTCCCTTCGTCACCTCGTATGATAAGCTACCTCAAACTAATTCTTCTTCTTAGCGTGTCGATGACAATCTACACCGTGTCGGCCCAGAACTCACCAACGAGTTTAGCACTATCCGTAGCGTCCATTAGTTCTTGTTGCGTACAGGTAACAGGGCAGACGGGGCATGATATTAAGTGCACCAGTTTGCGGAACGGCACCACATTTACACTCCAGGTTTGAGTTATCCGCAAATCTCCACCTTAGGAGGTTTTCCTTGCTTCCACTAACCTGAGTCCGAAGTCTATTGAGAGACTATCCACCAAGTGCTCAAGTTACTATAGAAAGTAGAGAGTGGCTCGTGGCTAGTAAAAAATCGCGCAGATTGTTTGATTTGCAAGGGTAAGCTGCGTTTCTTCTTCTGGTGCCTCTCTAATTACTGAAGTTTGGCCATCAACTCCGAATATTTCTCCTTATCCTTTGCGAGATGGAACAGCTCAGCAGTACTCGTGACTCCGGTCCAATCGCGAATATTTCTCAACCAAGACTTTTCTCTTTTGCCAACACCGCGTTTTTCCGCTACTTTGCCTATCATTAAACGTGTCCTTATTCAAAAAGCATATTACAAGACTAAGGATTACGTTGACGATAAAGATGTTTGGCAATATCTCCATTCTGCACATCTCTAGAACCTCGTTAACGTCGTATGCACAGATTTAGAGTAGTTTAAATCTGTGTTCGTATGTGTATGTCTATTAACTAACCTCATTACGATTACGTTTCTTTTTTTACTCTCATTACTCTCAAGATATGTTTATCTTATTATACAGTGATTTTCTTTGTGTGAGGAGCTCGTGGCTAAATAATTACAGCCGCATAGACCGATCTTTCGGGTTAAGCGACGCTTGCCGAGGTTGGTCTGTGGATGGGTGACCATTTACCATAGCGAGTTTCCTCCGTGCCTCGGAAAGCACGTAAAGCCGTTGGTCCCGGCTGTCATTTGTAGATCTTTGACAGTCGTTACTGTTGGTCAGAAGCCCGAAAGTCTGACAACCAGTCTTACCAAGAGTATCGTATTACCCAGTTACTGGGTTGTGGAGGTCTGATAGACAGTCGCTCCATGTAAAATACCGATATTCAGCTGCATCCGGTTCGACTGGAAGCCGACCCCTACATAGTTGGAAAAAGGCTAGGCAGATGATGATGACAGTGATTTTCTTTGTAATGTGTTTTGATGACAATTAACCATGTCAGTTGTTTTATATAGTTTAGCGTCCTTTTACCTTTTGTAAATGTGAGAACTTTGTAGACTTGCCAGATGCCTGGATACCTATTTAATTTGTGACTATTTTTTTTTTGTGTTTTTCTTGCTCTTAAATCTACTTTGCTCTCTCATAACTATTCTAAGTCATAAGTGCACTCACTCAAATTGTTAAATGGATTTTAAAAGAGTAACCATGGAGTTTTTTGCCGTCTCTTCTCCATAGGAAACGACTAATTGGAACCGTGCAACTAAATTCGACATTTCATTAACGTAACGTAACGGTTTATGTGAAATAAAAACTTTTGATTTGATTTGATTATACTTAAGTAGCAGTAAGTCATACCGCTCGTACCGATAAACATGTCCGAGGTAGAAAACCTTTCTCTGTTTGACGGTCTGCATGAGCTTGCGGTCCTGACCATTTTGCCTTAAGACCTCGACTTTTATGATTCGCGATCAGTCCGTGGGTGGGTGACATTTCGTTGCATATCGAAACCCCTCAATGCCTTGAAGAGCACGAGAAACCGTCGGTCCCGGGTATCATACCTATGATAGTCGTTACGGGTAGTCAGAAGCCCGAAAGTCAGACTTTCAACCGATCTAACATTAGGATTGCCCAGTAACTGGGTTGCGGAGGTCTGATGGCAGTCGTTGCGTGTAAAATGCTGGTATTTAACCGCATCTGGTTAGACTGGAAGCTGAGACCAACATAGTTGGGAAACGGCTACACGGAGCACAACTGTAGAAATTAATGGGGTGAATTACAGGAGCCTCAGCGAGTGCCGATCCTAAGTGGTGAATCAGACTGCAGTAGCGGGTGCGGGCGTTTGGGTCTTGGCGTCTGCGTGTTCACAGTAGTGTCGAACGAGCTATCGTACGACGCTTCGGCGGGAGAATTAAAATGGTTTAGAACCACACGCGCAGTCACCTAACAGACGCTAGATCGCTCATGCAGACGCGCGGCTCGCGGGCGCACTGTGAATGAAACTGTCTACATACATTTTGATTTACACGCGCCCGCGCTAGCACCCGCGCCCGCCTCCACTCTGATAGAGTACTTAAGCATCCGGCGTACCATGGACAGCCCCGCCACCAACCTTACTGATTGGCTAATCTTTTCACCACAACATGAGCTACCTATTCTCTTAGTACTCTTTCAGAGTGGAGGCGGGCGCAGGTGCTAGCTCGGGCGCGTTTACATCAAAATGTATGTAGACGCCAAATGCATTTACAGTGCTCCCGTGAGTCGCGCGTCTGCATGAGGCGGGCGCGGGCGCGGTCGCGCGTGTGTTTGTAATGCCTCAGTCCGCCCGTATCGTTCACAGTTATGTAGCGTCTGTTAGGTGACTGCGCGTGTGGTTCTAAACCATTTTGATTCACCCGCTGAAGCGTCGTACGATAGCTCGTTCGGCACTACCGTGAACACGCAGACGCCAAGACTCAAGCGCCCGCGCCCGCCCTCGCACCCGCTAGTGCAGACTGATTGACTACTTTATAGCTCGTGCAGACACGAGAGAAGAGGGACAGGAAAAATATTGAGCTATCCTAGCTTCTTATGGATCTCTAAAGTAAATAGATTACGAGAACTCATTAATAATAATTACATATGATTTGTTATTAAAACGTAATGCATTAAGTGTACGATATGCTAGGTCACTATTACTGCAAAACAAATATAATTATGTAGTATCTGAGTATTATACAGTGGGTAAAGGGGGTACTAATCCGAAAGGGTGTTAAAGTACCCATAATAATGGATAACTTTTGTTCTACAACTTTCCCCAAAAGGAGAAGAAGCTGTTCAAAAATTACATAAACAATATGCTAAAATCTATTTATCCTCAGCTATGTTTACATTTCAGGTCATATTTGAAGTCACGAATTAGAAGCTCCGTTTTCTTGTATACAACTGCCCAACATCAACCGTTGGTCAGTAGCCTGCCAGGTGTAAAGACCCGCCTGGTTAAAGGATCCTTCCTTTTCTTTGGAGGAACACCATACCTCGTTCTTTCACAAACCCATTAAGTGACAAGGATACAAGGGATTCATTAATGGAGTTAGGCGTTAGTGTGGTTCGTATAAATGTAATGACGTTATAAGCCCCGTAATTTATGATTATTCAATTTGGTACTATACGGTCTACACTCGTGCGCTTTCATGTTCATCTTGCGCTTTCAACTTTCAATTCCTCTTGCGTCAAGCGCATGCAATATTAATTACCATAAGACGCATTATCTTATCGTCTACACCGGTGCGCCTCGGTCAGTCGTCAGTCGACATACAATTAGCTATGTCTACACCAGTGCGCTTTCATGTTCATCTTGCGTCTTCGTCTGAAGCATGCGTGAAGTTCCATAGCGCTTGTCTTAATACTAGTTCGGCAAAAGCGCTTGTCCCTAGCGCTCGCTAATCCATCTATTGTATGTCAACTGATGACTGACCGAGGCGCATCGGTGTAGACGATAAGCTGCATGCGTCTTATGGCAATCAATATTGCATGCGCTTGACGGAAGAGGAATTGAAAGTTCAAAGCGCAAGATGAACATGAAAGCGCAAGGGTGTAGAGATACCATGTAGTCGTTTACGTGTGGTGTGAGACCGTGCATGTTTTAAAAAGCAGATGTAATAATAGAAAAAAAAGTGAGTTGAAATGAAACTATAGACTAACAATTTATCAGTTTATTTAGTTATAAACATTTCTAGATTATTAGAGCAGTGTTCAACGTTCTTGGAAAGAGAAGCTCCAGGTCCACTTGGCATTCTGGCTATCCTACGGCAAGAAAAGCGTTATGATAAATGAATGGACAATGAGTTAGAAAAATTACATGAAATTACCACAGATATTAAATCAGATGAATAGAAAGAGTGAGTTCGGCGCCAAGCAGTTTACTGTGTTCCGTCGTGTGTATGTGAGAGCCAGAGGGGTATAGGGAAATCCCTCTAGCCGACAAATCGTTCTACGACAAGATTTTACTTCGAAACTATGAAACTCCGACATTACGCTACTCCGACAATAGGCATGTTGACAGCATCAATAAATTGCAGATCTAATTAGTCCGCCAGTTAGAGTTTTGAAAAATAATGGACACGTATTTTTTCTTTTGTTAAATCTATGAATATTTGGAAAAATAAAACTCATCAAAACTCGAGAGTGGGGGCTTGTGACGTCAGAAGCAAGTAAAAGTAAAAATTGTACTTGCTTGTGACGTTTTGCCAATTTTAAAAGTGTCATATCTTCGTCAATTTTGGTTTACGTAACAAAAGAAAAAATACGGGTCAAATATTTTTTGATAATCTAACTGACGGACTAATTAGATTTTTTGAGTCAAATACCTCATTATGAAACTTCGACATTGGGGTTTAAAGTAACCTAACACGAAGGGGATGACGGGGGCTTCGTTCGTTCGCTTGACTCGCTCACTCTAGCCCCCGTCATCCCCTTCGAACCTAACCTATCCTTGTCGGGGTGCCCCAAATTAGGCATCGAAGTTCCATAACTGTCGGACTAGCGTAATGTCGGAGTTCCGTAGTGTCGAAGTAAAATCTTGTCGTAGAACGATTTGTCGAAATTCAGTTTGGGAGTGTGTTGCAGAGGTCTGACGGCAGTCGCTCCATGTAAAATACTGGTATTCAACTTCATCTGGTTAGACTGGAAGGTGGCCCAACATAATTAATAATAAAAATATCGCACACGCATATACACACGAACGCACACATCCCCCACACACACGCAACATACACGCGTACACTCCCCACACACACGCACACACACCCCACACACACGCACTCACACACCCTTCCCCCCCCCATACACACACCCACACACCAGCATGAATAATAAATACTCTTAAATCTTTAAATAAATGTTAATGCATGATTATCATTCAAATCTATTAAATTGCTTACTTAATGTCAATCCAAACAATTATGTCAAGATATGTATAACTTAGATAGGGAAGGTGGTCCCCAAGATACAGGTTAACCTAGTTTGGGGATCAACGTTCATACGATTTGTTAAAAAATACTTATTTGGAAATAAACGATTATTATTAATTGGAAAAAGGGTACACAGATAGATCTATGGAAATTATTGTACCATCTCATCTAAGAGAGTTCGAGTTCGAACGCGGCCCGCAGCTCTGAATTCATGTGACGGTTTTCGATGGTGTGTGTACTCACTAGCATGGTGGACTAGAGTCCTAAACCCTTCTTATTCTGAGAAGAAGTCCGTGCCCAGCCGTGAGACATTATACAGGGTATAATGTATGGATCAAATCGAATAGGGGCGTAGGCAAGGTCATTTCAAAACTTGAAGTAGTAAAACTTGAGTAAAATTTTTGCCAGACCAAAAAAGCCTTTGGAGTAAAGGTACAAGTCTGAGACGGGCTGCAAATTGTAGACTGCAACCGAAGACCGCAAGTCGCCATCGGAATAGCGCTTTTAAGGTGTGAACTTTAAAGGTGTTATTCCGACAGCGACTACAAAACTGCAACTGCAGACCGCAGCCGCAGATCGCACCGCAAGCGATACTACTTTTGCAGTATGTGGTCTGCAGCCCATCTTGGACTTGTACCTTAAATGTTTTTCCTTATTGAACACATGTTTTCTAGCTGCGAAAAGTTTTACCAAAAGAAAGGCCTACTATTCGCAAAAGTCCTGAAAAAAATAATAAAATGTGTGTTATGATAGTTGTTTTCATGATTTTTTTCTATGCGAAGTGATTGAAACAAAAACAATAATAGGTCATAACTTTTGAACCGTAAAACATTGCACCGACATTCTCAGGGTTAAAAAGTTTGGAAATGACATTGCCCACGCCCCTATTCGATTTGATCCATACTTCCAGGGACACCTGTATAATGGGCAGTTATGCTGGTGCATTTACCCAGATTGGTACTTGGTCTTAATATGAACTGTAGTTTCAAATTAGTTACAGCGTTGCTGAAATTACACAAGATGATAAAATTCGAAGGCAATGAATGGCTAAACCAATAAAATAAACCGGCTGTCCTATTTCAATGTGTCATAAAAGTACTTATAAACAGTTTACTTAAAAGAGATTCATTAGTAATCGACTTTGAAAAATGGAGGATGTATAAATTCGACGGTTTTTTGTTTTTATTTATGTAGAAATATTTACCGATACATAATATCACGCCTGTCTATTCCCTAAGAGCTTTTTGTTATAGGTTTGTGGCACTAAAAAGAATGAAATAGAAGTCGGTTTTTACTCCTTTTTTTAATAAAAATGATGACATACAAATATGCTAATAAAATATTTAGCTTTAATTCCGCTAAACAAGATCGCTAGTTTAGATGCAGTATGCAGCACCACGATTTTTTATAGTTTTCGAGTTAAGTTTTATTACATCACATTACATTTTAAGGTTGTTTTTTTAAATTAGATTCTCTATTCGTCTAATTTAGAAAAAAAAACACGTCACTGTGATCAAAAATCTCACTAAAGTCAGACTTTTGTTAAAACGTGTGAAAAATCATAACTCGAAAACTACAAACAATCGTGGAACTTCCAGGGGGGTGATTCGGGTACCTCTGAGGGTGCTCTGCCTCTGGACTTCCACTTGATACTACTTTGAGGGACACCCTGCATAGTTTGATACGTAGTGCGTATGGTCGCGGACTCGAAATGTTTGTCAGATTTCAAAGTCGATTCCTTCTCTCAGTGTACGCAATAAGGTTTAAGATGTCATATCATCATCTGCCTAGCCTTTTCCCAACTATGTTGGGGTCGGCTTCCAGTTGAACCGGATGCAGCTGAATATCAGTATTTTACATGGAGCGACTGCCTATCAGACCTCCACAACCCAGTAACTGGGTAATACGATACTCTTGGTAAGACTGGTTGTCAGACTTTCTGGCTTCTGACCAACAGTAACGACTGTCAAAGATCTAGAAATGACAGCCGGGACCAACGGCTTTACGTGCTTTCCGAGGCACGGAGGAAACTCGCTATGGTAAATGGTCACCCATCCACAGACCAACCTCGGCAAGCGTGGCTTAACCCGGAAGATCGGTCTATGCGGCTGTAATTATTTAGCCACGAGCTCCTCCTCCGCCTCCTAAGATGTCATATCAACTTATGTAATATCGACCTTATGAAAAAGTAATGTGCACAAGCAATTATAGACTTTAGGGTGGTAAACATTTCAAGTCCCCGACTGTATATACCAAAGTAGGTATAAGTACCTAATCAAAAATTAATGGATCAAGTTGTACTAGCACATAAAATAATTATAGGCTTTTTATAACGACAATTCCTTATCACTGAGTAGACATGTTCTAATTATATCTGTTTTTGGTAGATAATTTCAATGAAACACATTTATTTCTAGAAACTTCAAGAAATAAATTATATGAGTTCCCTAAGTACTTCCAGTTGCATTTGGTTTTTTTAGGTAATTGTTTTTATGTAGAGCAAGTTCTCATCAAAATTACTTTTATGGTCTATACAAGGTAAATCGGAAAGGGGGTACAAAGCCGCGAAGTTAAAGTATCAACTGATGAAGCTTTACAGCCAGTGTTAAAATTTGAAAAAACTTGTGTTTTTATTTCTAAACAAAATCATTTTTTTACATAAAGCCAATCAAATCAGGGGGGCTAATTACGTCACATTTGTTGAAAAATATTTCGTTTCACATTCGTAATCATAACTGACATACAGTCACAACCAGCGTCGCCAGACGTCCCGATTTCGGCGGGACCTCCCGATTTTGAAATAAAAATTAAATGTCCCGCGCGGGACAGGCTCAGTCCCGCTTTTCGGGCATTACAATTATATTCCTGAAGACTCGACTGCCTAACTATAGGGACCAGACACCCAGACAGTTATTGTTAAAGTAACGTATTTTCATTAAAATACATTTTCTAGCGCTATTTTTGCTATCTATTGTCATTTAAACATAATTTAAAACTCAAATAAAAAGATAAGTATTTAAAGATTTAAGTACGTTTTTTACTATGTCCCGCTTTCGAAGAAAAAATCCCGCTTTGCCAAAAAAAATATCTGACAACGCTGGTCGCAACTGTAAACTATCCATCCAACTGCAGCATGGAGGTAATTAGGTTGTAGTCAGTGCAACTGCGCCGTAACAGCTGCCGACTGTAGGTGCAGCCCATTTGCAGTTATTATTATGCTATGTCTACACCAGTGCGCTTTCATGTTCATCTTGCGCTTTCGTCTGACGTATGCCTGAAGCGCCATAGCGCATGCAATAGCGCATGCCTTTGTGGCGGCATCTATCACACCACATGTAAACTATTCAGTCCTACATCGTGATATCAAAATTTAACACACAAATAGTATACGTATATATACAACCTCCCAACATCAACTGTTGGGCAGTAGCCCGCCAGGCACAAGACTCCGCCTGGTTGGAGGATCCTCCTTTTGGTTGGAGGAACACCACACCTCATTCCTCCACATAGGTGACCCCGACGTGATACGTCACAGACAGTGTTTCCGCACTGATGACGTCAGCATGAAGATCATCCGCAACCTTCGCAGCCTCGGCAGCAACATCGTCACTCCCTCCGCTCAGCATTCAATCGAGCAGCAAGCAGCGAGTCACACAGCCAGCCAGCATCCTCGGGGCATATACAGCATGTAAGGATAAACACCGTTATCACTCAAACCATGGGTAGTTGACTTAAATATAAAAATACAGGACCGAGTAAAAAATAATTAAAAAAATATACGCGCGAGAAATGAGCGGCGCGGCGGCGCTATGACGCGGCGTACACACACTCGCTAACGAGACAGCTGACTGACTGGGGTAGCAAACTGTGCGGGGCCGTGCGTCAGGCCACGCGGCGAGTTCCCCGCGCCCCCTCCCGTAGCTTGTAGCCCCCGCGCATAGGGTGAAATGGAAAAATGAAAATTTTAGAAAAAAAAAGTTTATTATTTTTCATTGATTTTACGTTCTATAAATGAAACCAAACCACTGGTTTCAAGGATAAGTGTGTCTACCCTTACAGCCTGTATACTGCACTTCGGCCGGTCAACTAGAAGAGGCATTTCTCTCCTAGTCGACGCAGTCCACAGCCACCACTGGCTCTCACAGTTCCGACTCACCGTGAACGACGCGGCATCCGGTTTCGACTCAAAGGAACCCCTCACTGGCTCTGGCAAGTTCTCAAGACGCAACGACCGCTGACTCATCAAGACAATCCACCTCCGGTCTCAGGGGGGGAGTGATGTGGCGGCATCTATCACGCCACATGCGAACTATTCAAACCTACATCGCGCTATCATGATTTAACACGCAGATAGTATATATACAACCTCCCAACATCAACTGTTGGGTAGTAGCCCGCCAGGCACAAGACTCCGCCTTGTTCGAGGATCCTCCCTTTGGTTGGAGGAACACCACACCTCGTTCCTTCACACCCTAACACTAGTTGAGTCTTATGGCAATCAATATTGCATGCGCTTGACGCAAGAGGAATTGAAAGTTGAAAGCGCAAGATGAACATGAAAGCGCACGGGTGTAGATATACCATTACGGATATAAAACGAAATATGATTCACCAAGAAGTGTAACTTTATTAGCCCATCTGATTTTGTTACGAATTCTGAATTCATTGGTAAAATGGACCTACTTATCATTGATCCAAAATATTACGTAAAATATAAATTCACTGATAATATGTTTATAGTTTTAATATAGTAGATTATACAACAAGTGAAAAAAAAGGGAATTTAATTCGAGGGACTAAGTTGGATCCCGAGAGCAGCGAAGGATTCTAGAGTAGAATCCCGAGCGTAGCGAGGTATTCTAGATTAGAATCCTGAGCGGAGCGAGGGATACAAGGACCGAGATGAAGTATTTTTTTCACGAGTTGTGTACTCTATTTTTTACCATTGACTGCGATAAAATAAATAGTAGTGGGTATAGTATTTATCAGTTAAGAAATACGGACTCTGAGAAGGAATTGGCGCCATTCGTAGTTTTCCAGTCGCAGAACAAATTGTATGTTTTCAGGTACAACTCCCGAGATTTTGGCGGCAACAAATTATCTACTACTTACATATAATTGCTGCTTTATTTCGAAATAATTCCGGAGTCAGTGTCTCATTTTCGTCACTGGAAGAACTCGTTTTATGTAATAAAATTTATGTTATTAGATTTTCCAATGACTTAAAACAACCATGTTATCAGATAGAAAAGAACCTAAATGGGCGGTTTTTTTTAAATTTAATTTTATAGCTCTAGCTCTATGTAGCCCGCCAGGACGTATTTTCAGCACGTTTTGTTTATTTTTGTACATAATTCGTATGTTCGTGCTTGTTCCAAATTCAAAATGTTTTTATTCACTCAGTGACTAAAATAGAGTTATAATCACTTTTATCGATGAATAAAATGCCATTTTACGAGTGGCAATGGTAAAAAAAAATTTTAACAACTATTTCTCTAAAACTACTTTTGGGGAAGTTGTAGAACAAAAGTTATTTATTATTATGGGTACTTTAATACCTTTTCGGATTAGTAGTACCCTTTTCTGACTAATACTGTATCAGATTTCTTAATACATGTGCCATAGATACCTATCTATTGAAATAGGTCTTATTGTCATTATTATGTCTCTCTGTTATCTATGCTAAATCGTAACTGTATTTGCTCAAATTGTTAAAGATATGGATTTTAAAAGAATAACCATAGAGTTTCTTGCTGGCTCTTCTCCATAGGAAACGACTAATTGGAACCGTGCACCCAAATTCGACTTTTCATAAGCGCCTGTACTTAATGGTTTTACTTATTTTTCTTTACTTAATTGAAAATAACCGAAAATTCCTATTTATATCATTAAGTAGGCGTACACTCATGCACCTACTTATTACAAATATTTGTTTTATAAAAAATCCACACACATGCATTTTAGCTACATGCAACAGTATCCATTGTTTTTTTTTTAAACCTGGAAGGTGGGTAGGTGTTAAACTTGTGAGATAACAAAAAAGAATAAAATGTATCTCATAAAAATGCAATGGTGTGCTCATATTGAATAGGCAAAAATAGGGTTTCCGATCTGGATTCGATTTTATCCAAGATCGATTATTTTAGGCCTGATCTTCGATTTTTATAATCGATTTTTGGTAACCAGATCGATCATAAGATAGTTACGAAATGAATAGATCGAAAATCGATGACATGTCGAACTTTTGTCATCGTTTTTTTTACTGGATTGATCTCAGCGTCCCCGATTCAAATCGATTTATTAGATCAATCTTTTAGACAAAGATCGGAAACCCTAAAAAATTGTAATAAATAGTAAGAAAATAATTGTTTTTTAATAGTGGAATGTAATCTCTACTTGAATGTTGATGGAGGTGTGTAATAAAAAGCGTAATTAACTTAAAATAAAAAACATTTATTTATAAAATCATGATATAGTTAAAACTTATCAAAAATTCGTACATTAACATTTTAAGGCAACATCATCGGCTCTTAGCGTTTTTTAATATTACTAAAAAATAAAAAAATATTACAAAAATGTCAAACATCAGCCATTTTATGCTTGAGATTTTTGTAAAAACTAAAATTATTGGTCCAAAAAATGTTTAACAATTTTATAAAATATTTTAATAGTTATCTTTTGTACTAAATCTCTTAATAAAATATAATTTTATTTTGGAAAATGTGATAAGTTTGGGCAATAAATATTGTTATCACATTCCCCACTAAAATTTAAGTTAAATTAAATGTTGTTAGGTCATTTTTTTATTGTCATGAAGTGTCATTTTTACTTATAAAGAAAATGGTGCTATTTAATTATTACAAAAAATAATTAAAAGTAAAAAAAACTTTGAACTAAAAACAGAAATAGCAAAAAATAATTAAACTAAGTAGTATTAAACTAGGGCAGTAGTCGTTTGTCTATTTTGAGATATTAATACCTATTTTCGTTGTAATAAATACTGTTTTAGCAGTTTTGTGTTTATTTTTGAGTTTTTTTTTATTGCAAAGAAAGAAAAAGTAACAAAAAGGAACAAGTAAGCTGCTACAAAATATTTTTGTTTCAACAATTTCAAAATTGTTCTCCATTAATAATAAATTACCAAATAGAGCAATAAAAAGCAATAACTTAACTAATAACTTAATAAGTAATCCACATGAAATGTTGAGCGTACGTAATATTTTTTCTTCAATAAATTAAAACAGAAATAAAGTTAATTCGTAGGTACAAAAAAAGAATTTGAAGAATGAAATAGATTGAAAAAACAGAGAAAAAATAGGAAGAATGTTTTTTTTTGTTTTTTTAGCAGGGAAAACTAAGTAAGTACGGAAAAAATATTACGGACGGTTCAACTGAAAACTCATAATCTCGCTTTCTCACTTGGAGTGCACAAGGTTAAGGAACTCTTCCCTCGTCTTGGGGTCATCACGGAAGACTCCAAGCATCGTCGACGTTACCGTCTTGCTGTTGATTTTTTGGACCCCTCGCATGACCATGCACATGTGCCTGGAAAAACAACAAAACGAAAACATTAAAAAACCATCTTTACACGATTTTATTACTAGTAGCGCTATCTGTTGTAATTATCGAGAAACTTTATCACACTTCAAGTAGGTATAGATCAATGATCTAGCGTCGGTCGTAGCGACATCTAGTTATATTTGTATGAACTATTTAGTGTTATTATTGTTGATCTAGATGGCATATTTTACGCTATACAATATAACTGAAATTGATGCAAATCTGTGTTTGTTTAGATGCGTTAATTAATAATAATAAATCTGCGTCATACGCATGTATGGTTAAGATTTACAATGTCGTCATTTCATTCCACTTTTTTATATTCCCATAATATTGTTAGAGTATCAGAATCAGTTTTTAACCACCGACGAAAAAAGAGGGGAGTTATAAGTTTGAATCTCTTGTCTGTCTGTATGCCAGTCTGTAGTACCGTAGCTTCCTAAAGGAATCAACCGATTTCAATGCAGTTTTTTTGTTTGAAAGCTTGTTTAATCGGACTGGTTTTGAGCTTTGTTTCATTATAATCGCCTCAGCCATTATAATGAAGGGGGTTTCAAAATTTAAAAATTAATATTTTGTTTCAGTTTCTCTACCATATAATGAAGACTTTCACAGTTTAATTAAAGCAATTGCAGTCAGTTTGATAGGTGATGCTTTTCACAATACTGCTGCTAAATTATTATGAATCATCTGTACTGAATAGTCCATTTAGTAATCTTTTCCTCACTTACGCTTTTGTTAAGAGATACTTTCTACATCGTGGTGAAGATTTTGATGGAACCTTATCATCTCATAAGGGAATTAGGACAATAAAAGATACTTACACTCCTTCAATGACAACTGCTACTCCAGCTGGGCGAACCGCCTGTGTGACTGCGATGGCGATCTGCTTGGTAAGACGCTCCTGCACCTGGAGACGGCGCGAGAAGATCTCTACGATTCTGGAATGATGGAAGGGATTTGTGTTATTTTGTGTAATGTTACAAAGACGAAAATATGTAGATACTGCCAAAAGTAAAATGAGCAATGACGTTGAACATTTTGGAAAAAGAAATCTTTGTCGGAATCCTAAAGGTTTTTTTAATATAAACTATTGGACTTAAAAAAATAGCCTTAAGTGTAAAAATGTTTTGCAAGTGATATTTAAGAAGCCGTGATTTTCAACATAAGTTTAGCTGTTGAAGCACATTTTGCAACGTTAGGCAAAAAAAAACGATCTTACATGAGCAAAAAAGTATTATTCCTTACCTAGCCAGCTTGCTCAACCCGAGGATCTTGCCCTGAGGCAGGTAGCCGATGGACACCTTGCCGTAGAACGGCACTAAGTGATGCTCACACATGGAGAACATTTCGATGTCCTTGACCACGACCATCTCGTCGGTGTCTTCGTCAAATATGGCGTTGTTTAGGACCTCTGGAATTTGTATATGATTTATTGATAAGTGTTTCGGATTCTAAGTTCTAACTTAAACTGCATTCAGATTTGCAACAAATATTTCTCTGATAATGTAAAAATTAATCTCGATATTGGCGTCATTCAGTACAGCGCCAAATGGGTCGTCACATATGGAAACTATTAAAAGTTTTGTGAGGATCGAGAAATCTTCCAACGTATTGAAGATTCCCGTGCTTTTAAATTCAATGAAGAATAATAGATTAGATTAGATATTCTTTTCGATTCAGATTTGTTAATCAACTGATTATTTAACAATTGATTTAGTGAACATACCTTCAAGACTCTGGTCATAACCCTTGGTGAAGAACAACATAGCTTTGGCGGCACGCTCTGGAGTCTTCAGCAGACCCGCCCTCTCTGGGTCCTCTCCAAGACCTGAAGATGTTGGAAACCTCCATTAATAATTGTAAAAAAAAAACGAAGATACCATTGGCAGAAATCTGGTAAGGAGTTTTGCAAAAGCATCTGTTTAAGAAGTAAAAACCCAGCAACCTCGTGGAATTTCTTCGATAGTTCTTCACAGTAGGGTCTAGATGTGAGTCTAGATTTTTAAGACTATTTAAGTTTACAGATCGGGATCATCACATCTTCGGGAGCTAAGTAGTTATCCTGTCTGGTACAATTCAATGAATTTCCTACGATATTTACCTGTGAGCAGGAGTCTGTAGGAATTAGCCATGTCGGGTAACAGCGCCTCCCTGGTGGGGGGCCTGTGGTCCAGCTCGAGGTCATGGTGGAATGTGCAGTTCTCGTGGCCTGGGGACAAATAAAAAAACTGTTTAGATATATGTTTGAGAGTATATTTGTAGGGACTATGTTTCATGGGCAAGCGATCTGTTGAAGAGACCGACACAAGACGATTGATCCTAATTTCATCTAAAAAATAGAATAGATTCTGTTGAATTTGACACACCTTTTTTACCAGACTTGGTATTTGCGATCTCGTTTCAATCTCAACTCTGTTCAGATCAATAAACTTGTGATTATCTCCTCGAAAAAGTATGAATATTTTTACGTCGTGTATATCTCTGTCACTTGATCCTTGATGGCTCTTGTTCACAATGGTACACTATACCTCACACATTTGGCATTGAAGTGTACAGCATAACAGGAGTTATTACAATTGGTGCGTGATTAGGCAATTGCTAGTTCCCATTTTATCACCAAATTTGGAAATTATCCTATCGGAAAGCTGGCGTCAAATGTGACTAAGATTCAGTTTATCAAGAGGATGAGCAGCAGTGTCCTCTTGTCTGCTAATAACACACTGCGATCGTCAAGCCATCTGCCAAGCGTTGTGTTTATGGTAAAATCCCATTTGACCGTTTATTGTAGCGGTCATCAGGAGCCCCATGGCCATCAGTACACATTTAGAGGCTGTTGAGAGATATACCAGACTTATACCAGGATATAAAAGTTATAATTATCCAAAATTAAATTTGCAAACAATCTCAAATAGGATGTAAATGCCTAAAATATTACGCAATATGGTTGTCGAGTTGCAAGTTTTTTTTGTAGACCATACCAGTCAATTACAGTAATACCAAACATTTGATAACATGGTGCAATAGCGTCGTTAAGTTGCGTGTTCATAAATTCTAAGATACTTGTTATAAAAATATTTTAATTGAAGCCTACCTTGAAATCATGTTGTTAAATAATAAAGCATAGACATAACTAAATTGTACTTCAGTCTCGAATTTACTTCAAGAATCCTAATTATATATTTTTTTAATATAGAGTTCATACTTTGTTATAATAGGGCACATAAAAATACCCTGTGGCATCCCTCGCATTCATTTCCAAACTAGAAACAAATATCTATACATCATACAATTATTTTTAGAGATACGTAGAAAAAAAACATGACGATCACTCATCAGCTTGCCAGTTTACCGTAAACTGAAGCACAGGCCCATCTCAAAAGGGGTCCTTTTGATAACAGCCTGTGTACAACAAACCAAAGCAATTAGTGTACAAGCAACTATTTACATTCGTAGTTGTAGTCATGCTTGTGTTAAGTGGGCAAATTTTTGTCATTGCTTGTCTGAGCGAATCTTGTGTATAAAAAGTGACTACGCAAACAGTGCATTGATATAATTATGTTGTTTGTCTGAGTACTTAAAGTCTTTTGTTGATTGTACAATAGTCGAAAGGCTTTGAAGAATCTAGACATATGTTATAAACTGTGATCGAACTGTTATCAATGCATAACCATCACGTTATCTAAGTTATCATTCAGTACTAGATTTTCAGTTTTTACATCACGTGTGTCTGTTTATACTTTAGCTCACGAACAATAAACATTTTAGTCATAGAAATCGTAGTTGTTGAGAATCCTTTGAAACGTAGTTTTAAAGTTATGTTGATCCTTGAAACTTCGAAGGATATTAAATAAATCTGGTGTACTGTTATTGATAAATATACAACAAGGCTGGTTAGTCGCTTTTCATCCGAAAACAATTAACTCAGCTTATCATTCTGTACAATTTTAACTATGGGAGAAAGTCAGAATTACAAAATATAAAAATTTTAAACGAAATATTTTAAAAATGCTGTTACATACAAAATAATCAATGTTACTTAACAAAATGTATGGAAAAGTAGATTTTTTTTTCACGAATTCTGCCTTTGTCCTATAGTAAAAATTTGTATTGGATGATGAGCAGAATGCATGGCTTTCTAATATAAAGTGAATCACCAGTCATGATGTATAATGTATTTATAAAGGTTTATGTACAAAATAATGGTGATGTTATTAGACAAGCTGTGAAGCCTGTTTGGGTTTCATCAATAACTTGTAAATTACAATATAAAGAAGTAAATTCTATGTTATATCATTACGGACAAGTCTAAATACACTTTAATTCATAAGACAATAAAAGTAAAGTTTTTAATAGAGTTTTCAAATATACCTCAACACAGAAATTACGTTTAAAATGATTATTTTTACACAAAATTATTACAAAGTCATCTAAATATACAAACCAGGTGTGGTTGAAGTTCTAGGTGTCATTGGCGTTCCGGGAACCTCCAGCTCGCTTTCAGCATCAGTCAAATGGAAACTCTTTAACGCTTCGGGAGCTTTCTTGTATTTACTGACGAATGAACCCTTTACGGGACCATCGCCATTTTCTTTTTCCTCCGATATCGAATTCCTTACTGAACGGGAGCTGACCCTTCTGATCAAAGACGAGGGCGGTACGATCGGGTCTGAATCCTTTCCGTTAACAGCGGCCATTTTGAAATAACTAAAAATTCGATTTTCGTAATTTGAATTTTGTGTCAAAGAGTTCGAAATTTAATTTGAAATACGTCCGTTTTGCACGGGTTGTGCGGTTCAACTGAGTGAATTTACAAAGAGATGAGACCTCTTAGGTTATCTTCGAAATTGTCTCAATTCATTGCTATGATAACCCGCGCTTCATTTATCATTTTATTATTAAATATAATTGCTATTTCGTCAGTAACAAATTAATAACACTTCCTGATAATACAGTTGAATTTGAAGAATTTTTGGAGCAAATATATGAATTAATTTATAATTAAATGAAGTTATTTTTATAGGAGTAATCCAGTAGCGATGTTTTGATGACTTTCAAGATCAGTTTATTATCAATGTGATTTAAGGTTCCGTATACCTACATATTAATTCATTGTTAAAGGTATATTCCATTTGAATTAGCAGGAATATATATTCGTTAGAGAAGTAAGCGAAATTCTAATCGTTATCAACGCAGTGCATTGCCACTGTTACGTCACGTGCAAAAGTAATAATATTATTATATATTCAAATAAGTACGTACATATTATGTTTGACGTAATAACAAATGTTTGAGACAAACATTTGCTATTCGGTATTGAGCAATGTTGGTCTTTATCGACCATTGAGAGCATGTTTTTTCACCAATCTATTACATTAAAATTAATGTTTGTTTGTTTGTTCGTCTTCTATGCGTTCGCGCATCGTTCATCCGATTGAGTTGAAACTTTGTACAGTTATTGTTGGAACTTGAGCAAAGGTTTCTGACTTAGCACCATCAACGTATGGTGGCGCACGAGTCGTATCGGATAATATGCAGGGGGGAGTAATATAGAGAAAAACTTCTTTAAATGTAGCAAATATTGATCAAATATTAGTAAAATATTCAATGGCCCACCTTCCATTTTGCACTGTTCTGTCACCTAAATAAGTGAGGATCTAATTATTGCGTTTGTAAACGCAGTTCTCATTGTTGAATTTTAGAAGAAGCAAGGAACAATACAGCCAAAGTTGCTTCAAAATTCTTGACCTATCATAAGCGTTTGAGTTGGTAATACTAAATTTCAAATTGAAATAAAAAGAAACAAGTAATGCACGCGTGCTGTTTTTCGGATACCATCTAAGGAACTCTAGAGTTCAGATTGTAATCTCATGTTCAAATCTACACCAAAAACCGGTAGCAGCCGGTATTTTGATATGCAACCTTGATACGTTTTTGGTTCATTTACCTACATATGAAAGTTGAGGTCGCAACCAAGGTCTGCTTCCTATTAGTAAAGTAGTGCGGTTTTTAGTTTCCGGTTTTACATTGTTACGGTAATTAGTGTATAGTATATTTTGAAATTTATATTGGCTGGTGTGACCTACAGTTTTGGCCTTATACCATCAAGACTAGACAAGAGGGAGAAAGAGTTATTTTTTATTTATGATATTATTTATGCACTAGATACGACAGAGAGGTTAACAGTGCGGGAAATATAATTAAGGTTCTAGTACACACGGTAAGAGTTAATTTGTGTTATGAGTACCAGGAAAAGTTATGATATAAGACGGCATTAACGCTGCAGCAAGGTAGAAAAGTACCTACTTCAAATGCAGATTCTCTAACAGTAGATAGATTTGAAGAAGAAATAAATTACCCAGTCATACCGATATACCCAGATAGAATCCCAAAGTTGAACGAAAACTTTACAACTGTTTTATCAACTGTGTATTAGAAGAAAATTAAACCTACAACTATGGACACTGTTAATGGGACTTGGTCACAGTTGGAGTCAGGGTTAGGACTGAACCTTTAGATCAAGTCTGCAGGTTTCCCCACGATGTTTTCCTTCACTGTTAATGCAAGTTATAATCAAATTATGATCTGCACATGAACTGTAAAAGTTAGAGGTGCGGGGATCCTCTTGCATGCAAGGCAAGCGGTCAAACGCTAGGTTATCATTGCTTCTTCCTGGTTATTGGTCAAAATTAAAGACTCGTGTATCTTTACCAATAATCAATCCGAGACCCATAGTTTTATATAGACCCTCTCATACGTTAGTAGCTATCACAGGAATTAGATTACGAGTAAATTTTTTGCCAATAAAGAATGCTACCATTGGTAAGCAAAACGATTCGTTAGTGGTTATAGGAATCCGTACATCATTCAACAAACCAGAAAGAGAAATCTGTCCGCCAACAATAAAAAGAACGAAAGTGGTTGTTTACGAGATTAACCCAAAATTGGATGGACTTAAACGACAAGTAAATTAATTAAAATTCTTAGCATGCTTCGAATACCTATGTCGTCAGTTGATAGAGATCTTAATGTATCTAGAAAGAAATTTTAGAAGATCGCTGTTTCGGAGACGGCTTTAAAATCAGGATTGCAAGATATCCCTTGTAATTTGAATAGAGACCAAAAAGTTGGGGCAAGGAACTAGATTTAGATTTGGGGACATTTGAGAAAAAATATTGTACCTATTAGTAAGCTAGACTTCTTAAAATAAATATTATACGGTTTATAAAAAGCAATAGAAAAAAATTAAACGAAAAAAAAAATAGAAAAAATATATCTGTAACTTTTTATTGATTGCGTGTATTTCGTTTAAATAAAAATGATAATAAAGGCTGTTGCATATCATAAATGCGAATTGATGTTGCATATCAAATAAAAATCAATCCTAAAAAAACAGTCATTAAGGTAAACAAGTTGTTTTTTTAAATGAAAATTTTGTATGGTTTAACTTTTTTTTCAATTTTTTTCTTTTAATTTTCGTCTAGTTTCACCCATTTTAGCATGTGCAGTGCATATTTGCCAGGGACTCACTGTACAAACTTATTGTTCTAGCATTTTCCCAAAACATTTCCAGGCTTTGCAATCTTACAAGATGAGGTTATATTAGTTTCTATAATTCAACTCAAGGTTCAACAATAAGCATCATTTTGACAATATTTTATTTTTATTAATACTCTTTATGAATACTGCACAATACCACAACACAAGTAATGAAAATAAATGATTGCCTATGATTCGTTTGCATGGAAAGATACACATCATTAGTTTCATACAAAAAAACAAGCGATTATTATTGACAAAATTGAAGATGGAGGTTCCGTATGTAATAAGAATATTGTGGAAACTTTATGGAATGATCAAAACTGTTTTTTTTATTAACTATACGTTATACATACTCGTAAGCATATGAATTGATCAAAATATCATTTATTAGAAAGAAGCTTTGAAGCTATGAGAGAAGAGAACGACAGATTAAAATTGTCCAATCTATTGACGAAAAAACAAATTGACCTGGTTCAGCGCTCATTGCCCGAACGCTATTCTCGTATAACTCGTGCTGACACAAAAGACGAAGATCAAGATTATGGGAAGAGCTTTAATCTCTACTAGCGACCCGCCTCGGTGTTTTTCGGCTACGTTTTTATCGCGTATTCCGCGTTTTTCTCTACTATAATATGCCTGTATTATACCTGTAAACCTTCCTCTTGAATCATTATGTCTATTGATGAAAACCGCATCGAAATCCGTAGCGTAGTTTAAAAGATCTAAGCGTACAGATGGCAGGAAGCAACGTATTATACTATGCAGAGAAGACTTCCGGAAGAAATTACGTAAATTAAAATGAAAATCGCATCAAAATCCATTGAGCAGTTAAGAAGAAGTAAAGGGACAAACAGACAGACGCGAAAAGCGACTTTAATTAACAACATTTAGAGAAGAGAGAAGTTACAGTAAAAAAATCTAGGTACACAATCGAATGTAGATCTGCGGGGAATTTTAATTTCAAACTCTTTCTCCTACACGCAAGGTCTTAACTCCACGTTTTGGTACATAAACTCCACGTGCCGCCTCCCATATTGGCTTGTACGAACTTGTGAACTTCATAAGTGGATTTACTAACGCGGCTATTATAGTTTAACCAGACTTTGACTGGCTTTGAGTGGTTCAAATGTAATTAGTTGGCACGGCTTACAGTTGGCGAAACTTTAATATAGGGTGTTAACGAATTCGTGTAATTCCTTCAAACCGCGTGATCTACTGGTGACACTGATTGACCCTGCATAGGTTACGACCATTAGAACATCAAGGCAGTTTTTTTCTATTGCTAGCAAGCCACAACCGTTTTTAGATTTGATTCTCATAACAGGCTAAAATAATAGTTGGATTTTTTCTGATAGAAAATAAAATAAATGCAGCTGGAGTTGGGATTAACGGTCGCAAAAAGGGGGCACTTATCATTTTAATGATTTAGAACCTGATAACTTCATGAGTGAACTGTGAAAAGATGACAAGTAGACAACAAAGAAATCACGGTTTTTAAACGCAATTTTTTTTTGTCTTTGGTACCCTAAAACGACTAACTTGTCATCTGTCATTTTTTCCCGCGCAATGCAAAAGATCTTGTCGTTCATAAATCAAAACAAGACAATGATGATGTTTAATTATATGATAATAAAAACTCAACGCTTGCATATTCATATATCGTGCTGTTTTTCTCACATGAATATTAAAATAAATGATACACATTTTATTTTAATGCAGGATCTGAAATAGGATTTATGTTTTTGTTCCGTTGCCTTGTCAGCACGGATTTAAAACTAGAACAGATTTGTCATGTGTTTTACCGCGTGAAATAGGAATGCCTAGCAGTTTTATGACGGCGATTGCTTGCAAAAACAAATATTATTAATAATGTCAGTACATTTAAAAGTTTCCTATTTCGCTGACTGTTAATTCTATTTCGATAAATGATTTGTCAGTAAGCTTTGAGCAAAGCGAATTTTAAATAAAATGTTTGGCATTGTGCGACACTCTAGGATGCAGAAAAGGATATTTGTTATGAACTAAATTCTAAATAAATAGATACGTAAGTTAGCTGTCCCGTGATTTTTTAGTTAGAATAGAATGGCTAAATTTGTCTGAATTTCTGTCAAAATGACAGAATTAAAAAAAACACTTAAAACGCGACCGCTCTTCAATATTTTTTTGCAATTCATGGCGGCGTTGTTTACAAATGCTATTTGATAATAATATTGAGTCAAATTCAGTACATTTAAAATTTATTCTCTATTATTCTGATTAGACATTCGGATGGTAACGCGGCCGTGTTATTTGCGTGTTACGTTGAATAAGGCAACGCATATTACCAAAGTAAAAGCATATTATCAAAGTCACGATCATGATATACAATTCCTAAACGAGATAGGTATTATTTTGCTTATATGGATTTTATGATCACTTAAGTCCATAATTGACTGACACAAAGAATTAAATACATCTGATTTTTATCACAAAAAATCGTCAAAATTTTGACAGTTTAAAACTGCAATTATACGAAATTCCCCTTCACTTAAAAGTACGGCCAGCATAATAACAATAATTAAAACGTTATAGTTCTAACGCTAGTACCTAATGTCCTTGTTGCAAAAGTGAACGCGTGTCCTTTGCGAGCACCGGTAGTGTCAACAAAAAAAGTAGGGACTTGAATAATTTTGTAAAAAAGTTTGCGGTTTTCGGTTAATTATGTTTTGTTCTTTTTTATAATGTTGGGTCTTTCATACGGCATGATCAAATTATTTATAAACTTGTGTTTATTTATAATCTGAGCATTTTCAACTTTTTTCTTTTTTGGTATGTATAGGTAGTCAAAGGGTATTCAACCAAATGAACCTTCATGAAGCTCAGGGTAAGAGAAATAAAATGCTTGCATTATGACAATTCATAAGATCGATTAAAGTGAATAATGACTGAAATACTCTGGTCTGGAAATAATATTAACAGAAAGAAAAGGAAGAAAATCTTTTGAGAGGTAAAACTTTGTATAAGTTTCTTATTTTATACCAAACTAGTGACCCGGCCCGGCTTCGCACGGATGCAATGCACACATATAAACCTTCCTTTTGAATCACTCTATCTATTAAATAAAACCGCATCAAAATCCGTTGCGTAGTTTTAAAGATCTAAGCATACATAGGGACAGACAGCGGGAAGCGACTTTGTTTTATACTATGTAGTGACGTTTTTTTTTAAACAAGTTACCAATTCTTTTCTGCAGTTATCTAATCATTTTAGATACTATGGAGTTCTTAGTATTCTATCAATGTGTCTGTTTGAATTGTAAGAACCTCACAATTTGCATTAGACTGGCTTATTCCAAACAATTTTGAAAGATGACAATGAACTTAAAAAATTACATCATTAAAGAAAGATAATGTAAAGTCATTAAAATCATATTAATAAATATTCGTATACTATTAACCATGACCGCCTTTAATCTCCTAACACTAACGATCCTTGTATCAAAAAGACGTTCGAAATTTTTTCATTTTATTTTTTGGTAAACGTTGCCTCACGTTAGCATTGCTTTTGTATTGTGGAAGGTATCCTGGGAGCGTTTACAGATATAAATCTCAAATGCATGAACTCCGTATTGCATTCTATTTTCGTATACGTAATAACTATATCTGCAAAGTTTGACGTTCCGAGTTCCCCGTTTCCTCAGGTAAGGCAAATTAAATTGGATTTTCCTCTAAGGAAATCAATTATAACTAACCCCGTAACCGGTAAATAGTAGCCGCGTCACCCCCTTACCATTTGAAACGTAATATCTTAATATTGGCGTAAGATTAAAGTGCTGTTTGAGTTATTTGGTCGTTTAAAGAGGATTTTATATTTTTAGGCTGTTTGGAGTAAGTAAAAAGTTATTTTTTGTATTTTTTTTTTTACTTTTCTCTAACATCTAAACTTTTAGCAATTCTGTTTTAGTCCTATCAATATTACCGTGAATTTTATTTAATAATTTATGTCAAAAAATAAAATAATCAATAATTTTTACAATTATAACAGTCTGACCGTACCTCTAATTGCTCAAACTATGATTTTCGTTAACCACAGTTTACCTGTAGGTACTTCGATCAGTTTACTATACTGTATTTATAGACATAATAAATAAACCAAATAATAAAAATCGAGTATATTAAGTACCAGAAGCACGTAGTACTCTTATCTCTAAAAGCCTTATTAATTACAAAGGTGATTAAACCTTGAACGAATAGACTTTGATCTCGATGTCTTTAAGAAATAAATCTGAATTATGTCGATACTATATTTTGCCCGCGGCTTCATCAACTCTAAACACATTACTGAAGTTTCTATAATAATATAATTCAATCATGATTCGAAAGACACGTGGCGCCATCTATGAACGTTATTGTTGTTTTCCTCGGAAACAGTACTTTTTTCGGTATAAAAGGTACCCTATATCCGTTTCTGTACACTTGACAACGTGTATGCAAAATTTCAGGATGATCGGTTCAGCGGTTTAGGCGTGAAAAGGTAACAAACAAAAAGCTTGCTTTCGCATTTATAATATTAGTTAGAAAGTTAGGATTAGGATAAGAAGGACATTACTGTGTTAATATTCTCATTCAAACTCAAAGTCAAAGATTTTTTTTCAAGTAGACCAAATTACAGGTTCTTTTAAAACGTCAAAACTAGGTGCTCGTTTCCAAAAGGTAGGTCTTATGGAGAAGAACCGGCAAGAAACTCTATGGATACTCTTTTTAAATAATAGATCATGACAATTTCAATACAGTAGTGTGAGAAAAATAGTATGAGAATAATGCAGGTTAATGTAAGAAATAAACTCATATAAGAGTAATAAATAGAAAAATACGCCGTTTAGGATTGCCATAGCAGTTAAGAGCTGACCAGTCCCGATAGACATTGTTTATCTAACAAGAATATTTTATTGAAGGGGTTTATGGTATAAAAATCGGGTCTTTGTCATAGAAAGCCCACTCCACTTAGCTATGATCAAAAACCCTTATCACTATTATAGTGGGAGCCATAAACTGGACTAAGGGATTGTATACCTAAGGTTTCGATGAATTAATCTCGACCGAGGTTGGTGTGGGCCCGAGGTACCCGAAAGATACCTTCGATTTCGATGCCTAATTGGAGAAGAAAAGCTATATATAGTATGTTGAAAAAAGCTTAATTTTCGAAATATTCATTGTTTAATAAAATTCACAAATCGAAAAATATCTATGGCAACAAGTCCCAGGAACGCGGTGTTGCGACTTTTGTCATACCATACCCCTCTCGCCGTATGTCTTATTTGACGGGGAGGGTTGTGAAGTGAGAAGATTCTTATCTACTCACACGATAATTTACAAATGTTGCCAGTTCAACCTAAGGTATTGTTTACAAGGAAATACTAAAGTTAATTTATTCATAAGGAAAAGAAAAACAAAAAAAATTTTTTTTTCTTTTTTCAACTTTTTTTGATATAACATTTGACTCTTAATAGCATCAGAAAGGCGTGGTTAAAATCTTCTGGGTACCTCGTCCACGGTGTATAATCAATAGACATAAAAATAAACATGTAGTATTTAATGTTCATAGTTTTTTGTAGGTCTCGCTGTAATAAGAGCCAGCCTAAAGTTAATATGAATAATTGATACTTATGTAAACTACGTACAATATTTCGTTTGTCATCATTACGTGTGCTAATTTAATATTTGATCTATTAGTAAAATGTGGTATCGATAATAATAACATAATACTGGCCATATAGAATTTTTCGTGTAAAATTGACGATAGACGGTTCCAAATTTAAAAGTGACAGGGCTTCAAATATTTAAATGTAATCAAAATAATTCACGATTTTTTTAACACAATAACTTACATCTGTCAAGATGATCGATTGCATAATAATTGATAATAAAACATACAATTAATTGAAATTATTAATGATAAAGTAAAACAGGCAAACCTTGATTTTTTTAATTGTTCTTTAACACGCAATAATTTATCGAAAAAATAACCATTACGCAGTTGAATGTAAGTAACTAATATATTATATCTACATTACAGACCTAGGTCAACTTTTGACCTAGGTTCTACCAACCGGAACCGGAACAGTATAAAAAGTAAATCACATTGATAACTCGTGATAAATCGCGATTAACGAAGGCAAACACCTATTTGTAATAACACTATACTCACTCCAAAAAAAAAAAGAAAAAACCGACACGAAAAACCGCACAAAAACGAACGTATTTCATAAAAAAATATTTTTGCTATCTCTACTTACGGTTCGCGGGTTTTTTAATAACAGAAAACACGGAAAAATAAATTAAATTTGTGTGGACGAGCTGTCTTGACACACTGCGATGGCTGACTGACTGCGTTGAGCTACATTCAACAGATGTTATTTGTACTTTAGCTGTGATTACTACGCATGCGTCAAAACTTGGGAATCGATAATTACAGTGAATGAGTGTATCGATATTTGCGCCAGTTTTTGATGAATCGATTAGAATATCGTTAGTGTAATACTCGATGTTAGTCCGAGACTCGATTAGAACGTTTTTTTTTTGTTATGTTTCATTCACCGATTATTATTATGGTTTTATCGGATTGCTGGTTAGACCATGAAATTTAATAATATGCAATTTAGATATGCCGTGTTTTACAGTAATTAGGTTTCTTGTGTGTTAAACAATCTAAAATTTCGAATTCACATCTTACAAGTTGAAATTATTTATTTATTTATCTTCTATGCACTATGGTGGTACAAATGCCACAAGGCATTCTCTACTTTATTTACTAACCTTTGTGTTAAAAAGAAAAGCATCTAAATAAAATTTATTGAAAACAATAGATCGTTATCAAATAAATAGATTTTTTTTTCAACCTAACTTTATTTTATTTTTAAATTAAATAAATATTGTAAATAGATTAAACTATGTGTATACATCTCAGACAAGAACTGGAAAAAATACGGTTTTTAACAGACTTCAAAAAGAAGGAAGTTATCAATTCGATGCGAATGGTTATTTTCTTCAAAAGTGAGGATAATACTCAATTCGTCTGTATATGTTTTCTCCTGAGATGGTCCCCTTTAAATTTGGTTAAGATCTCTTGAAGACCTCCAGCGGGGTTACCATGATCTCTTAGAGCAGGAATGTTTAATATTATTACGAGAGTGGGTAAGAGATGGCGTCAGAGAGCTGTCTAGCGCTGTCACTTTCCCACTCTCGGAATAATATTAAAACATTCCTACTCTAACAGATCATGGTAACCCCCCTGAGATAGACAATGAAACTCCTCAATGGAATTTAAAACATGATTTGTTTTTAAAAAAATTATTTCATAATGTTTGCACGACAGAAATGTCGAATGTAGTGAAACCCAATTGTAACCTAAGACGAACTTATTGTAACATACGTTCTTTCAAATAAATATATCATTCATTCATTCAATGATGAACAGTACACATAATGATTGGATTACGAAAAGCATCTTTAGTAGGTCTGACTATGTTTTTATGAAGGCCACTAAAAGAAAAAAGAAAAAGTTTTTGTCCTCTAGTTTGTGCCTTAGTGTCTAAACATACTATGCCGAAGATACGCGACCGAAATTCGGCATGATTACGCCTGCAATGCTAATTGAATTACTGACGACACATTATGCCGAAAATACGTCGCGTTATAGCATACAGCCGAACTTCGGTCGGGCATAAGTTCAGCGACAATTCGGCGGCAACGTATTCTGTAGAGCACACATTATACGCGACCGAAGTTCGGTTAGATTGCCGACGAAGATCCGGGGTGGGTAGCAGCGGGAGGCAGGCATGCCCGCGCCACGCGTGTCCGCCCACAAGTTTGCGCAATTAAATTTCTGCCGCGTAAGTTCGGCACTTATGGTGTGTCATATCAGCCGAATACGTCGGAACATAAAATCAGCCGTGGAACTTCGGCATAGTGTGTTTGGAGACTTAGTATCAGGAAGATCAGATGAAAGTCGGTAGGCATACAACTAGAAATATAAAACATGATTGAAGGTTTTATAAACATAGAAAATTGTGTTGTAAGCAAAAATAAGGCACAAGAATATGCTAACCCAAGCACGCTGGGGATAGACGCGTGTTGTAAAATTCAACAAAACCAAGCATGCTTGGTGGTAGGATCTATACGGTCCGCCTGGCTAGCTATCACCCTCACATTAAAGCCCGGAAAGCAGTTTACTGTGTTCTGTCGTGTGTATGTGAGAACCAGAGGGGTATAGGAGAATCCCTCTATATCTCTGTTACTTGGATTCAGTATTCGTGTGCTTCATCTTAGACCTTTTCTGCGCTTACCGTCAGGTGAGACTAGGGTTAAAGGCGACCAAGATAAATAATAAAAAAAACCTGTTAGGATGAGGTAGAAGAGCCTTCTCTTTCTTTTAATCGGAAACTCCGAATTTAGGGGAAGCCTTAGGCACTTGTCCCACCGCCGAAGATGAGCGAGTAGCGAGTAGAGCTAGAAACTGGAAACGAGTTGGCGAGCAGCGACAAGCGAGTGTGTAGTTCCGATAGTTTTGTCGCTGGGCTATAAGCGAGTGTGCGAGTGCGACGGGCGATTACTCGCACCACTCGCAAATGACCGCTGGTTGATATCTCGGCGCGAGGTTTGTCGGCCAAGCGAGCATCGCCGAGCAAGTATCGCTGAGCGAGTATTATCTTTGATAGCTCTTGTCGCTCAGCTACAAACTAGTGGAGCGAGTCCTCGCCGGCAGTGTGAACAGTCAGCGATCGACTATTAATATATACATCTCTTTTGTTTACACGGAATGTGTATTTATTTATACGTTTCTTGAGCGAGAAAATAGTCGATAGTAAGTCGCTTCCTCGCCGGCGGTGGGACAACTGCCTAAGTTCGGATCCTTGTACCCCAAGTGTGAGTTTTTCGTTAACTACTGTAGTTGCGTCACGTCACAAATGTATGAAAATTTAGACAGCGCCTCTAGGCGTAGCGTTCAATACTAATGTTTGCGCATAAATTGAGCGCCGCGCCTAGAGGCGCTGTCTAAAGGACATCTGACAAAATGGACCAAAAAGTAAAGTAGCTGGCCGAAGAAAATTATGCATATATTATGATAGTACATGAATACCTAAACATTTTTTAATAAGACGTCATTCCTCTAGGTCTGATATCTGAGTCACTACATAAGGTTAAAATATACCTTTTCAGTCAAACTAAAAAGAATTTGTATGTGAAAAACATGTGCCAAACGTTACTTGTTATTATTTTAGAGGCAGGTAGCCATCGAACAACAAGTTATTTACATTCTAAATAAAACGTTAAAAAAATCTTTAATTTTTTTCACTAAGATCGAACATTTTAGCCTTATGTAGTGACTAAGATAACAGACCTAGAGGAATGACGTGATAATAAAAAATGTTTAGGTAGTCGTGTACTATCATAATATGTATATACCTACTTTTCTTTGGCCGGATACTTTGGATTTTGGTCCAAAAATGTATGAAGCTTGTCAGTTCTCCTTTTCATACATTTTTGATGTGACGCAACTACAGTAGTTCGAAAAAAACTCACACTTGGGGTACTGGTCGAGTAAAGTGTAATTAAGTTTTGACATAAGGAAATTCTTAGTAGCAGTTCGGGGATTGGGACAAAACGCGCACGCCCAACTCTGCCTGCCTTTTCGGGGAATTCAAGCGTTATTATTAATTTTATTGTCAGTCTTAAATACAGAACAGGTTTTGTGAAATTAAAATCAATATTTTTTAGAAGAAATATATTATTTCTGTGATTGATGTATAAAGTTCCGTTCAACTTTAATATGGTCTTAATTAAAACAGCAATTTGCATAATTGAATAAATTCAGTAATACCGGTAGTCAATAAAATTAGGTTGTTGACTGTTGAGAAGTAATTTTAATATTGAATATACAGGATGTATTCGAATTCGTGTAATTCCTTCAAACCGCGTGATCTACTGGTGACACAAATTAACGCTGCAGGGGTTTTTGTCAGATTCAACAATAAAAAAAAAAACTAAAAAAATATGTGGTGTTCTGTCTGAATAATTTTAACTGACTGTGCGGAACGATATTGCGCTTGACGTGCCTACTATCTGTGTCGCCATTCATTTATGCGTGACATTGAAATATTCTATCAAATAAAAAAAAACTTTTTTCTTTATTTTTATTGGAACTTTATTTAGTGGTAAGTATAGCCACACATTATGAAAACAAAAGATTTTATTTAAAAAAAAACAATCTAAATCAGTTTTTATTAAGGCGATTACAGCCGCGAAAGTGGCGCCACTTCAGAAAAAAACATTATTTCTGTCAACACACAACATATTGAAATTTCGTACGTACAACATTTTAGTCAAGTGTTGTAAAAAATTTCGAACATCAAAAAACAACACGACAAACTAGGTTAGAAGTTTTAGTAATTAATGCTAAAATGGCCGTTTTTGGTACTCATCGCTAAAACTTCGAATCCAGAAGCTCTAGTGTTGATATTTGGTGTTCGAAAATGTCTACAACACTTGACTAAAATGCTGTACGTACAAAATTTCAATATGTTGTGTGTTGACAGAAATAATGTTTTTTTTTTCTGAAGTTTCGCCACTTTCGCGGCTGTAATCGCCTTGTGGTATTACAAGTATTTGTTTACACACTGTATCTTGATGTAATTAAAAGCATAACCCTGTCTTTGCTTGCTCGCAGTCGGGTAAAAATAAATATTATTTCGCTGCGGAGGTCAGTCAGTAGTTACATCAAAAATGTTGCATAATATGGAAGAACTCGACATGTGTGGTTTAAAACACGTACCAATGTGACTTTTTCAATGTCACATGTACTTTCTTAGTTAATCTAAGACGCCACTGACATACGGTGAAAGAAAACATCGTGAGGAAACCTGGACATAAACGGTCTGAAATTACCAACTCGCATTGAACAAGCGTGGTGATACTTCGTTCCAGCAGTGCAATTCTGTAAGAATCTCACCTCGATCGCGACTGTCAATTACACACTTGTCGTGACACAGCGTGGATAACAAAACTACGCGTTATTGATTATACTGTCGATTATCTGTGTGTTATTTGCTTCTATTATCCATACTGTGACATGATAGATATCGAACTAACCGTCGATATTGAGGTGGGTTTCTTACAGAATGACACTACTGCTCTGTACGAGAGGAGGCATTTGCTCTGCAGTTACAGGCTGATTTGTTTTTATTTTTATATTAGATACCTACTTATACTTCGCTAGACAGTCCAATAATGTGATAACGGCATGGGCGGATTTCCCTACAGCCCAGGTAGGCCCGGGGCCTAGGGCGGCAAAATGTAGGGGGCGGTGGCAAAATTTGGTGGTTTTTTTTTTAGTAGTCGCGCCTTCTTTGACTCTTTTCGGCAACTCAACTCAAATGTAAAAACTCGAGTGTAAAAACCCAAAAATGTGACGACATAATCTCGAAAAAAAATTTACATTTAATTTTTCGTGTTTTACAGTGAGTAGGAGCGAGCGGTAATGTTTCATAGGCCTAGGGCAGCCAACGTATCAAATCCGCCCCTGGATAGCGGAATCTATAATTGATTTAAAAAACTATTTAAAACGGTAATTTTATAGTAATATTCATTTAGCATAATATCTATTGATGGATCTATGAAATTATAATTTTAAATTCCCCTTTATGCTTGAAAATAATTAAAAAGCGTTGACACTATTATTATTACTTATGAATATTTATTGTGAATACTTTGTTGTGGTAGGTTAGTGTTATGTTTTTTGCTAGTACATATAAGCTACAGTTGTGTACGTATTTGTCTCATTTTATAAATTTCTTTTTACTAATTGTTATTGGAACATTTGAAAAAAAAAATGAAAAAAAAAAAACATTTTTTTTATCATTTTTATTTCTCATCCATTGCACAATATTAACAAAAATACAGAAAAAGTACTGATGCAATTAATAGTAAATTTTCTATCATTTGTTAATTATTATAGCCAAATGATTTGGAAAGTAATTAGCAGTAATGTACCAATTTACGGAACGCGGCAATTAAGAAACGACAAAAAAAAAGTTTTTTTAATTTTTGTTATTTGACTTCGTCGCACTTGATGGTAAGTGCAGACAGGGTCTAAGATGAAGCACACGAATCCAACTATCAGAGATATAGACGGATTCTTCAATACCCATCTGGCTCTTACATACACACAATGGAACACAGTAATCTGCTTGGCGCCGGCCGGACTTGTCCGGTCAAATTAGACATTTCAAAGTGCAATAATTCGCATAGAGCTGAAAATTGGTACGAATGTTCGGAACACCATTATAAATCAATTGTAAAAAGTCCCCAGCGATCCCACACTTGCAAAAAAAAATATCCAAAGTCAAAGTTCGCAAATATGAGTTTAATGATTTTAGGAACAAGAAATATAACTATGCAAACTAAGCGTGATACATAATAAGATTCAGTAAGAAGGCCTAAAATAGATGTAGTTCACAGGAATATAGCAAAAGGCAATTTTTTTGCAAGGTGTTAAAAGAGGAAAGTGCTGGAAAAATAGAGAACGAACGAAATACCAACACAATATGTGGTCGGTATTAGGCAATTACTATACGGGTCCAGCCTATTACCATTTACCGCGCACAATTCCAATTTCGGGCTTTTACTGTTTTTTTTTTCAGCAGCAACGACCACTACTATTTCATTTTACCGTAAGGTACCTACAAAACGTTACCGTACAAAGAATATCAAATATCGAATAATATAGCTATTTTACGGTTTTTGATGATGTCGTTTACGTTTTTTCGATAACAGTCTCCTTACCGCTATTTTAGGACTCTTCTTTCGTTGAATGGAATATAATAGTTTTTTTTTTGGGAATTAAGAATTGATGTATGTAGTCAATAGCTAATAACACGTTAATACCGAATTCTTTCTCATTATATTTTCTTCCTACATTTGGCATTCTCATAAATAGATAATAATACAAAACTAATTATGTATGTTGGATTTTATACTAAAAGCAGTGCACAATATTTATTAAAAAAAAAAGAGCAGGCAAAACCGACAGGTAGGTTTTTGCCCAAAAATATGTCAATTACATTTTCCTAATTCCGACCGGCGAGTATCGATGACGACACAGTCCTGACGTCATTACAGTATAAATTCCCATATCATCTTAAGTATGATATCGGTTGTTAACATTGGCGCCTAATTTGAGCGAATGACTCAGCGCAACTCGGCACAGCTAAGCACTTTCAAAACAAAGCCACATGACTAGAAGGACTATTAAATTATCAAAAAACCTATGTTTTCATACACTACAACTTTGACGTCATGTCTCAGTTTCTGCTTCCTAATAACAACCAACCTGGCAACTGGCAACATTTCCGTGCTGAAAAGATACCTAAAGAATTATAGTAGGCCACTCGCTACAACCAAATGCTGCGTGGCCGGCAACGTGTGGTTGTAGCGAGTGGCCTGTGTATAGGTAGCCTTTAGAGAACGATGGTCAACTAGAACGGCAGCCTGCAGTAGCTGAATGTAATGTCTACAACCGCCTAATAATAATAATTTTAAGTTGGGAACCAAAATATCGAAATAAATTGAAACCTCACATGAAAACGCAATGCCAAGGCTATTTAAGTCAATAGTATTTTAGAAATGTGATTTAAAAACCGGTTTGTAATACCGTTAGTGACAAAACGAATTTAGCTTAACTATAAAAAGTGCTGATTATAATAAATAGCTACATAATTAGATTTCGAATATCATGCAATATGTTTAATTAATTTCGTCATATCTAACCGACATTCTAACATCAAAGTCCACTGTTTTTTTTACCTATGTTTTTTACATACAGCCTAAAATATAAGGTTTATTCACCGCACGCTGGAAATAAACGCGTGTTCAACATTCAACAAAACTTAGCACGCGTGATGGTAGGATCTATAAGGTCTGCCTGGCCAGCTACCACCCTCACATTAAAGTCCGGTGCCAAGTAGTTTACTGTGTTCCGTCGTGTGTATGTAAGAGCCAGAGTGAAAGAAGAAGAAAGAAAGAAAGAAAATACATTTATTTAGCACAGACTAAAAAGGCACACAATATAAAATAAAGCAGAAAAAAAAACAAACAAAAGAAATTAGCAGGAGAGTGTGCCTCACGGAGTGGTATAGAATCCCTCTATATCTTCGTTATCTTTTTCTCAAAATATTCCTTATGAAACCTTTTAATACACCCACACTCACACAATTATGAGAGAGACTGTTCTACTCGTTATATCTGATCAATATTTGCCATAGACTGCCCCTATGTCCTCAAGGGGTAAACAAACGTCTAGGTTTGTACAGACAACATCTAAAGTAGGTCATGATAGTTCAGTTTTAAGTGTTTAATGAATGAAAACTTGCTTTGCTTGTATTATATTCTAAAAATTAGGATAGAGTAGATAATACTGTATTGACTAGCATTATTATGAGTTTAGAACAATGATAAGTTTCTATGATAATTGAGTTTAAAATATCAAAATATTCATCTTCTTTACGTTGACACCTTGCCGATGACGACAGCGTTTTTAGCGTCATTTCAACATAAATAATGACTAGTTATGACAATATAGCTCCATTTTGTTACGTTTCGGTTCTGTATTTATTGATGATAATTCATATCGATATTATACCGTATCGAATGTTTCCCATTGTTTCTATTTAAAGATTTTTTATCGAAAGAAAAAACGTGACGGCTATGTAACCGAGGACTGAATTGACCATCCTATTTATATTACATAATGTAAATACGCAAATGTACGTCATTATAACCAGATGTGGCTGAATACTGACGGATTATGCTAGAATATTGAACTTTCAACTGTTAAAAAAAAGTGTAGAGATAGCCGAGTAGTCTTAGTAGTAAGGTATTGTTATAATATTTTTAATAATACCTAAGTTAAAGTTGTGTATAATTTATATTAATTACAGATGCAAGAAAAGTTAATTCGAATCTTAATTAATAATTAATTACTATAAGGTACTAGTCTGCGGAGGAATGGATTAAGAATATGATTCCCTTCTGTCGCCGGGCAAGCGAGTTGTGAGAGGCGACGAACCCAGCACCATAATTTGCCCGGAAAATGGCAATAGGTTCGCCATCTATTACATGGGAAACGTGGGTGTACAGACTCATGTAATGGGAAAATACTTCTGTTTACCTAGCTTGCTTTACTTGTAGGGATAATAAGCGTGATTATATGAATACATGTAGGTACTAGATTACCTCTGCGTCTGAAGAATACCGATATTTTAAGGTTCGCCCTTAAACCTTGTCTCGTGTAGTGCCGGACTTAAAGAATAGCACTACCCTATCTCTTCCCGTAGGTGTTGTAAAAGGCGACTAAGGTATTCTCTAGCGGATGGGCAATAACGTTCTCTGAGTACTTTAACAACCATACTGCGATCGCCAACCCGCCTGCCAAGCGTGGCGATTACGGCAAACCCCCCCTTTTGGGAGAGGCCTATGTCCAGTAGTGGACGTCTTTCGGCTGAATGATGATGATGATGAAGGTTCGCCCGGTTCTCAAAGTTTCGGGCTTCTGACTGCCCATTAAATACATAACGGTTTTGTAGTACTCGTAGTGTACTACGATAGACAACTTTCCTCAAGGAGGTCCTACTAGGTGCCGAGTCTATAGCCATTTATGGAGAGCAAATCCAAGACTGCCATAACGAATTTTCTAACAGAAATTACCCTATAATGCTGCTAGACCTTGGAATCGTACCCAAAATCAATAATAGCTGCACTAAAACAATGAATCATCGTCAATATACGCAAAATACCTAATCATTCATTTTAGCGCGTCAATCACACTTCAAACATTAAAAAGTAAATAATGACAGCTGTCAAAATACGTCACACGCATAAGTATGTCAAAATGATGACGTGCTTAGGAAAAATTAAGGTACTCCTAGGGGTTTTTCAAGACAGTTGATTCATGGTAATTTAATATATATATCTGTCAACTTCGTTTTGCATGCAAAGGTAAAACCCAGGTAGACATTTGTAAGTAGGTACCATTTGTCTTAAACTTCCGTGGTCAGTTCTTTGAAGTTATTAATTTTAGGTTAGGATGTGGTTTTTTGTGTTTGTATGTTTCCATCTGTTTTGCGATGGTTAATAGGATTTTAAGACATGATTGTTGGCATAATTAATGGCTGAATAAATTAGGTATTTCCTTTTTTTTTTTTTTGGCTTCTCAATGTGTTCCTTGGGTCCGTTTCTACGTAACCGGGCAGTTATTGGCGAGACCTGAAGGGTTTCCAGTCAATAGTGGGGAGCTAACTACTTGTACTACATTAACATCATGACTACCTGCAGCAACAGAACTAAGGGCGACCCCTAGTGGGACTCGGACCTCGGCTTAGGGCGTTGCTGGCGTGGGCTTGGGGGGGGGGGGGGGGGGGAACAGCTTGATGATGGCTGAATTATCTGTGTGACTGGGTATTCCCCTAACTTTGGTGCCTTTTATAATGTGCCCTGGCATTTTTAATTTTAAGAATATAATAAGGATTTATGTAGGCGTCGTAAATATTTAAGATGTGACTGCCTCGTTGGTCTAGTGGTCGCAAGCGCAACTGCTAAGCGCAAGGTGTTGGGTTCGATCCCCAGGTCGGGCAGGTTATTGGGTTTTTCAGTGTGGAATTTCTCAGTAGAAACGCGGAGTCTGGATTCGTGCCCGGTTGATGGCAATATGCTCGCCCCTACTACATGGGACTTAAACGGCGAAATGAGCTCGTACTATACACTTCTGCCCAACCCTTCGGGGAATACAGATGTATGGATACGATAATAACTCGATTAATGGACGAAAAAAAGAAAAGAATTTTGGGACTAATTGATGACCAGGTGCAGTAGTAAAGCGTTTGTCTTATGCGTAAAAGATCGCGGTTTCGATTCCCACATTTGGAGAAGAATTATTTACCCCTAACTACTAACATAGGTAATACCCGGGATACTAAATTTCGTAAGAAACTTGGATACTTATTATCTCAACAAGGGAACAGGTTAGACCCGTACTTTCACAGTCAGGGGGTTTCCGAACCCCATTACTCATTATCCTCATAAGCGACGTGACATGCAATCATTTACCTTGTTTTATGTTTAGCTAGTTTTACGTTAGAAGATGACACATTGTACATAAACATGTGACCCGAGATTCTAGTACTGATATTTTGATAACAATTATGCGTAAAAACGCTTAATACCGAGTCATTATTTGATTTAGGTATGTAAATACATAGAATATACATTTAAACGTCAAATGCTATTTCACACCGAAATAAGAAAAACACGTATTAGATTCCGGCCGGTATTAGGTTGCGATCGGTATTAGGTGCCGGTCGCTATTAGGTTCAACGTTAAGGGGTTATCTTATTACCGTTCATAGGATTCAAATAAATGTTGTTGTTATTAAATCTACCAAACAATCAGAATTAATGAATTAAAGATTACGCAAAAAAGCTAGTTGCTTGCATTTCGTTGGGTAATTTGTGTTAGACACATAATTAGCTTACTATAGGTACGTTTATCATGCTAAGTAGGTAAAATAATGGACTTTTAACTATAAAACACCAATGTAACTCATTTTATGAAAATAAATAAACGTTCTTAAACCGTCCACGTCAACGCTAACGCCAACGCCGTCCCGCAACCCTCACCAGCCCAGCGTGGCGGACTAAGGCTTTAACTCTTCTAACAACAGTCTTAGCCACCAAATAACCTGACAAATCATGGATAAAAAATAGCTTTAATTATGATTAAATGACACTAGTTTTCTAAAAATGATAGTGTTGTACTTCACTTCATCACCAAATACCCATTCAACAGGTCATTTGGACGGAGATTCGTTTTTGACGAATTGCCTTTTTGCAATTGGTTTTTTTTTGAACATTATTTTTTGCCTACTTTTTGTATGCTGTGTTTAACTTAATTGTACACTTAGCTCAGATTATTGCTTGTGTAACTATGTATTATTATAGTGAAACAATAGTTGGTAAACCAATAAATAAAAAGATATACCACCATTTTGGGAGAACAGTTGACTTGAACAGCTCGAGTAGAAAGATAAATTTCATGCGGGCGGAACTAGGTCAAACGAATAAATACATACTTAAATATAGGTTTTTATACGAATTAAGGTCAGTAATAGATATTCTTTGCGGCTAGGGTTTGCACAAAGGTTCAGAATTCAAGTGTTCTTAGATGTTATTTGATACGAAAAGGGATTAGTGTAGGGTGTCCAAATGAGTAGAATATTGAAGGATATTTTTTATTTAGAGATCAGAAAATACAGGTGATAAAAATTCATGTTACTATTAATAGGGTATTGTAGCTCACAGCCAGATAATAATGTAACTTCATTTAAAATTGAAGACATTTTAATGATTACATCTTCAGACTTGTACTTTAAAAAGGTTTAGGTTATAACAGTGCGTTGTCTTACAACTAAAGCCTCGCATTCATTAAGGGACAAATAAATATACCGCGACACATTGTATCGCCAATGATGTCGGGCAAGACGTTGCGCTAATAGTTATAGCACGAAAATCTCACGGAATCTGATGTCTGACTACATTGAGCCGGACATTGCATAAGGGGGTCATTTGACCCCCTAGTGAATACAAGATTTAGTGTTAATACCTGTATTAGGATCTTTTATAGGCACAGTCCTAACTCCGACCGGCAGCGGAGAATTGCCTAACAAAGAATTATGATCTGACCTGTATACAAAATTTAGGCCCGTATTTTAAAACGATGCTCATTCTCACAGTAGAGATTTCATATTACAATTCACAGATTTGTGTGAAATCTTTACTCAAACCTTATCTTACATCGAGATGACTGTGCATCTTATTAAAAAATACTTGAATGTTTGGCAGTCATACTTATAAACATTGCCGATAAGGCAGCTGTTGTTATAATTCATTTATGATTATTATCGCCTTGTGCAGTTTGGTAAGTTAATTGAATCGCCAAGGTTTGTATGACAATGACCTTGGCAAAGACATTGTAAGGCTGGCTACCGACTGGTAACAGTTGTTAACCGGACAGTTTTAGTGGAAACTTGTTTGGAAGTAAAAATAGTGGCTTTGATTGTTCTTGGCTGCCAAATCGGTATATTATCTATAGCGGCCGTAAGTTCGGCTTTTTGATAAAAGTTAATGAACGAACAATGGCGAACTCTCATTCTTTTTGTTTACATAACTTTTTTGCGTCTGCTTTTGAAAAATATGTAAAAGTATAAAGTTTGAATTAATGAAAAGTTTTGTTTAAAGGTTTACTATTAAAGGAAGCCAGGAATTAAAGATATTATAGTTTGAAGTTTTGCCCTACTAGAAATAGAAATACGTGGTTGGAATTAGGCATGGAACACACATGCTATTAAAAAGCTTACTTGGTTGCTATTAGGCGGAATGCTCGTTCTCTTAGAGTGTATTTTAAGCATGCTAGATTCATTTACACGTGCTATGCACATGCAAATGTATAAATGCGCTCTAGTGTAGCATTTGTGCCTCCTACGTAGCATGTGTATTCCAGACCATATGCACAATAAATGGCGATTTATTCTATTAAATAGTAAATACTTCTATTCAGAACCGTGGGTGTTATTATCACACATCTTCCAAACCTTTACGAATGTTTTTTTTTATTTTTATTATAAAAATCAAGCTGCCTTCCCTTTTGTATTAGTTTGATACTATCTACAATTCTTCTTATTTTCCAATAGTAAAAAAACATATATATCTCAAAATTATATTCCCGCAACTTGCTCACCGCAGACTCGAATGTTTAAGTGAGCGTGAAAAGGGCAGTTGACGCTCACAGATAAAGCTTTTGTAAGGGGTATATGTAGACACTGCTATCTTATGCGTATGTGTAATAAATCTGTGTCTAGCCGACCTTGTTTTAAAGCCTTTCAGGCATTAACTGAACAAGGTCTGTTAAAATAAAGAATGGTTTGTATTTTTGTTTATTAATGCACTAATTTTAGATTCATAGTACATAAAAGTGAGCTAAGTTGGGGGAGGCCTATGTCCAGCAGTGGACGTTATTCGGCTGAATGAATGAATGAGCTAAGTTGGTCATTACACTCGAGGCTGGATAGGACGGGAAAAATAATTAAAGAAAAATCTGTTTCTTTTTTTTGTTTTACTTTTATCAAGCAAAACACTGTAAAAACTGATTTTCCTTATTTTTATGTGACGGTATGTTTATTGGGGTAAACTCTATTTAATCCCCATTGCCTGTTATTCAAAATCAGTACTGTTTTTGTTTTTACATGCTAAAAAACTATAATAAAAAAAAAACCTAGTATATTATTTTTGTTTTCCCTTTGATAAAGTGATGTGTAGTTTTACCCAATTTCACACGGCTATATAAATATGTACGTGTTCCGTACAGGAATCGAACTCGCAACTCTTAGTACGCAGAGCCAGATAGCCACTGCGCAATCGGGTCTTAGGCGTGATTAATAAAATTGATTACGTATTTGAAATATTATAAACCACAAACCAATATGTAGTAATATCAAGTCATAAGTGTTAGATTACTGTGTTTCAAGTAATACTAAACTGACGGTTAACCGTCAACCACAATGAGGTTATTGTTCTCACGCATTAAATTAACTAGCTTATACAGTGACTTCGCTCATATTTTTTAATGATTATATTCTCTTCTATCTAGCCTTTTCCCGGTCTCGGGTATCATACGAATACCTATGATAGTCGTTACAAGTATTCAAAAGCCCGAAAGTCTGACAACTGGTCTAACCTTAGGATATCGGTATTGCCCAGTAACTGAGCTGTGGAGGTCTAATGGCAGTCGCTCCGTGTAAAATAGTGGTATTCAGCCGCATTTGATTATACTGGAAGATGATCCCAATATAGTTGGAAAAGGCTAGGCAGATACCCTATAAACGATGAAGTGTTTTACAAGGAAGAAGTGAAGAAGTTAACAAAAATCAATTACCTAAAGGTGGTTACATACTTGCTCGAATTTTGTCGATCAACTCAATTTATGCGGTCGTCAAAATTCGACTAAATGATAGTGCTGACAGGTCGTTATAGACATACCTCTGGGCCCTTACTCCCGACAGGATCGAGTTTTGAATCGAGTCGACTTAGTGTCAATTCTTACTCTTGAAATCGACAAAAGCGCACAAATGTGCACCGGCTCGAATAAAAATTAACGACTGTTTTTGATATTTGTTAGTTTTAAATCAAACCTCAGCACGGTCGTGCAGTTTTGTCGATTTCAAGAGTAAGAATTGACACTAAGCCGACTCGATTCAAAACTTGATCCTGTCGGGAGTAAGCCTGCTGGTTTCTGAATTGAGAATTCTAGGATAAGCAGTACTTAAGTAACATTTGAGTGCGGAGTTGTCAAAAAAAATTGACGGATTTCAAAGCATTTTTTTGACAACTCCGTACTCAAACACTACTTAAATGTTGCTTATCCTGAATTCTCAATTCAGAAACCGGAGGATAGACTTTGAATTTGAAGATAAACTTCAAAACAAGCAAAAAAAAAACAATATTTTGCCAGTATTGTTTACCTTAACCCGTATAGTAGGATTTTAATGTGTTTCTCAGTAATTAATAATTACTCAGGTACTTGTTGCATACTTAAATTAAAGACTGTAAACACTAATTGAGAGGATTATTAAATTTAGTGGTGGTGGCCATATTTTCACGACCTTGTGGGACACTCAAATAAAATATACTTAGGGTTAATTAAAATTAACTGGCGAAACTTCACAGGGTTATTAGGTATCTTTAATAGAACAAAATCAAATAAAAAATACCTAAATCTTAGCTACTTAGGTAATAAAATACCTAGATCATACTGTAGCGAAGAGCGCGCATGTAGTAGGTATCTATTTCGTATTAACAAATTAACAAAAATGTTACTTTTATTTGAGTGTATTCTTTTATCGATACCTGGTAATCCTGTAAAGTTTTGTCAGTTTTTTAATATAGAATAGCCCTGTATTTAGTTGTGATTTCAAGCTTGATTTTGAATCTTGATTATGGGTAGTTCTAAATTGTAGCCCAGGATTTTAACTTATTTTCAGTACCTAGTGGACTTATATCATCATAAATTGATGTAGGTGCACAATAGTAAAAGCTCTGTCTACCCTGATGGAAAATAAAAGTGTGACGGCTAGGTTATGTTAATTTGGCAATGAAATATAATCATGACAGTGAATAGTCATTGAAGCAGCAATAATGCGAAGGGTAGGATGGCAAGGCGTTCCAACGCGATCGCGAGTCAATTCAATGAATTCGTGTTATCCGTAGAATTATAACTGCGAACCTATTCCGAGTACAAACATAGTAGGGTACAGTGCCGACCGACAAACAGACTTTACTTTTTTTATTCGCGCCTTGCCATAGCCCATAACTACCACGGGTTTCGAAAATTTTGTAGAGAGCGCGATCGAGGCGTTCGTGCAATACCAAATGGACGTTGTGGACGAGGTCTGTGTGATGCAGATCTGCACCTCTAACTTCGAGGAAGAGGCGACGCACAGATCCAGAGTTCTGCTTTATGAGTCTCTATAGATGCCTGACAAAATATCGTCGGCTCTCAAAGACATCTTCAAAGAGTAAAAAGTGACTGACTCTGATGACGTGCCGAATTTCGAGGCGAGGAACAAGCTTAAGCTGCCTTCAGTCACGTTTCATCACATTGACGTCAGCAGGCTGCTGAAAGACACAAAAGTCTGAAAGCGAGTTTGAGAGAGTTGTAGTTGCAGTTGAAAACATCGCGTGCGAACTTAAGTAAACTTTGCACCAAAGTAGTGGATTTACGCAACACTAACGCGGTATGTAGGTCACGAAACTGCTGACAACAAACGTCACGGAGCGGTCAATGCATCGTAGCTGACTTTTGAGTCAGCGAAATTCGACTCGTCTCCGACTAGGAGACACTGCAAGCGATGCATTTCCCCCCACCTGTACCGCGTCCTCTGTTGCTGGGACGTAAGGATGTCAACACCTCGACGTGCTTACTCAGCTGCCAAAACGAAGCACCGAAAAAGTCCTTCAAGCCTGACCAAGACGTAGAGCCAGCTTCGCGCCAAGTACAGGCTGACAATGATAGCTACGTGGGGCAAGAGGAAGAAGAAGAAGCCTGCTAGTAGGAATCAGTGCAAAAGCGTACTGACTGGACCGAACAAGCTATTGCGTCATAAATTACTCCACAAAGCCTTTATGAAGGAAGAGTCCTGTCCAAAAGGGTGTCATGTTTTGGCATTTAGCGGATGGTTACACAACATATTGTTGCACAGCGCGTAAAATTGTAATCTTAGATTTTGCCTATAAGATACAATATATAATTATATCGAAAATATTATTGAATAAAATTGTGTCTAATGTGTGCTTATGGCTTAAGTTGCCTGATGCATCTAAAGTGACGTATTTTAAAGGCGTGAAAAGTATAACCGATTTTCTAGTATTACAAAAGAAATATCGAGTAATGATAGATTTTAGTGAAACGGGCAATGGTGGTAATTATTGTTACAAATTGTAAATAGTAGGTTTTTTTAGTATATATTTTTGGGGGCATTGATATAATAATACGTATAACATAGCTGTACAAGGTGTTAAAAAATCAACTCCAAGAATTTTATGGGGTTACTCGGTATTGGAAATTAAACAACTTTTGTTCTACAACTTTTCAAAATTCGCCAATTTTTTTATGCCTGTCCATACAAATCAATTAAAATATTTTTTTATAGTATACCAATAGTAATATTATGTATGCAAAAAAGAGCTATGCAAAAAAAACAAAAGATACTTATACAAAAAATATCTCAAAAACAAAAGAATGTCTGGTCACAGTACCTGAGTTAACTCGCATATAATTGCCTATATTAATCATCAGTCAGCCTTGGAGTTACTAGACCGTACCGGGTGGCAGTACTAACTAGGCGGAAAATGTTTATCATGCGCAGATTAGTTTCAACACTTTGTTAGAACATAATTAATCTAGCCTAGAATTTGGCTAATAAAGGCTATTCTCTGATGTGAGTAAGGCCACCCACAAACTGCGGGCTTCGTTGTAAAATCATTAGGTGTAACCGCGGCTTTGTTTGCGCAAAAAAACTGCACAAAGCTCTTGTAAAGATTCTTATGTTAATCCTGAATAAATTCTATATAATATGTACAAAATTTTATGCGAATTTTATTTAGTAACTCCGATTTTTCGTGTAAAGTTGTCTATTTTTTGTCGATGTATAAATAGACGGTCATAAATTGAACATCACGATCAATAATATTTATTTTGTTGTAAAATATAAATCAAATATACATAACACGAAAAAAAAGTTGTTAAAAATTACGAAAATTTACGAAAAAGTCGATCGTTAAAATCAATTAAATCTGTAGGCACCTTTATTTTTATTTAAGTGCGATGCCAAATAAAATAATATCACAATATTTTTCGTATTGTTCGTGAAAAAAAAAACAGAGGCAAAGATAACAAATAAGCCTACAAAAATAAGATAAACAAAAGCGAAAAAAAATCTTATATCTAACTTAATTATTTATGAAGTACTCTTATCAATATTTATTAATTATATAATATTTTATTGTAATCATATTTAATTGTTATGAAATAAAAATTTGGTCAATGTAGGTACTGTTGATAGAGGGGCAAAAGAGCGCTCTAATAAAAAAAAAACTTCTGGTACAGATTAAAAATATTTTATAATCTTTGTGGTCTGTTTGTTATCTATGATCATGACCTATTACAATGTGTCATGAATTAGATGTGTGATCGTAAATATACCATATCTTTTTTTCTGCGTGTTTGAAGCGATTAGGGGGTTCGATTAGGTCATGTTTTTAGTTAGAAGGGTGGTCTTAGGTCAATATTTTGCGATGACCGCTTCAATGACTAGCTAAATAGGAAATTGCTTTAATAACCACGCTTGGGAGAAGGATTTGTGACCACAATTAGTTATTCGCAAGACAAGGGGGCACTGCTGTCCATTCACACCGAAAATTCAGCCTTCATCAAGCTGTCTCCTCCCCAATCCCCCACCAGCAACGCCCTAAGCCGAGATCCGAGTCCCACGACGGGTTGCCCTTAGTGCTGTTGTTGCTAGTAGTCATGATGTTAGTTTAATAAAAGAAGTTAGCTTAGGTTAAGTATTTTACTTCCCCCAATTGGCTGGAGACCCTTCAGGTCTTGCCAATAACTCCCGGTTGCGTAGATACGGTACGCAAGGACCATCTACAGCAGATAAATAGAAGAAAAAAAAAACTGCTGCCTATGGGATACTCATCTCGTAAATCCCTCACCTACCTACAGTTCTGATATATCAATTAATTGATATTTTTCCAGGAAGGTTACCTAAATAGATCCCTAAGCATAAATGTAATTTTTATTCAAATGGGATAGAATCTTTGTGGCATAGCCCCCCCCCCCCCCCCTGCTGCCATTTTGTTTTTTTTTCCAAGTTGCGGCGCACGATAGTACTAGTATTATGGGTAGAAGACACATAAGCAAACAAAAAATAACAGGAATATGGTGTTACGTTGCGTTGCCGAGATATTTGAACGTAAAGATCGCCTTATGAGAACGATGACAATCATTAAAAATGAACTAATTACGTGTTTATTTGCGTTAGATTGTATTCAATTAATAGCTTTCCCAGGTTCCTTATATTACAGATAAATCTTTCGCCGCAACACTGACAAAAAAAACAAATGAATGTTTATTTTTTAAACCCTCCGTTGTGACCTTCCACTGACATACGGTGAAGGAAAACGTCGTGAGGAAACCTGGATTTAATGGTCTGAAATCGCCAACCCGCAATGAGCAAGCGTGGTGAACAATGCTTGTTTCTTCTCTGTATGAGAAGAGGCCTTTGCCCAGCAGTGGGACAATTACAGGCTGATATTTATTTATGATTTATATTACTAGTGCATCGAACCGCATGTTTTTAAAAAGATAACTCGAATTTGTAAACGATTTGAACTGATGCGACCTTTTTTGAAAATTGCATTAATTATTTTTTATGTTAATCAATTTGACACACAGATATTTGTCTTTATAAAAAATCGAGTATGTTACTGCTAACTATGGAATTATTTACAACAACGAAGTCGATTGTAACTTAATTATTATTCTCAATCAATTATACGATAATAATTATAATTCCTACAGAGTTATTAAAAATTACTTTGTAGTAATAAAATATTGACGTAACAGCGATATAGGTATTTAACGTAACATAATTAGCCCAATACTGGCCCACTGCTGGGCGTGGGCCTCTTCTCAGAATGAGAAGGGTTAGGACTTAGTCCACCACGCTGGCCTGGGGGCCTACTCCTTAAGTCCGTCAACGAAGTTAGTTGCACGTCCGAAAGCATCCCGAAACGTAGGAGTGAACAAAACAAGTGTCAAGTTCAACTTTTCGGACGGGCAAAAACAAAAACACATCGGTAGTAGGGACAACTGTCAAATCGTGTTGTCATTCATTCTTAGTTCGGGCCCCGAAATAATCGTATGTCCGTAGGTGATAGGGAGTAGAAAACGCTCGTAACTAAGGCCGAAACCACGGACTTCGTGCTTAGGGAGTAGACCCCCAGAGGTGTACAGTACACCCTCATTTTGCCGTTATGTTTTTAAGTCCCATGTAATAGGGGGCGAGCCTATTGCCATCAACCGGCCACAAATCCAGACTCCGAGCTGCTGCTGAGAAATTCTACACGGGAAAACCTAATAGCACTGCCTAACCTGGGGAACCTAGGACGTCACGCTCAGCAGTCGCGTTTCCGACCACTGGATCAATGAGGCAGTCTCTAAGTATTAATTGAACAAATATTTAATAGCAATTATCTCTGACATGTTGAGATGGTGACTTTTTAATATAAATTCAAGAATCCAGTAATCGATTCTCATTTCAAATGAACCGTACGTAACACGACTTTTTTTGGTTTCTTATCTACGGGGTGGATATGATAATACGACAATAAACGATACCACATGTTCCATGATGTGTTCTACTACCGTACACAAAAAATCTGTTACTTTCAAGCACATTTTTCTTCGCATGATTTTTCAATTTCTCTCATCCATGTAGATGAAAGGGACGTTGAAGTGGAAACTTATACTAACTACAATCCTACACGTGTAATAATTTTGATTTAAACGGGTCATAGATTTACATAACTTCGCATAGAGATCTTGATATTCGTAAAATCGTACGAAAATTCCTGTGACTAAACTATTGAATGTACATGATTGATTATTTATTTGTGTCCGGTCTTAAAACCCATCATAGAATACCATTTATTGTTGTATTATCATATCCACCCCGTATACCTATTAATACCTATACAATTATACCTAACACTATGTCACTATGTTAGATAAATGACTACGCAGACTGTTGTAGCCAATCAGACATGCCAAAATTATCATTTCGCGCGTGATTGGTGCCCATATTCTATTATCTTGTTAAAAGTTAGGAGCCAAACGGATAAACCAAGTCGTCACTAAATCAACTCGGCCTATCGCAGTCCACTGCTGGTCATAGGCCTCTCCCAAAATTAACCCTAGAACCGTACCCATCAACCGCGACTTTAGCTAGCGTGTGGACCTCGTGACAAGCGTGTGTTTGTTGTCTGTTGTACACTGTACCCCACGGTACAAAATATGACAAAGTACTATAGCCAATATATTAGCCGTATTCTGGAAAAAAAAGAAGATATGATGGGCCGGTTTCTAACGGGAAGATGGTTTATGTTTTTGAGGAGTAGGGATCACAAATCGCAAATTCGATTCACCAAGTGCAAATGACTAGTTGTAACGACCACCAAAACAAAGTTGGCCAGGACTGTGTTCAAAGTTAATAAATAATAAGGCAATTGTTATTATAAATAGATTGATTAATTTCTAAAAGTAAGCATAAGAAGCATTCCTTAATAAAGTTACTTGCTTTAAACTTGTACATACATATTTACATGTCAATATGTTAGACAAAATATGCTGAGCTACTTACTGAATTTTAACATCAAACTGTAACCATATTATAAGCAAATAAATATTTTGATTTGATTTGATAAACCGTAACCGTACCCAGGGGAACACTTGTACCTCTGGGTACGGTTAGTGACCATGCCAGATGGGTCATAATTTGATTATAATTTGCGTTAACGATGAAGGAAAACATCGTAAGAAAACCTGCACATTTGAGAGGGCTACAAAAAGTTATCAATGGCTTGTTGAGTCCACCAACCCGCATCAGGCCAGCGTGGTGGATTAAGGCTCTTCTCATAATAAGAAGAGGCCCAACAGTTGGACAGATCATGTATAATTATGATAGGTAATCTGTCAAACACGTTGTCACCACGCGGGGCGAGCAGTGATACAAGCTTAGCAAGACGAAACAAACAAGATTAAAAAAAAAAACTGCCTCGTTGGTCTAGAGGTCGCAAGCACAACTCCTGAGTGTGAGGTCCTGCGTTCAGTCACAATATTTCGAAGTACCTAACCCTTTTTTTAAAATAAATAGTGAAATCAAATTCGCATTGAGCAATATAAAAAAAATTGGTTAGATTGTGAGATAATATTAAAGATCGTGTAAATTATTAGTAGGTAATTAGAATTATTATTAATTCATCATCTGCCTAGCCTTTTCCCAACTATGTTGGGGTCGGCTTCCAGTCGAACCGGATGCAGCTGAATATCAATATTTTACATGGAGCGACTGCCTATCAGACCTCCACAACCCAGTAACTAGGTAATACGATACTCTTGGTAAGACTGGTTGTCAGACTTTCTGGCTTCTGACCAACAGTAACGACTGTCAAAGATCTACAAATGACAGCCGGGACCAACGGCTTTACGTGTTTTCCGAGGCACGGAGGAAACTCGCTATGGTAAATGGTCACTCATCCACAGACCAACCTCGGCAAGCGTGGCTTAACCCGAAAGATCGGTCTATGCGGCTGTAATTATTATTTGGAATTATTATTAATTCCAAATAATAATTAATAAAAATAAATTAAATGTTTATTTAATAGTTTAGCTTGCTATCCAGAACTATACCTTCCTTAACCATTATTTTATTATTATTATAATAATACGTTACATAATAAGAACAAAGCCGTGTTCAATACATCCTATCTTAAACCCGGAACTAATTATTTTTCTCTAATTTAACAACGTGTATAATTTCTTATAATATATCTTATAAATATCTTTTGAATTCAAAACGATTGTCCTCTAGCATCAATTAATGAAATAAAGATTATTTATCATTGATTTTAGAATGCTACACTAAAAGTTGGTACATTAGTGATATGTCAATGCATTTATAATAACTTTGTCTAACTGTATGAACACGCAACTGTTTCCTCATTAGCATTTAATGTCATTAAGAACGACTTACGTTCGTTCATTCATCAAAATACATTCACGTACACACAAATTGCCTTATTCAAAAGCATAAACGCAATGAAAATTAATTAAGAAAAACTCACCGTTTCCATTCTCGGTCTTCTTCTTGACCACAATAACTCCGTTATTCTCCAAGTTGGATGAAACACCGTTAAGCTCCCTCATTATCACGAATTAAAAAATATAAATTTAAAAAAAGGAGGACTGTTTCGCGCGTTTTCAAACGTCACTTTGACACTTTGCTTTGGCGCCAACTGGTGCAACCACGTTTATACAGCCAAGGTAATCGCGATCGACAAAAAAAGGAGAACGGTTACAATTGTTTTTAATTCTAAAAAGGACTAGTGTTGTGAATTATTAAAAAATTCAGCGGAGGTGTCGATTCGAGCACGACGTATGCAGAAATGATCGTTATGCTACTGAAGTTTCTTATATTTATACAAAAATACGACGTTTTCTGCTACAATTAACGTTGTGTAAGAACCGAAGTATTAACTTAGTATTGTTGATATTATGTATTTTGTGTTACACAATATATTTTTTTTATTGCGCCATTTTTATCTTGGCTAATTAATAGAGAATAGATGTTATGTTTTTAATTTTTGTTTTATCGTGGCCTTTGTTCCCAAGTGCCGCCAGATAAACTCACACACGTAAATACAAAACGTGACGGTCGTAGGACATGTTATATCCGTAATGATAATGAAGAAATTAGGGTTATGTCGAAGCGAAAGATTTAATAAAAATAGTAGATCTCCTTGTTTTGTCCGGGGAAATAATATCTCCGTACCTATTTGTGCCGTCAAGCAGCATTACTGTGTCTCAGGGGCTTAATTCTCCTAAAATAAATCTTGATAAATCACAACCGAACAAAGGCCGAACCGTTCATTCAGACAGTTCTCAATTTCAAAAGCTATCAAATTGTTTGACACAAAAAACAAAATCAATCATTTTGAAAGTTTTCGAAAACAAAAACTGGTTGACGGTTGTGGTTCGATTGCGTTTGGCAACAATTTATTTTAGGAGAATTGGGCCCCAGTTTGAAGGTATGGGTGCCGATGAAATTACAGGCACATGAGACTTTCCAAGTTTGTCTCTAAAGTTGGCAACACATCAGCGATCCCCTTATGGTTGTAGGTGTAATTATATTGTTTATGTATAGTATTTTATATAATTGTATTGTAATATGTATGAGGAGCTCGTGGCTAAATAATTACAGCCGCATAGACCGATCTTCCGGGTTAAGCCACGCTTGCCGAGGTTGGTCTGTGGATGGGTGACCATTTACCATAGCGAGTTTCCTCCGTGCCTCGGAAAGCACGTAAAGCCGTTGGTCCCGGCTATCATTTGTAGATCTTTGACAGTCGTTACTGTTGGTCAGAAGCCAGAGAGTCTGACAACCAGTCTTACCAAGAGTATCGTATTACCCAGTTACTGGGTTGTGGAGGTCTGATAGGCAGTCGCTCCATGTAAAATACTGATATTCAGCTGCATCCGGTTCGACTGGAAGCCGACCCCAACATAGTTGGGAAAAGGCTAGGCAGATGATGATGATGTATTGTAATATGTATTTTCTATGGGCCTTGATGCCTGAATTAAATAAATAAACAAAAATAAAAAAAAATAGGCGGCGGGTAACCACTTATCATCGTCCCGGCACTATTGCCACAACACAAAAAAAAATGAGGCACAAAAAAAAATACAAGCACAAAAAAAAAGAGGATTTCTCCCACTTTTTTTCTATTTTTTGTTTGTTGTCTACGATTTATTGAACGTAACTTTTGCAGACTTGGTAAGAGGAATATACTCTGTGATTTTTTAGTCGTTTCACAGCCGAAAACTTGCAATCGTGAATAAAAATAGCTGCTGGTATATAGAAAATAATCAACGTTGCTCCACAAAATGTATGAAACATCTGTTTTTTATGTTTTATTTTTTCTAATTTAATGTTTGTCCCATGGTAAAAGTTGTACAGAGTGATGAGCAGAGTTGATGGTTTTCGGATTAAAAATGACTAAAAAGTCTCGGTGTATTTTAATATGCATATATACATATATGCATGCATACATATTAAAGCTGTTTTAGTATAATCAGATAATTCTTACATCGTTTAGTTTATTTCAAGTACTTCATTTAATGTCTCCTTATTTATTATTACACCGAGAGCTATCCCTCACTTTTTTTTTCTTTTAAATCATTTCCATTCGAAGGTTGTCCGGAAGAAATTGCCTAGTGCGATAAGACCGCCCATTCTATTTTATAATAATGTTTCTTGTTTATTTTGTGTACAATAAAGAGTATTGTATTGTATTCTTACACCCTGTATATTTCTATATTTTATTTTAGATTTAAAAACTTACAAACGAAACATTTTATTCCTTGTTGTCAAACATTTATTATGTTTTGAAATTGTTATCTTATCAATAAATGCAATTTAGATTCATAATCTTAATTTGAGTTTTAATGGCTGCATTTTGAACTTTGGGGTCAAAGTAATTAATTTGCAAGTTTTAATTTGCAGGGTGTCCCGGGCAGGTTACGACTGTTCAGAAAAATAAAGTTTAATATTTACTTTACAAATCTAGTCTCTATTTTTATTTGGTGTTTAAGCGATTTAAAAAAAACAACTGAACAGTTCTTAACTATTATTTGTTCTCAGCTTTACGTTGAGTTTCGGGACATTCTGTATGTATATATTACTAGCTGGTTCCTTTGGTTTCACTCGCATTCTAGAGAAACCACTTCATGTACCCAAATAAAAACTTTCCTATATGTTAATCCAAGACATGGCCTATCTGTGTGCCAAATTTCATCTAAATCCGTTCAGCCGTTTACGCGTGATTGAGTAACAAACATACATCCAAAAACAAAAACTACAAAAAATTAATAAAGCGTAATCGTAGTTTGTGTGATGTTAATGCTTTAATAGTACGGAACCATAAAAACAATTACATTATCGAAACTTTAATAGATAACCTCTTGTTGGTAATAAAATTATTTAATGTTTAAGATTGTTATTATAAGATATATATATCGTCTACAAATTTTAGGTAACTGTGGGGTAGATAATATAGAATATAGATATTATATAGTCGTAGGTCATGGGCTCCAAGTATTTTAGCAATCACTACTCGAATGGGATTGAATTATTATTATTTCCTTATTTTTTTCTATTTGTCTACTTGTATAGTTTTTACGTAACCGGACGGGATCGGCGAGATCTGAAGGGTCTCCAGCCTATGGGGGGAAGTAATATACTTAAATAGTCTAACTACTTATACTACATTAACATCATGACTACTAGCAACAACAGCACTAAGGGCGACCCCTAGTGGGACTCGGACCTCGGCATAGGGCGTTGCTGGCGGGGATTGGGAGGGAGACAGCTTGATGAGGGCTGAGTTATCGGTGTGAAATGGGATTGAAAATGGCGACGCTACTTTTTGGGTGAAAGGCAAATAGGTGGATTCGCTATTTCTAATTTCATTCTTTAATTAGTTGTATCATGAAATTCGCTAAGAAATATTTTCTTCTGAACATAATAACTGCATCTAGGGTTACCAGATCAAATAACGAGATTTCCTAACAATGTTCCTGACTTTTCAGTTTTTCTGACATTTTGTCTAAAGGCAGCGAGATTTTCAAAATAGGCTAAAAAAGATAAATAAAAAAAATACACACATTTGCATCTTTCAATTTGAAAAATCCTGACAAAAACTGATTTTCCCTGTTTCCCTGACAGAGAGTCAAAACTTCGGACGTGTCAGGAAAATTTCTGTCGTCTGGTAGCTTTAACATCCGATTTGCATTCGAGTAATTACAATCTGAACATACTGCAGTAAGTAGTATTTACATGTGCACTGCATCCGATCCGAATTTAAGTAGCCTCTCGCCAGCACCCTTAGGGGGTTCACAATTCACCCCGATAATTCAGCCCTTATCAAGCTGTCTCTCCCCCAATCCCCTGTCAGCAACGCTCTAAGCCGAGGTCCGCGTCCCACTAGGGGTCGCCCTTAGTGCTGTTTTTGCTAGTAGTCATGATGTTAGTGTAGTACAAGTAGTGAGTTTAAGTTAAGTATTTTACTTCCCCTCTATTGGCTGGAGCCCCTTCAGGTCTCGTGTGTGCAGTTATGTGGTGTAGAATTTTATTATTACGCGTTAACGGTACAGGAAAACATAGTGAGGAAACTTGGGCACGTTGCAGGACTTAAAAAAAAGTAGTGGTCTGCTACAAGGCCGTGGTGGACTATAAGGCTTAAACCTTTCTCATTATAAGGCTGAAATATACATGCTACGAAGTAGCACATAAGCACGCCAGTTTTGAGCAGATGCTACATTGTAGCATACAATTAGCACGTGTATACGAAAAGAGCATGCTTGTGAATAAGCACGCTACTTAATCGCAAGCCGGTCTATTTTTCCGTGCTAACTAGCACACGATGTAAGGCGCGGGTGAGAAGGGGGGAGGGAGGGTGAGGGGCTTCAAAACAAGTCAGAACGTGTACTATTCGAGCATGCTACTTGATTTGTTTACGTAGTCACGATAGCTCGATGGGGCAATGACAAAACACAAATAAATATTAGCCTGTATCTGTCCCACTGCTGGGCAAAGGCCTCTTCTCGTACAGAGAAGGAACGAGCATTGATCGCCACGCTTGCTCACTGCGGGTTGGCGATTTCAGACCATTAAAGTCCAGGTTTCCTCACGATGTTTTCCTTCACCGTATGTCAGTGGCGTCTTAGATTAACTAAGAAAGTACATATGACATTGCAAAAGTCACATTGGTACATGCCTGGGTTTGAACCCGCAACCCGGTGCTTAACAAGCGGGTCTGTAACCTCCGGGCCACCACGACTAAACATAAAATTTTATATTTCTATACCGAAATTATGAATGTTTATGGAATGTACGAATAATATACTTAATTGAATTTAATTCATTCCGCAAGGAATGCTATATATGAATATGAATGCTATGAATTTTGAATGCTAAATAACGAGCATGTGTATCTCAGACGTGCTAGAAAGAAGTACGCTCGTAATAAGTAACCTTCTGAGGTCTGTGCTTTCATGAGCAAATGTACACACTCGGAGAGCATGCTGTAGGTAAATGAGCATACTACCTAGTAGCAAACAAGCGTGCTTTTCCAGTAGCGTGTGTATTCCAGGCTATAAAAAGAGGGCCGTGCTAGTAGCAGGATAGTAATGGGTTCATGCTTCTTACACAATGTTATTGATGACCATAACATCCTATTGACTCCACGTGACATGTCGTAACATAAACTATTTGATAAGAAATTAGACCAGCTACGTGCCCCCCAGCGAAGAGGTCATCCTGTTTCATAGTGGTATGTCGAAAGAGCTGATTAGAAGAGCCAATTAGGAAGATCACACTGTCATCACATGATTTCAAAGTCCTTAATAAAATTGTTGAAAAGAAAATCCATAGAAAATCTGCTGCTGCAACTGCGGAGATCCTTAAGCAACGAAAATATTTACTAAATAATAAACTTTATTGGTAGCTAGCTTTTACCCGCAACTTTGCTTGCGTGAAATTTTGATCCCTCCAAAACGCTCAAACACGGGTACATTTTTTTATCTTTAACAAGAAACCTTGTTATTTCTTTAATGCTTTTAACTTCAAAAAAACTTCCATCCCCTATATTTCACTCCTTTGGGGTATAATTTTCAAAAACTCTCAAACGTGTTTGTTCATTTCTCACCAAAAGCCTAAATATTTAATTTCATGCTTCTTACTTCAAAAATGACGGACTTACATACAAACTTAAATCCCCTTTCACCCTCAGGGGATGAATTTCGAGATTCCTTCTTAGTGGATGCTTACGTCACAAAAGGAACCTATTGTCAAAATTTGAAGTATCTAACCTCAGCGGTTTAGGCTGTGCGTTGATAGATCAGTCAGTCAGTCAGCTTCTCCTTTTATATGTATATGCATATAGATATAGATTATATTTTCGAGCCGTTTGGGGTCGAAACACTCGGGCCGTGGGGTCCGAGTGCCCAACTTCTATACTGAGATCTTGCAAGGCTGGTCGACACTTCCCATAACCCGAAGGCTGGCCTCTACTTTGGCCAAAGGATTAGCATTGCTATACCACGTGGCAATGCCGCCAGTGTTTTGGCCACGTTATCAGTCGACAGCGATGCGGAGGAATGTTTTGATGCCCTATTTTAGTTTATAGTTTTATGAGGAAATATTTTTCTTTGTTTGTATTATATTTGTAATTATGTGAATATTGTTTGTGTAAATAATAAGTTATCATGTCTCGAAAACATACTTCTCAAATAAACAAACTCATAGAAAATTAACGGAAATACTACAATACCAAATATACTTGGGAGCAAATAAATCGAGCCACTTCTATTTTTCACGTATAATTGTTATTATTTTTGGTACCTATTATGGAACAGATCAATTCGAAACATAACTGCCTAAAAGTTTATTTGATGACCTTTACAATGAGGGTAGTTTTTTTGTCAACTTAGTCAACAACTTAGAGAATAGAAAGATGTTTGATTGACATAAGCTTTCGACCGGTCAAGTGATCTGTAATGTCATTTCCATACATTTAATTGGCGTATCTATTCTCCAGCGATCATCGTTTGCCATTTGTCTACAGGCACAGGACACGTGGATAAAGGAGTGGCTCTATTTATTTGCTCGCAAGTGTATTTTTGTATGGATGCGAAAGGCGGAGGACCGAGGAGTATTGTGGCGCAATTTGGGAGATTTCTATGGCCAGTAGTGGCCTGCAATGAACTGAGTTGATTGATCCCATTATTTTCTACTTAATAAATCTCTAACTGACTGACAGATAACGCACAGCTTAAACTGGTGGGAACAGGGATTGGCCAACTCCCGCCCGCGAAGGGTTTCAATCTGGCCCGCCAGCCCTCCCTTTTAGAGCAGTGTATGGCCCTCAGAAATATATATTTTTGCAGCATCATCTACACAAATAGATAAAATAAATACATAGATAATAAAAAAATGCCCGTAATTGTTTGTAACAAAAATGTTAGTCGTGTCAGAAGATAATGCATTTTTTTTTGCCCTCTGCAGAATTTCTTGCATTTTTCTGGCTCCTTATAAAAATGTTTGCCCTCCGTTGGTGTAGAAGCATGCAATTTTGCTCAGGAGTTCGTTATACAATGTAGGTGAGCAATAAGAAAGGATTTTTGAAAATCATCCCCTAATGGGGTTAAATAGGGGATGATAGTTTGTATGGAAGTTCGTCCTTTTTGAAGTATGGGAAATCCCATTGGGCATAGTATACATATACAGGGTGTCCCTGGAAGTATGGATCAAATCGAATAGGGGCGTGGGCAATGTCATTTCCAAACTTTTTAACCCCGAGAATGTCGTGCAATTTTTTACGGTTCATAAGTTATGACCAATTATTGTTTTTTTTTTCAATCACTTCGTATAGATAAAAAAAACATAAAAAAAACTATCAGAGCTATCATTTTTTTTCAGGACTTTGGCGAACTGTAGGCCTTTCTTGTGGTAATACTTTTACGCAGCTAGAAAACATGTGTTCAATAACAAAAAACATTTACTGCAAAGGCTTTTATGGTCTGCCAAAAAATTTACTGAAGTTTTTACTACTACAAGTTTTGAAATGACCTTGCCCACGCCCCTACTCAATTTGATCCATACTTCCAGGGACACCCTGTATAATAATATAAATTTCAAAGTTTGTGAAGATGTTTGCTACTTATAAATGGCTGAACGAATTTGGCTAAAACTTGGCACACAGATAGACCATGTGCTAGATTAACACACAGTATACTTTTTAATCAGGTACATAAAATAGTTCTCCTGTGATGCGAGTGAAACCGCTTGCAACATCTCGATGAGAATATTTTTGTCAGAGATATCGAGTTCTTTACTAAATTACCAAATTAATTGTTTTTGATTGATCGGTTTGCGAGGTTAAATAATAGTGTTTGTGGCTGACATTCTTTTGATGCGTGACCGTTTTTTACATTACTGAGACGTCTCCGTGCCTTGGATGGTTCATCGTTGTCGCTCCTGGTTGTCAAATGCATCTATAGCAGTCATTTCGAGCAGTCGGAAGTCCGATAGTCTAACAACCAGTCTAATACTAGAGTATTGATATTCTACTGTAATTGGATTGCTGAATCAGATGGCAGTTGCTCATCTATACTAATATTATAAAGAGGTAGAATTTGTTTGTTTGTTTGTATGTAGGAGGTAATCTCCGAAATTACTCATCCGATTTCAAAAATTCTTTCACCAATAGGAAGCTACGTTATCCCTGAGTGCTATAGGCTATATTTTGGGATCAAAAAATTAGGGATCCGTAAATTAACGGGAGCGAAGCCGCGAGCAAAAGCTAGTATTAAATAAAAACGTATCAAGTTAACTCCAACATAGTTGAGAAGAGCAGGATATTGATACCCTATCCGGACGAGATTCCTTTGGCCTGAATTACACAGAAACGGCATAAGGCGCAGGCACGGCGCAAGCGCGTCACTTTCATACATTTTTCGTGCCGCTTCAATTTTTTTTCGCTCAAAATGTTTGAAAGCTACGCGCCTGCGCCGCGCCGTGCCTGCGCCTTTGCCGTTTCTGTGTAATTCACGCTTTAGGGGGCACGGACTACCGCCCGCGGACACGGCCGTCTTAGGCCATGCTGGGGAACTTGGACACAGAGATTTTGGGGCCCTTTCTGAAAGCTAAAATAACGCGACTGAAAATTTCAGAATGTACTTTCGTGTGTACTGTTGTAATGGCATTTTGGGGCCCCCGTCGGGCTCGTGCCCCACGTGGAAAAGACGGAACTGCCCGCGGGCCGCATGCATTGCACAAAATTTACGTATCTGGGGGTCTACTTCCTAAGCGCGAAGTCCGTGGTTTCGGCCTTAGTTACAAGCGTTTCCTACTCCCTATCACCTACGGACATACGATTATTTCGGGGCCCGAACTAAGAATGAATGACAACACGATTTGACAGTTGTCACTACTACCGATGTGTTTTAGCCCGTCCGAAAAGTTGAACTTGACTTCAGTTTTGTTCACTTCTACGTTTCGGGCTACTTTCGGACGGGCGACGAACTTCGTTGACGGACTTAGGGAGTAGGCCCCCTGCTCCGCTCCGTGAATTTTGTGCAATTCTATTAGTTATGTCCGTACCACTCCACTCCTCCCCGCTCCATTGAACAGGCAACATTAGGCGCCATTTACGACACAAAGAGGAGTTTGTCCAAACATCAAACGATCTTTGTTTTTATCTTTAGGGTGCTTTAGGTTATCTTTTTCGGTCCTTAGATGCGTAAATCACGCTAAAATTGACCTTTGATCGGTTAATTAGAGATTATAATTAGTGCTAAGGCACTCGAAACCATGTTGTGCAATACTTCTTATTTTATTATGAAACTTATGTGCGTGATAGGCTAAGTAAACCTTATCATACATTCACCTCAAAAATAATTAGTTTTAAATAAATATATAATGTTGATATTATAGCTTTTGCTCGCGGTTCTGCTCGCATTGTACTTTGATCTGGTAAAAGTATCCTATTTAGCCTGCCAGTACATTATAAGTTTTCCGTCAGAAAATTTCTGACACGTGCACAAGGGCCCTCTGCTCATATATTTTGTACTAGAGCTCGCAGGCTGCCGGAAGCAAATTCTGACAGTGTATGCGCCAGGGGGCCTTCGCGCAAACGTCAGAAATTTTCTTATAGATTTTTCTTTTAATGTACGGCTGGGCTTAAAGGCCACTCGCCACAGCCACTAGTGGCCGGCCATAAGCTATTACCATACATTTCGAGTGGCCACCGCTGGCCACATGTGTGCAGTGAGTAAGGAGTGCGCAAGGCGTGGAAAAATTTGTCCGTAGCTTATGGCCTATCTCTTGTGGCTGTGTTGGGTGGCCGGATGGCATCAGGGGAGTCTCAAGACATTGTTGAAGGAGACCAACTCGTAGAACGAGCTGACTTTCGTTGCGAAGGACCTGCGTTGGCTTCCCCATGTAGGAAGACGCCATTGCGCTCGTCACGAAAAAATCAGCGCTACTGGTGTTACATGTTGGGAAAATGAGTACCAATATTGCCAAATCATAGCATTATACTGAGTGATGACCCACCCACTCACTTGTTGAGTGTGTGTTGTATTTTAGTTTTTAGGACCTAATAGCATAAGGTGTATTATTAATGGTATAGCCTCCACGAGTGACGATACTTAAGTACATGGGGCGCACCCTGGGCAGTCAGCCTCGCTACCAACCTTGCTGACTGGCTAATGTTTTCACCACAGCATGAGCTATTCTCGTATAGTTCGTGCCGACACGATAGAAAAATGGTAAGGTATAACGGGCTGGTATCCGCAACTCCACGTCTAAGCGCGTATTTTGCGTGATGGGTGGTAAGTATAGTTACTCGATCCACCCTAACTCCTCGAAGAAGGCCAGCACACCCTTGATGTTACTGGTGATCTTCCGGAGAGTATCTGGGTTTCCGAAGTACTTGGCCCAGTATGTGGCGACCTCAGGGCAGTTTAGTATCACGTGGGCTGCCGTCTCGTCCTCTTCCATGCATGCTCTGCACAGTGGGCTGTCTGTAACTCCAATGACAAAAAGGTGTTTGTTAAATGAACCATGGCCAGTGATGGCTGCTGTGACTGTACGCAGTTGTAGCTTTGACAGCCGGAGGGCTTTTTTAGTGAGGCGACCGTCAATGGCGGTAGAAGAATAGTATTATTTTTGTTGCTTTATTTTTTATTAATATTTTTTGGTATCTTTGTTTCATCTTCTGTTTGTTGTTTGTTGGCGTCGATTTGCATTGATGAATAAATTGTTTTTTTTCTTTATCCTATGTCGACGTCACCGGGCTGCTAAAGGAGAGTTTGATGAAGAAGTTGAAAGCATCATAATTTACCATCAATTATCTACATACGAAAGTAGTGGGTTTACGCAACACTAGAGTGGAAAGTAGGTTGGTCAACACATCGTAGCCGAATAGCGAGTCAGCGAAATTCGATTCGTCGTCGGCTGCCGTCACTGCTAGCGATGCACTTCCCCGCCTACCACTTCACCTGTTGCTGGGATGAGGCAATATTATTATAAATTACATAATATAATATTATGATTAGGATGAGGTCGAAAACGTAAGCATGTCCAACAAACCGAGGAAAGTAAATTTAAAAAAAACAAAAAAAAATGTTAAATGATATGCCTTTTGACAGCTCAATTTATTTTTCTAATTGCTAAGATTTAATCGAAACCGATTGAAATTGATTCGAATCTTTGTTTTACAAAATGAGTGTTTGATTTAAGTAGTCAATGTAAAATTATGTCTAAAAATATGAAGGGCACAGCAAGTAATTTATTCACGAATTTTTATTCGCAATGCGTGATAGATTTGTCAAGTGATCTGGGTGGGGACTAATTCTATTAAAAGAAACGTTGATCAAACGCAACCACACCGAAGCCGAAGCGTTCAGCGTCCGAAGCCCAGACTGTTTTCGTTTACAGAAACTGTGAAATTGTTTGACAATTAAAAAAGACGAAAACTGCTCAAAAAATACAAAACCTAAAAATTATGTTTTCCAAAAAAGTGAACTCCGATCGCATCTGAATTTCAGATACATACAGAATTTGCTTTGTTATGCTGAAAAGTTCAATACAACTTATTTTTCGACTTTTTAGTTGATTTTTTTGGGTAGTCGTGTAAATACAAAACCAAATATTTTGCTAATTTTCGAACGAAACCTTGGCGGTTGTGATTTGTTTCCGGTTTGGCAACAATTTTGTTACTGGAACTGGCTATATTTCGCCGAATTTCGCAGTACCTACGCCTGGGAAAGCCCTAAACTACCTGATCTGTTTTTGTGTCCAGACTTCGAACCATTCACTAGAATTCACAAGATTTTCTTGGAAAAATAATCGTGTTGTGACTATGAATCATTTTTGTAGTGTGGCCATTGGTGGCCAGTTGCCATTTTGAATTTAATATTGTCGTTGCAAATTTAGAATCTCATAATTATGTGTAAAAAGTACCTTTCCCAGAAAAACTAATGTTTCGATGAACAAAGTAATGTAATGGACACTAAGGATATTTTTAAAATGAGATGTACGTTTGTGAATTATGAAGATATTCACATGGGAGTTTTTTTAAACGCTAACGCTATAAAACCGCTATTCGAATTTCTGAAAAACTCATTTTCTACAAAAATGTCACTTAGGAGATTTTAAGCAACGACGATATAATTTTCGCTACCACAGGATGAGTCAATTCGAAAAACTATGTTAATACTCACTATTAAAATCCCATGAATCAATTAATGGGGTATTACCCCGTGGAAATAATTTTATTAGTCTCCATTTACTAATACGGCTCGTGGCTTATTAACAACCGCACGGATCATATGATTTGCAAGGTTAAGCTGCGCTTGCCGCGGTCAGTACATGGATGGGTGACCATTTATTACACATCGATACCCCTCCATGCCTCGGAGAGCACGTTAAACCGTCGGTCTCGGGCGTCATACGAATACCTATGATAGTCGTTATGGGTAGTCAGAAGCTCGAAAGTTTGACAACCGGTTTAACCTTAGGATATCGGCATTGCCCAGTAACTGGGTTGCAGAGGTCTGATGGCAGTCACTCCGTGTAAAATACTGGTATTCAGCCGCATCTGGTTAGACTGGACGATAACACCAACATAGTTGGGAACGGCTAGGCAGAAGTATACACTTTTGAACTATTAGGCTCAAATTTACACCGCCGTGGAGTGGAATGGAAGCGACGAAATTGTACATAGCATAATGAACTTTATGTTGTGGCGGCATCTATCTCGCCACATGCGAACTAGCGAACTATCCTACATCGCGCAATCAAGATATAACACGCAGATAGTATATATACAACCTCCCAACATCAACTGGTGGGCAGTAGCCCGCCAGGCACAAGACTCCGCCTGGTTGGAGGACCCTCCCTTTGGTTGGAGGAACACCACACCAAGTTTCTCCACAATGTCAATTGTATAAAGTACAAACTAAATACGAGCCATAAAAGGTCGCGAGGATTCCTCAGAAGACGCACTAGTTAGCCAGAATTCATATGATTTTCCAGGAAAACACTTCTTGTTGTGACTATGACTAGTTTTGTTAGTGTTCCTCTCCATTTTGTACTTAATATAATTTTCATTAATACAGAATGAGTCAGTTGTAGTATCACCTTCATGATCGTCATCTTCACCGACTGGCCATTTTTATATTTTATACTTTTTTATTGATGACAGATAGGATTTCGAATGGGGACTGGACTTTTGGATTGTTTTTTTGGACACCATGGTGATGGCTTTTGATACGAATGTCTGTTTTTTGAATGTTCTACACATTCTTTACAACTGGTGTAGCAGACGTGCTCTCTGGAGATCCTAGGGCCGTCTGTTACATTACAGTTTAGCGCCCCACCGAACGCCGTAACTACAAGAAGGAACTCGCTGACTACTCCAAGGGACGTGACGCAGTCCTGCCTCTTATTCTCTAGCCATTTCTATTTTTGTTATTTACGTACTAGGTATTGAATGCTCTACACATTCTTTACAACTGGTGTAGCAGACGTGCTCTCAGGAGATCCTAGGGCCGTCTGTTACATTACACAGTTCGAAAAACTATGTTTCTAATGAAAACTGGAATCTCATGAATCAATTTATTGGGAATTACCCCGTGGAAATAATTTCATTAATGTCCATTTATTTATTTTATTATTCACTAGCTTTTGCCCGCAGCTTTGCTTGCGTGAAATTTTGAACCCGTTAAGTGACGATTTTCCATACCAACTTTCATACCCTATTTAACTCCGTTGGGGGTTGAATTTAGAAAAATCCTTCCTTATTCCTTATCTAAATTATAAAGGGAACCTCTGTGCAAAATTTCAGCTTTCTAGGTCCAAGGCTTTGGGCTGGGCGTTGATGAGTCAGTCAGTCAGTTAGGACTTTTCTTTTTATTTATATAGAATAGATAGATGTAGTTTTAAGATTTAGATAGAAAAAAACAACGTTTCAAATTTTTTTTTTTTGTGTGGATGGAAACCCTCCGTTTGAGTTTAGGTATTTAAGTTGCGAGTGAAAAGTTACCTTAAACAAGCGTACTTCACCGCCAGAGGTGAGGTAGTGGTCAAACGTAATCCTTACAAAAATTTGCATATAAAATAAATAAAATAAAAATGATTAATTAATATTTCATTAAACTTAGTGGGAAAATGGTTCTTATACCTATAACTCTATGCCATTATAAAATAGGGAAATTACATTTAGCATAGGAAAACCGCAAAGATGCGAAAAGGTCTACGTGACTGACATAAGTTCTCGATCAATCTTATTTTTGTGGCTAGCAAAAGTCACAAACCATTCATAAATCGCTCTCATGTAAGAGAGTGATCTTAAAGCTACAAGTCCGAGACGGGCTGCAAACTGCAAACTGCACGCAAGTCGCCATCGGAATAGCGCCTTTAAGGTGTGCACTTTAAAGGTGCTATTCCGATAGCGACTGCAAAACTGCAACCGCAGACCGCAGCCGCAGATCGCACCGCAAGCGATACTACTTTTGCAGTTTGCGGTCTGCAGCCCATCTTGGACTTGTACCTTAAGCTGGCCTATGTACTAGTACCTATGTACTTGTTGGCCAAGCTGATCCTCATGGATACCGTCCACCCGGGGAAGGCAAAGAGTTATGCCGGACTCCTATCCTATCAGCTAAAAACCCACGGTGTTCCTTCTCCCGACCTGTGGCCCGGGTTGCGGGATTCGCAGCTGCATGCATTGCAAACCCGGTGGACCTCTCCTTCTGTGGGCCCTTGCTCCACATCCTTCATAGAGGCGCGTGCGAAACACGGCGTGCCGCCTTCTCGGGTCTGGGGGTCTACTCCCTAAGCACGATGCCCGTGGTTTCGGCCTTAGTTACGAGCGTTTCCTACTCCCTATCACCTACGGACATACGATTATTTCGGGGCTCGAACTAAGAACGAATGACAACACGATTTGATAGTAGTCCCCCCTACTACTACCGATGTGTTTTTGCCCGTCCAAAAAGTTGAACTTGACACTTGTTTTGTTCACTCCTACGTTTCGGGCTACTTTTGGATGGGCGACTAACTTCGTTGACGGACTAAGTAGGCCCCCTGTTAACAGTCAGGCGACGGGTAAGTTGGCCAGGCCTCAGCCAACGCGAGCGAAGACGAATCACGGAGAGAAATCGGATGACGGAAGACGGATCTAGTGCGTAAACTACCATACAAATCGTTCTACGACTACTTCGGAACTTATTTTCTCGGATTGGATCTGACTTCCGTCATCCGATTTCTCTCCGTGATCCGTGAGTTTCCAATTCAGAAGAAATATTGACGGACCGTAGTAGCCGTAGTACTGTTTGTATAAACGCTTTCGCATTACCTCGGATTCAAATCGGACGCCAAATGGCAATATGCCAAAGATGGCCCCTGAATTGTTTGAATTTGGATCAGAGATCGGATAAGTGCGTAAGCGATATCCGAATTCGATCCGAGTTTTATTGACTCTAGGTTCGTATTTTCACGTATTCGGATCGGATGCAGTGCGCAAAGCAATATTCGAATTCCGGTCGGATCGGATCGGATCGGATGCAGTGCGTAATCGCTGTTAAGTTGGATTTTGAATTCGGAATCTCCACATACAGACAATCCCCATTTAGTGATTACAGTTGAGGTCATCAGTTTAATTATTTAGTGCGTAGTTTGTGATATTTTTATTTGACTGTGTTGTTTTGTAAGTTTCTAATCAAGTTTAGACCAAAAATAATTAAAATAATACTCAATTGTGCTAAAGTTGATAACGAAAATGTTATTATTTATACGAAACTACTTCATTTTAACGTATAAGTTTATCGGTACCAGTTCAATAAGTATCGGTTGTTTGATAATTATCCGATCTCCTTCTTTTCGTGTCAATAGACCAACTTAAATTTACTCAAACTTAGTTGTCCGATAATTATCATGATACCTAATTATCAAAGGCATATTTATCTCGATAATTTCGAACTCTGACTGGCTAACTAAGACCTACCAATGCTGCGGTGAATGCATTATGTCAGTGAAGTTCTAACAGTGCGGAAGTCAAAAATGGCTACTTTACGAGAGAGTGAAAAAACTATTTAAAACGAGCGTAACCTACGCTAAACGCAATATTGTTTTTAATATCATTACAAATGAACTCTTTGATGATTTAAACCTTCGAAAATCCTAATAATCTTTTCTTCCCACCTATTCGAAAAGGACGACTTGGTTCGCCTTTAAGTGCGCCCAAAGGTGGTGTTTTCTATAAGAAACTTTTAGCGGGCAGTAATGAGTTTTTAATCCTCTTTAAACTTTACACTTTTTGAATTTGGAACATCTTACTGTTCAGTGCCAAAGAAATCGAACGCAAATATTGTTTCAATAAAGACTGGCTGGTACGACGGTCAATAGTCGCGCTGCCGGCTGAATAAAAAAAAAACAAATTAAAAACGCGCGAACTACAACACGCGTTTTCGACAATTTTCACGGATTGTTAGAAATTCATGGTTTTGTTTTGAAAAATGAGTTCTTCAAGTGACAGTGAATTTCAATTTATTTAGTTGTTACTCTATGTTTTATTAAATAATAATATTACAATAAAATATGAGGCGCCTTTTATTATCTCATAGTGGGTGATGAAAAGTAGAGTGCCTTTTCATAGTGGGTGATGAAAAGTAGAGAGCAAAATAATATTTTTATGCCTCGGGCGACGTACTTTGAATCCCTCGCTACGTTCAGGATTCTACTAAAGAATCTCTCGCTACGCTCGGGATTCTACTCTAGAATCCCTCACTTCGCTCTGGATTCAAAAAAGCGCCCTCGCCGTAAAAATATTATTTTGCTCCCTTATGATACAATCTACTATTTTCATTTCAAGTAATATTGTGAATTTTGCAGTATTGTCTGTTTTCACAGTCACAAAATGACTTTCGCACTGTTATAACTTCACTAACGATTAGCGAATCCCCCGACCTCGGAGAGCCCACTGTGCAGAGCATGCATGGAGGAGGACGAGACGGCAGCCCACGTGCTACTAAACTGCCCTGAGGTCGCCACATACAGGGCCAAGTACTTCGGAATCCCAGGCTCCGAGAGATCGCCATCAACATCACGGGTGTGCTGGCCTTTTTCGAGGAGTTAGGGTGGATCGAGTGATTCTTACCACCCGTGACCCTCTCAGACGTGAAGTTGCGACACCAGCCCGTTATATCTTACCCCGCGACAGCGGCCATAGGTTCTCAGAGTAACACTGTGGTACTTTTTACCGGTCATCTTGTCGTAGAGCCGGTCATCTCTTTAGACTCCAAGTCACACCGATAATTCAGCCCTGATCTGGAGGCCTACTCCCTAAGTCCGTCAACGAAGTTAGTCGTCCGTCCGAAAGTAGCCCGAAACGTAGGAGTGAACAAAACAAGTGTCAAGTTCAACTTTTGGGACGGGCAAAAACACAATGGTAGTAGGGACATCTGTCAAATCGTGTTGTCATTCATTCTTAGTTCGGGCCCCGAAATAATCGTATGTCCGAAGGTAATAGGGAGTAGGAAACGCTCGTAACTAAGGCCGAAACCATGGACTTCGTGCTTAGGGAGTAGACCCCCGCCTATCTTCCACTAAATGTCCCGCCAACAACGCTCTAAACCGAGATCCGAGTCCCACTAAGGGTCGCCCTTAGTGCTGTTGCTGCTCAAACTCAAACTTTTTATTGCATTCATGTGTATACAGGGCGTCCCACGACTTTGCCACATGGAGGGGAAGTACCTTAAATACTGTAGATAGAAAAAAATACTGAATGAAGACTTCATTTTTATTTTAAAAACAATACGAACTGCGTTCAAAGAATTTTAAATAATCACCTGTCTGAACCGGGAATCGAACCCGCTAAATCTGAAAACAAAAAAAAAACTGTAGTTTTATTGTACTAATCGAAAGGCTCGATCAGATACATTTATTTCTTCTTAATAACATAGCATCTAAAATAAAAGGAACTCAAAAGTTATTAAACTCTGCGTAATGAAAGAAGAGAGTAAAAAGTGGGGGCCGTTTCTTTTAAAAATAAATATATACATATGATATACATATGTATATATTTATTTAAGTTCATAATCTTGAATCAAGTAGATATGACAAATAGGCGATTTTTTAATTTCTATTTTCCAAAAAAAAACTTTAAAATGCTCTAGTGTAAAGTTGCCAATATGTCGCTTGGTAATTTTTGCCTTTCAAGCGTCGATATACATACATATGTATATATTTATTGTTAAAAGAAACGGCCCCCATTTTTTACTCTCTTCTTTCATTAAGCAGAGTTTAATAACTTTTGAGTTGAATAAACGATAAGGTAGATATCTGAAACTTATGTAACATAAGTTTGATAATAAAATGAGGAAAATTGTTCAACATGGTTTCAAGCGACAAAATAATTTTAATATCCAATTAACCTGTCAGGGGTCATCAGTGTTTTGTGTATCGAAATACCAAAATATGTAAGCTAAAGATATGTCAATGTCCTGTCATTCATATTTAGTAGGTTTATTTTTTGTAGTGTTTGGTAAATTAACCACCATTTCAAATTGAACTTTAGGCAGTCGTCCCACGCCGGCGAGGAAGCGACTAACTATCGGCTATTTTCTCGCTCAAGAAACGTACAATAGATATACAGTGGTGGACATATAATTAGAAACACCAAGTGTGACTTTTATTTTTAGTACAATTTAACTTGATAATTAATGTTTTACGTATCATAGAGGGCTTAAGCATATTTATCTATAATGTATCCACATCATGAAGTATTACTATGTCAGTTTTGGAAATATCATACAACCGTTTATGTAAAAACTGGTATACTTTATAAAATGAAATGAAGCAGCACAACGTACTAAGGTGGACAACTAATTAGAAACAGAAAAAAAACATCAGCATAAATATGAACAAAGGTAACGAAACAATAAATAATGAAGTTAAATGGTACAGACGTTTTATAATAAACAAATAATGTTTGGTTGGGAAGCCTCTGCTGTCGATTACAGCTCTACAACGACGTGGCATTGATTCTATCAATGTTTCATACATTTCCAGGGAATTTTTCTCCAAGCTTCTACAAATGCGTCTTAAAGTTGTTGTAGTATGATACTAGTAGTAGTACGATATTAGTGATATGTTTATTGGACAATGTTTTCTTTACAATGTACCACAAATTTAGATTTGATTCAAATCCGGACTATTTGCAGACCACTCTAACACCGACACTAATTAGTCTCTTAGAAATGCTTTAACGTTGTATGGATTATTGTAGTGTCAGTGTTAGAGTGGTCTGCAAATAGTCCGGATTTGAATCAAATCTAAATTTGTGGTACATTGTAAAGAAAACATTGTCCAATAAACATATCACTAATATCGTACTACTACTAGTATCATACTACAACAACTTTAAGACGCATTTGTAGAAGCTTGGAGAAAAATTCCCTGGAAATGTATGAAACATTGATAGAATCAATGCCACGTCGTTGTAGAGCTGTAATCGACAGCAGAGGCTTCCCAACCAAACATTATTTGTTTATTATAAAACGTCTGTACCATTTAACTTCATTATTTATTGTTTCGTTACCTTTGTTCATATTTATGCTGATGTTTTTTTTCTGTTTCTAATTAGTTGTCCACCTTAGTACGTTGTGCTGCTTCATTTCATTTTATAAAGTATACCAGTTTTTACATAAACGGTTGTATGATATTTCCAAAACTGACATAGTAATACTTCATGATGTGGATACATTATAGATAAATATGCTTAAGCCCTCTATGATACGTAAAACATTAATTATCAAGTTAAATTGTACTAAAAATAAAAGTCACACTTGGTGTTTCTAATTATATGTCCACCACTGTACATTCCATGTAAACAAAAAAGATGCATATATTAATAGTTGATCGCTGACTGTTTACACTGCCGGCGAGGACTCGCTCCACTAGTTTGTCGCTGAGCGACAAGAGCTATCAAAGATAATACTTGCTCAGCGATGCTCGCTTGGCGGTCGGAACTCACGCCGAGGCTAACCAGCGGTCATTTGCGAATGGTGCCCATCGCACTCGCACACTCGCTCATAGTCCAGCGACAAAACTATCGGAACTACACACTCGCTTCTCGCTGCTCGTCAACTCGTTTCTAGTTTCTAGCTCTGCTTAGTTCTCGCTCATCGTCGGCGGTGGAACAAGTGCTTTATTGTAAAATAGGGCTCTCATTCCGCTGTGCGGTTTCGCTTTTATTACATTTCGGTCTCTCACTAACATTCGGTTCAACTCCCTGATTTAAGAGCCTACTCCGAAACAACGAGGAACATCGAACTTATGAATATAACATAACATATCATCACGCTTGTATTCTCCAAAGGGTTGGGCAGAGGTGTATAGTACACCCTGATTTAGCTGCTATGTTTAAGTCTCATGTAATAGGGACGAGCCTATGGCCATCAACCGGGCACAAATCCAAATTCCGGGCTGCTACCCGCTCCACACGGAAAAATCCAATAACACTGCCTGACCTGGGGATCGAACCCAGGACCTCACGCTCAGCAGTCACGTTTGCGACCACTAGACCAATGAGACAGTCAAACTTATAAATATACAATCAAATTACTGTCAAACAACGCCCTAGTTGGTTGATGGATGTTTTTTTTATTGTATAAAATTGCCATATTTTTTGTTATTTACTTTTCATAAAACCTTTTGCCTTATAAAGGCTTAATCGAATCGTTCTGAATTAGAGCAGTTCTCTTTTGTGTTCCACTCCGGAGTTGCAGCGGCGCGTGCGCATGTATTCATACCTAAACCGAGGAGAGACATAGGCCTGCTGTGTGCCCAGTTACCTATTTAGTAACGGGCGGCGAAATGGAACAATACAATTAAATGGGGATGGTGAGTTTCTTCATTGCTTAAAAAAAATGTAGACCTGAAGGGTCTCCAGCCTATAATGGGGGGGAAGTAAAATACTTAACCTAAGCTAACTACTTATACTACACTAACATCATGACTGCTAACAACAACAGCGTCAAACAAAAAAAAGCGTAACAGTCAACATGCCTATTATCGGTGTGACTGCGGAGTCTGAAGAGACAACCAGCTCTACAACGGGAGAGCTGGGTGGATTGTGACCGGCGGAGTTTTAGATAAAGCTTTTACAAACAGCGCAGCCATGAACTGCCTAGCTAATTGCTTGACAGACTGTAGGCGCCTTCAGCGCGGACGTAGCCTTATGAATCATTGGACAAATATTTCAAGCTCCGACAGATCCGAGGGTTTTTTGCGCTGGTCAACGGTCATTTTATGCATGACCGTTTATGCATGACCAGTTAGTAGGTAAATGGATTATGTCTACAATACCGTGACAGCAGACGTTATAAAGGCTTAGAATTTTCGAGAATGTTTATGATAAAGGTGCTGTGGTCTGTAAAGTTCAAGGAGTACATTACATAGCTATGTCTAACAGCCAAAAAGGGATAACCCTCAATTTACAAACTTTACAGGAGAGTGGTTTAAAGTTCGTTTACGACGAAGAAATTAGGCTAAGGACTTTAATTTACACACCGTGCCTGGTGGTGATCTATACGGTCCGCCTGGCTAGCTACCACTCTCACATTAAAGCCAAGCAGTTTACTGTGTTCCGTCGTGTGCATGTGAGAGCCAGAGAGGTATAGGGGAATCCCTCTATATTTCTGTTACTTGGATTCGTGTGCTCCATTTTAGACCCTGTCTGCGCTTACCATCAGGTGCGACGAGGGTCAAACGCGACCAAGTCAAGTAATAAAAATAAACCGTCTAAACGACAAAAAAGTTTATTTATTTTATTTATTTATTAATCACCAACTCGCACTGACAGTGGTAAGACACCAAACATACAAGTTATAGGCTAATAAAAGACAATCATCAACTAAAATAAGACAAAGCTAAATATACACGCAATAATACAAAATTAAATAGAATTATACAATTTTGAAATAGGATTAAACAAATAAAATAGAATTATACAAAATTAAATCAGATTATACAAATTAAATAGAATTATACAAAATTAAATTAAATAGAATTAGGATGGAATTATTAATAGTGTTCAATTAAAATTAGTATACAAATATCAATATAGCAGCTATCGTTAATCAATGCAATGAGATGGTAATAGGTGCGGCTATGGATTCCAGGTATCGTGCAGCAGTGGTCAGGAATCTCAGCTCAGTACTAGCGAAAACATCCAAGGACTTGTCATATAGTAAAATGTTGTTTATATGCGTATAAAAGTATGTCTTAGGCGTGAATTACACAGAAGCGGCGTAAGGTGCAGATGCGGCGCAGGCGCGTCGCTTTCATACATTTTGGGCGAAAAAAAATTGAAGCGTCACGAAAAATGTATGAAAGTGACGCGCCTGCGCTGTGCCTGTGCCTTATACCGTTTCTGTGTAATTCAGGCCTTAGAATCATGAGACTTAGACCAATCGACGCCAAAAAAAGACGATTCCAACGATAATATAAGTTCATTTCGCAATAAATGGCGCGTATCCCTTTTTGACTGTTAGGCATCGATATCAACAACGACCAAACATAAATATTTATTTATACAACACTGTTTTTAGTATACCTAAAAGCCGAGACACCCCAACACGATTTTAATCAGAACTACCGGAGTATGTTTTTTTTTAATAATTCTCCAAGTTACACCTTAGTTTATGTTGTGTTAAGTTCCCTAGTAGAGTGTGAAATGTGTGAGATGTGCTATGCAGGGGTTGTCTAATACACGGAAACTGACCGAGCGGACCGTCTCAAGCCTCAAGGTGTCTATTTCAGTTAGGGTTTCTGCTCGAGAATTCTCGAGTCGAGAAATGTCGAGAAATCAGACCAACTTCGAGACGAGAAAATATAGCTCGAGAATTCGAGAACTCGAGAAATCAAGATTTTCTTTTATTACTGTAAAATTGGCTTAAACGTTACGTAATCTTTGCATTTTGGCTTCTGATATTTCTCCTTACAAGGCACGAGTAAGCGAGGCACGCGAACAGGCACATGATATACCTACAACTTCAAGTACTCATAATATAACGTGACATAAAACGTTAAATAAAAATTACTTAACTGTAAGATAAACTCCGTTCTTCTATTGTTGGGTTTCTGAATACAAAATCGACGACTAGATAACTATCCAAACAATAAGTAAGTTTGTAAATTGACCAGTAGATGGTCTCTTCTTAAAGCCCGGCTAAATATACTTTTTTCACCTTAAACTTTACATCTTTTTGCAGTTAGGCCTCAAGTTTAAATGTGAAAATCTCTTCTGGTAAATACCTATATGCAATGATTTTAAAACGAACCATTACAAACTTTTAATATAAAATTTAAATCACAATATTTTCTCTTTGTTATTTTTAATCATAGCAACAACACAAAAAGACTATTAAAACAAAATAAGTAGGATTTTATTTATTTATTGTAATTTATAATATTGGGCAGTAAAGCTAACTTAAACCTGAAAAAAAAACTAGGCTAACGTACCTATTTGTGGTGTAAATGAATGGGTTCTAGGGCAGGATTGGTTATTTCACAAAGGTAATAACCAACCAAATCATAGTGCCCTTGTTAAAATAATATCTCATGTTAAACTCTTCATCCGTGAACATTTCGGATGGAATTCTTCGATGCCTTTTTATTGCAAATCAGACTCCGATGAACTACTCGAGTCCATTTCGCTGGGAGTCCAAAACTCACTATCCAAATAAAATACTTATAATAAAACTCCAAATACTCTTGTTATAACATGATATAAAACGACGAATAACATTATGAAACCGATTAACGCCCCAAATTGGTCAGTCAAGTTAACTGAAGTTTGAACTAAGTAAGATCATCTTCTGACTGGGGTGTCCAGAAACGCAACGTGTCAGTTTATCGAACCAATAGCGGTAGAATAGATAAACTTCAGTTAGGAGTACCTACCTCAGAAACCCAAAAAATAAGTTATCTAAAGTTTGAAGTAGGATTATTTTCTGACTGGGGTGTTCAAAAACGCAGTGAGTCAGTTTATCGAAATAATAGTATTTTCGAACAGATAAACTACGTTCAAGAGTACCCCAAAAAACGGGCGCAAGGTGATTTTTTAAGGTTTTTAAAAATTTCTCGAAAGACCCGAGAAACCCGAGAAATCGGGCTCGAGAATTCTCGAGACCCGAGAAAAAACATATGTCGAGAAAACAGAAACCCTAATTTCAGTCCACTGTTATGCATAGAAACCTAATGAAACAAAACAGAAATATATGATGAAAAAAAAATTCAAGAACCATGCCCACCTAGTGATTCTGAACAAACTAGTTTAAGGTTTAGTGTATGCTAAAACTAAACTTGTATACTCTTAATTGTACATACACCAGGTTAACAAAATAAGGAAAGACAATTTAAATTTAAAAAAAATGCACAATGGGCGGTCTTGTCGAGCAGGTCGATCTCTTCCAGACACCCTTTGGATGGACTGGAAAAATGGAAAGAGAAAAAATAGTGCACAAGTCATTAGAAAGCGATTTGGATTTACTACAATAGTAATTATGGTGGCTCATTTGAAATTGCAATGAGAAAAAAGTTATGGCGGTGCAGTGCTGAATTCTAATCGCCGGCACAACCAATACAACAAAATCAACACCTCCATAACTTTTAAGTAAATTGTATGACCAAGTTATTCCAAAACAATTTTCAAGCCAGCTGTGAAGACGACGGAGCCGACGGGCTCCTATTTCTCAGTATTTTCCAAGAGTTTTCCCAGTGTGGGGACGGGCTAGAATATAAAACTTCCTCACCGCACGCTGGGAATAGACGCGTGTAAGATTATACAAAACCCAGCACGCTTGGTGGTAGAATCTATTCGATCCGCCTGGCTCGTCGTGTGTATGTGAGAGCCAGAAGGGGTATAAGGGGATTCCTCTGTATCTATGTTACTTGGATTCGTGTGCTCCATCTTAGACTCTGTCACGCTTACCATCTTGTGCATCCAGGATCAAACGCTACCAAGTCAAATAGTAATTAAACAAATAAAACACTTAGCCTTAGTTCCCTGATTTTTCTTTTTTTTAATTAATTTTATTCTTCTATTTTAAGTGGCATAGACAATACATAAACATGCAATTACAGCAATCGCGGATAATTTGCTGTTATCCATTGAAGAGTTCCCTCGATTTCTCTAGGATCCCATCATCGGATCCTAACGTGATGACCATGGGACCACCCGGGAAGTTATACCCTTTCAAACAAAAGAAGTATTTTCCAAATAGTTCAGGCGTCTTTGAGTAATCGGGGAAAATACATAAAAAAAAAGATTCCGACGAATTGAGAACATCCCCCTTTTTTTGAAGTCGGTTAACAAAATATGATTTATCAAATGTGTCGTTTTGGGCCCCCCTGTTCAGTCAATCTGCAATTCGTCTCGATAATCCTAATATTACCGGCTCTATACACATTAGTGGTTTAGATATAATTATTGACAAACCACAGGTACCTAATGTTTGCATACCATAGCGTTTGGAGTATTTTATTGGACATAAAAAGTATTGAGTCATAATAATCCGTGAACAGGTAATATACATATAAAAAAGACCATTTTGTTGTGTTAAGCGTGCACCGAAAATCAGATCAGGTTCCGTAGAATAATATTATCAACTAGAGGTCGCTGGCAAATTCGCCCGCGTGGATATCGTTTATCGTGTATTCTGTATTATTCGTGATAATATAATTCAATCATGATTCGAAAAACACGTGGCGCCATCTATTATCATAAGATCGTTATTGTTGTTTTCCTCGGGAACGATACTTTTTTCGTTAAGAAAGGTACCCTATGTCCGTTTCTGTACACCTGACAACGTATGTGCAACATTTCAGAATGATCGGTTCCGTGGTTTAGGCGTGAAAAGGTAACAAACAAACTTACTTTCGCAATTACAATCATCATCTGCCTAGGCTTTTCCCAACTATGTTGGGGTCGGCTTCCAGTCGAACCGGATGCAGCTGAATATCAGTATTTTACATGGAGCGACTGCCTATCAGACCTCCACAACCCAGTAACTGGGTAATACGATACTCTTGGTAAGACTGGTTGTCAGACTTTCTGGCTTCTGACCAACAGTAACGACTGTCAAAGATCTACAAATGACAGCCGGGACCAACGGCTTTACGTGCTTTCCGAGGCACGGAGGAAACTCGCTATGGTAAATGGTCACCCATCCACAGACCAACCTCGGCAAGCGTGGCTTAACCCGGAAGATTGGTCTATGCGGCTGTAATTATTTAGCCACGAGCTCCTCGCAACTACAATAATTTATATTAGTTAGAAAGTTAGGATGTACTCATTGTATTCTGTCTGCGAAAATCGAAAATCGAACTACGAAGTTTCGACTGAAGATCGCACATTCTCCAACCACGCAAGTGTTTCGGATCCGACAATCGATTCGATTTTCGCGATTTTACATTTTGTCTTTCGTTCACCCTACTTACAATGTTAATTGACATCTAGTAGTTCTTTGTTTGACAATACTTTAATCGTATATTTATATGTTCGATGTTCGTCGTTGTTTCCACGTTCGTTCTCATATACTTTTTTATTAGTTGTCCTTAATTAACATAAGTTTATTATTGAAAATAATATTATGTTTTTCTTTGCATAGATTCAATTAATTTGTTCAGCTGACAGACAGCTGTGTTGCTGGGGAGTTTGTTGCGCCATTTCTTCTTCACAGCATAAACACTAGGAAAGGGTGAACGGCGGGCTTTTTTTTGGGGTGTCTATTGTAACATGGACGTTTAAAAAGAACTAAGTAATTCTAGTCTATTTTGAATATAGGAGTTTTGAGTTTTTTTTTGAATTTTTCGTAGTCGTCCCCCTGGTGTGCTTCTACCGTAAGCTTATGTGGAATACTAAAAAAAACTAAATTTTCATAGACTAACCTTCGATTTCTGAGTTGACAATTCCGGATAAGCAATCTATATATTGTTGGCAACATTGGAAAAACGTGTATCACAGGTTAAAAAGAGCGGCACGCGCAAGCGCTCTAGGGTAGTAAGTAAAATAACCGCCATTGAGGAACGTCCGATATTTTTGCTATTTTCCCTTTTTATGATTAACTTTGTTGTGATAACTTAATAACTGATTGTGATTCAGTGTCTATGTTTTTAAAAAAGTACCTTTAGTTCAAGGTATACCTACAAGAATATATAAAAAGAAAAGTCCTGACTGACTGACTGACTTATCAACGCCCAGCCCAAACCCTTGGACCTAGAAAGCTGAAATTTTGCACAGAGGTTCCCTTTATAATGTAGATAAGGAATAAGGAAGGATTTTTCGAAGCTCAACCAACAAATATTTGAGCAGCGATTTTATAGTATTTTTTTGACAACTCCGTACATCAAATGTTACTTAAGTACTGCTTATCCTAGATATCTCATACTCAGAAACCGGAGGTATCACTCTACCAGTATTATAAAGACACCTTCCAATACCAATAACCCCGACAAACAGCTACAATTAATCATTTGTCTTGGAAAAATCAGTAATTGTTAATTATAAGATTTCCCTATAATTACTATAAAGAATTTGTCAATGGTAGGAAGGTAATTTTCTTTCCTTGCAATTATTTCAGAGAAAGCATTACGTGTAACCTTCACAACGTCCACTGTTGTACACGGGCCGCCAAATGACTGCTACAATAAGGGTTAGGGGAAAACTGGCCTCTGGTCCGCGGCCCACATTATACGGAGTAGGAACAGTAGTGGAAAAGTTGGCCGAAAAAAAACGAAAAAGGTGCAAAATAAAACGAAAGTATCAAAATTATGTGGGGGTATTCCTCGAAGCGCACCAACGATGAAACATAGAGAAGAGCATGAAAGAATACGTAATAAATGATATCGATAGACGTTTTAAAATTCAACTGTCCTAATTGTTTTTTTATTAACACTACCAGGAAAGCAGAAATGAACTGCAGCTAGGTGAGGATTAAGTATTACGTTTTATTTCGCACCTTTTTGTCATTTTAATGAAATTAAATCCCGATGGGACGATTTAACTACGATACTTTTTTCCCATGGTATTCTGGCCCACGCATTCGGCCAACTTTTCCACTACTATTCCTACTCCGTGTTATGTGGGCCCCGGACTAGAGGGCAGTTTCCCCCTAACCCTACAATAAGCGGTTAAATTGGAAAATAGATTAAGCTGCGCTTGCCGCGGTCAGTACATGGATGGGTGACCGTTACACATCGAGACCCCTTCGTGCCTCGGAGAGCACGTTAAACTATCGGTCCCGGGTGTCGTACGAATACCTATGACAGTTGTTGCGGGTCAGAAGCCCGGAAGTCTGACAACCGGTCTAATTTTAGGATATCGGTATTGCCCAGTAACTGGGTTGCGGAGGTCTGATGGCTGTCGCTCCGTGTAAAATACTGGATGATAATAAAGATTAAACATAAAAATAACTTTAAAAAAAAGTAAAAACCGACTTCAAAGAAATACTAAAAGGAGTAAAATAATTACCATAATATAAAATTAACAGTTTCAGAAGTCGGTGGCTTCTATTTGCTTCAGTGTAGAGTTGCACCGACTTCTGAAACTGTTAATTTTGTATTATGGTAATTATTTTACTCCTTTTAGTATTTCTTTGAAGTCGGTTTTTACTTTTTTTTTAAGTTATTTTTATTAAATACGTTTTAGTGTCATAATTTTAACCCCCTCCTTCATAACCCTTCTTTTTGGCTTTGACGTAGTCGGGCATAAAAAGTCCTTTCAAATGATACCTTACACGATATAATGAAAACATTTCAAAGGGGGGGAGGGGGGGACACGCACCCCCTTCTCTTTTCAAGTAGTCAGTTCCCAACAACAAATATAAATAAAGCAATATTAGTAATTTGAAAATTTAATTAAATTTAACAGTTTCAGAAGTCGGTGGCTTCTATTTGCTTCAGTGTAGAGTTGCACCGACTTCTGAAACTGTTAATTTTATATTATGGTAATTATTTTACTCCTTTTAGTATTTCTTTGAAGTCGGTTTTTACTTTTTTTTAAAGTTTATTTTTTATTTAATACGTTTTAGTGTCATAATTTTAACCCCCTCCTTCATAACCCTTCTTTTTGGCATTGACGTAGTCGGGCATAAAAAGTCCTTTCAAATGATACCTTACACGATATAATGAAAACATTCCAAAGGGGGGAGGGGGGGGGGACATGCACCCCCTCCTCTTTTCAAGTAGTTAGTTCCCAACAACAAATATAAACAAAGCAATATTAGTAATTTGAGAATTTTGCTTTGATCCGATGAGGAGTTCCGTTCCATATTTCTGAAGTTCATGGTCTAATCATAACAAAATTTAAATGGGACCAATCGGAAAGTATACCCTTTCGAATAAAAAAAGATTTTTTCAAATCGGTTCATATTTGACGGAGATATGAGGTAACACACATAAAAAATAAAAAAAATAAAAAAAAAAATACAACCGAATTGAGAACCTCCTCCTTTTTGAAGTCGGTTAAAAAAAACATAAAAAAACATAAAAAAAATAAAAAAAAATACAACCGAATTGAGAACCTCCTCCTTTTTGAAGTCGGTTAAAAACCCAGCAGACTTGGTGGTAAAATCTTTACGGTCCGTCTGCTTAGCTTCAACCCTCACATTAAATTACGGTGCCAAGCAGTTTACTGTTTTCCGTCGTGTGTATGTGAGAGTCAGAGGAACTCTCCTATACAGAGCCAGAGGGGTATAGAGGAGCTCCTCTATATTTTTGCTATTTGGATTCATGTGCTCCATCTTACCTTACCATAAAAATAATTAGGGCAATATGCATGGTATTTTATCTCAACTCCGTTTCGTATAAAGCGCAGTTCAGACTACGCTATACTATTTCGCTATATAGTAAAGCATATCGCGTCATAAGCTATAACTATATAGCATGGTCTCCTATGTATAGCAAGTTATTTGACGGCGATCCGTCGAGCGACGGATGGAGTAGAAGTGAGGCGGGGCGGTGAACGAAGAATCGTACGATATAGCTCTGAGAATCGCTAAAGTATATTGCGTACAGCAAGCCAATACTTTATACTTTCCGCCTGTCCCGCCTCTTCCGCTGTAGAGACGACGTTACAAGTAAGCACGTCGACACCTCGCTGTGCTTACTCAGCAGCTGCTGCGCAACCTCCCATCCGAAAGAAACAGATAAAACAACAGACCGACAAATCAAAGAGTCATAGTAAACCGGCTCAGAGTAACGTGCCTTCAGTCCAGAGGAAAGACCAAGCAGACAAGGAGGGCTTCGTAACAGTGGAGAAGAAGCGAAGGAATCTCATCATCTCACCTCTCATCTTACCTTAGCTTACCATCAGGTGCAACTGATTCAAACAAGACGCTGTCTTACAACAATATTGCGTAAACGTTTTGATCAAAAATATACTGTTACTAGCTTTCGGCCGCAGCTTCGCTTGCGTGAAATTTTGAACCCGTTATGTGACGATTTTCCATACAAACTTTCATCCCCTATTTAACTCCCTTAGGGGTTGAATTTCGAAAAATCCCTTCTTAGTAGATGCCTACGTTACAAAAGGAACCTACTGTCAAAATTTCAACTTTCTAACCCCAGCGGTTTAGGCTGTGCGTTGATAGATCAGTCAGTCAGTCAGTCAGCTTCTCCTTTTATATGTATAGATTAATATTGTTAATTGTTTGTTGAAAGAATACACGTGATGTCTAAATTAAAACTGCGTGCAAAGCAAATAACAGTTAAATAAATACATACTTCTATTTTAAAAACACGTTAATTGTCTTTTTAGCTATGAGGCAATATTTTGTTTTGAATCAGCGTTTATCGCCACAGTCAATTAAAGTAGAACACAAATTGAGCAATATTAATATTACATTACTTAAACTAAAAACCACAGATCAATGAAACGAGGATAAGTTATTTTAAGAGATTATCACCGGTTTCTGAAAAACTGAAGGCCCCGCTTCGAAGCAGGGACTGAATTACCGAAAAGTAGTATTTTTATTAAACGATATGATGTCATACATATTTAAAAGGATTTACCGAAAATTCCGGAATCCTCAGTATCACAAATGCATGTGGGGGTGCATGAAAAGAGTCTCCACTAGTGACGATACTTCAGTACATCCGGCGCATCCTGGGCAGTCAGCCCCGCTACCAACCTTGCTGACTAGCTAATCTTTTCACAGCATAAGCTATTTTCGTATAGCTCGTGCTGACACGAGAGAAGCAGAAGAAGAAGTATCACTTTTGATACAGTTTGATACCGAAATTAAAAGATACCAAATTATAATGATGAATCGAAATATATTGGTTAAATAACGGTATCGATATTTAACCAAAAAAATACCGATTGCTTTTTCAAGGGGGAAAAAGTACATTTATTGATGGTTAGACTATTAATAACGTTTGTTCTTTTTTGTATTATAACTTTCGTGAGACACATTCATATTTATGAGTAGTTACGGTTTACTCACGTGCAGTTTTCGGTATTGCCCGACTAGTTTCGGACCCAAACGGAGCCCTTAATCATGAGCTGAACACGCGCACAATCATAAACTTTTGTTCCACCATTTTACCCAAAATTCAATAGTTTAAGAGAAATTGCTGTTCAAAGATTTCATAAAATATACGAGTACGTTAAATCTATCTATACTCAGCTATGATCAGTTGTGTTTATATTTTAGGTCATATTTGGGATCACGGATTAGAAGGTCAATTTTCTGATTCAGGGATAAAGAATTTTTGGATTGGACAACTGTGCTTGGTGGTAGGATCTATACGGTCCGCCTGGCTAGCTACCACCCTCACATTAAAGTCCGGCGCCAAGCAGTTTACTGTGTTCCGTCGTGTGTATGTGACAGCCAGAGGATTCGTGTGCTCCATCTTAGACCCTGTCTGCGCTTACCATCAGGTGCGACGAGGGTCAAACGCGACCAAATCAAGAAATAAAAACAAAAAAAAAAACAGTGAAATGAGTGTGTAGTATACACCTCTGCCCTTTCCTTTCGAGGAATACACACGTGATGTTATGTTAAAATGGTCTAGGACCAATTAGAATAATTAAATACCTACTTAGATGCGAATATGCTAAAACACATTTTTGGCATATTCGTCTTTATTTCTATGATCTGTGCTTAAAACCATACTGCTAAGGTTCTAATTTGACAACGTTAACCGCTGTGAATTCGGGACATGGTTGTGGTTTTGGGTTTACTCAAATATCGAGTTGAACCTGCTATTTTAAAGTCTTAATCAAAAAAGGTTTTGAATTGGCTGTGCTTAAAAATAAAGCACAATCCGCCCAGTATTTTCCTACTACTTTGCATGGCCTTCTGCCCAGAATTGAAAAGGTTTAGCTCTTTGTACACCACACTGGCTTGATGCGGGTTGGCAGACTTCACACACCATCGAGAACTTTTAAGAGCTTAACTTAAAGTAAGTTAACAAATTCTGATCCGCACATGAATTTGAAAAGTCAGAGATGAGCCGTCGGGATTGAGATTGAATACTCCTGCATGGAAGGTAAGCGGGTGCCTGCCGTTTTGCCAATATTATTTTGACAAAATTTCATTACCCAAACGCATTTCAGCAACCTTTTTTTATACCAATGCAACATTTTGGAATGATTTTAGTACGCACATTCTCATTTGGTAAAATTTTTACTCGCCAGAATATTACCAAGAATATCATTAAGGCATTTGGTCTTTCATCAAATGATTTATTACAGCAAACAATCTTTAGACAATAAACATGTAGTCAAATTATTGTAACAAATTTTATCTTTTTTAAATCGAAACAGCTAGGTTAGGTTAGGTTAGAACTGTGTGACCACACAATGCCAGAAACATATTTTTGAATGTAAAACCAGAAACTACTACTACCAGAATAGTTAAGACGATACTAAATATTTGGCCTAATTTATTTTGTGTAAAATATGTTATACCAACTGAAATATTTGACTACATTAAAATTGGTAAAAGTAGGTATTAGTTGGTAAGCAAGTTATTGTTTAAACATTAACTTGCCAAACATTACGTTTGCGTTACAATTATTTGTGTAGAGTTTATTTGCTAAGTAGTAATTTGGCAAATGAAATTATGCGGAAAATTGTTTGAGAAGTGATAATTTCTCATTTTTTTTTCGATGAAACAATGTAGGCCCAAGGTAAGCATTTAAACGCTAGGTTATCACTAAAAATACGACAAAACTTCAAACTTCATAACTCATTTATTCAAAATAGACTAGAATTACTTAGTTCTTTTTGAACGTCCTATCCTATTTACAAAAGACAGCCCCCAAAAATGCCCACCCTTCACATTAAAATTAGGCCTAACTTAAAATGAATTGAAGAATTGCCCCCCTGATCACTTAACATCGCACTCTTGGTTTTGACCAGTAGTCAGGAAGGTCAGACAGCCGTGTATCATCATCATTATATCAGCCTAAGGACGTCCACTGCTGAACAAAGGCCTCTCCCACAGATTTCCACAGCTGCCGATTACATGCTGCCTGCATCCAACGACTCTCAGAGACCTTCACCTTGTCGTTTTTCCATCTAGCTGGAGGCCGTTCCACTTTGCGTTTTCCAGTGCTTGGACTTCACTCGTGTGGAGACTCGAGAGCCTTTCTGCCCCAAGAGCCATCAGTTCTACGAGCTATATCATACAATGCAATACTTTTTATTGTACACAAAACAAACAAGAAACAATACTATAAAAATAGAGATGTACAATGGGCGGTCTTGTCGCACTGGGCGATTTCTGCCAGACTACATTTGGATGGACATGATTTGCAAGAAAAAAGAGAGGGGTAGTTCTCAGTGTAACGCGGCGTCTTACGTAGGCGGTTCAAAGCGACGCGAATTACGAAGCGACCCGATGCAGTGACACGTGAATTCAATGCGATACGGTGCGAAGCGGCGGCTTTGTCCTACGAGCTCGCGAACCGCCCACCGGGCGCCGCCGCAGTTCAGTAGCACTGTACGGCACCATCATCTGCCTAGCCTTTTCCCAACTAAGTTGGGATCGGCTTCCAGTCGAACCGGATGCAGCTGAATATCAGTATTTTACATGGAGCGACTGCCTATCAGACCTCCACAACCCAGTAACTGGGTAATACGATACTCTTGGTAAGACTGGTTGTCAGACTTTCTGGCTTCTGACCAACAGTAACGACTGTCAAAGATCTACAAATGACAGCCGGGACCAACGGCTTTACGTGCTTTCCGAGGCACGGAGGAAACTCGCTATGGTAAATGGTCACCCATCCACAGACCAACCTCGGCAAGCGTGGCTTAACCCGGAAGATCGGTCTATGCGGCTGTAATTATTTAGCCACGAGCTCCTCCACTATACGGCACTGTAGCACTGTACGGCACCGCATCCAGAAAATACCAAGCCAACTGAGCACGTTTGCTTCGCTTCGCGCCGCGTCGCATCGCACTCCACGTGCGTTTGGTCACGTAGGCCATCTCAATAGGTATCGACTGTTTGTTGTTTTCGCGTCGCGCCGCGCCGCTTCGCGTCGCTTCTAGATCGCTCACGTAGGATGCCGCGTAACATTATATAAGGAGATATATCTTATACACAGACGGCCGTCAATCTAAATAAAATCGGAGCAGCCATTTTATTTTATTCTTCACGTCACTCACATGGACAACCGGAAACTTCTCTTCCGCTTTTGAAAGGCAAACAGTTTCTCCATCACTTAAAAGAACTCTAAAACCAAACATTGAGCTTGACCGACATTTTTTGCGATATATTTTTTACAATCACTTTTTACCGGCGGTAAATTTTCACGGTCGATTATATAATAGACTGTTGACCTATTCAGGCATGCGATCAGAGGCCACATCAACTATTGTTCTTTAAGAATTCTCAGAATATAGTTATAAAATTATTTTTTTGCGGTCATTTTCTTGTATTTTCCAGTTGTAGTTACGAGTGGTTACCAAGTTGTCAATAGTCATTTATTGTGGCTTTTGCCTGCGGCTTTGCTCGCGTTAAATAACCTCAAAAAAACTCTTAACACACTACGAAAGTTTCTTTATTAATATAATTCAATCGTGATTCGAAAGACATGTTGCTCCATCTATGAACGTTATTGTTGTTTTCCTCGGTAACAGTACTTTTTTTCGGGATAAAAGTTACGATATGTCCGTTTCTGTATGTACACCTGATAATGTATGCATCTCTATTCACGGCTCATCTTCCGTGCGGAAGATGTCCGGTCTTTTGGAAGGCATACACGGGGACACAGGTCCAACGCGCAGAGGCCCCTTTGAGAACTTTAATCTAAAATGGGGTGGGGCACCTACCGGGGATTATCCACGGCTGCGCTATTGAAGTACAGTCATGGATCGTCCCAAGTGAGTGCAAAACTATTGTAAACTAAATAAAAAAATATCTGGTCTATGGGAGGGGGTGTTTAGTGGATCGGTTAACCTCTATTGCCGGAAGAAAACGGCGCCTGCCTTTCAAGTTTAAATTTGAAATGCGTTGGCAGACGGTGACTCGCCAGCTCACTAGCTGGGCCCCCTGAAAGCCGCCAGTACATAGGCGAAGGGGGCAATAAACGTGTGAGCGGCTAGGGGTGTAGAGAGGTGTGGCCCCGGTTTCGCCGTCGCGGATCTAAAAGACCCGGAGTGGGTTTCCCCGTTATTACGCCATTAGACACTTCCACCCCCGAGCATATAGCTCTGGCGGCCCCCCTCTGGACGGCCGATAAAGGCAAGCCAGAGTTGAGAGTCCTGCGGGCACTCTTGGGGTTCCACTCCAGCCAGCCAATAAAGGCAAACTGGAGACGAAGCCCTGACCGACTCTCTGAGGCAATAAGGTACGCAGTGTCGCCACTCACCAACAGCTCGCCACAAGCTGGTCTGCAAAATATTAGGACGATCGGTTCAGTGGTTTAGGCGTGAAAAGGTAACAAACAAACAAACTTACTTTCGCATTTATAATATTAGTTAGGATAGGATTAGGAAGTTAGGATATACATTACAGATCAAATAATATTACATTTTATACTATCATAGCCAAAATAAAATTTAAAAAAACTGCCTCGCCTTTTCCCAATTATGTTCAGCTTCCAGTGTAACCAGATGAGACTGAATACCAAAATTTTACACGGAGCGACTGCTATCAGACCTCCGCAACCAATGATATTATTTTTTGTATATAATATCATTATCCGCAATCCAGTTACTGGGCAATGTCGATATCTTAAAGCTAGATCGGTTGTCAGTCTTTCGGGTTCCTTACTACCCATAACGTCCATGTGGTGCCGGAAGTATAGAATAGCACTACCCCATCTCTTCCAGTGGGTTTCGTAAAAGGCGACGAAGGGATTCACTAGAGGATGGGCAGCAGCGTTCTCTGAGTACTTTAACAACCATACTGCGATCGCCTACACCCCTGCCAAGCGTGGCGATTATGGTAACCCCCCCCCCCCCAACATTGTTAGGGGAGGCCTATGTGGACGTCATTCTATGATGACTACCCATATCGACTGTCATAGGTATTCGTATGACACCTAAGACCGACGGTTTAACATGCTCTCCGAGGCACGGAGGGGTCTCGATGTGTAACGAACGGTCACCCATCCACGGACTGACCGCGGCAAGCGCTGCTTAACTTTGCAAATCATATGATCCGTGCAGTTGTTAATTAGCCACAAGCCACTCTAGTTCAGTGTAACAATAAACATTTTACAAGCTTAGTTTTAGTGTATACTGAACCTGAAACTAGTTTGTTCAGAATCACTAGGAGAACCGATTGACATAGTTTTTACAACACATTTTTTTTTCCATAAATTTTAATTTTGCTTCAGTAGTTTTCTACTCATAACAGTTGACGGGAATAAACACCTTGAGGCTTGAGACGGTCCTCTCGGTCAGTTTCCGTGTATTAGACAACCCCTGCATAGCACATCTTAGGCATTTCACACTTTACTAGGGAACTTAACGTGACATAAACTACGGTGTAACTTGGAGATTTATTAAAAAAACACATATTCAGGCAGTTCTGATGAAAATCTTGTTGGGGTGTCTCGGTTTTTGTATATACTAAAATTACGTTGTATATGTCGCAGAGCGAACGTGTGAAATGTCAAGCATCTTTGTTTTTTTGTTAATCATTATTTTTAAATTATTGCTAAACACACTACTTCAGTGTTTGGTTGTGGCGCGATGACAGATATCGGTGTGACCCCATAACAATGTGTGTGGTCGATTTAGAACGAACAGGCTGATGAGGCATTCGGTGTCGAACCCTCGTAGAAGACCTGTATTATTTGACTAGTTTGTCCTTCTTATTTTATGATCTTGTTTGAACTATATTGTACTAGCTTTCGCCCGCAGCTTCGCTTGCGTGAAATTTTGAACCCGTTAAGTGACGATTCACCATACAAACTTTCATCCCCTATTTAACTCCCTTAGGGGTTGAATTTCGAAAAATCCCTTCTTAATGGATGCCTACGTTACAAAAGGAACCTACTGTCAAAATTTCAACTTTCTAACCCCAGCGGTTTAGGCTGTGCGTTGATAGATCAGTCAGTCAGTCAGTCAGCTTCTCCTTTTATATGTATAGATTGTGACCTAGCTCATGTAACTAACAACTAATCTGAATACAAGTACTCTCAGTGGTGGTGGTACTCATGTTGGTTTTATTTACCATGCCCACATTGCCCCTGACAAGCAGACATCGGTTTGAACTGTGGCGGCATCTATCTCGCCACATGCAAACTATCCTACATCGCGCAATCAAGATTTAACACGCAGATAGTATATATACAACCTCCCAACATCAACCGTTGGGCAGTAGCCCGCCAGGCTCTCCAGGCCCGGTAGACTCCGCCTGGTTTCTCCACATTGGTGACCCCGACGTGATCTGAACACGCAACCTTCGCAGCTTCGGCAGCCACATCATCACTCCCTCAGCAGCTCAGCATTCAATCGAGCAGCAAGCAGCGAGTCCCACAGCCAGCCAGCATCCTCAACTTCAACGGGTGATGTGACCACTAGCCTGCAGCGAACGCGCAAGCCTGGTCACAACCCTCAGCCCACTCCAGCATCATGGCGCATCATACTGCACTTCGGCCGGTCAACTAGAAGAGGCACTTGTCTCCTGGTCGACGCAGTCCACAGCCACTACTCACCGCTCACAGTTCCGACTCACTGCGAACTACGCGGCATCCAGTTTTGACTCAAAGGAACCCCTCACTGGCCCTGGCAAGTTCTCAAGACTCAACGACCGCTGACTCATCAAGACGATCGACCTCCGGTCTCAGGGGGGGAGTGATGTGGCGGCATCTATCTCGCCACATGCGAACTATCCTACATCGCGCAATCAAGATTTAACATGCAGATAATATATACAAGGTTAGTCAGAAAGGGGATACTAATCCGCAGGCCACTTATAGTATCACTGATTACTGTCTTGAAGCAAGTGTTAAAATTTCAAAATTCGGCAATTTTTTTTTCAATGCAAAATGATTTTAAATTTAGTTTTTTCAAAAATTCTTCTTCCCTGCTTTAGTTACAAATTCAGAAAATAGTGCTTCTAATTCATGACCCCAAATAGGACCTAAAATGTAAACACAGCTGATCATAACTGGGGATAGATAGATTTTACAGATTTTTTTTTGAGATCTTTGATCACCTATTTCTCTTAAACTATTGACTTTTGGAAAAAGTTGTAGAACAAAAGTTATTCATTATTATGGGTACTTTAACCCCCTTTCAGATTAGTACCCCCTTTCTGACTAACCTTGTATACAACCTCCCAACATCAACCGTTGGGCAGTAGCCCACCAGGCACAAGACTCTGCCTGGTAGGAGGATCCTCCCTATGGTTGAAGGAACACCACACCAAGTTTCTCCACAGAACTATAAGGCTAAGCGTGTGCTGAGACGCAGGTGACGCAGCGCAGCACAGTACAGATTTTGCCGCGCAGGGCAGGCGAGGCAGACATAGGCCACGACCGCATGCTGCGACGCAGCTCGAAGACACATTCGAAATTTAACTAGTACAAAGAATAGACGCGTTCGAGTTGACGAACGTTTTTTTTAATAGTCTGGATGATTAGTGTCATACAAACAAGGTTCGCAACGCACTAATTCAATTAAATGTTCTGTCATTGCAATAAAATTCGAATTAGCGGTAAAAAACACATGTTGACATGCACCCGTCGCGCAGAAATCTGTGCCGACACTACAACGAGGCGCAGAGCAAGGCAGACACATGTCTGCGTCGCACGCGCCTGCGCCGCAGCGTACGCAGCTCCTAATACGTTCATACATTACAAAATCTGCTCTGCGCTGCGCTGCGTGCACCTGCGTCACCTGCGTCTCAGCATACGCTTAGCCTAATGCTATAATCACTGCTACCTAATTCTATAACCGAGATTGTCTGCGACATACATAAATTAGCTAATACATGATACAAAGCCTTGAATTTTGCAGTAGCGGATTATTCGCGCGTGATGCAACGCGTTCGATGTTTGGCTGAGGCTTTTTCAATGACTTTCAATTGTTGCTGTAGCCGACAGTTCAAGTTCAAATGGTGAAGGTCGTTAACTTGCACGGTATTATGATAAGTAAGCGTACGTAAGCGTGCGTAAGGTGAAAGCACGCGTACGTAAAATATCCATTTTCTATTGAGTGTTCTTAGAGCGTCTGTCCACGAGAAACGAGATTATTTCGGACCGAGTTCGGAACGATGTGACGGCGATCGTGTGACCACCGCGACCGATCTCGGTGGTTCCCAACTAAGACAAAAATCCATACACCGGCGCCGTCAATCTCGAATGTAGTGGACAAGAGCAGACGCGTTTTGTATTGCCGGCATTTCGGACCGTCAATATCTCGGCGGAGTTCTAGCGGTAGCGCCGAACTACTCACAATCTCGGTGGCCGAGATGACGGCGCTCGGATGACGGACGTGCGGTGGACACGCAGCCATAATAATGTATGTATCACTACTTCGGCAACGTCATCTCGTTCTCGGTGACGGCGGCGGTGGACAAACGGCTTTAGGGTTTCGTACCCAAAGGGCGCCATCGAGATCCTATTACTAAGCCTACGCCAGAAGTTCGTAGAGCAGTTCTAGCTAGCTCTAGCGAAAGAACCAAAATGGAAAGCGATACGCGTCACCCTCTGCACTACAACATCCCCGTTCGGCAAAGACTTAAGAGCCGTAACAGCTTTGCACAGCGTGTCCTCCCACTCACTGGCGAACGTTCACAGGCAAGAGTCCAGTTGTGGCGAGACAAGGCTTCTCTACCCATTCCGTTTGTTGCCCCTTCCGAGGATCTCCCATCCGGGCATGATTTGCCTTGGCTGACCTGGAAGTCTCTAAATAGATTTCAGACTCAGGTTGGTCGAAGTAAGGAAAACCTGCTCAGGTGCAGATTTGCGGATAACTCAAACCTGAAGTGTAAATGTGGTGCCGTTCCGCAAACTATGGCGCACTTAACATTATGCCCCGCCTGCCCTGTTACCTGAACTAATGGACGTTACGGATAGTGCTAAACTCATTGCTGAGTTCTGGGCCGACACGGTGTAGATTGTCATCGACGCACTAAGAAGAAGAAGAAGCCTACGCCGTCTGTCCGTCCGTCTATCTGTTACAGAGTGGTATTTTTTAACCATAATAGGTAGCCAGTTGATTTTTTTACAGAATATTGTTACTATGGCCTCTATAATGGTACGTAATAAAAATAATAAAAATTACAAACTGTAAAGTATGAGCATCATTAAATGCTGCATGATGCTCATACTTTCCAGTTTGGAATGTAAGCATTATAAAGCAATATTATTAATACATATACTTAATAATTATAAAACAAAATCAGCTCTCACGTTTGTTGCCCTCTTCGCCTATGTACTGGCGGCTTTTCAGGGCCCAGCTAGTGAGCTGGCGAGTCACCGTCTGCTAATATATTTCAAATTTAAGCTTGAAAGGCAGACGCCGTTTTCTTCCGGCAATATAAGTTATCTAGTCCATTTAACACCCCTTCCCATAGTCCAGATATTTTTCACCACATTTTACAATAGTCTTGCACCCACCTGGGACGGTCCATGACTGTACTCCAATAGTGCAGCCGTGGCCCCATCCCATTTTAGATTAAAGTTCTCAAAGGGGCCTCTGCGCGTTGGACCTGTGTCCCCGTGTATGCCTTCCAAAGGACCGGACGTCTTCCGCACGGAAGATGAGCCGTGAATTTAATCGAGATACAAATAAAACAAAATCAAACTATTTAGCCAGAGTATCACACAATAAATAATAAATTAGAATGCATTATGAAAATTTGATTAAAAAAATATAAATGAATATTGATAAAATAATGTACAGGTTATTTTAAGTCAATACTAATAATTAATCAACAATAATCGTATTTAAATAAGATAATAAACGCGTAAACAAATTGATATTTTAATTAAATCAAACGCCTGAGGGGGTAAATGACTTGTTATTAAAAATTAATTACTTTAGTGAAATTAAAATATCGTTAAAATACCTGTGGTCATTATTTTTATCATCAATAAACGTTATGAAATAAGTACTTAAAAGAATATAAATGATTATGGAAGTTTTTTCTATGTAACGGGTTGGTTGATGGTAGTTTCGCACCGATAATTCAGCCTTCATCAAGCTGTCACCCTCCCAATCTTCCTCCAGCAACGCCCTAAGCCGAGGTCCGAATCCCACTAGGTGTCGCCCTTAGTGCTGTTGTTGCTAGTAGTCATAATTAGGGCTTTCAAATACCGGACTTTTTCAATACCGGTATCAATACCGGTATTAGTGTGATCAATACCGTGATCACGTGATCACGGTATTGAACACAAGTTTAATTAGGACATTAATAAAACCTTTAAAATACGTGTTTTTATTTACAAATCAGTCTTTATTATGGTTACTTTCTGAAAAGAATAATAAAAAACTCTCTTAGTAGTATAACAATTTGGTATTGATTGATTTAGGACTAGGAATTAGGAACGTAATCAAAACTTAAAATAAATCTAGTCATTTCGCACGTAGGCATTTCACGTAGACTTTATAACGTATATGTAAGTCCGACGATTTCGGGAATCAGCTTAGGTGGGGCGCGGGAGGGTGAGCTAGAGATAAGAGCAAGCGCTTGCGCTGGTGAAAACATACATCCGTTTAAAGAATTTCGCTGACTCCCGTAGACTCATCCCCGAACGGTTCGGTTTTCGAAACCAAGCACTGTTGCATTCAGCAATTGCACCGCATATTCGAACACATTAGCTCCCGCTTCATGCGCTCGTACAAAACTGGCATCATATTCTTTGATGTAGCGAAAACCTTTGACAAGGTCTGGAACAACGGTTTATTAATCAAACTGTACCAATTCAACATGCCGGACCGTCTCGAGCCCATCATTCGAGACTTTCTGTCGGATCGCACCTTCCGCTATCGCCTTGAAGACACCCTCTCGTCCCCTCACCCCATCCGCGCTGGTGTCCCTCAGGGCTCCGTGCTATCGCCCCTTCTTTTCACGCCGTACACCAGCGACATTCCCAAAAGTGGCTTGGCCAAGTTGGATCTCTTCGCCGATGACACGGTCATCTACTATTCCGGTAGGAGTATCGATAGCATCACTCGAACCCTCTAAACCGTAGCCGTCACCCTCGGGGTATGGTTCCGGTAATGGAGAATAGAGGTGAATCCCGAAAAAAGCGCAGCGGTTTTTTTCGAGAGATACGGTGACTCCCACATGCATCCGTCCCGTCCTCATGTTCGGCAAACAGATCCCTTGGGAGATAAAAGCTAAATACCTGGGGGTTATTCTCGACAACCGTCTGAAATTCATAGACCACTTTAAAACGGTGTGCGCTCGCGCCGCTTTTGCTGTCGGTCGCATCCACCCCATCCTTAAAGCGCGCAGTAAGTTGTTACTTAGAAATAAGCTGAGAATCTAGGTGACGTGCGTCCGCCCCATCTTGACTAACGCTAGCGTCGTGTTCGCACACGTTAAGCCTTCCCGCTTCAAATCCTTCCAAACCCTCCAGAATCGAGTGTTGCGCAGAGCCGCGGCTGCCCCGTGGTTCATGCGTAACGATCAACTCCATCTTGATCTAAAAATGCCAACCATCAGGTAATACCTCAAACGCGTTTCCAAGCGTTACTTCGACACTGCCCCCGCCATCCGAACCCCCTAGTCGCCGCAGCGGCCGACTAAAGTCCCTCTCTCATCAGTAAAGTACAACGTCCCAGGCACACACTTTTAGAGCCCGATGACGAAATTACCCTCCTTAAGGAGGGAGGCGAGTAAATCGACCAGCACATTACACAACGTCCGCCACCATCCAGCTTATCGTCCTCGCCGACGAGGCCCGTTGCGACGTCTCCCGCCGCCGGTCACGATCCACCGAGCTCTCCCGTCGTAGAGCCGGTTGTCTCTTCTGACTTCGCAGTCACGCTGATAATTCAGCCCTCATCAAGCTGTCTCCCCCCCCCCCCTAAGCCCCCGCCAGCAACGCCCTAAGCCTCCGTCAGCAACGCCCTAAGCCCCGTGCTCGTCCCACTAGACATCACATCGTAAATTGTACCACATAATACAATTTCCTACTACTTATTACAACAAACCGCAATAATATATATGAATGTTTGTAATACCGTAATCACGGTATTGGCTCGTCAATACCGTGATTAAAAAAAGACCAATATATATCCGTGATTACGGTATTACGGGATCCCGGAATACCGGTATTGAAAGCCCTAGTCATAATAATATATTTATTTGCCAGAAACACGGTACAAATTTGTTACATATACACACATCAAAAAAAGTTTGCGGTCACTAGCATAAGCTGATACAATTTTTTTGATTAAACTTTATCAAGAAAAATTATTTGTTGTGTGTTTTCTTGATAAAGAAAACTCGTGTCTAAAGAAGCTAAAAAGAAGAAGAAATCATAATATAATCTACCGTAACAAAAAAGATTTCGATTTTTCAAAGTGATCGCAAACTTTTTTTGATGTGTGTATGCATATAGATCATCATGTGTAGCCGACACAGCGGCATGCAAATTGAATCATATTAGAAAAATATAGCTTTGTAACTATTAATTAAAGGGTGCTAATTAAACAGACTTCTTTTTAATAGCATTATTCGCCTCTAAAAATCTACATTGGCTTCTAAATTACTAAGTCAGCCACAATTAACGAGCGTCTGAATGATACTATCTCAGCCACTAGTTATCTTCTATATAAGCCACTGTTCGTCACCCACTTTCATTTTCACAATAAAAACAAATGAAAAACAAAAAGAGTCGACGGAGCCCCGCTGTGCGCGGCTCCTATTTCTGTCTGCAGGGTTTAAAGTAACCTAACACGAAGGGGATGACGGGGGCTTCGTTTGCTCGCTTTGCTCGCTCACTCTACCCCCCGTCATCCCCTTCGGGGTAGAGTGAGCGAGCAAAGCGAGCGAACGAAGCCCCCGTCATCCCCTTCGTGTTAGGTTACTTTAAACCCTGCAGACAGAAATAGGAGCCGCGCGCAGCGGGGCTCCGTCGACTCTTTTTGTTTTTCATTTGTTTTTATTGTGAAAATGAAAGTGGGTGACGAACAGTGGCTTATATAGAAGATAACTAGTGGCTAAGATAGTATCATTCAGACGCTCGTTAATTGTGGCTGACTTAGTAATTTAGAAGCCCACGTAGATTTTTAGAGGCGAATAATGCTATTAAAAAGAAGTCTGTTTAATTAGCACCCAATGATTATCGCCTCGCTTATAAACACCTACAACTCCAAGAAGATTGCTGATGTGTTGATAACCTTAGAGATAAAGCTGTAAAGTCTCATTTGCGTGTCAGTAGTGTAGGTCTCCTAAAAACTCAGTCTGCTAGCGACAGAGTGCTTCGATTGCATGGAAGGTTTACGTTTGGGGAAGCTAAACGCTATGTAGTTCCTTTACCCCCAAATCTCGAAGTATAACGACTGTGATCTTAATTTAAACCTACTGTAAAACACGACGACGCTTCTGTCTCGATATGCAAGTTTAGTCAGAATCACTGATGACTGTTTTGAAGCAAGTGTTAAAATTTCAACGTTCGATAATTTTATTTCTATGCAAAATGATTTTGATTTATCAAGAAGCTGTCAGTGCTGAATACTGCCCAATCCTGTGCCAAAAATAAACATGCAGAAGAGGTAAAAGTAAATCGTGAAGCAGTGCGATGCCTCCCACGTAAGTTGTCGTAAGCCACGAAATTGCAATTTTGTGTTTTTCACGTAAAATCGTCCAATTTTATGTATATTGTCTGTTCAATATACAACGTTATTTTTAGTATATACAAAAACCGAGACACCCCATCAAGATTTTCATCAGAACTGCCTGAATATGTGTGTTTTTTTTAAATAAATCTCCAAGTTACACCGTAGTTTATGTCGCGTTAGGTTCCCTAGTAAAGTGTGAAATGCCTGAGATGTGCTATGCAGGGGTTGTCTAATACACGGAAACTGACCGAGTGGACCGTCTCAAGCCTCAAGGTGTCTATCTATACCCGTCAACTGTTATGGGTAGAAACCTACTGAAAGAAAATTGAAATTTGAGGATTTTCCCAATAAAGGATGCTGGTACAAAATGATTTTTCTACAGTTTTTTTTTCAAAAATTCTTCGTCGCTTCTTTATTAACGAATTCAGAAAATGGACTTTTGGGGTAAGTGATAGAACAAAAGTTATTCATTGCCTACTTTGACATCTTTTCGGATTAGTAAACCCTTTCCGACTAGTAATGTGTACCTATAATTTCGATACAAGGTCCCTTGAACCCACTGGTTCTGTGCAAGACCATTATAATTCAGTGCCATCTGTTTGCCTATACAATTTCATGTAACGAAACCATATTGCGATTCATTTCGATGTCAACACCATCTAGTTGTACAATATGGACTATTGGAAAATTAATCTTAAACAATTGCATTCACTCTCAAAGCACATTTTATAGCATTTACCTTTTTTAACTGACTTTCAATAAAAGGAGAAGGTTCTCAATTCGAAGTGTATTTTTTTAATAAGGTCAAGTACTTCTAAAACTCCTTCGATAAGGAGCTAAACCAATCCGATTTCTAGAAGTGACTTAAGATTATTTGATTGGCTAACACTCCTAAATGGGACGGCCAGGCTATCTGCCTCGCCTTGCGAATAATAACGTTTTATTTTAATGAAGAAAAAATATCGATGCCTAACAGCCAAAAAGGGATAACCGCCAATTTACTAACTTTATAGGAGAGTGGTATAAAGTTTTTTTTTTTTTTGACCTTTACTTTCCCACTGCTGGTTAACGGCCTCCCCAAAGTCCTTCCATGTACTCTTTTCCTGCGCTACCTCAAACTAGCCCTCGCGGTACGCGTCTAAGTCATCTCGCCACCTCTTTCTGGGCCGACCTTTCAGGTACCCATTGTGTGGAGACTCTTGCCCAGCGGTCATTATGCATGCGGCTGACGTGACCCGCCCAATCCCATTTGAGCCTGGCAGCCTTTTTGCCTACGTTTATTATCCCCGTTTTGGAGCGCAGTGTGCTGTTCCGAAATTTTTACAGATGATGTATTTCTGTTGCCGCTATAACAAAAAATACTAAAAAACAGAATACAATAAATATTTATTTATTTATACTTTCGCACATAAATTTGTACAGAGGCGGACTTAATGACATAGGCATTTTCTACCAGTCGACCTTAGGGTGATGCAGAGAAAACATGGTAGGTGCACTAAAAGAGGCTATGTGATGTGTACGCAATTAAAATTAAACACAAAGATAACTGAACCATTTTTGGCAATAATAATACCTAGGTACCTACATAATATACATATATTATAAAACATTTACGTACATATTAAATAAATTATAAATAATAGATATTATATACATATGTATATATATTAATAATATACTATACAATACCTACAAATATATATATATATTTATATATGTAAAGATAAATCAGCGCTGTGATGATTCTGCCAATTCCTTGTGAAGATGTTCACGCACTTTAATTTTAAAGGAATAGCGACTATTCGCCATCCTGATTTCCAAGGGGAGAGCATTCCACAGAAGAATAGACTGGACGAAGAAAGAAGAGTGTATAAAGTCATATATCAAATAGTCAATATTTAAGGGGGCTCCCATACCACAAACGTGATTTTTTTACCGTTTTTATAGATAATGGTACGGAATCCTTCGTGCGCGAGTTCGACTCGCACTTGGCTGGTTTTTTAATGATACTTTAAGTGGCCTGCGGATTAGTACTCCCTTTCTGACTAACCTTTTATAAGTCCACTATCTTTTGCCGGCAGCTTCGCTTGCGTGAAATTTTGAACCCGTTAAGTGACGATTTTCCATACAAAATTTCATCCCCTATTTATATAACTTCCTTAGGGGTTGAATTTCGAAAATATTAAAATTTGTAAATTACTATTATTAATATTGTGTTATTCTTTCTTTTTGGTTAATTTTTGTACTCAAGACTTTGTATTACACTACTCACAGGTCTGTGGTCAAGACTACATTGTTCTCTCATACCTATCCTAAATCATAGTACTGTATCTACTGAAGTTGTTAAGGATATCCTTTTTTTAAAAGAGTAACCATGGAGTTTCTTGGCGGCTCTTCTCCATAGGAAACGACTAATTGGAACCGTGCGCCTAAATTCGACTTTTCATAAGCGCCTGTATTGGTTTATGTGAAATAAAAAAAAATTGATTTTGATTTTGAAAAATCCTTCCTTATTCCTTGTCTACATTATATAGGGAACCTCTGTGCAAAATTTCAGCTTTCTAGGTCCAGAAAGCTGTCATTTTTTTTAGGGTTTGTGCAGGGGCCTAATTCTCCTAAAATAAATCTTGATAAATCACAACCGAACCAAGGCCGGACCGTTCATTCAGACAGTTCTCAATTTCAAAAGCCATCAAATTGTTTGACACAAAAAACAAAATCAATCATTTTGAAAGTTTTCGAAACCAAAAACTGACTGACGGTTGTGGTTCGATTGCGTTTGGCAACAATTTATTTTAGGAGAATTGGGCTCCTGGACGTTGAAGAGTCAGTCAGTCAGTCAGGACTTTTCTTTTTATTTAAATAGATTTCCCCAAAAATGGCGCTTATCCCTTTTTGGTTGTTAGACATCAGTATATTTAAATGTAGTAAACATTTTGTAACAACGTGCTTGATAAGCTATCTGTGTTTAAGTGAAATTGTGGCGTAACATTGTTTGGTTCAAGCAGAGGTTGACTGACATTTTGATTGATAATATTCTTATCTTTGACATCGTAGTTTTTTTCCGGTCTTTGCTTGGAGACTGACCTTAAGGTCAATGAGTATAGTACACTTCCTTTATGTGGTATGGCGACGTTTGAGTTTTAAGTAGAGATATGAAATAATAACAGTGGCGTTAAGCATGGGTGATACTCGATGCGTATATCGATGGCACAGTAGATATAAGCTAAAGCAGTACGTCAACTTACTATAATTGACCTGGGGCCTAATTCTTCTAAAATAAATCTTGATAAATCACAACCGAACCAAGGCCGAACCGTTCATTCAGACAGTTCTCAATTTCAAAAGCTATCAAATTGTTTGACACAAGACACAAAAAACAAAATCAATCATTTTGAAAGTTTTCGAAAACAAAAACTGACTGACGGTTGTGGTTCGATTGCGTTTGGCAACAATTTATTTTAGGAGATTTAGGCCCCTGAATTGAAACACTCACACAGACACGCACTGTATACTGAGTAGTTTTTTGTTTTTGTTAGTCTGTTTTCCGAACTTACCATAAGAGCGGTTACGCACTGCATCCGATCCGAATCCGTGAAAATACGTTCCGAAGTAGTCATAGAACTATTTGTATGGTAGTTTACGCACTAGATCCGACTTCCGTCATCCGATTTCTCTCCGTGATCCGTGAGTTTCCAATCCGGAAGAAATATTACGCTTTCGCATTACCTCGGATTCAAATCGGACGCCAAATGGATATGCCAAAGATGGCTCCTGAATTGTATGAATTTGGATCAGAGATCGGATAATGCGTAAGCGATATCCGAATTAGATCCGAGTTTTTTAGACTCTAGATTCGTATTTTCACGTATTCGGATCGGATGCAGTGCGCAAAGCAATATCCGAATTCGGTCCGAGTTTTTTATACTCTTATTTTCACGGATCAGGATCGGATCCAGTGCGTAATCGCTGTAAGTCTTGTTGCAGTGCGTGTCTGTGCCAGTGTGTCAATTCGGACGATTGTAGGTAGTTGAAGTACTGCTTTAGCTAATATATACTGTGTCGATGGTGTCACCCCATGAATGAAGACTGTGTGAATTAGATTTTACCAAAGTTTTTATTTTTTCATCGCTGTCGATGGCACCTTGTGTGAACATCGAAGTTGCGCTCCTTCGTAAATTATCTAACTCGAAGTTTGAAATAAACAGGTAATATACTAAAAATAGTTTCGGAGGGCTTAAATATCTAAGGCAGCATTATGAAAATTCAAACTATGACAATAAAGTCGCTTTTGAACACTGTCAATAGAAGCGTTCTCATTTCTATTGACAGTGTTCATAAGCAGTATTGTTCCAAAATCCCAACAAAGTCAGAAAATCGTAGGAATCGCGTGATAATTTGGATAATAATTTGAACAATATATTGTGGGTTTAATTTGCGAATATTGCGCCCCCTTTACATGATGCCCAGGCCCGGGGCACGTGCCCCTTCTGCCCCACCCAAGGTACGCGGTACGCCACTGGTAACACCCAACCGATCACGATTTAGGGCATATACATAAAGGAAGTGGGTAACCAGCGCCGACCTGCCAGTGCTTGTCAGTACTGGTGCTTGCAGGTAACCGCTACATAAAGGAAGCGGGTAGAAGCATGAGCTGGCATTTTTTAACAAAAATTTGCAATTCCCTTACAGCAACAAATGACGGCCTACCAGCGCTGATCGGAGTAGGTCGGAACTTGTCGGCGCAGTTCGGAGCTTGACAGCGCTGGTTCGCCACACAGTATGGAGACTACCTGCGCCGACTAACTGCGCGGACCAGCACTGACAAGCGCTGATAGTTCGGCGCCGGCACCCCGCTTTCTACGTGTATACGCACTAAGTCGCAAGTAACCGCGAGTGTAAATTATGTTTGTATCAATACTCTACCTACTCTGGGAACCCCGAACCGAATGTTAATCAAAAGAAGGAAATTACGTTGCTCTGTTAATACAACGAAGAGAAAATTGAAGAAATCAATATCCAATTTAAGCGGTTATTTTATTTTATGTAAGTTTTTTATTCCTTCTCGGGTGTCTCCCCCTGGCGGGTGGGAATCGGTACGACCCCCTTCCCCCCTTAGCTGTGCCACTGTATAACTAGGTAGAACTCATTCGCATGCGATAAGAACTCACATTTATTTTTGATTTGCTAGACAATGATCTGCTAAGTTCAATATTATAACATAAAGTTATTGCTCTATAAAGTTCTGAGCTAAAGTTCGAATTATTCTATGGTTGCCATATTTCCTACTCTTTGGTTCCTTTCATTTGACAATGTCATATTTTGTTAAGGCTATACAAGATCTTTGAAGATTTATAATTTTTGAATAAAACATTATTTAATAATTCGTTTACAATAATGTTTTCAGATGACACATCTTGTTCTGATTGCAAGTTAGAAATAATTCAGAAACGATGGACGGAGTTACTATTGAATTGGGTAAGATAGAATGATTAAATCACTAGATGTTGCTCGCGGTTTAACTTGCATTCTAGGCGAACTACTTCATATAAATGATGGAATCAGTCGTTACTTTGCGGAAATCCATGGCATACAAATATGTAAATACAATATCTGGCTTTAATTCACGTGAGGCACACTTCCTTGCTAATTTCTTTTTTTGTTTTTTCTTATGTTTTGTTTTGTACTGTGTGCCTTTTGGTCTGTGTTAAATAAATGTATTTTCTTTCTTTCTTTCTTTCTTTCTAATTCCGCTGAACAAGATCGCTAGTTTGGATGCAGTATGCAGCACCACCCTCCCTCCCACAAGTATATGCACATGCAGAAAGAGTGGAAAAACAATGAAACATTGCCATCAAACCAATACTCCTCGACCGCTAGAACGCGCGCTTTCGCGTCCTAGCGGTCGAGGAGTCAACATATCTTGTCCCGTGCAGGGGCGAAACACGTGTCGTGTATTGGTTTGGTTGCATGTTGCATTGTTGTTTCACTCTTTCTGCACGTGCATATACTTGTGGGCGGGAGGGTGGCACTGCATACTGCATCCAAACTAGCGATCTTGTTCAGCGGAATTAAAGCTAGATATTGCATTTGCATATTTGAACTACTTCATGTAACCGGATACAAAGAACTGGCTTTTGCTTGGTGGTAGGATCTATACGGTCCGCCTGGCTAGCTTCCACTCTCACATTAAAGTCCGGTGCTTGGCAGTTTACTGTTTTCCGTCGTGTGTATGTGAGAGCCAGAGGGGTATATGGGAATCTCTCTATATCTCAGTTACTTGGATTCGTGTGCTCCATCTTAGACCCTGTCTGCGCTTACCATAAGGTGCGACTAGGGTCAGACGCGACAAAGACAAAAAATAATAAAAATGTTATAGAATTTAAGCTGCGGACACACTGAGCGTATCTTACGTTGCATATTTTTAGTCGCGTTACGCGTATTCAATGCATACGCGTAAGGGGTCGTCCATTAATCACGTGAGGCTCGAAGGGGGGGGGGGGGGAGGGGGTTAGGCAAAAATCACGAAATATCACAAGGGGGGAGGGGGGGGGGGTGTAGTAAGGTATCACGTGTATTTATTTTTTCGTCAAACGCGCGATTTATAAACCGAAAAGCGAACATTTTTATGCCAGTCATGAACAACCTGCAACCTTTCTATCTCGACATTTTTATCATGGTCCTTAATTTCAGAACAAAATTAGATTACACTTTATGCCTAAAAGATAATATTCTAAAAATAAGATTCTTTTTAGGTACTAAAAATACACGTGATTTTGGGTGGGGGAGGGGGGGTAGTCTTAAACCTCACCACGTATCACCAAGGGGAAGGAGAGGGGGGTGGGGGTTAAAAATGCTAAAAAAACATCGCGTGATTAATGGACGGCCCCTAACGCCACCAAATACCTACATAGAAATTCTCCTGCGCGGCGTTACCACGCGTATTACACGTCGTTACGCCAACTGTAATAGGGCATAGAAGGTTCGCGCACATCTTGCGTTATTAAGTTAACTACAGTAAATGAAATCGTGTAATTCCTTCAAACCTCGTGATCTCACTGGTGACACAGATTGACCTAGCACTACTTTCTTACAGATAGAGAAAAAAAAATCTAAACTACAGTCTAGTTTTCTGTTTCTGAGTCATTTTAGCGCCCCAAGTTATCTGACGGCACGGAGCGATATCGCGGTAGTCACGCCAGCTGTGTCGCCATGCTTTCATTTATTTATGCATGGCATAGAGATGTCATAAAAAGCAAGAATAAACCTTATTAAGTGGTTAAGATACGATCACTTAACCCAACCGCAAGAAAAAAGTGTTTTTATTTTTAATCAAGCTAAATCCTGCGCAGGGTTAATCTATACTCGTAATAGATCACGTGGTTTTAAGGAATTACACGAATTCATATACACCCTGTATATTCCGCGTATTTTCAGCGCCTACAGCCAGACTTAAGTGTGCGTCCTGATTGACGGCGCACCGCGCACGCGGAATGAATGGCGCATTAAATAAATGTTCGAAACGTTTGAATTTTGATATCGACATTATAAAAACCAAAGTAAAATAAACGAAACACTAAACACGCGCGTACGCGTCAACTTTCCCGCGTGCATTAAGGACAGGTATCGACGGTAAAGCCGCGGTAAAGCCGCTCCGCAATCCGCAATACGCCCGTGCGCCGTCACTCAGCAGGACGCACACTTAGCGTATTTTGCGTCGCGTATTTTGTATGTTACGCGGCACATGATACGCTAAGTGTGCTTTGGCCCTTACTTTTTGTTTTATACAACTGTGGGTAATTTTACAGCTCAACAAATGCGTGCACCCACAAGAACCTGTGGATCAGCTGAACGCGAAGAGTTTAGTAGAAGTTATAAATAAATACAAGAAAGATATTTGCATGGACGATATGGATAATGCTTTGCTATCTGGTGAAGATATAGAGCCGTTTATCAAGTATAGATATCCTATATTAAGACTGAAGTAAGTAAACATTAGCTTTCTCTAAAAAATATTATTTATCTTTTCTTTTCTTGACTGCCTCTTTGGTTTAGTGGTCGCAAACGCGACTGCTGAACGTGAAGTCCTGGGTTCAATCGCCAGGTTGGTGTAGAAGACACAATAACATAATCGTTCGGGGTTGATTCTATCATTACAGTTATAGCTAATATCGGTATGTCAGGATTGCGAGCAAGGTAAATGTAGTAAATAAAACCAACATAGACTCTCCACCACTGAGAGTACTTGTATTTGGGTTAGTGTTAGTAACATGACCTAGATCACAATATAATAATTTACACAATTATTACAAGATCATAAAATAAGGACAAGCTAGTCAGATATAAAAGATCAGACTTCTTCAGCTGTTCAGCACCGAATGCTCTCGCTTCGTCGAATGACCGCCGCCTTTATAACATCGGGTGCATTGATCTATAGCGACGACTACCTTCCTATGTCAACATTGCCCAGTGCTACCCGCTACCGATAACATTGGGCAAAGTATTATTGGATTTTTTCCGTGTAGAATTTCGCTGTAGCAGCCCGGAGTCAGAGAGAGAGTGGGGGCACACGATGCGTTGCGGCGCCGCACCGCAAAGATTTCACCGTATCAGCGGGCACACGAGCGGTGCGGACTTGCAACCACAGAGACGAGGCGGGGAGGGGTGAATGCGTTGCGACGTCGGAGCGGCACCGCTCAATTGTTTATGCGTCACAAGGAAGGACACACGCTCGCTCGTTTCGATTTTTTTCTCTACGATTTTTTTGCTACGGCGCCGCTGCGACATAACAACGTTGCGGCGCCGCACCGCTCGTGTCCCCGCTGATACGGTGAAATCTTTGCGGTGCGGCGCCGCAACGCATCGTGTGCTCCCGCTCTGAGCGGTGCTGCTGCGGCGTAATACATACAAACCATGATATTCTACACGGTGCGGTGCGTCGCCGCACCGCACGCTCGCCGGACCAAGACGAGGGGGAGGGTGTATGCGCCGCAGCGGCACCGCTCCGGCGCGGCGGCGTCGCAAACCGCAGATGTGTTGACGGAGAGCCGTTCCATACGGTGCGGTGCGGCGCTGCACCGCACCGTACACAAGCGTATCTTTTAAAATGTTTCTTTTACACCGATTTCTTTTTTTTATTCACGACTGCTTTACGGCTCTCTAATAACTCTACCTCTTTTTTGTTTCTAGATACTTCTGGGAAATAAAAGACTTACCAAAGAAGATGTACCTCATGAACACTATAATGCTTTTCCATTGCTGCGTCAGTTCTATAGACGGGATGGTGGACAGTGATATTTGCCACTATCTAACCAAACACGAGCAGGAGATGATACTAAAGTTTTGTGAGAGATTGTCTGACATGGAAGTGACGGCGAACAATATTCAGTGCGCTATTAAGGGTTAGTTTCTTCTTTTAAGGCGCTTGTATCAGCAAAAGTGGTGCCACGAAACAAAAAAAAAACATTAATTCTATCTTCACACAATACAGGGTGTAAACGAATTCGTTTAATTCCTTAAAACTACATGTTATATAGATTAAATCGGCATGGGACAAAGATGCATTTAAAAAAAAAAGTTTTATTTCTTGCTCTATTTGTAAGTGGCCGTGTCTAAACAACCTAATAAGGATTCAATAAAAAAGTAAGCAAAAAAAAAATTGTGATACATTTCGGTGCCTAAATTAATGAAGACACGGCGACACAGCTGCTTAGCTGTCCCATTTCAAAACCTAGTAAGGGCTCAAAACGAAATTTTACAAGAGAGCGCAACGAAACGTTAAATCGATTAGCCTTCGAAAAGTATTTATCTTAGGTAAAACCATGTCGATAAGGTGACTTACTAGGTTTTAAAATGATCAGAGGCAGTGAATGGCACTTACTAGGTATCGATGCTTAAATATATCTGCTTATTATTTGAGTTTTCAACGTTGGTGTTTTTTATATTTGGTAGAGACTTTCTAGGTTAGCAAGATTATGCAATAAAACGATTTTTGTAAAAATAAACTTTAAAAAAAGTAAAAACCGACTTCAAAGAAAAACTAAAAGGAGTAAAATAATTACCATAATTTAAAATTAACAGTTTCAGAAGTCGGTGGCTCCTATTTGTTTCAGTGTAGAGTTGCACCGACTTCTGAAACTGTTAATTTTATATTATGGTAATTATTTTACTCTTTTTAGTTTTTCTTTGAAGTCGGTTTTTACTTTTTTTAAAGTTTATTTTTTATTAAATACGTTTTAGTGCCATAAATTTAACCCTCTCCTCTTCATAACCCTTCTTTTTGGCTTTGACGTAGTCGGGTATAAAAAGCCCTTTCGAATGATACCTTACACGATATAATGAAAACATTCCAAAGGGGGGGGGGGGGGGGGGACGCACCCCTTCCTCTTTCCCAGTAGTCAGTTCCCAACAACAACTGTAAACAGAGCAATATTAGTAATTTGAGAATTTTACTTTGATCCGATGAGGAGTTCCGTTCCATATCTCTGAAGTTCATGGTCTAATCATAACAATATTTATATGGGACTAATCGGGAAGTATACCCTTTCGAACAAAAAATTAATTTTTCAAATCGGTTAATAAATGACGGAGATATGAGGTAACAAACATAAAAAATAATAAAAAAAAAAAACAAAAAAAAAATAAAAAAAAATACTACCGAATTGAGAACCTCCTCCTTTTTGAAGTCGGTTAAAAAGTGTCCCTTACTAGGTTTTGAAATGGGATAGCCGAGCTGGCAGGTACGACTAGCACGATATCGCTCCTTGCAGTCAATTAATTCGGAGCGCTAAAATGACTCAGAATCAGGAAACCAAGTGTTTTTAACCGACTTCAAAAAGGAGGAGGTTCTCAATTCGTCTGAATGTTTTTTTTTTTTTTTTTTTTTTTGTGTGTTTGTTACGCGATATCTCCGCCATTTACGAATGGATTTTGATGTTTCTTTTTTTGTTTGGTAAGCCATACTTCAAAGGTGGTCCCATATAAATTTTATTGAAATTGATTCAGCACTTTTTGAAAAAATCAACAAAAACAAAAAAAAAATACACAAATCGTATGTAGACGACGTTCTAGTTGTAGTGCTGGTCCGAGAATTTGTACACTTTTGTAATTGTAATTTGTGGCACTAAAAAGTATGAAATAAAAAAACTTTAAAAAAGTAAAAACCGACTTCAAAAAAAACTAAACGGAGTAAAATAATTATCATTTAATAAAACTACCAGTTTCAGAAGTCGGTGTTCTACGCTGAAACAAATTGAATGCACCGACTTCTGAAACGGGTAGTTTTATTAAATGATAATTATTTTACTCCGTTTAGTTTTTTTTGAAGTCGGTTTTTACTTTTTTAAAGTTTTTTTTTTGTTATTTTTTTTGCTTAATCTTAAAAAAACTAGTGCTAAGCCAATCTGTGTCACCAGCAGATCACGAGGTTTGGAGGAATTACACGAATTTGTTTACACTCTATACAACCTTATTTTTACTTTATACGAGAACCCCAACAAGATTTTCATCAGAACTGCCTGAATGTTTTTTTAGTAAATCTCCATGTTACATTTTAGTTTATGTCGCGTTAAGTTCCCTAAAAAGTGTAAAATGCCTGATATGTGCTATGCAGGGGTTGTCTAATACACGGAAACTGACCGAGAGGACCGTCTCAAGCCTCAAGGTGTCTATTCCCGGCAACTGTTATGGGTAGAAAACTACTGAAATAAAGTTGAAATTTATAAAAAAAAAAGTGGTGTTTAAAATAGGTCAATGGATTCTCCTAGTGATTCTGAACAAACTAGTTTCAGGTTTAGTATACCTATACTAAAAATAAGCTTGTATATTTAAATTTCAGTTTAGCCGATTGCACGTGCAAGACACTGCCACCGCCATGTCGTGTGGACGCCGAGCAGTGCACCATACATTGTTCACACACTCTTAGCGCATGCCACCGCGTACCTATAGCCTGATCATGTAACACAAACATTTTAATCTCAACTTTACAGAAGCCTGCGACTCAGTTACACCGAGGCCGAGACCCAAAAAGAAGCCCAAACCGGACTCACCAACACTGAAGGTGAAGATACAAGTCACGAAGTCCGAACCAGCATCCTCAGTTTCTTCTAAACGTTCCGTCACCTCCATTGTATCTGAATCTCCCGACGAATTGCCTGCAGACAGCATGAAAAGAAAATTCAATGCGTTAAAGTTCAAGTCATCAGTCACTGTACTCCCGTCAGTCGCGACTGATATTTCAGTACATTCAGATGCTGAGTCTAAAGCATCGAACGAGAAAGACAGTTCTAAATCTGATACAACAGCTGAAAAGGAGCCTTTTGAGGTCAATGCGGTCCAACTTAATGTGGGACGGATCACGACAACGAGTCCGAAAACGGATTCGGACTCAGGTTGGTTTAATTGAGTCTTTCTTGAATGGTTTAATTGAGTCGTTTTTGAATGGTTTAATTGAGTCTTTTTTGAATAAAATAATTAAAATTATGACTGTGACTGCTACGTTGGTCCAGTGGTCAAGCGTGACTGCTGAGCGTGAGGTCCTGCGTTTGATCCCCAGGTCGGTCAAAGTGGTATTGGGTTTTTCCGCGTGGAATTTAGTTTGTTGTGGTATAAACACTGGTAAACTACAAGGACAAGGATCTATATGGTCAGCCTGGCTAACGACCATCCTCATATTAAAGTCCATCTTCAAGCAGTTTACTGTGTTCCGTCGTGTCTATGTAAGAGCCAGAGGGGTATAGGGAAATCCCTCTATATGTGTATCTGTTACTTGGATTCGTGTGCTCCATCTTAGACCCTGTCTGCATTTACCCTCAGGTCTAAGGTCAAATGCGACCAAGGCAAATCAAATAAAATAAACTAAATTTTTGTGTGGCAAAACATGATATCACAAAAATCTCTCACTCATTTGTTTGTGATGAGTGATTTAGTGAGGGATCATCTCTATTTTTATAGTCATGTTTCTTGTTTGTTTTGTATATAATAAGGCTTGTTTCAAACGTTGGTTGTGGTTGTGGTGTAGTTGTGGTACAACTACACCACAACAACAACAAGTGGGCGAGCACTAATTTGTACGAAAATAAATAGTTTAATTCACGCGGACCACATTTTGCCGCCAAATTCAACCGTGTGGGCTATACCGATCACATTGCAACTACAGCGCAACCACCAGCGACACCGCGCATTAGCGGCTGGCCACTTCGCAAACACAAAGCAACGTCGACGCAACGTCACCGCGCGCACGCCTTCGCCCTCCCACTAGTCACAACGTAACCACATCGCAGCTACTAGCGACAATGCAACCACATCGGAATTTTGTAGTTAACACAACGCAACTGCGAGACGTTGCAGCGACACTATTCACACGTAACCACTTTTTTTTTTCTTTTTCGTGGGAATGTCCTCATGGATGCCCTTTGCCCGGGGAAGGCGAAGAGGTATGCCGGACTCTTACCGGCTAAGTAAAAGTAAAAACCACGGTGTTCCTTCTTGACCCTTGGCCGGGGTCGCGGGATTCGCAGCTGCATGCACTGCAACCCCGGCAGACCTCGGGCCGCCAGGTCCTGGCGGACCTCTCCTTCTGTGGGGCCTTGCCCCACGTCCTCCTGAGAGGCGCGCACGGAATACTGCGCCCCGCCTTCTCGGGCCTGTTACTGGTCGGGCGACGGGTCCCCTAAGCCGCCGCCCGCAGGCCACACACTACGGTGGTCACAGATCGTCGCGCGCCCTCCGGCGCCCGGTGCGTCTGGCGCGGGAAGGGAGACTGGCAGCTGCCTCTCTCTCCCTCTCCGCTCCCTCTTTGGTCCCATCACCTCCTCGCAGAAGGACACGTAACCACTGCGTGACCACTTTTTGTCGCTGTGATGTGGTGTGGTTGTGGTACTGGTATTCTCCCTAAAGAGTATTGCACGCGTGTCCATTGCTTTTATTTTCCAGAACGTCGCTGCAAGGAAAATTGCGCCTGTAGCAGATGCAGTCCAAACGGACTCTGCTGCGCAGATCCTGACAGTGCAGTTAAATGCGATGAAGAAGATGAAGACGAAGACGAAGATGAGGATAAAGGAGTTCTGTCGTTAGTTGCAAAGCATACATAAACCCACGCCTTTTTCCCATGAGGGGGGAGGTAGAAACTGTAGAACGCCACATGCCACGATCCTAAAGGTGGATCCAGACATTGCGAGGCATGCGCCGCCAACACACGCTGGCTCGCCTCGCACATGCTCAGCCTGTGCGCAGCACATGCCTCGCCACAAACATGAAGACAGACAAACGAAGCATTTGCTTCGCACGCGATGGCTCGACCCGAGCATACGTTGGTAAATTTTTTCGACACGCACGCCTCACTCCGAGGCCTTCATTATGCGCCGTTCGTGGCGCATGCCTCGCAAAGTCTGGATCCACTTTTACATACTCGCTTCGTTCACGTTCATACATCTTGTCATACACACACGCCGGCAGAGAACGTTTGTCCACCGCTGCCGTCACCGAGAAACGAGATTATTTCGGACTGAGTTCGGAACGACGTGACGGCAATCGTGTGTCCACCGCGCTGCCGTGCTAACGAAGGATACAATAACTCGATTTTGGACGTTTTTGATTTAAATATACAGGGCGTCCCACGACTTTGCCACATGGAGGGAAAGTACCTTAAATACTGTAGATAGAAAAAAATACTGAATGAAGACTTCATTTTTATTTTAAAAACAATACGAACTGCATTCAAAAATTTTAAATAATCACCTGTCTGAACCGGGAATCGAACCCGCTAAATGTGAAAACAAAAATAACTGTAATTTTATTGTACTGATCGAAAGGCTCGATCAGATACATTTATTTATTCTAAATAACATAGCATCTAAAATAAAAGGAAGACCATGAAATTTTACATTTGCTGTCAATTTCGGATGTAGTGGACAAGAGCTGACGTTTTGTATGGCCGGCATTTCGGTCCATCACGATCTGGGCGGAGTTCAGCGGTAGCGCCGAACTTCCCATAATCTCGGTGGCCGAGATGACAGCGCTTGGGGACGTGCGGTAGACATGCAGTCATAGTAATGTATGTATCGCTACTTCGGTAACGTCAACTCGTTCTCGGTGACGGCGGCGGTGGACAAACTGCCTGAGAGTACTACGCACCTGTCCTTTTCGAAGAATATCACCAATAACATCGATGTATGTCCTTCTAGGGCGTCCTCTACTGGCGTTTCCACTGACTGCCTTATAAATTCCTTTTTTTAATCGCCGTTCACTCATTCTTTCAACATGACCAAACCACATTTTAAGCATACTTCTTTCAATTTTTGTCACTACATCATCTTTTAAACCGCAACTTTGTCTTCACATCATTCCTGAATTTATCATTCAATGTTACGCCACACATACCTACTTCGCAAGGAACGCATTTCCACGGCATTTAGTTGGCAAGTCTTTTAAATATATTCTTTTGATGACCAACGACGCGTATTTGAGGCGGTTTATACTGTTTATCTATTAGTTTAGAGGAGCTCGTGGCTAATTAACAACCGCGCCAATCATACGATTTGCGAGGTTAAGCTGCGCTTGCCGCGGTCAATCCGTGGATGGGTGACTGTTCGTTTCACATCGAGACCCCTCCGTGCCTCGGAGAACATGTTAAACCGTCAGTACCGGACGTCATTTTAATACCTATGACAGTCGTTATGTGTAGTCAGAAGCCCGAAAATATGACAACGGGTCCAACCTAAGGATATCGGCATTGCCCCGTAACTGGGTTGCGGAGGTCTGATGGCAGTCGCTCCGTGTAAAATACTGGTATTCAGCCGCATCTGCAGTGCGAGCACGGTTCTTCTTATCGAGTCGAGTCGAGAAATTTATCAATTATAAACGTCAAACTTGACATAAGATATGGATAAAACGACAGCTCTTGTCGTTATATCTATATCTTATGTCAAATTTGACGTTTAGAATTGATAAATTTCTCGAATCGACTCGATAAGATCTCGAGTCGATAAAAATTTAAACATACCGAATCTTATCGAGGGTCGGTAGCACGGAACTTGCTTCGGGAACTTTATAGAGCCTTGTCGACGGCTATGTTTTCTCGACAGCTTATCAACTTTACAAATAGCAACACCAGAAATATGCAGATACACAAATACTATCACTAAAATATTTACAATACTATTAAATAATCTAAGCACAATAAGAAAATAACCACAGAATAATAAAAAAATACTCCGCTGTGGATCCTTTCCACGTCCCGACGCGCTCTGCTTTCAATAATATCAAGATGATTTCTCCAAAATTCATTTTTTTGCTTCAAAAAGTCTTTATCGACCAACTTTTTAAAGACGACAACAATTCGAGATAATTCGAGAAATTTACCAATAAGAACTGTCAAAAGTCGATATAATGGTTAAATCATATCGAGTATGTCGACTTCATATCGAGGCGTCGGTAAATTACATTGATGAAAGAAAAATAAGAGGATATCAGATGTGGTCACATGATCTGAAGTCAAGTTTTCCTCTTATGGCGTCGACTCCGCCCTCAGCAATGAATTACATCTTCTGATGCAACACTTTGTCATGTTAGGTTTTGTTCACTTATCCTTTATAATACAACAAAAAATACCTAAACACCCAAAGTTCACTGTAGAACTGTAAATAAACTTCGAACAAAGCTTGAATGACAGACGAAAGGGTAGATCTCTAAAATGGCGTCATGTCAAAAATATCCTTCAAGGCGGAGCTTGATGACGTTGAAAAATTATAATAGAAAATTAAAATCTATGACATATGGTGTACACACTTTTTACGTTTGTAAATTACGTGTAAGAACGAGACAGATTATATTTTTTAACGCGGTACATATTGGCATAGTATTAAAAAAAAAACATCAATTTAGGGCTTATCCTCTTATGTTTCTTAAATCAATGGTAAATTACGATCCGTGCTACCTTTGTCGTTTTATCAATATCTTATGTCAAATTTGAAGTTTAGAGTGGATAACTTAACGTCTCGATAAAATTCGATAAAAAGAACCGTGCTCGCACTGCTGGTTAGACTGGAAGCTGACTCCAACATTATTTGGGAAGAAGGCTAGGCAGAACATTATCATTTAATAAAACTACCAGTTTCAGAAGTCGGTGCATTCAATTTGTTTCAGCGTAGAACACCGACTTCTGAAACTGGTAGTTTTATTAAATGATAATTATTTTACTCCGTTTAGTTTTTTGAAGTCGGTTTTTACTTTTTTAAAGTTTTTTTTATTTCATACTTTTTAGTGCCACAAATTACAATTACAATAGTGTACAAATTCTCGGATCAGCACTACAACTAGAACGACGTCTACATACGATTTGTGTATTTTTTTTTGTTTTTGTTGACTTTTTCAAAAAGTGCTGAATCAATTTTAATAAAATTTATATGGGACCACCTCTGAAGTATGGCCTACCAAACAAAAAAAGAATCATCAAAATCCATTCATAAATGTCAGACGAATTGAGAACCTCCTCCTTTTTGAAGTCGGTTAAAAATTGTTTATCTATTGTGTCTATGTTTTCGGTACTTGATCAGTACCCCAAGTGTGAGTTTTATTCGTTAACTACTGTAGTTGCGTCACGCCAAAAATGTATGAAAATGTAGGCTGCGGCTCTAGGCGCCCCGTTCAATACTAATATTCGCGCGTTAATTCAACGGGGCGCCTAGAGACACAGCCTAAATTTTCATACATTTTTGGCGTGTCGCAACTACAAACGAAAAAACTCACACTTGGGCTACAGTTGAATGTGTTTACATAGATTGTTTTACCTATAAGTAAAAGCTTAAAATCGCGGTCTGAGCAAAACGGTGTTAAATCCGACCGTGTAGGGCGATCGTTACAATTGATACTTTTTTTCTTCTTCAAGAATAATTATCATACTTTACGTTACGCCATACATTAAGGAAGCAGGTAACCAGCGCCGACCTACCAGCGCTTATCGGTACTGGTCCGTGCAGGTAACCGCTACATAAAGGAAGCGGAAAGAAGCAGGGGCTGGCATTTTTTAACAAAAATACGCCGTATATTCTTGCAAATACAGCAACAAATGACGGCCTACCAGCGCTGATCGGAGCAGGTCGGAACTTGTGGGCGCAGTTCGGAGCTTGTCGGCGCTGGTTTGCCACACAGTAAAGAGACTACCTGCGCCGACTAACTGCGCGGACCAGCATCGGCAAGCGCTGGCAGATCGGCGCCGGCAACCCACTTTCTACGTGTATACGCACTAATAAGGAACCAAAAAAAATAGGCAAAAACAATTTAGCTTTTTTTTGCTGCCTTTTCGATTCCTCGCATCAATGAATGAAAGCACGGTGACCGGTGACACAGCTGGCGGGCACGACTAGCGCGATATCGCTCCAGCGCAGTCAGTTAACTCGTGTCTCTAAAATGCCTCAGAAATAGAAAGTCTTTATTTTGTATATTTTTTTTTTGATTAAAAAAAAAAACATATATTTTTATCCGTGTAACCAGTAGACCACGCGGTTTGAAGGAATTAGACGAATTCGTTCACACCCTGTTAACAAAAACAGACTGGGCTATTTTAAAAAATAGTCTTTACTTTGACCAACTCTCATTATAAGAGGGATATGTGTTCAATATAGATTAAGAAAATATTACAAAACATCTTTTATTACAGTTTTTTGAGAGAACAAGTTGAGGACTCTATGGTTGTTTGGAAATATTGGAATCCTTCGTTTATTGAAGTTGGAAAGAAATGGATTAGCGGGTATTTATGTTTGAGGTTAACGCAGGTATTAACGACCGGCGACACCTCTAAGAAAAATTCGAAATTGACGCTATTATTAAGCGTTGTGGTTACTTTTACACCTACTTTTTATTTTTATTTCTAAATATAGTACTGTTTATTTTTATTACCTGAACTGCTTTTAAATACAAGGATACCTTTAAAAAAAATGAATTGAATAAGTTGATTGTTCCTATTGCCAAGTCATAGCAACAGCTACAAACCTATTAATGATTTTATGAACCAACCATTCCAATAAGGAATTAATTAATGTGTCAGTAAAACCTGAAAATTTTCGATGGGTCGTTGATAGCTGCGTTTACCTTACTTCTCTTTTCTGTCGTATACTCTTATCTGATTGTTGTATCAGTCCTGAAATGCTTTCGTGACCACCAGTTCTTTCTATTTTGTTCAGCCTTCGGCTTTTCTCAGAGTGGTAGTCACTGGGAGGCCTATGAGCGCCTTAACCTGATCAAACGACCGGGTACCGGGACGATCGTTATAGTTGATATTATTTTTCTTCCTTAAGAATTATAATTATGTATTACGATGTTCATTACACGTATTCCGCGAGATGGATTCAATCAAAGCTAAAGTAAACGTAGGTTTAAAATATACGCATCACTTTCTAATGTCATATTACAAAAAGAGGCGGAGCTATTTTATAATGTAGGTTTTACTGTGACCATCTCTCGTAGTCAGAACGAAATATTTTGTTCAATATAGATTAAGAAAATGTTATAAAACATCTTTCTATTACAGTACGAGAGAAAAAGTTCAGGAATCTGTAGTTGATTGGAGTTCTTCGATGATGAAACTTGGAAAGAAATGGATTAACCGATATTTTTGGTTCAGGTAAACGCAGGTATTAACGACCCCTCTAAGAAAGTTTTGAAATCGATTATATTTATTAAGAGTAGTAGTTGCTCTCACATTTACTTTTTCATTTTATTTGAAAACATAGGATAGATAGTTTATTTTTATTACCTTAAATGCTTTTAAATAGAAGAAAAGGTTATAATAAAAAAAATAAGTCAGTAAGTAATTGTTTCTATTACCGACCCATAGCGACGGCTACGAACCTATTAATGATTTTTATGAAGCTATTTTAAATTTAGAATTTAAGAATATTTCTTTTAACTTATTGAATTTCCAATTATACTTAACGAACTTCTTCCTTATATAGATACATATTAATATTTCTAACTAAACAAATATAATCATATAAAATAATCAAAACCGTAAAAATATGCATATAAATATTTTAATTTAGAGATCTTGTAGATCTGCAATAACTCACATTTATTCTATTAATACTATCAACAAAATGATAATATTTACAAGAGCCCAAATATGTGAAAAAAAAAAAACTGTATGATTATGTAGAATCGATGATAGGTTCTCATTGTCGTTAATGGTAAAACCTGCAGATTTTCGATGGGTTGTTGATAGCTGCGTTTACCTTACTTCTCTTTTCTGTCGAGTCTTCATTACTGAAAGTCGTGTCCGTCCCGAATTGCTTTCGTGACGTCCGCCACCATTTCCTTCCATTTCGTTCGGTCTTCGGCTTTTCTCAGAGCGGTAGTCACTGGGAGGCCTGTGAGTGCCTTAACCTGGTTAGACCGCTGGGTGGGGGACCGGCCTCGAGGTCTTTTACCTTCGACCTTGCTCACAACAACCATTTTTTCAAGATTGTCAGGGTTTCTTCAATCTATGTGACTAAAGTAGCTGAGGATTTGCAGGTAAGGGATTGTCGACAGTCTGGTTTTTACTCCTAATTGGTCAAGGATCGACTTGTTTTGTCCTTGACGGTCTAAGGTATGCAGAACATTCGTCTCCAACACCGCATCTCGAAGGTATCGATCTTTGTCCTCTCAGATGTGGTAATAGTTCAAGATTCTGAGCCATACAGGAAAATCTGAAGGAGATGGACTTATGCTTCGCGGGAATTTCCTGCCCTGTTCTACTCTATCCGTGTCAGCTTCAGCATACCTCGTCCTTCGGCACCGATTTGACTTTGGCTCTTCTTGATGATGTATTGGATGAGTTTGTCTCCAAATGTCTGAAGGTCCAACTGCGAGAAATATAGGAGCACGCTGGGTACTGCAGCTCGGGTATCCTCGTTTCCAGGAATGGTACCGCGTTTGTTGCGATTGCGTCAAGACAGATTCTTCTTTCCTTCTAGCATTGTAAAGCTGTCATCGTCCACCTTAATAGCTTTAAGAGGCTTTCAAGAGTTATATTAGTGATGTGATTTATTAAGCCATTAAGATTGTGGTGAGTGAGAGTTCGTGATATTTATTTAGTATTTTCATTTTATCTAGTATGTATCTAACGGGGACTTGTCACCTGAAAACAAATGAATACCTAATTAAATAAATTCAATTTATTAGTGTTTATTTAACGTAAGTATGTACTGTTAATATAATCCCTGCTAGACCCGAAAGGGGCGTATTATCACTTCAATAGAGACGAGACCGAGTCCGTTGGGGGCAAATCCGGATATGGGGTTTTGGTCTAATGGATTTACCGTAGAATGTGTTGATATTTTTAATTGTTGCCAAGTACTTTCGTTCCCTCACTTCCGTCCTCATCGTAATATTTTGACGACATATTCTGCGGCAAATAGGTTTGAACGAATTTACCCCATATCCAGAATTACCCCAACAAACCTTACTAAAGTTATACCCAATCGATTAAAACAACGATCAAAATGTATCCGTTGTACTATACTTTGTTGGAGTACCTATGGATTTGGAAGTCCCTTTTATTTTCTATGTAGGCACATTTATCCGAAAGATTATAACCAGTACGAGCATCGGGCAGCAATTAATTATACACCTATAATCCTATTACTGCATATTGTCTGTGAGTCTGTCATGCTTACTAAAATGTCCTGGTGATGGTGGCCTTGTGTATCCGGTCGTTGGGTTCCCTACAATATGGTTGAGCTACGCGATGCGGATATGCATGTCTTGCTCGTGAACAGGTGCTGTCTGTCGAGACTGGTCAACCCTTAACTGCAATGGCAATCCTAAAAGGCATATTTGATCTATTTGTTACTCTTAAAAAAATAGAAATATAATTTGTCATAATAATTTGTTACTCTTATGTGAGTTTATTTCTTACATTACCTAACCTGCATTATTCTATTTTTCACACTACTGTAATGGAATTGTCATGAAGCGGGTTGCCGGCGCCGATCTGCCAGCGCTTGTCGGTGCTGGTCCGCGCAGTTAGTCGGCGCAGGTAGTCTCTATCTATACCATGTGGCAAACCAGCGCCGACAAGCTCCGAACTTCGCTGACAAGTTCCGACCTGCTCCGATCAGCGCTGCTAAGCCGTCATTTGTTGCTGTATTTACGCGAATTTGTATTTGGAACAAGGCGTATTTTTGTTAAAAAATGCCAGTCTGCTTCTACCCGCTTCCTTTATGTAGCGGTTACCTGCACGGACCAGTACCGATAAGCGCTGGTAGGTCGGCGCTGGTTACCAGCTTCCTTTATGTATACGCCCTTATAGAGAAGTTGGGAAATCTAATATGCCTGTAATTTCGCCGGCACCCACACCCTTTAAACTGCACAGCAATGCTTGGTATGGAGGTAGTATTTTCCCGGACGATGACTTTCACAAGGAACTTTACTATTAAAATTTTACCATGATTACCATGTTTGGCAGATGGATGGGTGATCGCAGTACATTCTGTATTTCTGCTGTCGCTGAAAATATTTTATAATTTTAACTTTGAGTGCTATTTTCATTTAAAATTATCTAATTTAGGCATCCCATACTGTTTGTTTGTTCAAATCAAACCATTTATTTCGCTTAAAACATGGATACAAGTACAACAGACAGATGTAAACAAAGTCAATATTATATAGTTCCAACACATTTAACCGTTTGTGGCATGCAAAAATATAATATTTCTATTTCCAATTCCTGAATAGGTATAACATTTCCAATCTAATTTACAAGGTAGGTAGGTATTTATATGGTATATTTCTCATTTACAGTCACAAGTAAAAGTAATATCACAGATTAACTAAATATTGACATATTTCTTAGAAAAGCAGACATTAAAAAACTAAGAAGTATCACGCAAATAAGTGTACTTACATAACATCACGCCTTATTCCCCGAAGGGTTGGCAGAGGTGTATAGTACACCCACGTTTCGCCGTTATGTTTAAGTCCCATGTAATAGGGGGCGAGCCTATTGCCATCAACCGGGAACAAATCCAGACTCCGAGCTGCTACTGAGAAATTCCACACGGAAAAACCCAATAACACTTTTGCCCGACCTGGGGGTTGAACCCAAGACCTCACGCTCAGCAGTCGCGCTTGCGACCACTAGACCAACGAGGCATAAGTGTACTTTTTATTGTACGAGTATATTTATATTTAGAATGTACAGTCTAAGAATTCTTTGATATTATAAAAGACATTATTTATGAGCAATTGTTTTAAACTTCTTTTCATACGCATTAGTTCTCTATTGCATATTGTTTTCTATTGCATGATGTGGTCTCCTATAATTGAGGGGATTTTTGTTCTTGTCCTTTATAATATAGCATGTAAGGTGTATTCTTTGTTGGAGATCCTAATAAAATAAAATAAAACCAGCGCTGTGGCTCTGTCTCGCACGTGAGTCACAGCATTATGTGACGCATATTTTTCCCAATAGTTTCTTTTTGGGTTTGTTAACACTTATATAAGTAATAAACAAAAAATAAATTATAATAAATAACTTTCTTTCTATTCACTAACATAATAAAATTTCTTGTCAGGTCAAAGCGATTCAGATGGACAATCTACCTGGTCTCAGGAGCGCTCATTACATTGTTGATTATAATAGCATTGCTGCTAGTATTCATACCGTGGAACAAGAACGATTCAGCGAAAAAAACTACAGACCTGAAAATAGAAAAATTTAGATCGAAAGATAATGAAGCCAACAGGTAATATACACACCGAAACGTTTCAACTGGGCCTCGATACCCAAATCCGAAAATATAGGCAAAAGCGAAAAATTCTCAAAGGTGTCTCGGGGCCAATTTTGATAAAAACTAAGGCAGTTGTCCCACCGCCGGCGAGGAAGCGACTAACTATCGGCTATTTTCTCGCTCAAGAAACGTACAATAGATATACCTACATTCCGTGTAAACAAAAGAGATGCATATATTAATAGTTGATCGCTGACTATTCACACTGCTGGCGAGGACTCGCTCCACTAGTTTGTCGCTGAGCGACAAGAGCTATCAAAGATAATACTTGTTCAGCGATACTTGCTCAGCGATGCTCGCTTAGTGGTCAAAACTCAGGCACTTGTCCCACCGCGAACGATGAGCGAGCAGCGAGTAGAGCTAGAAGCTAGAAACGAGTTGGCGAGCAGCGAGAAGCGAGTGTGTAGTTTCTATAGTTTTGTCGCTGGGCTATAGCGAGTGTGCGAGTGCGACGGGCGATTACTCGCACCACTCGCAAATGACCGCTGGTTGGTCTCTCAGCATGGGTTCTCCGCTAAGCGAGCATCACTAAGCAAGTATCGCTTGGGTGGTCAAAAGCCTGAAAGTCTGACAACCGGTTTCGCCTTAGGATATCGGCATTGCCCAGTAACTGTCTGTGCAAGTCTAAAATAACCAATTATTATTTCTTTCCATCTTGAACACACTCTAAGCTCGTTTTGTTTTTTCAGAATATTCCAGCTAAACGCTTACATTTGCAAGAACCATCTCTGTGAAAAGATTTACGTGGCAACCACTGAAAAAATTTACCCATCGCTCAGTAGATGCGTATTGCTATGCATGGGCCCACAATTATGGCCGTACCCCATAGGATACACATTTTTCAGCAAAAAGATAGTGACTTTGGCAACGAATAGACTCGAGTACAAATTCCAGTCGGTGCCTTCAGAAGCAGTACATCAATATCTAGCTGAAGCGTTCAAGCTCTTTCTGGGAGACTTAGCGAAACTCGAAAGGTATACCATGGAAGCGAGGAAAGAGAATCTGACAAGAGACATGCTAATTAAAAAGATGTACATTCAGATAGACGTGGAGTCCGACCCAGACCCTCGGATCAGGTTTGAAATTCCGAATTATTGCGTAATTAGTAACTAAAATAAATGGTCTATATTTGACAGCTGCGCGCACAGATAACGAATGCCTACGTGAGCGACGATGTCGACGCAACAAAATGTTGCCATATTTAAATATTATATTTTATACAGTTTTAGCCTAGGCGCACACTAGGCGCCGAGCGACAGCGACAGCTCAGCGACTAGACGCGTCGACAAGCTGCGGCCGACAATTTTCATGTATTTTGTTCAAAACACACTTGGCGTTAGAGTCGCGGAGTCGCGACGACAAGCTAGGGGAGTCGCGCGCGCTCGCTACTTGTCGCCGCGTCTAGTCGCGCTGTGCACACGCATACACGACGACAGTCGCACGACAGCACAGCGTCAGTCTCGCTGTGAAACAACACGGCCGTTTCTCTCGAATACTCTACTTCTAATGATCGCTTCCTGCACGACGTCTGTCGTAACGACTAGTCGTCGACGCAAGCGACAGCTCCGCGTCTAGTCGCGGGGACAAGACGCCAGATTCAAATGACAACGCCGCGTCTTGTCGCTGCGACTAGATGCGGCGACAAGTCGCCCAGTTTTTGATGGCCCTTAGATTGCTCCTTATTTATAAATAATATATTATTTGTAAATTTTTACTTGCTGCACCGGTGGACGTCATCATGTCAACGCCGGCTGTCACTGAAAACTAGCGCTGTGGCTCTGTCGCGCACGTGAGTCACAGCGTTATGCTGAGCGATGGCCGTTTTGCGCGGATGTGACGCATATTTTTCCCAAATTTCTTTTTGGTTTTGTGTATAGTTTTGTTTTATTTGTGTGCGTCCTGTTGGGGCGAATAAACGATGTTTCTTTCTTTGTAGGTTGGACACAGAGGAATCCTACACACTTAAAGTGGAAACAGCAAATCATCAAGTGACAATTAAGCTGCTAGCAGCATCCTTCTGTGGATTGAGACATGCGTTAGAAACTTTAAGCCAGTTGATCTTGTTGGACCAGACAACTGGGTACCTCATAACCCTATCATACATTGTCATCAAAGACGCTCCCAGTTATAAATACAGAGGTTTAATGATAGATACTGGAAGGAACTACATCCCTGTGCCAGATATAATGAGAACTATCGATGCTATGGCCACATGCAAACTTAACACGTTCCATTGGAGAATCTCTGATGTCACCAGCTTCCCTCTATTATTACCAGCAGTCCCTCAACTCTTCGAATATGGAGCTTATTCTAGAAGTTTAGTTTATACAAAAGAGGATGTGAAATCTGTGGTCAAAAGAGCAGGGATTCGAGGTATAAGAGTATTGTTGGAAGTGTCAGCTCCAGGACCAGTTGGGAGAGCCTGGTCTTGGGTTCCAGAAGCAACTTGCCCAACGAAGAACAGGAATTTTACTTGCAGTAATGTCTTATGTCTACGATTAGGGATCCGAGACTCCATATTTGATATACTCCAGATCATTTATACTGAAATCTTGGAGATGACGAGGGTTGAGGATGTTTTTCATTTGAGTGATAGTGTGTTTTCTTTGGCTAACTGCTTTTATCTGATTGAAGAGAGAGAAGGGTTTCTGGATAAGGCGTTAGAAAGACTGAAGGTGGCTAATAAAGGATTTCTGCCGAAGCTACCTATTATTTGGTATACGACGCATTTGACTAAGGACTTCGAAGCTAGGACTTGGGACAGGTAGTGTAACATCATGTTAATGTTTATAACAATGTAGAAATAATTGATTAATTCAGACAAAAGACGTCCACTGCTGGACATAGGCCTCCCCCAAGCGTCGCCACATCGACCGGTCCTGTGCTTCTCGCAGCCAGCGGACTCTCACGACCTTCACGGGGTCATCGGTTCACCTTGTGGGAGGCCTACCCACGCTGCGCTTTTCGGTACGTCGTCGCCAGTCCCAAACCTTTCAGCCCTATAAGCCATCCGTTCTGTGAGCAATGTGGACTGTCCCCTGCACAGTTTGGCAATTTTTCGTGGTGGTTACCTTGGTTCTCATGTGGATCTTTCTTCACGTGATCACGTAGGGAAACTCCGAGCATAGCCCTCTCCATTGCCCTTTGGGTGACCCTGAGCCTTCTTATGAGACCCATTGTTAGTGGCTACGTTTTAGTGCCGTAAGTTACGACTGGCAACACACACTAGAAATAATACCTTAGATCTATACAGAACGTAAACTTAAACGAATTCGTGTAATTCCATCATACCTCGTGATCCACATGACACAGATTTACCCTGGAAGGGATTTTTTCAATGACAATAAAATCAAAAAGAAAACATGGTGTTCTTAACCTGTATCATTTTAGCGCCCCGAGTTAACTGACTGCGCGGAGCGAGCGATATTGCGATAGTCATGCCCGTCAGCTGTGTCATCGAAATGTTTTAAGGTTAGACCGGTTGTCAGACTTCTGGGCTGCTGACTACCCGTAACGACTGTCATAAGTATTCGTATGATACCCGGGACTGACTGTTTAACATCTCCGAGGCTTGAAGGGGTCTCGACGTGTAACGAACGTGCCATCCACGGGCTGACCGCGGCAAGCGCAGCTCAACCTTGCAAATCATATAATCCGCGCAGTTGATAATTAGCCAGGAGCTCCTCTGAAATTAATCAAGATTTATTTGTAAGATATTTTTTCCAGGTTTGGAGTGCAGCTCACAGAATGGCAGCCAAACCCGTCGGATCAGTTCCTGAGCAGGTTCAAAGTGATACACTCAAGCAGATGGGACCTGTCCTGCGAAGTAAAGAAGCAAAGATGTCGGAAGTACAGGTGAGATGGATATTTATTATTCGTTTCAGATCAGGTCGTGGTCTGATGTATGGCAAGCAAAAATGATGATAGTTCGAGCCAAATATTATTTGTGAGTACAAAGAGTCCAGATGAAAACCAGCGCCAAGTAATTGTGCTTGGCATTTAGCTGGTCTGGACTTTTTCCGTGAAAAAAAAATACAGAATGTATATGTTACGGCTAATAGCCGAAGTGCGGCTACACCTAGTTTTAGCCGGGTACGTATGTTTTTTTGGTCAGTCAGTTTGTGAATTACATAAGTCTTAGGTAGCCTCCGACTGCATGTGACGATTTGATAGCATGATTTTTTGAAAACCTACGTAAGTTTGACGTTAAGTTAAGTATGTTATGATTAGAAGTACGTCTTGTTTACATCTTTTTAGTTCGCTTTTTATGCAGGCGGGTTTTTTGATTTTTTAATAAACTTTTTTTATTTACGTCTTTTTAGTATTATTTTATCAATGTATCGTACGTATTTATAAGTACCTACCGTTGTAATGACGCCTAAACAAATCTATCTATAGACACTTTATTTAATATAGGTACCATTACTCGCTCTAGTTCGCAATGTAGATCCTGCACAACTTTCAGGTTGTGTAATTCTTAAACGGTGCTTATGGCTGTAAAATGGTCAAGGAATCATCATATTAATTTTAAAAGATCTATTCAGCAATATCCCACTTAATACGGTAGGCGACATTTTTTTTCCGTTTCTCCCCCCTTTTCGTATTTCACGGCCAACATTTTGATTTTATAAAAACAAAACCTAACCTATAACCATCGCACTGCTTAGAAAAATCGATAGACACCTCATTCATTAAAATCCATCCAGCTATTGGGCTGCTTCGAGGGTATAAATAATCCCACACACATAGATACAAAGATACGCGTGAAAAACATAACCCTGTCCTTGCAGTCGCGTAGTCGGGTAAAAAGAAAACAGTGTTCTTAACTCTAGTCATTTTAGCGCACCGAGTTAACTTGACTGCGTGGAGCGATATCATGCTAGTCGTGCCCACTCACTTTCTGGTCTCTTCAGATTGAGACAGGTTTTAGACTTTTAGGTTTTTTTAACCGCTAGGTTATCTTTTTTATAATATTTCTAAACTAAGTAGGACTTAATAGTACGAAAAATATTTATGTCATAGAGTTGGAATTCCTCGATGAATTTTGTACTGTTACAGACAGACAGTATGTTGCTTATGACAGCGTTGACGCTGTTACATAAGCGAGGTACCGTCCGTCTGTAAGGGTTCTACACTGACCCCAATTAGATGACGAAATACCCTTATCGTCGAACTGTAGAACTACGAAATAACCTCTGCTCTTTCCTTTAATAATCACAGACATGATCTGAAATATATACTGGGTGTCCCAAAACCCATATTCCTGGAGCGAAAACGCTTCAAATAATTAAAATTTTATTACAAGGAGACTTCATTACTTCGTTGTATTTTTGAAAGTAAGAATAACTGGCTTTAGTTTTCGAGTGGAAATCCTCATAGATACCATCCGCCTTCCCAAGACGTCAATGTCGGTATCTCTTACCGACCAAAATCATGTGCTAGCACATCTCGGGAAAACATCATTGTTTTCCCAACACTCTCACGGTGCACAGCAGCAGGTCAACACTACGTACTACTGTCCCTGCTGTGTACTCCTCCAAGTCGCCTGATGGACACCTCAAGTCCAGTCCAGTATGGCGGTAGCTTAAGTTAATCTTCTTATCGTGTCGATGACAATCTACACCGTGTCGGCCCAGAACTCAGCAAAGAGTTTAGCACTATCAGTAGAGTCCATTAGTTCTTGTGGCGTACAGGTAATAGGGCCGGTGGGGCATGATATTAAGTGCGCCATAGTTTGCGGAACGGCACCACATTTACACTCCAGGTTTGAGTTATCCGCAAATCTCCACCTGAGCAGGTTTTCCTTGCTTCGACCAACCTGAGTCCGAAGTCCATTTAGAGACTTCTAGGTCACCAGGTGGGAGATCTTCAGAAGGGGCAACAAATGGAGTGGGTAGAGAAGCCTTCTCGCCACAGCTGTACTCTTGCCTGTGAACGTTCACCAGTGAGTGGGAGGACTCGCTGTGCAAAGCTGTCACGGCTCTTAAGTCTTTGCCGAACGGGGATGTTGTAGTGCAGAGGGTGACGCGTCTCGCTTCCCATTTTAGTAATTTCGCTAGAACTAGTCACTGCTCTACGAACTTCTGGTGGCGCCATTCCTGCCAGTGGATACAGCATTTGTACTGGGGTCGGTTTGAGGCAACCAGTGATAATCCGGCACGTTTAATTTAGTGCTGTATCCACCAGCTTTGCGTGGGCAAAACGACTCCAAACAGGATATGCGTATTCGCCTGTAGAAAAGGATAGCGCCAGCCCAGAAGTCCGCATAACTTTAGGCGAAGCTCCCCACTTGCTAGCAATTAGTCGTTGCAGAAGATTGTTGCGTTTAAGTTAGTTATGTTAATGTTAGATTTCATGGTCTTCCAGCATTTTAAGACGCTATTTTTATTGAAGAGATTTGCTCCTAATTATTGGCTTAAGTATACAGTGATATTTTTCGCGTTTTTTTTGGTTCCTGGTTCAGGCAAGATACCGTTTATAAATATTTGAATAGGATTTCCTAAATAAAATTAAGTTTCCTTTAGTTACCTTTAATATTTTCTTCTTTGAGTGTGGGAAACCAGTACATTTATAAAAAACTTAGCTTCTTAAATCCGAATGTTTAGACTAATCTAATGTATAACTATTATTTAAATAAATATAATAATAACAAAAAATAAACAGCACTACACTTCCTAATTGATCTTTGAACAGGATCTCTTGGTATTTGACCCAATTTCGATGGGATTTCCTTTATAGATTTAAAACATTATTTTTTAATATTTCACCTTGACCTTGTCTAGATTTGTCCTTGTGGTGTCATAAACCATCGCAGTAATGATTTGTTCCGGCAATTATATTTGTGAGACTAGTTCGTTCTCCAGGTTTTGGTGATTCGATTTTAGAGTTTTTTTATTTATTTGGTACAATCTCGCCACTCTTTGCCAAGCACTCCTGTAATACAGAATCTAAATTAACGACCAACCAGAAAAAACGTCGAAACACTGAAGCTCGACGTCTCTCAGGGAAATGATTGAATGTTCTGGGAAATTGCAACGAAACTAATCATTAATCCTTATATTAATTATAATTATCCCTATTATATATAATTTATCATTAAATTAAGCCTTTCCCCAACATAAGGCAGTCGCACTTGCGACTCCACAATCAATGTTCACAATCATCATCTTCCTAGCTTTTGAGGTTCTCAATTCGTCTGCATATATTTATATATATATTTTATGTATTTTCGGTCGTAACTCCTACATATTATAATTAAGCACCGATTTAGATGTTTTCTTGTATGAACGAGTTTTTTTTCGAGCTGGTCCCGTATATACTTGGTAAATATTTGATGAAGACCTTCGGAGAGGACAATGGAACTCCTTAATAACGAGCATAACTCCGAATATGTACCGATTTTGATGTTTTTTGTTTTGTTTGAAGAAGTTTTTCCCGAGATGGTCCCATTTTTTGGTAAAAATCTAATGAAGACCTTCAGAGATAGACAATGTAACTCCTCAATGACGAACAGTCAGTCATGCTATGTGATTTGGGTTATCTTCTTCTTCTCTCGTGTCAGCTCGAGCTACATGAAAATAGCTCATGCTGTGGTGAAAAGATTAGCCAGTCAGCAAGGTTGGTAGCGGGGCTGACTGCCCAGGATGCGCCGGACGTACTTAAGTATTGTCACTCGTGGAGGCTCTTTTCATGCACCCCATGGGTTATGAGCAGCGTCTTTAGTAGGTCTAACCATGTTTTAATTAAGGCTACTGTAAATAAAAAAAGAAAATCCTTTAAAAAAAAACGACTCCAAAAAAATTAATAAAATAGGTAATTACCAGATTATAAAATTGACAGTTTCAGAAGTCTATGCTTATCCACATTGAACGAAATTAAAGGCACCGACTTCTGAAACTGTTAATTTTATAATAGGTATGGTAGTTATTTTATAAAAAAATTAAGTACGTTTTTTTAAATGTTTCATACTTTTTTATTTTTTTATTTATCGTTAGACTCGCGTTTGAACACTATCTCACCTGATGGTAAGCGATGATATGGTCGATGGTGAAGCACGCTTGCCTAGTGTACGGGAATTATAAGGAATTTGGTGGAATAATAACTGCAGGAATACTCAGTGCAAGAACAATTAATTTTAATGCAGTGTTAATTTAGCGGGAACAATTTTATTATTCGTATTTTTGGCGGGAAACAATTAACAAGTGCCTATTCTAACGTTATGACAGATGACAGGTGTCAAAAAAAAATGTGTTCCATTCAGCCTATGCTGTGTTATAGTGTATAGTCTATGGCTGTGTTGATCACAAGCTCCAACATGCCCCCGGGCGTTGAAAGCAACGGTTTCAACCAGATTTCGAAGACACGGGCAATGGGCAGATTCTGTTGAATGCCCGCCGAACGACTCCAGTGGAGGTCTTGATGTCAGCTACACGAGCGATGCCATCTGTTCCCGGGTGCACAGCCACAATTCGTCCAAGTCTCCACTTCAGCGGAGGAAGATTATCCTCCTTAATCACGACCAACGAGTTTAATTTTAAAGCATCTTTGCAGGAACGCCATTTGGACCGTACTTGTAACTCTGCAACATACTCCTTACTCCATCTGCTCCAGAAGTGTTGGCGGAGTTGTTCGATTCGTTGGAAGCGAGATAGATGGTTGGCAGAGTAATCCTGGTAGTCAGGTTGCGGTAAGGAAGTAAGAGACCGCCCAATAAGAAAATGTCCTGGCGTAAGCGGAGTATAATCTGCAGGATCTGAAGAAATCGGCGTCAGTGGACGAGAGTTCAAAATGGCTTCAATCTTAGTTAGTGCGGTGTACAGCTCCTCGAAAGTCAAATTACAATTTCCCAACACTCTTAGAAGGTGGTATTTTGTTGACTTGACACCCGCCTCCCAGAGTCCACCGAAATGCGGGGTATATGCGGGTATAAAGTGGAACCTTATTCCATCGTTCGCTGCACTTTCACACAAGGACGAACTATTTAATTTTAAAAATTTAGAAAGGTCGTTGCACGCACCGACAAATGAGGTACCGTTATCCGAGAATATATCAAGGGGTTTACCTCTCCGAGAAATAAAACGATACAAAGCCAGTAAGTAGCTATTGCTAGTTAAATCGCCAACGAGCTCCAAATGGATGGCCTTGGTTGTAAAACAAATGAAAATTGCGACATACACCTTTACTAGCCTGCATCCACGACCTTGACGACTTGCACACATAATAGGGCCAGCATAATCAACGCCCGTGCTCTCAAAGGGATAACCTGGACAAAGGCGTTCTTGTGGTAAGTTACCCATTAACGGAGTTACGACCTTACCCTTCATACGGTGGCACAAAATACACTTGTGATAACAAACCTTTGCCAAGTTGCGACCTCCTATTGGCCAGTAAGATTCCCTAATGGAAACTAGCAATAATTGTGGGCCAGCATGCATCAATCTTCTATGCTCGTGGTGAAATAATAATTTTGTTAACTTATGAGTGGACTGTAATAATATAGGGTGCTTTTTACTATAAGCAAAATTATAATTATTGAGACGTCCTCCTACTCGCATAATATTTTTGTCGTCCAAAAAAACATTGAACTTTAGAAGGGCGCTCCCTTTAGGTAAGCTCCTTTTATTTAAAAGTAATTCGTACTCGGGAAATGATTGAGACTGACTTTGAATAATTACAACATTTAGTGCATCTTGTAACTCATCGTGTGACAAATAATTAACCTTTGGATAATGTTTTCTGCATGACTTAATAAATCGTAATAGATAAGCAATAGAACGTATCAGCCGTGAGTAATTAGAATAACGACTAAAATCAATCAAAACCTCACTTTTTAAATCATTAATGACAGCATTTAACACTACATTAGGTCGAGTCTCCGGTAACGACTCCAGTCCTGGACACTTTATTTGTGAAGGCCAGCCAGGCGGGTCTAGTTCTAAGAATTTTGGTCCATGCCACCACAGATCCAATCCCTGCAGAACACTGATATCCACCCCACGAGATATGAGGTCTGCTGGGTTTTGATCGGTTGGGACGTGCCGCCATGTACAGTTACCCGCCTTATCCAAATATTCAGCAACGCGGTTGCGTACAAACGGCTGAAGTTTGGTAGGCATCATCTGTAGCCATCCCAACACGATTGTCGAATCAGTCCAACAATAGACCCGGCTGATCTTCACTCGCAGTGAGCTCATCACCTTCTCACAGAGACGAGAACCGACTACTGCACCACACAACTCCAGCCGCGGGATTGTTGTAGGCTTTATGGGAGCCACTCGACTCTTGGCCATCAATAAACGAACCAAATGCTCACCCTTATCACTAACACTGCGAATGTAGACGCAGGCACCATATGCGGCCTCAGACGCATCTGTGAAAATATGGAGTTCTAGCTCCGTATATAAATTGGAGACTACAATTCGCGGAATACGGAAATGATTTAAAAGAGGCAAAGACTTAATTATAATATCCCATGGTTTCCAAATCTCATTAGGTAATGGTTGATCCCATGATAATTTGTCTAACCACAATTTCTGTAACAATACCTTCATGGTGATAACAATAGGACCCAACAAACCTAAGGGATCGAAAATTCGCGCAATCACGGATAGCAAATCACGCTTAGTATACCCATTCGAGGACTTAGTTAGACTTATAGGAAACCCTAACTCATCAGCACTGACATACCATCCAAGACCAAGCAATCTATCAGGCTCATTAGGTCCAATGTTTAAGTCTAATGACGCCGGCAAGTTGTCTGACGCAGGAACACAATCCGACACTAGTTGAGGTTCATTTGACTTCCACTTTCTCAGTGGCATACATGCCGACGCAAGCGCTTTCGTAACTTCAGTGCGAATGAATTTTGCTTCGTCTAAGTCATTCCCTCCTGTCAGTAAGTCGTCAACGTAAAAGTCATGTCTGATGATATCAGATATTTTAGGGTTCCTACAATCGAGTCCTATTTGTTTAAGGCATCGTGTCGCGAGGAACGGTGCACTAGCCGTACCGTACGTGACGGTGTTTAATTCATAAACATTAATCGGCTCACAAACAGTGTCACGCCAAACAATCTGTTGCAAATACCTATCCGACGGGTGGACGACTATTTGTCTATACATCTTCTCCACATCCGCAGATAAGACATACTTGTGGAACCTGAAACGAAGAATTATAGACAACAGATCGTCCTGCACAGTAGGACCGACCATCTGCAGGTCATTAAAGGATACTCCCGTCGAAGTAGGACAACTTGCGTTGAAGACAACACGAAGTTTGGTCGTGCTACTCGACTCACGTAATATTCCGTGATGAGGAATAAAGTAACCAGTACACAAATTAGGTTTATTAATTTTTGTCATATGAACAAGTGACTCGTATTCTAACAAAAAATCGTGATACATTCTACTAAAGTCTGGCTTAACCTTTAACCTACGCTCTAAAGACTGTAAACAATGTGCAGCTTTCTTAAAAGAATTGCCCAGAACTGAAGGATCTTTCTTAAGGGGTATGCGAACACAAAAACGACCATCAAACAATCGTGTCGTATTTTTAACGAAATGATCCTCACACATTTTTTCTTCTGGCATGTAAGAATTGGAAGATTTCGTATTCACCTCCTCTAATTGCCAGAACTTTGTCAATTCTGTTCTAAGCCTTTCCCAGTCACTATCGCCATCGGAAACCATTTTAGAAAAATTACAATTTACATCATGCGACAGCAGTGAAATATAATTTTGAGTAATTGGACCGGAAACTATCCATCCTAAACGGGTTTCACATAATATTGGTTTTCCGGTACCTAGCTTTAGTCTTTGCGATCCTAACAACTCCCAAAAGAGGTCAGCACCGATTAATAAGTCGACATTAGCGGGCTTATAAAAAGTAGGATCAGCTAAAATAATATTCGATGGTATTTCGAAATCAGAAATGTTTAATTCACGGCACGGTACGTTACTTGTAATGTATGGCAGAACAAAACAATTAAGTTCGAAGACAAAACTATCATCTAATGATGTCACCTTAACACGACAAGTTTTGCCTACATGCGAAGTGACATTGTTGATGCCTAGAATAGATTTATTTACTTGGCTAGTTATTAAATTGAGTTGTTTACACAACCTGTCCGTTATAAATGACGAGGTGCTACCGCTATCAAGAACCGCGCGAGCGAGATGCACGCAGCCGTTGTGGTCCAGCAGCTTGACCAGGGCGGTCGACAACAACACATCTTGCTGCTTATGACCACGGGGAGATGCAATGTTAGCTGACAAGGCTACGGTATTTGTATCAGTGGTAGTAGACGGTGAAGAAAACGATGCAGACAAGTTGTTATCACGAAGTGTATTCGCAATAGTGCCTTTAGAATCTATGTGAATTAGTGTGTTATGCCTACGTTTGCATACTTTGCAACCTGGTTTTTTACATTTATTAGCATAGTGACCTGAATGAAAACAGTTGAAACAGACTTTATAACTGGGCAGTAGTTTGAGACGATCGTCATTGTTTAATGCGAGAAACTGTGGACAATTGTTTAAAATATGATCATTGTTATTACATTTAGGACATACTTTAGGAGCTGATTCAGTGCTAGAACCGTTAGATTGTGTTGCTACCATAGACTTGATCTTAGGGCCTGATTTACCTGACGTTTGGGAATTATTATTGCGAACTATTTCTAAGGTCTCGATTAGATCGGCTCGATTACGTAAGAATTGCATAAATGCATCAAACGTGATCGTGCTGTCTTTGTCCATCCTACCTTTGTACTCTTCCCATTCACGATAGGTCCTTTGATCAAGCTTGCGAGTAACAATATAAATCAAAAGTGTGTCCCAGAATTTAACAGGTTCCCCTAACAACTCCAATGCACGCAAATCTTTATTTAAGTGATCGATCAAACCTTTTATTGCAACAGAAGATTCCCTTAAGATCGACTTGATATTAAACAATGCGGACACATGATTTTGCACCAGTAATCTTTTGTTGTCAAATCGATCACATAACACCTTCCATGCCACAGAGTAATTGCTCGAAGAAAACTCAATGGATTTAATTACTACTGCAGCAGTTCCCTCAAGAGATGCTCTCAAGTAATGGAACTTATTGATTTCGTCAATGTCATCGTTACAATGAATTAGACTAGTAAAGGTGTCGCGAAATTCTAGCCAATTAGAATATAATCCACCAAACTTTGGTAACTGAATCGTTGGCAATTTAACCGGCTTATGCATGCCAGCATGCGTACTTTTACAGCTTTCCATCGATTTATTATCCTTATTAAAATCACTCACAATATTTTGTGCTCTGGACAAGGATTGATAATAACGAGACTCGAAATCAGAACGCTCAGAGTATTGTAATTTGAGATCATCTACAATGCATTCCAGACGTAACTGTACCTCATCATACTGCTCGTACAACGACTCGATCTTACCCATACGCAACTCCAATTCCGACACATCACAGTTTGATAACTCTTTGTCCTTAAGTGAGTCCAGAAAGTTGATGAACGCAGTCAAACGACCTTTATAGCTACCTCGCTTTTTAACTAAATCCCTTTCCTCGGACATACTGGGAGACGAGTGTTGTCAACCTGAAATTGATACAGGAATACAATTATAAAACGAACAATATTATCTTAATACACATCTGAAACTGTGTTTTATACACTTCCTGAATACTATTTTTAACAATGACTTGCACTAATATCGAACACTCTCAACTTACATGTATTATGTTAAGATACCTGCTAACACTTAACAAACACTGTTAAGTAGATAATTATGTGAATTAGTTACAGCTTTATACCTAACTTAAGTTTAAATGATGTAGCAAATAAGCTAACTATACTGTAATCTGTATAATTTTAAACTTAGTTTGGCTGTTGAATAAAATACTAATCACAATGCAACAAGTAGGTACCTAATGATTTTCATCTAACACAATACAATAGGTAATATACTGACCTTTTTATGAATATTTAGGTACTTTACTTATACTACCTGAGTGTTGGGTGACGATATTAAATTAATTATAAACGCCGTACACCGCTAATAGCTTGCTCGAGATCAATCCAATCCACTGGCAAACCTCCACGACGCGTGGATAATACAATTCTTAATTCCTTGATTATAACCGCTGATCTTCTTTATATTATACGTTATCCGGCTCGTTATGGACCATGTACGGGAATTATAAGGAATTTGGTGGAATAATAACTGCAGGAATACTCAGTGCAAGAACAATTAATTTTAATGCGGTGTTAATTTAGCGGGAACAATTTTATTATTCGTATTTTTGGCGGGAAACAATTAACAAGTGCCTATTCTAACGTTATGACAGATGACAGGTGTCAAAAAAAAATGTGTTCCATTCAGCCTATGCTGTGTTATAGTGTATAGTCTATGGCTGTGTTGATCACAAGCTCCAACACCTAGAAGTAACCTATTCACTCTTGACTTTAAGACCCCAAGGCACTACTCTTCCATGTACAGACACACATGTGTTTCTGTTTACTCATACATACTTCGTAATATGTAATAGTTTGCAAGGTGGACAACTTTGTCGTGTCTACGTGTTGGTTCATAGATTACAATTATGCACACTGGTTATGAGACAATGGCCCGGGGGCATAACGGTAATTGCCTTTAGATGATTTAATTAGTAAACTGACTCGGAGGTTTTTGTTCAGCAGTGGGATACTTTAGGTTAATAAAAAGAGGACTCTGGTAGTTAATAGCAAGGAAGAAAGGTTATCTATTTCAGCAATGGGTCTGCCTGTAAGAATGCTTTTCTAGATTTGTGAATCTTCTTCTTCTTACTTTGCCTTATCCCATTATCTGGGGTCGGCTCTCCTTGTCTGCCTTTTCCATTTGTGTCGATCCAGAGCCGTTGCGGTATCTATTTCGCTCTCCTTCAGATCTTTCTGGACTGTTGTCAGCCAGGTCGAGGGGGTCTTCCGCGATTTCGCGACACTGTCGGCAGGTTAAGGGCTACTCGCACCATGTGGTCTTCTGGACGGTGTAACACATGTCCGTACCATCGAAGGCGTTGCTCTTTAACTTTCTCAGCAATGGGGGCAATCTTGTAGCTACCTCGGATGTGTACGTTGCGTACTTTATCCAGAATGTGAATGATGTTTGATAAACTCAGTGTTTTAATTGTTGCTATTAAAACAATCGAAATGTTTGATATGAGCTAGCGGCTGCTGATGCCTGCTAGGTTAGGCTGCTGGTGCCTGATGATGTGCATGGCGTTCTAACTAACTGATGTCATAGAATAAAACAACCATGCTGCTTGAGTCCGCTTGATACACTAAAAATATATGATTTATTAAATGCAATGCGAAAACAACAAGTAGTCTTTTACAGTTGTTGTCATTTACCTCTCAGAGGAAATTAGGTAAGAATGTAAATAACTTTCTGGGTAGTCTACTCTTTACTTTTATGTTTTTTTTTTTTTTTTTTTTTTCTTTAAAAAAAAACGTTGCCCCACACTAAGATTTCTCTTGTATCGTGGGTGCGTTTACAGACACAAATCTCACAAACAAACGCCCAGACCCGAAACAACCATCTGTAGGCCATACAAATTTTTGTTCCGTGTGGGAATCGAACCCACGACCCGTGGCGCAGAAGCCAATTGCTTAGCCACTGCACCAAACGTGTCGTCAAATCAAATGTTTTCAGTGATGATTTTATTTTATGATTTGTCGATATATTTTTTTTTGGTCCTTACTTTTATTTTAAAATATTGCCCATAGACTCTTTACAAGGGTCCTTCTAATCCCTTTCCGGCTTTAGGGGTATTTTTGTAACACGGGTCCTCAAGGGATACATTTTTATTCGTTGTCTCGTGGCTGGCATCATGTTGGAAACTAAACTAATAGAAATAAATAGACGTATTTCTCCATCTACAGGACGTGGCAGGACATGTATTCATGGAAATCTTGGAGGAACATTGAAGTGTTCACCATTGAAGGTGGAGAAGCTATTCTATGGACTGATCTAGTCGATACTGGTAAGTACGTACGCCATACACCCTGGCCAGTCAGCCCCGCTACCAACCTTGCTTACTGGCTATTTTTTTCACCACAGCATGAGTATAGGTGTGACTAATCAACATTGAGCTATGCTGCGCTTTGCTGTGCTTAGTTAAGCTAACTTTCTAGAGCTATGTTTTTTCTACAAACAACTTTGAGCTGCGCGAGCACCTGATAGACGGAAGACCGAGCGGGTGGGCAGTGCGGTTAGGAGCGAGTCAGCACGTATCGCGTGATCCCTGCTATGTTTTAAACAAAGCGCAGCGCAGCACGTTTTGTTTGTTTCCTCATTATAATCTAAGAGGAGTGAATTGATTAAATAGAGCATAGCACAACTCAGGGCAGCATAGCTCGATGTTGATTAGTCACCACTCACCCTAAGGGAGTATTACACCAACCTATCATTAACTGTTAATTAAGCTAATTCGGTCTATAAACTTTTCAATAGATTTTTTGTATTATAACTTTCGTGACACATTCATATTTATGATTAGTTACGGTTTACTCACGTGCATTTTTCGGGATTGCCCGACTAGTTTCGGACCCAAACGGAGCTCTTAATCATGAGATGAACAATATACGTTCCTTTTTTCGCTAGGGTAAAACTTGGTAAAACGCCCCACTTTTTTTTAAATTGTAATAAATAAAAAATCTTACAAGATATAATCAAACTTTTTACTTTGGAACAATATTTAGTATTTTAACAACAATACCACAAGTAATAATGATAATAGGAACTAAGGATACAATAATATTTATTATTAAAAAAAACCTTAGGTGGGGCGTTTTGCAGTGTGATCGTTGGCTAATACGACTCACTCTTATTATAAAATGCCCCAGTGTATTAATCATATATTTTTGCATATTTTAAACTATAACAATAATTGTTTTGACAAAAATTTACTCTCAATCGTAACTTAGGATAATAAGAGGCAGTTACTCAGTCTCTTTATCAAATCAGACTTTTTAAATAAACATGGTACACACGGCTACAGATCAAGCTATACATTTCCAGTATAAGCTGATCTCGCATTGTATAGGATTTCCTTACAATGAGAGGTCAGAGTAAACTGGAAATGTATAGCTTGATGTGTAGCCGTGTGTACAAAACTCATGTAACCACGCTAAACAAGACAGGCATTGAATCCAATCTTCTGTGGATTTTGTATTATAGTAATCTTCCGTGCATTCCACGCATCTGATAATGTCGTCATGTTCGTCTGAGATTTCTTCTTCAGAAGTATCTACCCTGACCTCATTTTCATCATTGCTTTCAGAAGAGGATGAATAGCTTACTTTTTTCTTCTTCTTATTTTTGACAGACACTTTCTTTGGCTTCTTTTTACCTCCTTTTTCTTGTTTCTTTTTATCACCATCTTTTTCTTCGATAGGTTTAGTTATTTTTGTGGTCTTAGTCTGCTTTAATTTTCCAGCTGCTGGCTTCTTTTTGTCGTATTCTTGTTGTATTCCTTTTCTCAGAGAAAATCAGAAGGCTTGTCACTTGACAAGCCTTCTGATTTTCTCTGACTTAATTCTGAGTTGCGAGCCATGAATCCCGAAAACCAGACATTTACAGCTGATGCTGAACTTGATGAAAATGGATTTTTAATATTGAGTTTCCTAGCAAGTTGAAATGCCATTTCTTTATCATCTTTTCTATCAGGGGCAAATCCACCTTTCTCCAATTTCTTTATATGGGCAACCAGTTTTTTTTCGTGTTCTACAGAAAATACTGGTTTGCGTCCAAGAGGGCCCTTTGATTTTCCCGATAAAATGTGTCTTCTTAGGGTTCGAGATGGTATGCCAAAGCTTCTGGATGCCTCATTAACACCCATTTCTTTGCTAAGTACACTGCGCATGGCTTTGTCTGAGTCGTCTGCACTCCATGATGCTCGTAGTGTTGTTCTTTGATACTTCCGAGACATAATCTGAAATAATAACACGCGATAAAAAATACTTTAACACAGTTCAAATATTGAGGCGTTTTGTAAATTGACTTAGGGGCATATTGTCAAATTTGATTTTCAATACGCCCCACCGAGGTCAAAGCAGTAGAGTCAAGGTTATAACGTTCGACAAAATAAAAGTACAAAGGTAATTTCATCTATTTTACGATAGTGTGGGTCCTTATAACACAAAATCTAAAAGTATCAATATATATGAATTTCTTAGAAACTTACCGCAAATTATTTCACTCCAATAAATACAGATTTTGCAATATTTTTTAAACGGACATCACAAACTACGTGCACACGTCGGCCATGTTGTTCGCCTACTAGTGGGTCTCCGCGCGTCTAGTTGTGAGCGGCGCAGTTTTGATAGTGTGAGTGCTGGAGTGGTGGGGCGTTTTGTCACTTGGGGCGTATTACCGAGTTTTACCCTAGTATTTGCATTTCACTACTTTTCAATAGTTATAATGACAAGATTACTGAACACATTCATGTCATATTTGTAGGTCACATTTAGCTTAGCTGGTCAATAGTTACGGACTATGTTTAATATGTTAGTGTTATACCTCCTAAAGCTCGTATCGACACGAGAGAAGATGGTGGTTATTAAAAACTAGTTTCAACGTTCTACAGGTAATCTGGACGTCCACCTATGGCCTCGGGCGGCAGCGGTAGCAGAGAGACTATGGTCAGACATCGCTCTCAACGGGTCTGTCAGCAGTACAGTCTACGTCAGACTGGATAGCCATAGGTACAATGAGTTCAATCCACGAAGACGCGCCCCTCTTTTTGTCTAAATCGCTACAGTGCAAAAGTGTGCATTATAAATTGATATTGAGTTGGTTTTATCGTCACACAATAGTTAGATGTGTGCAGACGTGCGTTAATATACGATAATATAATAATAAAGGATGTGCGTAAGAATGGATAAAGTTAGAAATGAGTATATTAGAGGAAGTTTGTAAGTAGCACCAGTGACAGAAAAGTTAAAAGGGAACCGATTATCTTGGTATGGACATCTGATGAGGAGGAAAAAAAGCATGTGACTAAGAGAGTGATGAATATGAAAGTTGATGGATGGAGGGGAAGAGGGAGAACAAAGAAAGAATGGATGGATTGTGTGAGAGATGATATGAACGAACAGGGAGTAAATGATAGCGGAACAGACCACAAGTAACTTCGAATATGGCCAGGCAGAAGAAGAAGTAGTATACGCACCAGGCGGCTCCGTCTCACAAAAAGGTGTGGGGGCCGCGTCTTCGTGGATTAAACGCACGCTATGCAATTCCATAACGCGGCGTTCATATTTGGTGGTTCGATTGTTGCAGTGGTTAGCGATTAGGTGCTGCGCTACGTGTCGTGGGTTCAATTCCCTTCATTACTTATAGTTTAAACAGGCCCCTACACTTACATAACTTCGCGTAGAGATCTTAATAAAATCGTAAGAAAATTCCAGTGAGTAAACTATTGAATGTATTTCATTGATTTTTTTATGTGTGATTCCTCATTGAATCTGTTCTGCCTATCCTTTTCCAACTATGTTGGGGTCAGCTTCTAGTCAAACCAGATGCAGCTGAATACCAGTATTTTACACGGAGCAACTGCCATCAGTCCTCCGCAACTCAGTTACTTAGCAATGACGATATTCTAGCTTAGACTGGCTGTCAGACTTGGGCTTCTGACTACCCGCAACGACTGTCATATATACCTACAATTCGTATGATACTCGGGACCGACGGCTTAACATATTCTCCGAGGCCTGGAGGGGTTTCGTACTGACCGTTATAGAATACGTGGTATTTTAGTGTCATGTCGTCATCTTTGCATTCATTACAACGATATTTTGTCCTTCAGATGGCGAATGGTGTTAAAATCAGTGCAGGTGCAGCCAATATGGCCGCTGTACTGCAGTTTTAGCCCAGGAGCGTGTTTAGAACAAATTAAATCAAATAAATCATAATTCTTAATCTGTGTATTTATTTTTCCAAAATCTTGATACAATCCTTTAACTAAATTGTACTACAACACTCAAGTTAAAAGCAAAGTACAATGCTTAAAATTAAACTTTCACGAATTTTACCATTTTTTAAAGATATGTATTGCTTTTACATTGCAAGCTTCATTTAAAGTTCAGTCTAATTGCCATGGCATAAATCTGCATTTTCAAGATCTCGATTGACTGACTGATTTGTAAAAACAACTTATTTTAAATTACCATTAAGTATTATAAATTGTTGAAATCGATTTATGACCGATGTCTATATTTACTGACTTTATTGGTTAAAATTAAGACTCCTGTATCTTTACCAATAATGAACCAAAATCTCCCATAGCTTCGCATAGTAAGTACTCGTAGATCCTCCCATACGTAACAGTAACAAGCTATCACACAAAATTAGCTATGGGCTATTAATATGCCTAGTTTGGCAAAAAAACTAGCTCTGGTAAGTGAAATGATTCGTTTATGGCCATGGGAACAGATAGAATAAGTCAAAGTTAAAGTTTTTTATTTCAAATAGACTACATTACATCAATAGATCACTTAAGTAATAGATTCTCAACAAACTACTTTCTGGTTTCTGGTCACTAATGGAACACCTTATAATAATCATTTTTTTTCTTTATCTTTAATCTCATCTGTCATTTACACGTATTTCGACTTTGTTCTGTAATTTCCAATATCATTCCGGTAACATTGTAGTACCCCGCACCAATAAAAATTACCAATCCTAGTATTGCTAAGACGAGGAATCTCAACAGTTTCCAGTTCAGAGGTCCAAGGCCTGGATACTCCCAGTCCAGAAGAAGTTCCACGAATGGAGGGTATATGAAGACAGCGGGGCTTGTGCAGAAGGCTCCAAGCTGTAAAAAATAATGATAAGCGGTTTTCCTACGACGTGTCCGATCCCTAGCGGCTTATGCACAACACTGAGGGAGTTATTCCCAACGAATCACGTGATTCCTTTCTAGTTGCATCGGATCACGCAAAAGTTTCCCATTGGATCACGAAAATGTTTCCCATCGGATCACGTGATCGGATGCAACTACAAAATAATGCAATTATATGCTCAACGAATGACGTGATACTTTACAACTACTTTATTAAGTAAAAATTTGTCCTGTCCGCAAAGCATCCTATTCGCAGAATGTCCTATTCACAAAACATCATATCCGCAAACATCATTGCATATTCGCAGAATGTCCTCTCCGCAAAACATCCCATTCGCAAATTATCCTATCCGCAGAATGTCCTATTCGTAAAACATCCCATTCGCAGAATATCCTATTCATAAAACATCACATTCCCAGAATGTCCTATTCCCAAAACGTTCGATTCACAAAATATCTGACGCATACAAAATATGGTTACAAAAAATACTTACGATTCCCATCAGCCTGGTAACATTCGGTAGCGCAAACGATATAAGAGTGACGGCGATCACATGTAGTGTTCTGTACAGTTTCTCCCGAAACCAATAGTTTGACACCCGGTGTCTTCTTTTTAAATAAAACCATTCCAAATCAAACGCTTGGTAGAAACACGTCGCATATAAAACGTAGAGTATTAGGCATATTAATATTTTAAGTGACACTAAAAAGCTGAAAAAAGGAAAAAAAATACATTTCCGAAATGGTACGGCTACATGATCAATATTATTTGCACAAGTTAGCATGTACGTTAAGATGGCAAAATCATATAAATGCACGCATCGTGGGAAGCCACCTTTACGCATCATGTGGACGCAGCTAAAAGTGGCTTCCCACGGTGCGTGATTTTACGCAAACGACGATCACTCACAGACACGCACCGCACCGAGGCTCTTCTAACGGCGTGTGTCTATCTATGTAGGTGCGAGATTCAAAGCTATTTTGTCATTCCAAAATGCCAAGTGAAAGAGAACTAGCACCGAATCTTTTATGTAACAAATTCGTAACGGATATGATGCACCGCTACGCACGCGTTTGCGTTACCACAGAAAAATCTCTTCCCATGGTGCGCCGCCCGGTGCGAACTAGGTGGTAAGCCACCTTAAGGCGCGCGCCATACGCATGTGAATCGCCTTATTTGTCCAAGCTCTTATTTAGCTGGGATAAGGGATTATTCGATGGCCTTCCTATGTGTGAGGGAATCCTATGCATAAGGCCAAAGTGCATTTCGTCAATTTCCGATGTTGTATTATTTTAATTGCCTGTTGTGACCCAGCTCACACGGACGTTTTTGGTTCATAGAAATACGAGATGGCAAAGTTTAATAGATAATGTTGACCTCTATACTTACTGTAGAAACGGGAAGTGGACTGTGATTGGCGCAATAGAAATTTCCCCGTAACGCCAGTATCCAAAAAATCCAATTATAATCATAGCTCCGGTAAGTATGAGTGTAGCTGAGGAAGAGAACATTTAAATTATATACTGACTTGACAGTTAGTGGTGGGTAATTCGTCTATTTTAAACATTAAGAGGGAGGACCTCATTTTACCCCGTGAGGTACTCATGAGGCACTCCTCATTCGAGGAGAGGATAGCTGAGAGAGACTGGTGAGCGGCGAGCTCGTTTGTGCTACTGCATGCCGCTTCACTGGGTGAGGAAAGGAGAGAGAAAAGGCGCCGAGTGCGCGAACGAACGAACACTCCTCATCGAATATTTACATCCCTATCCCTTACACACTCACTCGCTCATCAGTCAGATACACACTCGCGCTTATACAAATAATAAATTGAGGAAGATGAGGTGGTTCCAAGTTGAAATACGAGTACCTCCCTCATTTTTCATTTTGAGGAACTCAAACGAGGTAACTCACGAGTGAGGGGCACTAATTGACTGCTTCGTTGGTCTAGTGGTCGCAAGCGCGACTGCTGAGCGTGAGGTCCAGGGTTCGATCCCCGGGCCGGGCAAACTGTCATTGGTTTTTTCCGTGTGGAATTTATCAGTAGCAATCCGGAGACTCGATTCGTGTCCGGTTGACGGCAATAGGCTCGCTCCCTTAAAGCTCATTTACACTGAGATAGTTTCTCGAAGCGAGACTCATTCTGCCTTCGTCTTTCTCTACGATGAAAACAGAGATAGCATGAGACTCGCTTCGTGAAATTATCTCCGTGTAAATGAGCCTTTATATAAGACGTAAACATAACTGCGAAATGGGGGTGAAAAATGAAAATTTCTTACTTCCAAGAATAACATAAGGAAACTGCTTCGGGCTATCCATATTGTTTTCAACAGGCAAGGCGTAACTGACAGACTCCATGATGTAGGTACATACGCCAATGAATTGAAATAAGCCCATCGGACTCTTAAAGGCTGGCCTCTCCGAAAGAGTGACTGACGATTCCTTCAGTCCGTACCATAAGGTAACTAAGATCAGCGCCGCTGTAAATAAAGAAAGAAAAATATTTATTTTAGACCCGCACACAGGGGCATATCATCCGTTACAATGATACGGGGCCCTCGGGCTACAAGTTTTTAGGCCGCACGCTAAACACTTAAACGCTAAACTCAGCACACCCCAGACACTCCATACAACCATAGATCAAGTTTTTATTTCTTTTGTGAAAAATGTTTACCCTCCATTTGGGCTTCGCCGCAATTGGGTAGAAGGGTCCCACGACAAATGTTGATACAGGGCCCGTCTAGGGCAAGCTATGCCACTGCCCGCAGAGGCAGTTACAGAAGTAGAATAATATACAAATAAAAATTTTAATAACACGCGCGCGGCCGAAAAGTGCTCCTATCTCAGCATAATGCTGCGATATTTTAAAAGAAAACAAAATGAAGCAACCTTTTCAGATGAGACCGTTGTGGTGCCAGGATAATATCTTTTAAGCATTTTATTATTATGCCCAAGGGCGGATTGTTCCGTGGAGAGCACGAGCTACGTACCCCTTCAGATGGTCAAGTTCAAAGTATATTTTTTTCATGTAAACCATTACATAAAGGCGCTTATAAAAAGTTGAATTTAGGTACACGATTACATTTTGTCGTATCCTATGGAGAAGAACCGGTACTCCATGGTTACTCTATTCGTTCTGTGTAACTAGTCTAACTAGATGTAGCTGAATTTAAATATTTTACACGAAGCGGCTGCTATCAGACCTCGGCAACCCCGACCTTAGGATATCGGCATTGCTCAGTAAGTGAATTGCGAAGGTCTGATGGCACTTGCTTAGACTCAGCCGCATCTGGTTAGACTGGAAGCTGAGCCCAATATACTTGGGAAAAGGCTAAGCAGAACAAAGAATTCTTAATCATCACCATACAACAGTCCACTGCTTGACATGGAAACTTTATAACCACCATGCTTCGCAGGCGGATCGGTGATTCCAGAAGACGCTGCTGCCCGTCTTCTACCACACTTAACCCACAAGTGGAGAAGGGATGGTCCATTCTACCGGAACCGGTTTTAGTAGTAGTAGAGCTCTTATGAAAAAGCTGGTCCAGGAAATTAACACCACCATACCTATTTCTGCGCTGGAGCTCGTGGCTAAATAATTACAGCCGCATAGACCGATCTTCCGGGTTAAGCCACGCTTGCCGAGGTTGGTCTGTGGATGGGTGACCATTTACCATAGCGAGTTTCCTCCGTGCCACGGAAAGCACGTAAAGCCGTTGGTCCCGGCTGTCATTTGTAGATCTTTGACAGTCGTTACTGTTGGTCAGAAGCCAGAAAGTCTGACAACCAGTCTTACCAAGAGTATCGTATTACCCAGTTACTGGGTTGTGGAGGTCTGATAGGCAGTCGCTCCATGTAAAATACTGATATTCAGCTGCATCCGGTTCGACTGGAAGCCGACCCCAACATAGTTGGGAAAAGGCTAGGCAGATGATGATGATCTATTTCTGCCGCCAAACAGCATTGCTGTGTTCCGGTTTGAAGGGTACCTATTGGTGCCGGTGAAATTACATTACAGGCACACGAGACTTTCCAACTTGTCTCCAAGGTTGGCAATGAATCAGCAATCCTCTTGGTGTTATGGGTGTATACAGGGCGTCGCACGACTTTACCACATGGAGGGGAACTACCATAAATACTGTATAAAGAAAAAAATACTGAATGAAGCCTTCATTTTTATTTTAAAAACAATACGAACTGCAGTCAAAAATTTTTAAATAATCACCTGCCTGGACCGGGAATCGAACCCGCTAAATGTGAAATTTCATGGTGTTCCTTTTATTTTAGATGCTATGTTATTTAGAAAAATAAAATGTATCTGATCGAGCCTTTCGATAAGCACAATAAAAAAAAAAATTTTTTTTTGTTTTCAGGTTTTGCGGGTTCGATTCCCGGTTCAGACAGGTGATTATTTAAAATTCTTTGAACGCAGTTCACATTGTTTTTAAAATAAAAATTAAGTCTTCTTTCAGTGAATTTTTCTATCTACAGTATTTAAGGTACTTTCCCTCCATGTGGCAAAGTCGTGGGACGCCCTGTATACGATGGTGATAACCACTTTCCATCAGGTGGGCTTGTTTGCCAACCTTTTCCATAAAAAAAATGAAGTGACGGAGTTTTGGAGAATACATACCAGCGTACAAAACAGCAACCAACGCAAAAGGCGCAAGATCCTTCAAATTTGTTACCATGCAGATGACAACACATGGTAACATGAGAGATAGTATGTACACTCGGAGTGGAGGGTCTCCTGCATCACAGAACATTTGATTCCCTTCCACCAGTTCCTTTAAATTCCTGGCTATCATGATCACGCAGACACAGCAGGCTCCGTACAGATGGAGTGCTAATATGACTTCCACTATATACCTGGAGGTAGAATGTACTTAATTATCATCTTATTATCATTAAATATAACATAGTATCACGCTTGTATTCCTCGAAGAGTTGGGCAGATGTGTATAGTACATCCTCATTTCGTTACGTGTAAGTTTCATGTCCAAGGGCGAGCCTATTGCCATCAACCGGACACAAATCCAGACTCCGGACTGCTACTAAGAAATTCCACACGGAAAACCCCAATATCACTGCCCGACCTGCCCCCTGAGACAAAACCCCTTTTCTTTAAACGTTAACGCCTGCGGAAAGATCAAATTGTATGGAAATGACATTTGATCGAGCGTAAGCAAATGTCATCTTCATACAATAAAAGCGATATTGTCTAGGCCACCTGGAGATAGCTCAGCAGTCACAACTAGACCGTCAAAATACGTCACAGGTTGTCAAAATCTTCTCTTCTGCCTAGCCTTTTCCCAACTAGTTGGGGTCAGCTTCCAGTCTAACCAGATACGGCTGAATACCAGTGTTTTACATGGAGCGACTGCCATTGTTACAGGCGTACTGATTCGGGGCTTGTGGAACACAAGTGAAACACACGGAGTCTGATGTAATAACTGATTTAATTAAAGTTTGGTAAAGCTTTTATACAACTTAGAATATAATAAAGTGATTATTTAACGTAACATTTGTGTTTTAATAATGAATCAACTGTTTGTTACCAAGAACAGAGCGCGGTCAAAGGTTTTCTAATCAGTGTTCTAATTCATTCACAATTTAGTACTTAAAATATAGTACAGTGGTAAGTTATTTAAAATATTTTTGTTTTAATAATACATCAAACTGTTACCAAAAGTAGAGAGCGATCAAGGGTTTTTCTAATCAATGATTCTATTCATTTACAATGTTGTACAATGCAAGCTATTTAGAATTTTGGTGACACAATGTAATTGAAAAAGTTAAGGGTTTTCTAATCAGTGATTCCATTCATTCACAATATAGTACAATGGATTTATTGTATTTAGAGTGTTAGTCATAATCATCTCTTGTTGATTTACTATGTGTGAAAAAAAGGGGTAATTAGAGTAAGGGTTGGTTACACCATCAGACCTCCGCAACCCAGTTACTGGGAAATGCTGATATCTGCAATCCTAAGGTTAGACCGGTTATCACACTTTCGGGCTTCTGACTACCATAACGACTGTCCATATTTGTATGACACTCGGGACCGACGGCTTAATCAAGCGACCTCTCACCAAGTGGTGGATATAATGGGGATAAGAAACTATCATGTATCATTGTTTGCTTGTTGCCATGATACTGCTGCAGTACCTCAGGCATGTTTGCGGAGGCGCACGTCAACTGCTTCTTTGCAATGATCCGTAAGCGATGCGCCTCCCTAGTGTACCGTTCGCGGCAGCTCGAGTGGCGTACTGATGGTGGTAGACCGGATGTTAGACCGATTGTCAGACTTTCGGGCAGACATACTTAATAACATACCTTAAGCACCTGGCACAATTTTGAAAGCAAGGCCATGGTGACAGAAGTACAGCAGCCTCCACGATATCGGGGTACGTCAATTGTGGCATCAGGACTCGACCGTACAACTTATGCGCTGACCAGACTAACATCTGCGGCAGAAGAGAACTGTTTGAACTTTTCTGGTGTCCGTTATAGAAGAATGGCTCATGCCGTGGTGCAAAGATTAGCCAGTTAGCAAGGTTGGTAGCGGGGCGATTGCCCAAGGTGTGCTGATGGTACTTACGTATTATCACTAGTCGTATTTTCAGAATTTGTGTAATTCTTTTAGACCGAGTGATCTGATTGACTCTGAATGGATTTTGTAAAAAAACAAAAAAAAACTTTTTCTTTTTCTGAAACATTTTAGCGTCCCGATTTAACTGACTACATGGAGCGATATCGAGCCAGTCGTGCCCGCCAGCTGTGTAGCAGCGCTTTCATTCATTTCATTTGTGAGTGGTATCGAATTGTTTTATTGTTGTTTTTTTTATTTTTTTGTTGAAACGTTATTAGCGGGTTTAGATACGACCCGTACCGCAGAAAACAATATATTTTTATTTTTAATCAACCTATAATGGGGTTGATACCTACATCATTTGGTTTGAATAAAAATCTTTCAGCTATCTTTATGTTTATTTTTAACTAGCTTTCGCCCGCAGCTTCGCTTGCGTGAAATTTTGAACACGTTAAGTGACGATTTTCCATACAAACTTTCATCCCCTATTTAACTCCCTTAGGGGTTGAATTTCGAAAAATCCCTTCTTAGTGGATGCCTACGTTACAAAAGGAACCTGCTGTCAAAATTTTAACTTTCTAACCCCAGCGGTTTAGGCTGTGCGTTGATAGATCAGTCAGTCAGTCAGTCACCTTCTCCTTTTATATGTATAGATAACGTACACATCACATAGCTCTCTTAGTGCACCTACCATGTTTTCTCTGCATCACCCTAAGGTCGACTGGTAGAAAATGCCTATGGCATTAAGTACGCCTCTCTACAAATTTATGTGCGAAAGTATAAGTAAATTAATAATCACACGAATTCGTTTACACTCTGTATAATGCTGATGACGTCATAACACTCACACATCCACAGTAACCAATAATACCGGACAGAACAATGTTCACGACCATCGCAGTCCATATTCCACATTCCATGTAGGCCGCGTGTAGAACAAGCAGGCCTGCACCTAGGCCAAACATCAGCATATGTATTATAGACTCCACCAGACTGGAAAATAAAAAGAATATAGTTGTGGCGACATTTATTACGCCACATGCGAACTACCAACACTACGCAACACTGTAGTGATGTGGTGACATCTACCACGCCATATGGGAAATACGCAGGATGTGGCGACATCTATCGGCGCCACATACGAACTATCCTACATCGCGATATCAAGATTTAACATGCAGATAGTATACATACAATCTCCCAAAATTTCCTCACGATCCACAGCCGCCGGTCACGATCCACCGAGCTCTCCCATCATAGAGCCGGTCGTCTCTTCAGACTCCGCAGTTACACCGATAATTCAGCCTCATCAAGCTGTCTCCCCCCCCCTCCCTAAGCCCCCGCCAGCAACGCCCTAAGATGAGGTCCGAGTACCACTAGTGGTCGCCCTTAGTGCTGTTGTTGCAGGTAGTCATGATGTTAGTGTAGTACAAGTAGTTAGCTTAGCTTAAGTATTTTACCCCCCCCCCCCCCCCCCCCATTGGCTGGAGACCCTTCAGGTCTCGCCAATAACTGCCCGGTTACGTAGAAATGGTCCCCTAGGACCACCAAACCCTCACGATGTTTTCCTTTCTGAACGCAAACAAGTGATAATCAAATTCTGATACGCACATGAATTCGAAAAGTCAGAGATGTGGGCTGAGACGAGTAGGTTAACTTCCGGTTTCTGAATTGAGAATTCGGGATAAGCAATACTTAAGTACTATTTGAGTTCGGAGTTGTCAAAAAAATGTGTTAAAATCCGTAATTTTTTTGACAACTCCGTACTCAAATGTTAGTTAAGTACTGGTTAACCTAGAATTCTCAATTCAGAAACCGGAGGTAATTCACGTAACTTCATGACGCGCTGATCAACTTGCAATGACTCTGCAGTTAAGGCGCTTCACCCATCGAAAGTGGCGCCACTTAGAAAAAAAGTATTATTTCTGTCAACACACAACATATTGAAATTTCGTACGTACAAAATTTTCGAACACCAATAAACAACACTTGACATCCTAGGTTAGAAGTTTTAGTAATTAATGCTAAAAACGGCCGTTTTTGGTACTTATCGCTAAAGCTTCGAATCCAGAAGCTCTAGTGTTGATATATTTGGTCTTCGGAAATTTCTACAACACTTGACTAAAATGTTGTACGTACGAAATTTCAATATGTTGTGTGATGACAGAAATAATGCTTTTTTTCTGAAGTGGCGCCACTTTTGGTGGGGGAAGCGCCTTAAGTTCACGCGGGCATATCTGATAGCGATTGTCTATTAAGAGAATACGAAAAGCGTTGTTTTGATCGAAACTGAACTGCAACTTTGTTAGGTGAATCAGGCCCAAGGTCTATTGGACGCTGATTCCCAAATTCTAGAGGTTCGAAGGCATATCCAAACATACTTATTAAAGTCTTTCAGGTTTGATCTGGCGAGGCGAAAGTCATAGTTGTTGGCATCGACTGGATTATTTCTTTTACCGAATCTTGGCGGTAGATCGTTTCCATCGAAAGAGCTGGAGACCTAATGAAGAAGATTTCAACTTCAATTAACAGGCTCGTTTCTTAAGCTTTAGGTTGCGGGTTCAAAACTTGGTTTATATGTACCAATGTAAGTTTTTCCATTGAAAGAATCTGGTTAGACTGGAAGACGACCCCAACAGTTAGGAAAAAGCTAGGCAGAACATTGGTTTCGAATCCCGTCTAAAGCAGCTTTTTCAAAAATTATAAAGTGCATTTTTTATTTTCTCCAAAATCGAGGTCATGACTTCTTTGACGACTTTTCTGTGTTCCTAGTTTCGATTTTGATCCTATTCGATTCTGCAGTCCTCTCTCAAACCTCTTCAGATATTCAAGAAGATCACAGCAGCTTCCACGCTCATTGATAACATCATTATCATCTCCACAGCATTCTTCTTCCTATTTCGACAAGTCATTTACTGTTCAAGATGCTCGATTGTGGAATGCATTACCACTTAAAGTGAGACGTGCGCAATCACTGCCAATTATTAAAAAGCTAGTGAAGGAACATAACTTGTCACTTTAAGTTGCTATTTCTTGATTATTGCTCACATCTCTTCCTCTTTTTATTTATAAAATATTTATTTATTACTTTGTTTTAAAGATGTATGTTACTTTTTATATATTATGTTTGTGTAATTATTGATATGTATTTTATGTTATTATATCTAAGTAATATTTTGTACGATACGTACTTGTACACCAGAACTGCCTGTTATCTCTTTCCGTTCTTCCAGCCCATACTAAGGTTGTTTGGAAGAGATCGCCTTGTGCGATAAGACCGCCTATTGTACAATATTGTGAAAATGTTTGTATTCCTTTTTGTTAACCGGTATATTATGTACAATAATACATAAATCTCCCTGCCCTTATCCCGCACTATGTGGTCGGCACAACATGTATTGCTTCCATTCTCCTCTTTCAGACTTCATCTCAGTTCTCAGCTTCTCACTCTTTTCTTATCCATATCATCCGTCACACAATCCACCCATCTTTTTTTGTCCTACCTCTACTTGTATATTGTTAAATATTCACATTCTTATTTAGCACTCTTTTATTAACATGACTGCCTTCCATCTGCATAACATGTCCATTCCACGATAACCTATTACTCCTTAACTAAGTTTATTGACAACGGGATTTATATTCACCACAATGACTTAGGAAGCGGCAACTATCTGTGAGTAACGAAGAGTCAGAAGGTCATCTAAGGTGCTAATAGTTTTGGCTGATTTGCTTCACTAAATAGAAACTACTTACCTTCAGCGCTGACTGCATGATGGCTTTAGTCTTTAAGCTGGAATAAAATTAAATGATCAAATAGAACAGCTAACAACCAACGCAACGTGGAGCTCTTAAAAACGGTTCATTGACAGTTGGTTGATTGACAGAAGATATGAACCACAGAGTATTTTGATACCACAGATTAATATAATGTAGCGAGATATGAACCATGGCGTTCTATTCATGGTATAATAATATAACTCTGCCACTCTGCCATCTACCAAGTGTATACTAGTGTATATGCTCTAAAGCCAGGTACTCTCTTCCCGCAATGCTCTCATCTACATAACAATTTAGGATATTTTCTCACCAATAACGAAATTTGAACAAAGATACTGAACCTTATTGGTTCACATAGAAGTAAATGTACTATAACAGTAACATGACTTATGACTTAGCAGCATAGCTGCTGCTCTAGCTGTTACGGGAAGAGATTACCTGTATTACAATACCATCGTTCTGTTGTATGTTCTGAGGAAGGTTCAATACCCAGAGTTCTACCCTCGATCTACCCGCACAGTCAGTCAGTAACGTGGCGAAATAGAGAACTAACATGAAATGGATTTGACATTTTGCTTATGATTTCTTGTTCAAATTCTATCTTCTTTTGGTACACCACTTTTGCCCTTTTATAATGTAACATTGAAGAGCGGGGCCTCCTAGCACAGGTATATCTTTTACTTAAAAGGAGGGCCCTTTTCCTGTCATGCGTATTTTCGCCCGCACGCGGATCTGGTCCGCATGCGGGTGATAGCACGCTCCTGGCCACACGCAGGACACAGATTTCGTTTACCGCTGCAGTGTCGTGCGCGTCGCCAGTGACTAAACTCGTGCAAAAAGATGAACGTTAAAAAAGTAATCATGCGTACTATGATCTTGCGTGTGGCCCGCGTCAAAGTAAAAACAACACTGAAGGCAGAAGAACGCCGCCCGCATCCGGTTAGCACGCACGCGGGCTGCACGCCCGCAGCCAATCTGCGTTCCGCGCGCGTGCTGCCCACATGATAGGAAAAACATGTATGAAATGATAGGATGCGGGCAGCCTGCACGCGGACAAGATTCGTGCGCGGGCGAAAATACGCACGACAGGAAAATGGCCCTAAGATCTATACATATAAAAGGAGAAGCTGACTGACTGACTGACTGATCTATCAACGCACAGCCGCTGGGGTTAGAAGCTTGAAATTTTGACAGTAGGTTCCTTTTGTAACGTAGGCATCCACTAAGAAGGGATTTTTCGAAATTCAACCCCTAAAGGAGTTAAATAGGGGATGAAAGTTTGTATGGAAAATCGTCACTTAATGGGATCAAAATTTCACGCAAGCGAAGCTGCGGGCGAAAGCTAGTTTACCATAAAAGTTGTACAAGTTTCTGCAATAAACCTTTTATCGTAGTAAGTACTTATTACTTCTATGCCTTTTATTTATTTATTTGACATCTACCTCTCATCTACCTATACAAGCAGCGCCGTCATCCACTTTCATTTGAAGCCATGTCGGACCTTAGAGCATATGTCGGACTGTACATATTGGTTTTATTAGGTTTTATTCTACATGTCACCGCATCGTCAGTTGTCAATCTTTGTTTACTTAGTTTTTCTAACACATTGTTTTTATATTGTAATACATATAATTATTTTTTATGTATTTTGTTTGGCATCATTTATAATTTTGTATTTAGTATTTACTTTAGATCTTATTATAAAAATATCAGATAACTTCAACACAAAAGGTGTCTTCTTTGTTGATAGCTACATTAGCACCCACATAAACTCACGCCTTTTTCTCATGGAGGTAAGCAGAAACTACAGATCACCACATGCTCATCCTTACATATTTTTTTCGCTTCTTCCTCGTTCATGCATCTTGTCATACCCGCACGCCGGTTGTGACTGCTATGGTCCTGGCCCTCTTGCAGAACATCTCAAATAAGATCGTTGTAAATCCTTCTAGGGTGTTCTCTTCCAGCAGTTCCCAATCATACAAAAAAAATTGAGGCGAAAAGTTTTTGTGCCTCGTGGTTTCCAAAAATTGGGCACCTTTCATTGGAGAGGGATCTCCGCCCTTAGGTGTCATAAAAGGTGACTACGGGATAGTTTAAAGAGGATGGGCAGTTGCGTCTTCCGTTTTGTCTTGATACTTCATTATTAATACTAATCTGTGCTCAAGACTACATTGTTCTCTCATATCTATACTAAACCTAATTATTTACTGAAATTGTTAAAGATATTGATTTTAAAAAAGTAACCATGGATTTTCTTGCCGGCTCTTCTTCATAGGAAAAGACAAATTTCATAAGCGGCTGTAATGGTTTATGTGAAATTTTGTTTTTTGATTTGGTTTACTCATACACTCGTGAAAAGATTAGCCAGTCAATCGGGAAGGTTGGTAGCGGGGCTGACTGCCCAGAGTGCGCTGAACGTTGAGGATCACTCGTCGAGCATCGTTCTTTTAATGCACCTCAAATCTTTCAGAGCAAGTTACCGCTGGATAATTCCAGCCATAAGGTTGTGACTATGCAAGGACCTGTGGCGGGCTGCAGCTTACAAAAGGAACCCAGTTGGTCAAAACCGTTGATGGTAAGTAATTCTATTCAAATCAATAACATCTGCTGGATATTGGCAACGGCTTCATCTTTATCCTAGCTTTTTTAGGGTTTCGTACTCAAAGGGTGCCAAAGGGACCTTGTTACTAACCTTACGCCAACTGTCCGTCGTCTGTCCGTCTGTCCGTCATCCTTCCGTCTGTCCGTCGTTCTTCCGTCTGTCCGTCGTACGTCCGTCCGTCTATCTGGCAGGTATCTTTTTAACCGTTATAGATAGCCAGCCCCGATTCGAATCTTTTCAATAAGCAGTTATCAATCGATTCGGCTTGTTATCTCGTTCCGTCACGGTTCTCGTAACAACAGCAAAAGAGATAGCTCAACGAACCATTCTGAAACAGGAGGCACAGTGATTCTACAGAACATGTTTTATTAGGTCTGACTGATCGACGACTTGACGGTGACGTGACTGATGTATGAGAGTGTACCTTTAAGGTCACAGCTGATTAGAGCCACCCGGCACCCGACCCGCATCGTCTCGTCGCTCGGCGTTCACTCGTTGTCAGCAGGTGGTTCACGGGTGGGCGCCTCGTTAACACCAGTAAACGTCGCGTGGTTTACTGGTGATAACGAGTAAACCTGGTGGAACCTCGGGACTTGTTCGTTGGCAAAGTGCAGCAATACAAGGCAAGCATGCGAGCAGCGAGTTGTCACCAAGTGGTCAACTCGTCGTCCGCGCGTGGACGGCATACGCCCGAGGCGATCCGGTGACGCTACGGAGTTAATACATATAGTGAGTGCATATCCATACAAGTTCATAGAAAGAATACTAACCGCACGAAGCGAGGCAATGCGGGTCGGATGCCGGGTGGCTCTAATGAGCTGTGACCTATAAGCTGTTTTTCTTTTCTTTTAGATCACTTATATCGGTGGATATTATGGACCAGCAAGGTTTAGACAAAGAAGAAATCCAGTCGACGCGAAAGGATACGACTTTCGAGCAGCTAGAACAAATTTGACTACTCCCAATAAGTATGTAGGAATAAGTAGGAGTGAGCTTCAAAAGGACTGAGGCTGTATAGTATTTTATCCCGTGTACGGACGGGCTAGAATATAAAACTTCCTCTCCGCACGCTGGAAATAGACGCGTGTTGTAAGATTCAGCAAAACTCAGCACGCTTGGTGGTAGGATCTATACAGTCCGCCTAGCTAGCTACCACCCGCATATTAAACTTCGACGCCAAGCGGTTTACTGTGTTCCGTCGTTTGTATGTGAGAGCTAGAGGGGTATAGGGAATCTCCTTGAATCTCTGTTTCTTGGATTCGTGTGGATACATCTTGGCTCAAAAGTGAAGAACCAAGTAAAAGAAAAAAATTGAATCTTTTTTTATTAATTTGCTTGGCTGCGTTTGACCCTAGTCGCACCTCATCATAAGCGCAGACAGGGTCTGAGATGGAGCACTCGAATCCAAATAACAGATATATAGAGGGATTCCTCTACACCCCTCTGGCTCTCACGTAAACACGACGGAACACAGTAAACTGCTTGGCACCGGACTTTAATGTTCCGGTGGTAGCTAGCCAGGCGGACCGTATAGATCCTACCACCAAGCGTGCTGGGTTTTGTTGAATGTACAGTCAGCTGCACCAACTAGTTACCCCTCTCACGAACAAGTTTGTTCTTAAGAGGGGTAACCAATTAGTGCAGCTGACTGTACATGCATCTATTCTCAGCGTGCAGTGAGAAAGTTTTATATTCTAGCCAGTCCCCACACGGGGTTATCATAATCCTCTTTTTTTCAGTCTGGTGGACTCTGTCATCCATATGATGATGTGTGCCATAGGTTTTGGGTTGGTGGTGGTTCACTCAGCTTATATGGAATGTGGGTTATGGACGTCGCTCGGTATGAATGTGCTGCTGGCGTGCGCGATCAGCTACTGCGCCTGCGTGAGTGCAATGACGTCATTTACAGTTTACCCCTTTTGCCAAACTGGGTAGGTTCTTCCCAACCATTTTCCCAACTATGTTGGGGTCAGCTCCCAGTCTTACCAGATGCGGCTGAATACCAGTATTTTACACGGAGCGACTGCCGTCAGACCTCCGCAACCCAGTTACTGGGCTATGCCGATATCCTAAGGTTAGAGACCGGTTGTCAGACTTTCAGGCTTCTGACTACTCGTACCGACTGTCATAGGTTTTTTTTTTGTTTTGGCATGAGTGGGAAATCCTCATGGACACCCAAGCCACCTCACAGATGAGATGGCTTGGGTAGTGTCGGACTCTTACCGACTAAAACCACACTCCTGCCCCGGCGCGCGGCGTGAGCCCCTGCCATGCAAGTTTCGCAGGGATTTTTTGTCATAGGTATTAGTATGACACCTGGGACCGACGGTTTAACATGCTCGTACGAGGGGTCTCCGAATGATCACCCATCCACGGACTTAACGCAGCAAGCGCAGCTTAACCTTGCAAATCATATGATCTGCGTGGATCCTAGTTAGCCACGAGCCTCTTCAAACTTCCCTATCAAACTGGGTATCACATATCGCCATAAATTATCATTAATTGGTCATTAAAGTGATCTTGTACAGCCGATTTGAAAGAGGGTGAGGTGAGCCTCGTGGTCCACACACTCAATCAAAGTGCGTATACACGTAGAAAGCGGGTTGCCGGCGCCGATCTGTCAGCGCTTGTCGGTGCTGGTTCGCGCAGTTAGTCGGCGCAGGTAGTCTCTATACTCTGTGGCTAACCGACGCCGACAAGCCCCGAACTGCGCCGGCAAGTTCCGACCTGCTCCGATCAGCGCTGGCAGGCCGTAATTTGTTTGCTGTATTTGCAAGGGAGTAAGGCGTATTTTTGCTAAAAAATGCCAGCCCCTGCTTCTACCCACTTCCTTTATGTAGCGGTGACCTGCACGGACCAGTACCGATAAGTGCTAGTAGGTCGGCGTTGGTTACCTGTTTCTGCCCTAACACATAACATAACATGACGCATGACTGTGTATCCGAAGGGTCAGGCAGAGCTTACACCCACATTTTACCGTTATGTTTAAGTCCCATGTAATAGGATTCGAGCCTATTGCCATCAACTGGGCACAACTCCAGACTCCAAGCTGCTGCTGAGATATTCCACACGGAAAAACCCAATAACACTTTTCCCGACCTAGCGATCGAACTCAGGAACTCATGCAGCAGTCACAAATTGTAACTTTGAATCTATGCAAGATTGTTTTTCTTTAATGGTGGAACAGCCTCAACACTTGTAATTGATGATGCTTTGTCGTAGATTCTGGTCTGGTCGGCACAGAAGCTGTACGGTCGTGTCCAGGTGCCGAAGCTGACATACCCTGATGTTGCGGAGGCTACTGCGCTTCTATCACCGTGGCCTAACTTCCGAAAAAGGGCCAGGTGGTTCAGGTAATTCGAAATCCATCCGACTACTAATAACCCAAGAGGATTGCTGATTGCCAATCGTTCTGCCTAGCCTTTTTTCCCAACCTTGTTTGGGTCAGCTTCTTGTCTAACCAGATGCGGCTGAATACCGTAACCCAGTTACTGGGCAATGCCGATATCCTAAGGTCAGAATATCGAGCTGACTACCCGTAACGACTGTCATTGTGTATGCGTATGACACCCAGAAGTCCGGGGACCGACGCGGCGACGGTTTAACGTGCTCTCCGAGGCTCGGGGACTTCCAGATGGTCACCCATTCACGGTCAGACCGCGGCAAGTGCAGCTTAACCTTGCTAATCAAATGATCCGCGGGTTGGTTAGTTGCGAGCACGAGCCCCGATGCATTGCCAACCCTAGAGACAAATTCGAAATGTCTCATTGTGCCTGTAATTTCACCGGCTCCCATATCCTTCAAACCAAATCACAGCAATGCTCGGCGGCAGAAATAGGTGGTAGTACTACCACCACTACTACGATCCACGAGGAAGTACTTACTTCCTCGGAAGAATTCTTTCAAATTAATAGTTTGCACTTTTATTTTAATACTTCTCACTTCACTACATAGTTACAGTTATTCTGTTTCCAAAGGTACATAGTAGAACTAACGCTAATACTCCACCTGTACGGATCTTGCTGCGTATTAGTGATCATGATTGGTCGAAATTTGAAGCAGCTGGTAGAAGGAGCTGATAGGCTCAGTGACGCAGGAGACCCATCTCTCAGGACATACATACTGATCTTAATGGTGCCATGTGCGCTGGTCTGCATGGTGACGGATTTGAAGTACCTTGCGCCCTTCGCATTAATCGCCGTTCTGTATGCTGGTACGTGTGTTTTTGCCTTGTTTTTTTAGGATAGAATAGGGTATTTGAGTACTAATAAAATTGTGCAACGATGTACTCGTAATAATATTTTTTAGAAAGTATGTGAACATTGGTCCTTTGGATCTGGATATAGGATCCGGCTTGAAGGACCAATGTTCACCACTCACTACCACACATCCACTCATCATCATCATCTGCCTAGCCTTTTCCCAACTATGTTGGGGTCGGCTTCCAGTCGAACCGGATGCAGCTGAATATCAGTATTTTACATGGAGCGACTGCCTATCAGACTTCCACAACCCAGTAACTGGGTAATACGATACTCTTGGTAAGACTGGTTGTCAGACATTCTGGCTTCTGACCAACAGTAACGACTGTCAAAGATCTACAAATGACAGCCGGGACCAACGGCTTTACGTGCTTTCCGAGGCACGGAGGAAACTCGCTATGGTAAATGGTCACCCATCCACAGACCAACCTCGGCAAGCGTGGCTTAACCCGGAAGATCGGTCTATGCGGCTGTAATTATTTAGCCACGAGCTCCTCACCACACATCCACTCACCACTACACTTAAATGGGGGTTTCACACGCGGGGTGACACGGTGTAGATTGTCATCGACACACTAAGAAGAAGAAGAATAAAAATGTGAACTTTTCTTAAGCAGTTTTTTTTTAAATCTTTTTTGATACCTTTGGCAGTGATTAACGACAAGGATACATTCGTTTAGTGAATTAGAGATCATACAAATAGGTAAACCCTTTTTTTTTTTTTTTTTTTTTTTTCGTGGGAAAATCCTCATGGATGCCCTTCGCCCGGGGAAGGCGGAGGGGTATGCCGGACTCTTACCGGCTAAAAACCCACGGTGTTCCTTCTCCTGACCCTTGGCCGAGGTCGCGGGATTCGCAGCTGCATGCACCGCGACCCCGGCAGGCCTCGGTCCGCCAACCCCTGGCGGACCTCTTCTTCTGTGGGGCACTGCCCCACGTCCTCTTGAGAGGCGCGCACGGAACACAGCGCGCCGCCTTCTCGGGCCTGTTACTGGTCGGGCGACGGGTCCCCTAACCCGCCGCCCGCAGGCCACACACTACGGTGGCCGGAGATCGTCGCGCGCCCTCCGGCGCCCGGTGCGTCTGGCGCGGGAAGGGAGAGTGGCAGCTGCCTCTCTCTCCCTCTCCGCTCCCTCCTTGGTCGCCATCACCTCCTCGCAGAAGGAGGCGACGGCTTCCCACGCACTCTCGCTCCCGACCATGGACAGAACCACGGCTGGAAGCGAGAGGTCACCACCGACCGCCGCGACTAGTTCGCGGCGCTGCGTCGCCCACGCAGGACATGCCTGCAGCGTGTGCAGCGCCGTGTCCTCGGGGCAGTCGACGCAGTGGTGACAACCGGGCGTCTGCTCCCGGCCTATGCGACACAGGTACTTCCCGAAACAACCATGTCCCGAGAGTACCTGCGTCAGCCGGAAGCTGAGGGCGCCGTGACGCCTCTCTAGCCACTCCTCCATTACGGGCCTTACCGCCGCTATTGCGGCGTGCCCTGCGCTGGGTCGCGCAAGTCGCTCCTTCCATTCCGCCACTAGGATCTGGCGGAGTTCGCTCCGCTCAGGCGCCTCCTCGCGCTGACGATATCTCAGCGCGAGGGCCCTCGCCTCCAGATCCCAGGGCAACGATCCGGCTAGGAGGCTCCCCGCTTCGAAGGAGATCGTGCGGTATCCCCTTATCACCCTGACGGCCATCGCGCGCTGCGGTCTCCGCAGGATTGCAATGTTGCGGGCCGTCAGGGTGTCCGCCCAGATTGGCGCCCCATATAAGGCCATAGACCGCACGATCCCGGCATAGAGCCTCCGGCAGGAGGCATTGGGTCCCCCCAGATTGGGCAGCAGCCGCGACAACGCAGCCGCGGCGCCCATCAATTTCGGCGTAAGCTGCCGAAAGTGAGGCCCAAAGTCCCATCGGCCGTCGAGGACGAGTCCCAAGTACTTCATCGTCGACTCGACGCCGATGCGGATGCCTCCCACTATGATGTGGGATCCCGAGGATGGTCCCCTCCGGGGCCCATGGAAACACAGAGCCTCGGACTTCTGCAGGGCCACCTCGAGACCCAACCGCCGGATCCTTGCAACGACCTGCGCAACCCCAGCTGTCGCCAATATGGCTGCCTTTCGGTGCGTCCTCCCTCGCGCCGTGACCAAAGTGTCATCGGCGTAACAAATCACGCCGACGCCGCGGAGGAACGCACCGCGAAGCACCCAGTCGTATCCGATGTTCCACAGGAGCGGCCCCAGGACCGATCCCTGTGGAACACCGCACGACATCTCTCGCCGACCCCATCCTTCCCGACCCGGGTAGATGACTGCTCTCTGTGTCAGGTAGGCCCCGACAATGCGACGGAGGTAGGTCGGCACCCGATGGTATTCGAGTGCCGCTCGTATGCAACTCCAGGGCAAGGTGTTGAAGGCGTTGGCGATGTCGAGAGACACCGCCAAGACGACCTCGCCCCGAGCGACTGCTTCCTCCGCCTGAGCCCTCACGCGCATGATTGCGTCCACGGTGGAGCGCCCCCGGCGGAAACCGAACTGGTTATCCGCCAGGTCCGGCCCCACCCCAGACATGTGCGTGACGAGGCGGTCTGCAATTATTCTCTCGAAGAGCTTGCCCACCTCGTCCAGCAACACGATGGGGCGGTACGCAGATGGTGAATCTGCGGGGCGCCCCTCCTTTCTGAGCAGGACCAGCTTGCCGGTTTTCCACCGGAGCGGAAACTGGCTCCGCTCGCAACATGCGCTCAGGAGCCCCCTTAGTCGGGGCCCGAGAGCCTTGAGAGCTAGGACCCATGCACGGCCAGGTATGCCGTCAGGCCCCGGAGCGGTGTTCTTAGCTTGAAGCCTTTTCACCGCCGCTCTCAGCTCTACCCGGGTCACTTCGGGCACGTCGTCGTCATCATCGTCCGCGTCAAGCGCCATGGAAGGCGGAACCATAGGCGGCGGCGCATGCTCCGCCCTCGAAGGGAACAGAGCGCTCACCACTCCCTCCAGAAGCTGAGGTTGGAGACTCTGGGTCAGTGGGGGGGCCCACGGGCGAAGTTTGCCCCGTACCATAAGGTATGGGCGCCCCCAAGGGTCTTGGTCCAGAGTCTCCAGCAGTGTCTCGTTAGCCGCAATTTTAGCCCGCGAGATAGCACTCTGGAGGGCGATCTTCGCCTCTCTGTACCCCTCGTACAGCTCCGCCTCGACGACCGCCGTATCCGGGGTGCGGCGACGCCTCCTGCGTAGCCTGGCGTACTGGCGTCGCGCTACCACACACGCGTGGCGCAGGAACTCTATTTCCCGCGACCACCAGTACACCTGGCGCTTGGCAGGCGCGGTCTGGACTCGAGGCATCGCCGCATCGCAGACATGCGACATCGCCTCCCGGAGCCACTCCGCCTCCTCATCGATGTTGACAGGCCTGTCTGGTGCCGACACCCAGGCCTGCACGATCGAGGCTTCCAGGAGTGCCTCCCGGTCCAGCCGCTTTAGCGCCCAACGCGGACAGATCCCGCCCGGGACCGTTTGAGCCGGGGCGCCTGAGGTCTGGGCGGAGACGTCGAATCGGATATATCTGTGATCCGACAGCGTCTCCACCTCCTCCATGACGCGCCAGCCCTGAACACGGCGCGCTAGAGCGGGGGTAGCGAATGTAATGTCCACTATGGATCCGCCCCGCTGTCGCACGCACGTGTTGACGGAACCCCGGTTGAGGATCTGTAGGCCCGTTTCCAGGGCCCACTCCTCCAGCACCTCCCCCCGCGCGTCTGTGGCCGGGGAACCCCAAGCCGTGGACTTGGCGTTGAAGTCCCCGAAAACGATCACGGGGTGAGGATGGCTGCCACTGACGACGACGCCCAAACCCGCGAGGAAATCCTCGAAGTCGGCGAGAGACCGGTTGGGGGAGAAATAAACTCCCACAGCCACCCAGTCTTCCAGAAGGGCCGCCACGTATCCCCGTCCACGAGTGACGTTCACAATGGACGGAGAGCCAACGGCGGCCCGCGAGATTATCAAGGCCACCAAGCCGTCCAAGTCCCCCACCCAGTCATCCCTGGGCGGAATGAAGTACGGCTCGGCGACCACAGTCACGTTGATCAACCACTCCGCCATGCTCTGGAGCAGAAGGTCCTGAGCCCTGGCACAGTGGTTGATGTTGGATTGGAGGAGGCGCAAGTGTGGGGCCATCACTGGCAGTCCATAAACGCCTCCCCCTCTCCGCTTTGCGTCGACTTTTCGGCAGCTGGTTGGCTGGCCGGTTGCGAAGTCACCTTGGCCACGGCTTGTTTGCCGCGGCCTCGCCCCTTTCTGCCCTTTTTCTTTTTTGTGGGCTCGGCGCAGGCCTTGCTGCCTGCCCGGTGCTCTGCCGGTTTGCCTGCTGCCGCACAGATTGTGCAGTGCGGCGTAGCCTCGCACGTACCTGCGATGTGACCGGGCTGCCCGCAGCGGAAGCAGACTCCACTGCGGTCGACCTCCGAGGAGCACAACGCCCCGGTGTGCCCGTTTGCCAGGCACCGGTAGCACCTAAGGGGCCTCGCTGGCAGTAGTTTCGCCTGTGCCGAAACCCACCCCACCAGCAACCGACGGCCTTCTATGATTTTGTGGGCCGTCGCAACGGGACAGCTCACCAGAGCCGTCCCTAGACCGGTGAAGCCTGAGCGGATAGCGCCCGACTTCACCTGCTCCGGAGGGCAGCCCCCGGCTTTTGCGACGGCCGCCACGACCTCCTCGGCCGTGACTGAGTCGTCCAGGCCCGAAATTCGCAAGTCTGCGCACTTGGTTGGCCTGGACACCCGGACCTCTTCTGCTTCGAGCGACACCCTCAGCTTCTCGGCGAGGACATCTGCTTTCGGGCCACTGGTGGCGCCGGGAACTTCGAGAAGGCGGGCGCCGGTGACTGTGTGTTTCACCCTGATGCCCGCGATCCCGAGGTCACCGAGATTAATCTCGGCCTTGGCTTTCGCCAAAATCCCGGCGTACGTAACTCCTCTTTCTTTTGCCCCCGGTTGCAGCGTTATCACCACAGCCGAGGACTTAGGGGCGCGGAGTCGCGCCGCCTCCTTTTTAGTGGCTTGTGCCGTTTTCTTTGCGGCCGCTGCCTTCTTCCTGGCCGCCTTCTTTGCAGCCTTCTTCTGCTTCTTTTTTCCTCCTACGGTCTCCCACTCACCTTGACCGGATTCGGGAGCTGTAGAGCGCTGCGAATTGATAGCAGGGGTCAATGCAGCTGAAGTGGAGGCAGATGCGATAGGGTCGGAGGTTGCCTGTGTGGCAGCTCCTGATCCCTTCTTGCCTTTCCCCTTGCCCTTTAGAGTCTTAGGGGCTGCTGCAGCTTTGGCTGTTGAAGCCCGGGCTGCAGTGGCCGAAGCCGCGTGGGCCAGCTGGCTGGACTGCGTTGACTGGCGTGGTGTCGCAGCTTTAGCCGCGAACGTCGCCTGTGGAGCTTGGTCAGCTCGCCAGTGATCGCCAGCAAGAGGTGGGCGCAGAATTTTCCCCTCTAGGACGGAGAAGCGAGCGTTGAGGCTCGCCATTTCTGTCTTCAATAGCTGAATCACCTTTGATTCTTCGGTCTCGGACGGCCGAGTGGTGGGGCCCACCTCCGCGCGTCGCTCGTCAAGCCGGGCCGCCAGGCGGGCGTTCTCCAGCTGGAGTCTGGCCGTCTCGTCCGAGGAGGTGCGCTTCAGCAGCGCCTCGGTGGCTTCTGCGATAAAGCTGGTAGCCTCGTTGAGGGCCTTCTGGGACGTACCCTTTAGGCCCTTGGACACCTTGGCGACATTTTTAATTGCCGTTAAGGCGTCCTGGAGCTTTGTCTGCAGCTCCATCGCGGTCATGTCCACGGCCGCGGTTTCGCCCGCAGAGGACGACCCCGACGGTCGATTGACCCGTCCGGCGGAAACCTTCCGGGTCAATTTGGCGAGCTGGCGCTGCTCTTCCTCGAGCTTGTCTGCTCGCAGCGCCGCCGCGAATGCCGCTTTTGCCTCCGCCCGGCCAAAATGCTGGCCTGTCAAAGGTGGCCGCCCTCGGCCCCCCTTGCCGGCACCGAGTTTTTTGGCCGGCACCTCCTCCTCGCTCGAGGCCGAGTCCGATCCCGAGCGAGACGACTGTCGTAGCCGTTTGCGGAAGAACTTGCTCCCTACCGACTCTTCGGCAAACGATCTCTCCGTTACCATACTCGATGCGGTGTCAGAGTCCGACACTGCATCTCTCATCCCCACTTGCTCTTTACGAGCCGCCGCTCTCGTCAGCCTCGATGCGGTGTCATTTTTTGACACCACACCCACCTTTACGTCAGTTGTTTTTGGGTTTGTGTTTTTAATAAAATTATCCATACTATTCCCACGAGTGTGGGGGAAAGTCGGTCCATCCGGGTAGGGCCCCCTGTGCCCGGATAAGCCTACTACGTTAGAGGGTCGGCCGGTACTCTAACGGGACCCGCACTTGGAACTGCCAGCCTTGCAGCCATACATCCCCTCGCCATGCGTCGCAGCTTAGGATTAGGGAACCATTTATAGAGTTTATCATCCTCGCAGTCCAGGCGATTAAGCCAAGACCCCCGGTCCTCTCAATGAGGATTACGGGTCGGCCGAACGGTGGTCTGTATCAGACCGTGTCTGCCAGCCAGACATTGCTGACTAGCAAACCCGTCGCCCTTACCAACTGCCGGAGCCCAAGTGGGCCCCGCAGTTTGTCCTCCTCCTTGGCCACATGGGCCCCTCCCCCACGATCAGAATTTCGCCACGGGCGAGAACGCTCACGGGATTTTTCCATAAGAGTTATCGCCCGTGCCCAGGGTGCACCACGAGGAGGTATCTGACCGCGCACCCCAAATAGGTAAACCCTGACTCCCGAACTAGGTGATTCTGTGACCTAGGAGTCAGTGTTCTGGGGGTCTACTCCCTAAGCACGAAGTCCGTGGTTTCGGCCTTAGTTACAAGCGTTTCCTACTCCCTATCACCTACGGACATACGATTATTTCGGGGCTCGAACTTAGAATGAATGACAACACGATTTGACAGTTGTCCCTACTACCGATGTGTTTTTGCTCGTCCGAAAAGTTGAACTTGACACTTGTTTTGTTCACTCCTAAGTTTCGGGCTACTTTCGGACGGGCGACTGACTTCGTTAACGGACTTAGGGAGTAGGCCCCCTGTTGTCACTGTGATGCCAACATTTAATTAAAAAATAATTGTTTAATTTTACAGTGGCAGTTATAATTGTTACAATATGGTACACATGGAAGAATGTGAAGGTTTCTCCTCTTGACAGACCAGCCTTTAAATCTGTAATGGGACTATTTCAATTCATCGGCGTTTGTGTGTTCGTTCTGGAGACTGCTAGCATGCTTTTACCTATTGAAAACAATATGGATAAACCGGAGAATTTTCATTATGTTGTCCTTACAGGTTAGTATCTAATATTTTTTTTGCACGTTTGACTTTTTTATTCTGTTCTGCCTAGTCTTTTCCAACTATGTTGGGGCCAGCTGCCAGTCGAACCAGAGCGCCTGCCAACAGACCTCCTCAACCCAGTTACTGGGCAATGCCGATATCCTATGGTTAGACCGGTTGTCCACCGCCGCCGTCACCACAGTAGACATATAAGCTAAAGCAGTACTTCAACTACCTACAATCGTCCGATTTGACACACTCACACAGACCACGCACTGCAACAAGACAAATAAGGTATTTTCGAGATACAGTTCCATACAAAAACAAAAAACTACTCAGTATACAGAGCGTGTCTGTGTGAGTGTTTCAATTCATGAGATTATAGTAAGTTGAGGTATTGCTTTAGCTTATATGTCTACTGTGCCGTCACTGAGAACGAGATGCCGTTGCCGAAGTAGCGATACATACATTACTATGACTGCGTGTCCACCGCACGTCCGTCATCTCGGCCACCGAGATTGTGAGTAGTTCGGCGCCACCGCCACTCCGCCGAGATCGTGACGGACCGAAATGCCGGCAATACAAAACGCGTCTGCTCTTGTCCACTACATCCGAGATTGACGGCGCCGGTGCACAGATTTTTGTCTTATGTTAAGAACCACCGAGATCGGTCCCGGTGGACACACGATCGCCGTCACGTCGCCGTCGTTCCGAATTCGGTCCGAAATAATCTCATTTCTCGGTGATGGCAGCGGTGGACACGCGCTCTTAGACAGGTTGTCAGACTTTCGGGCTTCTGACTACCCGTATCGACTATCATAGGTATCCGTATAACACCCGGGACCGACGGTTTATCGTGTTCTCCAAGAACGAAGGGGTCTCAATATGTAATGAATGGTCACCCATCCACGGTCTGACCGCTGCAAGCGCAGCTTAACCTTGCAAATCATATGATCCACGCGGTTGTTTATTAGCCACGAGCCCTTCCATGATGTTATATTATCTATTGTATAAAAATGAATTGCTGTTCGTTAGTCTCGCTAAAACTCGATAACGGCTGAACCGATTTGGCTAATTTTGGTTTTGAAATATTTGTGGAAGTCCAGGAAAGGTTTAAATGGTGAGAAAATATGGAAAAATTTCGAGGAAAATCGTAAAAACAACAATTTAATTTTCCCATACAAACTGTTCCTACCTGTCAAACATTTGATGTTCGTCCCGTCTCGGTACGGTAAATTCGGGTCCCCTCAAATCAAAAATATTGTGTATCCAAAAGCACTTCAATGAAAAGATTTTAAAACTAAACACTTTTTTTCTTTACGTGGCTTTTCAACGCATGCGGGTACAGCTAGTGTTAAATAAATTCTTTCTTTCCCAGCTATGCCGATAGTGACTGCGATGATGTTGATAATAGGCTTCTTCGGATACTGGCATTATGGAGAAGGTTCTGTTCCTCCTATTACAATCCATTTCCCGATTTCACCGTGAGTAAACTAATAGGGTATTTTTTTAAATGTTTATTAACACGTTTAGTCCCGGGAGGGCCCCTCTAGGAGAGCACCCTGTAGTCGCATTCGCCATGCCGGGTGCCCTTGTGGAGGGCTCATTTTAAATGTAGGTTTTTCTTGGAAAATTCACCGTCATGAAAGAAGCAAACACCTATTTTACGACGTACTACCTAATAGCGTATTTTTCACAGTTTTTAACCTAATGCCAGGAACCGTCCTCGAGGGTTCACTTTTAGCGCATACGTAATGCCGAGGAAGGTCCTGAAAGGTCCACTAGCAATGTGTATGGCGGCATGGCGTATGAGCTCTATGAAAAGTGTGGTGGAGTCGAATGTGTTAATAAAGGGGCTGACTCTATTTTGAACGTTCTGAAACGTGTTCGCTCACAATGGCCCTCTTAAGAAGGCTTATTATATGACCTTCCATTTTTCCCATCACCCACAGACAAGAGAAGGAAAGATTTGGTTTGCATAAGGACCCCAAGTAGTCATGTTTTTGCAAATAGATTTTATATGTTCCTAGGATCCTTTTTGTACAACAAGCTTAACAAGCTCTTAAACATGTATAGTTTAAGTTATAAAAAATGTAGTCTCAAAATAGCAGAATATTTAACTAGCCTTAACTATTCAGACACAGAAAATATTCTAGTAATAGTTCAGTAACTTTAAGTTAGTTATCTATTAACACTCCGTAAGTAATTATTTTTGTATACCTACTCATATCATAACTTACTTTTATTATTAGAAATGTTTAGTCTCGTAGTCAGTAGAAACATATTTTTATATGTCTTAAATAATATAATGTTTTTGTCCCTTTTATTATAATCAGCCGTAAAGTGATGGCCTGAAACACAGGTTTGTATAAACCTAGCTCGGGCGTGACGCTAGTTACATATAAAGCCCGTCTAACTATTTTCAGTATGTTTAAATTATTTATAATCTTAGTAATCTAGATATATCTTTGGTATTCTTGTAATTAAAGCTAAGACTTAATTATTAACTTGTGGTGTAACTGTACTTTATTTTGTAAATAAGTTATTAAATAAAAGTTTATTATTTATTATTTATTTATTTATTGGTCAATCAGATTGCACTAGCGGGTGCGGGCACGGGCGCGGGCGCTCGGGTCTTGGCGTCTGCGTGTTCACATTAGTGCCGAACGAGCTATCGTACGACGCTGCAGCGGGTGAATCAAAATGGTTTAGAACCACACTCGCAGTCACCTAACAGACGTTACATCACTGTGAACGATACGGGCGGACTAAGCCATTAGAAACACCCGCGCCACCGCGCCCGCACCCGCCTCATGCAGACGCGCTACTCGCGGGCGCACTGTGAATGCAACTGGCGTCTACAGACATTTGATTTAAACGCGCCCGCGCTAGCACCCGCGCCCGCTTCCACTCTGAAATACGGCTTAAGGTCACCCTTAGGGCAATAGAGAGGGCTATACTCGGAGTTTTCTTACGTAAAATGATGAGATCCGCAAGAGAACCAGGGTAACCGACACAACCCGAAGAATTACCAAACTTGAATGCCGATCGGGCCGAAAGGTTTTTGAGTGGCGACCGCGTACCGGAAGGCGCAGCGTGGTTACCACAAGGTGGACCGATGATCTGGTGAACGTCGGGGGTATCCACTGGATGTGAGAAACACAGGACTGGTCTATGTGGCGATACTTGGGGGAGGTTTATGTCCATCAGTGGACGTCTTTCGGCTGAATGATGATGATTCAATTATGGTTGTGTTGCCCTGTAATGACATAACACAACCAATATTAAAAGTACCGTACTTAAATCTGAT